>OZ007586.1:101224349-102496697 GCA_963931845.1 Maratus michaelseni
CTTTGATTTCCGACTGTGTAATTTTAAGTAACTTAAGAACGAATTAATGAAATGATTAAAATTTACATGTATTACTTTTTACTTGTAGAAAGTCAATTTTTTTAGTGTTATAAAATATTGGAAAAATTTACTTGAAGAAAATTTTCAAAAAAAAAAAAAAAAAAATGTCTGCCCAAGAACACAAAACATTCTGACACATTTTTTGATTCATTTTTACATTTTAAAAGTGATACTTGCGGAAACTTGCAGGCATCATTATTGAAGTAATTTGTAATAAAAGAGTTTTTTTCATTTTTTGATAAATTAATTACATCTTAAGTTATAAGCGATTAATGTCTTAGGACGGCAGTTTTTTCTCTTTCCTGCAATATCGCGCCCGGAAATTCGGGTCAAAATGCCAGCTTTTACGGCATTTTCTGGAGAAAAAAATTTTTTTTAGCGAAAAACAGAAAAAACAGTTCAAGTACATAGTTTCTTAGCTATTACAAGCTTGCTAATTTCGTACATTTCCGAACAAAAATGGTTTTAAAAATTGTGTCAGAAAGTACCCAGTTTGGATTTGAGACCAATCTTAGGTTAATTTTGTAATTATCACTAGCGCAGTGAAGGAAAGAGGGGGGGGGAAGTAAAAATCTCGCAGAGCTTAACCCTTTATGCTCCGACGGTACTTTAAAGTACCATTAAAATAACTTGTTATAAAATTAATTTAACTGATAACCATATAAAAACTGAGTAATCGAACAATTTTCCATTCTTGGATAAAGGAAGAAGATCTTTTAAAGAACACTGTCAAAGTAACCGCTTTGAAACAATACGGTTGGCTGATTGATTTACGACGGCCGGTTATCTACTCGAGGGATATAGGCCCTAGGGGGGAGTGTCCTCCGTGGTTGGCTTTCTAAGGGATCCTAACCCGTATTTACAGCAAGATTTGAAGAAAATCACAGAAAACTCCGAATGGTTAGGTCAACGAGCGCAACAGGAGTTTGAACCCAGCAGCTCCCGTCTACCAGTTTGAGAGCAGAACCTCTCAGCCACTGGTGGGGCTGAAACAATACGGAAAAAGAAAAAAAACTGCCATCATGAGAAAACAGTCGTTTCTAAGTCAAGATGTAAGTCATTTATTGAAAAACGAAAACATCTTTGGATAACAAATCATTGAATATGCCTGCAAGTATCGTGTTTTTATGTCATGTGCCAGTAAATTTTGTGTTATAGAGCAAAGATTTTTTTAGGGTGGGGGGGCGAAGGGGAAAGGATCACTTTAATAAGAGTCAGGAAAAGTTACATCAAAGCTGTAATCTGTTAATTGTAACTGAAAATCTTAGAGGAAAACTAGAATTTCTGATGAATTCTTTAAAAACAGATGGAGAATACTGAAAAAGCACACATATAGTAATGAAAGATATTTCGTAACATTGTCGGAATGTTTCGCATTTTTGAATTATGAAAAAGATGGAACTTGGCAATTATAAAATAAATTAATAAAATTGATCCCAATTGACTTATGATTTTAACACTTTCCAACATAACTGAAGTGAAATGTTAACTTCCAAGATACATGTTTGCACTTTTCCTCCAGGTTGACAGGGACGGCCGAATTACAAAAAAATTTATACTTATCTGAAGTAGTACAAATTCTAATACTTTGCATCTAACAAAAATTCATCGCCGTGACAAATTTTGAGATTATCACCCCCCCCCCCCCCCCCTTTGACACAGGAGCAAGAATGCAGAATATATAAGAAAAATTCCTTATCTGGTGTTATTTATTCAAAATCTGTCTCTTCTAAATTGTGAAGGCCGTGATAGAATGTATATTCCTCTTTGGTGAATAAGGGGGAAATCAGCGAGCAAATAACAAAAATCCTCAATTTTTTAAAATAAATCCTGTGCGATCTTATAAGTATTAATAGTTGTTAAAGAGAAAT
This sequence comes from Maratus michaelseni, assembly GCA_963931845.1. Lineage (NCBI taxonomy): Eukaryota > Metazoa > Arthropoda > Arachnida > Araneae > Salticidae > Maratus > Maratus michaelseni. Next base: position 101,226,281 of record OZ007586.1, read on the forward strand.
AGAAAATACTTATCACAGAGCTCAGAACTTATGATTTTCACAGGTGGAGGAAGGGGGGGGGGGGGGACTAAAAAATTCCTTTTATGAAAATCATATTAGCGAAGCCTGAATTAAGTTATTTATTTATTTATTTTATTTACTTTTTATGTTTGGACTTCCTTTCTGTAAAAGAAATTTGGTCAAAATGAAACAATTCTACAGCAGAGCGGTGGGATTTTGTCCATATCCCAGTTGTTTCTTACATTTTTCAAAAAGTGTTATATTAGAATACATTTCTAATTTTTTTAAAAGCTATTAAATTTTAAGGAGCTCAAATACTATTACGGACAGCATCTACGAATTTTATGCACATATAAATTAGTCGTTGGGGGCCACCGTAATACTTACCTACCATGGAAATGCATACTATAAAATATGAAAATAAAACATGTGTAAACTATTTATAAAATGCATCGCAATTCGAATAAAATCGTGGCTTTATGACGTCCTAAACTTTAAAGGCTCTATTACTGAATTGCGTAAAAGAAACATCCTTATAACTAAAAAAAAGGAAAATCCTATTAACTAACGGTTTACTGCGTCAGATGAAGTGTCTCATTTCAGGGTTCCCAGCGACATGGAAAGTCATGGAAAATCTGGAAAGTCAGGGAATTTCAAAGTAGTCAGGGAAAGTCATGGAAATTTTAAAATATATAGGAAAAGTCAGGGAATTTACAAATATTTCCTTAAAAGTCATGGAAAGGTCTGGGGAAAAAATTTTTGAATTTGAAATCATTTCTTTTTCAGAAAAGTGTTTCTATATTTCTCGCTATATGGTGCCTCTAAAAAATCTCTAGACTCTTGTCAGTTTCAAGAATAATACCATAATAAAAACCAAAAAATAATTTTTTTTTATTGGACCATAATAATGTAGAAAAGTTTTCTACATTTTTTAGTCTTTTTCATGACATTTCACATTCTAGACTGTGCTCTATGGCATTCATTTGAAAACCGGCAAAGATGAAGTTTTGTTGCATTACAGTAATCCCTTAACATTCGCGAGGGTTACGTTCCAGGAAATCTTCGCGAATGTTGAGTCTATCTCTCTGCACTAAAAAAGGAGTTATGTTCTATAAAATTTTAATTAGAGTGGCACAGCATTTCAAAGAACAAAAGGAATTATCTATTAACAATATGCTATGCATAACATATATGTAGAAGGCGAATGTACACACATATTCATACATATGAAATTTATTTATTGAAGATAATTCAAATTAACTGACTGGAGAAATAATAACTGCTGAAAAAGCAGATGTTTCTGTATAAAGTAATTTCAACTCTCTCTATTCGCAAAACGATGATAATGTATTAGCGAGCTAGTATGCGATACAATATTAAAATACGGTATTTAAATACAGCTAAATGCTTCAAAAATGCTTTTATTTCCCATCTAAGTGTAGCTTCAGCTCCACCACTAAGAGAACCTGCACATGTTTAATTAATAGATTGAAGATGCCCTAACCTTACCACTTCTAATATCCCCACTGCAATGAGTATTCTGTTGTTATTATTTTGCTTTCTTACAGCACTCACTCCTTTTTCAGTTGAAGTGGCTGAGAGGTTCTGCTCTCGAAGCTGGTAGACGGGAGGTGCTGGGTTCGATCCCAATCGCGCCCGTCGGCCTAATCGTTCGGAGTTTTCGTGGTTTTCTTCGAGCCGTGGATTTATCCATGCATAAATACGGGTTAGGTTCCCTTAGAAAGACCCCCACGAAGGGCACTCCCCCCAGGCCTATATCCCTAGTGTAGATAATTGGCCGTCAATAATCAACCCAACCTAACCCTTTTTCAGTTGACAACTGAAAATTGATTTGTAAATAGATACTATGAAAACACAGGGGGAATAATCTTTAACCACTATAATTTCTGAAAAAGAAATATAATAAAAAAAACTTGGGAATAATCAAGTCAGATTCTCACAAATGTTAAGATTTTCCACATTTTCATATTCACGTATAATCAAAACTCGCGAATGTTGAGGGATTACTGTATTTTATAGAATTTTATTTTGTAATTTTCTTGAAAGGTGCTTGAATTTTCTCCTGGGAAAAGAGTACGAACCTTGTTAATACAATACAAATTAGATTTTTTTTTTTTTTTTTAATGCTGCTTGTTATTTAAAGCAGATTTTGTGTATGCCCGTTTGATCATGGAATTTTTTGAATTTGGTCAGGGAAAATCATGGAAAGTCAGGGAAATTGCCAGACATGTTTTGCTGGGAACCCTGCATTTACAATTAAAATATATCTTCGAATTGAAATTTGAATGCGATACAGGGTCTGAAAAATCGAAGAGTGTGGAAAAAAGGATTCCAAATATCTCGTCTACTCATTATCCTATCGATTTCCTTCTTTATGCAAAATTTATGTTTTTTTATTGTTTTTTTATATTCACTTCTTAAAATAAACAATTTCAAAAATATTTATATACCTTTTATCAGGACGAATATTTCCAGAGTCCGAAAAAAATAGCTCCGGATCATCGAGGTTACTGAAATTCAATAAGCTTCTTCCCATTATTACATACTAAGTACATACCAAATTTCAAGTCTCTATCTCAATTTGTTCGGGAGATAGAGTGTTACAGACACACGGCAAACAAAAGTTTTTTTTCTAAAAATATGTTTTTTTTAATCTCCAGTGTCTGAAACGTGTAAATCCATCAAAATTTATTTTTCGATTTTCAAAACGATTGCAAGAATTTCACACTGTTCAGCATTATTACATATATATATATATATACAGTCTAACCTCGTTAACACGAAATCGCTTAACGTGAAATTTCGCTTAACACGAAATAATACTGAAGTCCCGTCAGATGAGTCCGAAAATCAATGTTAATTAATTCGTTTAACAAGAAATGTAATTTCGAAAAATCCCGCTTAAGACGATTTTTTTTTTTTTTTTTTTGCTCCATAGTCAAAGAACGGAAAAGTTAGTGTCATTAAATGAATCTACCCACAGCATGGAAAACTCAACGTTTCCTTATGGAACAATAGGATGCTTCCAAGCTTTGGACAATTTAGATGAGATCCATACATTCCTAAACGAAGTACTCTACAAAAATTGAAGCAAAGTTTTAAAAAAAAATGATTAGGAAGTAAATAAATTTATTATTGCCTTAAATGCTGCTTAATTTGTTAATGAAATTTTCTATTTATTATTAATTTGTGACTTTATGATTGAGGATATATTTGTAGGTTAAATCAATTAGTTTTTATATCTAAATATAGATGCCGCCACTATTTTGACGGTTAACACGAAATTTCGGATAACACGAAAAAATTCTCAGTCCCTTCAATTTTGTGTTAACGAGGTTCGACTGTATATATATATATATATATATATATATATTTTTTTTTTTTTTTCAAAAACAGCTTTGAATAAATTTCATTCAAAATATTGCAGAATAATAATTCAGTATATGAAATATCTTTTTAACACTGTTTCATTTTTAAATTCTATATAAAAATCATTGTTAGTTTAATTTTGAAATAACTGCAAATAATGATGCTATATAATTAAAAGTATGTTTCTTTCTGTACTGTTGTATGGCGTATTTAAAGAAACATTGTAACTTTAATCCCTTCTGATTTTTTTTTCAATTTGGGGAAAAAATTACTGTTATGCTAATAAAATTAAAAATAGCTATCGGAATCACAGATGTTAGTGTTTAATGAAAGTTAACGAATGCGTTCTTTACCAAAACCTCACAAATGTAGTTATTTTGCGTGTTTTTCATATAACAATAGTCTAAGGAAGAATTTCTGAAGACGTTTGGAAAATGTCGTATTACAACTAAATTAAACAAGCATAAAAATTTAGTAGTATTTTTTATCTTTTATCACAAATTACCAATTCGGAAAAGAATTCAGTAAAGATTTTAATTTAAAGAGTGAAACGTATGTTTTAATTAAAAGAAATGCGAACGGCTTGCTAATAATTATGAAAATTATTATTATTATTACTAAATGCTAAATATAAGTGAAGTCATAATAGGAAATGTAGAGATTCATACTATCACTATTAGATGCTGGAATTAATAAAAATAATGTTTAAGACAAAATAATACTCAATAAAAGATATGTCCTATTAGTAGGACGTCAGGGCCGAAGGGGTTAATTTATAAAATGCACAATATATATACCGCTATTCATGTTTTAAACAGCGGGTGAAATTTTTACACACAAACTCTTTGAAAAATATGACTGGATAGTAAAAATAAAGAATGTTCTTTATGTTTTAATGGAAATAACATAACATCCTGAGTTACAGAAAATCGACTTGGTCTATCTGAGTATATAAAAGGTATGAAATGTAAATTCTTAAAATTTTCTATAAAAGGAAAATTTTTAAAATAAAAAACAGATTTATAAGGTATTATAATGATACAGATTAATAAGGTATTATAATGATATTATATTACTATAATGAGTTCCTATTTTAGTTAAAATGTACATAAATTATATGTATTTAAAGATAAAATTATGCTATTAGTAAAAGTCTTGTTTTATTAATTAGCCTCAAAGTGTTTCAAAAATTACAAACAGCTGTTAAATCTTTTAAACTTTGCTATTAGTAAAAGTATTGTTTTATTAATTAGCATCAAAGTGTTTCAAAAATTACAAACAGCTGTTAAATCTTTTAAACTTAAAAACCAGAAAGTTTCGCGTTATTGAGCGGTAAAACTATTTGTTTGAAAGCACAGAAGCTATTAAGCATGTGGAAGCCACATGTTTGCAAGAGAGTCTTTCTTAAGGGACTGTCCATTTAATATATAAAGTAAAAACCCAGGAGAAATTGCATGCTATTTGAAGAAGCAATCAATCACCCTGAAGCGAGCAATTTCCGCTGATAAAAGTGTAAATTGTTGAGAAAGAAAAAACGCAACAAAATGGTGTTGTTTTGCTTTTATCAAAATCTGAAGGAGAGGCGTTTTCTGTACATGTCAACCTGTCAAAGGGGTCATTCTGTAATATTATAATTAACGACCTTTGGTTCTGCCGGGAATAGCCCGCATTTTTCACCTCCCTCCTAATTATGTCACCCTCTCAATACTTAACTTTAAAGGCTAGTCTTGGACTCCTCTCTATAGACCACTACCCTCATAATTTTATTGGTACCTAGTGCCCAATTTTTTTAATCATTTCTTTAAAATTTTATTCTAATAATTAATTTATACCTTATGCTTAATTTTGACTGATTGAAGATCTAAAGTCTTAAGTACTAGGAAATTTTTAAGATGTTTTCTTCTCAGGGACCTGCTTAAAACTATCAGTTGGCCTCTTTTGGGCCCCCTACAGTAGCTCCCTTAAAAATCATTCGATTCACTAGCTTTTTAGGTATGTTCGTAATTATATAAATACGTAGCATCTATAGTCGTTGTCTGGTCTGTCCGCATATAACAGCACAAAAACTACCCAACTGAAGGGTTTATTGAAATTTAATATCTATAATCACTGCAGAATTTTGTCGAGTCATTTCAAATTTTATAAAAATCGAATCAAAACTTAAAAAGATAAATATTTAATAAGTAATTTAATTTTTTTTTTAAATGAGTACTTCCTTCTTATAGCAACTTCCAAGGATTAATCATCAAGCGACCAAGATGTATCGCCAAGTTATCCGACATGTATGACATTATAGTCCTATATGACCAGGGCTTGACAAATGCGGTCACCAGGTTACCACTGTTGACCAACTTGTTTTATCTGGAAACTAAATTTTTTAATCTGACTTTTTTTGTTATTATTATTCTATTTTTTACAAAAATTGAACTAAAAAATGAGCACAAACGATATTTTGTCTCTCCAACATCCCCACTCGTGCAGCCAGCAAGTGCAGTGATCTCCCTCTTCTCTCGTACTTTTAATGGAAAAGCCATGTTTAAAAGGCATTTTCCATTTCATGCTCATAAAACGCCATTCTTTTCAGCTCTAGTCAGCTAGCATGTCACGTTATTACAATGTGGGGAGACGGAGGGGGGGGGGGATTTCAATTAAAATATTATCAATCCCACCTATGTGGTTTCTAAAAACTGAATGCAATGATAAAAAAGTCTTACCCTTTTTTGTAAGTTTCAAATCAGATTTTTGTGTTCAGAATTAAGATTGATTAATCTATCACATTCATTTTATAACATGTGATTATAAGTAATTGATTCAAATTAAATCTATGAAACTTAATTAAAATTTCAAGAATAATTCATTTTAATAAAAATATGTATTTTTTAAATATTTCTTCCCAGCTTAAAATGCTTGACGCCTAGTGCCTGTGTGCACCACATATGTTGAACAATAGTTCGGCATCATTCTGTCTTGGAGACAAGTGTCTGGTACTGGGTTGTTACTCAAGAATATTTTATAATTGCATTGTTTAGATTATTATTTGCATTAAATGGAAATAAAAAATCATTGATTGCACTTCAGAAGGGTATTTTTTTTTCTTAAATTTTTATTGTAGATCATTGGATCAAAATAAACCTTAACCGACTGCTGATTCCTATTATGTAATCCCAGCTTGGTAAAATGTTTTTCCTTTCTTATTAGCAATAGATATTATGTAATAACTCTCGAGTTATTTTGCGAACATCACAATGTTTAATTAAATTTCTTGTAAAATGCCTCATATAGATGCTGCAATGTTACAAAATATTAAGAAATAAACTTGAAATTATATTCACACAAACAAAAAAAACAACTTTTATTTATAATTTGGCAAAACTAAGAGAATTCATTAAATGTAAATTTTGAAATAATAAAATCACAATTATTTGACTTTTTGAATTCGATAGACTAAATAGGCAAACAATCGTTTTCTGGCTTCACTGTTTTATCGATGCCCTCTTATCAAATATAGATTTTGTAGCACTCAACTATTTGGACATTTGAAGCATTTGACTGTCAGCATTTCCCAAACATATCATTTATATATATAATTGAGAGTTTACAATATATATATATATATATATATATATATATATATATATATATATATTGGAGATGTATAGTTTTGATAAGTTTCCTTAGAAAACTTAGTTTTATTATCTTTTTTTAATTATGTACTATTCTAAACTATGTAACTAATAATTCTAAACTATGTTTGTTATTACTTTTTCTCACTCAGTTCATAAAAAACGTTTGTGCTTTTTGAAAATCAATAACAGGGGGAAGGTTAAAAAATTTTACTGGCGACTAAGATTTATACCTGGCTACTAGATTTTTTCAAATTTTTAAAGCCCTATATGACATTTTATAACTTCTATGACCAAATTATAGTCACATTCTTCATTATATTAAATCCTATCATACATATTTCAACGATATCCCATGACAGGTAATGATTCTAGGTTGCCATGGTGATTACGTCCTATTATTTCCCTATTACTGAATTTAAAAACCAAATTTTTATACTAAAATTGTTTAATTATAAGCAATCATATAATCTACCAACAGTTTTTTGGACAGATGTTTCCAGAGAAATAGATATTAAATGGAAAAAGAGTCTAAATATGGATTTCAAGTTCTGAAAATTTCAAAGCTAGACTTAAGTTTCCCATTGGAATTTTCAGTAAATGTCAACAAAAGATAAAATGTTGTCAACTTCAAATGTATTTATTTTATTACAGAAATTAATCATATCTCAATAACAGATGATATAATTCATTTCACTGAAACTAGGTTATAGTACAAACGCACCTCATTTGTCATGTTTGACGTACAATTTCCAACTTGTTTTCCTAACAATTTCTTAGAACTTCCTGCTAATACATGAACGACAAAAAAATTTCTCAGACAAGACCCGGGCACCCTTCAAGTTTTTGTGCCCTAAATTGTTAATAACTTGCCTCCTTTTTATCCAGTCTTCTTTGTTTTTAGGGCCCATTTCTCCATTTAGTTATTCCCCCATTTCTACATTCCAGTTAAGACCCTAGCCCTCTGCGGCTCAGTACAAGGCTCCTTGAAGTTTTTGTTCCCTAAATTGTTAATAATTTGCTCCCTTTTAATTCGATCTTCGTTTTGGGGGCTTTTTCTCTATTTAGTTATTCCACTTAGGACCCTGCGTCCCAATCTGGGGCACTTGAACTTTTTGTGCCTTGAAAGACAAATATCCCAGACCTCAGCTACAACCAATTTTTAATATTAATCTCTTTCTTGGGGCCCTTCGTGCAGCTTCTTTTTTAAAAAATCATTCAAACTTGAGTTCTGTTTAAGATCATTATCATAGGCCCGGGCAATGCTGGGTGGGTCAGCAAGTTTTTAATAAAGAAATGTTAATGCATATTCTGAAATTCTGTTTCATGCCTGTATTGAACTACAAGGGAAAGTATAAGTTCGTTATAAATGTTTAAAATTAAAAGTAATTTTCTTTTTACTTATAAATCTCTAAAAGTAGTTTAACTTAAAATAAAATAAAACTAAATGTGACTTAAAGTAAAACAGTATTAAATAATTAAAACAGAAAAAAGGCATCAACGAAACCTATGTTTGGAGAAAATAACTCTTCAACCATATTAGTAGATATTTTATGCTAAAAGAAAAATAGTATGTATTTATTTGTGAAAATACTCTATAATTATAGGTATATTAATAAATGTGCTATGGTTAAAATTTGTTTACTTCTACCAGCATTGTTCAAAGAAACAGAATATTTTAATGTTTAAATTACATTTTTTATACAACATTGTTAATGTATATATATTTAAAGAGATATAGTTTTTGTAAATTATATTTGAATATATTTCAAATGTTTTAATGATGTGTAAAACATGTTTGTAATTTATTGTTCTGAGATGGCATTATATAACGAAATAAATAAGCATACACCATAACTAAAAGCATATCTAGTGCCGGATATCTGTATCTGGCAGGCAAAGGGCTTCGGATATCCAAAGTCTGATATCTAGCAAAATCCATATCTGGTTCATCTCTACATCATACAGTATAAGTTATCATGTTACTAAAAGTGGTAAAATTCATACAGTAGCTGAAAACTTTATATTTCTTGAGTCAAAGATGCTGTTTAATGTAAATTTGGTGAAGACCATGTGAAAAAAGTAAATAAAAATATTTTTTTCTCAAATAATACAGTTTCTTGAAGAATTAATGACATGTCTGATGATATTGAATGTACAGTAATTAAAAGAATGAACAAAGAGTCCTCCCTTTTCAGTACATGCGAATAAGAGTATAGATATCTTCAACCTATCAATTTTGCTTGTTATTGCAAGATATTTGTATGATAATGGGCTTGAAGAAAATCTGTTACTTTACTATCTTCTCACAAAAAGGGGTATACTAAAGTGCATATATAATATCATTCACAGTTATTTTTGTGAAAAAGAAATTGAGGGGTCAATTGCTGTGGTGTTTACACTGATGGTGGAGTTATACCAGGGCTGCCACCTGGTGACTATTTTTTAATTCAATCTTGCACCACTTTCTCAGAATAAAAATCTTTCACATACACTTTGACAGCAACAGTCGCCATCTGATCAAAAATGTCAGTGTCACACACCATGTAGTTTGCCAGCCTTACTATAAATAAAGACACAGCCTAGCAACGAAACCCATTTCAGAATCATTATTATTAGTGTATTAATATGTCAAAGTTGTAAATTTTATTAAAGCCAATTCAACAAACTCCAGACTAGTCAAATCTTTGTATGAAGAGATGGACAGTCTCCAAACTTTATTGTTTTTGCATACAGAAGTGAGCTGGCTTTTTTACGTGAAAAAAGTACTTGCAAGATTGTTGAATTAAGGCATGAAGTTTGAGTTTTTTTGAAGAGCCTACTTTTGAACTATATTTTAAATTTCAGAAAAGCTTCAAATGCTTGCATATTTATCTCATATTTTTCATAAATAAACTTTATTTTTGATTACAGAACAATTCCATAACGAACTTTAAGGAGTCAGACAAAATTGAATCTATGATTAAGAAATTAGATTTTTGGAAATTTTGTAACAAAATACACCATCCACAAGTTTTTGGCCAACTTTAAAATTTCTTATCGCAAAACGAGCTAAAATTGATAAAAGAAGTAAAATGTAGTATAATGGCTCACTTAAAATGTCATTCAGACAATATTTTCCGAAGGAGAATAGTGAAAATAAATGAATTCCAAGCACATTTTACGATTTGTTCTTTCAACAAGCTTAACATTTGTCACTTTCTGAAAAAGAAAGTGACAAAAGAAGGAAGAAGTGTAAAGAAGAATCAGTCAAAAGTTCACACAATTTTTTGTGTGAACTTTTGACTGATTCTTCTTTACAATCTCATTTCAAAAAAGAAATATCATTGAATTTTGAGTTGCAGTAAAAGAAGAGTACAAAGAACTAGGTGATAAGGCAGTAAAATACCTGCTGCCTTTCACAAATACTGAGATTGCCAAAAAACCATTTTCATCTTACATATAAATTAAGAACAAATATCACAACAAGGTTGATGCTGCTCCTGACTTGAGATTATATCTATCTTCATTTGAACCTGACTTTACAAAACTCAGCTCTATGAAACAAGCTTAAGAATAAATCCCATTGAGAGTATTAAAAGCCATGTTTGACTGCTTTTATGCCATTATCCATAATTATTATAAACTTTCATTGTAAGCTAGTTAAAAAAGTGAATGCTATAGTGATTTCTTTGGATGTTAAGCTTATATTATAAAAAGTAAAATAACTTTAAAATGTAAGATAAAATATAAAAGGTAAGAAGTGCCAAAGTAATGTAAGTCAATGTATTATTTATCTATGCTAAATAAATTAAATTAAAAAAAAATAATACGCAGTTGTGTGGAGGCATGTTTATAAAAAAGGGGTACTCCAAAAGGAAAAGCCAAAGCAAGGGATGATTTGAAGAAAAAAAGGTTGGGAATGGCTGTGCTAGAATCTTAAATATTATGTATACATGTGTGTTTTCAATCATAATACAACATCTTAATATTTTAGGAACTTAATTATAAAATAATAAATTAATTTTCAAGCATTTTTCTGTTAGCTGCAGGTCATAAATCACCAAATATTCTTTATGATTACAACAATAACAGAGTTAATTATGTACCAAAACATGCTCAATAAAATATGCCAATTGGCTGTGAAACTGTAACAATGAAATATTTTAAATTCTAAAAGGTAGAAAATAAAATATAAATAAAAAATAAAGAGAATAATATATCTCATTTAAAACGTCACTTGTAAAAAATGCAGCCAAGTCTAGTGACTCTTTTACCATAAAAATTTCTGAGATTGTGTAAAGCCAAGTTTAGCTATCTTATTAACTATGAAATTTTCATTCACAAATCACTCCTAGTCTCTACATCTTTGGTTAATGATTATTTTATGACTTGGCAATTACGCAGCACGAGAATGTGACAGCTGTATATTATTAGCCTTAAATAATACCATCCCATCCCATAACATAGCAAAGTGTAACAATGTAAATCCTGATTTTTTTTTTCTTTTTTTTATGGAAAAAGAAATAAATAGCTATTTGACAATGGTTGGAATTAATAAAGAAAAAAATTTATTAAACAGAATTTTTTATATTTACGGTGATGGCGAGGGGGAACAACTTTTTATTAAATATCGCATTTATTGTACAGCGATATTTAGAGTGTTTTCGTGCTTCATACTATTTTTTTATATGACCGGGCAACCCCAGGCGGATCAGCTATTTTTTTTTTTTTTTTAAACACGGAATCTGATCATTTGGATTGCCAGACAAAGCAAAATCTCATGAAAATCGCCATGTTGCTCATGTATAAAATCACCATTTTGATGTCAGAAAGATACCTTGGTGCACTGCGACATCTGTACCATTAATTAATATTAAACTGTTAGTTGATAAAAGTGTTTTTTTTTTTTAATATCACATTCTTAATTTTCTATTTATAATGAATTTTCTATTTTTTAGCCATTAAAATATTTCACTGTTATAGTTTATTGCAGCCCTTTGGCATATTTTGGCGATCATTTGTTGATGCATAAATAAATCCATTGTTCCCATAACTTAGTAAAGTGTAATAACTTCCCTGTGCTGCATAATTGCTGAGTCACAAAATGATCATTAACTAAAGATGTAGAGACTAGGAGTGATTTGTGAATGAAAATTTCAGAGTTAATAAGGTAACTAAACTTGGCTTTACACAATCTCGAAACTTTTTACTGTAAAGGAGTCGCTAGACTTGGCTGCATTTTTTACATGTGACCTTTTTGATGAGATTTCACTTCTTTTTGTAAGTAATCTCTTTTTCTTGACTTTGAGCTCTTTTTTGAACATCATCCAAAGTTTTTGCTAAGCCCAGACTCTGTCCATAATATTTGTAGGTACCAAAAATTTGGAGCTTTAGTTCCGTTTGCAAAGTCCTGTAGATAAAAAGAAGTTTCAGGTTCCTAGGCAAGCACTAAGTTATGGGGAGGGGGAGGTATTACTCGCAGCTTTAGATACTTGATATTTGGCATAAAAGTACTGTTTAGGATACAAAGAAAGACAAAATTAAAAATTCCGGAAAATTCCAACAAATCGAACTATTTTCGGTTTTACAATTTTTTTTTTTTCAAATTTTTTGATTTTATTCTTTGATTTTTCCCAATTTTTTTAATTTTTCTTTTCTTTGTATCCTAAACCCTACCTTTATGCCACATTTTAAGTTTCTAGGACTACAAAATGAAATTATTTTCGAATGTTCAATTTTTTACAAATTTTTCGATTTTATTTTTGAATTTTCTGAATTTTTTAATACGAAATGCTACCTTTACACCAAATTTTAAGTTTCTAAGACTACAGGATCAAATTATTTTCAATTTTTTTATTTATTTATTATTATTTGCTTAATTTTCCAGATTTTTTTTTTTTTTTTCGAATTTTCCATATTTTTGAATTTTTTTCCTTTTTTGTATCCTAAATATTACCTTTTTTCAAATTTCAAATTTCTAGCGCTATGAAATAATTATTATTTTCAAGATTTCATTTTTTTTTTTTAATTTTTTAATTTTTTTTTCAAATGTTATAGTTTTTTAAAAAAAAAATTCTGAATCCTAAAAACTGCCTTTACACGAAATTTTAAGTTTCTAAGACTACAAGATCGAATTATTTAAAAATTTTTTGGATTTTTTTATTTTTTGGTAATTTTTCCTTTCTTTGTATCCTCACTACCTTTATTTCAAGTTTCTAGGGCTACGGAATGTACCATATCTTTTTGATGATCGGTGAGTGAATGAGTGTCAAAAAATCGAAATTTTGAGTTCATATACCGTCTGAACTAGAAAAGACAGAAACGTGAAAATTAAAATTTTTGGTCCTGTGTGCCTAGCGCACTACAAGTAGCGAAACTACAGTACTCGCTACTTTTTGTAGCGTAGTGCGCTACTTTTTGAACAATGTAGTGTAGCGAGTAGCACGATACAAAAAAACAGTAGTTTGTACCAAGAACCGATGCTACTTTTAACACTACTTCAGGGGGGAAAATGTAGTGTTCTGCAAATCATGTGACCGAAACTTGATTCTTTTATGAAAAATTTATTCTGATGAACAATTTGCGAATCTCAGCTGCAGTGTATTATACCAACTCATCACATGAAGTCATAGATTTTTACCATTGACAATTGATGTTAAAATCAAGTACTAACCCACCAAAGGAATTAATTTTCTTGATGGCAACATTTGTCTATTTACTCGTTATTAGGTCTTCCTGTTTTAACGCTACATTTCTTATTATTCTGAAATATTTAATTACAGATTTATTTGTTGTTTGCATTTAGAGTTTTCTCTCTGAAAATTTCTAGATTGTAATATCTCTCTTAATTTTGCTACGAAATTTCTAATGTGTGTATAAACTAACATTTTGGAGACAAATACAAAACATTTTCTTGTATGTTATCTTTTTTAATCCCCTCTGTTATGTCGCATTTATTTAATTATATCATGGCAGACGCGATATAACGAGGAGTCGCTTTATTATTTAATCCGTTTCTTCAATTTCTATTGTAAATTGAACCCTTAGACAAAACTTGAAAGTAGTGACTACTTTTGAAAAGTAGTTTGTAGTCGCTACTTTTTAAAACAAGTAGTTGTAGTTGTAGTTAACTGCATTTTCGATAAAGTAGTTCTAGTTGTAGTTCGCTACAATAAAAAAGTAGTTTTTCCGACCCCTGCTTAAACCCTACCTTTATGTGAAATTTCAAGTTTCTGGGACGACAAAATCAAATTATTTTCAAATTCTATATTTTTTACAAATTTTTCAATTTTATTTTCGAATTTTTAAATTTTTCCTTATATTGAATCGTAAACACTACCCTTAAACCAAATTTTAAGTTTATAAGACTACAAGATTAAATTAGTTTCAATTTTTCGTGTTTTTTTTTTTTTTCGATTTTTTTTTTCAACTTTTTTATTTTTAACACTTTCCAACCTAGTTGAAAAGTGTTTATGACTTCGGTTTGTCTGGCCGTCTGCGTTCTGTCCGTGCTCTAACTCCCGTAAATATGCTCGGATTGCCCTGCAATTTTTATATGTTATTGTTGTTATTCATAGCATGTTCCCTATTTCAATTGAAGTGTGTAGCACTTATAGTTTTTTTACAAGGACACTCAAAAGAATTCCGTTACATTATGGTCTATGGGGAAAAATCATTTGCGGTTTATTTTAATGATGTTACACAATTTCAAACACATTGTAATTGATATATATCACTAAGGTACATTACAAGAAGGTTAATATGGAATAGGGTAAGCATAGCACTTATAGTTATTTTACAGGGACAGTCAAAAGAATTCCGTTACATTACGTCTATGGAGAAAAATCCTTTGCGGTTTAATTAAATAATGTTTCACTATTTTAAACGCATTGAAATTTATATATATATCACTAAGGTGCATTACAAGAGGCTTACTACAGAATATTGTGTGTATAGCAGTCATCGTTCATTTACAGGGACACACAAAAGAATTCTCTACTGTCTGTTAACAATAATTCCTGAAAGTGTGTTTTAAGCTGCTGAACGTGATTTTAAATTTAACTCACTTTTTGTCTATTACTTGGTGTGTAAAAATTCTGTATTTCATATACAGGGCAGCACAAAAGTTCGCGAACACATTTCCGTTTATTGACAGAAACTCCAGAAGGAGAATTTTAAACTGTGCTATGCGTTTCCTATATAAACTAAAATTTAACATCGTATGTAGTATATATACAAATCTATAGATCATATACAGGGCTTGAATAAAAGTATTCGGATGTTTTTCCGAATATTGTATATGTTGGAAATTCCTGAAATTACGTTTTTAAATATGTTATGCGTTTTCCAAATTGTTTACTTAGATGTTATCTTTCAGCTTATTAAACGGTAATGATTTGTAAAATTATTTTGGAAGCATTGGAAAGTGTTACATAATCTATGCTTGACGCATAATTTTTCGTTCTTGTTTCAATTTATAACTGAATCAATATTGTTTTTATTTTAGTAATAACCAGAATTAGCAATAAAAAGGAATCCAAGTATTTTTTTATGGCAAACGTATAAAAAGACTGATGAAAGTGAAAGTGAAGAAATAAAATTTTGAGTTGTAACCAAAATATGTTTTTATGTAAAATATAAAATTAGAAATTAATTAAAAAATATATAAACAAGGAATGCTTTATCTAGGTGCCATAGAACAACAGTAATGTATGTTACTGGAGTGTCATCAAAATTAATATGCTTTAAATTTAGATTTACATATTATCGCCGGCGGTATACACAGCACTCTAATAAAAATAAAGTGTGACCGCCAGCAGTACATATTGCATTCAAATATGTTAAAAACTATTTTTACTTTTATAGTTATTCAGTAACTACCCTCCTGCTTTTCTCTTATTTTAATTTTTAAACTAGCTTAAGGGCAACCCAATGTGTTTTATTTGTATGTTATAGATGTTGAGATATTCAATAGTGTAAGCCTTGTGGTGGTATCATTTGAACCAGTTCAAATTCATAACATTTTTGGGTATGACAGCCAGGCACATGAGATTAAATCGCTAAATATTGTTCCTATCACCTTTATTCATTTCTTTTGAAATGTAAACCTTTCATCCATTTTATTTAAAATATAATTTTTTTATTTAAAATACACATATTACAAATATTTAAAATACATGCCTTTGACTTTGAAGGGAGGTGGGCTTTGAGACCTATAGCTACAAGGCTGTCGTCTCGAATGATCCATATACATTTATTTATTATTCACAGAAACATATACATGAATTCTACAATTACATACATCTTGACGAGATAGTACAAGGAAACATGACAACACAAGAGACACAACCTGGGGGTTCCACACAAAGTGTGTGTGCAATGGAACCAGTGGGAATTGAACCCACAACCTCGTACACTCGCAAGCGATTAGTGGCGTGGTGCCTTAACCACTCGGCCACGGAGGCCCCAAAATACATGCCTTTCACTCATTTCATTAAAAAAAGAGAAGAAATAAATAAAATAAGAAGAAATAATACAACAAGCCAAAATATTTTATTTCAACATCAAGGCTTTGTTTCTAATTTACACAAGCAAAAAATAAAAGGTGCAAAGGGGGGGAAAAGATTATATTATTAAGATTAGCACCAGGCTAATATAAAAGACAAAATCAGGGGTTGTTTCAGGCAAAAATTCGGACCCCTTTACAAAATTCTTCTTAATAAAAGAAGCCCCTTCACAAAATTATTTTCCATAAAAACGAACACTTTGCATTAGAATTTTTTTTTTAGAATTTAAAACAAAACAAGCTCACAAGAAAAGTAAACTTTAACAGGAGGAGGTATTACTTTCCTGTGGCAACACTTGATTTCTGTATCGGCGTTTGGCAACACTCTCTGTTGTTTACTTTGAGCATCATTAATGTAGCATGCAGGGAGATAGAGAGAAGGAGAACAAAGATAATGTTTCTACTTATGGAACTAAAAGCGGTACCTAGTATGGCGGCGTTTCTGGTCTTTTGGGCCTTTAGGAAGTGTAGCGCCCTCTATCTCTTTACCATGCTCGAAACCAAAATGCAGGAAGAGCAGACGACAATTTGTCATGTTTGACAGGTCACATGACTGGCCTTTGGGAGCACCAGCGCCACAAACTTGGTACTAATTCCCGGTCCATGTTGTGATCACAGTCATCACTAAATCTAGACGTCAGACAGAAACAGATAAAATATTCATTGCTGCTGAAGTGGAGAAATTGCTCAAGGAAGGGGTGATTGAACCAAGTAACTCACCATGGCGTGCGCAGGTTTTTGTAGTAAAGGGGGAAAATCACAAGCCCAGGATGGTTGTTGATTACTCACAAACTATTAATAGATTTACAATGCTTGATGCCTACCCACTCCCGAAAATAGAAGAGTTGATACAGAATGTATTTAGCAAAGATGTACACAAAGTATTTAGCAGCATTGACCTCAAGAGTGCCTACCACTAGGTTCCTATTTTAGTTCTGATAAGCAGTATACAGCTTTTGAAGCTGCAGGAAAACTCTACCAGTTCCGGCGAATTCCTTTTGGGGTCACTAACGGCGTCCCAGCTTTCCAAAGAAATATTGATAAAATAATTAAGGAAGAAAAACTCGAAGGCACTTTCCCCTATTTAGATGACGTAACTGTTTGTGGCCTGGACCAACAAGAACATGACCAAAATTTTGAGAAATTCTTAAATGCTGTCAAAAAGTATAACCTGACACTAAACCCAGATAAATGTAATTATTCAACAAAATGTGTGAAAATATTAGGATATCTGAT
Source organism: Maratus michaelseni (assembly GCA_963931845.1). Classification (NCBI taxonomy): domain Eukaryota; kingdom Metazoa; phylum Arthropoda; class Arachnida; order Araneae; family Salticidae; genus Maratus; species Maratus michaelseni. The sequence continues at coordinate 101,244,077 of OZ007586.1, forward strand.
TGAAGATAAAGTTATTAAACCTGATCCTGACAGGCTTGCACCACTAATGAACTTGCCTATTCCAAATGACATGGCAGCCCTACAAAGAACTCTAGGTATGTTTGCTCACTACTGCCGCTGGATTCCCAAATTTTCAGAAAAAATTCGCCCTCTTCTGACAAAAGGAGCATTCCCACTCTCTGAAGAGGCTGTAAAAGCATTCAATTCAATCAAGGAAGATGTAGCAAAAGCCTCATTCTCTGCAATTGAAAATGATACCCCCTTCAGAGTAGAAACTGATGCCTCAGAGTTTGCCATTGGGGCAACTCTCAGTCAAGCAGAACGTCCCATAGCTTTCTTTTCGAGAACACTTAATGCATCTGAGCAAAGACACTCTGCTGTAGAGAAAGAGGCTTATGCAATTGTAGAATCCCTGCGAAATTGGAGGCACTACCTGATTGGAAGACATTTTGAGGTCCTCACTGACCAGAGATCTGTGTCTTTTATGTTCGACCAGTACCATTCAAGCAAAATAAAAAACGAGAAGATTATGAGATGGCGACTTGAATTAGCTAACTTCAAATTCGATATTATTTACCGCCCAGGCAACCGAAACACAACTGCAGACACAATGTCCAGAATTACAGCAACTATCTATCCAGGAACAGAAACAAACCTCAAAGAATTGCATTATGCTTTATGTCACCCTGTCATAACTCGGATGTACCACTGGGTTAGGGCTAAAAACTTGCCATTCACAATGGATGACATTAAAAAGGTGACTAATTCTTGCCCCTGCTGCAATGAGCTAAAACCTCGTTTCCATAGGAATGAAGGGCAGCTAATAAAGGCTACTTCACTATTTGAGAGATTAAACTTAGACTTCAAGGGGCCTCTACCTACTTCATCCAAGAACCGTTTCCTTCTGACCATAGTTGATGAATTCTCAAGATTCCCTTTTGCATTTCCTTGTACAGATATTTCTGCTCCCACTGTAGTAAAAGTATTGACCAATGTGTTCTCCCTGTTTGGGACACCAGCATATATCCATTCAGATAGAGGACCTTCCTTTATGTCACATGAACTGAAATCGTTTCTCACCTCCTTAGGTGTTGCTACCAGTAGAACCACTGCATACAATCCGCAAGGAAATGGCCAGGTTGAGAGGTACAATGGGATTATATGGAAGACAATACTTTTAGCCCTGAAATCGAAAGATATTAGAACAGAACGATGGGAAGAGGTACTTCAGCCAGCACTTCACTCTATTAGATCACTGCTGTGCACTGCTACAAATGCCACCCCTCATGAACGCATGTTCACTCATCCTAGAAGATCGTTTAATGGTCGTTCTTTGCCTACATGGCTAACCCAACCCGGTCCTGTTTTAATGAAAAATCATTCACGGCATAGCAAATACGATCCAGTTGTGCAAGAAGTTGAATTAATTGAGGCTAATCCTGACTATGCGTATGTAAAGCTCCCTGATGGACGTGAGTCAAGTGTCTCCATTAGACATTTGGCACCCAAAGGAGATTCCTCAGTCTGGTTCGACAGGCAACCTCTGGATCCACCACATGTTGACTCTGGAGCAGTTTCACCCAAACGTTCTTCAGACCCTCTAGAGAATGCAAGGGTTGCTAAAGACAACGACATAGATACCGCCGTCCCTGAGGTAAACAGTCCTGATCTTCCGAATACGAATCCTGGAAGAGAATCTATCCAGAACAATTCTCCATCTGGTCGACAGAGACGACCACCTGCCTATCTCCAGGACTATGTTACTTACTAAATTAACTTTTGGTGGGGGGTGAATGTGGTATTATATTACATATTACTTTCCTGTGGCAACACTTGATTTCTGTATCGGCGTTTGGCAACACTCTCTGTTGTTTACTTTGAGCATCATTAATGTAGCATGTATGCCTCGTGTAATTCTAGTTTATTAAAGCCTAGTTTAGGTGTAAACTATGTTATTACTTTGCTACACCATCAAACTCCTGAAAACTAAATTTTATCTGAAACTCTTCGGAAAAATGAAAAAATTACTAGGTGTCGAATTTGAGAACGAAAATGGAAAATTGTACTCACCAACAGAATACATTGAGAATTTGTCAAGTTTTTCTTCATATAAAATCCCAATAGTGTCATTAAATTACCCTTCACTAAAGGCGTAATTTATTCAAAAAACGGCTGTCCTAAAACAAGAATAGAAATTATAGAAATAGTAAAATATCCCTACAGAAATCTAATAGGATGTTTTACATTTCTAACAAGTTGGACAAGGCAAGATATTGCTTTTGCTTTGAATAATTTTAGCCAATTTTGAGAGAACCCGGGCATGGTTCATTGGCAAGGTCTACAAAAGCTTCTAGGATATGTTTAAGCTACACAAAATTTGAAATTAAACCTATCGAATGTAAAATCTCTTAAAGTAATGTGCTATAGGGCAGTTGCGAGGCTAACGAAAAAGAAAGGCTACCGCGGTGCTTTACGTGTATCTTTTGTTACAGACCGCCGGAGTCACGTGATGCTCGAATGCACTAATGCAGGTGTACGAAAAGAGCATCACGTCACTCTAGCGGTCTGTAAAAAAAGCTAAGTGGAATGCACAGTGGTAGCCTGTCTTTTTCGTTAGCCTCGGGGCAGTTGCAATTCACGTCAGGTTGGAGGTCACACACTACAAATAGGCAGTTCTGATTGGTGGAAGTACCCTGACCTCCATGTGAAGTACAATGGATGGTCAGCTGATTGCAACTTCTCTATAGCGATGCTGTGACTATGTATAGACACTTTTACGAGGCTAACGAAAAAGAAAGGCTACCGCGGTGCTTTACGCATATCTTTTTTTACAGACCGCGGGAGTCACGTGATGCTCGAATGCACCAATGGAGGTGTACGAAAAGAGCATTACGTCACGCTAGCTGTCTGTAAAAAAAGATAAGCGGAATGCACCGCGGTAGCCTGTCTATTTCGTTAGCCTCGGACACTTTTAGTCGTGACGTCAGTAATGACATTTTGCTTGGAAACTGACTCCAAACAAACGGTTGCTATGTTGTATTGTCTATTTTGTTTGTATATTTTAGGTACATGTTATAGCTATATCTCATAGTTAAGTGTTTAATACTTTATATGCCGTGCTAACATTTTCTACGATTTATATTTCATCAGAAATGAAACATAGCAACCGTTTGTTTGGAGTCAGTTTCCAACCAAAACGTCATAACTGACGTCAAACTGAAAGCGTCTATTGAACAGAGACGACAGTTTCCATGAGCGGAATTGTCAGGGAGATAGAAATAAGAAGGAAAACAGTGAAGATAGGCTTTCAAGATCAGAACCAAGGCCTCCTTATCATAGTATCAGGCCTCACAATCAGCAAGTTTCCTTTGACCGCATGGTTGTCCTGCTACTAGCGCCATCAATCGTCAGTAATAGGCATGATCTCCCAAGCGCGGATCCAAGGGGGAGGTCATGGGATCATGACCCCCCTCTAAACGGAAAACATTTCTATAGAACAATACATTTTTTAATATAAATATTTATTAAATATGTTTTCATTTTTTTCTTTTCTTAGGCTTAAAAATTTCAATATTTCTGATACATTCATTGAGTTATTTTTAAATATAGAAATGCATTAAAATTGCAGGCATTATTGTTTAAGCACCAAAGAATCAAACATCGTTTTTAATTTTCCTATAAATGTGGTACATTTTGAATTGTATGTGATTATTTCCTCAAGACGATATTGCTATGATTGCAAGCCCCGAAAATCTGCTTAAAATGAGACATTTGAGAAAACTTTCTGTAATATATTTTGCTTTTATAAGAATATGAGAAACTCTGATTTCTTGGTATCTGAATAAAATATGCATATTTTGTGTATTTACGAATATACCTACGAATTTCATGCACTTATGAAAGAAAATGAATTCAGGTATATGTCATAAAATAGTCAATTTGGATCTAAGATATAAAAACTGCTAATGAAGACGTGATAAATTACTCCCCAAAATATTTATTACAATACCCCCCAAGAAAAAAGTCATGACCCCCCCTCTAAATGGAGGTCTGGATCCGCCTCTGTGATCTCCATGGTAATAGGAGTATTTACGACACGAAATAACACGAAATTTTTTCACAGCTCCATTTGTTCTATGCATTTGTTTATGCAACTACTATCTGTAGTATCCACCAGGCGGCGATACTTTCCGGAGAAAGTCAATTAAAAAGTTCGCAATTACCGCGGACATTTTCTCCCATAGACTTTCTCCGGATTGTCAAGTCTGATCTATGTTAAGGGAGTCTTGATCAGAACATGGACCGCAAATTAGTACCCGGTTCATGGCATTGGTGCTCCCAAAGGCCGGTCATGTGACCTCTCAAACATGACAAATTGTCGTCTGCTCTTCCTGCATTTTGGTTTCGAGCATGGTAAAGAGTTGTCAGTCGAAACCGGAAATAGAGGGCGCTACACTCCTCAAATGCCCAAAAAACCGGAAACGCCGCCATACTAGGTAACGCTTTTAGTTACATAAGTAGAAACATTATTGTTCTTCTCTCTATCTTCCTGGGAATTGTGATGTTTGTAGACAAAGCTCCTATCATATGGTGAAGGCAAAAGTGTGTATTGTTATCTACGATAGAAGCCGAATACATTACTCTCAGCGAAGCAGCAAAAGTAATGATCTGGATAAGATGAATTTTAGAAGAAACCATCAAATTGAGAATAATTCAAGAAAACTGTGCCAGCTACACCTTATTGTGCAGTAATCAAGCAGCTATCGACTTCTGAAAATCACCTATCGAAAATGCTCGGACATCGGCATCAGATATCACTTCCTTAAGAAATCTGGTATGTGACAACATATTGGACCAGTCAACCAAAAATCGTGAAGAGGGGTTTACAAAACCCTTAGTAAAAACATCTTTATTGAGAATGTAGGAATCAGGCCGGCGGGTTCGACTCCCGCCAGCTCCATTGTAGAGCTTCCGGTTGTAACTCTGGTGTTGTAAATTTCCTTGTGGCTATCTCGTCTAAGAAGATGTATGTAATTGTCAAAGTCATGTATGTGTTTCTGTGAATAAAATATATATGGATCATTCGAGACAGCAGCTTTTGTAGCTATAGGTCTCAAAGCATCACTCTTTCACTCTTTAACACATCTTTAAAGACTTTCGTAGAAGTGTAACTGCATTGAAGATAGAGATATAGTCTTATATTCTATCTTCATGGTAACTGCTGTTCAATGAACATTTTGGATAGTTTCCAGTAGAACAGTTTTTTTTTTACATCAAGTATTTAAAATTGAATTTTCATATATTTAAATTTAATAAAATTTAGATATTTGCATATGTTTATACTGTGTTTATCAGGGGCGGATCCAGAGCATCATTTGGGGGGGGGGGGATAAAGTATTACATGTAATGGGTATAGTCAGGGGTCGGAAAAACTGCTTTTTGTTTGTAGCGAACTACAACTACAACTACTTTATGAAAAATGTCGTTAACTACAACTACAACTAATTGTTTTAAAAAGTAGCGACTACAAACTACTTTTCAGAAGTAGTCACTACTTCGTTACTTTAGTTATCATCGCTAATTAAATGCACCGCAAATGATTTTTTCCCATACACCATAATGTAACATAATTATCTTGAATGTTCCTGTAAGCGAGATATAAATGTTACACACTTCATTTTCAATACTGAACATTCTGTGAACTTCAATAACATATAAAACTTTCATGGCAATCCGAGTATATTTACGAGAGTTAGAGCATGGACAAACAGACAAAGCGAATTCATAGACACTTTTTAATTATGTTAGAAAGTGTTAAAAAGGGGAAATTTGAAAACAAAAATTGTAATAATCTTATAAATTTATGAGAGTGATATAGCACAGTAGCATTTAAAGGTGGTTCTCAAATCCCTTGCTCAACAACGCGAAACTTTCTGACTCATTTTTAAACACAAAGGCATAAAATTGGCAGGCCTGACTATGGGAGGGATTTGGAATCGAAATGAGTTTTCTATTTTTTGATAAATAAATTACTTATCGGGTTATAAGCGGTTCGTGTCACGTTTTTTCCCTTTCCCCTGCTGTGGCGTTGGATATTTGGCTGAAAACGCCGACTTTGACAGTGTTTTCTGAAAAATCTTCTGTCTTTACCAAAAATAAAATAAAATAAAAAATAATGGAAAACGTCTTTCGGTTACAAAGTTTCTGAATAAGAACATCTGAATTTTCATGCGTTTCCGAACAAAAATGAATTAAAGAATATGTCATAAAGTAGCCAGTTTGGATTTGTAAACAACCTTAAGAGCGGATAGCCCTTGGTAAATTTAAATATACATTATTTTTTAAAAATATAGCTAAATAGTCCTATTTCTTTACAATTTAAATATAGTTCCTGAAAGCAATTTAAAAATTGAACAAGATCATATAGACTTGCATAAGTTAAATCTTAATTTTTCCTTTCCTTTCTATCTCTTTTTGTTTGTTTCTCTTTGAAAACCCGAATTTCAACATACTGAGCTTTAGATTCATTCTGGAGATAAAGATAAAGATATTTAATTAAAACACACAAGCTAACCAATATCAAATCAAATATAAAACATTACAAATCAAATATTTTAGCAATAAAAGCCTGTGCAGCTAAAGTAAAAATAAATAGCCATAAAAATAAAATTAAGCATTCTTAGGCATTTTTTAAAATAATATATTTCTATTTCCAACCACCTTTGTTTTATCTATTGGAATCTTCAAAAGGAAATTAATTTGTATGCAGTAAATTAATTTGTATGCATACATTGGACAAATATTTCACAACGATCAAAAGACGTATTAATAAAATAATTTTTGCGATACTAAACAGTTCGATAAGAATATTTTCTGAACAAGGGACCTTAATTCGAAAATACTCTTTTTAATAATTTATGAATTTTAGTGAATAATGATTTAGATATTCGGTGCGAGATGCGATCCAGTCAGTGGCGTAGCCAAGGGGGGGGGGTCCAGGGGGTCCGGACCCCCCCCGAACCCCGAATGAAGAACTAGTTTACTGAGTCATAGATACAACAATATTAAAAACTGATAAGACGGAATCGCAAAGAAGCAATTAAAAATTTCGTTTTAGACAGGTGTTTGACTTAGAAAGTATTATTTAAAGATATGTCTTTCGCAGGGGTTATGATTTTTTTTCGTTTAAGACAGGTTTTTGTAATAGGCACGTCCATTTTGTAAGGTATCCTCTAAAACTGTTAAAACGAATCCACTCTATAGTATACTTCTGAAAAGCATAGATGTATTACAATAAAATCTGTGAAGATGAGAGCTATCTTAAACAGCAAAAGTTCAACGAAAACAACGCAATATATTTATATTTGTTAAGATTTGCAACATATCTAAAATGGAACTTTTTCTGGTTGTGAATCCTTCTTGGCAGATTTTCTGTGAAAACGGAATTCTCTCGTAAACGAAAACATTTCATGGTCTAGATGACAGAAGGATAACTGTACAAGTATACCTCATATGACGGAAATCTGTCTACAACGGAATTTTTTAACGATCCCGGCCGATTCCGTTTTCATAGATTTTAATGTAACTAGATTAAACGCAAAACTTCTTCAACAGAGATTTCGATCGGCCTAACTGTTGCCAACACTTATGGGTAAAGAGTTGTTTACACGAATGCAATAACAGCACATTGATCAGAGTTTGGCGACCCTTATCTTTGTTCATTTTATAATTATATATCGAGCAAAATTATCATTTACTTTAAATCTGCTGGCTGGAATTTAAAAAAAAAGTCACTTTATTCTTCGACTAGATATTTGTGAATTCTTATTCAATGCTGTTATACATTGCCACTTTCAAAATACCTGCATCTGACTAATTTGTCTTCTGCTGTAAAACATGCTGATGATGTCATTTTTCAGCTTTATGAAACTGTGCATTAATCAATAAGCAAGGAAGAGGAGACTGGTGTTCAAAAGTTTTCTGACCTGTTCAAGAGAGCACAGTCTTTTGCTAAATGACGCAATTTTCTTTAGTCACACATATTCCTTGTCAAGTTGACCATCAGATATATCTGATTCAGTGTCAAACTTGAAGAGTATTTCGGAAGATCAATTTCCTTCCTCCTTTTGTTACTTTTATTTCTAATCTCGTTATTCGTTAATCGCTAAAGAAAAGAACAGAGGGATATTGAAAGATTTTGATGTTCATCTGGATTTGTACAAAATAATGGTGATTCTTGTTATGAAACTTTTCAACACCTGAACTATTTTTAATAAACTGTTAATGGAATATTACGTTGTTGTATATTATTTTGAAGGACAGGTTTTTACCTACTTTATTTAGTATTATAATTTTGTTTTCCGCTATTGTACAGGGATATTTAAGGCAGTTATAGAACTTTGGGAAATTTCGTACGATTTTTTTACTAATTCAAAATGGTGCGAAAATCGGTGGAAACGGCTGGTATATCAACCACGCTACAGCGTTGAATTCAGGAGAGCGGAGGTGGGGCATACACCCCGGAGCATCGAAATGACCCCTCGGAAGATTTAAGATTTTATGCTTAGGAGTGCAATCTCTCCCCTTCCCTAAACTCCACAGTGCACCTTCCGGAGAAAAATGGTACCCTCCGAAGAAATCCCTCCTGGAGAAAAATGTTTGAATTCAACGTTACATTTGACCGAAGTACGACTTGTGAACTCACAGTTTAACATTGCTTTCAGAAATTTCATGATGGCAATGAGCGTTTTGAATATGAAGGTCGTAACGTGGCTTTCGGTTATTAACAATGAGAAATTGAAAGCAAAGGTTGAAGCTAATCCACGTACCAAAGTCTGAAAGCTTGTTGCTGAACTTGGAGTACGTTCTAAAACTGTTTCCAACCGCTTAAAAGATATTGGTTGAAAAGTAAAATAGCAGAAACCCCAGCAGCAGAATTTTTTTCTACAATCTGCAACACAAATAGAAACTTTAAAAACAGTCTGCAAAACTTAAGGACAAATGTCCCTCGCATTACATTACATGCACTCAAACCCCCAATGATTTGTGATTAACATAAAAGGAAAGTACTTTTAAAAATAATTTACCTTTGTCCTCAGAATTTTTAACACCATACATTGTCTGAAAAATCTTTCATAAAATTTGTCAAAATTTCTGTGAAGTTAGAAAATACAATAACAGTAAAAATAACACATGGACACCAATTTCTAAAATTTTTGAAAAGATTGATATAATGTGATAATATCAGAAATTATATATAGATGTGATAATATCAAATGTTACTTGCAGCAATTTTGCCGTACCCAAATCGGGTGGCGGCACTTGCACTGCAGAAGATGTCGATGGAGCAGGAAGCAAATTTGTTTTCGATTGAGTTGGAGCAGCCATGTCAGCTGAATTCAGTGGTGCTGATTTTCGAACGACCATGTCAGTTGAATTCGGTCTTGGGAATCGGAGCTCGTCAATCGCGAGCGGCACGGATCGTATTACTATGGCACATGGCAAATAATTTCTAGCAGAGTTTTATTTTTCTAAATTCTAACATAGGGGTGCACAACCTTTTTAAGCGAAGGGCCACTTACAAAAAAGACTGGGTTGTCGAGGGCCACCATCAGAGCACAAAGAGAGAGAGAGGGGGGGGGGGGAGAGAATCTAAGTCTACAATCAGATAAAAAAATCCATCAATTTCGGAAGGATAGTTTTAGTCCCCTAGGTTCCTTCCTTCCCAGTCAACATATTCAGTTTTGTTGGCAAGGATATATCAACAGTTTACGTTTGTATTTATAAAAAAAGAGATATAGCTAAGATTATTTTCAAAGAGTGAAAATACACCTTGATTTTATTTGAAGGAGTAAATTTAGCTTTAACGGTTGCCAGTGCCAAAAAAAAAAATTGTGCTTTCATGAATGAAGGTGGGGAGGAGAAAAAACATATGTTATTCTAAATTGTACTTCTTAACATATTCAGTCATAAAATGTGGATATCAAGTAGGGGTGCACAACCTTTATAAGAGGAGGGCCAGTCACAAAAATGATTGGATTGTCGAGAGCTACCATCCGTAGTGTGGACAAAATTTTGTTTCGGGGAAGAAGGGGGAGGATCGGCCTAAAAGTTCATAAAAATGCTAATTTTGAAAGGAGGGTTAGCCCTCTATACTCAAACATCTCCTTAGTCGGCATAACTCAATTCAGTTGCAAGGATGGAAAAAATTTGCATTTTTTTCCACGCGCGATTGACAATATTCGCACTTTTCTCCTAGTGATTGACGAAAGTAATTTACGATTTTTATGTGCCCGATCGCTGAAATTTGCGATTTATATGCTCCCGATCGGCAAAATTTGCGATTCTTGCGTGCCCGATCGGCTGAATTTGCGATTTTTGTCGTGCCAGATCGGCGAAATTTGTGATTTTTTCGCACCCGATCGGCGAAATTCGCGATTTTTACGTGCCCGATCGGCAAAATGTGCAATTTTTACGCGTGCGATCAGCAAAATTTACAATTTATAGGCACTCGATCGGCAAAATCCGTGATTTTTACGCAAAAGATCGATAAAATTCATGATTTTACGCGCCAGATCGGCAAAATTCATGATTTTTACGCGTCTAATCGGCGAAATGTGCGATTTTTACGCGAGCGATCGTCAAAATTTACAATTTATACGCACCCGATCGGCAAAATTCGGGATTTTTACGCGCCCGATCGGTGAAATTCATGATTTTTACACGCCTAATCGGTGAAAATTGCCACTTTTACGCACCCGATTGGCTTAATTTACGATTTATACGCACCCAATCGGCAAAATTCGCGATTTATACGCCCCCAATCGGCAAAATTGATTTTTACGCGCCCGATTGGAGAAATTCATGATTTTTACGCGCCTAATCGGCGAAAATTGCCACTTTTACGCACCCGATTGGCTTAATTTACGATTTATACGCACCCAATCGGCAAAATTCGTGATTTATACGCACCAGATCGGCAAAATTTGCGATTTTTATGCGTCCGTTAGGCAAAATTTACAATTTATACGCAATCGATCGGCGAAATTTACGATTTATACGCACCCGATCGGTAAAATCGCAACTTTTAAGCAGCCGATCGGCAAAATTCGCGATTTTTTCGCGTTCGATCGTGAAATTGATCCGCGGGCCGCAGGTTGTGCATCTCTATTCTAACAGTTAAAAATTAGTCTGCAGACCTTCTCAAGAGTCTGCGACGTGCGTCGCAACGTTGCGCCGATTCTGCGCCCGGGGCAGAAACCACCATTATTTTTTACGCAATCTAATACTTTCCAAGATGTGCTAATCCATCATAATTAATTTTTTTGACAAAACATCTTTTATGTCGACCAATTATCGGAAACAACTATTGGGGTCGAATATTTACTTTAGTATCAAAAGCTGTAAAACTTGAAAAAAAAAATATGGCTGTTTTAGACACTTGTAACAAAATTATTTTTCCCAACATCAACTATATTTGTTGTGTTTGTTACATTACTAGTTTCTGTAGCCGAAATTACAAGATTTATTTCTTAAAAATTAAAACCTTATTTCAAAAACTCCCATGGTGAATCAACAGCTGACGGCATTGGCAATAATGAATAATGTCAACTCATTATTCAGTATACCTATTACTGCACAAGTTCTTATTTCAATAACAAGAAATTAAACATGAAAATTGAAAAAACAGTTTCAACCAAATACTGTTATAAACTTAACCATTTGATCATAACTTTAAAATAATCAAATGTTTATGTCATATGAAACTTGATTTAAATGCATTCTCTTCAGTGTGTGCTCAGTTTTTATATCATAGTGTATGTAAAATATTTTTCTTTGGTAAATATTAATGTAACTTCGCTGTATTATTAGCTACAATTATAGAGATTAATCTTACTTCATTTTACACATGATATTTTTTAAATTAAGAAATTGATAAGGAAATGTCTAAATTCTTAAAGTTACTCGAAATACTTCTATTGCATATCACACACACAGTCAATCCTGTCACACTATACTTCAAATAAGGCGCATTGTTCGTTTCGTCGGGATCCCTAAAATTTTCCGTTTGAGATAGGATTCCGTTATAGGAAGTATCTGCTTTCACAGGCTTTACTGTATTTATAAGTAGGGTAAAACCTGACAAGATGAAATCGGAATCACAGAAAAACGGTGAAAAAGCCCGTTTCAGGCAGGTTTTCGGCAAATTTAATTGTATGGTTATCCATATCAGGACCATGCAATGCTTTTGCTTAAGACAGGAATCTGCTAAGACAGGTTTTACTATACATATTACATACATAAGTTATGTTTTTATATGTACAGCAAATCTTGTGGAAACGAAACCTGCCTATAACGGAATGCTGACTTAAACGGAAATATTCATTCGTCAAATAGAAAAGAATGCCATACACCTGATAAGACGAAAAACTGTCTAACACGGATTTTTTTACCACTCTTTGCGATATTATCTTGGCAGGTCTTACTATATATATAAGCTGAAGAAAAATTCTGGACCCCTCCCGAAAGGAAATCCTGGCTACGCCACTGGATCCAGTAATTATTAATTAATAAAGAAAATGCTAACTCACCTCAATGTGCAATTTCAGGTTGTCAGCAGATGATTTTGATACTGATAACTTCTTATTAATTGGACAAAGTTTACATGTTACAGAATAATTGCCACTTTCTTATTGTTCTATAACTTCAAAATAATATTATATGCCGACTAGGACAGTTCTATACTATTTTTGTCTGCCATTCTATTATATCAATCTCAATAGAAGAATCCCCACATTAAAACACAAGATCTAATAATGAATAAAGAAGACAAAGAGTTCCCAGCAAGAATATTTTTTGATGAGCGCTACTTTGTGGTTTTATCAGCAAATCCAGCAATTAATAGATCACGAGCATGCTGACGCTTTACGTTTCAGCTGCTACTTTGTTTGAAGGCAGAAATCATTCCTTCCTAGTGCACTTTTCTCTAATAATAAAATGGTGTACTTGTTCTTTCTCTGTGCTTTTTCGAATATATATATATATTTTTAATTAGAGTTCTAACAATTTTAAACTGGCAGGAAGCGAGCAGAAATTTTGTTCGAAGGGGAATATTTTAGATGATTGATTATTTATTTAATGTTACTAGACAGCAAAGAATACGGAACTAAAAAGGAAAAAGAAGAGTTTTAAATTTTGTATATGGAGAGGTGGGGGAGATTTTAGGGGAAGGGGGATAATTTATATTACTGATTATTTATCGTTACTACAGAGCACTATTTAGGGTAGAAGATTTTTTTATATTAAAATAAAAATAACTTAAAGATTTTAGATTTATTTGTATGCTGGGAGGAGGGGGAGAAGAGTAAATTATGGGAGGTTAGGGGACAATTTAGATGATTACTCATATATTATTATTAGGTAGAAACGAATGTGGCCATTTTTTTTTAAATAAAGAGTTTTAAATATTTATAACTGTATGCTGGAAGAGGTGCAGAAAAGAGAAGCGTAAATTTTGGGGGCAAGGAAATAATTTTTATTTATTGTCAATTATAGAGCAATAAATGGAGTGAAAATTTTTATTTTTGTATAAAAATAAAGATTTAAAAATATTTTAAACTTCTTTGTATGTTACTGGGGGGAAGCGCGAATTTGAGAGGTTAGGGATAATTTAGATGATATATGTTTAGAATTGTATGCCGTTTTTTTTTCTTTCTTTTTTTTTAAATAAAGATTTTACATTTTTTTGCTTGCTGGGGGTGGGAGGCAAAAGAGAGAAGAAATTAGTCAGATAAAGACTTAACATAGCCAAGCGACTATATTTTGGTAAAAACAATCGTAGTCGTATAAAAATGCGTTATATTGAGAAGATTTCGATGGATTTAAATGACAATACACGAAGTTTCTGACACCCAAACTGTGAAAATGGCAGTTAATTTGTGATCGTGGCCGTCGTCTACGGAGGAATCTGTGACACTGCAACTGAGATTTGTCGCTGACATTCGCAATTGTTGCAGAGAACGTATTTCGCACAAAAGAAACGAGTTATGATCACGTGATTTGAAGATTGGCATTTTTTTTCCTCCCTCCTAAGTAGCGTCGATGCTCGTTACAAACTACTGATATTTTGTATCACGCTACTCGCTGCACTACACTTTTTTTAATGTAGCGCGCTACACTACAAACTACTAGAAAAAGTAGCGGCTACTGTAGTTTCGCTACTTGTAGCGCGCTACTTCGGAGCCCTGGGTATAGTATAGTATAGGAAAACCATTCAAAATGGAACCTGTCTGTAACGGAAAAATATCATGGTTCCGAAGGAAGAAACACCATACAAATATGCCAGCAAAACAAAAACCTGTCTAAAACGGAATTATAGTCTGATGCCTAGCGATTCCGTTTTTACAGGATTGACTGTATGTAAAAGAATACAGTGATTTAATGTTTACAATTATTTATTAGTCATAATTCCTGTTGGTTGTTTCATTACAGTAAAACCTCTAAGAATGGAACCCGACTATACCGGAATTCTACCGCAAATGAAAAAACTTTATAGTCTTGGTGGAAGGAATACTATACAAATCTATCTTCTAAAACGGAAATCTGTATAAAATAATTTGTTTTAGTTCATAGCTGAATCATTTTTATGAGTTTTTACAATAATTTGTAGTTTATTACTAACTAGCTCACTCGCCTGGTGTTGCCCGGCTCCGTGATAATAAATTAAAACAAACCTCAAGTTTGAATGGTTTTATATATTCAACCCGATTTTGTATTAACCTGATTTAGAAAATTTTTAGTAGTTTATAAAGTAGCTGGAGGACCCTAGAGCTATGTTTAAGAAAATTAAAAGAGAATCGGTTAATTTTTAAAGAAGATGCACCAAGGTCTCCAAAAGATTAATATTCAAAATTGGTGGTAGCTGAGGTCCGAGAAATTTTTTGGTCGTTCATGTAGTAGCTGGAGGACCTAAGAAGTTGTTAGGGGAGAAAAAGCTAGTGAATCGAGCGATCTTTAAGGGAGCTATAGTAGGGAGCCCAAAAGAAGGCCAACTGATAATTTTGAGCAGGGCCCTAAGAAGAAAACATCTTAAGAGGTCCTAGTAATTAGCGCTTTAGATCTTCAATTAGTCGAAATTAAGCAATAGAGTATGAATTAATCATTAGAATAATATTTTAAAGAAAGACATAAAAAGAGCCCTGGGGCCCCAATAAAAGTATGAGGGTGGTGACCCCGGGAGAGGAGTCCAAGACTCAAATTTAAAGTTATGCATTGGGAGGGTGACACAATTAGAGGGGTGAAAAATGCATGGTGCACAAAAAGTTCAAGGGGCCTAAAAGCGGGAGGACCTCAGGGTCTAACTGCAATATAGAAATGGAGGAATAGCTAAATGAAGAAAAGGCCCCAAAACGAAGACGATCGGATTAAAAGGGGGCGACTTATTGACAATTTAGGAAACGAAAACTTCAACTGGCCCCGTACCAGCCCCCAGGGGCCAGGATCTCCAGAGAGAGATAATCTCCATTATCTCCGACTTATATCTAAAAACTTCATTTGACATTCACATTTATCATTCACATTATTTTCTGATTAGGGGATTAGGAATAACTATTAGTGGTTAGGAAAAAACTAGAAACATTGGATTAGTTTGAGTTCAAACAAGTGTCTCTGCAGTATGTCTTTTAGGTAGATTTCGTAAGAAATACTACCTATTACATTCTCCCCTAAGTTGGAATTTTTTTTAACTTTTTGCCGATATACGCCGATTATGACTCCCAGAACCCAAAACCATCCCCAGTTCAAAACTTTATCTATCTATGTCACTTTTTTATGGACACAATGACTTCAATAATTCTGCACAAATCTCTTCAAACTGATGCATAAAATCTCGGTCAAGTTCGTTAATGGGCAAAATCGAACCAGGGGGGGGGGGGGGGGGGAGGGGGCTTTTTGTGAAAACAGAAAAAAACTATAATTTATTAATTATGATACGTCTCGAATCCGTTTAAAGTTATTACTACTTCTAGGAAAAGGGCCTAAATTTATGTATGACAGATTTTTGATATCATTAAAAATGTCCCTAAGGGGGGCGGTTTAGAAGAAAAAAATTCATAACTTCGTCAATTCACAAGATATCAAATCACTTAAATTTATTATAAATCATCTTAATATTATCTAAAACTTTTATACTGACAAGTTTTTTATAGGACCAACCCTTATAGCAAAAAAAAATATTAAAAACAAAAAAATCCCTGCCGGCTCCGCCTGCAAACAAGTTAGGTTTCGAAGTGGGATGTTCCAACTACTGCATCATAGCAAAAAGGTCATTTCTTCCACAATTCCCAACAAACAGGCGCCCCATGGTCTGCGTCTTCGAAATCTACCTGTGTCTGTAGGCCGAGCCATCAGGGATTTTTTTTTTTAAATTCTGGCCATAAGTATTTTGTATCTAAATTTCAAAATTATCCATTTTTGAACATTGATAAAATAACAATGAAAAGATACAGGCCTAGAAAGTTTTGCGTTTTTTTCCAAACGTAGTCGTACAGAAACAGATACTAAATTATTACCTTCAATTCGTGATAAAATATCCTATCGAAGAGAATTGTAAGTATCTTTTTAATTATTAAGTTTTGACCAATAATATTTGTTAATTGTATGCTATGTTACAATGGCGGATCTAAGGGAGGGGCGATGGGGCGATCGCCCCTCCCTTGGGCTGAAAAAGGGTCGGTAAACTGATATTAGAGGCCTCCATGAGAAAAGGCCCCTGGCGAAGCCCGGCCCAACCCACGGGTCGGTCCTTCACTCTTTAAGGGTCGGGTCGGGACCGAGCCTTATTTTTTTCTGGAGACTGGGGCCGGACCAGACTTTTTTTCCGGGTCGAGCCTGGCTAATATTTCATTCTTTCTTGAGATTTGCACGGGCCGAGATTTTCAGGCCTGGGCCCAGCATAAAAGCTGAAAATTCGGCCCGGTTGCGACCAGTGGTGAATCGATCGCACCCCCCTCCCCCTCCTTGCGCTAATAAAAGGTCTGCAAACCGACATCAGAGGCACTCTTTCCCGCATCAGAGGTGCGGGAAAGTGTCTCGCCCAAAGAAAAATCTCGAGCCAAATTTTCATTCACGAAACTCGAACCTTGCCTGTTCTCTCTTCTCTGGCCGGGTATTAATTTTTTCTGTAGACTCGAGCCGGGTCGGGCTACACTTCTTTTTTCCGGGATGAGTTTGGCATGGAATTCATTCTTCCTAGAGATCTGCACAAGCCGAAATTTCCTGACCCGGGCCCAACCCGGTATAAAAGCTAAGAGTTCAGCGCGTGTCTGATTCAACCCGTATGAAAACCTTTATTGGCTCGTGCATACATACCTCTAAATTCTCCCCCCCCCCCCCCCCCCCGAGCCTATGTTCGGGTAGCATATTTTACTTTCTTCTATCTTTACAAGAACTGTATTGGATTGGTAAAAATTTTCGATGTATTTCTACAATTTAGGAGGTCTTGAACACGAACTGACTGTTCTTAGAAAATATTTGTACATGTGTCTGTCTGTCTACATATATGTGACACAAATTTTGTGGGCACTCTATCTCGAGAACTAATGCGCCAAATTTAATGAAAATTCATATTCTGTTAGACCTTGACAAAATTGGTGCTGATGAGGTTTTGGTTTAAATTACTCAACAGGTGGTGCTGTTACGCTGCATTTTTTGCGATTTCCGCGATAGCTATATCTCAAGAATTAACGCACCGAATTTCATTAAACTTTAGATTATATTTGACCTTGACATAAATAGATCTTTATTAGAATTGGGTATATACCGCCCAACAGATCTCGCCAGTATTATCTGTTTTTCACGATTTCCGCATTAGCTATATCTGAAGAACGGATAGATCGCCATTTAATTTTTACTGCAGACGATTTGGTTTATATAGAAAATAGTTTTGTGATAGTCACAACATACTTGTATTTATTTGTTTTCGTAAAAATTGTAGTGATGTTGTGCATTTTTAACATAATTTTTAGAAATTTAATTTGGTTTAATAAATCAAAGATATATATATTTTAACTAGTCAGATGTGCCAATCTCAAAACTTTCTTCTATCTCATACATGTTAATACTTCAAAATTCGCTATCACAGAAATCTGTTTTACGTCAGCTACTTGCGAAGTGCAGGGTTACCTTCGCTGCATGAACAACCGATGTTAAACTACGAAAAATTGCACAAAAATTGCTACCACAGCGCCCCCTTCCTGCTGAATATCCCTAAATTCAAATAGGACCTGCTAGCCATAGTCGAAAACCCATAAATAAAATTTGGTTCAATTCTATGCATAACTTCATACACTTTCCAATGATACAATAATGAAAATGCGCAAACATCGCTATTACAGAGCCCCCATCCGGCGGAATATCCCCAAATTTAAGTACGACCTGCTTGCTGTAGTCAAAAACCTATTAATGAAATTTGGTTCAATTCTATGCATAACTTCATACACTTTTGATAATATCAATTACAATACTTTCTTCTGTTATAAGAAAGTAAAAATGTACTATTTTTCCTTGTAGAGCTTTAAAATTATGACTTTCTTTTATTATTTGTTTCTTTAATCTTAAACTACGTTAATATTAATCAATATTCATCGAATGTAAATGTATAATTCAAATGTTTAATGAATATTCAAATTCCAATTGCTTAATAGGCGCATAGCCAACATAGTGAAAAAGTACCCAAGCCGGGACTCGAACCCGGGTGGCCCGGGTTCGAGTCCCGACTTGGGTACTTTTTCACTATGTTGGCTATGCGCCTATTAAGCAATTGGAATTTGAATATTGTGAGTGCAAGGCGTGAGAGGTTTTCTCTGGAAAAGTTTCCAAGTATTGAATATGAATTCGTTTAATAAATGTTTATATACACAATTATCTAATTGTCATTAATATAGTTGTCATTCTGTATTCCACGAATTTCGAACATAATCTGAAAAAAAAAATCTGTGTATAAGTATGATAAGTGGGCTTTATGAATAATTTTAATTGTAGAATAACGTTGCTTCAGAAATGTCGGCATGTTTTGTAAAAATTAAGTCTGGCGGTGAAGTACCAATTAAGTTTTTGTAAGGGCAGATCTGGGCTTGGGGCAAACTTTTAGCTTTTATACTGGAGAGGGCCGAGCCGAGCTCGGGCATTTATAGCGGGCCGGGCCAATATTTTTTGTACGGGTCGACCCTGGCCCGAGACTGGCACTTTCGGCAAGTGTAGACCTCTAACCGATATACCTAAGCTAGTTTTAATGTTTTTTCTAAACGCTTCTTTCAGCCAGCGTCCCAGAACTACTGAATATATGTTTCGTTAATAAGTTTCAAAACAGTCTTTACTGAATTAGAACTGATCTTTGATATAAAGAAACAAGCAGTCTTATACCCAGTTAGTATTTTTTTACATAATTCTGAAATGTGGCGCTCAATCAAAGCTTAAAGTTGTCTCTATGATTATATTGAGCCTTTATGCGATTTCTGGAAGGTATCTCCCCAAGTGCCCAGAGATACACATTTCCTCTATGAAACGTTTTGTATGAATGCTTTGTATATTTTTCGTCCTACCGCTATATAATACTAAGAAAAATCCGAACAACCTTTTTATTAGAATTGTAATATGATACTAATTCTTCTCTATAGTTCTATCTCCGAAGTGTTTGTTGTTTCTTTGGCGTTTTATTACAATGTCCAGTTCGTCAATTGAGTCATAAGCGATTTTACAGGGAGGACGCCCAGTCTCACTATACCCCCCACTACATCTGTCTGGTTGGCGACAACTTTCACGTTCGCATCCTCGATAATCTTCGCTCTCTCCTACCCCAACTTTCCATAATTTACTTGCAGTGAGAGTAAAAAGAATCAAGTTACATAGAAATTGTCTACATAGGCAAAGTGATAGGTAACAGAGATTCGCATTCAAAATTTTAGGTGTTTCTTGCGAAAAGTGAGAAAAACTGGCGTTCTAGTATATGCGATTCTGGGGAAATATGGAAGAAAAAACAAGGATAATTTTATATAAAATAAGGAACGAAATTTCGAAGTAAATTGCGTAGCTTCTATTATATAGGGTGTCTCTAAACTCATGGTACAAACGCCAGGGGGTGATAGAACACATCAAGACAAACAATATTAAATAGGAAACTAAGGGTCCCAAACGTCTTCCGAAGGAGATAGGCGCCATTAAAGTTTAGGGTCCAAAATTTCAAATGATTATAAAAAACGGAAAAATTGGTCGATTCGTTTGCGGTTTTCACTAAAACTATTCTTTATGTCAGTATTTTCTTAAAAATAAATTTTAAAGATAAAGTTCAAAAAATTCCGATAGAGGGTGCTTTAGTCTTTGGAGTAACGAAAAACTATTTTTTACTGTTATTTTTTGCATCTCATTAAATGCTTTCAAAAGCTTAGACTTAAATTTTGAGCTCAAAATCTGAATCGTTGGGAGTGATTAAGTAGCGCAACTGAACTGCGTTCAGGAGTTGAAATTTGAAACACCTCCCTCCCCCCCTCCCACTCCTGAACACAGTTCAGTTATTCCCGATCTTGGTGTAGCAGACCAGGCGGAACCAATATGAGTTGTAATTTTCCAACTGGACGAAAAATGTCCGGGCTAGGATTCGAACCTGGGATCTCTTGAAGCTGCAATGCTCTACCAACTGAGCTATCCCGGTTGAATCTGGAGGGCATAATTCATCCAGTTCATGCCGGGATAGCTCAGTTGGTAGAGCATGGCAGCTCCAGCCAAGAGATCGCAAGTTCGAATCCTGGCCCGGACATTTTTCGTGCAGTTGGAAAATTACAACTCATATGATTTCTTTACCAATTTGAATAATTGTGTTAAAATTAATCCAGGCAGAAACTACTACCCCCTACACGTAAAATAAACGATAGAGTAATGACAAAACTAAACAGAAAATTTATTCATAACAGACATGAGCAATTCTTCGCGCAAATTAAAAAGAAACAATTTGATGTATGCATGTAGTGCGCAATATGAATGAAGGTTAACACGTAGAAAATGGTACACGCATGATGTCACAAAAACTGCTCGAAAGAGTGCCCACCAGCAACGATGCAGGCCTCACGCTGCCGGCGGAGTGAGTTGCGAACATTAGTGAATACCCGGGCATCTCCCGGATATCGCCTGCTACGACGGCAATCCTCAACCAGGTCCTCGTCGGAGTAGACAGCAAAAAATAGTTGTTCATCCCTCCAAAGTCTAAAGCGCGCTCTATCGAAATTTTTGAACTTTATCTTTAAAATTTATTTTTTAAAATTTATTTTATTTAATTTTGTCATCCCTCTATCGTTTATTTTACGTGTTGGGGGTAGTAGTTTCTGCCTGGTCTACGACACCAAGATCGGGAATAACTGAACTGTGTTGTGGGGGGTTCAAATTTCAACTCCTGAACACAGTTCAGTTTGCGCTACTTAACCACTCCCAACGAATCAGATATTGAGCTCAAAATTTAAGTTTAAGTCTAAGCTTTTGAAAGCATTTAATCAGATACAAAAAATAACGGTAAAAAATAGTTGTTCGTTACTCCAAAGTCTAAAGCGTCCTCTGTGCACATTTTTTAAAATTTTTTCTTTAAAAATTATTTTTAAGAAAATACTGACACAAAGAATAGTTTTAGGGAAAACCGCAAATGAATCGACCAATTTTTCCGTTTTGTATAATTATTTTAAATTTTGGACCTTAAATTTTAATGGCGCCTATCTCCTTCGGAAGACGTTTGGGACCCTTGGTTTCCTATTTACTATTACTCGTCTTGATGTGTCCTATCACCCCCTAGCGTATATACCATGAGTTTAGGGACACCCTGTGTATATATATATATATATATATATATATATATATATATATATATATATATATATATATATATATATATATATATATATATATATATATATATATATATATATATATATAAGGCTTTAAAAAGGGTGATAAAGATTAAAAAGGTAAGAGCATTTGTTTATTGTTTTTGTTAAAACTCTCAACAACAGTAAGCCCAGTAGTGTAATGGCGCGACCTACGTTATACACGGCCTGTGCATGACGTTTAAAACGTCACATGCAGTGGATCATTTTTGCACAGCGATTGGTGCAAAGCGGCGCGCCCCCCGTTTTGCACCAATCGCCGTATAAAAATGATCCACAGCATGTGACATTTTAAACGTCATGCACCGGCCGTGTATAACGTAGGTCGCGGTAATGGTCAGCGCTTCTCGCTACCACGCTACAGGTTCCCAGTTCGACAGCGGACTGATCAAGGCTAACTCAGGCCCCTTCAGCCACTCGTGGTCTATAAATTCAGTACCAAGCTTACTTGGGGACTAAACATTGATCGTCCCGCGTTAGGCTGACAACCTGACAGGGCATATGCTTTATAGCACCCCAAGGTTCATAGTTAAGAAAACAGAACTCGGTACTATAAGCCATAAGCCTTAATGAATCGTAAGTTTAGTTCTCAAAAACAAACTCGCTTTTTTTCTGACACATTTACAAACTCATTGCTATTCATACACATATAAGAATACAGGATTAGTAGCATAGGCTGTGTTTTAAGCGCTCGTAACAATTCAAAAAATTTCTTTCGTTTCCTAGAGACTACTGTAGTTTCTTATACCGTAATTTTTAATACAGCGATGTTTTGGAGTTCCTAAAAAATTTAGCGCACTGGGCAATTTTTAAGATACTACAAAAATCCAATTTAAAATAACTCCACCTTTTGAACATACAACTTAAAATTCCACCTAGAGTCCTGCATGGATCAGGTTGTCCCGAACCGAACCCGAAAATTCCATTGTAACCAAAACGGAACCCCGAAAAAAAAATCTTCGTCCTACAGAAACTAAAATGAAATAAAATTAATCCATATTTTAATCCAATTATAAAATGTAGTATGCAATTATATCACTAATTTCAATTTTCTTTTATATAGAAATTTAAACATATAGTATATATACTCATTAAGATTCAAATACTGGAAAACATTTAAATAACGGACACCTCAGAGCCATCGAATTTATCTCTTACTCCGAGGCGTGCGCAAAAATATGCAAATGTTTGTATTGGGGGCTGTCTCCGCTCTTCATGAGTGACCGTACGGAGGTCTTACTGTACATGCTATTACTTCTGAATTTGCGGATAAATTCGACGGCTACAAGGTGTCCGTAATTCGGAGGTTTTACTAAATAAAAAATTTAAAAAGTATTCCCTACATAAAGTTTTCCGCTATTTGGGAGTGTCCATTATGAAATTTTTACTGAATATAGATTTTATCGGTAAAATATATTTGACATTCTTTTAAAAAGTCGGGTCAACCCGAACACGACACGCAAGAGTGAAAAAACCTAACCCGATAATGTAAGTCAACCTGACCCACAGGAAAACTGTAGAAATCAACCCGAGCCACAGCAAAAAAAGCAAAAATTAACTCAACCCGAACCCATCTCGTACTAAAAACAAGTTAACCCGACCCGCAGTAAACAAGTAGGAGTCAACCCGCCCCGTAACAAAAAAGTGGAAGTAAACCTGGCCCTTAATAAGAAAATAGACCCGACCAAGACTGCGGGTCGGATATTAACCTCCAAATTTCTGATATCGCCCCCCCCCCCTTGAAGATTCTCTAGATCCGCCCTTGTATGTTATGTAAAAAATTTTTAATAATAAGGTTAGATATTTTCGAAATATTAATATGCTTCTGTTATAAGAATAAGACTATGTGTTTTGTAGAAAGGGATGTAAAGGAAACATGGGCGCTAGTAATGGCCAGGGGCGCCGTTTTAGAACTTTCTTGGGGGGGAGGGGGACAAAGTTTTTTGAGAATGGTGTCATAGCCAAGGGTGGGGTTAGGGGGTCTCTAACTCCGAACGAGAAAAGTTTACTGAATTATGGCTACAAACACTGAAAAACTTCTAGTACGGAATCGCATAAAATTCCGTTTTAAACAGGTTTTTTTCTCAGCAGGTAAAATTTTAAAATATTGAATATGAAAGTTTCCAGTTATAAACAGGTACCGTTTTTCCTGTATCCTTTAAAACTATTAAAATTTCCTGTCTATAGTGCACCTCTGAATATTATAGATGTATTAAAGTAAAACTTGTCTATGCGAAACCTGTCTGTAAAATAATTATTTCTCAAATGGGAAAAAAAATCATGTTTCGAAGGAAAAAAGCAGCATACAATTATACTTGCTAAGACGGTGACCTGTCTAAAATGGAGCATTTTTTCCAGTCCCTTTCAACTCCTTCCTTGTAGGTTTTACTGCAGGGGTGCCATTTCAAGAGTTTCTTGGGGGGGGGGGGGAGGCAAAATTTTCTTTGTGGGATAGGGTTTGAAATAGAATGTAGGATTGCGCAATTCGCGCCCAAAATAGGAATAAGCACCCACAATAAAAAAAGCTCTGGGGAATTTTTTCCTCTTAACTTCGCTCCACAGGCATGTGATTCTTCAGCGAATATTTTTTAATTTTCGTGGAAGTCCGCGATTTTTTTTTTTTTTTTCGTTTCGTACGAAAAATTAATTTGACTTCGGAAAATATCGCGAATTTTAAGAATTGGACTTTGAAAAAATAGCTAATTTGGCAAATTAGGCGCGGAAAAAATCGTTAATTTTCTTAAACTACCATGAAAAGTTCTGCGAATTTCCCCAAATATCGTGGAAAAAAATAGCGATTTTCACCAGTTTGTCGCAGAAAATAATCCTGAAAGATTGCGCAAAAAATCGCGAATTTCGTATAACTATTACGGAAGAATATCGCAACATTCGTCAAAAGGTTGAGCAAAAATACTTACGAATTTAGTCGAACAAACGCGCAAAAAGGAAAGTTTTCCTTTCGTCAAAGTTCGAGCAAAAAAATTGCAAATTTTGTCAATCGGTTGCGGAAAAAGACTTCCTAATTTGAACAAACGATCGTAGAAAAGAATCGGGAATTTCGTCAAAAGATCACGAAAATAAAAAGCGAATTTCGACAAATGGTCGCGGGAAAAAAAAAACAATTCTGTCAATGTTTTGCAGAAAAAATAGCGAATTTCAGAAAATGATTACAAAAAAATAAATAAAATAAAATAAAAATAAATAAATAAAAATAAGAATTTCATGAAACAATCACGGAAAATCATTGCGAATTTCGTCAAATGATCGCGGAAAAAAATCGTGAAATTTAATAGTTAACGAGGTAATCAGAACACGAACATCATCAAGATGTTATGAAATTTGCAAATGTTATGATCCATAGGGATAAGAAATTTTTCATTAATGATTTTCTGTCAGTAAAAATTTTCCTTAATCATTTTCTTACTTTCTCTTCAGACTGTGATCTAAATTCCATACAAATCAGAAATTTGCAAAATCCTTGGTCTCAGGTAGAGCCCTGCATTCGGTCGGGCAACACGATCCAATCCGCAGTACGGATCGAGCCGGGTTGACGCGTTTTTTTTTCGTTGGGGGTCAGGTGAACGTGGAACATTTGACTACGGTCGGGACATATATGTCCCAGTAGACTATTTTTTATTCTATTAGTACAACTTTTTGAAATTGTCATACACTTGTATTAGGATATTTTAAAGAGAAATCCACCACAAAGAATTTTTTTGCAAATTGTGGCACGATTGAATATAAAATTAGTCTCCAATCCTGGCCCGAAATCAAAGGGTTAATTGCTTCGTGTTCGAGTTGGGTTTTCACTATTTTGAGTCGGGTTCCCAGCAATCAATGTAGCGGTATATGCTCCAGTAGACTATTTTTTATTCTATTAGTACAACTTTTTGAAATTGCCATACACTTGTATTAGGATATTTTAAAGAGAAATCCACCAGAAATTTTTTTTTTTTGCAAATTGTGGCACGATTGATTATAAAATTAGGCGTCAATCCTGGTCCGAAATCAAAGGGTTAATTGCTTTGGGATCGAGTTGGGTTTTCACTATTTTGAGTCGGGTTCGTGTTGTCCAATTTTTCAAAGAAATACTGAATATTTTCAGATGAAAAAAACTCATTTTTCTACATAAAAGATAAAATTGTTATTAGAGATATCCTTGTAGACTACTTTTCCATAATCGTATTCAAAATTTCGATTAATTTTCTTTTATTTCGGGTTGGATTATGGTTAATGAAATCTTTTTGGTGATTTTCGGGTTAAATGGAAATTCCAGGCATGCATCAGCTACCTGAAACGCATTTCGGTTTGGGTTTGGTTGATAATGTTTTTTTCGTTGCGGGTCGGGTAAACTTTATGTGTTTCGAGTTGTGCTTGGCCTCTTTCGAGTCAGGTTCGAGATGAACCAATTTTTCAAAAGGAGGTTCTGAATATTTTCCAAATGAAAGAAACTATATATTTGAATATTAATGGGTGTATATGTGTTAATTTTTTAAGATAAGTGATACACTTGTAGACTACTTTTCCATAAGTGTATTAAAATATACATTCATTTTCTTTGACTTCGGATTGGAGTCTGAATATTTCGGGGTTTTGTTGAAGTCTTTCGGATTAGATTAAGGATTCGGGTCGGGTACAATCCAATCTGCGCAGAACTCTAGTGTCAGGCTGTCGAGAATTTAGAATTTATGTACGATGTACTTCAAGAACTTCCAAATCTGTTTGTACAACTGCAAGCACGAAATTCAACTCTTGTGAATCCAAATATGTTAATAAAACGGACAACATGGGTTTTAGTATCGTTTAAAACATCAGAAAAGGACCATTTTGAAATATCTTAAAAAGCAGAGAAAGAGGGGAGTTTTAAAACATTGAACTGATTAGTAATCCAAAACTTTCAGTCATTAATTCTGGACAGTTTCTACAAAGCCTCATAGACAATCTCAAGGAACGTCTTCTGAGTGAAGAAAAAGAGGAGACTTTATTGAAAAAATTAATGATCCTCGATAAAAGCACATGGCCAACAGATCCAGACATACGTTTTGGGGAGCAAACAATATAAAGCGTTTATGCTCTCATTTTAATATGGACACTAATGAAACTATTCATGCAATGAAGGAATATATTGATAATCTGGAGATTATACCTGACTGAACTTTATCCTTTAAAGTTTTGGTTCGAAACGCTACCACCAGGAACAACTTAATGCGAACGTTCCTTTAGTCAGGTGAATGTTATTGCATCTGATGAATGTTCTCGAATTATAGTTAGTAACATATCTTACCTTTTAATGACACACATTAACAGACTATCCCTTTCTAATTGGCCACCTCATCCTTACATCAAAGTTTGGAAAACGGAAAACCACCTAGTGGCCGCAGATTCAAAATCTAGGAAATTAAATAAAGCTGAGGACACATGTGAAAATGAGTGTTTATGAAAAATTCTTTAAAAAGAGAAAGATAATGTATATATTATTAAAATGTAAAAAACACCAGTAGATTGATATTGTTTAAAACACTTTTTTCTTTTGGTTTATTGTTTTAATAAATGAAATAGATTACTTTATTTTATTTTATTTTATCAACTAGTAAAATTATCGATTTGGAAAGGGCTTTTTATACCGGGTGATCCAAAAGTCAGGACGAACTTTAAAAATGAATAATTCTAAAACGAATCAAGATACAAAGATACGGTTTGCACCAAACGGATGGAAAAGAAACCGGGTTTTGTGTGGCAACGAGTAAAAAATAGTTCTGTTGGCGACCAACAGATGGCGCTATAGTGTTTTATTGCACCAAAAGATGATTTACAAATAAAAAAATGTTGACAACTTACAAGTCAGCTTAATCACAGTTAATTAGTCCTACAGTAAATGTTCAATGTGCTGTCCATCATTCAGAAGTACAGCTCTGCGACGAGACACCACACCGTTCACAGCATTTGGTAGCATTTCTTACGTTATGGCAGACACATTTTGGCGGATGGCATCTTTCAGTGCTTCTAGTGATGCCGGTTGGTCGTGGTACACTTTTGACTTCAAGAATCCCCACAGCCAAAAGTCACAGGGTGTCAGATCGGGAGATCTTGGAGGCCATGCGTGATTAAAGTAGCGACTGATAATGCAATCCTCCGCAAATGTTGAGCGTAGCAGGCGTTGCACAGGCAGATCAATATGAGGTGGTGCTCCATCTTGCATAAAGGTGACTGTTTGGAGTGCCTGTCGCACTTGCACTTCAGGAATAATGTTGTTCTGTAACAGGACACTTCCATACGACACTCCTGTCTGCCTCGAAACTTCTCGAGCATTGCACTCCCCATGTGCAGCAACCGCCGACATGGATTGCATCGTCTGCTCCACTGTCGTGGCAACAACAGCGGCTGTTGAGGGACGTCCACTTCTTTGACGTGACGCCAAAGAACCTGTAGCTTCAAATTTCTTCATAATTTTGTTCTATGCAGAAGACGTTATTGGTCCTTTGCTATCTCGCATACCCTTCATGTAGCGATATGCTCGCAATGCCGCAATGGCATTTTCCGAATTCTTATAATACAGTTTAACTAAGAGGGCTTTCTCAACTAAGGACAGCATTTCGATGCATACAAGCTTCGACTACCGTTACCTGCTGCAGTTGCTCCTTTTTATATCGTTTGTTGCTTTGCATAATCCTATATCAGTAATCCGACAGCGCCATTTGTTGGTCGCCAACAGAACTATTTTTTATTTCGTTGCCACACAAAACCTGGTTTCTTCTCCATCCGTTTGGTGCAAACCGTATCTTTGTATCTTGATTCGTTTTCGAATTATTCATTTTTAAAGTTCGTCCTGACTTTTGGATCACCCGGTATATGCTGTCTGGTTCAACTACAAGTACTATTTACTATCAATATTTGCTTCAAAAATTAAAGCGATTTAAAAAGTGCAGTAATTTTCGGTGGTGTTAGTGGACAACTAGTGTAATGTTGTTCCCCAACAATTTTCAAAACTAAAATTATCAGAATAACAAATTAAACTTTTAATCAAAATTCTTGTTGAGAGAAAATCTAGTGAAGTATTCTAAATCATTCCACATTCTAAACCAGAGAAAAAAAGAATATTCGTCAAAGTTTTCATTTTTTTAAACCTGTTGCAAGCTACACGATTTACACGTACAGAAATTTAAACTAAATTAACTTTCATTTTTTTCAGTCACCTTTTTTAGGTTAATTGAAAATCACGTTTCCCCCGGGTATCAATGACCATTATGTTCTCATTTATAAGCGTCCCCCCACTTTTTTTTCCATGACTACACCACTGGGAGAAAGGGCCCAAAAAGCGAAGAAGGTCGGATAAAAGGGCTCAAGTTATTGACTATTTAAGGCACAAAAACATAAAAGGGCGCAAGGGTCTTAAGTGGACTGTAGAAATGGGGGAATAACTACATGGAGAAAAACCTCCAAAACGAAGACAATTGGATTAAAAGAGGGCAAGTTATTAACAATTTTGTTCACAAAAGCTTTAAGGGGCCCCAAAAACGAAGAATATCGGATAAAAATGAGTCAAGTTAATAACAATTTAGGGCAAAAAATTTAAAGGGGTCCCAGGGGGCCCGGGTCGTAAAAAATTAAAATTTGAACTTCAGGTGTATCAGAACCTGCCTTGGACTATCCGCACCAAAATTTCAGACTTCTGCATGCGGCAGATTTCCATAGCCATCACACACACACACAGATAACCATCTTTCTTTTATTAGTATAGTAGATTGTTTAATTAGAAAACTAATACTTAGAGTTGCAAAGGGTGAAAAAAACCGGGTTTATTCCCGGGAATAAACTGGGTTTTTTGGGAGGGAAATATTAAAAATTCCCGGGAGTTTTCAGAAAGTTTTAGAATGAATGGAATTTTTTTATTTGTACACAAAACCAATAACATAAATACAGAACAATAGCACAGTTTACATGAAAACTAGCTAAATACATGCTTAAGCTACAGAAATATTAAGTAAGAGAAATTAAAATAACATAAGTAAGTAGATATTTTAATCGTGGATAAATTAAAAGTTCTAGAGGAAGATGACAAATTCATCTTGCCTCGCATGAATTAAAACATCACCACTGTTTTCCGATTCAGACAATGTAAACAAAAAAGGAAACGAACAAAACTAAAAGAAATCAATACACTAACTCACAAGAAAATTAATATAGAGTATGCCTGAATAGCAAATATGCCAGTTAACAGAAATTTAAAAAAAATAATTTTTAAAGAATCATTCAAATCTTTACCAATTCCCAACCACCATTGTTGCAAAGCGAATGAGTTATAATAAATTATAAAAACTTAGAGCACAAAATTCTAAGTTTTGTGAATTTATAATGAAAAACCTATTTTAAACTTTTCAGAACAGTGACAGAAATTTCTTAAAAATAAAATTGAAAATGACTAGATTTGTTTACTTTCAAAACTCCTTCAAAATTTCCAATATTCCTCAAAATTCCGGGTTTATTCCCAAAAATTCCCGGGTTTATTCCCGTCCGTCAAAAACTGCAGGTTTTTTGCAACTCTACTAATACTACTATGTGTAGTTTTAATGATTTACAAATAGCAATACAGTAAATCAGTGAAAACAAAATAGCTGGAAACCAGGAAAAAATCCGTTTTTCACAGGTTTCCGTCTTAGCAGGTAGATTGTTATGCTATTCCTTCTGTCGGCACCGTGAAATATTTCTGTTTAAGAGAGGATTCCATAAAAGACAAGTTCAACTTTCATATGTCGGAAGGAATATTAAACAATTAAATGCATTGATTAACTGAATTCCTGGAAGTTGTCATGGAATACACAGCAACACATTTTAACGTGTTTATTAGAAGACGGCACAAGACAGACTGAACATAAAACAAAAATGAGTAACAGAAAGATAAAAACAGATTTCCCAGGATGACGCCATCTATGATTCTAACATACTGGGGCCCGATGGTCTTTAGGACATCAATTACACAATATGAAACAAATACATACCTCTGGGGCTAATCACTTGATAATAAAACAGTAAGTTATAGACCGGGAGGCGGCAGCACAGATGATCACCTCATCGAGTTCACGGCTGAAATTCCAGAATTAGTTAAAACTCGATTCGCATATTAAAACGCAATCGGTCTGCCAAGTCATATCTTGGTGCAAAACACGTGAAAACCTGATTTTAGCGCTTGACTCGTAGGTTTACCATTGTGTTTTCCTGCACCCAAAAGTAGGAAAACATGGAGAACTGAGTGTAAGAAAACACAATGGTAAACCTACGAGTCAACCGCTAAAATCGGATTTTCACGTGTTTTCCACCAAGATATGACTTGGCAGACCAATGGCGTTTTAATATGCGAATCGAGTTTTAACTAATTCTGGAATTTCAGCCGTGAACTCGATGAGGTGATTGTGTGTGCTGCCGCCTCCCGGTCTATTACAACACTACTCACATATGGAAGAAAAAAATACTTGATTAAATTTATGAATTGCACAAACAATGAAATAAAATAATTAGTCTTTTCAGTCCTCAGTCAGTAATAACACTAATTTGTGGATTGGTCTTGTTATTTCACCATGGACAGTCTTTAACCTTACTACTCGGACCTTATCGTTACTCTCAGGATAAACTTTCATTATTCTTCCCATTTTCCACTTGAGTGGGGGTAGGTTTTCATCTTTCACAAGAACTATATCATCCACTTTCATGTTCGAAAAGTTCTTTCTCCCTTTATTTCGGGTTTGTAGTTGTGTCAAATAGTCCTTTGACCATTTATTCCAGAAGGATTGTGATAGTTTAGTCACTAACTTCCATCGTTCTCGAAGCATAACCCTCTCATCTACAACATTAAGTTCTGGTACATGTTTTAACTCAGTTCCTATAAGGAAATGTCCGGGTGTGAAGGCTGACACATCATCAGGATCATCTGTAGTTGGGATTAGAGGCCGGGAATTCATCACTGCTTCTATCTCGGTTAGATATGTGGTGAATTTCTCGTAACTTAAAATTTGCAGACCGATCACTCTTCTCATGTGATATTTCATAGTTTTCACTGCAACCTCCCAGAAACCGCCGAAATAAGGTGCAGAAGGTGCGTTATTTTTCCACCGAATGCCCTCCTCTGCAAGATATTGTCCAACACTTTTAGACATCCATTCTCTTAATATATGTCGCGCTCCAATGTGGTTATATCCACAGTCACTATACAATTCTTCGGGCTTTTCTCTACGTTCGACAAAGCGTTTTAATGTAGCAATGAATGAGTCTGCAGAAAAACCGGTTTGGCACACTACATCTTCCACCAGACGTGATTTCCACCCTTTCCACCAGATGATGTCGGAGCACAGAATGGGTTACCAATTTGGTGTCTAGTTTATTAGAAGGTCTATGAGGCAAATCGCGACCTACGTTATACACGGCAGGTGCATGGCGTTTAGAACGTCACATGAAGTGGATCATTTTTACACGGTGATTGGTGCAAAGCGGCGAGCACACCGTTTTGCACCAATCGCCGTGTAAAACTGATCCACTCCATGTGACGTTTTAAGCGTCATGCACCGGTAGAGTTGCAAAGAACCGGTTTATTCCCAATAGACCCGGTTTATTCCCAAAAGACTTGGTTTATTCCCAAAAAACCCAGTTTATTCCCAGGTTTAAACCGGGTTTATTCTAGTCTTTGCAATTCTATGCACCGGCCGTGTATAACGTATGTCCAGGGCTCGGAAGTAGCGCGCTACAAGTAGCGAAACTACAGTAGCCGCTACTTTTTCTAGTAGTTTGTAGTGCAACACTCTACATTAAAAAAAGTGTAGTGTAGCGAGTAGCGCGATACAAAATATCAGTAGTTTGTAGCGAGCATCGACGCTACTTTAGGAGGGAGGGAAAAAGTGCCAATCTTCAAATCACGTGATCATAACTCGTTTCTTTTGTGCGAAATATGTTCGCTACAACAATTTGCGAATGTCAGCGACAAATCTCAGTTTCAGTGTCATAAGTTTTTCCATAGACGACGGGCATGGTCACAAATTAACTGTCAATTTCACACGGTGATGTTGTTGTTGTTGTTGTTGTTTGAACCTTCAGGCCCGGTGAGCAGCTTTCTATACCTATATAGCTGTCCTAATCCACATACCGTACCAACTACCGAGACCATAAACTATAAAAACCCCTCAAACCAGTCCTACTCCGATATAACGACTACTGACAAGCAACCATAACTAGGTAACATCAAAACCAACTACTAATGTGACTATAAATCTCATTCAAGAACTGTGAAAACAGAGCCAGGTCTACACTTCCCTGTCTCCCCATCGCCGAAAAAATATCCTCATACCTCATACTCTTCGACACCCGTAATTTTCCAAACACCATATCTCGAATCCCTGAAAACTTTTTGCACCTCAAAACCAAGTGATCTTCAGTTTGTTCCTCACTTCCGCACAAGTCACACTTCGCCTCACCTCTACCGAGAAACTTCCTCCGACGAACCAGAGTAAGAACAGTCTTAGTAAGGAAACGAGCAAAAATAACCCCACTCGTCCTCCGTAGATTGTGATGCGGATGTCCGATATCCGCGTAATCCCAGCCACGACCTGAGTGATCATTCCAGTATTGCATCCACTCCCAGTCAGACTCTTTCCGTTTTTTCTTTTTCACGTCCACCATCCAATCCTCTGGAGAGAACCACGGTATATAAATATTGCTATACGGGCCCTTCCTAGCCAGCTCATCCGCACACTCATTGATCACTATACCTTTATGTCCTGGAACCCAAATAAAATCAATCTGATACTTGTCAGTAGTTTTGCTGTTAATTTCCTCCCTAAGCATAGTGATGACAGTCACAGATTTACGATTGACCTTATCCAAAGCCGTAAGAACACTCCTAGCATCAGTAAAAAACATATACCTCCCACTCTCCACCGTATAAAACTTAATAGCTACCAATAAGGCAATCGCTTCAGCAGTAAAAATAGAGTTGATATTTGGTATTTTAAAAGCCATCCGACTACCTGTATTTTGATTGATCATCCCAATAGCCGTGTTATTGTCCTCTTTGGACGCATCCGTAGCAATGAAAATTGCCTTGTCAATATGCCTCTGAGAAAAACTGTTGAACGAGTTTCTGATTACAGCTTCCGGAAAATCTTTGTTTTGGAAAGGCCATGTATTAACAGAAATCCGAATATTCTCATTTACCTTTGTACCCCACTTGTAAGTGATCATTTCCTCGACATCCGTGCTATACCCACTCAGACTGTTCAGCTCTCTGTGGATTAAATCCTTTGAAAGGATATCCGTGTAGTCTTTATGCTTGATGTCCAATATCGACCTTTTGATCGCCAGATATTCTCTTCTTACGTTGTTCCTCCAGACCCCACTTTCCTGCAACAATACCGGGATCGGGCACCACCTAGGCATACCACTAGCCCATCTAAGCCCCATATTGTGAATCACTTGAAGTTTGTGTCCTTCAGTTTTGGTAGAATGCATAAGAATTCGCGGATTCCCATCCAGAAGAGATCCCATCATACTATTGGTAATCTTTAAAAGGTACTTAGTTTCAGTACCCCAACTCATACCTGCAATAGTTTTGAGCATGTTGAGTCTTTTGCTAGTTTTTTCTCGCAGCATATTTATATGACTTTTAAGGTTACCTTGACAGTTTAGAAGAACCCCTAAAACTCTTAACTCTCCTGAAAAATCCACCTCCTGTCCTTTGATCTTAAATTTTTTCTCCTCACGCTCCTTCCACCGTCCGATCTTCATAATTTGACATTTATTTGGGTTCACCTCAAGATTCCATGCATTCAACCACTGAATTATTCTGATAATATTCTCCTGTAGGATGTTCCTTACCCATTCCAAATTATCATGAAATCCGTATAAAAAAATGTCATCCGCGTACACCACGCAATGGATACTTGAATCACAAATCTCGAAGATGTCAGCGAGGTATATGGCAAAGAGAAATGGAGAAAGAGGACTGCCTTGTAAGAGGCCCCTCTGGTACAAAAATGGATTCGACAGTGACCCTCTCCATTTAACCCGAATCCTAAGATCCTGCATCAGATTCCGTATCATGATACTCAGGTCAGCTCCGAGTCCCAGTTTTTTCAGTTTCATAAGCATCCCATCCCACCAGACATTGTCGTAAGCACCTTTGATGTCTAAGGCCACTAAATATCCCTTTCGTTTGGATTGCCTTGCTCTTCTCAAGTCTCTGTAAATTTTGTAGGCAGCCGCTTCACAATCTCTAAACGGAATGAAACCATAGTGATTCCTATGAAAGTATTTTTTTTCCATGCTCCAGTTTAGCAGAACATCTAGTAACATCTTTTCAAAATCTTCTTGCTAGTAACCGTCAGAGCTATTGGTCTATACCCTCTAATATCATTCCTATTTTTTCCTGGCTTTTTGATAGGTAACATGATAACCTCCTTCCAAATCTCAGGTATTTTTTGGGTCTCCAGAATCTTATTATACATGCTCAGAATCTGATTCAATACACTGATTTTTTGTTTTTTGAAAAAGCGCATTGTGATTCCGTCTATCCCGGGCGTTGTTGACTTGCTTTTCTTAATTATTCTCTGTAACTGGTCCATTGTAAGCTTTGTGTCTATAGCATCGTCACCCGAGAAATCTATGGGGATACCTTCTGTGACCGGAGAGTTCTGGAATAGAATCGATAAGTAATTTGCTTGGGATGCCGCATCTGGTGGACAATTTGGAAAATTAAACTCAATGTTCGTCTCGCCATTATTCAGTGTATTTATCCCACGGATGATCTTGTAAATTTGATACCCTCTCCCTGCCTCCCTGACCACCGAATCCCAAAACTTCTGATTATCTTTTTTGATCTGCTTCTTAAGCTTAGCGTTATAAAATTTATATTTGCACCATAAGTCCATCTGAGCCAACCGAATCGCCTTCCTATGGTAAAACCTCTTTAATGCCAAAAGCCGACGGGTAACAATCCCCCAACCCGGTGGGAGCTTACTGCCACTCACTGGGATCCTATCAGTATACTGACCCATAAACTTTGAAATTTCCTTGGACCACCTGTCCATCCCCTCTGCATAGACCTCATCCCCCAACCTCTCAACCGCTGATCCAACACACTGCCAATTGACCTGCGTCCGAAATAGTTTCCCATCACTGCGGCCACCAGCAATTTCCTTAATCCCGATAGGATAATGATCCGACCCCATCGGATCCGAAAACACATCCACTTGAAGTCCACTTGCTAAACTACTTGAAACGATAGTCAGATCCAGTAATGACCCTGCACCCCCACCTCTAAACCTTGTAACATGATCCAAATTCATTAAAATGGCGTCCGTACGATTAATCCAGTTAATCAAGTTTATCAATTTCTGAGCCTTGGGGTTATTGTACCAATTTAGAAAGTTAATATTGAAGTCACCAACTATAATATAATGATTCCCAATCATATCTTTAATCCTGTCCAACCACCTAATGTCAGCAAAACCCTTCGGCGCATAAATGTTGATTATCGCGATCCAGCGATTTTTATACCATATTTTAATCCCTTGCGCCTCATGATCCCTGCTAGTATTGGGAAGATTAATAATTTGTACTGGAATCCTACTTGACACCGCTAAAAGTAAACCACCTCCCCCCCTCGTTAAATTGCCAGGTCTGTCAGCTCGAAATATATTTCTGTTTCTAAAAAACAGCTTATGATTATTGTTCAAAAGCGTTTCTTGAAACGCCCAAACTATGCAATCCCGAAACGTACTAGTCCGCAGCCAGGGCAAGTTTGACCGAATGCCTCTAATGTTCCATTGATATAATAATGTATCCATACAACAATCAACAATAAAAACCACTTAAAATACACAAACCAACGAAAAACCAATAAAACTTCCAACACTTACCCCAAAAGACAGATTTCATAGACGTCCAGAAAAAATACAGTCGTCCCGTCCACCAAGAAAACCAAACCATTAAAAACAGTGTAAAAAACCAACACAAACAACAGACCTTATACATCGTCAGAGTCCGTAAGCATGCTTTCATGTTCTGGAGTTGAAAATGATTGTTGTAACTGTCCTTCTTCCTGCTCGACTTAATTCATCAGCTTCATTTTCTTGTCTCTTAGGTGGTTATACAATGCTGATATCACGTCTCTTTTCGCTATTTTACTTTTTGTTGTCATTTCACTGTCTTTTGCTTCCGAATCCTTTTCTACCACATTTTCCGACTTTTGCTGCGACATAACCATCACTTCGCAAATATTTAACACTATGTCCATAATTTTGTTGAACTTTTCTTCCACCAGTATAGCTAACTTGTGAAAATTACTCTCTGCTCGTTTTTTATCGACATTTGTTTTGATTTTTGCCGCGTAGTTGTTTGTTGCTTGAAAGTTGAATTGTCGTCGTGCTTCAGCCAGTGTAATGTGATTTTCACTTTTGTATTTTTGAATGTCAGTCTCTTTTTTTTTTTATCTCGCAGTCGTTGTCATCAGCCTCGTGCTCTTTCCCACAGTTTGCACATCGTACTTCCATGTCTTTACATACTAATTCGGGATGATTATTTCCGCAACGCTTGCATTTCTTCTCGTTTTGACATTTATTCGATGCGTGCTTGAAACTTTGACAAATATTGCATCGGCGAGGTCTGTCGACAAATAGTCGGATTTTTTGTCTCATATAGAACATTTTTACGTGTTCCGGTAGTTCGTGTCCATATATCGTTATTAGTACCGTACCCGTAGGAATTACACGTCCTTCCTGTCTGGTAGTAAATCTTCTAACATTGTGAACTATCATTGAATTTTCTTCTTCAATCTCCTCCTGAATTTCTTTTACTGTAATGTCCGTATCGATTCTGAATATTAAAAATCTTGTTGTGATATTCTCATTCATTAGGTTATGTGTTACATTCGTATCAAATATTTTTTCCTTGTTAACCACCTCACTTGCACATTCGTAGTCTTTCGTAATTAGCAACATTTTATTATTTCTAGTGTATCTGACAGAATCGATTTCTTTGTAACCCTGCAAGCTCTTTTTTATTTCCCGTTTCAGCTGGATTGGGTTAAGTTTATGAATTCCACCCTCTTGACTCTCAGTAATTATTACATATTCTTTTAAGTTTGGTATTATCTTGATTTGTTCTTTTGCTGTGCGTTCATTGTTCCAGTTGTATTTCTTGATTTCTGCACTGTCGAAACCTATACTTTCTTTTATTTTCACTTTCGTCCCCGCCATAATGCAAAACGTACCTGGAGACCAGACTAACTCTCACCAACTTTATCCACACCCTTCCGCTACTACTCCCAAAGACACAAAAATTCAATAGCACCGAAATTGAAGTATTTCGATACCCGAAGCCTTTTTCTCACCCGCACTGGAAAATTACCCGCAACGCGCACGTGAAACTCTCAGCTGACGCCAGAACCTCACCCACGCTCACCGGGCAAAAAAAACACGGTGATGTTCAGTAAGTTATCGTAGATGGAGTTTTGCGGTGTGGACAGGTATTCAATTCCGGGAGGGTACCACCTCAAAAATGCCTGTCTAAGATATCTTAAATGTCCGATATGAACAGGGTATTAGTGAGTTTCTGGAACTCCCTCAGTGAGTTCGGCGGTCTAAGTTAACTTAACTATCCGATCTGAACGTAGGGGGTCTTAACTTTACCCAGAGAAAATCAGATGACGTCATTCCCCAACTATACGAGTTACCCTAAAAGACTCCTATAATAGGAGCTGACGCATATCCATTTTGTTTCGCATTAGTGGTACGCAGCTCAACATCAGTCTACCGCATCCGGAGTTGGGGTTGCTAAGACTCGGTTCTGATTGGCTGAACCGGTTCGACGCCAGCGAAGTGTGACGTCACTGTAATGGCTGCTGGAGACAAGAAGTTTCGGTTTCCCATTAAACGTTAATGTAAGCAAAAAATAAAGTCGTGTTAACAGTATTAATAATTTTTTTAAAGAAATTTCTGTTACAGTTTTGCTAAATCTTAGGTAAGGCATTCATATGCATTCAACAAACTTCTGATTAAGTGCGTCATTTTTTTTAATTCATCAAAAAAAGATAAACCTTCATGGAGAGCATCAATGGCGGATGTTTTGAATATTTGAATGTAATTTTAAAATGTTTTTAAGGTTTTAATTTCTTTTAGTTGATATTTCTATTACTCAGGCGTACTCTAAGTTAAGTTTCATCTGAGTTGAAATGTGTTTCTGCTATTTTTTTTTCTTGTTTTTTTATCTAACAGCTAGAGCACTAATGATAATTTTATCAAATGATTCTTCATAGTTACTGGATTATATTTTTTTGCGCGGTCATCGCATAATTAAATGCAGGAAGACTGACTATCTTTATAAAATTTTATTAAATACTAGGAAAGTAAACAACTGAATATAGACATTTTCGGTAATCAAGTAAAATAATTAAGAAAAAAACAACACAAATAACATGAAAACGACTGAAAAATACATTTAAACTGCAGGAATATCAAGCAAAATATATTAAAATATCACCCTTGCTTTACGATTCAGCAGAGAAATTTATGTAAATAATACACCAAATGAAGAAAAATTAAAAAAAAAAAAAGAAAAAAAGAAAGGAAAAAAGCCCCAGCAGAAACACAATTTAACTCAGATGAAACTTAACACAAAGTACGCCTGAGTAATATAAATATCAACTAAAAGAAATTAAAACCTTAAAAACATTTTTAAATTACATTCAAATATTCAAAACATCGGCCATTGATGCTCTGCATGAAGGCTTATCTTTTTTGATGAATTAAAAAAAATTGACGCACTTAATCAGAAGTTTGTTGAATTCATATGAATGCCTTACCCCAGATTTAACAAAACTGTAACAGAAATTTATTAAAAAAATGTATTAATACTGTTAACACGACTTTATTTTTTGCTAACATTAACGCTCAACGGGAAACCGAAACTTCTTGTCTCCAGCAGCCATTATAGTGACGTCATCACTTCGCTGGCAAGGCTAACGAAAGAGACAGGCTACCCCTACTGCGGTGCATTCCACTTATCTTTTTTTACAGACTGCTAGAGTGACGTGATACTCTTTTCGTACACCTGCATTGGTGGATCCGAGCATCACGTGACTCCGGCGGTCTGTAAAAAAAGATATGCGTAAAGCACCGCGGTAGGCGAGATTCT
Source organism: Maratus michaelseni (assembly GCA_963931845.1). Taxonomy (NCBI): domain Eukaryota; kingdom Metazoa; phylum Arthropoda; class Arachnida; order Araneae; family Salticidae; genus Maratus; species Maratus michaelseni. The sequence goes on from OZ007586.1 coordinate 101,284,168, forward strand.
AAAAGATAGTCACGTTTTAGCATTAATGGCTTGAACTGCGTTCTCATTCGCTGTTATCAGTCACGTGTCAATGACGCGGTTGATGCTTGGCGTTTTAGATTTGGCGCACTCCGATATGTCTTGGAAATTTTCGAAAATTGAACAGTTTACAAATATAGTTTCAGTTTCGTTTTAATGACAGTCCTTGATGTAGTGTAGATGTTGTTAAAAAATTTAAATGTTTGAATGCTACATCCAAACTGGTGTCCGATTTTCCTCTCTTAAATGTAAGTATTTAAAAAAAACATGACTAATAATAAATGTTAATTAGTATGGCTCTTTTTCATACTGTTGATTATTATCACCCCTACAGCAAACAATTGTAAATTATGTAAAAAGCCTTATTTTTTTTCTTTTTAATAATGTGCATTTCGTTTAAATAAAACAGGAAATTTTATAAAATGAATTGAAGTTTTAATACATTATTTTATTTTAATAAATTGAATATTAAATAATGCTTCTGTTTTTTGATGAAATTAACCTAATATAAGGCAACATAGAAGTTAACCTAATTAACCTAGAAAAAGCTAATAACTATCATCAGAAATGACTTTTTCTGGACTTTGGAGATAGTATAAAGATATATTAAATACTATAAATTCTCGTTAAACATCAGTGTAAATAGTACCTTCCCCCCCCCCAAAAAAAAAAAACTATTGGACGGGGGGGGGGGGGGGGAGGAAAGAAAATTGTCTATCCCCAACACCAGAAAAACGGTAAAAGAAAAATTCTCTAAGAAAAACTCATCAATAATGTTTTATTAATTACCTAATTTTATCAAATTTGGATAAAAATTGGGAAGGGAAGTGCGTCCCTCCCCCAAATTAATTCGGAAATGAATTAATTGTCATGTACTTTTATTTTAAAGAAAGGCATTACAGCTAAAACGTATATAATATTCATGAAATAAGTCCCCATAAAATAAGTATGAAAGTAAAAAAAGTTTTTTCTTAAACACTCTTTTATAAGCATTGAATGTTTATTGTAAAAATCACGCCTAATTTCATGACTGCAACTCGTGTTGTTCCAAAAAATTTCTATTACAGTGTGTTAATTTGATGTGGGCCGCAATTATGGAAAATTCACCGCTTTGATTTATGCTTGGTAGAAAGCGCGAACTAGTGAATTTATTAAGAATTATAATTTTTGCTCTGTTTCTTGTTTTAACATATGGTAACAGGAACGAGAAAAAGGTTTACTGAAATTATGTATTCAGGATTTCTAAATTGTTTTCAAAACATGTAATAATTTAATTAATTTTTAAACTATTATTTGACCTATTAAACTATTATTTATTGATCTACACCGATCATGACTCCTAGAACCCAAAGCCAACCCCGGTTTAAAACATTACATATATATATCACTTTTTTATGGACACGATAACTTCAATAATTCTGCACAAATCTCTTCCAAACTCATACATAAAATTTCGGTCAAGTTCTTTAATGGGCAAAATAGAACCAGGGAGGGGGGGATGCAAATGAGGGGGCTTTTTGTGAAAACGGAAAAAACATAACTTCTTAATTTTTATACATATCGAATCCGTTTAAAGTTATTATTACTTCTAGGAAAAGGGCCAAAAATTTATGTATGTCAGTTTTTTAATTTTATTAAAAATGTCCTCAAAGGGAGGGGGGTGAGGGAAAGAAATAGGGGTTTTAGAAAAAAAAAAATTCATAACTATATCAATTCACAAGATATCAAATCCGATTAAATTTATTTAAAATTCTCTTAATATTATCTACAGTTTTTAAGTATTTTATAGGACCAACCCTTATAGCCAAAAAAAAAATAATAATTAAAAAAAAATCTCCGCTGGCTCCGCCTATAAACACATGTGGATTTCAAAGTGGGCGGTTCCAACTGCCGCATCATGGCAAAAAGGTCATTTTTTTCTGCAATTCTCAATAACCAGACACCCTATGGTCTGCGTCTTCGAAATCTACCTGTGCCTGTAGGCCTAGCCGTTAGTTTTTTTTTTTTTAACTTTCTAGTATTTTATAGAATTTTTAAATGTTCTATTTTTCCTATTTTCTTTTGTTATAAGGATAAGCGGCATTAGGAAAAAATTTTCACTCTATTTTTTTAATTTAAAATGCTCAACGTTTGAATTTTTTATATAAAAAAATCCATATTCCGCAAAAAGAAAAAAAAAAAGGAGTTATACAAAGTCAAATTTTATTGTCATTTTATTATAAACGGTTCGCTAACATCAGCGAGTATCTTTTTATAAACGGGTCTGTACATTCGATTTTTTATATTGTCTTAATATTTTATTTAACTTGTGATTATTTATCAATATACGATTATGTTTAATTTCTTTAAAAAGGGAGTTAAAAAAGCAATCGATCTTTTTACACTCACATACACTTACTTGTTTAAAAAAGAGTGAGCCCCACCAATAATTTTCAAAACTGTACGCGTATGTGAAATACCATCAGATTAATAATAAGAAAATTTGCGATGTTATGAGATGGCTTAGAGCATTATTTATTTGAAGTAGATAAGTAAACATTAGTATAAGGCTTTAATGGATTACACCTGTATAAATACTAAATTGAATTAATTTATATATATATATATATTTTAATTTATATATATATATATATATATATATATATATATATATATATATATAATATTAAACCTTTATTTTAAAAGGACAGCATAGCATAAATAAGAAAAAAAATAAACTTAGATATACAAAAGTTTTGATATAATATTTTTGTAATGTTTATTCTTTATGTTTAAAATTTATTTAAAAATTTACAGCGGTTTTTTAGTAATGTTTTTTAGCAGAATTTTTTGAAAATGTTCAGTACTGACGCTTATATTTATTTAATAAGAACTTATATATTTTTTTAATGTTTTTTATACTATCTTAAGCTATAGAAAAATGTTTTTCTAACGATGTTTATTAAATTTTTTAGAGCAATGTGTGAATTTTCATATTCTTTTGGATTTAAAAAGCAAAAAAAGCAAAATTTCTTTTTTAATTTCCATTTTCTGAAAAAGTATCTGTCATATCATTTTAAAATCTTTATACAGCTTAAAATCTAAACCGTTCCACTCTCGTTTTATAAAATGTCATTAAACATTAATTTATTTTCAATGGTTTATTTTAAATGAAAGCTGAATATAACATTCGCTTCAAAATTACCAACTTAATTTTTTCCTCTTCGTTTTTCTAACCATAGAAATAGACAAGTGAGTTGGCGACGTTTTCCCTACCGCCAAGGGATTACTCTCTGAAAAGGACACGACTAAATGACCAATGAGGTGGCTGGATTTGCCCATAATGCTAAAACGTGACTATCTTTTAGAATTTCTCCCGCGGTAGCCTTTCTTTTTCGTTAGCCTCGTTCGCTGGCGTGCATCAGCCATTATAAAATCCTATCGACCCTTTGCTCTCGTATAAAGGTACTCTACTAAAACAGATGGTCCTCTGCTGAAGAAAACAAATAAGGAAAAGTTCCTGTATTCACAATCCCAACTATGACACAAATTAATAAATAATCTTTAACAATAGCTGTAATGATTTATGATTAATTAATAATTACTTCTCTTACCTGAAAAATTGAAGCGAAGTGAAGCTATTATGTTAAAAGTTTGTTGTTAAGATGGATGTTTATATTTTGAATGCTAGGTAAAGTAAAAAATTAATCTTTTTAAAATTGTTTTATTTATTTTTTTAAAAATTTTAATTATTTACTTTGCAGTTTAGATATGTTTGTGTACTTTCCTATCTACTATAATCAGTTGAATGTATTATATTATATTTTAAGAAATAATCTACAGTGTGGAATTTTTGGGTATATGTAATTAAATTAATAACACATTTTAAGTAATTCTGTATGGGCGATGAGTTAAAAATATTAATTTCTGTGGAAAGTTTCTTGTTTTAATCATTATAATATGCACATCGCTTAGTTTATTCTCAAAATTTAAATTTGAAGTCAAAATGAATAATGCATGTTAATTATTGGGTTAGGAATTGTCGGCATTTTAAATGGATTTGATGGTTTTTCAGTTTCGAATGTTGATCAGTGTAAGCTCTAGAATATTTTTGTTGGTTATGTAAGTTATTAGATCTAAGATTCGCAATAGCCAGCAAACACTGCACACCTGTCAATGGGTAGAAAGGTGGAAACTAATTTTGTTTTAACTGAGTAAATTATATTTTGTTTTGAAATATTTTATTAAATTGTATGAAAAATTGCAGACACAAAACTATTACGTTGTTTTGTGTTTCTGGAGTGATAAATTATAATAATTTATTTTATTTATAATATTAGATCACAATGTATCAGCATGTAAATTGTGAATGGTGTGCAATTTTTCATGTGTTTTAGCATATTCGACCTTCTTTGTTTTTCTTTAAATTGTACTTATAAAACTGGGTCATTCCATGGTAACTTACGTTACATTTAGAATAATTGACTTCAGTAATTTTAGTAATATAACACTAAATAATATTCAAAATGTAATGATTATATGATTTGTTAAAATTAAACCTAACAAAGCTAAATTTGGGAAAAATTACTTAAATTTAGTACTATTTCTTGAATGCTAAAAATTTTATTTACTATGGTAACTTACGTTTCTGACAAAAAGAACGTAAGTTACCAAAATAAATATAATGGCCAGTGTTAAAATAATGGCACTAAAGGTAGGTAATTTTCATCCAAATTTCGTTTTGGATAGGTTTAATTAACAAATCATATCAACCTTACATTTTCAATATTTTTTGGTATTATATTATGAAAATTACTGAAGAAAATTATTCTAAATGTAACGTAAGTTACCATGGAATGACCCAACTGTCATATTTCCTTGTATTCATTTCCTTGTTTTAATGAATTCTTTGAAATAATTTAGCATTTTCTACTTTTTATCATGTAAATAGTCTTCATGAAACTTTCATGTTTTCTTGCGTTAATTTAATCCTTTTATGTATTTTCCACAACACAAGCATGTTTGCATTTTCTACTTTTTATCATATCATTTGTTTTCATTCCTGTATATGAGAAAAACCAAAAAACACATGTTAATGTGGTTGAATCCAAGAACAAGCGAGGAAGTTGGCGGCGTTGGATTTGGCAAGGTGATAAATGAGATTTTCTTGCTACCAGTTTGTGTCTTACATTTTTTCCACACCTACGTTGTTTGATGTGGAAATTTGATTGGTTTATGAGTAAGTTAAATCGTTTGGTCAGGTTGGTTGGTTTATTGTGTGCCGTAATGTTGGATTCATAGAGTTCGGTGGTAGCTAGAGATGCAGTATACTGTAAAAACGTCTTGCAGTATGAAGCCGGTTTTTGCTCAAATCACTAGGCCCAAAGAAGAGAAGCACATGGAAGAAGGGCTGAATTAATTGGACGGTGATAGGTTTTCAAAGGAAGGCGTGAGTTGTTTGGGCCAACTTTAGTGTTGCATTTCTACTGTCATGCCAAACGTACATATTACATGTCCAGGGGTGGGGAAATACATAATTTTACTCGCCAATGGCGAATGGATTTGAAAAACTGCAGGCTAAAAACTGTTTTGCTTTTACTAATTAGCTGTATAACTTTCTAAATTACTGCAATGTAAACAATGTACTACGTTCTATCCTATAACAAGCTTTCCCCTGTTGTGTATATTTTAAAATTTTATATAAAAAAATATGAAAATGTATTGTAGTAATTGTAATTAACTATTTTTGCAGTTGTGTATATTTTGTAGAAACGATTTTCAACTGTACGTTGCATCTAGCTGCCTGGTAAAATAAATTCTTGGCCGGTAATATTTTCTGAAAATTCCCCTCCCCTGTACATTAGGGTGGAGTGAAAATGACCTTAAAAAAATTTTTTTGTAATTTTTTTTTTGGATAGGTCTCAAAATTTGCCTTTTGGCACACTGAATATTAGGTTAAATTTTCATTTCATTTGGAATTCATCTTTAGGGCTCTACCAGCTCTTAAAGATTATGCCTTTTATACGTGAAAAACTAAAAAAATGTAAATAATCATGAAATTTTCTTTTTGGAATTTTTTTCTTCGGATAGGTCTCAAAATTTGTCCATTGGCACACTGAATATTAGGTTAAATTTTCATTTAATTTGGAATTCATCTTTAGGGCTCTACCAACTCTTAAAAATTATGCCCTTTATATGTGAAAATCCAAGATATGCACTATGTAGTATTCAAATTATTTTTTTTTGTAGAATTTCTCTGATTTTAGTAAATCAATCCATAAAATATGACTGATTAAAGTATTACATGTGATCAATCTAAGTGTCGTCATGTTTTGAGACCTTGAAGGTCACAAAAAATGATCATCACACTAAAATGTAAATTTTAAAGAAAAAGTAAAATAATTATTTATACAGTTCACTTTTATGTTTTGAATATACCTGAAAGATAGTTCTCTGAATGTATAGGAAAGACAATTTTCTAAATATATAGGAATACAATAAAATGGATATATACGATGGACTCTAAAACTATCTGAGTATTCACTCTAATTTATATTGGCCTTTGGTATCAAAACTAGGCATTATGTTTCGCGATTTGATTTTTGCTCGTATATATCCGTCCCTTGCTTCTACTCTTACAACTTCCAATGTTGCATGTGTAACTAATTTCACGAATATTTCAAAATCAAACTTTCAATCTTTTGCCAATCTTTGTTTCAAAATATCTAATAGCACTATTATTTCTTACTGTGTTTACAGCTGTTCCGTCGCAACCTACAGCCATAGTTTGTCAAGGTTTAAGTTGTTTTCAGTGCAGTATTTTAAAGTGCTTTCTGCAATATGCTTTCCAGATCCAGAAGACGGTGTAATGTGTCCCTGATACAGTGAATTATGCTCTTCAACCAGACATTTTATTGTCTGGTTGAAGAGGTGGCTTGTGATACGGATATTAAATCTTCACACCCTGATGAAGAGCTACTACTTCTTTCTTCATCACCACTGTCAAAATACATAACAACTGTACTGCTCTGATTAACTGCAGAATTTAAACTTGGCTTTTCAGCCCACATCGACTTCCTTGTTTTCCTGTCTTTTCTCTTTGTCTCAATTTACTTGTCTAGGCTTTATCGAGCATACCAATAACCCTCTTTCTTGCTGACCTTTGGTCAAGAAGAAATTCCTGTTCTTTTGGAGGCACCTTCCTTGATTTTTCACAAGTACATTTAGGAATTGGCTGTATTTGTGCTCCGAAATGTCTAGAAGTTTATTTACAGCTTCAGATTTGAAAAACTGAACCTTCTTCATGTAATTATCATTTCTTTTGGATTTGGCGAATCGAATACGACTCTGGTATTTAGAAAAATCGTTGTCTATCATTTGATCAATACCCCTCTGGGAAACTGTAAGAATTGATGCTTTCTTCAAAATTTCTTCGATCTTCTCTCTTAGGATTTGAATTACCTATGACTTTGGTGGATCTTTACCATTCCAACTTTGTTTTAATTCTTGTCTTATGTGTAAGTAACATTTTATAACGTCTGCTATTGTTCGCAAAACAACTTCATTTAGTTTTGAAGGCACACCAAATAAGAGAGATTCCACTGCACGTTTAGTAATGGTAAATTTCGGTTTGCCTCCACTCGCACTCATTTTTGCGCTAAAAATGAAAAAAATAATTTGTAAAGCTCAATAAAACGTTTAAAATTTTTTAAAATAAAGATTTAAGGTTTAGAAATGATAAAGGAAGTTACACTAAACATTTTAAATATACAAATGTCAAACGAGATTACCAACAAACACTGTAAATGTACAATTTATGGTAAAAACCTATTGCGTGAAACAATGAAAATATAAAGGTCGTGGTAGAGCCCTGAAGGAGTTTTTCAAAATTCATAAAATTTTGCACGTATATTATATGTACTAAAAGGCAACTTTTGGCTGCTATCTGAAATCAAAATTCCAACTTTCATTTTTTCACTCCACCCTACTGTACATGTCTGTTTTCATTTGAACTCTGTTTCTGGGATGAGTTTTGTGAAGTGAATTGAATCGTTTGACATTCGAAAAAGGATTCATGTTTTGCAGAAGAACATTGTGGAAATTTATGTATTGCTGTTTCGTTTATATCGTGAGAGAAAAAATTTGTGGAGTTACAAAAGTTATTTAGGGATAAGTTTGAATTTTGTCCTCTTGAGTGAGTAGTTTTGTTTTTCAGTGTCATTTTTGTATATTTTTAAATATCGTTTCGTAAGCGTTCTATTTTAAGTGTGATAATGCCTCGAAAATCTGTCTCAAGGAATGAAAGGACTGATTTTCGTAGTCTTTTGGAATTGAGTGGTAGGGGTTAAAAAGTTGTGGTTGATATTTTATGGAGAAAGGTTTGATTGCGAGTGAGTATGAATATCCAAAATGTGAGAATGGTGTGAAATTGTGAAAAGAACAATGTTGATGGATTTGAATGGCAGTGCGATAGAAGTGTGAAAGGGGAAAAACATTGTGTAAGGCTTGGTAGTTGGTTTCAAGGGAGTAAAATGAGTATGATTGACGCTTTAATTATTATGTATGCTTGGGTTGGCAAATTTACGCATGGACCGATTGTGGAATTGGCGTGAGTGAGTAAGCAAACAGTAACTGATTGGATGGAAATCTTTTAATTGATTATAATCTAAACTTTGACCTTTTATAAAGAGGCAGATATTGAAATATCTTTCTTTGGAAACTTTTGAAGTAATTTCAAGTAAATTCTTTTTTACCGCTGTGGCAATAGTTAAGTTATAAATTGACTGCACCCGATTTCGAAAAAAAAACAAAACGAATAATACGAAAAAGGAACTGATTTTCCATAAAAACAAAATGATCCAAAAATAGCTAATTATAATACTAATATTATATCTACTATTGAGATCGCTTCAGTAGTTCCCTAGAAAAGTTCTCTTTAAAAGCTTCTCTGAGATCGACATATTCACCTTGATTGCATCAAAATATATTATCTCTTAATATTTGTACTCTACTATGTATGAGGAACTTACAGAATGAAACTGAAAATCTGTCTTTCCATTCTTCAGAAACTGACATACTCAAAGTAGTTTTTAAATGAAGATTGTGTTTTATATTTTTAATTTTCATACAAAAATGTAATTTTTATCAAGTCAAAAAAATAAATTTCATTACACGATTGTATTCTTGTGCCTTTAAAGGCCTTTTAAAAAAAAATCAAAGAGGATTGGAGAGGGGGTGATTTGATCCAAGCTTACAGGTATGGACGCATAAAATGGAAATCCACTCATGTCAGTGTTACTAACTCCCACCTTTTTAGGAAGGCAGATACTTATGCTCCCTTTTACTTTTAGTTTAGTGTTTAGTTAACTTATAGCATCTGTGCTATAAGTTAACTAAACTAAAAGTAAAAAGGAGCATAAGTATCCGCCTTCCTAAAAAGGTGCGAGAAAATTGAGGAATAGTTTAAAATATCGTAAAAGAGTGCCAAACACTGGGTGCACCCCCTCCTCCAAAAAAAGGTGAAAAAAAATCAGGAATTAGTTGAACATAATGTAATAAGGGCACCAAGCATCGAGTCTCCCTCCCTCCCCCCCTGAAAAATTTTAAGCTACGCCCCTGTTTATTTATGTATATGTTATATATATATAAATTTGTGATAGGTCTGGTTTTATTTTAATCCTTTGAACATTACACACTATTTTTGTATATCTGTTAAGCACTTCATAAAATATTAGCAATGCAATGTATGAATATGTAGATTGGCGTTTAAATATTTTACATATTTATTTATCTTATAACAATTGTCAATTGCAACACAAATTTCAAAATTTTGTTACGCCAGTCTTTTAATTCATCAAGTACATGAAGGAAATAGAGGGATTAACAATCAAAGGATAAAGACTATTTGTTTCGTGAAAGGTTCATTTTGGCAATGGACAGTTCATTTTTCAAATGAAGAATTGTAAAGAGCCTGTTATAAAAGTAAAAAAAAAAAAAAAAAAACAATTCCTATAACCAGGGTGTAAAAAAATTGGATATTTAAAAAGTAAATCTGATTTTTATGATTTTTTTTTCCTGTGTTAACCACTTAACAGTCTCATTTTTATGACTAAACACAGTGCTGTAGTTGGGTAGTAAGTGTCAAATCCCAGAATATTTGGTTTGTTACTATAATAAAATAAAAAAAATATTACATAGTTTCAATGTCTGAATGCGAAAGAGCATTCAGCTGTACGAATAACATCATGACCGATGCGAGAAATTCACTCCTTATTGAAAAAGCCAGTTTACTTATATTCATAAGCCGTGTAGAACCTCTCTTAAAAGAATTTTGTCCGGAACCATATGTGAAATATTGGTTGCTATCAGGAAGAATATTATCAGATGAGACAGCTTGTTGTAAATCAGAGAGCACATAAAACACCTCTCATTATCGTTCTTTATGGAAACTTCTAGGATAGATGTGCCAATAAGTTATATATGGATTTATTTCTGTTGTTTCAATTAAATTTTGATTCATAATGGAAAATGTTATAATGAGATTGATTAAATATTGCTTTTAGATGAATGCTACATAAATACAATACTATAAAAACTAGAATATAATAATTATAACTGCTAATTGAAAAATTTGGCTTTTGGCTAAATGTTTTAAATTGGCTTTTGGCTTAGCGAAAATCCGGTAGCATCAACATTTATTCTATGAAAAGGTGAGTTCCCACAAATATTTTTTTTCCAACTACAGCACTGACTAAACAGGTTATTTTAGTTATAGCAGAAGACCAAATATCTGTATAGCTTGGTTCTGAGCATTTTGCAGATATCATGTCTATTCATTCTTTCTTTACATTTTTTAAAATTCATACTTTGTACAAATTTGGATTGTTAATTGTTAAAAAAAAATAAATTACACACTTAAACATTTAAATAAAGTAATCATTGTTTGAAAAATAGTTTATTGGTTTTTATATTTTTAAAAATCATCAATAGTTGTTTGTATTGGTTTATGTTTCAATTTCAAGTATTGTATCTTTACGATTGATAAATAGCCATGCTGAACAACAAAATGTTATTATTTTAAGAAATTGAAATATCCTTGGCCAAATATTGTAAATACATGTGTAAGGATTAAATAAGAATTTAATTGATTTTTATATTTATGGGTCATTCCCCATCAAATCAACCAAAAATTTTCAATATTCAATCTGACCATTTCAGATTTTAATGAAACCTTCAGGAATCATTCTCCCTGATGATACAAATGAGAATATACTTTTATAATTTTTTTATCTCAGTAAATTTTCATACAATTAATTTTTTTAATTTCGAAAAATCGTCATTTTTTGGCTTGTATGAATGTTTTCAATTTTGAATTTCTCAAGTTCTATCAGACGTAGAGAGTTGTTTGACCCATCATTTTAAAGAAAATTTCATAAGGTTTAATTTGATATTTAAGTTGACTATGCTTGGTTTAAAAAAAGTTTATTTAATTTAATTTAAAAATTAAAAAATTTTAAAATAGTGTTTTTTAAAAATTTTGAAAAAAAAAATGTTTTTTGTAATATTATAATCTTTAAATTCTGAAAATTTTAGAGTGGGATCAGCAGTTATGTTAAAAAAACTAATGTTCCCATCTTCTCAATGGGGTCAGCAGTTATAAAAAAATAATGTTTAAAATGAATAAATCAATACTATTTTTAGCACAATCATAAAGTTGGCAAGGTGCCAACTTTAAATATCAGCCCCAATTAGTGTTTAACATTACTTTTTTTAACATAACTGCTGATCCCATTGAGATCCCACTCTAAAACTTTCAGAATTTAAAGTTTATAATATTACAAAAAACATATTTTTTTTCAAAATTTTTAATAAACACTATTTTTAAATTAAATTAAATTAACTTTTTTTAAACCAAGCATAGTCAACTTGCATATCAAATTAAACCTTATGAAATTCTCTTTAAAATGAGGGGTCAAACAACTCTCTACACCTAATAGAACTTGAGAAAACAAAATTGAAAACATTTATACAAGCCAAAAAGTGATGATTTATCAAAATTAAAAAAATTAATTGTATGAAAATTTACCGAGATAAAAAAATAATAAAAGTAGATTCTTATTTATATCATCAAGGAGAATGATTCCTGAAAGTTTCATCAAAATCTAAAATGGTCAGGTTGAGTCATTGATTGATTTGACATGGTATGACCCTTATTAGCATTTATTTTAAGGGATTAATTGCTTGGTTTTTGAATAAATGTTTTTTTTTCAAATCTATAAATTGTAATTATTTCTACGTGAGACATTAAATATACTGCCTAATTAACCATCTGTTATTGTTACCTCTTAAAAAAAAACAATAGATTTTTAATAGAAAAGATTTTTTTTTTTTACTTTATCATATGAATGATTAAGTAATTTTTTTGTACTATCATTTTGATTTATAAAAAAAGGTTATATGATAAATACTATGTATCATAAAAAGTTTAAATCTGAGGGGGAATATTAAAAATTTGATGTTTTTGAGAAATTATATTTTAAGAATTAAATGTATCTTGGTTTACATTGTATATATACAGTGCGGATTACAGCCTAAATGAAAAGTACAAGTTTGAAGATTAATACTTTACTGTATTAAAAATGTCTTTTAACTAGTTAATTTTATGATTCTTTCTAAACTTGGGAGTACATAATTAAAGATTTCAGGAGATATGATAGTTTTGCTAAAAACTTGCACATATGTAAGAAGAGTCATGGGTGACATTGATTTTGAAAAAAAAAAAAAAAAAAAATACTGGTCACACACCTGATGGACAGAGATTGGCACTGATTAATGTATTGAATGGCTATCAAGAATTATAGGTTTCTTAAGTAATTAAGCCCCTAATTAAAAGATAGTATTAAGAAGCATAATCAATTATTTTTAATTAATAAAATGTTAATAATTATAGAAATAATAAAAACTGCAAAGACATAATTTCATTAATTTGTAGCCCAAATAAATATGGCAGATTTTTTAGCTCTAAAAATTTCTATAATCATTTTAATCTCATAAATCTAAACTTACATATGATTATACTAACCAAAAAGAGAATGACATGATTAGTTAGGCAGGTCACACACTGAGGCAACAAGCGATAAAATACGTGCATTCGGAAACAAATTCTGAAATTCAAACCTCTTCTCCTAAGATGTGTACTGCTTGTGCACTAGGTACTAAGTTGTGTACTAAGATGAAGACTGTTTGTGTTGCCTCGGTATACAGCCTGTCTTATACATCCTTTAATGTATACACATTACATATATAAAAGATAAATATAATAATTAGAATGATGGTTATATATATCTACATTAAATGGTTACATTTACATTAAATTGTTATTGATAAAAACAGTATGTTTCTGAGAACAAAAGAAATATCAATCATTGTCTTGTAATTTCTTTCTTTTTTTTTTTTTTTTTTTTTTTTTTTTTTTTTTTTTTTTTAAAGGTTAGCAAATTTAAGATTCTGTAAAAAAAAAAAATCTGTGAAGTACCCATTAAAATTTATCAGGCATCAAAACATTGACTGATACATTCTGAAAAATGAAATTTTTTGGGGGAAGGAGAAGAGTGCAACTGTCCCCCTAACCTCCCCTAAATGGTGCCCCTGTATGCAATTTGATGAATCTCGAGAGAGAGGGAGGGGGGGGGGTGATGGATGAAATGAGCTGCATGTTGTGTTCTTTCTAGGCTATCATTTAAGGGCACAGTCTTCTATCCTTTTTAAAGATAGTAAAATACACCTCTTATTATACCCAGAGTTCCCCATACCATACCATAATACTTCTAAATCCATCTGTCCAAGAGCATGCAAAAAGTGTAGAACTCCTTCATTTCTTTAGGAAAAACACAGGTTTATTATTCCGTCATGTTGTAATTTAATTGTATTTTTTATTAGGTAGCTTTCAATACAAAAAAGTATAATAAATGAGCTGCATGTTGTGTTCTTTCTAGGCTATCATTTAAGGGCACAGTCTTCTATCCTTTTTAAAGATAGTAAAATACACCTCTTATTATACCCAGAGTTCCCCATACCATACCATAATACTTCTAAATCCATCTGTCCAAGAGCATGCAAAAAGTGTAGAACTCCTTCATTTCTTTAGGAAAAACACAGGTTTATTATTCAGTCATGTTGTAATTTAATTGTATTTTTTATTAGGTAGCTTTCAATACAAAAAAGTATAAAGCTACCTATTGCAGCCTTTCAAAGGAAAGCAGTTCCGGAAAATTTCGATATATTTTCACCGATCATGACCCCCAGATCCCAAAACCACCCTCTGCTCAAATGTTGATATGTATATATATATCCATATATATATCTGACCTATGTCATAGGATAACGCTCATATTTATAAATCATTTTTGATAAAACTAATTGTGTGTATTAAGCTCACCAATGTCTCGACCGAGTTCGTTGGCCAGCTTGGTCCGCCATTTTGTTTCAAGATGGCGGCCATTTAAAAATTTAAAACTAAAATAAATATACAAAAAAGTTAAAAATTCAAATTTATTTTTTAATTACGTGTTAGGCCTTGATACAAGGATTCCAGAGCATTTTTTGGTTTACCTCTATCTTAAAAAATGGCTGAGATAGAGCAGTTTGAAATTCTAGGGTGGCTGACATTTTGAAACAAAACAGCACATTAACGCGATTACTTGCAAATTATTTTCTTTCATTGTTGTAATAATTTTCCCAATCATACGCATAAAACTATATATTCATATCCGTTAGCACCAAAATTGGCGACATTTGGCGAAATATTGCCAAATTTGGCGACCAAAATAAGTCTTCATAAATGAAGCCAATTTGGCTATTTCTCAATAATTTGGCGAATTTCTTATTCAAATTCAGTATTAACGAATCTTTTGTAAACGTTTCTTTGCATTTTAACTTGCTGTTTTCATGTAACATTAGCTAAAATTTTAAAACGAAGATATAGGAAAGCTACCTTTTCCTCCCGGTACAGGCCGGAAGGACTTTTTTAAATTCATAAAATCATTCAAAATCATTGTTACTTTATCATATCTAACAGTTACATATTCCCCATGGTCCTCTTTTTTTCTTATCATTACCAAACATAATAATACACTTCTCTTGCAATAATGACCTTTTCTACTGAACTAGTATATTTTTTTCTGCTTCAGTAGTGCTCTTTTTAGTAACAAGTACCCTGCCTTCCCATCGACCCTCTTTTTTTATCGTTACCAAACAGTATAATACAATTTCTCTTGCAACAATGACTTTTTCTACTGCAGCTTTGCTTTTTTGTGGCATTTTTCTGCTTCAGTTTTTAGTATTTATATAACAAAGAATTTCCATGCATTAAAAAAAGAAATCATGTTAAGGGGTGAAGTTTGCTTTTTGTGAAGTATGTAATTATATTTTTTATCATCTCCCTCATGTTGGCCAGTATGATGTTTCCCTTTTATGTTAATGAACTAAAGCATAAATATTAAAAATAATGTGTTGTATTTATTCTGTATTAATCAAAGTTCCTTTCAGTTTTTGATAGTCATTTAAAATTATTTAATTCTGTTGAAATTGTTCTTTTTTTTTTTCCACATTTGTTTTTTCAGCAACTAAAATGTAACATACTATCTCTTTCAGTGTGTGGAAAATAATCTAGTGTATGTATTCTGACAATTCTTTTTACAAAAGATAATATTTCGTGTACCATGATGAGCTCATCTATCAGCCTAGGTAAGAATTATTTAATACCAAACTTGTATATAGAATAGAAAGTTAAAAAAAATAGTTATAGTATAATTGGTTTTGAATATTTGCATTCTAAATGTTATGCTCTTGGTAATCTAATCACTTTTCAGCTGCATTATCTGAATGATGTGTAGATGCAGGGCTGTAGCTAGAAGTAAACAATAGGGGGTACTCAAGAAAATGTAGGGGGAGCTCATACTATTTCTCTCTCTATCTCTGACATATGCTCACACAAACACAGATATATATGGTCAAAGTATTATATAGAAAGGTAAATTAGTGCATATTCATATTGTAGGCACTATGTTTCTTATTAAATTGTTTATAATAACTTTATTTGATGCTAAGAAAAGTAAAGGCTGCAGACAGAGATGTAATGGAAGATATACGGTGGATACGCCTTCTGGATTATTTTAAGGAATACAGTATACTCTCTTCTCAAAAACACTATAGCATAATACTTCTTAGGGTATACCCTCTGCCGAAAGCGCGTATGCCCCCTGGTTTTAGGTAGATTTCATAAGAAGTACTACCTATTACATTCTCCCCTAAGTTGGAATTTTTGAAAAAATTTTTCAGATCTACGCCGATTATTACTCCGAGAACCCAAAACCACTCCCAGTTCAAAACTTTATCTATCTATCCATCTATCCATCCATCTATGTATGTCACTTTTTTATGGACACGATAACTTCAATAATTCTGCACAAATCTCATCCAAACTGATACATAAAATCCAGAGGCATAAAATATCTGTCAAGTACGTTAATGGGCAAAATCTAACCAAGGGGGAGAATGGGGGGGGGGGGCTTTTTGTGAAAACAGAAACCCCCCATAATTTCTTAATTATGATACGTATTGAATCCGTTTAAAGTTATTATTACTTCTAGGAAAAGGGCTAAAAATTTATGTATGACAGATTTTTGATACCATTAAAAATGGCCCCAAGGTGGGGAAAAGGGTGTTTTAGAAGAAAAAAATTCATAACTTCATCAATTCCCAAGATATCAAATCTGCTTGAATTTATTATAAATCCCCTTAATATTATCTAAAACTTTTATATCGACAAGTTTTTATAGAACCAACCCTTATAGCAAAAAAAAAAAAAAAAAAAATTAATTAAAAAAAAAAATTCCTGCCGGCTTCGCCAGCAAACAAGTTAGATTTCGAAGTGGGCATTTCCAACTGCCGCATCATGGCAGAAAAGTAATTTCTTCCACAATTTCCAACAAACAGGCGCCCCACGGTCTGCGTCTTCGAAATCTACCTGTGCCTGTAGGCTGAGCCGTCAGGGATTTTTTTTACTACTACACCACTAGCTGCTGAATGAAAATTTTCAGTGTATAATTATACTAGTGAAATAATAAGTGATGATGTCAATAAGTAAATGAAAAGTTGACAGTTCACCTGTTTTAAAAGAGTTGCAACCTTTAATTTTTTTTCTGTCTGTTTCCTGGCCTTAAGGATTCTAAAGTTATGTTTTTATATGATAAAAAAACGTTAGAAAAATCAAGGATGTATTTTGCATTTTAAAATTATTTTTGTGTCTAGTCAAAAGCTAAAACCACTTGTATTTAAATTGGCTATAACTCATTAGAATAACTTTGTTTTATGCTAATAATGAAAAGCTCTGCTAAATGAAAAATTTCAATATATAACTAATGCAAAAGTCAATGTTTGCATCAGCAAAAGATTGCTAATTCTGAGTATGTGCAGATAGGATGCGTGCCTATTGAAGCATTTATTTGCAGTTTTTAAACAAATACTACAATTTAGTATTTATAAAACTGTAAAAAGCCCCAAAACAAAATTCAATTTTTGAACAGAGTTTCATTTGGATTTTTGAAACAGAATTTCATTTGGTGGCCTTGGCAACTTTCCCAGGGGGGGGGGGGGGGGGGGGGGGGGGCTCAAAAATTTTCAGGGGCTGCTGAGCCCCCCCTGGCACCCCCCTAGCTACGGTCCTGTGTAGATGACTTTTCATTTACTCTGTATTGTTGTTTCCTTGCAGTCATTTATCGGTACTTTTCATAGACTCGCACCAGTCAGTTTTGCAAGCCAAAAAAAGGCTAATGTGGTAAAATACTAATTTCTTGTTGATGAAGTGTCCCAACTCGGTTATAAATGATAAATAATCATTTATAATTTTTTTTCCAGGATTTCTTTTTTTTGATGAATTGGTGATTTAAAAAAAAAAATACTTTTATGACTTACACAATTTGGCCAAATTATGAATCCTCTATGATTAAATTCTTCCAAGGTATATTATACCATAATCGAGGACTTTCTGCTAATTTTTGGCAAGCAAATTGGGGGTGTCGACTTATATGTGAGTCAATTAAAGAAGCAAAAAAAAAACCCTTCAAATACCACATTTTTTTTTTATGTGGACGAATAATAAAATATTATATAAAATATACAGATAATAATAATTTATCATTTAAAAAAATATATTTCAATGATTTGTTTTTGTTTACTTATAACTTTTTCGCATTGGTGAATCTCTCCTACCATAGAGTACACGCTTTTCTCCCATCTTTTCTTCCGATGCGAAACTGAAACCTTTTCTTAAGCCTAAAGTAGGGAAAAGGTTGATGGCCACTATTCAGCATCGTGCCAGTAAGACACAACACTGTTTACCTTTGCGTTGCAGTATGCTGCTGCTTTTATTTTTTTTTAAAAAGGGAAATAAAACAAAAAAACTTACACGTAAGAAAACATGATGTTGCATTTCAAATGCTACTGTCAGACCCTTCAAAATCAGAATCATCTTCCAAACAGTTCTGCAACTTTGGCTACAGTCATTTTTTTATCTGATTTATAAAACCTCCGATTCTAGTTCACTATTTTAAGTTGACGAATCGACCAAAATGAAATCCTCAGTGCCATCCATCGCATTACTAATGCAGCATTTTAAAAATAATTTCACAATGACATCTTTTGATATAGAGTCCCACGATGCTTTTATCCACTGGACAACTAACAATGTCTGTATTTTTTAAGTTACCAGCTTTGGTTTTTTAAATTTCATCAGATGCCATCCATTCCATTCTTTTTCTTCGAAACTTATCTTTAAAAGGTTTGTTTATACTGACATCAAGTGGCTGGAGGATTGAAGTTAATCCACTGGAAATTACAGCCATCTCCGTTTTCAGTGAGCTCACCTGTGTCTTTACAGCATCTATGCGCATTGAATGAGTCCCAGATATGAAGACTTTTTTATGGAAAACTGCTCCCGGTTGCCGATTCCACACCTTTTCTAGCCAGTCTTGAATGTCGTCTTTATCCATCCAACCAACCTTTCAGATGAGCTCAAACAATTACACCTGCCACAAATTTGACTCCTTTAGGGAGTTTTTTCTTCTTACAAATGATACCAGGAGGCAGTTTTATTCCGTTTGCTAAACATGATAAAACAACAGTAAATCTACTTTTTTCATGACCTGTTGTTCGAATAAGGACAGTATCCCCATTTCTATTCACTGTCCTGTTGCTCGGCATATCAAATATAACTGGGGTTTCGTCCATATTTCCGATGTGGGCCAATTCAAAATTATGCTCTTTTCTTAACCTTATAATGTGTTTTTGGTTTTTGCCAACTAACAATTTTATCTTCTAAGTCCAATGGCAGTTTTTGAGAAATTTTTGTTTTTTGCCGTAATAGTATAGTAAAAAAATAAAAGTAACATATTTTTTTTCTTAAAAATTACTTATTCCATTTTAAGTAATTTTAATGCTATTTTGATCAGAATGCAGGGATAACAGAAATCAAGTTTGTCTTTTCTAGTATTAGAATGCTATTTTAAAAGAAAATTTGTGATATTTGCAGATTTATTTCTGGCATTGATGGCGAATGACCTCTTTGATATGGCACCAATCGGAAGAGCGTGAATAATTTGTTGTTTCATTTTCGTTTTTGACAATTGAATATGTTTAATTAGAACTGGTATTTATTTTATTTGTTTTAGATATCTAATGAGAAATTAATATTTTCTTTTGTTATAGTCAATCAGCATTAGCTTAAGATTTGCAAATTTTCAGTCTTCCATTGTATGCGAGTCATAATCGCTCTTCATATGAAAATAATGTTAGTGATTCTTATATCTATTTTTCATCAAACTCTGCTCATGCTGCATGCTGTGGCTATGTTCTGCACATTCACAAAGTCACTTTCATTTGTAAGTAGATATAATTAGCATGCATTGTTATTCAGATAGAAGGCAATCAAGCAGTGTTTTCTCTTTTCCTACAAAAGTATCGGATTATTCAGATAACAGTGTCAAATTTTTAATTTAAGCTGATTTCCAGGGACACGAGAACCATAGAAGATTGTTTTGAGGAAGGAATTGATTATAATTTAAGATGTACCACCTTTTATAGGAAATAGAATAACGCCCAGTTGCAGAAAATTCTCCAAGTGTTTGCGACAGATATTTCAGCGGCAAAAAATATTCTGCAGGTAAACTGTTACAATTCAGGATGGACAGGCCTTTGACATGTGTGCGTTTTTGAGAGTTTAAACTGTTATGTCCAAAACCATCTATCAAAAACCTCAAATACTACACTTTATATGTAAAATTTTACATTAAATATCACACATATTATGTGAAACAGTACAACATTACATGTAATGTTTAAAAATTCTTTTACTGTATATCAACAATTAATATCTATTAAAGTATTACTGTTACATGCAATTTTTTAACTTAATTTCTCGATATTTACCAGTAACCTATAGGCGAATTGAGTGGTTCTTTCCCTGCGACATATTGACAAATTTCATGTTTATTTCCTGCAACCAACTGACGAGTTTCGCAATTGTTTTCCTGCAATCGATTGAAGAAATTTGGGATATTTTCCTGCTACCAATTGACAAATTTTGCTTTTTTTTGGCGACCAATAAGCGAATTTCTGATTTTTTTTTTCCCACGCCTTACAAGTGAAACTCTGATTTTTTTTTTTTACACACAATTGTACATAAATATCGCGTTGTTTTCACGACTGATTAGCGAATTTTGCTATTTACCTGGAATAGCTTGATAAAATTTACAATTTTTTCCCCCCCCCCCGAGTGCAAATATTTTGAGATTTTTTCTTATGACTGACTGACTTATTTCGACTGACTTATTTTCCTGCAACCTATAGATGAATTTTGCAATATTCACGATTTTTCCTGTAACGGACTGATGAATTTTGAGATTGTTTTCCCACGATCGATTGATGAAACTCGCGATATTTTCCTGCAACTGATTGGCAATTTTTTGGATTTTTTTCCACGTCTCGCTGGCAAAACTCTCGTTTTTTTTTTCATGCAATCGTAGACAAATTTTGCTAGTTTTCTCCTGCGATTGACTGAAGAATTTCGAGATTTTTTCCGTTAACGACTGACAAATTTTGCAAGTTATTCTTCACGTGAACAATTGACAAATTTTGCAATATTTTCACGCGGCTGTTTGACGAACTTTGCAAAATTTTTCTGTGTCTATTGACAAATTTTCATTTTTTTTCTGCGACTTATTGGTTAAATTTACAGGTTGAAATATGCCTATGTGCAACTATAAAAAAACGGGCAATGCACATTTGCAGCTATAAAAAAACATACAGTGCCCACTTTTCACAGATTTTCTCTTTTGTACTTGCTAGTGAGATGCATGCACAGTATATGAGCAAGCGCTCTTGGTCCAGAGTGCAGGAGTGTCAGAGAAAAAAAAAATGATATTTAGCTTGCAATGAATAATGAGATGCACACTAAGGATGCGCAGTAGATTACAGCGCTGCTTCGGATGCGAAGGAAAAGTATGGCTGCGGCACCATGCCCACCGACAAAGTAAAAAAATCTGCAGAAGGAGGGGAAAAAATCTGTGAGCTGAAGGAAGTTCCATAGAAAAAAAAATCTGCAGAAGGGGAAACAAAATCTGTGACATACGTCGCCCGTCTCGAACTTTCTGCTACCGGGGAATAATGTTGTTTGATTCTTCGGCATAGAAATAGTAATTTCTGCAAATTTCATGCATTTATTCATAAAACGCACTTTGTTAATGTGTCCATCAGATTTGCTTGTTGGGAGGGAAAAATATGAGAATCCTTTTAAGGAAGTATATTTTTATTTGATAACTAACTTCTCTTTTGATAAGGTTGAATGTAAATTTCAATAAAATTAATTATGTCCTGGATATTAAGAGTTATTCCCATGTAAGAAGTTGTTTAAAAATGAGATATTACATAATTTTAAAAAAAAAATACTATGCAATTTTTTTATTGCATACTTTTGATATCGGGCTCTGGCAGGCAGGCTTAGATTTTAAATTGTCAGGCACAGGCTCTGAAAAGAGAGCCTGAACTCATTTCTAATAGACAGGGTCTGTTTTTTCAGGTACACTCTAAAACTGTTAAAACTTATTCACTCTATAATACTCCTCTTTAGAGCAAGATCATAGATGTATTACAGTAAAACTGCACAAAAACAGAACCTGCCTATAGTGGAATGCTGTCTTAAATAAATAAATAAAAAAAAAATCAAGGTTTGATGAAAAAAGCAGCATACATATAGATAGGTGCCAGTTTTTCGTCTACGGGATGGGATTCTGACTTGAGAATGCCGAGGACGAAAAAAAAAAAAATTATGTTTTTAGATTTGTCAGTGTTTGCTCAAAATTTTTAAGAATTGCACTACCTTTTGACAATCCCACTTAAAATTTTGGTTAGGATCTAAAATACCATGCCTTATATTTTTTGCTAGTGCATGTCTTGCATGCTCCCCTTACCTCTGTCGCACTCCACTTCGGAAGAAACAACTGATTCGTTTGGAAGCCAATGAAAGTAGAACTTTCTTCCATGGTTTCATCCAGAACCGCCTCTGTGAAGGATAGAAAAAAAATATTACTTCATGATAGATCAGCTCACAAGACAGTCCAAAGGTTCTCTATGCGAGCATCTTGATGTATTGAGATAGTCCTGCATAAGTCAAGAGAATTGCAGATGTCGAACTCTGGAGCAAAAAAGAAAAAAAAAAAAAACTCTAATGAAAACTGTTTAATGTGAGATATTTTCATACTCTGTAAATATTTTGTCCAAGTCAATGCACACTAATGAATAGCATGGTACTAAACGAATTTTAAGAGAATGTGTGCATCTTTGATTTCAGGACTTTAGGCGTAATGCACAGTGGTTATGCGGAACAGGTCTTGAAAACCCCCAAAATTGGGATATCCAACAATATTACTGAGTGCTAAATTAAAATAAAGAAAACTGCCCAGTTAAACTGAGGGCATTGAGATCACAGGCTATTCACACTAATTGTATATTATGCTATTTCTTCAAAGAATAATGCCACTCGAAAAATAAAGAAATCGACAATATATTAAGGAGGGGGGGGGGATAAGCACCCGTTCTCACCCTTTATACTTAACCAATAAACGCCGAAAATCTAATCAGGCAAGCACCTTACCACAATGAATTTATACACAAAATTTGAAAAAAATCTGATAATTTTGCTTGAAAAACCCATTTATCTAAATTAAGGGAGATAAGCCCCCCCCCCTTTATACTTAACAAATGAAAACCCAAAACTAATCAGGCAAGCGCCTTACCACAATGAATCTATGCACAAAATTTGAAGAAAATCAGATAATTCTGCATGAAAAACCCATTTATCTAAATTAAGTGGGATTAGCCCCCCATTTGCCCCTCTTTATACTTAACCAATGAACTCCCAAAACTTATTAGGGAAGTGAATATCACAATGAGCCTATATACAAAGTTTAAAGAAAATCGGATAATTCTGCATGAAAAACCCATTTATCTAAATTAAGGAGGTTAGCCCCCCGTTTCCCCCCCTTTATACTTAACTAATGAACTCCCAAAAATAATCAGGGAAGCACCTTATCACAATGAACCTATATACGAAATTTGAAGAAAAACTGATACTTCTGCATGAAAAACCCATTTATCTAAATTAAGGAGGTTAGCCCCCCGTTTCCCCCCTTTATACTTAACTAATGAACTCCCAAAAATAATCAGGGAAGCACCTTATCACAATGAACCTATATACGAAATTTGAAGAAAAACGGATACTTCTGCATGAAAAACCCATTTATCTAAATTAAGGGGGAGTTAGCCCCCCATTTCCCCCCTTTATACTTAACCAATGAACTCCCAAAACTAATCAGGGAAGACCCTTATTAGAATGAACCTGTAAACAAAATTTGAAGCAAAACGGATAATTCTATCACAAGTTATCGCGTTATGTACATACATACATACATGCGTACATACATACAGAACGGGCGAGCACATTAGCTCTCAGGCTTTGATAGCCTGTGAGCTAAAAACTCATGATAAAACTACTACTTTATGAAAATCTTGTTGTGTCTTTATGAAAATCTCGGGCATGTGTTTGTGAACGAATTTCATCTCTTTTCTGAGATTGCTTCACAGCGAGGTTCCTGCATCCAGTGATGTTTTTTTGTTTTCATGGGCACAAAATGCTCATAGATGTGTTAGTCATCGTGGCTTTAATGAATTTTATGTAATTTTGAAACTGCTACACGACAAGGTTGATGCATCCAGTAATTTTTGTTGTTGTTTTTATGTGTGTAAAGCACTCATTCATGCATTAATGAGAGTACATGTTTAAAAAAGTACTAATTTACAAACTCTTGCATAAACAATACTGTATAAAGCACAATTTGCTTTATTGTGTTTATATAAATTGAACAAAATATTTGATAAATGTACGTAAATTATTTATGTATGTATATTTGAAATTACTCAGAATCATCATTAATTTGTGTTGTTATTAATTTGTATGCATCAAAAATACGGGTTATAGTCCAGGCATTAGGGGATAAAAAAGAGCAAATAAAGTTTTGGTGTAGTTTTTTTTTGAGGTCCCTTTATGTTTCTTGGGTCGCTGAACACGAATCCGAGGTTTTCCAACAAAAATTTTTTTGGGAAATACGTTTTTTTTACAAGAAATGTGTAAAAAACGGACTTTTCTCCGTTTTTTCAAAACAATTCCAAAATTATGCATTTTACGTGAAAGTCAGCAGTATATGAATTAAAGAGAATAAAATTTCCTATATTTGATGCATTGAAAGTTTTTTTCTCTGATCAATGGTTTAGCCGTGAGAGTGCCGCAAAAAAGGGTGTTAAAAACAAAAAACTGTAAAAAACGGGAATTACGGTAGTGTATGTCGATGTAACATGGAAACTAACCATTTTACGCAAACGGTAACCATTAATGATACTAAAGATTATATGTTTGATTATATTTTATGCATTTGAGGTAGAGGAAAAGTGCGGATCCTGCGCCAGGGGAAGGTGGGAGCAGTGGAGCAGTTCCACCTTCTCTCGTGAGTCGAAGGTGCTCCTCCGTCAGAGTGCTCATACTGTAAGAGGCGGTAAAATTGGGAGGTGTAAAAGACAAAAAACTGTAGAAAACGGGGATTATGACCCTGTACGTCGATGTAACATGTAAATTAACCATTTTAAACAAACGTTGACTGTTAATGATACTAAAAACTATATGAATGACTACATTTTTACAATGAAGTTGCCTGATAATAAATATGGCAACTCATTATGAATCATTATTTAATTATAAATTATTATGTACATTAGTAACAAACATTAGTGTATTTACATGAAGTCAAAAAGCAAAATTCTTATTTCCACAATCTTTTATTTGAAGGTCCCTGCTGTTCATCGACATCTACAACATAGAAAATAGATGTATGGAATTAGTGGATTTTTTATTTACTACCAATATTATAGAATAAATGTTTTCTTAATGGTAAATATTTCATACCTTGTGGCATGGCTTGTTCCTCTTCCATTGGGTCCACGGATTCAATGGGTGGGCAATCCATCTCCAGCTCGGTTTCAGGGTATAACTCGTCTTTCTCATCTTAATTCACCACTGAGATGTTGTTGCAGTTCCCTTCGCAGTTGAGGCACATGTTGGAACAACAAAGACCTGCCTTCTTGCACCCACAATTTTGCTGGCAGTTCTTTTTGCACTTACATGATACAATCTTCAACAATGCAGGGGTAGCAGGGGGTAGTAAAGTAAATACAGGCTCAAGGCCAATATTTGTTTTTTTCCATCCCCACTCTTCAGCATTTTTTTCAACTCCTAGCCATTGCTGCACCTGGTGATATACTCTTAAAGAGTGCTGTCGTGCTGCAGCTGCAGATGGTGGTAAAGCAGCAATATTTGAATTGTATTTAAATGCTGACTTCTTGTACGAAATATACCTTAGATGGTTCAGCGAAGGCACATTCGTCCTACTATAACCATACAGCAAGACCAGGAAGCGTTCCCCAGCAGCTGCAATCATCTCTTGAGTAGCGTTGGAGTCTTTAAATACTTTAACAACGTCAGCAACATCTGAATTCTTTTCTAGGAAGTTTTAAGGAACTTCATTTTTCCTTGCATAAATGGTGCTGACGTTGTATCACACCCGCTTATAGCATGTAGGAAGAGGATGTTTTCCGCAATCGTTGAAGTCACAGCATTAATTGGAGAAAATATCACTGGAGAAACAGTGTCCTTTCCAGGTTTTAAAAAGAAAACGTTTTCAGCCCTGCAGAGAGCTATCAAAATGACCAAGGGGTCTACATCCTCCTCAAATATAATCACCGTCTCATTTGATGGAGCAAAAGGACAAAGCAGTGTTTATAATCAAGGTGTCTGCGTCTTCTTTTGCTTGCTTGCATGTAATATCTGCTGATAAGAACTTATCACTCATCATAGATATTAACCGACCCTTGTTTTTTGGGTTAGCAAGAAACTTTTTTTTGCAAATGGTAGGTATCATTGTACCGTCAAACAATATATCCATTGAAGAATGTTTCCTTGTTCGTCTCATACACTCAGCAGTTTTTGTACCACCTTGTAAGTCATCAGGGTAGCCATCAAAGACAACTACTGCCTGCGGTTGGTACCGTGACTGTACGTACTCAACATATTTACCACAGATTGTTGAAAAAGGCTGATTCTTAGGCCAAACAACCCTATGCAATAAAAAACCCCCATCAATGACGAATTGAATTCTGCCGCTGAACCGCTTGTTTGTTAGGGTTTTGAATGCCTTGTAGAGAGTAGATTTGGTTCCTTTTCTTAAACCATTGTCGAATAGAGATAAGGAATAAGGACCTAAATCGTACGTCAAAAACTCCTCAAGATCTTCATCCGAATGCTTTGCAACCGAAATTCATTGGAACATTTTAGTATCATTAATAGTCAACGTTTGCTTAAAATGGTTAATTTTCATATTACATCAATACAGGGTCATAATTAGCATTTTTTACAGTTTTTTCTCTTTTATCCACTCACAATGTTACCGCCTCTTAGAATACGAGCTCTCCGGAGGAGTAGCACCCTCGACTCATGAGAGTAGCTGGATCTGCCCCACTGCTCCCATCTTCCCCTGGTGTCGGATCTGCACTTTTCCTCTACCTCAAATGCATAAAATATAGTCAAACATATAATCTTTAGTAACATTAATAGTTAACATTTGCGTAAAATGATTAGTTTCTATGTTACATTGACATACAGTACCGTAATTCCCGTTTTTTTACAGTTTTTTGTTTTTAACACCCATTTTTGAGGCACTCTCACGGCTAAACTATTGATCAGAGAAAAAAACTTTCAGTACATAAAATGTAGGAAATTTTATTCTCTTTAATTCATATACTGCCGACTTTCACGTAAAATGTATAATTTTGGAATTATTTTGAAAAAACGGAGAAAAGTCCGTTTTTTTACACGTTTTTTGTAAAAGAAAAAAAACGTATTTCCCGGAAAATTTTTTGTTGGAAAACCTCGGATTCGTGTTCAGCGACCTAAAAAACATAAAGGGACCCCCCAAAAAAACTACACCAAAACTTTCCTTTATTTTCTACCAAATGACTGGACTATTACGGGATACAGTCGATCACTTCTTCCTAGACATTAAAAATCAGTCTGGTCTGGAATGTGCGAGCCAATCAGAACGGCGCTAGATTTGAACTGAGTAGGTATTGTGAATATGCGTGCTGTACTGTTTCTGCTACTGGGAACTTGAACAAAACCGAATCTTTTAAAATAATTTATTATAATTGTCATTCAATATTACTGGAAGCATGGTAAAAAGTTATCTGACCATGTAGGTTTTTTTAAGCTGTTAGGTCATCTGCAAGGTCTAAAATAATTTGCAGCTTCTGCTTCTGTGCTGCATGGTTTCTGTTTCTACTACTGTGTTATTTATTGCTTTTCCTTAATTATATGGCATCTCATGCTTATCTTTTAAGAGTTTAAAAGCACAAAACTTTTATATACGAGTAATTCAAAATGTTTTCTTTAAAAATAAATAAATAAATAATCAGTGCTTAAAATTGATTTTATTCCAAATTGTTCCTAATAAATACAGACTTAAACTAAATAAACTTTAGTACTGCGTTGATACTTTGTATTAAAAAAAAAATGAATGCATAAAGATGAACTAAAAATATCACTTGGTTTCTTCATGTAACCCTTGAATACCTTGATTCAATTATTTAAATATTCAATTGTATAATTTTATGAATTGTTCTTGTTATATGTTCTAAATTTGTGTTTTATAATCAATTAAATTATTTGTATGAAAATTATTCCTCCTTATATGACCCTTAAACAGAAGAAATTATATATTATCAGGATGTTCTTCAAACTGTGGCAGTTTTTTTTCATTTTTGAGTAGTGAGTATTTGTTTTGAGGCTTGTTAGTCATGTACACCTCCATCAATCATTTGCTGCTGAAGGTTATTTACACATTCTGAACAATAAGTAGTTGAAATTGCAATAAATAACTTTTCAAACATCATTGGTCTTAGTTCAGAAAATCTATTTCTTAAGCTTAAAGACTATTTTAAAATCTTCAGTCGATTAGCTTCAATAGAGGGGGGCATATGAAAAAATGAGAACCAGACCGTATAATTTTCAACATCTTTTGTAAACAGATGCACAGCAAACTCATTTCAGTTATGTATAGATGGTAGATCTTTGTATTTGCTTATTTCTTTTATTTATTCACAAATATATCAGCAATACTTATATATATTTATCAGCTATGTATATACAGTCAACTCCCTCTAATCCGCAACTCTATAATCTGCAAACGCCTATAATCCGCACACTGTTTCAGATGTAAACAATGAAAATTGGGTTACCATTAACTGTGCGAGAGAAATTCAGGAATGGTGGCAATTTGATTGATTATCAGTAGACAGTCCCCTCCTCCCTAAATTTTTGTAATTCAATGAAGTATAACTTTATTTTTCACATTGAAAAAAAAAAGTAAAAAATCAAGAGAATTTTTCTTGCCTATTACATGTTGTAACAATAAAAAAGCGTGGCTTGACCCAGCAAATTTTCACATAATGGTTTGGAAAACATTTTATAAATGAAGACTACATGCATTGTAGTACAAAGGTCTGTAAAATATTATTGCTCTTAGATTATTGTGCCAAAAGTATTACAAAAAGGCAATGTATCTACATTACTTTTACCCTCAAATACAAATTCTCTTATTCAGCCAATAGATGAGAGAATTATTCGTAGCATGAAATGCCAATACAAAATGGAATTTATGCACAAAATTATAACCTCTGATTTATCGGCTAATATGGAGGAGTATAGAAGGCAATTTACAATTAAGGGCTGTATATTTATTTCTCTTGGCTGATGCATGAGTCTCTGTATACAAAAACACTTTAGTAGGTGCAAAGCAAAATTTGTGGCCAGCATCTTTATAGACAGTAATGGTGATGATGTTGACTTAGGTGGCTTCAGTTTGGTTAGTACTAAACAGAAATCTGCAGAAAAATTCACTAACTTTTGTGCCGGATTTCTTGAATGGAGAAAATATAATTGGATAAATATCCTCCCAAGATGAAGCTGCAATAAAGAGGGTTTCACAAATGACATTATGAGTACTCTACATTATGAGTATTGAGTACTATGTTAAACTCTCCTGAAAATAGGATAATTCTGACACAGAGTATGATGATGAAGGTAAAAAAGTAACTCTTGAGCAGGTCTTGGATATAGGTTATAAATATCTAGATTTTCTTCAGAAAAGAGTTTTGTCTCAGAACAAGAAATAATGACAAAAGAGAAAAAATATTAGACTAAAAGTCAAAAGTTTTCAAACAAATGACAATTAATACTATGTTTGAAAATTGTAAAAACAAACAAAAGAAAATGCAAAATAAAATTTAAAGAAAATTTTCCTTAAACATAATAGGATTTTTAATTAAATAATCCAAGGTTTTATAATATCTTCCCTTTTTACCAACTAATTTATTCATTAATAATTAATTTACTGAAAAATTGCATGAGAAAAAAAATGTAAACAAAGCAATGACCTATAATCCGCAAAATTCTATAATCTGCACAACCTTTGGTCCCAAGCTGTGCGGATTAGAGGGAGTTGACTGTATTTGCATACTCATGGTAAATAGACAAGCTGTTTTTTCCTGCACCATCCTGTAAAGCTTGATATCTGAATAACATTGATAATCTTACTTTCCAGATCCAGACCATTAAAATTTATTGTTAAATTGGGTATTGTTGAATTGGCTTTATACTGTATTGTATAATATTAGTTTTCTTTCATTTGGAATTTAGGGTTTAAGCCTATTGGGTCTGGGTTGTGTTTGTGGGTCAGTGAAAGTCATTTTTGAATTCCAGGTCTGGTTACAGGTGGACATCAAAGTTCTTTGGTTCCAGTCAGATCTAATCTGACCTGTTTAGTATTCTACTATTAGTCTCTTGCAGTCAATGATGTAGTCGTAAAATAACCAGAATGTATATACTATAAGCAGATGGTATATGCCAGAGAATATACACTATAGCTTTACATAAGAAACAGAGTGTATGGAGGTTCTTAAAAAGATCCAGAAGGTATACAGCATATACCACCATTTACCCTCCATTATATCCCTGATTGCACTTGCGTATAAGCTCATGAGTGGAATGAATTCATTGAATTTGGAAAAAAAGTAGAGTGATTTTGTTGTCAGTAAAAGAGCAGCAGTGAGGAATAAAGAGCATTTAAAGAAATGAAAAAAAAAGTGTGAAAACCAGAAGTGAGGATGGCAATCTTGATGTGCATTTAGAATTAGAACAAGAATCTCCAACTAAAGTACTTAGAACAGAAATTTTTGATGAAAGCAATATTCAAAAATGCAAAGTTCCATGTTTTTATATTGTATTGTAACTTCTCAAAAACTCAATTTAGACAATGACATTGCAAAGTTTTTTTTATATTACGAACTTTGCTTTTATTGTATGTTTAAAAAAAAATGAAGAATTCAAAAGAATGATTAAAAATTAATACCTGGATATAATCCTCCAAATAGAGAACAATTATTAGGAAATTTACTTGATGAGTTTGTGACGATGTTGAGGAAAATTTAAAGAATGAATTGGCAGGTGAAGAAACTATCACCCTGGTTCTTGATAGTTTTGTCAAATAGAAAAAAAGAGCCCATCTTTGCATGTAACATTCACACAGAAACTAAGTCTTATCTTTTTAAAGCAGTTGATTGTGGTGCTGAAAAAAAAACTGCAGAATATTGTGCTACTTTTGCAGATAAGGCAATGAAAGAAATCAAGGAAAGATATGGAATAGATGTTTTTGTAGTGTGTACAAACAATGAAAATAAAATGAAAGCAATGAGTAAATTATTAAATGACAATTATCTGCTTCGACACATATTTTAAACTTATGTGCAAAATATATTATGCAAATATTCTGATGAAATATGTGTTAGAGGTGCAAAAATATTTAAAAAACACAGAGCTCATGGCTAGCTGAAAGAAAAAGGTGAATTAATACCACAACTCCAAATGACACAAGATGGAACTCCCACGAAGAGTGTTTGAACATATTCATAAAAAATTTCCACAAATACGATGAAATAAGGTTGGAACAACACATCGAAGAATTTGAACTCAAAATTGGAAATATTTTGAGTAATGTTGGAATTTACTCACAAGCTGTTTATTTGAGTAGCAAATTAAAAATATTTGCAAGCAGTCTGGATATTCTACAGAGTGATAAAACAACTCTTTCAAGAGCAGTGGAGACATGGGTAAACATTATAAAAGATCCATCATTGGAAAAATATATGGATTTGATCACCAAACGGTCGAATCAACATATGAAACCATTCCACATTTTAGCGTATATGACTGATCCAGAATATTTTGGTGCACAATTAACAAGTGAACAAGAAGAGAGCAGAATCATGGATTAATGAGAATCATCCTAACTTTTTACCAAGCCTACTAAAGTTGAAAATAAAGGATACAGTAAGTTACTCTGGAATGCTTTTTCAGAAAATATCATTGAACAGCAAAAAAAATGGTGAAATCTTGTAAAGGTTAAAACATCAAAGGCAAAATTAGATGAAGGTTTTTGTGACTTTCTGATAGGATTATACAGTTGTCCTCCTACTTCTGCATCCATTGAAAGAATTTTCTCTAGTTATGGTTTTGTATGGAACAAGATGAGAAACTGTTTTGGAGCAGAAAAGGCAGAAAAATTAGTCAAAATATATAAATATTTAAAATATGAGTCAAATGATTAGTAACAAGAATTCTTATCTAAACAATATCTTGATTGCATCTAAATTTGTAATTTTTGAATTATTTAATTAAATTTTTTAGGGTTCTGTACTTAAAAAGTAAAAACGGAACCGTTATAAGATCACTCCTGTGTCTGTCAGAGCCCATTTTCTCGTAAACTGTGGACGTGGAAAGTTCAAACTTGGGAAAGTTATAAATCCTTTTCACCCACATATTTTCAGATTATTAGCCATTCACAAATATGTCCAGGAAAAATTTAGAGGGCTAATTAAGTTACTTGAAAAAAAAAGTTTTCTTTTTGTATATCATGTGGGGTATTATGCGAAAGATCTGGTAATATCAAACTCAAAAATATATTTGTTTTAATTTTAGGTATTATGTTTTCAGAGATATCATCGAAAATGCACTGCAAAAATATGCCCCCCCCCCCCTCTATTTCCGAATCTACTGAAACTAAAATTATGGAAAAATTAGGGGTACTAGAAGTTTATTTAAGCCTTGATGGAAAACTATAGAGATTTCTCCTAGGTAGTATAGTTTTTGAGAAAAACTCTTTTTTCCGTTACATACAAACTTTACTGTTCAGGTGGTCAGCAGGGAAGTTGATGGGCGCTTGAGGTATCTATCGACAGAGAATCATCCAAGGATATTTGATAATGATTTTCAAAAAAAAATTTCGGCAATTAGCCGAGATATTAATTAAAAAATCAAAATTTCTTTTTATATATCGTGTAGGGCAGCCATACTCAACCTGCGGCCCGCGGGCCACATGTGGCCTGGCGACCTTTTATGTGTGGCCTGAAACACATAATCATTAATCACTATTTATAAAATTAATTGAGATGTGTATAAAAAGTTTTTAATATTTTCATTGTTCTTTTATATATTTTCATGGGAAGACAATTTCTTGTTATTTATAATTACTAATTTAAAATTACCTTAAATTATCTTAAATGTTGTTTCCTTAGTCAAAGTTCTTTTTACATATAGTTTTACTTGTGCTACAGTAGTGTATACATTTCTTAATCCTGAACACTAAACAAACATTATTCCAAATTAATTTAATCAGCAGTATATATTTCTACATAAAAAAAAGTATCTGCATTGAGAAAAAAAAATTGATTATTAGAAAAAATCCCTTGATTTTTTAATTTTTTTTTTTGAGAATTTGGAATTGCTGCATTGTTTTATTGTTACGTTTTATACTTATCATATAGCTAATAAGGCTTATTGGGGTTAAATATTTATAACAGGAAAAAATTGGCAGCAAAAAGTTTTATACAACTGTTTCAAAACAACAATGTTCACGCATTTGCTATAGAAAACTATATTTTTTTACATTATTTTACAAGTGTGTTGCAGCCCGCCTAACATCACAAATATATGTTTGTGGCCCGCGAGAAAAAAAGTTTGATTACGGCTGGTGTAGGGTATCGTTTGAAAAATCTCATAACATCAAACTCAAAAATATATTTCTTTTAATTTTAGGTATTATATTTTCAGAGATATCATTGAAAGTACTGGGAAAATATGCCCCCCCCCCTCCTCCCTATTTCTGAATCTGCTGAAGCTAAATTATGAAAAAATTAGGGGTTAGGAGTTTATTAATGGGCCATGTCAAATCAACCAAAAAATTTCAATATTCAACCTGACCATTTCAGACTTTAATCAAACCTTCAGGAATCATTCTCCCTGATGATAGAAATCAGAATATACTTTTATAATTTTTTTATCTCAGTAAATTTTTGTACAATTAATTTTTTTAATTTCAAAAAATATTCATTTTTTGACTTGTATAAATGTTTTCAAATTTAAATTTCTCAAGTTCTATCAGGCGTAGAGAGTTGTTTGACCCCTCATTTTAAAGAGAATTTCATAAGGTTTAATTTGATATGCAAGTTGGCTATGCATGATTTTAAAAAAGTTAATTTAATTTAATTTAAAAATTTAAATTTTTTTTTAAATTTTGAAAAAATTATGTTTTTTGTAATATTATAACTCAATGGGATCTCAATGGGATCAGCAGTTATAAAAAAATAATGTTTAAAATGAATAAATCAATACTATTTTTAGCACAATCATAAAGTTGGCGAGGTGTCAACTTTAAATATCAGCCCCAATTGGTGTTTAACATTAGTTTTTTTAACATAACTGCTGATCCCATTGAGATCCCACTCTAAAACTTTCAGAATTTAAAGTTTATAATATCACAAAAAACATATAATTTTTGAAAAATATGAAATTGAAAACATCTATACAAGCCAAAAAATGATGATTTTTCGAAATTAAAAGAAATTATAAAAGTATATTCTCATTTGTGTCATCAGGGAGAATGATTCCTGTAAGTTTCATCAAAATCTAAAATGGTCAGGTTGAGTCATTGGTTGATTTGACATGGAATGACCCTAATTATTAAGTAATAATTAATAAATTCAATGTACGGAATCCTTTGAGTGCAAGTTATACTCGCACTTGACCGATTTATTTTTTCATTTCCTTTAACTATGAGAACACATTATTTTTGAGATGATTTTTAATTGCGAATTTCTTGCAGGTATAATGTAAATGGATTTATTTCAATAAAAAAATCAATAAAGTCTAATAAAAGCTGGCTTTTTTAAAAAAATGGTCCAAATTTTAGAATCTTAGCTAAATGATTGGTAACAAGAATTCTGATTTCAACAATGTTTTGATTTTGTTTAAATTTGTAACTTTTCATATATTTAATTTTTTTTTTCATTTCTTTGAACTGTAGAACAATTTTTTTGAGTTGATATTTATTAATGAATTTCTTGCAGATATAATGTAAATAGACTTTTTTTTTCTATAAAAATGCCAATAAAGTCCAATAAAAGCCGGAATTTTTTTAAAGACTTAAAAAAATTTTTTTTTAAAGCCGGTCTTTTTTAACAAAAGCCAACTAATCTGGCCTTTTTTTTTTTTTTTTTTTTTTTTTTTTAAAAAGGCTTGTTTTTATGCAGCCATGACAACAGTAGGTACAATTAACATATTAACACCAGTTTGAGATTGTAGAACAGTAAACTGTTTCTATCTTTAAGTGTTTGGTAAAGATAGCAATCACAGTATTTCTTTATTCTTGGTGTTGACATAAAAACATCAGGTGTCATAACTTCATAGGAATTATGAATAATGACTTAAAAAAATTCCCAATGAGAATGTTGATATTCTTTTGTCAATGATACATAGTATCCATCAAAAACTATTGTTACATTGAATGACCCATAATGATAATGACCTACAGTACAATGACATATGAAAAATATTTTCTCTTTCTTTATAATTGTCATGGTGTTGCCCTGTACATTTATGTAACAAATGCCTACCATCAATATTGTATATAGGATTTTTGTAGTTGTTTGGTAAGAAGTCTTCTGGTTTGTGTAATATCTGTAGCACACTCATTACCACTGCCTTCTCAGATTCACAGTACACATTCATCAAATAAAGCTGGTAGCCAGGCTGCAAGTACAAATTGGAAAATTATTGACAGTTCATCATCTCATCGAATAATACATTTACATGTTATATTGAAGAAGAAGTGAAAGTGAAGAAGAAATGTTGTATAGTGTTAACTTCAGTATCATGTGTACATGGCACATAACTTCAATAACAATTTGTTCCTTTTTCAATTGTTACAACAACATTTTCCCTTGGCAGTTGATCTTCCTTAAAAGATTTAATCACCATGTTGTCCATTGATTTAAGACCTATTTCTTTGGCTGAATCACAGTTTGTGACACATCCTTTAAAGATGTCAACTGAAAAGGAGATCTTCACACAGATTTAACCAAACACAACAATTTATTTTTAACAGTAAATAAGGAATTAGCAGTGGAGTGGGGAGATTTAAATGCTTATGATAAAAAGTAAGCTGAATTTTATGAATGACTGAGAGGAGTTGAAATCCTTTCCCAAATCTTATTAAATTTAATTTACTTCACTCGGCTCCAAATGACCCCACTGTTTATTCTACAGGAACCTAAAAAAATCACTTTAGCAGATAATATTACTATAAATGGAATCCTGTGAATTCTGATTGCTCTTTATTCAAGTAAAAAGCTGTAATTCTTACCAAATTGGCTACAGCTCGCAACCAAAGACTGTATCCAAACTGCTAATCAGAAACTCCACTTGAAGTCAACACGTGGCTCAAACTTCAGAAGACAACTCATAAACCTGAGAGTGAGATGCATACCAAATCCCTTGAATCCAACTTCTACTGCACTATATATACTACTACACAACCACAGTTACCTAATTAACATTTCATTGCAAAAATAACTATGACACTAGGGTGTCAGCGATTTTAATCAGATGATTTAAATCAGTGATTAAATCATGATTTAAATCAACTGATTTTTAAAAAAAATCAGTGATTTAAATCAATTGATTTTTTTTAAATCATAAATTTTGTAAATGTTTAAAATGACATAAAAAATTTATAAAATCTAAGATTAACATAATTTGGAACATTCTGTGGATATTTTACCCTATGAATAAACAACAAAAAAAAAAAGCTTTGAATAATTGTTTCTAAGCTTAATTCCTTAGGCTTGTAAGAAATTAAGTACAGTAAGTTTGTAAAAAGCAAGTTTTTATTGGGCATTAATAGCATTTTATTTAAAAATGATACTTAAATCTAATAATATAATTTGCAATGTCATAATTTCTTTTAAATAATCAAACTATTCCTTCTTTTACATAAAATAAGAATGTCAAATATAATAAATTTCTACTAGTAAAAGAATAAATAGCCACTACCTTATTTTTGCAATAATAAATTACAGCAAATTAGAGCTAAAGAAGAATGAAAGAATGACATCTGCTCAACAGCCATTGTAAAACAATGTATAAGAGAAAAAGATCTAATTGGTATAAAAATGTTAAGCATACAGTAACAGCTTCTTCATTAGAGGTTGATTTTTTTTTTTTTTTTTCACTTTGAAATTTATTTATACACCAAATAAAGAAATTAGTTGGAATTTAGAAGGATGCAATCCTTTTTATTCGTTTTTAATTTTAAATGCTGAAAGATAATAATCCCCACTGAGTAATAGCAATGCTGCTATTTAATACTTTGAGAATTTCAGATATAACTGGCTATTCTTATATTTATGCTGTATATGTGCATGAATGAGTAACTCATTTTCATAATTTTTTCATCATACACATGTGTGAGTTTAGATTTAGGCGACTAATAGTACAAATGCAAAACAAGTTGCAAATAATATTTGTTTTGTTATTTGTGCTACTAACTAATGGAATTACTTATTTGTAGGGTTGGCACGTTTTTGCCAAAGGTGGTAAAAACCATGGAAAAAACCGGTAAAAACCGTCCTGGCAAAAATACATTTTTGCCACTTTTTGCCAAAGTGGCAAAAATAGATATGTTTTATTTACAACGATGTAATTATTATATTTTAGTTTTTAATAATTTCAACTCCAATAATATGTAATTTTTTTTTTTTTTATTTACCTTCTAGAATATTCAATGCATCATTAAAACAGTAATGTAAGTCAGTTTGTAGTTTTTAGTAAATAACTTATTGGCTTTGGTTTAAACTGTCATAATTATTAAACAATCAATCCTTATGCTTCAGTTAATTTTGTAGCAAAGTCTGAGAGAGAAATAGCACTTACCAATTTTGCTATGCTATGAGAACAACAGTAATTTGAAGTTAAAGTAAAAACAATAGAAACAAAACATTTTGAAAGATTCTCATTGAGATTTGAACATTCTCATTTCCTAAGATCAAATCAAGATTCAAGTCTGCAGCTTGTATAATGACAATGGGGAAAATTGTAAGAAAAATTACCTAAAAGATTAATTTGCCTATATTTGCAACATTAAATAATCAATTAAAATTATTCTACCCTTTCCTCTCTTATACATATTAACGTCATCCAATTCAGGTTTTTTTATAACTCCCCCCCCCCCCCCAAAAAAAAAAAAAAAGTTGAAGGAATTTAAAAGTTTACTTGGTACTACTTGATTATCCCGTTGACCAAAAAACTATTGCCAAACTATAAGATTAAATGACAATTATGGGTCATCGTAAATGTCATTTTCACTTGACATTAAACACGTTGTGCATGTTTGTTACATCATGTGAATTTTATTTTATTTGTATTTTAATTAAGGTTATACTAATTTGTTTTTCCTTTTGTTATTTAAAGTGAAAATTATGTCAATAAATGATTATCTCATGATATTAAAAAAGAAAATATATAACAGATTAGTTTCAACTGCCGTCACAAATTTTTGTCCACAAAATATTTTTATTTTTCTATATTTGCTTCAAGCCTATATCTAATGTTTACATACATTTTATAGTTTTTTTTCTATGTTTTTTGACTAAATAAAGAGGATTGAATTCTTTACAATCTTCCGTTATCATGATATTTATTATGTTCCTTAATAAATTCGATTATTGCAGTTAAAATACTTACATTTAATTCACAAATTCAATATCTTAAAAATATCGGTTTGCTTATGGTTTAATTTAATAATTCTGCATTTAAACACATAAACTGTTCTTAGTATTATTTTGTCCGAAATAATCTGCATAAATCAAATTTTATATTTGCTATGTCATTGCGTCATGAGTGAACTTTATCATTAAAGTAACCCTATTATTTAGGGATTTTTTTTTCTTTAATTAAAATTCATTCATTTTCCTAACTTAAAAGTGTAGAATGGCAATATTTTTTCATTTGTATAATTTGGTGAATAGTTTGGCGATTTGTTTAATTTGGCGAAACTGGTCGACGGGATAATCAAGTAGTACCTTCTATAATAATACATTCTATACAAGTAGTTTACTTCTATAAAGTATTTGTAAAAGTTATACTTAAAGGCTCAAATAAAGATAAAATGAAGATTGATTTGGCAATGTTTATGCATTAATATTGTTTTTTGTTATAGATTTTTTAAATGTAGAAACTGTTGATTTAAATTTTTTATAATATATATTTATTTTAAAGGCAACATTACTACATTAATTTGAGAAAAGTAAAAAGTTTTTACCTGTCACCATCACGTAAATTTATCTACAAAATTGATTATGATTGATTATTGATATTTTTTAATTCATATTACCAATGAAAATTATTTTAATTAATCAAATTAATATTAATGAAACATCTAATTAATATTCTGATTTAAGTCTCAATTATAATATATACAAAATTATGTTATTTTAATATATTTATTAAATCCAGCCTTTTTGCCAGTTTTTGCCAATTTTGCCGGTTTTTACCAGGTTTTTTCCAGTTTTTGCCACTGTCCTGGCAAAACCATTTTGCCGGCAAATTGCCCAACCCTACTTATTTGCTTAATTTTATAATTACTTACTGTTCCCTCTAAGCCATTTTTTTTAAAGGGTGCAGCACCCTACCCTTTATTAAATTGGCAAAATGCATTATTCTTTTTTAAAAAATGGTGACATTCATCTTTAGTTGTACCCAGAGATTTCTTGTAAAAAACTTTTCCATACCACAGTGTTTCTAAATCTGTGTGTTCAAGACCTTACAGAAATATTGAACTTTATTTCCAAAAAAAAGGATAAATCATGTTGTAATTTAATTATATTTTTCAATTTGTAATTCATAAAAAAAATTAAAATTAATGTCACATTATTTCAGGGTTGGGTTTTTGACGTCAAAAACTGGTTTTTGACATGACAGTGGTAAAAACCGTGTTTTTACCGGTTTATTCCGTCAAAAACCTATCATTTTCGATTGTCCTCCAATTTATAGAGTAAGTGTAGCATACAATACATTTCTAGATTGATTTTAACTTGTTGATCTTGTTATTATTATTTACAATTATATTTGTTAAATTTATTTAAAAGAAGATCATTTCCTAATATGGGAAATATTTAAAAATACAAGAGTAAAAGAAAAGAACAATATTTGTCATAATTTTCACTAATATAGATTCTACTAACTGCAATTAACATTAATATTAAATGATAATTAAAGGTTATTATAATTATTAAATAACATTCAATATAGATTTTTAATAAAGTACATTAAAATTATTTTAGATATGCAAAAATGCTGTTACATTGTATGACAATAGATGTTAAGCATAGACTGGCAGTGAATAAATTTGAATATTCTTAGATATAATATTTTAAAATGCATACGTTATGTATTTCATAAATGCAATTATGGTGATTTTCATTTGAACTTTAATAAGTAGAATCTTAAAGTTTTGTTTTCAACAATGTAATAAATTGTACCGAAATTATACAAATTGTTTAATCTAATACTTATAGGTTACAGGATTTCTTCAAAAAATCTAATTTTTTAGACTATGCCAAATAGCTTAAGATTATTGTAGAGATCTTCTAACAGAGATGTATTATTCTAATGCAATTCTTTTTTGTTTTTCTTGGATAGATAAATATACTTTAGAGTCTTTTTGATACTGAATATTTCATGTAAAACAACTTAATATTAAAGATAGAATGGAAAAAAAAAAATGTAAAAACAAACTACTAGAAAATGGGTTTTTGACAGTTTTTGACATTTTTGACAAGGAGGTTTTTGACATGACGGTAAAAACCATGGTTAAAACCGGTAAAAACCGTCATGCATCAAAAACTTGCCAACCCTGCATTATTTATCATATACTTTTTTCCCTTATATTGTTATTAAACACATTACTAATATATTTCCTCATGAAATAATGACCTTTTCTACTGAACTAGCACCATGCCCCTTGTCTTCATAGACTGAATACTGAATTATTAATTATCATTTTAGTTAAAGCATAAAAATGTATTTTATTTTTTTAATCAGAGAGTTAATTATTTAATTTTTTCCCCAAATTTTTCCTGGATCGACCCCTGTAAATGCGACATAACCGAGGGCATTAAAAAGTTAAGAAAGATGACATACAAGAAAATTTTTTGTGTTTGTCTCCATAACGTTAGTTTATACATACTTAACAAATTTCGTAGCAAAATTAAGAAAGATATTATAATCTAGAAAATTGCAGAAAAACAACCCTAAATGCAAACAATAAATAAATCTGTAAATAGAGCAATTCCGAATAATAAGAAACCCGGCGTTAAAATATGAGGACTTAATAACAAATAAATATACAAGTGTTGTCAACAAGAAAATAATTCTTTTGGTGGGTTACTTGATTTCAGCAGCAAGTGTCAATGGAAAAAATCTATGACTTCACGCGATGCGTTGCTATACACTGTAGCTGAGATTTGCCACTGTGATTCGGAAATTGTTGAGCAGAACAAATTTTGCATAAAAGAAGCAATTTTGACCACATGATTTGCAAAATGGCACTTTTTTCCTGAAGTAGTGTTAAAAGTAGCTTCGGTTCTCGTTACAAACTACGGATTTTTTGTATCACGCTACTCACTACACTACATTGTTCAAAATGTAGCGCGCTACACTACAAATTACTTTAAAAAAGTAGTGACTACAGTAGTTTCACTACTTGTAGCGTCCTACTTCCGACCTCTGCTAGGCACTCTATCTAGGGTTGTTATGATTTAGCCCAACCCAAAAAACCTAAAAAACCCAGTTGGTTTTTCTGAAAAAACCCAACTGGGTTTTTTCAAAATTTCAACTTTAAATTACATAGGTAATATATTTCTTAACATCACTACACCAGTCGTAAAGTTTATCACCCCCCCCACCCCAAGGGAAAAAAGTCTTAATTCTCCCAATGACAATTTTTAAAACAAATAATTGTAACTTAATTTTCTATAAGTATGTGTAACTATCACAAACACAAAAACTAATTTTTTTCCCCATTAAAAAAATGCTTTGATATATATAATCCTACAGTTGAAACTCGTAACAAAATACCACATATTCTGAGAATTCTAATTTAATGATGTAGACATGTAGAATTATTTGG
Organism: Maratus michaelseni; assembly: GCA_963931845.1. Classification (NCBI taxonomy): domain Eukaryota; kingdom Metazoa; phylum Arthropoda; class Arachnida; order Araneae; family Salticidae; genus Maratus; species Maratus michaelseni. Next base: position 101,326,455 of record OZ007586.1, read on the forward strand.
TTTATTCTATTAATTATTTATCATAAAAAATACTTACAATAAATATTTTTTTCCAGTTTGTAGAATTTTGTTATATCCAGTTTCAATTGCAGAAAAATTTGCTTAATTAAATATAAACTATCACCCAACATAAACTAAGGGAAAACCAAAATTTCCTATTTACCTCGGGTTGAGGAAATGTTCTTTACTGTGCCTAAGAAAGAATATAGCAACACATTTTAGAATGCAAACAACTCAAAAAAAAAAAAAAAAATCTTGCAATTCATCATTAATCAATATGTTTCAGAATGAATTTTTTCTAGAGAAAATATTTATTATATATGGACAATCACTTCAATTAAAATGAATAAAGATACTGCATCCTTGACAAAATATTAGTTTAAAAGTTCTGATTCATCACTAGTATTAGTATAGTACTTTAATGATAATTCCATTGTTAAAACTATTACTAATAATCAATTTATCTGAAAGCAAAGCATAATTTTGATTATTGTCATTGATTTATATATTTTTGTAATCAATTAGTTACTTTAAATTATATTTAGTAGTAAGTACATTTTTTTTCAAACATTCTGAACCATCTCTTTTAACTTAAAAAACCCTGATAAAACCCCCAAAACCCTGATAAAACCCCAAAAACCCTGACAAAAACCCTGATAAAACCCAGTGGGTTGGGTTTTTTCTGAAAAAACCCGGGCATTTAACAACCCTGACTCTATCACAAGTTTACTATTGTTATTGCAGCAAGTGCATTATGTGAAGACACCAGTTCACGTATCTCTCTCTCAAACAAATTAAGTATTTTTAGCTAGTCATTTAATTTATGAGTGCCTGTAACATCTCTGCATTTCTGTGATACCTTTAAGCTCAATATTATGTTGATCAATGGCTTCTGATGAGATTGCAGATAGTTTTTCAATAGCTACTGCAAGATTGATATTGGCTGGTATTGTCTTTATATGCAATTTGCTGTGGTAGAGCTTGTTAATCTGTGGCCATGTGTTACCCACCATTTGTTTTGATCTATCACACCAGAGTGCCTCACAAAACTTTATCCAATTTTCTGATGTAAAATATGATTTACCACAAAAGTTTCAAGATCTCCAGGTGACATTGACTGATTTACTTTTAACATCCACCGGGTATATGTGTGCTGTTTTAGCTTAATTAAAGTGCCCCAAGGCATAAAAACATGGCAACATTAGTTATACACTGCATAGATGGGGGAGCGAATCATATTATTCCTTGTAACCTTTAATTATAATTATGTCAGAAACATTTTTATGAGGCTTAAAATATTATTAGTATAGAAAATACGAACAATTTGACATATTTTGAAATAATCTAGGTTCCTTTTTTATGGAAGATGTCCAACAAACACTAAATTTTCAAGATGGTAGATTTTCCAGATACATTTTTATTACATTTAATTTATTATTACTACTGTTGAAAATTGCAATACGAACAATTCGGCATATTTTGAAACAATCTTTTGCTCAGTACGTTTGACCAAGGCTGTATACTTCTTTTTTTTTTTTTTTTTTTAATTTTATAGAAGTTTTAGATGATCCATTTTTTTTTAAATATTCTGAATTCATTAATTTTGAAACGAAAATAAAGCTTCAGAAATTATAACTTTCATTTTTTTTTATATGAAGGTTTAAATTTCGTCTAAAAAAAAAAAAGTACTTTTTAAAATTTTAAACACAGCATTTATTGTAAATGAATTGAAGTGTGTGAATTTTCATTAGTCTACCTCCACCCCTCCCCAATAAAAGAGGGAATAATTTTACTTCCTTTAATAAAATTTAAGTATATTTAATAAATTTTAGTAGTCAGTTTTAAAATGCATATGTCATAGACACCTACATTGTAAAGATTATATCAGGAATAAAATAGTTAAATTTCAGGAGTCTTAGACACTCCATTCTCCAAGAGTCAAATATTAGCGTTTCATGAGTCATACACAATTTTTTTCAAGCTATATTTTTAAATATTTTTACAAATATTCTCTGAATCCTCACCTCTTACGCGATTTTCATTTATTCAAAGAAACATAAATGAAATAAAAGTTACATAAATTACTTTTACTTTTTAAATGCAAATTATCGTAAATAAAAGAAAGTTGTTTGTGTGTGTCTGTATTTGCGATGGCTAGCATAATCTACTGCACGTATAGAAGTCTGAAAATTTGGGTGAGGATAGCCCAAAGCAAATCCTCATGCACCTGAGGCTCAGATTTTTTTTAACATAATTAGCCGAGATATTATTTAAAAACTCATCGAAAACGTATTCTTTTTTCTGAAAATTGGCAAGCGCGCCCGCGCATGCTCAGTTCGGGGCTTTTTTTGACCGTTTGTTTTAATGCCTATCGACCGGACTGTTCGGGATATGGGAAAACGGAAGACATATTCTTAAAGTAATGTCTTAAACGCCGCAAAATGTTGTTAACCCTTTGAATTTTTTATTTTTTTTAATCAAAAAGGGCTATTTTCGCGGTTGACTTTTTCTCCCTTTCGGCGAGGCCCCTCTAGAGCTCGATTTCAGAGATACCTATTCACAAAAAAATACCTATTTAAAGCTGAGATCTTCTTCTCATCGACGGCGTGATCGGTTTTGAAACATACGAATTTGAACCCTTTCGAAAAAATTCGCGACTTCAGGTCATTTTGAACCTCTCAAAGACGATCTTTTTTTTTTCTACGCTAAAAGTAACTATACGTCGGCACAGTATTTAGGCACAATCTTTTTAGAGCATCTCAGCAGACCGGATTTATATCATCTATATAAAAATTTAGAAAGGTTCGGACCAGCATTTAAAAAAAAATAATAAAATAAAGTCTGAGAAATTTTCGATGAAATCGCTTAAGCGGCTTTGTTTCGGCTCAAGTTTTTACTACTAAATATGCATATTTTTTCACGAAATTTTAAAGATGGCTTTAATACAGTTATATTTATAACTCATTAAAATTTCCGAGCGTTCGGACGATACGAACTTTTTTTTTGTTATGTTAAAGGACCCGACGCAAAAAAAAAAAAAAAAAAAAAAAAAAAAAAAAAAAAAAATGCAAGAAGATAACTTTTTTTTTACAGCTAGTTATCAGTATTTTTTCAAGAAATTTTTACACGGGTCGCAAAACCATAACCGATAAAAATTTCAAAAATGGACAGCTTTTTTTCTCGAATTTTTCATTTAAACATATAAATTCATACAAAATAGGGTTAAAGATATAAAATCACACAAATGTGAGGTTTATTTAAAGTTATTATCACAGACCCAGGCAACGCTGGGTAGGTCAGCTAGTAAATTTGTATAAAATGAATTAAATTTTTAAAAATCCCTAGAGAGTGAAAAATTCGTGATCGGTATAATTGTGTAAAATTACGTGACTAATTATGCGATTTTTTTCCTGCTGCCGATTGACAAAATTTGCAATTTTTTTTCAACGACCGATTGACGAAATCAACGATATTTTGCCGCGATTGAATGAAGAAATTGACGATTGAAGAAATTCTCTATTTTTATTAGCGACTAATTGACAAAATTTTGAATTTTTTTCAGCTACTAATTAAAGAAATTTACGATTTTTTCAACGATTGATTGATGAAACTTAAGATCCCCCCCCCCCCCTTGAGATACATCGAAGAAATCCATACTTTCTCGCCACCGATTGATGAAGTTCCCAATGTCGAATTTCTTTTTCGCGACAAACTGACAAAATTCGCAATTATTTTCGATTGACGAAATTTGTGATTTTTCCCGCGACCGATTGACGAAATTCTGAAATTTGTTTTATGATCAGTAGATATGCTTTTCAGAAACGTAAAAATTGTTTCAAATCTATTTTTTGGCTAGTATTTTTTTCTTTGCACGTATTAATTCAAAAATACTAAATTTTTGGAATCTGAAAAAATAAAAGATTTCGCAGAATTCGGCCAATTATAAAAAAAAATGATCGCAGATTTTCGCTAATTCACAGAAAAATCACTTGCGGATTGAGGAACTTCGCGGCTTGTGGGGAAACAAGTCGAAATTTGATAGAGAATTCATGGGTCGATGCAGGTTTTTTTCTTGGGGCCCATTTTGTGAAAAGTAAATGTTATTTTTGTGAAATTTATCATATATTTATGAAATTTATCATATTTTTGTGAAAAATGACATTTTGTAACGAAAGATGAAATTTAGCTACTCAAATTCAAACGAAGCATTTAATAGTAATTTCTTCTTTAAGCCCTTCTGCCTTTTTGGTGAACTTTTTTGTTTTGTTTGCAAATTATACATATTAAAACAACAAAATAAAAATAATTAATGATGGGAATGGAATTTTGTGAAGGGGTCTGTTTAATTCATAATGAATTTTGTGAAGGACCTCTTTTGTTAAATTGATTTTTATGAAGGGGCCCTAAATAGGCCCCAAATTTTTCTTGGATCGACCCCTGGAATTTCTTTCATTTCTTTCTTTCTTTTTTTAGGCGCAGATTTCTGTATTTTCTATTTTATTTTCGTACTACCGTATTTTATCCTACATTTCCAAAGATGTTGGCATCTATGATATGTTTATTTTTTATTTTATATTTTACTTTAAAAAAAAAAGATTAGTTACATTGAAAGAAAAAAATTAAGTGCAAACTTACACTATATTATTGACAAATGTTATATTTATTAAGCAATTACTTAAAAGTATTTAAGAAATATTTTGGTTCCAGTCTTTAACGTGGCAAAATATTTAGAAAAAAATTCCGAAAATATCATTGTATAATTTAACTTTTCAACATTTTTTCAATGAGTGAAAATAATTCTAATTGGGTAAAATATTCATTTTTGCGAGTAATGATAAACATGGATCAGATTTTTTGATAAATTATAAAAGAATTTTCAATTTTTTAAAATGTATGTAACTATGGTTTTACTTAAAATTATTTTTAATCCTATATTTTGTTAAGAAAAGATTTCTCTATAATAAATTCGAAAACAGAACTTTTAAATGTACTGGACTTCTGTTTCTTTTGTACAAATTTCAATGGAAAAAGTTAAAAAAAAATTGTATGATTTTATAAGCTTTATGCTGTAAGTTTAGGTTGCATTAATTAATGCAACCTTCTTAAGGAGATTAAATTTCTAAAACAACTTAAAAGGACCAGAAGGGTTTGAAATGATGAAAATTGACGAAACTTTGATAGTGGATTAAGAAGCCTGTAATTATTTTACACTATTACTTCTTTTTGCATTTATTATATTCATATATTATAATACAAGCAAATCTTGTGTGTGTGTGACAAATTTTATCTTAATAACGGCTCTAACGATTTTGACGAAATTATGTATCATATCGTTTTGGGGCACGAGAAGATCATTGGGCTAGGTCACATGTTCGAGTAAATCCGATAAGTGGGTCATTTTTGGGCAACCGCGGGTCAAGCTAATTTTATCTAAAAAAAAGGCTCTAACGATTTTGACCAAATTTTGTATCCTATCGTTTTCAGGCATGAGAAGACCTTTGGGCTGGGTTACAGGTTCGGAAAAATTCGATTAGTGGGTTAATTTTGGGTCACTACGGGTCAAGCTAATTTTATCTAAAAAACGGCAGTCACGATTTTGACAAAATCGATTTTTATATCTTATCATTTTTGGGCACGAGAAGACCACTGGGCTAGGTCATATGATCGATAAAATTTGATTAACGGGTCATTTTGGGTCACTGTGGGTCAGAGTTAAGTTAATTTTATCTAAAAAAGGCTGAAACGATTTTAATTAAAATTTTTATTCTACCGTTTTCGAGCACGAGAAGACCATTGGGCTAGGTCACATGTGTGAGAAAATTAGATTAGTGCTTGATTTTGGGTCACTATGGGTCAGGGTCAAACTAATTGTATGTAAAAAATGGCTGAAACCATTTTCACTAAACTTTTTGTCCTAACGTTTTCAAACACGAGACGACCATTGGACTAGGTCACGTGTTCAAGAAAATTCCATTAGTGGGTCTCTATGGGTTGGGGTCAAGCTAATTTAATGTAAAAAACGGCTGAATCGATTTTCACGAAATTTTGTGTCTCACCATTTTGGATTATGAGAAGACCAATTGGTGAAGTCAAATGTTCGAGAAAATTCGATTAGTGGGTCATTTTTGGGTCACTACTAGTCAAGCTAATTTTATCAAAAATGGTTGTAACGATTTTGACTAAATTTTGTATAATGTCGTTTTCGGGCACAAGAAGACCATTGGGCTAGGTCACATGATCGAAAAAATTCGATTAATGGGTCATTATAAGTCAGGGTCAAGCTAATATTATGTAAAGAACGGCTGAAGCGATTTTGACTAAATTTTATATCCTACCATTTTGGATTACAAGAAGACCATTGGGCTAGGTCACATGATCGAGAAAATTCGATTAATGGCTCATTTTGAGTTAGTATGGGTCAGGGTCAAGCTAATTTTATTTAAAAGACGGCTGAAACGATTTTGACTAATTTTTTTTATTCTATCGTTTTCGAGCACGAGAAATACCATTCGGCTAGGTCACATGTTAGAGAAAATTTGATTAGTGGGTCATTTTGGGTCACTATAAGTCAGAGTCAAGGTAGTTATATATATAAAACGGCTCATGCGATTTTGACTTCGGGCATGAGAGAGAACCATTGGACTAGGTCACATATTCAAGGAAATTCGATTAGTGGGTCACTACGGGTCAATGCATTTCATTGCGAATGCATGAAGGTTGAAATAATTATTAAGTTGTTGAACAGTTGGCAGTGAACGAAGTCGCAATGTTGGTAACATTTCGCCAAATATCACAAAATTTTGCAAAATGTTGGCGACATTGGCAAAACTTGGTGGGAAAATCGACTTTCAAGATCAGCAATGCCAAAACGCATGCTTGGTGCTAAATGAAAGAATGTGCCAAGTTTGCATATTCTTCCAAAATTGGCTTTTTTAATCTTAACGAATTTTCTATTGAGAAAATTCGATTGGTGGGTCATTTTTGGGTAACTGTGGATCAAGCTATTTTTATATAAAAAACGGCTCTAACGATTTTGACTAAATTTTTTATCCTACCATTTTCGGGCACGGGAAGACCATTGGGCTAGGTCACATGATCGGGAAAATTCGATTTATGGGCCATTTTGGGTCACTAAGTTTCATGGTCAAGCTAATTTTATGTAAAAAACGGCTGAAACGATTTTGATTCAGTTTTGCATCCTACCGTTTGGATTGTGAGAAGACCATTGGGATAAGTCACATGTTCGAGAAAATTCTATTAGTGGGTCATTTTGGGTTACTATGGGTAAGGGTCAAGCTAATAATTTTATCTAAAAAACGGCTGTAACGATTGGGACTAAATTTTGTATCCTACTGTTTTGGATTACGAAAAGACTGTTGGGCTTGGTCACATGTTCAAGAAAATTCGATTAGTGGGTAATTTTTGTGTCACTGCGGGTCAATTCACTTCAATGTGAATGAAGGTTGAAACAGTTATTAAGTTTTACAACAGTTGGCAGTAAACGAAATAGTAAAGCAACATTTCGCCAAATATCGCCAAATTTTGCGAAATGTTGGCGCCATTGGCGAGATTTTGCAGGAAAATAGACTTTCAAGATTACTATTGTCAAAATACGGTCTTGGCTTCCAACTGAAGGAATGTCGCCAAGTTTGCAACTTTTCGCTAAATTTTGGCGACTTTTAATGAAATAATTGACTTTCAGAATCTGAAAGAATTTTCTAGAAATTCCAAACAGGAGCCGATATACATGATTCAACAAATCAGAGTCCATAGTCCTTTGTGCACGGAATGCTGTACTTTGCTTTCTGACGTATAAAAAGGCGTACAGACCTAAAAGTCCTGCTACCAAAAGAAAGTGTGCAACGAACTAAAAATGCAGTTTGGAAGGATGCCCTTTCGTTGTAAATTTGTAAGTAATGTAAAATTTAGAAATATGTACATAGTTTTAAGATTGATTGTTTCTTTAAATAATACTGTTATAAAACAAAATGCTTTATAGCACTAATATAACGAGAATTTATTGTTATATCGAGTGGAACACAAATCTGACTTTAACCGATCGTAGCTTGGTTTCCCCCGGTGGTTTATGTTATTTATATATATATAAACTATTTGTTAAATTGTTAAAAATAATAGCAAAAATTTTAATGTTATAATTAATCATATAATGAGATCACTAATTATAATTAAAATATAGATAAAAATGCTTAAGTGATACAAACAGAACACATAAATGTTTATAAAAACTTTTTAATATAAAGATCGATATGTTTCAACGCTGATAAACAAACTATTCTTGCAAATTTTTGAAAATAAATTTGAAAAACATAAATCATGAGATCATATATGAAATAAAAGTAGGTGTTTAAAATAGTCAACTGTAAATGTGAAAATTAATATTTCCTTATTGCTTTTTTTTTTTAAATTGAAAAATACCTCGTGCCAAATTTTAGGTGATTCAAATGAGGCTGATTCATTGACATAATATATTCTCATTGACTCATTTATTCAACCGTGACTTTCTATGATGATGAAATATGATTTTAAAAATAGTAAAATAATTTATCCATCAAGACTTTATTTCCCATCTATTATCCGTGAATCAATAGAAATCTATATGCGTAACGAGAACATTTGCAATGAATCAGCCTCATTGAATTACCTAAAATTTGGCATGAGGTATTTTTCAATTTAAAAAAAAGCAATAAGGAAATATTAATTTTCACGGTTACTACAGTTGATTATTTTAAGCATTTACTTTTATTAGATATATAATCTCGTGATTTATGTTTTTCAAATTTATTTTCAAAAATTTGCGAGAATAGTTTATCATTGTAGATCTTGATAATGGCGCTGTTTGAGCTTTGAAACATGTCGATCTTTATATTAAAAGGTTCTTATAAGTCTTTTTGTGTTCTGTTTGTATCACTTAAGCATTTTTATCTATATTTTAGTTTTGATTATTTTTGCAAAACTAGTTTTGTGACTATCTGAAATCCAGTTTCCATATTTTTGAGTCGTCATTTCTTCTTTATACTGCTTATTTCGTTGTTTCTCGATTACACGTTAAAGAAAAACTAAATTAAAAAATATATAATAAAAATTTTCAAAAGCCCTAAAAATTGATCATATTTTTTCTTATAAATTGAAAATTTTTTTGTTTGTTTTTCAGGTATTGTTTCTAGAGAATTTAATTTCCTTTATTTTTTAAAAAGAAAATTGTAAATCCATTGATTTGTTCAAAAGGTATCATGACAAAATCGCTGAAAAACAGTGTTTTGAGATAGTTGAATTTAAAGTTTTCCCTTTGCAGGTACCGCCGGTTTGCACGGCTCAACGTTACTTACGGCCGTAATTTTAAGATTTTCCTATCGAATCAATTATGTTGATTCGATAAAGGTTCTTAAAGGTTCAAATATTATATTAATAGTATATATAAATAATAAATATACTTATTTGTCATTTAGAACATATCTGATCCCCCTTAAATCAACATTTTAAAAATTAAAATATATATATTAAAAATATATAACGTTTCTGTGTGTGCTTAATAAAAGAAAGTTTCGCCGTGTTCGTGTGTGTGTGTGTGTTGGTGTTGGTTGGCGATGGCTAACGAAATTTGCCGCACATGGAAGTGTGAAAATTTGGATGGGGATAATCCAAGGCCTTCCTGGTAATTAGCCGAGATTTTAAATAAAAACTTATCAAAAATGCATTTTTTTTAAAACAGAAATTGGCAAGTGCGTCTGCGAATGCTCAGTCCCCAGCTTTACGAAGTCGACGTGCAAAGAAAAAGCAAAGTGCGAGATCGCCCTTTTTTAATTTGCCGCTTTTTAAGAAAAGCGGCAAATTAAAAAGGCCGATATGACAAAAGGCCGGATGACATAGTCTTAAATTTCTTACATTTACGTTTTAAACGTCGCAATCTGTTCGAAAAAATATTAACGTTAACCATTTAAAAAAAAAGAATAGCGAAACATCGAATTCATGTCCCCCCCCCCCCCTCCTCCCTTTTACGAACCTTGTATCCGCCGAACTAAAAGAAATACGGAAAAACCGATTACATCATACTTTATTAAAGACCGTACTTTGCTCTTTCGAACGCCGCCTTCGGTTTTATAAAATATTAATATTAACCATTTGAAAAAAGAAAAAATATTTTTTCCGTACGCCGTTTCGCGATTTTCGAGTTTTCCCAATCTTTAAAAATCTGCATTAGTGCTTCTGATCAAAATACGAAACACAGTTACCACGAAGCCTTCGGTTTGAAAAAATATTAATATTAACCCTTTCATAAGGTTCGTTTTCGTAAATCATTTTCGCGATTTCTCCAATCTTTAAAAATCTGAATCTGCGTTTCTAATAAAAGCTACGAAAAAACTAAAAATACCGGACCATATCTACATTCATTCCCATTTCGAAAAATATTAATTTTAACCTTTTGAAAAATATTCGTTTCCGAAAGTCCTTTTCGCGAATTTCGTTTTTTGTGTCATGTTTAAAAATCGTTTTCGGAAATCAAAATACGAGCAAATCAAAGATACCAAACCATATCTACATTCATTTTTCTTAACAACGCCGACTTCGGTTTTAAAAAATATCAATATATTAACAATTTCAAAAACATTCGTTTCCGTAAGTCACTTTCGCGAATTCCGTATTTTTTCCAATGTTTAACGTTCTTCCCCAGGAATTTGCAAAAAACAAATTGCACACCCTTAACGAGCGTACAATCAGCTTTCAAAAGACGCCTTCCTTTTATCTTTTTTAAAAATAACCCTTTTGAAAAAAATCATTTCCGAAAGACACTTTTGCCGAATTTCGTTTTTCCACGCATTTGGCCGTAGGATTTACATTACGCACATTTTGTTTAAAAAACATACTTAATTTTAATACGATATACTAACCTTTTAGATAATGATCCATAGTATAAATTTGGTACAACAGGCATTTACTTCTTTTCTTTGCAAAGACATCTTCGTTAAACACATACCAAAAGATAAAAAATATATATACAGGGTGTCCACGTATAACCTGACCGACCTTTATTTTCGCAACCGTTCCAATTACAAAAATGGTTTAAATAAGGTAAAGAATTATTTTTAAAGTGATTTGGGTCAAGAAAAACATTTATTAAAAAATTACGAAAGTTAAATTTTTATACGGTCCCCCGGTCCTATAAGTGATATTTAGTAAAAATTTACTGTGACACTAACAAGTAAGACAAAAAAAGTCCCATTCATCTAACATTAAAATTGACCGAATGATAGCTGTTTAAAGTTGGAGTATATTTTTTGCTGCGAAATAGGGGTCATTCACAAATGTAGTAGAAATATAAATAATCGTCAGATATATCAAAAAATATTTGAGAGAAAAATTAACATTGCAATCTAATATAATTGTGAAATCTATAATCATTCTGACATATTAATGCAAAATATACAATTTGTACTGTACATATACGAGGATAAAAATAACAGAATTTTTGTTAAATAAAAGGATGAAAAACAATAGCCTCAATTCTTCACAAAATGATACAGATTTTAAAATGCTGTTAGATTACACTGTCTTTCAAATTTTGGATTATGCCATGTTTTTTATCTTTTGAAAATTGATTCTTATGTATTTTTTAGTGCTGAATCCGAAAATGACCTTCATTTTAAACCATCACGTTAGGATTTTTCTCAAATCGCAAATTTCAAAATTAAAAAGCTCAAAGTTAAAATTGATCCCTCCTCCCCTCTCAACCTCATCGGATCCCTGAGCTGTTTAGCTGTAAGAAACACTGCATAAGCCAACAATTTGAATAAACTATTGAATTAAATAAAATTAAACTGAATAAAAAAGTCTTACATCTATTTTATAATATCAGATTTTTTGCTATTTTTTAACCTTGAAATTTACGATTTGCAAAAAATCCTGATATGATGGTTAAAAGTGAAGGTATTTTTTTAAATTCAGCGTTAAAAAATACATAAAACGTAATTATAAAAGTTAAAAAACACAACCATCGCAGGTTTATGTTATCTAATCTAAAACTCTTTCTTAAACTTGTTGACGATAATCTATCCGATTTTTTTTGGTGTTATCCTTTAATATAAGTATGTATAAGATAGTAAGCGTCGAAAATCATAATAAGATTTGTCAGACATTGTCATCGGATTTAAGTTAGTATGTAAAATTTAACTTTGATCGGACATTTGAAAGTGAGTTAAACTTTGAGTACAAATTTTAAACTGGAAAGACGATCGTTGCAAGTTAAATAAAACCTTATGAAAATAACATAATTTTTGTTAAAAAAAAATCATAGCCTCAAATCCTTTCAAAATAAAACATATGTTAAAATACAATTATTTTAATTAATCTGAAACTTAACTAATAAAAATTAACTCAATCGTAATAATTGTACGATTTCTTTCAAAGCGCAGATACCTTGAAATAAGTTTAAGTACTTTATATACGACCCCTGAAAGCATGGCCGAAATCATCTGTTTTGATATGCAAAAAAGTGGTATAAGTCACGCATTTCAAAGTTTCATAACTTGGTCAATTTTAATGTTAGATGAATGGTACTTTTTTTTTGTCTTACTTGTTAGTGTCACAGTAAATTTTTACTAAATATCACTTATAGGACCGGGGGACTGTATAAAAATTTAACTTTCGTATTTTTTTAATAAATGTTTTTCTTGACCCAAATCGCTTTAAAAATAATTCTTTATTTAAACCATTTTTGTAATTGGAACTATGCATCTAGGACCAACGGTTGCGAAAATAAAGGTTGGTCAGGTTATACGTGGACACCCTGTATATTGTCAAATATAATAACTCTTACTTTGCCCGTAATCGGATAACGGAAATTTTTTGTTCATAAGTAGCATGTGTTCATTAAATTAGAAATCGTATTTCTTATGATCATATATTTTTTTCTAAATTTTTAATTTTTCATTACTATAACCGGCGTATGACACGCACCTGTAAAGTTTGATCTGTTTTCTTGTATTAAAAGTCAGCGTGATGCGTCGGAATATACGGTTGCCAGCAGGGCCCGATTAACCGCTAAATCTAGTGGAAGTACGGTATCATTTTCGGGCCCCCTTTCATTTTTCAAAAGTGTTCTTAATTCTCTATTTATGAAAACTCACCAATGATACTAATATTATTCTCGGGAGTAGCTTAACCGAGGTCACATATATTTCATTAAGCAGCTTTTTTTTTTCTCCTGTATTGTATATACATTAGATATATTTAATACGTATGTTAAGTTATCTGGGTGGCTTCCAACAGGCACATCAGGATGCTATATGATTAATAAACATCCTATTGATGACATTCATATTTCCCTGTTAAAAAGGTTGCGTGGATTTCCTCTTGGATTAAACGAACTTTCTTCTCAAAAAAAAAAAAAAAAAAAAAATTACAATATAAAAATTTTAAAATGGGAATTAGAAGGCCCTCTTAACAGTCATTTTGGGGCCCCTTTTGGATTTTAGAGAGAAGCATGTGCTTCACATACCTTTTGGATAATTAGGCCCTGGTTATCAGTCAAGATGTACCGAAGTCATGCAGTCATTTTAGAATATCTTTTTGAAATATTTTTCAAGAATCTTCAATAGCTCTTTTAAATAGATCTTTATAATTATTTTTCTGCACATTTACTTAAATATTTATAATTACACTGATGTCCAATAAAATTAAGAGACAAACACAAAATGCTGGTTTTTAAATACAAAAATTAATTGCGAATACTCAAAAGAATATGAAATAAATGGCTGGTGTAGTAAATAGGTACAGTAAAACCTGTGTAAGTTGACCACTTGCGGTGCCACGCTTCAGTGGTCAACTTAGAGAGGTGGTCAACTTATAAAGGGTGATGATAATTTTTTTTTAACGTAATATTCATACTATATCATTTTCCCACAAAAATGTTATTTATGGATAGGGCTTTAAAATAATATTGTATTACCATGCATATTTCTAACACCTTATAAAAGAAATTTTGGAGCCATTTTAGGTTAACAAATCTTCCTTGATAAAAAGCAATTACAAAATATAAATGTCTTGTACTACCTCTATACCCAGTTTACTGGATGGAAATAATAATGCTTCTGTACTACAACACAGTTCTATTGTAACTCATCATTATCACAAATAATTTTCTTAATTGAGTTGTTACAATTGCCACAAACTATCGCAACTGGTGGAAATATTTCTGCTTACCAACTAACACCTGGGGTTATTGAAAGAAGGGAAGGAATGATAAGAGAATGGGAAATAAAAGAAAGAAATCTAGAATCAAAGAACGGAGGGGGAGGTTTGAAAAGCCAAATCCACAAGAGCAACAATGTAAGAATAGATAAGCCTTGAATTATTTATCTACACCTATCACTACTAAAAACATTTCCCCAGGTTAATACTACTTCACCTTTTTAGAAATTCTAGTTAAAAAGAAAAAAAATAGAAAATTTCGCGGAGAGTCACTTTTTTTTTTAAATTCATGGTTTGTTAGCTTTTTGGATGGTCAAGTTATAAAGGGTTTTGATGGGCATTTTATAATAGTTCTAGTCAAATTTGAATAATTTCAGTGGTCAAGATACAAGATAGACAGGTGGTCAGGTTACAGAGGGTTTGTCTTATAGTTTTGTATAGGATAAATTTGGTTCCTGACAAAGAGGTCAACATAGACAGGTGGTCAACTTACAAGGGTGGTCAACTTTACAGGTTTCACTGTATTATCTTCAGAGCACAGCACAGCCAGTCAATGTGATGTCACAAATAGCCCAGAATGACCTAGAAGTATCTTTTGTACATTTTGCTTCTTTTGACGATGTGCCGATATGGGGATAAAATGCGGTTTCTTTATTTTTTTTTTTTTTCATGAGTCGTAAAATTAGTTTTGCATTGTGTGCTAATTTTCAGTTTTGAGTTTAGATTGTGTAAATGCCCACAGTAGTTTTTTTTCTTCTTTTTTTGATGTACTTTGACTTGTAATTAAAACTGAAATCTGTTAAAAACATTTACTTTAAAGTTTATATAAATTAATATATATATATATATATATATATATATATATATATATATATATATATTTATCATTTTCTTCATACGTTTATTATGAAAGGTGTCACCTCATATCTCTGACCAATAGCTAATTACAAAACCGTTAATTTTAGAGGACTTCCAATTGCAAAAAATGCTTCAAACGTTATTCTTCATCATCTTAAAAGCATCTCAAAATAATTATTTTATAAAAGTTATGAATTTAAAATTTGTATACTCCCCCATGGTCCTATACGTTATATTTAGAAAAACACACCCCATGCTCTAACAAGTTAACAAAAGAAAAAAAAACAACTGCGAGTATAACTCGTGCTCAGAGGCTTCCTTACATCGAATTTTTTAATTACAATTTATTAATTAATAAACTCCTACAACCCCTAATTTTTTCATAATTTTTGTTTCAGTAGATTCGGAAATAGGAGGGAGAGGCGCATATTTTTCCAGTACTTTCGACGATATATTTGAAAACACAATACCTAAAATTAAAACAAATATATTTTTAAGTTCGAAGTTAAGATCGATCATTCGAACGATACCCTACACGATATATAAAAAGAAAATTTATTTTTCAGGTAACTAATTAATATCTGGGGATCTCGGCTAATTACCGACAATTTTTTTCGAAAATCATTATCAAATATTCTTGGATGATTCTGCGTCGATATATACCTCGAGCGCACGTTAACTCCCCCCGCTGATCGCCCGAAAAGTAAAGTTTGTATGTAACGAAAAAAGGCGTTTTTCTCAAAAACTGTAAGGAAAATTTCTATAGTTTAGGAAAATCTCTGTAGTTTTCCTGCAAGGTTTAAATACAGTTCTACTACCCCTAATAATTTCATAATTTTAGTTTCAGTACGTTCGGAAATAGAGGGGAGGGAACATATTTTTGCAGTTCATTTTATATCTCTGAAAATATGATACCTAAAATTAAAACAAATATATTTTTGAGTGCGGTATTACGAGATATTTCACACGACATACAAAAAGAAAACTGTTTTTTTTCAAGTAACTTAATTAGCCCCTTAAATATTTCCTAAACATATTTGTGAACGGCTAATAATCTGAAAATATGTGGCTAAAAAGGCGTTATAACTCCCAATTTTGAACTTTCCACGTCCTATTGTTTACGAGAAAAATGACTCTGACAGACAGATACAGAAGTGATCTTATAATGGTTCCGTTTTTACTTTTTAAGTACGGAACCCTAAAAAATCACATTCTTCACTGACAAAGGAATGTTTTTCTGTTTGGTTTGATACTCTTAAACTTAATGAGTTTTCAGTGTTTTCCGGCACTAAAAAAAAAAATGCATCTTTAACGTTTTTAGTGTCAAAGCTGAAGATTCATAAAAAATCAAAGTATCCTAAATTCGGCAAGTTTTGATCGTACAAAAAGGAAACTATTTTGTTGTACTTGTTAAAGCATAGATAATGTTTTTTTCTGAATTATAATAGGACCCTGGGATCGCAAAAAGATTTAAATTTCATAACTTTTACAAAAACAACTTTATTGACGTAAATGGTTTTTTAATATAAAAAACATCACTTAAAGCATTTTTGCAACTGGAAGTATACCTCTAAACCTAATGGTTTAGATTATGAACATAGATTATAACATAACTTGTGAATATTGCAGAAATTGCTTTACAAATTCCTATGATATTATTGCTTAATAAAAAAGAAAAGAAAAACTAAGCGGAAACTATTGAACTGTACTTAAATAAATGTATAAAAAGAAAAGTTTCATATTTATATAAACAAGAGCCTCATTACGTTAATTTTCCTTCTTCATGTGTGCCTGTGCAAATACACACACAAGCAACCAGATGATATTATTTTATGCATTATTCAGTTCGGAATTGAAGCCTTCCTCCCAGATCATTTGTCTGGATCCGCCCTTGTGGCAAGGCTTTGAAAGGTTGTCAGTAAGAAATTTTTCAAGGAAGGTTGTCCCATGCCAACTAGAAATCCTTTCTTATTAATATCAAGAATATCTCGTTGTTATTACCAAGTCTGTGATTGCAAATGTTTATATAGAAAAATTAAACATGTTCATTTGTAGCGGCTTTACTAACTAGAATACGAATCACCCTGGCGAGATTTTATTTTTTTTTTAGCGCCCGAGGAAGGTTTCTCCATGACAACTAGAAATCGTCTCTTATTAACAAGGGCGGCGCTAGAGGGGGTTCCGCCCCCCCCCCCCCCCATCGTCAGGGTCAAAATTCAATTGTCGTCGGGGAAAATATTTTGATTTCTGGATTTCAACCCGAGTCGGGTCGGGTCGTCACTCTTATGATACAAAATCATATATTAGTAAATTAATAAACTCAAAATAACTTATTTTCTAATTTAGATTCCTTTATTTCGGCTATAATATCTTATATCAAAAATCTATTTTAAGTCTAATCAAAAGGCAACCTATTATCCTAGCTTTAATATCTTTATTCGGGTACATGTAATATAACCGTTTCCTTTGGCAGTGATTAATTTGTTCAGGCCTTCAATTGTCTGTGGTTTGTAAAAATAAAAAGATAGAAAAAGAATTATGTCAGTATCCGTTAGGTGACCGTGTTTCCCATCCCGATGCATTTCGTTTAACTTAAACAAAATCATCATAATGTTCTTATTGTTGTTTCGGCAGCCATCTTCTCCTGTCTGACGCGACGCCTTTAATTTTGCTGTTTAAAAGTTGGAATATGTAATATTTTATTTCGGGTCGGTTTGGGTTGAAGTATTTCGGGTTCGGGTCGGAATGCGAAGGACGGAACTTTTTTTATCGGCCTTGTGTTGGGGGTAGAGTTCTGCATCGTGTGGGGTAAACTGAACCCGACCCGGCTCGTGATTTGGACGTATCGAACTGACGCTAGTCTTTTTATTGCGGGTCGGACTTTTATATTTTAACTGTGGGTCGGTTCGAGTCGAGTTAATTTTAACTGTTTCGGGTTCAGGTCGGTTTCGGGTTGGATTTTGACACTTCCGACTATAGTTCGTGTTGACTCGATTTCTCAAAAGAATTCCCAAAATATATCTTAAAATGAAAAACTATATATTGTTTAATATTTATTGTTTCGAGAATTATTTTTTGTTTCGAGTCGGGTTTCGGGTTGAAGTATTTCAGGTTGAGGTCGACGAAAAAAAGTTTGTCGATTTTGGGTCAAAAGAAATTTTTTCGTGGGGTTCGGGTTGGGTTTCAGGTTGGCTTTAAACTGAATTTTCGGGTCCGGGTCGGTAGAACCCAACCTATTTTAGATGGAAATTTATATATATATATATATATGAATAATTACTTACATGTTTATTTTTCAACATAAATGACAAAATCGATATTAGAAATATGATTAAGGGCTTTTTTCCATATTAAGTTTTTGATCAATTTTCTCCGATTGGGGCTTTCGGATCGGGTTGAATTGAAATATTTCGGGTTCAAATTGAAGTATTTCGGGTTCAGGTGGAAGTATTTCGTTTTCGGATCGGGTGGCAAGTGGACCAAATATTTTTGTTAGGCTCGGATCGGGGTTCGGGTTGTTTTTAAATAAAATTTGCAGGTCGCAAATTTTACTTATTACACGAGCAGGGATCTTGTTGGGTGTAACCAGGGGTCGGAAGTAGCGTGCTACAAGTTGTTAAACTACAGCAGTCGTTATTTTTTCTATTAGTTTGTATTGTAGCGCGGTACATTTTTAAAAATGGTATACGGTGCCGAAGGCAGCGAGGACCCGAGCCGGAGGTTCGTTCGGTTCGAGGTTTATCATATTCGAGGTCAAGGGCGGCGCTAGAGGGGGATCCGGGGTCCAAATTCAATTGTCATCGGGGAAAATATTTTGACCTTAGAGTAGAATCCTGCATATGGTCAGTGAACTGCCCACGACTCGACCCGAGTCGGGGCAGGTTAGTTTTTTTAAAAATGACCCGTGGTTAGTTTATAAAAAATCCGACTCGTATGTCAGGTAGGTGCTGACTTATTTCTTTGTAAGCCGCGTTAACTACAATTGTTTCGGTTTCGGGTTAAGTTTTGATTCTTGCTTGTCTGTTTGGGTTAACCTGATTTTTAAAAAAACTGTCCAGAATATGTTTCAGATTAGAATCCTGTATCGGGTCGGGTAAACCGATTTTACCTGAACCCGACCAGACCCGTGATTCGGGTTGGAGCTAATTTTTTTGTTATTGTTGCCGTTGGATTCGGATCGGGTTGACTGTAACTGTTTCGGGGTTGAGTTTTGATACTTTTCGCGTCGTGTTCGAGTTAACCTGATTCTACAATAAAACTCTACGTTGTTGTTTCAGATGAAAAACTAGATATTTAAATAAGAATGAGTCTCTTTCCATGTTTAATTGTCTACATAAAATGTAGAATTGATATTAGAAAAATGATTGTAGATTATTTTTTCATAATTGTATTAAACTTAAGATTTTTTTTTTTCGGGTCTGATTAGGAGATAGAAGTATTTCGAATTTCGGGTAGGCAAAAAAATTTGTCGTTAAAATTTAATTGCTGTAGGGGAAAATATTTTGATTTTGGAGTAGAGTAGAGTCGGGTAACCCAATTTTCCCGCACACCACCCGACAGTCGGGTGGTGGTTAGTTTTTAAAAAATGACTCGAGGTTAGTGTTTTTAAAATAAACGACTCGTGGGTTAGGTTAGCGCTAATTTTTTTCTTTGCATGTCGGGTTGACTGCAATTGTTTCGGTTTCAAGTTGAATTTTGATTCTTCCACGTCGTATTTGAGTTACCTGATTCTTTTTCAAAAAAAGTGTTCAGAATATTGTTTCAGATTAGAGTCCTGCATTGCGTTGTGTAACCCGATTTTACCCCAACCCGCTGTTCGTATCGGGTCGGGTTGAAGTTGTGCGTCGAGTCAAGTTTACCCGTTTTGCGTTCGGGTCTGTTTTGGGTTGGGTTTTGACTCTTTCAGATCGGGTTAGGGTTGACACGATTTTTCAAAAGAAAGGCGTGAATATTTTGCAAATGAAAAAAACTATACATTTGAGTGAATGTAAATGTGTTATTTTTTTTACAAGGGAAAAAAATTGATTTTAGAGATATAATTGTAGACTACATTTCAGTAATCGTATTTCAGTAATTGTATCAAATGATCTGCTCAACAACGAAAAACTTTCTGACACAATTTCGGGCTCAGTTTTAAACGCGAATTCATAAAATTGACAGGCCTGAGTATTGAAGCAATTTGGATTCGAAATGAGTTTTCCAATTTTTGATAAATAAATTACTTATCGAGTTATATAAGCGATTCGTGTCAGGTGACAACACGTTTTTCTCCTTTCTGGCGCTGAAGCATCTGGAATTCGGTTCAAAACGTGGACTTTGACAGTGTTTTCTGAAAGATCTTCTGTCTTTACCTAAAAATGGAAAACGTGTTTGGATTATAAAGTTTTTGAATAACAACGCCTGCCCATTTCATGCGTTTCTGAATAAAAATGAATTAAAATATGTGTGTGAAAGTAGCCCTTTGTATTTGAGAACAGCTTTAAGATATTTATTAAATTATTTCACTTTGGGTTCAGGTTTGAATATTTCGGGTTGGGGTTCAATTATTTCGAGTTTCGGGATGACACGCAGAGTTATTTTGTATAAAGATAGCCCTAAGATACGGTACCCGAAAGCGATTTTTTGAAAAGTCGACCCGGAGTTATTTTAATTTAATGTTTTCTTTTTCTTTTTTTTTTCTTCTTCTCTGGCATATGCTCTGATTTTTTGAAAACAAAACAGTTTTCATTGTGAGAAAGAGAAGAATATTGTTATAGTGACAAAGTTTGTTTTAAATCACAAAAACATTTTTCTGATTTTGGGATAATTTTTAAAAACTCGTCCTTTTTGTAAATTTTGAATTCATATTTGTCAATTATGTGCTTAAAAAAAAAAACTTGTCGCTTTTTTTCGAAAATTTTAGACAATTTAAAATAAAAGAAATGGTAAAAAATACTAATTACATCAATTTTTAAACAACATCCTTAAAAAAAAAAAAAAACTTAGTTTGATTTTGTTTTTGCTTCTGATATGAGGAATTTGAGATCACATGATCAGCATTCTTCGTTATGGTGACTCATAGACGTAGTACGTAAATTTAGCAAATTCAGCAGTTAAATGAATCATTTCGAAACGTCATGCGCTCTCTTGGACATACGAGGATATTTTGTCGGGCATAAAGCTTGATTTGATTTCCAAGAAAAAATATATTTTGTATACCTTTTAAATGTTCTCTAAACAAAAGATTGGTAAGTGTACCAGGTATAAAGTCCATTGCAGCATCTGCAATGAAACTTTTGACAATGATTACGTAGAAACATGCGGATTTAAAGCATCATGATCTTTCCAATCAAAATCGCTTAGCTCCGATGTTTAAGCCTCTGGAGAACTGAAAAGGAAGGATCTGTGATCTGCAGCTCTAGTATCGAAAAAAAAAATTGTGACATAAATAGATAACCGATAATTATCGTGTATAATACGACCCGAGCAGGACTCTAATCCATATATATATATATATATATATATAATACACACACACACGTATATATATGTATATTACCAATTCCCCCCCCCCCCCCGTCGGGGACACCATGACCCCTCATCTGGCAAATCTTGGCGCCGCTCTTGCTTATTAATATTGAGAATCTCTCGTTGTTATTTAATACCAATACTGTGATAGCGAATGTTTATATGAAAACAAAATTAAACGTGCTCATCTACAGCGGAGCGGCTTACTACTGAGGCCACTATGCGTGGGTTCTAGGCGAGACTCTTTTCAGTACTCTAAAAATATCTTCTAAAGAAACTACTAAGTTTTAACTAAGTATGTTGTGTATTTTCCGCCCGTAAGTCTTCAACCCGACCTCGCCAAACATCTAAAACTCATTGTCGTTTATAAACAATATTCTTCAGAGCTTGTTTCGACAAAATAATGTTCATCATCATACTGTGATTTAATCAAAATTGCTGTTGGATGTTTTTACCTTAGCCAGCGCATTCTCCAGATTTGTTGCTAATTGAGTATGGTGGGACATGATTAGACGTTTCCTCGTTTTACTTTTAAAAATATAAATAAGAGGATAAAGTATGGTGTGGATTGAATTAATGTATAAGCAATTGAGGCAGGGGGTGAAACAGCATGCGGGATTGCGCGAATCGCGAACAGAAAAATTCCCCACAATGTAAAATGCCGTGCGGGATTCCACGCTTTTCCCCTTAAATTCTTTTCCTGGCATCCGATCTTCCGCGATTATTATTATTTTTAATGTCCACGAATTATATTTGTTTGTGAAATTCCGCGAAACAATTCGTCAATCGGTCAAGGAAAAAAAAAAATCGTGAATTTCGTCCCTATGTCGCGAGAAAAAAAAAATCGCGAAATTTGTCAAACGATCGCATAAAAAATTGCGAATTTCAACAATCGGTTGTGAGGGGGGGGGGGGTATCACGAATTTCGACAGTCGGTCGAAGAAAAAAATTGTGAGTTTCGTCAAACGATCGCGGAAAAAATCGCGAATTTTGTCAAACGATCGCGGAAACAAATAGGGAATTTCGTCAAATAATAAAAAAAAAATCTTGAATTTCGTCAAACGATACCACAAAAAAAAAATCGTAAGTTTTCTTAGTCGAATGCGGAAAAAAAATTCGCGAATTTCGTCAAACGGTCGCAGTAAAAAAACATGAAATTCAATGGGCCACGAGTATCTTCAATCGGTTACGAAATTTGCAGATTTTTTAAGAAATTTTTCATTAATGATTTTCTGTTAGCAAAAATTTTCATTATTGGTAAGTACTTTTCATTATTGGTAAGGAATCGAGCTAGCGCAGCACTTTTATACACCGCACTCATCAGTACTCTCTACCGGCTCAACGTGAAATTACCGCACACACATTCCTATACGAAATCTGCTTATTTAGGTCCCCTCTACCTGACTTTACATACAGTTCTGAACCACCCTGTATGTAAGAATTCGAATATAGTATCGCTAATAGTCGGCATTGTTTCGAAATGTTCCTGCTACGACCGGGAATCAAATCACGAATATCTTCTCATCAGATAATTACTCTTGTCCATTGAGCTACTGAGGCAATAACTGTAGCGTTAATTTTCTTATAAATATTGCGATAGTCCTTATACTCGACTTACCTTAATTTTTTTTCCTCTCGACTAATTCTTTTTCTACCCCGGCCTTACCCTCCGTCGACCCAGAGATTTTGACTTTTTTTTTTTTGCTCCCTTGACCTTACCCTCCATCGGTCCACGGATTTTGGAGATCGGGCGCCACTGTAATATGTTTCTGCCCCAACCGGGAATCGAACTGCGGATCTCTTTTCCAGAGTGAATTGCTCTTGTCCATTAAGCTACTGAGACAGTGAACGCCGCGTTTTCTTCTAGATGTTGCGACGGTCGATATTGGTATAATAGGCAATATTTATAGTCGTAGTAGTGAGTTTATCATAATGGTAATCATAATTTGGTCTCCGCGCTGAAAGCCCTTGTAGAGTCCTGCACGGGTCGGGTTGTACCCGACCGAACCCGTAAATTCCATATGAAGTCAATCGCAAGTCAACCCGAAGTACTTCAACCCGCAACCCGACCCGAACCCGCAATGAAAGGACAATAAATCATGTTTTAATGCTATTATGAAAAGTAATGTACAATTATATCTGTAATACCAATTTTATATATTATATAGAAAAATGGGCTTATATATGGACAATCTATATTCTTTAATATTCAAATATAGTGAAACCTTTGAATAACGGGCACCTTGAGATCTGTGAATAGAGTCCTGCATCGTATCGGGTTCTTTCCTTTTTTTTCGGGTCTTCATGAGTCTATTTTTTTTTTTTTTTTTTTTTTTTTCCCCTGTGTGTCGGTCTATATAGCGGTGTTCGCTTTTCAGGAGTGTCTTATTATGGAGGTCTTATTGTATATATATTTTTAACCTGAAAAAATATTGTGAACATTCTTTCACAAAAGTGGGTCAACCCGAACCCAACCCGCAAGAGTCAAAACCGAACCCGAAAAAATGAAAGTCAACCTGACCCGAGCCCGAACCGCAACGAAAAAATAAAATACCGACCCGAACCAAACCGTGGGTCGGGACGTGTGCGGGTAACCCGACCCGATGCAGGACTCTAAGCCCTAGCTTCAGACCCCAAATAAAGGTATGGTTTAAAATAAAAATAAAAAAGCTTTTTGAAGTAAATTTTTATGTTAATCAATTACGTTTTCTCTAAAAATACCTTGTAATTATTTCTGTATCTTGTGTTAATTCTTGATTAGCAGCCCAACCTTCTTTTATTGAAAGATGTTGGGATATCGATATCATATAAGTTGTAATTGTATATTAATTGTCGGTAAATTGCATTTGTTATAGGGCTATGATTGATAAGCATTATGACTGTGGGGGAAAAAAAAGATAAAATATAAACTTCTTACAATTCGATGCTAGAGAGAAAAAATAAGCAGCATTAAATGCAATTAAATTAATTGAAATAGTGTATTTTTTCATTTTGTTTAAATTATTTACGTATTAATCTAACCTTCAGTTTAATCATAAAAGCTTGGAACTATTCTTTCTACTTGAATGAAAACTCATTAATTTCCATTTCGTATATTTTATATGTTGTTCAAAAAATTTGAAATTCTTCGCGGTATTTCTTCCCCTGAAATGTCCCTACGCCTTGTTTATCGATTTTGTCTAGGTGTAATATCATGCTAGGCGTTAGGCATTGGTTCCCCTAGTTCACGTGACCTTTAGGTTTATACCCGCAACGCAAAGAGAATGTAAGATGGATACTTATTTTATTTGCCATGTCTCTTTTATGCAGTTTCAAAATCCTTGCTTTTATTTTCAATGGTAGCCAAAGATGGTATTAAATCGTAAGTGGATGTTGATTTATATGGATTTTATTTTTAGCTGTACTTATGCGGCTAAGTTATTTCGGTAGTTACGTTGTAGCTAGTGTGTTTCACTTTTAGATTATTTATTGCAGAAAAAGTTGTAATTAAGAGAGAAGTTGTTTGTTTAATTATATTTTATTTTACTTTTTATGAAATTGATTACCTTGTTCAATTCTGTATAAAATTTTATTGTTTGTGTACCGTAAGTATATGCTTGGAAGCATCTTTGTTTATATTCTGTATCATTATGAAAAACTCAAATTTAGGTAGCATCGCAGTGTGATTTTTACTGGAAATGGATTACAATTTTATCGTTATTTATTATTTCGAAAATCTTTAAAGAAAGTACCACTTAAAAACCGAGTTAAAAAAAAAATCTAAAATATTAACTCGAAGAATATTTATTAGAAGTACATTTAATTCATGCATCATTTGTGTGTTTATAAGTGTGTATATGCATATATTTGCACAGGTACACACGCAAGACGTATGTGGTATGTTTTGTCACCCAGGCTGTATTTATGTTATGTTTTGCACTAAAAAAAAAAAAAAAAAAAAAAAAAAAAGATTAGTGCATAATTTCATTATTCAGCGGCAGACTTGCCAAGTCTCCTGATTTTTGCTCGATATTACATACTCCTGATTTTTTATATATTTCTTCTGATTTTCTAACACAATTTTTCTCATTCTTATTTTATATTAAATATGCAAGAAAAATTTCAGATGTTTATTTCTTCTCTGTGTTTGATCAGTGCTATTTGATATGATAGAAGTTTAGGTCAAATATATATGACGACTCTTTAAAACTTTGACTCTTGCAGTGAGAAAATGTTCTATTTTCATTCTTAAATTCAAAATCTGACACCAGTAATTTTATTTTCTATAATTAATGAAATATAACTTTACGTTGCAAACTGTAAATTAGTTTTTTTTTTTTTTTAATCTAATCATCGTGTATCATTTTATTTTTGTTATTAATGATTTATTTATTAATAAAAGAATTATCATGCATAACTTTCCTATGCACGACTTTTCCTATTTTTATGAGAAGGCAAAATCCATTCCTGGCATTTATAATGACTTTTAAATTGTTTTAAAACATATTTTATGTCATTTGCTTAATTAAAAGCATTTTGAAGCTCTCAATTAAAAACATTTTAAAAGTTCTTAAGTATATACAATTGTAATACTGTTTAAAATGAATTAAATTATTATTATTATTATTTTGTGTTTACATTTAAAAATAACAACCAAAAAAAATAAATAAAATAAAATAAATAATAAAATAATAAAGTCATGAAAGGTCTCCTGATTTTTGCCCTCTGGAACTTGGCAACTCTGCAGCGGTCATTTCTGGTTATGTTACCATTTGCTTGATGCTTTTCAAGGGAAAATGATTCGACATTTTTATTTTACACGATTACACCTGTTCTACCGCGTGTTGAACCAGCGAACTTCGGTTTCAAGCTCCTCGTATGTTCACAGAAAGCGAGTACATTGGATAATTAAAACGGCAAAAGACAAACCAAGACAACATGAAATTATATAGATAAATTATTTTCTTTTTCTGGAATCTTCCTCATTGTTTCAAAAGAGAAACGATTGTAATAATATTTACACGTTATTTTATTCCTCACACAATTATTACCAGTAGCTGATATTTTACTAGGCAAACAATTTTTAAAGAAATTCCAGTTTTTTGTAAATGTGAATCAATTGTGTATTTTGTGTATGGTTTATAAAGTTCTCTGTGTATTTACTGTTTTTATATCAAATATCTGGTAATTATTTTTCGTTAACAACTTTGGCTGTTTATCAAGGGGGTGATTGTGCATAGAGATTTATCCTGATTTCTGGATTTTTTCCTTGATGTGTTTTCTGATTTCAAGATTTCTAAAAAAAATTTTTTTTTTCAATGACTTTCAAACAGGGTTGGTTGATATAGATCAATGGATATATATCATGATATATACCCGGTATTTATTTTCAAAATATCAAGATTTTGATATTTTCGATATTTTTATATTATTTGATATTTATTTTCAAAATATCAAGGTGTTTGTTATTTTTAATATTTGGTATTTTCAAAATATCACTGTGCAAGATATTTTTGATATTTTAAGTCAAAACAAGTGTAAATGAAAATTTCAACTGATATTGACTGAACATTTGTCTCTGGTAGTGACTTTTCTAGCTAAAGGAAAAAAAAAAAAAAAAAAATCTTTTCCAAGCTTTGTTTGAAGTTTTTATTTTTAAATGTAGATTATATGGGACATGGGACTAATAATCATGTAGGATATAACTAATTAGGGACAGATATAGAAAGATAAACTGTCTAATTTAGATAATCAGTTCTATACAGCTTCATTAGAAAAGAATCAATTTCTGGTTTTGGTGTTGTTGAGCTTAAATTGTACAACGTGTTAAGGAATAAAATTACAAAATTGTCTGTCAGCGACTATACTTTATGGCCACTTTCCTACAATTAAAGAGTAAATTTTTTATCATTTCATTTAGGATTCTACTTTTGTTGGTAGAAATTGTTTATATTAACATATTCATTTGGGCTAATTCCTTTTAGATTAATACTAAATGAAATTTTAACAAAAATTTACTGTTTAGAACTTTTAAATAAAAAAGTGGCCACTAGTTTAAAGAAAGAGGCCACTTTTAAAACTGCTACTACTGGTCATTAATGAAATTTCCCAGTTTTGCCCTTTATGTTTTTAATATTTGCAACAGTTTTTAGTGTACCTTAATTTCTGGCGTATAATCCTCGGATCAAACAATCATATTTCGACCCAGAAATTTTATTTACTAATTATAGTCATATATTTACAGCGATCTAGTAAGTTACAATTTATAAAATAAAATTTTTGGGCCGAAACATGGTTGTTTGATCCGCGGATTATTTGCCGGAAATTACGGTACTTTATTAGTTACACTCCATATCCTCTACTATTTTTCTTTCATATAATTTCAGGATTTTAAAAGTAGGATCACAAATAATGTGGTCTATTATTTAAATGGATAGTGATTTCTCTGGAACGTCTATTTCACATACATGTATGTGAATATGTGTATATTTTTAAATGTATTATCTGAATTAGTTTCTTAGAGGTTGGAGGAAATAACGTCATTATGCATGCTCTTATGTAGATTTCTGCTGTCTGGATGTGTTTATTTTCCCATTCTATTTGGATATATTATTTTACAGAAACCATTTCAGACTAATGTTTTATTATTATTATTATTTTCAATTGTGAACATTTTTGTGTTTTCGCATTTCCGAATTTCGTGCCAGATACATAAAGTGGAAGGTCCCGTGCTGTGTTTGTTTATTTTAGAAACTTTTATTTTTATTTTTATTTGGGTACGTATCGATAAAAAAATATCTCGTATAAAGAACTTTGGCCGAGTCAACTTGTATAATGTGTATTGTCGTGTGTGTTTCTTTACGTATATAATTATGAACGGTTCTGGGCTTGTTTTGGAAGTTTTATACATTGTGTCACTACTTGAATAAGGAAATGTATTTATAACTGCATATACAGGGTGTCTCAAAAAGATTGAAATGTGTTTTAATTATTTTACCTGTTGGAGATACGTAAGACAATGTAAATTACAAAAAGTGTTCAAAATAAGGGAGGAATTTATGTGATTATGAATGTATCTGTACGATTATGTTGATTAAATAATCCTGCCATTAATAATAACAAAAAAAAAATTGCACATTTTAAATTTTTATACGTTCTTGGGTTATATAAGTAATAGGATCATTCCATGGTAACTTACGTTAATTTAGAATAATTTTCTTTAGTAATTTTCATAATATAACACCAAAAAATATTGAAAATGTAATGTTGATATGATTTGTTAATTAAACCTATCCAAAGCGAAATTTGGATGAAAATTACCTACCTTTTGTGCTATTTTTTGAACACTGACCATTATATTTATTATGGTAACTTGCGTTCTTTTTGTCAGAAATGTAAGTTACCATAGTAAATATAATTTTTAGCGTTCAAGAAATAGTACTAAATTTAAGTAATTTTTATCCAAATTTAGCTTTGTTAAGTTTAATTAACAAATCATATAAACATTACATTTTGAATATTTTTTAGTGTTATATTACTAAAATTACTGAAGTCAATTATTCTAAATGTAACGTAAGTTACCATGGAAGCTCATAGTCCCGAACAGTATAGAAGAACGTAATTCAAAATTCAGCAACGCTAATTCACGCAACGAGCTTTTCGTTAAAATTTGTTTTGCAATTTTCGTTTTTGAAATAGTCGCAGAATAACATTAAACCGGAACCGGCTGTACACTGACAATAATGAAAATGGAAATTACTGCATTTTTAATTTCTGGACATGTATAGTGCAAGAAAAATATTGTAATCATAAAGAAAAGACTATCAAATTTTGGGACAGCTTTACGTTTTAAGGTTCCCTGGATCCTTTTTTTTTTTTTTTTTTTTTTTTTTACAACGATTCTATGTATGGGCATATTTTGGTATTTCTCTACATTTTCAGGTCCCCAAATTCCGTTTTTGCTGTCAAACGATGGTTTCGACTATATATACACCATTTTCAATAGGAATAATACTGCAATAAATATCAAAAACATTCATTAATTTTGTTGCAATTCAAGTAAACTTAACGGAAGTTAGAGTAAGAAGAGACAAACGATCAAAATTCACAAACACTTTTCACAACTTTTTTTAGAAAGTATTAAAAATTTGTGATTTATGTTTTTCTTAAAATTGTTAATTTATTGTCCTTTAAAAAAATCAATACGCTTCAAAAGTCTGCGTCCTCCGGTGTCCCTAGCGTCCCTTTGAAAATGAAAAGTAGGGAGACTTATAAGGTAAAATAAAAAAACCCTGACGGCTCGGCCTACAGGCACAGATAAATTTCGAAGACGCAGACCGTGGGGCGCCTGTTTATTTGAAATTGCAGAAGAAATGACCTTTTTGCCATAATGCGGCAGTTAGGACCGCCCACTTCGAAATTTACCTGAGTCTGTAGGCGGAGTCGGCAGGGATTTTTTTGTTTTTATTTTTATTTATTTATTTTATTTTATTTTTGCTGTAAGGGTTGGTCTATATAAAAGTTGTAGATAATATTAAGAGGATTTATAATAAATTTAAGCGGATTTGATATCTTGTGAATTGACGAAATTATGATTTTTTTCCTTCTTTAACCCCTATCCCCCCACCCCTGGAGGCCATTTTTAATGATATCAAAAATCTGCCATACATAAATTTTCGGCCCTTTTCCTAGAAGTAATAATAACTTTAAACGGATTCGATGCGTATCATAATTAAGAAATTATGGAGTTTTTTCGGTTTTCACAAAAAGCCCCCCCCCCCTTCATTCCCCTCCCCCCTTGGTTCCCCATTAACGAACTTGACCGAGATTTTATGTCCCTTGATTTTATGTATCAGCTTGTAAGAGATTTGTGCAGAATTATTGAAGTTATCGTGTCCATAAAAAGGTGGTATAGATAGATGGATAGATATAAAGTTTTGAACTGGGGGGGAGGGGGGGGGGTGTTGGGTTCTGGGAGTCATGATCAGCGTAGATCTGCAAAAATTTTCCAGAAATTCCAACATAGGGGAGAATGTAATAGGTAATCTTAAGGTGCCTTACGAAATGTACTTAAAAGTGGGGAGACGCCATCCTCCCGCGTACCCCCTCGACTACACCACTGATCATAACTCGGTGAGTTTTGGTCGTAGAAGAATGGAATTTTTACTTTTCAAAAAGTGTTCAAAATAAGGGAGGAATTTATGTGATTATGAATGTATCTGTACGATTATGTTGATGAAATAATCCTGCCATTAATAATAACAAAAAAAAAATTGCACATTTAAAATTTTTATACGTTCTTGGGTTATATAAGTAATAGGATCATTCCTATCAGAGCATGGTGAAAATCTATATTATATAGCTACAAAATGCCCGTGAGTAACGCTGACGTCATATTGGCGGTGCAACGACTTGACAAATACGTTTCAGTTTAACTGCAATTTTTTTTTTAATTTCTAAACATCGCACAATTTAAAATTTTACACTGTCGAATAGAAAAAAAAATGTACTTTTGAATGCAATTTGTTTGAAAACTGTCTTAATTTACTGATTTGTTAAAATAATTTTCAAGCAGGAATTTAAAAAAAAAAATCTATCACGTGCAGCCTAATTACGAAAGATTAACACGTTTGCACTTAAAGCAATATGGATAGTTCAGCATTTGTTTCTTACTAATATTGAATAACGCGATTAAAACTTCGTCAATAAATAAATAAAACACTACTGTAATAGATATGTCACTTTCGCGCTTACACACTGAAATAATTAAAATCGAAAAGGCTGCTGTAAATAATGAAACATTTAGCGATTTTTTTTTTTTTTGTGTGTGTGGCTATTAATCCCTGGCATGAGGTTAATGCGAAACAATCGCTTTTAATAAATTTCAAAACGTTGTTTGAAAAATTGGTGTTTTTCATATAAAAAAATGCGTTTTGGTGGGGTTAGTGGGCAACTAAAAATGTATATTAAAATGTAAAAGATCTATTGGAGTTTTCAGTTATAAAAATGGTTTCCACTTATGCTCTGTACACCGGACAGTATGTTCTGTAATCCGTGAAGCCCGGGTTGGACCTCCAGTGTTTCTAAATGTAACTTGTCGGAAGACTCAGGGACCGTATAAAAATTTAAAAAGTGTAACTTTTAAAAAATTGATGGCAGGGCTATTTCAACTCCGATTTAGACAGATTTCGAACTTTTACAACGACTTGACTGGTAAATTTCAGTTTTACTGATTTTTTTTTAACTTCTAAAAATATCGCACAATTTAAATTTTTACGCAATTTATTATTTTTTAATTATTACTATTATTATTATTTTTTGTACTTTATTGTGTTGTGCACAGTCTATTGCATTGCATTCTTTACACCGCGATATGAAAAATTTCCGTTTAAGGCCGTATTCTGTTATATACAGCTTTCGTTTTGAGGGGTTTTACTGCATTTTAAAAATTGGATTATTTTATATCAAATTTTAAATTAAACTTCCATTTTCTCTGTTCCTTATTCCTCACTCAATTTGTTATGCAGTTCTGTTCCGAGTCACAATTTTCAAGGCGTCATTTTCGTATAAGTCAATGAGACATTTTTTGCTTCATTATCCCTTGTACAGTGATGAATTCAGAAAGGTACTCGCAATTCATCAGGGGGAAATGTACTTCGGGGTACATTTTCCCTCAGAAGTTTTCAGATTTTGTGTTTATTAATGGTCTGAAAATGCAGTTGCCCGAAACTCCCCAATCGCACACACGCAGTTGTAAAAATCCCTCCCAAAGATATGTCTAAATTCAACCCTACCGAAGTGCATATAATCTAAACCGGCTAGTATCAGTTAATCGAACTGAAGTATTATTTGGCAATAGAGTCTTTCCATACCAAGTGACCTAAATTTGGATATGGTCCCTGCTTGACACCCCCTTCAAATTTGATGTAATCGCTACACGACATACATATATCTGAAATGGACATCTGCAAATAACTGTCAGAGTCAGAAGTAATATGGTTGGGGCACCAGGGATATCTCTGTAGTTCACTATTTCACTGTTGTATAAAAACAGACAAACAAAATTAAAGGATCAAATCACCAAGTTTGTCATCTCACTACTCATTATATAGGAAACATTATATATTGCAAATATGTGATCTAGTACAACTTTTTGCGCAGAATAATATATTTTCTCAGTATTAAAGATTAAAAAAAATCAATACAGTAACCGCCACTTGGCCTCAAACTAGGCCATACAAGCCTGTGGCGACGAATCTGTCTGTTACTTTAAAGCTGTAACTATTGAACAAATGACTTTGAAAGTTAACCACTTTGCCAATTAATTACCAATGGGCATGACATAGAGCTAATGAAGTCATTTTCTGCCTGCTTAAAAGAAATTATTAATTTATTCACTCAAAAAATTAAATTCATACATTCAACCCCAATTTCAAATGCCTATATCTGAAAAGGGATACTTCTAGGATTGCCACTAGTACCATTGGAAAGAAAACAGGGGTCGGGATTTTTTTTTTTATTGTAACAACTGTACTAAAGTAGCTGTAGCTACAACTACTTTATCGAAAATGTAGTTAACTACAACTACTTGTTTTAAAAAGTAGCGACTACAAACTACTTTTCAAAAGTAGTCAACTTTAGTAAATTAAGTAAGTAAAGTAAGCAACTTCGCTACTTTCAGATTTTGTCAAGAATTCAATTTACAATCGGAACTAAAGACATGGATTAAATAATACGGTGACCCCTCAATATATCATGTCTGCCAGGATACAATCAAATATCTGCGATATAACCGAGGACATTAAAAATTAAGAAAGATAACATACAAGCAAATGTTTTGTGTTTGTCTCCGAAATGTTAGTTTATACACAATACACCTAGCGATATTAAAAGATATGCATAATACAAACAATATACACTGTTAAAAATATGCAGTAAACTGTCCAGTCATTCGACCGTTTTTACAGAAAACGATTACATAACCGTAATTTAACTCTATTCTGACCATAATATGAGCAATAATATGACCAGAATACAGTTAAATTACGGTTATGTAACCATTTTCTATAAAAACGGTCAAATGACTGGACAGTTTGTTGCAAATTTTTAACAGTGTATAAATACAGTTACATAAAAAAAAGTTCTGGAGTGACTCCACTCGTTGCCAGCAAGAAAATTAATTCATTTGGTGGGATAGTACTAGATTTTAGTAGCAAGTGTCAATGATGAAAATCTATGACTTCATGCGATACTTTCTATACACTGTCGCTGAGATTTGCAAATTATTGAGCAGAACACATTTTACACATAAGAAGCAAGTTACGGCCACCTGATTTGCAGAATAGCACATTTCCACTCAAAAGTAGTTCCACTTTCTCGCTACAAACTACTAATTTTTGTATCGCGCTACTCACTACACTACATTGTTCAAAATGTAGCGCACTACACTACAAACTACTGTAAAAAGTAGCGACTATTGTAGTTTCGCTACTTGTAGCACGCTGAACAATATATTTCCGACCCCTGAAAGAGAACATCTTGAGATCTTGGCCTGAAAAGTTTAATTGACCAGAAAACTTTTGTTTCGTTTTGGCGTTCATTCAAATAAGGTTTAAGAAAAAAAATAATTAAAAAAAAAAAAAAAAAAAAAAAAAACCAAGAACGAAAAATCATGCGTCAAGCATAGATTATGTAACACTTTCCAACGCTTTCAAAATAATTTTACAAATCATACCGTTTAATAAGCTGAAAGATTACGTCTAAGTAAACAATTTGAAAAACGCATAACATATTTAAAAAAACATAATTTCAGGAATTTCCAACGTATACAATATTCGGAAAAATATCCGAATACTTTTATTCAGCCCTGTATATGATCTATAGATTTGTATATGTACTACATAGGATGCTAAATTTTAATTGAGTTAAGAAACGCGTAGCACAGTTTAAAGTTCTCCTTCTGGAGTTTTTGTCAATAAACGGAAATGTGTTCGCGAACTTTTGTGCTGCCCTGTATATGATCTACAGAATTTATACACACCACGTAATAAACAAAAAGTGAGTTAAATTTAAAATCGCGTTCAGTAACTTAAAACGCACTTCCAGGAATTATTGTTAACAGACAGTAGAGAATTCTTTTGTATGTCCCTGTAAATAAACGATGACTGCTATACACACAATATTCTGTAGTAAGCCTCTTGTAATGCACCTTAGTGATATATATAAATTCCAATGCGTTTAAAATAGTGAAACATTATTTAAATAAACCGCAGACGATTTTTCTCCATAGACGTAATGTAACGAAATTCTTTTGACTGTCCCTGTAAATTAACTATAAGTGCTATCCACACCCTATTCCATATTAAGCTTCTTGTAATACACCTTAGTGATATATATATCAATTACAATGTGTTTGCAATTGTTTAACATCATTAAAATAAACCGCAAATGAGTTTTTCCCATAGACCGTAATGTAACGGAATTATTTTGAGTGCCCCTGTAAAAAAACTATAAGTGCTACACACTTCCGTTGAAATAGGGAACGTGCTATAGATAACGACAATAACATAGAACAATTGCAAGGCAATCCGAGCATATTTACGGGAGTTAGAGCACGGCCAGACAAACCGAAGTCATAAACACTTTTCAACTAGGTTGGAAAGTGTTAAAAAAAAAAAAAAAAAAAAAAAAACAAGATTCATAATACTTATTTCTCGGGGAAAGGGGGGGGGGGCGAAAATAGATTGGGAAATTTTGATTGAAAATTGAATTTTTGATTGAATTTTCTGTTTTTTTTTTTTTTTTTTTTTTTTTTTTAAGTCTTAGGGAGTCCATAAAAAATTGTAACAACTATAAAAGTTTCAATACGAACACCTAATTTCTACATCATATTTGGATTCTTTTGAAAACTTTACCACAGGACACCCATACGGGGATGCCTTTCCGTCTAATAGTTTAGGAATTATGCAGGTTTAAAGTTTGGAACTCCTAATTTTAATTTCATCGTCAATTAGTTGTAAAACAAACTGCAATATGTGTCGTTTTTACTTACCCATCATACGTAGTATAGGGTAAGTCTTGTAATCGTTTTGAAAATCGAATTTTTTTTTTACGGATTTACATGTTTCAGACACTGGAGATTCCGAAAAATATTTTTAGAAAAAAAAAAATTTGCCGTCCGCCTGTCTGTGTGTGTGTCTGTAAACGCTCTATCTCCCGAACAAATTGAGATAGAGATTTGAAATTTGGTATGTACTTAGTATGTAATAATGGGAAGAAGCTTATTGAATTTCAGTAACCTCGATTATCCGGAACTATTTTTTTCGAACTCTTGAAATATTCGTTCTGATAAAAGGTATATAAAATTTTTCGAAATTGTTTATTTTAAGGAGTGTATATGAAAGACAATAAAAGAACATAAATTTTGCATAAAGAATGAATTTGATCGAATAATGAGTTGCCGAGATATTTGTAATTATATTTTCCACACTCTTCGATTTTTCAATTCAAATTTCAATTCAAAGATATATTTTAATTAGAAATGAGACGCTTAATCCGACGCAGTAAACCGTTAGTTAATAGGATTATCAATTTTGGAGTTATAAGGATGTTTCTTTTATGCAATTCAATATTAGAGCATTTAAAGTTTATGAAGTCATTAAGCCACGATTTTTTTTTTGGAATTGCAATGCATTTTATAAATAGTTTACACATGTTTTATTTTCATATTTTATATTATGCATATCCATGATGGGTAAGTATTACGGTGTCCCTCAAGGACTAGTTTAAATATAACTTAAAAACTACTTTGCGGAATGAACTGTAATTTGGAATTCGCATATATATATATATATATATATATATATATATATATATATATATATAGAAAAGTCTGTATTGTAGTTGTAACTTATAAAAATTGTAACAGAAATCGATTTCTAGAGACTTCAAATATGGAAATCCAAAATTACATCCCATTCTGCAAGTAGTTTTTGAGTTATGCTTAAAAAAATGCACACATTGCAGTTTGTTTTACAACTATTGACATTGAAATTAACATTAGGAGTTGAAAACTTTAATGTGCATTATTCTTAAACTACTTCACCGAATAACTTCTTTTCGGGTATCCTAGAGTAAAATTTTCCAAAGCATCTTAATATATCAAAATTATGTGTTAGCATGGGGAATTTTAAAGTTTGTTACAATTTCTCTATAAAGACGGCCGCCCCACCAGTGGCTGAGAGGTTGTGCTCTCGAAGCTGGTAGACGGGAGGTGCTGGGTTCGATCCCAATCGCGCCCGTCGGCCTAATCGCTCGGAGTTTTCGTGGTTTTCTTTCGAGTCGTGGATTTTCTCCATGCGTAAATACGGATTAGGTTCTCTTAGAAAGACCCCCACGAAGGGCACTCCCCCTGGGCCTATATCCCTAGTGTCGATAATTGGCCGTCAATAATCAACCCAACCCAACCCTATAAAGACGGCCCCTTACCACCTTTTCAAAACGTAGATTGACAGAACACAGAATTTCCAATCGAATGGCTATTCCCTTCCCCCTTTTTCTTTCTACGACAATTTTGATGATTAAATTTCAACGGGTGCACACTTTTACTTACCCATCATACGTAGTATAGGGTAAGTCTTGTAATCGTTTTGAAAATCGAAAAAAAATTTTTGACGGATTTACACGTTTCAGACACTGGAGATTCCGAAAAACATATTTTTAGAAAAAAAAATTTGTCGTCCGTCTGTGTGTCTGTGTGTCTGTAAACGCTCTATCTCCCGAAAAAATTTAGATAGAGACTTGCAATTTGGTATGTACTTAGTATGTAATAATGGGAAGAAGCCTATTTCATTTCAATAACCTCGATTAACCGGAACTATTTTTTTCGGACTCTCGAAATATTCGTTCTGATAAAAGGAAAGGTATATAAAAATTTTCGAAATTGTTTATTTTAAGAAATGAATATAAAAAACAATAAAAAAACATAAATTTTGCATAAAGCATGAAGTCGATCGGATAATTAGTTGCCGAGATATTTGGAATCCTATTTTCCACACTCTTCGATTTTTCATGACCCTGTATTTCATCCAAATTTCACTTCAAAGATATATTTTAATTGGAAATTTGATGCTTAATCAGATGCAATAAACCGCTAGTTAATAGGATTATAATTTTTGGAGTTATAAGGATGTTTCTTTCAAGCAATTCAGTAATCGAGCCTTTAAAGTTTGTGACGTCATCAAGCCTCGATTTTATTTGAATTGCAATGCATTTTATAAGTAATTTACACATTTTTTATTTTAATATTTTACATTATGCATATCCATGATGGGTAAGTATTACGGTGGCCCCCAACGGCTAGTTTTTTTTTTTTTTGTTTTGCGTGTACTGTATATACGGAATCAAAGTAAAGAAAGTACGGGTACATTCAAATATCTCTTGGACGAATAAAGCTAGAATTGCGAAACGAGAGCGAGTCAACCTTTAGTAACATGACTATGTGCTATCATATGAGATTGGCTGCAGCGCCCCTAGTATTGAAATTTGAAAATTATCTACCGTATCTCCAAAACTATGACAGGCAGTGGAAAACGTCAGTTAGAAAACTGTAGAGCGTCCTCGATTTAGTATGAAATGTCTTGCATGTAAAAATAATGTTATTAGAGACTCTGAAATGTTATTTTTTGATAACCAATCACCGGCTTAAATGTGTTACTAATCGTGAACATATTACGTAAATTTTTTAGACAAAATTTAATTTTTTCAACGGAAAACTTAAAGTTAAAAAAAAGAAAAAGAAATGTTTATCTATACAGGGATATATTTAGGGGAAATTTGGGTCCTTTAAAGGACCCTTCACTAATTTATTCACTAATTTATTCACACTTCACATTTTTTTAAATCTTAAAACAAGACCCTTCGCAATTTTTTTTTTAACTTTCAACAGGACTTTTCAGAAAATTCTTTGTCATAAAAATAGACCTTTCAAAAAACTTTTTTCATCTCCAAAATGAACCAATTTAATCAATCTACCCCATTAAAATCCGTGCACGTATCTATGTAACCTCAAAAATTTGGAAACCGCAGGTCGTAGGGCTACGAAATTTGGCACACTAGTTGCTGGTAGAGGGCCCATGAACGATTGGGGCAAAAAATTCGAAAATTTTAAATAGATTTTTCTTTTATTATTATATATTTTTGACGAATTTTTGCCTTTTTTATATGTTCAACCCGTAATCGCGCGAGTTCTAACCAGCTCTAAATGTTTACTGTGAGATATACATATTACGTACGCCACGCTGCAATACTAAGGAGCTGTAGCGGGTAATGCGATAATTCTTTTACCTCGCATGCAAAATAATTAGAGATTATTTAATTGCGCTTAATTATTACCCTTTTTTTTATAAATAAATAAAAACGTTTTATCACAAACATCAACAGAACTTTTTATTCTATTTATTCCCTTATTCCAAAGAGCAACATGATAAATTAAGTTTCATTTAAAAAAATTCACAGTAGTAGAAAAATATTTCCAAATCGTATTATACTGATTGAACAACCCAACACTTTAACAGGGGGGATTAAATTCATTTTATTCACATTTTAGAATTAAATTCATGAACTCTCGTGCGTAGAACGAGTTAAACAGCTAGTTTAAAATAAAGCAAGACCTGTCACAAAACAGCCGAAGTTGTCTGAGAAATTATTACTAGTTTTTTGTCATAAAGTATCTTTTTATAAACAGATAAACAGGAACCCAAATACAGCGATAATTTCAAAATCACAAAATTGTGACTCGATTTTTCACGAATATAAAAAGCTTCACAATTTCACAAAAATAGGACCCTGTGAGAAAAGTCTGGACAGATCCCTGCTATAAGAATATGACATTCTACTGTATAAATAATTAAAAATATACCAAATTTATAACAGTTTCGACAATTCGCAGATGGTTTTTGAACAGGAAAAAATGTACTAGCATTCTACAATTAAATATAAAAAACAAAATCCTGTACGTTAGCGAGCAAACACAACATGTAATTTATAAAGTTTGTATAAATATATTTAATGTAACTAATTCTTTTTCTTCTTCTTCTTCTTGAGTGTGGAAGCACTTATAGCACCTTTTATTCAGTCTGCTTTTCTCATATTCGTGACCACAAAATGCTCGTATACATGTAATTGCTTTGCCTAGTGCATAATATTTGTTTGAGCTATATTAATAAAAGAAAGATGTTTGTCTGTGTGCGATGGCTAAGGAAATCTACCGCAGGTAGATTAATAGGCATCGTCAGAAAATTTGGATGCAGATAGTCCAAGGTAGGTTCAAATGCACCTGGGGCTCAGATTTTTCATTTTTTGTTAATTAACCAAGATATTAATTAAAAACCACAATTAACATCGCAAAATGACGCGAAAAGACCGAAACCCCGTTCCCATGTTTTCGTTGCAGGGAAAATACGATGGGGGAGAAAGAGAAAACGTTTTTTTTTTTTTTTTTTTTTTTTTTTTTTTTTCTGCGTCTTTTGAAGCCATAATCAGATCAGCTTTACTATTCGAAATACGGAAAAGCAAAAAAAAATAAAAATAAAAATACACACTATTAGAGGGTTCTTTAACCTGTAAGTCGTTTAAAAAAAACGTATTAATATTTATCCTTTCAAATAAACATATAAGTAAAATCGAAACGTCTTTTTAGATGGGTTTTTTCCTTCCGCATCTTTGCAAGTGGTCATCCGCCGTCCTGTTTAAAATATGAAACAACAAAAAATATCCAAAAAATATCCAATTAATATGGGCATTTTTTCCTTTCTCACGGTCATGGTGTAATCCGTTTAAAAAAAAATATTAATATTAACCTAACCTAAAAAAAAAAAAAAAAAAATGCTGTTTTTAGGTTTTCTGTTTTTTCTGCAATTTTTCCCTTTGAACAAATTAGTTTCTGGCACTCATTTCGCGATTTTCAGCAATGTTTAAAATTCTGCATATCGAAATACGAAAAATAAAATAAAATGCATTTCTTTTAAAACGACGTCTTCGGTTTAAAAAAATATTACTATTAACTGTTTCAAAAAATTCTTTTTTGTAATTCACGCACAATTTCGCAAGACTTTTTCTTTTACTGTTTTAGAACATTTTCGTTTCTGTGCATGCGCTGGGAAATCTATGGTTTCAACAAAGATAGGTATATTTTTGAGTATAAAAGAGGGGGTGGGGAGGGGGGCAGCGGGTATATTATTTAGGTTTTCTCGGGAACTTTTGGTCAGAATTGAAAGTTTAATATATCGAAACGTCAGAAATTAAATAGGCAGTATAACGAAGATTCCTTAGTTCGTTTGGATAAATTTCCATTTAAAAATATAAAATCATGCAAAATTGAGGGTGTACGCTGCCGAAGGCAAAGGGGCCCCCAACCTAAGATTAGGCTCATTTGGAAACATTTTCGTTTAAATATATAAATTCATTCAACACTAGTTGTAGGTATATTTAAGGTTATTATCACGGTTCCGGGCTATACGGCGCTCTTTTGTTTAAAAATATCAAATCAGAACAGACCGGAAGCTACGTAGCACGCCCGTTGTACGCTGCCGAAGTCAGTGGGCCCCCAACTCTAGGTTCGTTTAGATAGATTTTCATTAAAAAATATAAAATCACGCAAATTTGAGGATGTACGCTGCCGAAAGCCGTGAGAACCCCAGCATTAGGATCGTTTGGAAAGGTTTTCGTTTAAATCGTTTAACATCAATTTTAGGTATATTTAAGGTATGCCTAATCACTGAAATATACCTAAGGTATCACTGGTCCAGGCAACGCCGAGCGATTCTGTTAGACCTTGACATAAATAGACACTGATTACGTTTTGGCGTAAATAGCCCTGCTGGTGGCGCTGCTATGCTGCATTTTTCATGATTTTCCGGATAGCTATATCTCAAGAATTGATGCACAGAACTTCAGATTCAATTAAACGTTGACATAAGTAGTTGTTGTTGGTTAGGTTTTGGTGTAAATCTCCCAGCAAGTGGTACTGCTATGCTGCATTTTTCGGGATTTTAGCGATAGTCATACCTCAAGAACTAATGCACGGAATTTAATTTTAATAAAACTTTAGATTCGATTAGACCTTGATATAAATTGGTGCTGATTCGTTTTTGGTGTAAATCGTCCGACGGTGGCGCTGCTATGCTGCAGTTTTCACGATTTCCGCAGTAACTCTCTATCTCAAGAACTAATGCATGGAATTTAATCAAACTTCAGATTCAGTTAGACGTTGACATAAGTTTTTGCTGATTAGGTTTTTGGGTAAATAGCCCAACAGGTGGTGCTGTTATGTTGTACTTTTTCAGGATTTCAATGATTTTAGTGATAGTCATATCTTTAGAATTAATGCATGGAATTTCATCAAACTTCATATTCTGTTAGGCCTTGACACATAAGTTGATGCTGATTAGGTTTTCGTGTACAATTATATAACAGGTGGCGCTGCTATGCTGCATTTTTGTATTCTAAAATTCTTAATTAAAAAAATTATGCATTCTGATGTATTAAGAGGCTACTTCATTCACGCGGAAACACCTGCTCGCTAATGTTAATCCTATGGGAGAAAGTTTTTACGATATCTTGTTAGCATTTCAATATTTTTAAATGATTTTTTTTTTTTTTGCATTGGATAGCTGAAGTCGATCTCGTATGCAGGCCCTTTTGTACTTTTTTTAAATTTTGTTTGCAGGTTTTTTTCATGAGGATACTTTCACTTTCGAAACAGATTCCGAAAGTAAAAGTATCTTAATAAAAAAAACTTGCTAACAAAATCGAAAAAGTAAAAAAGGGCCACCATAGAGATCAACCTCAGCTATCCAATAAAGCAAAAAAAAAAAAAAATTAAAATATTGAAATGCAAGTGAGTTATTGTAAACACTTTATACTATAGGATTAACATTAGTGAGCGGGTGTTTTTGCATGATTGAACCTTTTAACATGAAGTAGCCTTTTAACATGTATGATGTAGAAGAAAGTTTTTTAATTTACAATCAGACTACTTTTTTTTTTCCCCTGGGCACGTGATGCACTTTTTTATGGAGTGTAATTATTATGCTTTTAAGATTTTTCATAACAGTAGTAATATAAACATGTTAGAATAACAATTATACATATTAGCTGATATGTATAATTGCTAGTGGGTGATTGTGTTCAGGTTATATACCTGAATTCAGGTATTTTTTTCATTTTCAGTACTGAAATTCCGTTTTTTCTGGTAGTTAAATTCATAAAATAAGACTAAATATCAATTTCATATGATTGCTAAACATAATTAAAATTCATATATTTCATAATTTGACCTCCCTGTAATAAATTATGTGTTCCCTCCCCCTTTAGTCCATTCAGAAACATTTTCTTGCTAAAATTCAGGTATTTTTTCATGAATCCACAATCACCCCTGTAAGTATGTAGAGTAGTAAATATTGAATTCTAATTTCATTGCAATTTTCGAAAACAAAGTTTCACACAAATCATGTTCATTGAAAAATTTGGTAGGCTACAGAAACAAAAGACAGCAGGTAGATTCTGTAGCAAAAAGGCTACAGAATCTACAGAAACAAAGCAGACTTTGTTTTATGAGTAAGGAGCAGATTCTGAGAAATCATTGCTAGAAATAATTTATTATGAAACAGGTTTTGAATTTTAGAGGAGATTTGTCCCTCTTTAGTTCAAATTTAAGAGGGAGGGGGGATTTATAATTCAAGTTCTTAATTATTTCTTTATTTTCTTTCTTTCATTCTTCATAATCACAATCACATATTTACTCCAATCATTACAATACTATGAAATCATTTGCTGTATGAAATCATATTATATATAGTACTCTAAAAAATTTGCACAGCCGGGCACCATGGGTTTTGCACATTTCTGAATTGTGCGGACTTTAGATCATTGCTTTTGTTTACATTTTAAAATCTCACCTGAATACAGTAAAATCTCTTGTAACTGGCATCCAATTAACCGGAAATATTAAAATAACGGAGGTTTTGAAGGCTTACATTTAAATTTGAAATTTAAGCTTTATGAGATTTAAAAAAAAAAAAAGAATCATCATTAATCAAAATTTTCTTATCCTTATGGAGCAAAAAATTTGGAAGTTCCGTGACCGATTGCCTCATGACAGATTGAATTTTACGATTTTTTCCGTGAGCGTTTGACGATATGCACGGTTTTTTTTTTTTTTTTTGCACGATTGTTTGACGAAATTGGCAATTTTTTTTTTGATGAAATTGCCGATTTTTGTCCATGACTGATATGCGAAATTCTCTATTTGTTTCCACAATCTTTTGAAGAAATTCACTATTTGTTTCCATGACCAACTGATGAAATTTGTGATTTTTTCCTGCGAGCGATTGCTGAAATTCGCATGTTTTCTGCAAAGCATAAGAATTACATGCCGGGGAAAGAATTTAAGGGGGGGGATTCCGCATAGCATTTTTCATTAGGGGAGATCTTCCTATTTTGTGTGCAATTTGCAGAATCCCATTCACTATTTCAAATCCTTAAAAAAAACTAATGCAGGGTGCAGAGTTAAGGAAAATGATGACAAAAGAAAATAAAAAAAGAAAAATGGTTTTAGAAATCCGTATTTATATATTAAAGTGAGCATTTTTAATGATCAATTTTTATATAAACTCTTTTAAGTAATCACACTGGAAAATGTTCTTTAACATCAGTTTTAGAATCGGAAATTATTGCCTATTTCATGATTTCATCATCAAAATTATTTGAAACTTTAATTAACCATGGCAGATACAAGGAGCTTGAACTCTGAGATTTTTAATCAGAAGCTGATTATATATATATAATATACCATAAAATCCCGATTGTAAGCCCCCCCCCCTTTTTCAAAACCAAAAGGGTTGAACGTGGGAGGCTTATAATCGGGATTTTAAAGAAAATCATTTAAAAACCCGTTTTATCATTAATTGCGAAGTAAAAAAGGGCGAGAATCTTCTGTATTTCGGCAGATTTTCACTCAAAATAAATATATAAAATCTGAATCCCCCTCCTAAAATTTCCCCACTCTCCCTAAAATCTGCCCCCCCCCCCCCAAAAAAAAAAAAATTGAAATTTTTTTTAAATAATATTTTTCTTTATTTGTTATTTTATTGTAACAATGAATAATCAATCAT
The DNA here is from genome assembly GCA_963931845.1 of Maratus michaelseni. Taxonomy (NCBI): domain Eukaryota; kingdom Metazoa; phylum Arthropoda; class Arachnida; order Araneae; family Salticidae; genus Maratus; species Maratus michaelseni. The sequence goes on from OZ007586.1 coordinate 101,371,175, forward strand.
CTAAATCCCCCTCAAAATTACTGCTTCCTTCTTTGCCCCCCCCCCTCTAGTATCAAAACCCCATAGTTTAACCTTTATAACTCTTTAATTTTAAATTTCTTTTCAGACTTATTTAATACTCCACATTAGCAATAAATAAACCTAATCTACCACCTAAATCAACCTCTCCTCCTTAAATCTTTGCTTTTCTCCCCTGTCTCCCCCACCCAGCCTCATCACATGAAGACCCTCTCCCTGCAAATGCATATCATTAAATTTTAAATCTTTAAAATTCTTAATTTGTTTCTGCTCTATTTGTTATTTTTTGTAACAATATTTAAATATCAATCTAAATTATTCCCCTTCCCTCCCCCAAAAAGTCCTCTTTATTTACTTTGCACCCCCAAGTACATACTTTAAAATCTTTAATTTTTTTCCTACGATAATTAAATAATAATTTTCAACAATTATTAAATAATTACAGTCGAACTTCGATTTAACGTACTTTGATTTAACGAATTCTCCGATTTAACGAATATTTTTTCTGTCCTGACAAAAAGTGTGCAAAAATGCTCTGATTTAACGAATTTTTAGCTTTGATTTAACGAACAACAGTCGCTGAAAAAAAATTCGCATTCGCACATAAAACTGAAACTTTGAATTTTTCGCACATAAAATTTTGAATTTTTCACACCCTAATCCAAATCTTACAATTTTTTTCTCATTTCTGGTGGATTCAAAAGACAGACTTTCTCCCTTTTCAACTAGAAACATGACAAAGAGCACAGATAAGGAGGGTCGTAGAATGACTGTTTAAATGGACCTCTGCCTTTTCATGAATCAGTTGACCTTGATGACTGGGACTTCAAGTGCAAACTACATTTTCAGAGAAATGTTACTTCTGGGTGTTGCAATACAGGACTGGTTCGCAGCTGGTACTAAACAAAGCCGATAGTGACTCTGCTCAAAACTGACGATTCGTTGTGCATTGCACGTGATCTGTACTGTGCGAGGATGACCACCGAATCCAGAAAAAGGCAAAAGGTTTTCAATTGACGAAAAAATGTGTTTATTAAAAGAGATAGATAAGAACGTTGGGAGTCAGAAAAGCATCGCAGAGAAATTTGGAATTTCGACTTCTATGCTATGAACTATTCTGAAGAATAGAAAAGATATTGAAGAATGCGCTGCAAGCTGTGGTAAAAAAGCAGCTTCAAATACAAAATCTGTGAAAACCAGTTCTTTTTCATTAGTGGAAGAACAGCTTATGTCTTGGTTTGCTGAAGCTAAAGGCAGAAACATAGCTATAAGTGGACCTCTTCTTCAAGAAAAAGCTCAGCAAATTGCATCTTAGCTTGATGAAACGAACTTCAAGGCTTCAAGAGGTTGGCTAGACAACCTAAAGAAGAGGAATAACATTGTTTATAAAATTATGAGCCAAGAAAAGAAAAGTGTGGATCCAGAAACTGTCGAAAAATGGAAAACTGAAACTGTACCAGAACTCAAAGAATATTCCCAGTCTGACATATTTAATGCGGACGAAACTGGTCTGTTCTATAATTTGCAGCCAGATAACACCTTTTGTTATCAAAAAGAAAAGTGCTGTGGAGGGAAGAAAAGTAAGCTTTGCATAACTGTTCTTTTAGCTGCGAATTCTGGTGGATCTGAAAAGTTGCTTCCATATGTAATTGAAAAATCATCCAATGCAAGATGTTTCAGAAATGTCTTATGGCTTCCAAAAAATATAGTGCTAATAAGAAATCATGGATGAACGCAACATTGTTTGCCAAGAGGTTAAAAGATTTAGACAGAAAGATGAGAAGTGAAAAAAGAAAAATCATTATTTTCATTGATCAATGCCCAGCACATCCTTCAGGTTATGAATTTTCAAATGTGAAAGGGAAATTCTTCCCAGCAAATTGCACAAGTGAACTGCAGCCCATGGATTTGGGTGTCGTAAGGTCCTTTAAGATGCAATACCGAAAACTCCTTGTTCGGAAAATTCTTGTCAACATGGAAGGAAACTCCCAGAAAAAATGAGTAAATTTTCTAAACATCCTCGAAGGATAAGCTTCGTATGACAAGCATGGAATTCTGTGGCAGATACTACTTTTGTAAACTGTTTTAAGGCAGCAGGATTTAATTGCCAAGGTATCCTATCGAATGTTCAAACGAAGCAAGTGCCTTTGAAGTCAGCTATTAAGAAACAGTCATTGATAACGATGGGCTGGAATGGGAAGATAGTCAAATGCCTGGATGGGAAGATGTCCTAGTAATGGAAATTTTACAGAACATGTGTCTTGCGATGTAGAGCTAAGTACCTGCGATGGTGAACAGAAAGAGAATGAAGATTCTGAAAGCAGTGAAGATGACGAAGAAACGGAAATTTGAATTAAAAAAGGTGACATTCTAAGAAGCAGTTTTGCAGCTTGAACACTTTAAAAAATTATTTTTTGTCTCGCGAGGTTGAGGATGTTGTTCTTACAAAGTTAGAAAACATCGACAAAGAACTTTGGAAAGAAAAAACAAAGAACCCAAAACAAAACACTATCAAGGATTTCTTTCCAAAGTGCCAATAAGTATGTATATATTATGTGTTAAATTTTAAAAACAAGTAACATTAAAGAATTTAGATAATTTTAAAGTTGAACTCCTAACGTATAACTTATAATTTTTAAGCTCGTAGTAAACAATAATCATTCTTTTTTTCATATCTGTATATCTAAGGGTATTTTGCATTGATATTTTTATACCATACTCTTTACAAAAATTGATATTCGATTTAACGAATTGCTTCGATTTGACGAACGATTTGTGGGTCCCAGTCAATTCGTTAAATCGAGGTTCGACTGTATCTAATTTGCTCCTCCCCCCTCCACCAAAAAAAAAATCTGCTTCTCACTCCCCCCCCCCTCTTCAGCACACAAACTTTAAAATGTTTAAATTTATTTTTTAAAGACTTATGCTTTATTATTACTTTGTAGCAACAATAAATAAATGATCATGTAACTCTCCCCTTAAATTTCCATTCCTCATCCCCAGAGAAATTAATAATTATAATGTTAATTATAGTGGTTGATTATTTATTTACTGTCACTAGACAGCAACAAATAGAGCATATAATTTTTAATAAAGAGTTTTAAAGATTTTAAGCTTTGTATGCTGAAGGGGAGGGGAAACATAAATTTTGGATGGAGGGGAGATTGTAGTTTGGAGGACTGATTTTTTTACTTATTGTTGTTATATTACTAGCGAGCAGTAAGAAAGCCAGAAGAATGTAAGGTTTTCAAAATTTTGAACTGTTTGTGTTGGGGAGGGCAGAGAAGGAAATCAGACATTTCATGGGGGGGGGGGAGTAACATAATATTGTATTAACATAATACAAGAGCAAAAGTGGAAATCTACCAAAATTTTCAAAAGATTGAAAATTCTCTTCCTTGGATTTTTAAAATCCATTTTTTGTGCAAAAGAAAAAATTGTGTGTGTGTGTGTGGGGGGGGGGGGGGGGGCTTATATTTGGGAATGGAAAAGAAAATCAAAATTTCTTAAAAGTGAGTGGGGGGGGGCTTACTTTCGGTATTTTACGGTATATTTATGTGATGAAACGGGCTCTGTACCGCAAAACTAGCAGATTCTCTAATGAGGCTCTTGATGAAGACATAAACTGCCGAACAATAAGTTTTGATGAGTTCAGTAATTTTTACTGCGTGAGAACGAGGAAGAAGGAGTCAAGATGCAGACTTAGTAAGACAGACCAGGAGATGCTCCGAAATTTTTGCGGCCAGCCGGGGCGAGCTGAGCTGAGTAACGGCTTATCGGAAAACGGCCTTTACGAGCTGCAATGTTGTTAATATTATCTGTAAACTTGTAAATATTTGTAATTATTTTACATATAACCAAGAACATTAAATTGAGTAAGATTTCACTAAAAATCGGCCCTGGACTTTATTCATTCCCATCTAGACGACTGAGCATATAAAGTATATCTACATTTATAATATATAATATATATATATATATATATATATATATATAATCTCAAAATTAAAATTCACAATAAATGTTATTACTTAGTCAGCTGAAAATGGTAAAGAATTTCAGAAGGGATATTATGTAAATTATCATCTAGATTTTTTGATTTATCTTAATTTATTTTTGTAGTTAATCTACTTTTTTGTGAAAAGATCCATAAAAACATATAGCCAATATTTCACTTTCATATATTGGGTCAGGTGGGGGTAAAATAGGTAGGTTTCAAAAATGAATTTATAAAAAATACAAATTGTAATTTTTTGCAATTGTTTTGCCAGATTAGTGTGTTACAGGAATCAGTTATCATTTCTCAATGAATATTGAAATATTTGTTGCTTTATTATTATACTTGTTAGCCATTTTAAAATTTTAGATGATATGACTTGGTTGTAATGCTAAGAAAAACCTTGGATTTAAAGTAAATAAGAACTTATTTTCAGCTTAATTTATCGAGGTTTAACTTTCTGCATTTTTTATTACAAAATAACATAAAATTAATATTTTAGAGCACAAAAAATTGATAAATTAATATATAGTAAAAGTAAAACATTCAACTTTCAGCTATATGCTTACTTTGTAACAATTATTAAACAAGAAACTTTGTAAAGTGACAAAAAAAAAAAAAGAGATGGAAGCCCGAAATAATAACTAAATTGTGGCTAAAAGTATTACCAACAGCGTTATTGATGATTTAGAAGAGGTTTTGTTTCTTTAGAAGAGGAAAACTTAACTAATTTAAATAGTAATAGTGGCAGACAAACTATCAGAATTTGATTTTAGGTCAGAGTTTTTGAAGAAGACAACAAATTAAATATTTCTCGGGATCACAATAAACAGGAATATATAGTTAAATTCACAAAAAAAAAAGAGTGGAGGTTCCTATATCACGTTTACTGAAAAAGATTACATGTTTGTATCACAAATTGCAGCTGTCCTTTCTGATAATCCAGTGAACCATAATACAGACTATTTCTTCTCTTACATCTGTCGTTTAATATTTTCAGTATTCTAAAGAACATTTTTAATCAGATTCATGTGCATTTATTTACTTAAATAAATTGAAAGATTTAAATAAATATAGTTTGTTTTACCTCACGGCATGGGGTAAAATAGTTAATTGACGATGTATTTTAAAATACCACTAGCTGACCTCCGCCCGGCGTTGTCCGGGCCCGTGATAATAAATTAAAAAAAACATATCAAGTTTTTATTATTTTATATCTTAACCCGATTTTGTATGAAATTATATTTTTAAATGAAAAATTCATGAAAAAATATTAATATTTAATGATAAAAGCGCTCATTTTCTTATTTTTTTTACCTAGGATCATTTCATAGTTTTAAAATAAAAAGTTCTTTTTGTCCAAACTCTTTGAAATCTTTATTGGTGATAAATAAAACAGTTTTACAGCCTGTGTAAAAATTTTGTGAAAAATATTATTTAATTGTAAAAGAAATGTTTTCTTTTCGCTTTTTTGTTTGTTTTTGCATCGGCTCCTTTAACATAGCAAGAAAAAAATAGTTCTCATCTTCCGAACTCTGACATTTCAATCGGTTATAAATATAGCTGTATCCAAGCTCTCTTTAAAATTTTGCGAAAAAATATGCATATTTAGTAGTGAAAACATGAATTCTTTAAAAAAGGCTTTAGCTTTCAACCTCAGAGCAAAAATATATTAGAAGGTCTATGCTTTCAATGGCAATGGTACGGCTTCATCTGTTTTCAATCAACCCTTTTCAATCCCCCTAGGCTAAACAGGTGAGTGTTAATCAATCAGGTTTCCCATTTCTGAGGGTAGAAGCCTTGAAAAAAACAAAGTATGTGCAAAGAGACGATTTTCATGTGGATTTGACAGAATGCGCTTTTCGTTTTAAATATATAGATTATCAGTAATCATTTGCAATTTTATTGTTGAAATTGTCCTTGAATGCTGGGAGCAATGTTCAATTGCACGTTCTATGTAATTTTTTCAAACTAAGTATGAATAAAGAAAAGAGCCGTTTTATAACTGTTTTACCCCACCTGACTCTCCAGAGAGAGGAGAGCATGGAATCTTTTCTTTTTTGTATGTAAAAGTAACAGTAGAATGTGCGAACTGATGTAGTGAATATGCATGACAGATGCTGTGTAAGCATGTGGTATCATTTATTGCCATCATTCATGCTAATTTAATAATATTGACACTTATTTTTAACTTAATATATTTATAAATAATCTATATGTGTTATTTATTTAATTTCAGAAAATGGCCTTCTTAGTTACGCCAATCCGAATTATCAGCTGACTGCTTCTGATGAAAATTGTAACACTGAAGCTGATGATGGATTTGATGATCTTTATGAAGGATTAGACATTTCTTGCAGATATAATCGTAGACCTGGTATCCATAGTCGACGAAGTTATGCCTCTTTGGATCCAACTTCTATGGGTGTTGATGTTGAGACAGAAACTTCACCAATGCTGTCTGTGAATTCTGAAAGTAATCTGTAAGTTTAGGCTACATTAATAAATAGATTTTTATTTTAGAATGATAGGAATATAATTATTATTTAAAAAATTATTTTATTATTAAAGCAAAAATGCTATGATTGTATAATTTGTTTGTTCTGTGTTCTACTTGAAATGGTTAAGAAATTTGTTGTTAAATGTGGTCAGATTTATCAATATTTAAATATTCTGTGCTAAGTAAACAAGAAAGAAAACTCATGCATCTAGCATAGATTATGAAACACTTTCCAGCACATTAGAATATTGTAACAAAACTTCATTGTTTAATAAGGTGAAAGATGATATCTAATATCTAAGTAAACAATTTGGTAAATACATAACACATTTGAAAACCGAATTTCAGCAATTACCATCTATTGTCAGAAAAGTATCCAAATTCTTTTGTGCAGCACTGTATGTGATCTATAGATTTGTAAATGTTCTACACAGTGTGCTAAAATTTAGTTCAGTTAGGAAAGTTATAACACAGTCAAAAGTTGCACTCTAGCAATTTCTGCCAATAAACAGAAATGTATTTTTTTTTTTTTTTTTTGTGCAGCCCTGTCTATGATCTATAGAATTTATATACCAAGTAATATGCAAATAATTAGTTAGATTTAAAAACTCATACCACAGCTGAAAATGAACTTTCAGTCATTATCGCTCATAATCTACTGCAACCAAATTCTTTTGTGCATCCCTGTAAATGAACAATAAATACTATGCACACAATATTCTGCAGTAAGTATCTTTTAGTGTAGATCAGTGATGTATATGAATTTCAATATGTTTGAAATAGTGCAACATCATTAAAATACATTTCAAATGATTTGTCTTGATAGACCATAATGTAACAGAAATCTTTTGAGTGTCCCTGTAAATGAATTATAAATGGTACATACTTCATTTTCAATTGCAAACATGCCATGTTAAACCTCTATAACATTCTTCAATTTCATGGCAACGTCCCGCAGTGGGCGCGGGCGGTTAAGCTCGGTTCCCGTAAGATCACCGAAAGCTAAGCAGCATCGACCAAGGTCAGTGCTTGGGAGGGTGACAACTTCTCTCGACTGCCGCTGCTGTGCGACCGTGTACGTTAATGGGAGCTGGTGCTCATAAAATCTGTTCATGGCTCCAATGTCCTCCAAGTTTAGTATAAGCGTTACCTCTGGGGGTGCCAATCCAGGTGCAAGTCTCTCATCTGGAATTGGTTCAAAATTAGGAGACCAGCTCTAGAAGTCCAACCTCCCTTGAAGCTCTGGTACCCCTTCTTTCAGAAAAGTGCCTTGGCACTTTCTCTGACTCGCCAACAACATTTCATGGCAACTTGAGTATATTTACATATTCGTTAGAGAATGAACAGACAGGCAAACTGATGTGATAAACACTTTTAAGATATGTTGGAAAGTGTTAAAAATGAAGTCTTAATTCAATTTATCAGATATATTCTATCATTTATATATTTATGTTCCTTAATTTTGCTATGTTAGACTTTCTTTTATGCAGTAATTAATATTACATATTAATTGTAGTGTAGCTCTTTTATGAAAAAACAGAAACTATATCATTCTACTATTTTAATTTGTAGTTTAGTGAGTGAAAATTATATTTAAAAATGCACATAAGTATTATAGGCATTTTAGTTATTTAAAAATGAATCAAGGAGATTGAATAATTACTATATATTTCAGGAATGAAACAGATGGTGTAAATTCCCCTATGGGACAAAAATCATTTCAAGTAGTTGACAATGGTAATTTAGTTTTTGATTCAAATGACAACAAAGAAATGGGAAAGAGATCAAATCTATTAGATTACTATATAAGTTTAGAAGCAGCAACTCAGAAACAAAAGAAAATTTCTGCACTTCAGCCGTTTTGTAATCCTGCACCTATGTCACCCAATCCAGCTCATGCAGGAGTGTAAGTTTAAAATTTTTTAATTTATTCTGTTGTTCAATATTTTATAGACATCTTTTAATAACATCTATAAGAATCCAAATATAATACATATTCTTGTTCTGTTGAATTAGTTTTTATATTACTATAATATAAATTCCAAATTAGTGAAGTGTGTTTTGTCCTAGTATTTAAAAAGGTTCATTTCAGTACAAAAATATATTTATATATATATATATATTAAATATACTTTAATCTTATGTTTAATAAATATACTTTAATTTTTTATGTTTAAATATACTTTAATCTTACATTTTAAAAAGTGTTATGTCATAAATGCAGTTGAATAATTTTGAATAGATGCATGAAAGATTAGGCTTGAAATTTTCCAGCTGTTGTTTTTTAATGTTGTGGCACACTTATGGGGATATTTTCTTTCGTTCCCTAGAAGCATTGCAATTTTCATCCTGAAAACACATATTCTTTAAACACTTTTCTTCTCACAGTGGTCTCTTAATTGTTGTTTGAGTTTGTTGTTCTATTTCTTTACCAAACTCATTTAAATTTTATTTTTAATCTCTTGGTATTAAAATTTAAAAGATTTCAGTGTTCTTATTTTGGTCTCCCTGGTTAATGGAGTTCATATTGGGCTCTGCATGTCAAACCTAGTAACCTGTTAGGGGATTTCCCCAGTTGCATTTCTCTGTGTCATGTTCCCCAATCAGCCCCTCCATAGGGGTCGAGGTTGAGGGTCCTTGCAGGGAGCGCTGTGTTCTTGAACCAGCTACTGGTGGTGGGTGCTTCATACATATCTACATCTCTGGAAATTCCAGTAGTACGGTAATAGAGTAAAATTACAGAAATCTACCCCCCAAAAAAAATTGTTAAGTGGGCATGGAAAAAAATCACGAATTTTGACAGTTTGTCATGGAAAAAAAGATGACATTGGGGACTTCGTCAGTCAGTTGTGAAAAAGAATCATAGATTTCGTCAATCGGTCATTGAAAAAATTGTAAATTTTGTTAACAGGTCATTGAAAAAATTGTAAATTTTGTTAACAGGTCGTTGATAAAAAATCATTAATTTCATCAGTGAGTTGTGGCAAAATATCACGAATTTCTTCAATCAGTCGCGGCAAAAATTTTGGATTTCGTCAATTGGCTGTTGAAAAATATTACAAAATTTCTCGATCAGTAGTTGATAAAAATCATGAATTTCATCACTTACTCAGGGTAAAAATCGCGAATTTCGTCAGTTTGTCACGGGAAAAAAAATCGACATTGGGAACTTCATCAATCAGTTGTGAAAAAGAATTGCAGGTTTCTTCAATCGATTGCAGAAAAAAAGTCGCAAATTTTGTGAATGTATCGCTTAAAAAAAATTGTAAATTTCATGAATCAGTTGTTAAAAAAAATTGGTGGTTTTCAATCACTGATTGAAAATAATCTTGAATTTCTTCAATCAGTCGCAGCAAAAAATCATAGATTTCTTCAATCAGTTGCAGCAAAACATCGCATATTTCATCAATCAGTCATTGAAAAATATCGAGAAATTTTCGTATGGTTGTTGATAAAAATCAGGAATTGCGTCAATCACTCGTGGCAAAAATTTGTGAATTTCTTCAATCAGTTGCGGAAAAAAATGGTGGATTTCACCAATCAGTCATTGAAAAAAATTGCAAATATTGTCAATTAGTCACTGCAAAAAATCGATAAATTCGTCAATCAGTCACGGTAAAATATTGCAATACTCGTCAATCCATCATTGATAAAAATCGCACAGTAAAAAGTCCAAATTTCGTCAGTCATTCACAGCAAAAACTGAATTTTGTGAATTCGTCACATAATTTCACACAATTATATTGATCAAGATTTTTTTACTCTGTATGAATAACAAAAATTTAATTCCTTTTTTATAAATTTATTACAAAGAATCATTTATACTTAAAAAATAAAAGTAAATTAAATAACCTTTATTTTAATTATGTTTATATGGATAAATGCAAATGCTATAAGGGGTGAGGATTCAAGAAATATTTAAAAAATATTAACAAGTATAGCTTGAAAAAAATTTGTACGACTCCTGAAAGGTTAATTTTTGACTCCTGAAGAGTGTCCAAAAGTCCTGAACTTTAACTAGTTTACTCTTGATATAGTCTTTACAATTTTGGCATCTATGGTGCTTGAGGATGGGAGTTCTTTTAGGTGGTCCCCACTTGGCCCTTTTTGTAGGAATCTGGGGAAGATGATGAGGAGCCTGGCCTGGACGTTGTTTTCTTGTGGCAGCCACCAGGTGGAAGGAGATTGGTAGCAGTGTCTCTCTATGCAGCCATTCCTTGGCTCCTCCTCCAGGGGAAGATGACAGAGAACTTGGGGGGGGGGGGGTGCCAGGGGCAGGTGCTTTCATACCTGGACAAGGATTCTGGGCAAAATCTAGTGAAAGGGATCAGGTCAGTGCCAAAAACCTTGAATGCAGCCACTCATTAAGTGATCAGTATGGGGAGCACTCATCTTTCTCTTTGTTTCCGACCCCGTCACTTAAGTGTGGAAAGCAACTGGGAACAGAGTCTCTTAGAGATGGGGCACTGCTTTTTTATTGACTACTACATGAGTAGTCCAAGACCATTGTTTCGACGTGCGTCAGACATGGTGACCACACAGGACTTTCTTGGGTGTTCACGTTTGAAAGCAGCCACTCACTATGCAGTCAATGAGGATAGTGCCCCTCCTTCTCTGTGATATCAAGTTGGCCACTTGAGTGTGGAAGATGACAGGGAGCAGAGTCGTTCTAACTAGTCCTCCCTGACGACACTCTCTGTTTTACAATATGATCAAGGGTTGCAGCTTTCAGTCTACCATTCTAGCCTGTGCATGCAGATGATTCTTGTAGTGGACAACCCTTAGGCATTGGCTGGTTCCTACGATGCTCCTAGGGTGTTGTGCTTTCTAAGGGTGTTGTGCTTGCGAGTGTTGTGCTTGCTAGGGTGTTGTTTGTTGTGCTAGGGTGTGGGGCTTGCTGTCGCTTCGGCTGGGCTCTGTCCAGGTCTAACCACTGATTAAGGATCCCGGTATGGTATCTCTCTTAGTATCTAATTTGGAGAAATTTAAATGCTATAAAAGCTGCTTATTAGAGTAAATAATTGTTTATGCTGCAGGATTTTCTTAAAATTATTGTACTAAAGATTAAAAAAAAAAGCAAAAAATGTTCATAATGAAATTGTCAATCATCATTGCTTAACCTGTATTTGTTGTTCTGTATGCATGAAATGTGGAACACATTTGTACAGAGATGTATGCTACTGTGTTTTGTTGAAAGTCTTGCACAATTAAAACAAATTTTTAATGTCATTTCCAGCATATTTTTCAAATTTCATTGTTTTCTTAAATATTTTCAAGTTTTCTTGTTGTTTCCATGAAATCTTTTCTTGTTTACCATATTAACATTTGGGAGAGATAAGAGTAAACAAGACTGAAAATTGATGATATGTTGTATGACATGTGTTAGCATCTATATTTATCAGATTATGATTGGAATTTAATTGTTTATTAAGATTAACACATTGTTATTTACTTAAAAGTGCTGCAAATGTCTCTGTTTAAATTATTTTGTATCTATTTGTTAGAACAGTCTCTTATTTACTGCAGTCTTCTAATGTATCCATATAAATATATTCTGAGAGAACTTTTATGCTTAAAGTGCTGTGCGTCTATTAAATTTGTTATTATTTAAAAAATTCATTAAAATTGGAAGAAATCTCTATAATTGAATGCAGAAACTTATTTTAATAAAGGGAGATTCTTTAGTGCTATAAAAAATTTAGTTGAAATAGTTGCCATTCTACCAATTACAGGAAATATGCTAATCATAGTCCTATATAATGCAGGAAGTACAACTGACAGCCTATATCTGAGTGATCTTGTTACTGACAAAAACATTCTGTTTATATGCAACAATCAATTTTTTTAAATTTCATTGAGCAATAAATACCATTTGTCATTAAGTCTCCTGCATCCATCCAGCTATGCTACATGCTTTATTTAAAGGTTTTCTTAATTGCATATAAGGTTTGTGGTTCCAGACACATTCAACAATTGGTGGTGTAAAATGCTTACAAAGTTTTACCTGAACTCAAATAAATATTTTTTTTACTACAGAATTATATGATTTTAATTCATGCAGAATCCTCTGGCAAATATATTTTAATTATTCTTTTTTATTTTATAAAAAAAAATCTCCCTTCATTAGAATATGTTTCCTACAAACTGTATTAAATTATACTAGTTCCTAACACCTTTTAAATTTTGAAAGGTTTATAGATTTATGGGACACCAGTAAATTATCTTCAGTTACAGTGATCATCATATGTTTTTGGAAATTCATACTTTACTTTGATATAGGAGTTTTTTTTTCATGGTTAATATAATGGTAATGTAATTGTCTAAACCTATTTTATATAGTCATGTAGTCAAAAAAGATTATATCAATATCTAATTTTCTTATATTCGTATTACAAATTAATATAAAATCTTTATTTGAGTGCAGAAGGTGAAATGCGTCATTTAAAAAAAAAAAAAAAAAAACAGAAAATAAACCTTTTATTCCATTTGTATTTTATTTTGCTTGTGTACTGGGTTATTTGTAAAGTAAAAAAAAAATATTGGATAGAATATTTCATTGAAGTTGGCCAGCTTGATTAACCTAATATTAAACAAAATGCAAAGTTTTCTGCATTTTGATTCTTTTTGTCATTAGTTCCATTTTTATTACTTGCAATAATTTTATCAATTGTTTCATGTTTTTATTTATTTTGTATTTTAAGCTTATCTTTTTGCTAATAATTCTAAAAAAACACTAAAATAATTATAAAGACAGTAATCTAAGTAACTTAAAAAAAATATTGCCCAGAAATGTGTATAGAATTGCTTATGAGTAAAGTGCTGTTTGATTTTATGACAATTACTAATATAATTTCATATCTTCTTAAAAGTTGTGTATTTTAGTAACTGTTTATTATCAGATTTTTATTTTCCGATAATTATCATTTATTGATAATGGAAGAAGAAAAAAATGGTAAAAACAAACATTAAGTTTTTTAATTCACTTAAAACATTTTATTAATATTTAAATAAAGCACTTTCACTAAAATTAATATAAATGAATGAGAACTAATGTTAAGAAAGCTTTAATATGAAATTTTTATACATGAAAAATGTTTATACAGCATTTTATTGTGAAAAATACATACTGTTTCAGTTAGCTTTAAGAAAATTAAAACCAGTTAGCATGAATTTTAAATTATCATTTCAACTTATGTAAACAAAAGTACGTCATAGAACAGTTATTACTAACAATATGCAAATAAAATTATTTAATATATAATGGATATTAAAAGTGACAATATAAGTTGATACTGCAGTAAAATTTATTTATGAACACTTCAGAAATATAATTTTAAATGAATGTATTAAAAAAATTGTATAATAATCTATTTATCTTGTAAAAGAAATTTTATTTTTTATTTTTAAAGTATCGGCAAACTGAGGTACTAATTTTGTTTTAATGTTTTATAAATCATTACACGTCTAACATAAACATACTGTATTTACTCATGCATTTTGTGCACTTTTTGTATTTGTTTTTGGTGCTGAGAGTAAGGGGTGCATAAAATATGCAAGTATTATTATTATTAATTTTAGATAATTCATTTTTCTCAAAAAACTTAGAGTAAAAAGAGAAATGACTATCTATTCTATAATATGAATATATCAATATAGCCTGTTAAAATGAATGAATAATTAAGATTTTAAAAAATGTATGAGATAAAAAAATGTACTGCACACAATGCAGCTGAAAAGAAAACGTCACGGGAGAATAGAGAATTTGTCTCTAAGATTCTAATTGTAATTTTCTAAAATGAAAGTCATTAATCCACATGCAGTGAGATTTAAAATTTCATTAATTTAAATCATCTCATATTATAAATTCAAAAATTATGCGAATCGCTGTTTTTTACCAAGATTTTCTTTCAAAAGTAGATGATGCAAAAAACATGTGAGGGTGTAAATTATGTGAGTAAATACACTATATCAAGATCAAATTATACCTTTGTTTACTGAGTGGTGGGGGGGAAGGGGAAAGTACACAATAGCCAAGTTTGGCTGTCAAAAAGATTTGTCTAACAAATGCAGTGAACCTAAATATTATATATTATTGAACATAAAATACTGAATAATTAAAATATATATATATATATATATATATATAAAGTTTTTTATAAGAAACCTTTATGTTCACCATTGTAATGAGAGCCACTTTCATAGACTTATCAATCCTAGTCCTTTAAATTATCAATCGTAAATTATGTTACTCTGAGTTGTATTTAAAATCAATTTATTTTCAGGGACTACATGACAGTAGCAGGTCCAGATTCAGGGAGCTGTCATAATGGTATGTACCATGCTGAGCAATGTATTCAACTTTCTATGTAATTGTTGAAATACAATGAATTTAAAAAAAAAAATTATTTGAATTTTCAGGAACTTCGAGTCCAGATAAGCTTTCATCTTCTGACTCTACTGACAGCGATTCACTTCCATCTGGTTGGGAAAAACATGAAGGTTGGTTTACATAATTGCTATAATATAACCAGTTATTTTTGTATCTGAAAAATCTATCAGGGTGTCATAAGCAAAATTAAATTTATAAATTTATTCAGAAAATAATATATATATATATATATATATATATATATGTTAATATTTCTTTGAATTTCATTATGAAACTTCTACCAGCATTAGGGGAATAAATATGTTGCACATTTTGAATTATAAAATGCCTTTATTTAGAAACTATGATTTTTTCCCCCTTTATTCAATTCAGTAATAAGTTTATTTTTGAGCTGAATTATATATATATATCAGGTTGAGTAAAAAGTTTTCTGCCAAAAAATGTTTTATTGTAAAATGATAAATACATACGAAATCATCAAAGCTAATGAGGATAGTAATCTCCGTTTAAATCTACAATCGTTTACCGACGTTTTGGCAACATTTCAATCTCTTCTGCAAAAAATTGTGGTGTGCGCGAGTCCAGAAAGAGATCGACCTCATTTATGACCTCCTAATTGAATGGAAGATTGTGCCACAAAGATGCAGCTGCAGATGTGAAAAGAGATAAAACTCTGCATGGTGGATGTTGCATTTAAATCCCACTCCAACTTGTAGAGCGTCCAGCCGATTATCGTACTAACGTGTGGCCGGGCGTTATCTTGATGAAAGATAACCACATTCCCTCTGAACTCGTTTCTTTGTTTTTCGTGAATGGTATTGCAAACTTTGATTAGCATGTTGCGGTATATTGCACTGTTGATAGTTTGTCCGATTTTCAGGTACTCTTTGTACAGAATTCCACGACAATCCCACTAGATGCAGAGGAGCACCTTCTTGTTAGTTAAGGCACATCTTGCAACCGAGCCAGCTGATTCCCCAGGTTCTAACCACCTACCTTTATGGCTTGTATTGTTGTAGTCAGGGCTGCGGAGTCTGAGTCGGACCTATTTTGGGGCAAAAGAGTTGGAGTCGGAGTCACTAAAAAACAGGCCGACTCCAGCTTGTTTTTTAGCCAGTTTGAAGTGAAATTAAACCAATTCTATGTAATCTTAAATTTATAAACTGCATTATTATTTTTATATTTGGACTATATATTATATATACAAGGAAACTCAGGTTAAACAGGCCTAATATACTGTCCAGTGTACAGCATATTTGATAACTGTTTTGAATTGAAATCTCTAGTTTATATTTAGTATATAGTCCTTTCTCTAGGTTTTTTGGGGGGTTTTTTCGAAACCCGAGGTAATGCGAAAATTGAAAATTTATCCCTTTTTTTTCTTGTTTTCCTCAGATTTTTCAGGTCTGTGGGACCAGGAGTAATGCTGAAATTGTAAATTTTCTCCCCTTTTTTTCATGTGCATAAGTCCCCCCCCCCCCCCCCAAAAAAAAAAAAAAAGTGAAATTGTAATTTTTTTTTTTCCCTGAGTCTGCAGTACTTAAAACAATGATGAAATAGTGAAATTTCTGTTATCTTTCTCCTTTTGATATCAGGTCTTGCAGACCCGAAATAAAGCCAAAATTATAAAATTAATGCAGGAAATCTAAAATTTTCATCTTTATTTTTCTTGCATTCTCTCAGAATTTTTCGGGTTCTGGAGACCCCAAATGATACTTAAATTGTAAAATTTTTGTCTCCTATTTTTTGGGTCTGCAGGAATAGATATAAAACCAAAATTAAACATTCTTTCACCCATATTTTGGTATAATATATGTTTGATTTGGCATAAAATATTTTGGTTATCGTCTTAAAATGACATACCAACATATTGTATGTTGTTTGGATTCATCTGATAAATCTTTGTGTGTGTGTTGTTCAAAGTAAATTTTGGAGATTTATTAGATTTCAACTGTTGTTTCTATCTAATAGCTTCAAGTTTAACTTTTCGATTGTAATTTACATGCATATAAATATTTTACATGCAGTTTTTGCAGAGTTTTGACATAATTAAATTTTACCACATATAAAATTTAATGCATATTGTGTTTTTGTGTGAGTGCATGTGCATAGAGTATCTGGGAGGAGGAGGGGGGATATTCAAAATATTTTCAGTCTTGACTAGAGCCAATTAATGTATGGGCAAAGTTCCACAGGCATTTTATAAGAATATTTTTGCCTTATTTAAAAAGAAATCTGCATTTAAAAAAAAGGTGAAACTTTTTATACTAAAATACTGTCGGCAGTTTGCCGCTGCAGTAAATGAGTCCTAGTCTTGACTAACGATCACAGCTTCCCATAATTCATCCAAAAAAATGAAACATGAAAAAAAAAATTATCGGTTGATATGTACATTTTTTGCTTCAGGTCAAACAGGAATGTAACAGCAGGTTGCAGTGTTGCCAGTTGAGTTTTTTTTAAAATTCAGATTGCTTGATTGCTGCCACTATTAACTTCAATAGAGCGGTCGGAACTTGGTTCATCTTCACTGCCGAAATTTCCAGCTTTAAACTACCGAAACCAAACTTTGACGGTATCATAAGAAACAGTATTGATTCCTAAACTTTCACACATCTTTCTGTGGCATTCAGTCGCACTGCATTTTTTACGGACCTCATAGTAAATAATCGTTCTGATCTGCTGACTTGATAGCTCCATTTTAAACACTTTTTTGAAGCATAAGATAATAAATTTTTAACAAACAAATTACACAGTCATATAGGCCCTGTGCTCTGCTTTCGAATGCAAAAATTGGTTGGCTGAAAAGTTAACAACTGCATGAATGACAGCTGTTTGCATGAAGGTATCTCCCCTTGGCAGAAAACTTTTTACTCAACGTAATATATTCTCAGGAATATATTAACACTTTACTGTATTTTGAATATCTATAAATTTAAGATAAACTACATTCTAAAATTAATTCAAATTCTAATAGCTCATTTGGCTTTTAATAATATAATGTAATTTTTTGTAAAATTAAGATTATTTAGTCATATGGAAGTCATTTATTTTCAGTATAATAAACAGCCTCACCAGCAGCAGCCTAAATATTTGAAGTTTTCTTTAGGTGGGGTTCTTAAAAACAGACCATATAATGCAAAAGCTATTTTCATGATCCAGTTGTTGGATCATCTCTTTTCTATTTATAATAATCATTCTTATGCAGTTAGAGATGACCAGGATAAAAATTGAATAATGTACACTGGTTCCAAAAGTTAAGCAAAAAACACAAAATACTAATGGCAGGTATAGCAAATAGGTACTATCCTAACAGCACAGCTAGTCGATGGGATGTATCCTTGATGCCGCAAGTGTCACAGTCACTACAGTGAACTGAAATATGATATCTTTGATTTGTCTCATTATTACTGTCAAGTGACTGTCACTTGGTCATTCCACTGAGAAGTCATCACGATAGTTGCTTTGTGATGTGTCCCCATAATATAGGAAAAATGAACTCATCTGGTGATTTGTCACATCACTCATGATGACTTCACAATAGTGTCCAAATGTCAATCACCTGAGAGTCACCATGTAACTTCATTGTGACATTATTTGGTGACTCATCAAAATGCACACTTGTGACCATTTCTGACATCAATGTGTGATGTCTTATAGATTGGCTATAAGAATAGATTTGCTACACCTGATGTTTATATCACTTTATTATTTGCATTTTATTTTTAATTTACCCCATTAACTTTATTGTTCAAAAATTAGCATTTTGTGCTTGTTCTTAACTTTTTGACACCATTTTAAATTATTATGCAATTCAGGGCTTAAATTGCAATGGAGCCCGGCTCCGGTACTTCTGTGCTTTTAGTAAATATTTATAGATTGGTGAGAATTCACCGGAGCCCATAAATACTGGGCTCCGGAGCCCAGTGCAAGCGCTTCTGAAAAACCGAAGCCTAAATTACCCTTTCCTTTTCCTCCCATATCGAAGCTTTTGCATTCTTTTCTATCAAAACACTATATGTGACATAATTATTTATCAATCCATAATTACTTATCAATACTTATCAATCCCCAAAACAATCCCCAAAAGCACGTAATGTTATTCTTACAGTAAGCAATTGAGCAGTTCTCCTTTTTCTATAAAAGCATCGAATCTTTCTGATCATGGTGTCAAATGTTTAATTTTATCTGATTTTCAAGGACTCATCACGAAAGACTGTTATATGGAAGGAACGATTATAGTTTAAGATATGCACCTTTTATAGAAAATTGAAAAACTTTGTTCGATTCTTCAGCATATAAATATTAATTTTTGAAAATTTCATTCTTTTTTTCATAAAAATGCATATTTCGAATCACAATCCTTACTTTATTTAATCACAGAATTCTGCGATAAATTAACATTAAAATTAGGCAAAGATTTCTATTCGGCTGGAGTGATAACTAAAAAGTGGAATAATAATGCAGATAGATATATTTAAAAATTTTATTTTGCTAAAGAAAAAAATTGCTTCAAATTTTGTAAACACATATAATATATGAAATATAAATATGCAGATTGGAGTGACGGTGGGGGGGGGGGGGGGGGGCATGCTACAGTTATTAGTACTGCAGAATACTAGGGCTCCGGTACTTTTTTTGTTAGAAATTAAGCCCTGGTGCAATTGAAAAGTTTTAATCATACAACATACAGCATAGCAGACATAGAAACTTCATACATATGTATTTTGCATTTGTTATAAGCAGATTAACATCTTTCCCTTTAAATTCCACTTATTTATATTGAGTAAGCTAAACATTTATTTCTTTACTGGATACTAAAGACAAAAACTTTTATAATATTACTACCTGTGCATTAGTTTTGTATATTAATATTTTTCTTCTTTAGATGATAGTGGACCTTATTATTGGCATATCAGTAGTGGGACAATACAAAGAGAGCCACCTGTTTTACACCCTAGCTGCAACAAAACACCTACAAGGTTGTCAAGGGACTTGGACTTGGTGAGTTTTTATTGTTGTTTCTTAACTTTATACTGTACAATCAATGTAATGTAAGCTTTCTCTTTGTAAAAAAAATAACTAATATATATTTTTTATTAGTTATGAAATCAAACGAAAGCAGTGCATCTGTTTATAAATCTTAATAAAATGTCTAGAGCAATTGAAAAAAAAAAAAAAAAAAGCTAATTGGCTGAATTGTTATTGGTGAAGAAAAAATTGGCTGACATTTATGCCTAGTTTTCATTTATATACATACTAGTATATGTGTTTGGCATAGGTGCTAACATTGTAAAGGCTGTATCAGAAGAAAATTTGTAAAATTTCAGCAGTTTCAGAACATTCGTCAGGATCAGGAGTCAAACTTGATATTCTAGGAGTTGTACAATTTTTCAAATTATACTTTTTTAATAGTTTCTCCAAATATGCCCTGAATCTTCTACTCTTATACATTTGCACTTATTCGTACAAGCATAATTGAAATAAAAGTATATAATTTACATTTATTTTAATTTAACTTTTTCTGTAATAATTAAAAGAAAAGGTCATATTTATATAATTTATAGATTTATAACAATATTTATAAAACAGAAAGTTCTATTTTTAAAAAATGTGGGTAATATGTACAGTGTTACATTACAATAGGAACTGAAGATTTCTTATGTAAAGCATTTTTTATATTATAATAAGATGATAATGATGATATATTTATGAAAAATACAACTCTATCAGTATACAGTTTATTCAAATGTGAAATCACTGTGTCAGGCTGGAAATGATATTCTGTTATAATAATAAAGGGGTAAAATTCAAATTTTAAGTGGAGAGGAGACTCCTCTCCACACATTTATCCATGACAGGGATACATAAGAAACATGATGCTGAAATTTTCAATAATACACTGAATATTCAATTAGAGATATGAGCATTTATAAGAAACATATTTAAATATGGATGCATAAAAGATAGCTCTTTTTTTTTCTTTTGTAACTTCATAGCCAACAGTATTGAGCAACATACATAAAAATATCCAGTTAAAATATCATGAAAATTCTGAAAGATATCAGTGATATAGTGAGCTAAATTTCAGTTACTTTATAAAATACTCGGTTACTAAATTTATTGTTGGCTGCCTAAATGCACTCAAGATTGAAAATTTACTTGAAAGTGTGAGTTTAAGCAAGTTTTTTTCCCCTATTGTTCTATATAAAGGTTTGCTGAATAAAATACAACACTGTATGAATTTTTGTTGCACAATTTTCTTTTTTCTTTTATGCCACACATCACAAGATTATGTAATTTATGCATCCGACTCTTTTTCAGGATTATTTTCTAAAATTTGCATCATATTATTTAAATTGTAATGGATTACTTAAGGAAATTTTATTTTATTTTGTGTGCTAAATCTATGTTTAAAGGTTAAAAACATGTTCTTAAACAATGTCAAAAAACCTTAAATATCCTAAAATCGTTATTCGGTACATTTTTAAGGCTGTTATGCAGCATGTATAAAAAATATGTTATTTCATAAACAAATGTGGTTTTTCTTGGTGTGACACAGCAATTTAAAATTATTGAGTTAAAACAGAAGCTCACAGATTCAGTGAATTGAGTGATGAATTGAACCATTCATTTACCATGACAAAAAAGGTATTTATAAAAATTAAATTAAGACAGATATATAAGAAATATAGTGAAACTTTATTGGCTCTTACAGGTTTTAGAGTTTAATAAAATAAGTAACATAAATTTTGTTGATGGAGAAGGATTAATCAGTGTAAGCCATTGCATGATGTATTCCCAGTTGCCAACATTCGTAACTTTTTTCTTGACTTATTGATGAAAATTGCAGCTTTTGTAACTTTCATAACTTAATAACTTCATTCATAACTTTTTGTGATTTTCATAATTTTTGTGACCAGACATGCTGCTGCTTTTGGTTGAGTTTCCTGCCCTGATATTTTTCAGGATGAGGATTTCATTATATTTGGCAGACATTCTGCCATCCTGCTCTGAATTTTAGCCTCTGATCATCATCATTCGGTACACAAAAGAATCTTGATTGAATATATTGAGTGCAAAATGGAGCTCTTTTTGAGAAATAGAAGAAAATTGTATTGTTTATAAGTAGAAATTCAGATTGAGGAACTTTGCCTTTAAATAGAAATTTGACAGAGATTATTTTTATAGCTCTGGGTATAGATTTCCTCATTTTCTACTTTATTATCCAACTACTACTACCATGCTGACATACTTTGCTCCATATTTGCACAGAAGCTCTGTAATTTCCAGAGATTTTGACAACTATGATTCGGTTTTTAAAAAGATAAAAAAATTAAATTAAATGATTCAATAATTAAGTGATTAAAAAATTCCTTAAATGATTTTTGATTTCTGCTGTTTGCTGTTTTAACAACACTCATGTATATAATTTTTTTGAAAGTTTTGATTGAATATTCATATGCTAAAGTATAGCTTGGTATATTGTGTCGTATATTGTATGCTGCTATATTATTATTTGTTTGTTTACAAAAAGCAGTGTATGTACAGATTGTTCATACGAAAAAAAAAAAAAAAGAAAAAAACTACTTAGTTGAACTGTAAATCAAATTTCTCTTGGGAATTCAGAATTGTATTCCCCAGAATTTTTATATTTTGTTAAGGTTTAAAAATTTACAATGAAATTAACAAACACTGATATTTATTAAATGTTATAGGATTTTAAAAGTCTTATTTTGATAACTTGTAAATCATATCATCTTGTAAATAGTGGAGTAGGAACATGTTTAAACTTACCTATTTCATAACATCCTCACACATGCAAAAAATAAATCCATAGCATACTGAAAATATTTTTTATTGAAAAAATTAACTTAATGAATTAATATGTAATTTAAAAATAAGATAATAAATATGCCCATATTCATGGATCAGTGTTTTATCTTTGATGACAATAAACTATTGAAAAATTATGAGACTTGAAGTAGTAGATTTCAACTTTTACAATGTCATTATATTTTATGAATAACTGTATCAATTTTGCATTTGTTTTACACTGACTGTCTTAACCATGGTACTTAGAATACACAGTAGGGTCCATGAGTGAGATCTGCAGTAGCCCATGATGTCACTGATACCCAGCATTCAAGCTCTTCTTGTATTTTTTCATTAATTCACATTATTCTCTTTCTCTTTTTTGCTATAATAAGTGTTATTTTTCATGTTATCATATCTACATTTTATGTCTTAATTTTTGAAAATGATTTTTAATTAAAATAATTACTAATGCATTTCATTTTTCCAGATATTCTAAAGGAAGTTAATTTCATTGTTTTTAACACATAATACTGTATAAAAACCACTGCTGCATGTATGTAAAAGATCAGATAATGCTTGTAATGATAATTCAAAAGTCTGTTCAGTTTATTTTAAATAAGCAGATTTTTAAAGGAATTTAAACACAAAACTGCTTAATTTGACACCAAAACAAATTAATTGGTTCCCATATATTCAACGTTATTACTTACTTTACTATTGCTTTCCAGTAATGATAATACTGAAAAATTAACGAGAAAATCAGGTATTGAGGTAGATGAAAGGAAATACTCTTTTTTCTTAAACGAATGTGATCAGCAGGATAAATCCAATCCTGATTTATTTCTTTTCTCTTAAGAACTACAATACAGTCATACATTCCTGATAAATATTTCAGATATTATATTAGATTAAATGAAATGAAAAGTAATACCTGATTAGAAAATTAAATAAGAAAATTTTATGCAATACAGAAATTGTGAAATAAGAAAATTCTTGAAATACTAAAGATGTGAATAATCACTTTACTAAACAGTGTACAGCCAATAAAATGAAAAAATGTCCAGACCGTGGATCGATCCCGTATCCCTTGGTATAGCACACCAAGCGCTTTACCATTTAAGCCATCCAGACGACATTCAGTCTAGCATTCTCTCACTCTTATATGGCAAGGCTACAACCTCGTAGCACGAGATAGAACGTCAATCATGAGCACAACACGGTTGGCATACATGAGACAAATTAAACCCAGTATCGATGAATATTTATATACTAATTAATTTTTCAGTAGAGCTGAAATTATGCTGTAAATTAATGAAATACTAAGGATGTGAATTTAGTGACTTTACTAAACAGCATACAGCCGATAGAGTGAAAAAATGATAGGTAGTAAAGTAATTATTCACATCCTTAGTATTTCATTAATTTATAGCGTAATTTCAGCTCAGCTGAAAAATTAATTAGAATATAAATATTCATTGATACTGGGTTTAATTTGTCTCATGTATGCCAATGGTGTTGTGCTCATGATTGACGTTCCATCTCTTGCCACGAGGTTTTAGCCTTGCCATATAAGAGTGAGAAAATGCTAGACTGGATATCGTCCGATTGGCTTAAATGGTAAAGCACTTAGTGCGCTATACCAAGGGATCTGGGATCGATCCCTGGTTTGGACATTTTTTCACTCTATCGGCTGTACGCTGTTTAGTAAAGTGATTATTCACATCCTTAGTATTTCATTAATTTACAGCATAATTTAAGCTCTGCTGAAAAATTAATTAGTATAAGAAAATTCTTGTTGTAAAGAAATTAGGAAGGAATATAAACCCCATTTTTAACATTGCAAAAGAACTAACTTTATTTTAAGGCTGTTCTCAACTCCAAAAGAACTACTTTCTGACATATTTTTGAATTCATTTTTGTTTGGAAACACAAGAAATTGGCAGGTGTCAATCAGAAACTATGTAATCATAAGACGTTTTCCATTTATAGGTAAAGACAGAAGATCTTTCAGAAAATACTTTCAAAGTTGGCATCTTGAACCAAATTTCTAATTCGGCAGCAAAAGAAAGAGGGAAAACTTTTCGCGGGACAAGAATTGCTTATAACTTGATAAGTAATTTATTTATTAAAAAAGGTGGAAAGCTCTTTTTGATTCCAAATTGCTTCAATAGTTAGTCCTGCCAATTTTATGCCTTTATGTTTAAAAATGAGTCCAAATATATGTCAAAGTTCCACGTTGTTGTGCAGGGAATTTGAAAACCACCTTAAAAGGTAAATGTACTTGGAACAATGAAGATATCCCAAGAACTAAAGTCTTAAGATGGATATTAAAAACTTTTTCAGTATGTAAGAGATAAATTTAAATAGTGTCTGCCTAGTGCTATGTTACAAAACACAGAATTTATAGATCTCGGATTAAATGCACTCAAGACAAGAAGGAATTTTCATAAGTATGCAAGAAAAAAAAAAAAAAAAGCACTGCAGTTTTTGTTTTTTTGATGAAATGACAATTATAGCAAAATTTTATCCAAAAAGTATTGAATTGACAGGATTCCGGCATTTGTAAGGGACATGGGACCTCAAATAAAAAAAAATATTAGATTAAGAACTAAGCAAGGGTGTAGAAGCTTGAAAAAATGCATATTGTGAGAATAGAAATATATTGGCATAGCAATAGAATGAAAACCAATTTTTTTTATATGCAAATATGTTTTATCATTTTTATTTATTTTAAGGTATTGAGATATCTCTATAAAAGACTATCCTCTCTGATAATTTTCTATAATTTTATAATTTGAATTTCTTCCAATAATGTTTTAGTATATATTAAAGATTTAGGGATATAAATATATATATATTTAATCATAAAAAAATATTTTATTAATTTTTTCAACCATTATATAAGTTTCTTTAAATGTTTTTATTTTAAATCCCAAACAATTTGAAAAAAAAAAAAAAAAAAAAAACTCTTGAATTTATTAAAGACTCTGAATAGCCATTATCTTAATATGTTTTTTAATATTAAACCAAATTTTTAAAAATGTATAACAGGATAAATATAAGTATTTTTTCTTAAAGCTTTAATTGTTTGAATTCCAGCAAAATTGCATTATATTATTTTCAGTTTATCTGCAAAAGTTTTATATTTAGGAAAAAAAAAAAAAAAGATAAAATTAACAGAATGTACAAAAATGTTTACTTTTTGAACAAACATATCTAAATAAAATACTGATTACTGCATCAAAAGTTAATTCTTTAAAGAAACTAAATAAACTAAATGTGAACAAAAGAATGACCTTTTAAAAACAGGAAAAAAGACTTAAGTATTAGTTTGAATTTAGAAAATGTTCAATTAGTATCTGTCCCTTGTGTTATCCGCCTCAAATACCACACGCAAGATCTTATAAACATGTGTACATCTTTTTATGAAAGTAAAACTTCTACAAAGCCTAAAGTGTGTTAACCAAGAATGGACTCTGGGTACCAGATGATGCGATAGGGAGTTGGATTAGAGGTGAGACATGTGCGAAGACCACACCATGCATTCTAAGTACCATGATCTTAACCATGACTTTTAATCATAAAATTCCAATATTACTGGGCTGCAATTTTCACATTGAGTAATATCAAAACATAATAAATGTAAAATTTTTCATTTGTATTTTATTCTCATCTAATTGTCTAAAAAATCACTTGAAAAGTTATTTGTTTTATTTTTTGATAGCATTATTGATCTTAAAACCGCATTAGTTTTATTTTGGTATTTTTTATTTGTTCTTAAGTGTCTTCCGGGAACAATTTATTCAATAATCAAAAGAAATTGTCATATTAATTTTATTCTTGTATTAGGTCTTATTTGCCTGTTTATGAAATTTTCTGTAAATATTTAATTATGATATTAATAAATTACTTCACAGTTTTAAATTGATTTATCATACATTTTTCAGTTGTCCTCAAAAATGGAATACTGGAATTCTTGTAAAAGTGGCATCTTCGATACAACTGATACTACACATAGCAAAGTCCTGACATTGCATTCTGTTGATAATAAACTCAAGTAAGTTTTTAATACAGGTATATGAAATAATATGTTATTTTTTATTTTAATAGCAAATGATACTGACATGATGAATCTTGCTTATTAAACATTTTTATTTAACTTTGTTCCTGTGTGTAAAGATGGAATTTTGTAATTAATTTTTACCCATTTCCTGATGTGTTAGAAATCTAGAAATTGTGTACAGCTGTGTGTTCCCGGTCATAATGCCATATTTTCACATTTTCAGGACTTAATTATAAATCAGTAGATCAATATTAACTAAATTTTGATTATATGTTGAGAAAACAATTCCGAAATCCTGAATAGATAGTATAAATAATGCTTTTTTGCTTTCTTGTTGCCATATCTTAAAAAAATTTGAACAAAAATTTATTTTTTTTAATAAATTCACTAGCTTGAACTTCCTACCAAGTATGAATAAAAGTGGTGAATTTCACATAATCTATACCCATACCAAATTCATGTATTGTAATGGAAATGTTTTGTAACAGCATGAATTACATGAAATTAGGATTGGTTAATTGTGATTTTTAAGATAAGCATTGAATGCTTATAAAAGCATGTTTTTTTATTAAAAATATTCTTACTTTTATGTTTATTTAAAAGCCTAATGAGATGACATAAAATAAAAAACAAACAAAAGAAACATTCATTCTATATAAATTATGGGATATTTTGTTCTGATAAAGCTATAAATGATAGAATTTTACCCTAGACCCCAAAAATTTACTTTGGAGAATATTTAGTAGTGAATTTAATGTCCTTAATTGATTCACCAGGGTTTCTGTTCTGTCTTTTCTCACATGGTTCTGTTTTAGTGAAATTGTGAACAGTTTTCTTTATTTCTGAAAAAATGATAATTTTGTAAATTTGAAATTATTGTTATAATCAGGTTCCTGTTTATCTGTTTTAACAAAAAAATCTATTAAAAGAAAAAAAAAAGCTGCATAATAGACTCTTTGGTGACTTCATTTGTTTTGTAGCAGATCATATTTATTTTAAAATGATTAAATTTATGAAAGGTTTAGTTTGGTGATGTAAAACTTTTGTGAAAGATCTATTTTTAAGACAAATTTTGTAAAGCATCCTGTTTTAGAATTTAAATAAAAAAAGTGAAAATTCCTTTAAAGAATACAAAATTTTTCTAAACAGATCCCTGTTCGGATGTATTGTTTTTATATTAGTATTGCTTTTATTTTCTACAATTTTGATATATGATTAAAATAATAAAACTTTTACTTAAAAGTTATGTAACTTTGATTTGCAGGAGACGTAGTTGTCCTGATGGTTCTTGTAGTCTTACATCTGATAAAGTAAGATTAAATATAAACTTTTCTTAGATACATTTAAAAAAATGTATTTATAGTTACATAAATTTCTGGTTAATCTAACTTATTAATAAGAAAAATGATCAATCAAGAATTTCTCTGTTATTTGTGCTTTTTTTCCCTTGTAAAAAATATTTTTATTTCATGCATAATTTTACAAATAAATGAATCTTTGCTTCCTGTAGCTTTGAAAAGCAAAACAGTCTAGCTTTTCTTATTTTTGCTTATTTTAGAGACCCATACGTTTTGCTGTCAGATCTTTAGGCTGGGTAGAAATAGCAGAAGCTGATCTAACTCCTGAAAGAAGTAGCAAAGCAGTTAATAAATGCATTGTAGATTTGTCAATGGGAAGAAATGATATCCTAGATGTTGTAGGAAGATGGGGAGATGTAAGTTATTTAAAAATAAATTTAAATTACTGACTGATACCTTTTTATGTTGAAAAACTTATGTGTGTGTGTGTGATATTTTTTTCTATTAAATGTGTAAAAGTATGATATTAAATCTCAGTATTTGTATGATTGTAACTTTTTACCTATTATTTTTATATTATACTGTATTTTCTGGAAATAACGCTGCACCAAGTATAACACCGCAGTAACCTTATACATTATAAATAATATGCAATACCAAGTTTAGAGTAATTAATTACAATTATTAACTGTGTTATGTAATGTTAGTTAATAATTTTTAGATTAAAATAAGTCTTGATTTGTTTCCTTTACATGACATGCCTTTTATTTTTACACGCCCTAAGTCTACTGCAACGTACAACATCAAGGCACCATAACTACATGCCAGTTTTCAGTAAACATGTGTTCCAGTAATGGTCCAGAGCTGTGATTGCTGAGTCACCTGTTAGTTGCTGTTCATGGTGATTGTTCCTATCACTTGTGAACCAATGGCATTTTGTGTATGGTATTTGTTTCTAGGAATGGTAATGTGTAAGAGTGATCCCCCCCCCCCCCCCCCCCCCCCGATACGATATAAGATTATGGATTTAAAAAAAAATTCTAACAAGATTTCCAAATTTTTAAATAAAGATTGGCAGTACATTTGGTGCTATTTACAATCCATATCTAGTTATTGGCCACATTTTTGTTTTCAAACCAGCAAAATCTAGTTTAATGCTGTGGCATTATTCCCAGAAAATATGTTAATGTACTAGCACTAATGAAGTATTTTCTAGAAATGTATACTATTTTGAAAATTTTAAATTTTTCCAGTCAAATATTTGTATGTAATTTTAACAATTTTATATCTTAGTAGTTTTTTTTTTTGTATTAAAAAATTAAAAAAAAAAATCCATTGTTATATTAGAATACCTCTTAAAATTTTCTTTTTAGGGTAAAGATCTATTTATGGATTTAGATGATTACTCTTTACGCTTAATGGATACTCAAGATTTGACTGTTCTTAACACACAGCCAATTCACACAATACGTGTCTGGGGTGTAGGACGGGATAATGGAAGGTAAATATGATTTTTATCAATGTATAGTTGTATTTTTAAATTAATGCTGTAAAGTTTTGTATGGTTTCACACTTAATATAATGATTATTTTCATGTTAAATTTTTGGACAATGTTCCTTAGTAGGTTCTTGAGGACCACAGGGTTCTGACAAATATCAGTAGGTGTTCTGCAAATAGATTGTTTTCTTTGTTTTATAAATATCTACTTATAATAAAATCCAAAGGCAAGAAAGTGTTTGTAACCACTCTGGTCTGCGAATCGACCATAGTTAAACACTATGTTAGGCTTAATGAAAAACCTATGCCAACATATGACAGCTAAATGATAATATCTTCTACTTGAAATCGTATCTGTTCAGCATATTTTCATATAAAACATGCATATCATATCCCATTATAATGTTTCAAGTTCTTAATTAAAAATCCAGATTAAACATCTGAATCCCAGATATAAACAAACGAACATGGTTGCCATTCAGCATCACAAATTCAAATGAATCACAAATGAATGACTCTTTGAAAGCTTCACATCTGATTTTGCTTTTAAAATATTTGTAAAAGCATATTAAAGCTTTTAAATATTTTAATTTTGTTTAAAACCTTCAAAAACTATTTTAGCAGTCATCTATCGACAAATCCAAGTGTAGGAAAGTATATTGTAAGTAATCATTCCAGAGCAAACCAAGTCGGAGATGCGAAAATACTTCCATGACAAACCCAAGCACAGCGAAACACCATGTTAGGCTTAATGAAAAACATGCTAACATATGACAACTAAACGATAATTTCTTCTGCCTCAAATCATGTCTGTTCAGCATATTTTCATATAAAACATCTATATCAACATTTCTGTAATCAATTTTTTCTGTAAACACTTTTTTCAGAAATAGCGGTGACAGCTTTCATAGGGAGGCTTTGTGGTGATCGATCCAGTATTATATTATGCTTCTTTTTTAAATATTTTGGCACCATCTACTGGAAGATAACACAAACAAATTTTGAAATTTTGTTTCCATCGTAAATAAAATGATTTTTTCTTATGAAACATAATTAAAATATAAGAAATAAATAGTACTGAGTAATTTCCATTTAATTTTGCTTATATAATCAAAAAGGTGGTCAGTCAAGCTCTTTAGAAACTTGTTGATAATATTTTTTTTATAAAAACTTTCGCACATGGATTTTTTTTTTTAAATATTTAATTTGAATGTTTTGTCCAATCATTGAACTATTTCAAAAATTTAATATTAAGTAAAAAGAAAAAAAGAAGAAAATCCTCATCATTTGCATTTGTAATTTTTAAAATGTACTTTTCTACAATACATACCTTTCAATAATAAAAGCTTCATTTTGTTTGTTTGAAGTATTATGAAAATGCAGTGCAGATCAACTAACTATCTGTCATTTTTGACTGGGATTATATACTAGTTATATATATATATATATATATATATATATATATATATACATATAATTATAATATCTATGAATTTCAAAAAACATATCAAGTTCTTGTATCATTCTACTTAAATCTCCAAAGAGATAATTAATGATAATGTGTAGACAGAATACCACATAGCTAATAGATTAACAAGTGCAATCATAATATTACCATAGCTTGTGCTTCAATGGTAATTGTCCAAAAATACTGCAAACATGAAGAAAATTTAAAAAGAGAGAGAGAGAGAAAAAAAAAATAATAATTTGGAGTTGCTATCAAGTGAATACAAATGGATTAAGAAATGAAATATGAACCATATACAATGGAAAATTGGACAACAAGAGAATTAAATCAGAATTGGATATGAAGAAACACATGTAGATATAATCATCAGCCTGGATGTACCCACATATGTTTTTAAAAATAATTCAGTATTTCATAATTCTACTGGCATATATGCTAAGATCAGTAGAATCACCCAGGTATACTGAATTATTACCAGAAAACAATTGGAAATATTAAAATTTGAAATAATAAAATTAAAAATAAAAAACCCGTAAAGAATAGACAAAATATTTCACTCACATCAATTATCCTAAAATCTGTATACAACACCTCACTGAATTACTACCTGATATCAGTTTGAAATAATAAAATTGGAAATAAAAACCCGTAAAGAGTAGATAAAATATTTTACTCACAATAATTATCGAGAATCCTTAAACATCACAAGTTCTTAATGATACCACACGTCCACATGGCACACATCATGAAATATTTTATACTTGTTGACATAGTCGAGTTGACAGAAATTATTTGAAAGTCAAGTTGAGAGCACATTTTTTGAAATATTACCCTAACTATGACACCCCAACACAAATTGATTCAAAAACACACAAATTTATTCCTGTGATAATACGCTAATAACAAAATTATATCCATGAATATACAAATACTCCATTCAATTTTAATCCCTAAAAGTAAAATTAATATACAAGTGATAGCGCCCTCTATAGGTAAATTAAATATAATATTAACAATATTATCAACATCTACCTGCCAAGTAAGGTGCCTCCATCTATTGGTATGATAATTATTCAAAATTAAGATTGAGTTACATATCCACTATATTAGATTTAATTATATATATAAACAGTAAAAAACAATACTACCTTGTAGTTTTATATAAAAATCGTACAAAATCCCACTATATGAATAAATTTACCCAGAATTAAATCCATCTTATACAGCATTTCAAATATTCTTAACAAGAGTTTGTATTATGTAAAAGAGATATTTTTAATACAAAGTGCTGGTGCTGCCATCTGTGTTAATCCACTTATATATATATATTATAGAATTTATATAAAATAATTAATGTTTTATTTTTTAATGTTTTATTTTACTTCTACATAAATATATTAATGTTTTATTTTTTATTTTACTTCTTAAATATATTATAGAATTTAGAGATTGATTTAAATATCAAATTAAATATATCATAAACAATTTAAAATATCTCAAAATTTATAAAAAAAAAAATTAAATTAATA
The DNA here is from genome assembly GCA_963931845.1 of Maratus michaelseni. Lineage (NCBI taxonomy): Eukaryota > Metazoa > Arthropoda > Arachnida > Araneae > Salticidae > Maratus > Maratus michaelseni. The sequence continues at coordinate 101,403,750 of OZ007586.1, forward strand.
GTATTACTACTGTGTTGCAATCTTTATAATGCAATGCAGTATTTAAAAGACTTATTAAAATTAAACTTTCAAAAAAAAAAAAAAACTATATATATATATATATATATATATATATATATATTGCATATAGATATGTTTGTGATTTATAATCATCAATGTTATCCATGTATAATTTTATGTGTTTTTTTGTATAAGTTAATTTATATATGTTTTAAAACTGAACATCAGTAACACTTAAAACAGAGGTGATCGGCTAAACGCACTATCACAGACTATATAAAGTATATATAATGTTCAATCAATTAATAAATGTACTTATATGTTTTAATTGTATTTATGTATGTTATAATTGTAATTTGCTATATCTTTTGTTATATGTTATCGCACACTAAAACAATAATTTAATACGTACCATGTTTATATTTATATGATATAATAAATGTTATTTAAAAGAGTTAATGATTGAATTTATCATAAAAATTGGATAACCATATATTTTTGCTTGATCTCGTATAAATCTAATATTTTTGTTTTTATTTATATCTGAGCATAGGTATTTTATACGATGAAGATAATTGATAATTATATTTTTATAAACTGATTTATGTAAACATGAAGCAAAATTGGTAAAAATATTTACTTTAAATGGAAAATCAAATCTCTTATCATAAATATCAAAAATTAATTTATAATTATCATTAATATTAATTTTTAAGTCAAGAAAATTTATATTATTGTTAATTAAATCATTTTCGCTTAATTTAAGCTGATTAGGATAAAAATTGAGTGGTGATGTGCAATTTTTATCATTGAAATAAAATATGATAATGTCATCAATATAGCGATAAAATACATAATCATTGTTCAGACTAATATTTCTTTCATAATAATATAAGTAAAGGTCAGAGAGAATACTAGAAGCAGTCCCACCCTGTGGAATTCCCTGGCATTGTTTATAAATAATATTGTCATATATGGTGTAATTATTATGCAATGTAAAATTTAGTAAAGTTTTAAAAAAATTAGCAGAAATATGTTCTTTTAATTTTAATTGAGATTTAAATTCTTTAAATAATATACACATTGTTTTATGTAAGTCTTTTATATCAATGTTATTAAATAAATCATTAAAATCTAATGTTTTTATGAATTTTACCGGATTGATATTATGTATTTTATATACAGTAGCAGCTCGTGCCCTATTTCACAGGTGGGGTACCTATATGATAAGTGTGTCAGTGTAGTTGAAATAAGTAACCTAGAATCATATAACTATATTTTTTACCATAATGAGAATAGTACAGTATGTACAGAAAACAAGATTTGTGCAGCAATAAAGCAAGCAGATTTTGAAAAAAGAAAAAAAAATACACTTTATATTTTAATAAAACTGTTGGGAGTATTTATTTTGCATATTAGATAATTAAAAGCCTCTACCAAAATTTCTCATATTGTGAAAATTTAATTTATAAAGTTTTGATGTTTTTAAAACTGCAGAAAGAAAAATTGAAGTGTACAATTTTCCTTCATGCAGTGAAGTTGGCACTAGCACACTTATTAAAACACCTTAAAAAACGTTAGACAACGACAAACTAGAGTACCTACATATGGCAGTGCAATAATAATGTGAAATGTGTATTTTACAAGAAAAGTCTATTACATCACTTAAAATAATTTACATAACTCATGTTCAATGTAAAGCCATTATTCCAACAAAACTACTATCTCAATAAATGTTTAATTAAAGTATTAATTTATTTTAGATGTTTAAAACCCAAATCAACGCAACCATATTTTTCCGTGTATATCGCACTCTCATGTAACATGCCCCCCTAATTTTTAATACCTTTCAAGAGAAAATCTAAGAAAAAGTTAGAGAAAACATTTCAAATAGGTCTTATTTTATTAAAATGTAACAGTTATTTTTAAAGTTACATAATAGTCACAAAAAATTGCTTCATAGTTGCCGAAATTTAAATAGAATATTGCTTCTCCATGATTTCATGCAATTGGGAAGGATAACCTGTTTTTATCCAAACCCAACCTGCATTTTGGGTTGGGTCAGGTCGAGGTAACACTAATTTTTTGTTGTTTGTCTAGTTGACTCTGAAGTGTTTCCAATAGGGCTGGACGATATCAAAAATTTTATATCGCGATATATCATCGAGTTAATATCGATATTGCTTGATATATCGCGATAACTACCTTAAAATGTGTGGGGATAGAAATATTGTTAATTTCGAAAGACAAATGTACGAGCAATTTAAATACCAACAGATGTAGAAAGCAGCCAATCATATATATATTTATATATATATATAAGTGAAAAGCAAAGAAACTAACAAAAGAAGATTAAATAGAAAGAAAACTGTTCAGTTAAACAGAGGGGTATGAGCTCACAGGCTATTCACATTAATTGTATATTATACTCTTATTTCAAAGAATTTGAAATAAGCCTCTCGAAAAATAAAGAAATCGACAATATAATAAGGGGGCTTATCACCCCTGTCCCCCTCCTTATAATTAACCAATAAACCCCTAAAACTAATCAGCGAAGCCTCTAATTACAATGAACAAATATACAAAATTTGAAGCAAATCCGATAATTCTGTATGAAAAAACCCATTTATATAAATTAAGGGGGATTAGTCCCCCGTATCCTCCTTTATATTTAACCAATGAACCCCCAAAACTAATCAGGGAAGTGCCTTACCACAATGAGCCTACATACAAAATTTGAATAAACTCGAATAATTCTGCATGAAAAGTTCATTTATCTAAATTAAGGGGGATAAGATTAGCCCTGTCCCCTTTACCCCCTTTATACTTAACCAATTAACATCCAAAACTAATCAGGAAAGCGCCTTATCACAATGAACCTATATACAAAATTTGAAGAAAATCGGATAATTCTGCATGAAAAACCCATTTATCTAAATTAACCCGGGAGAACTCGCACGTGAGATTTTCTTTCACCATCATACTTTTTTTTTGTCCCAGCTGTTGCAATAAGACTCTTATTTAAACCCTTTTTTCAGTTTAAAATAAATTTTAGAAACTTTCTTTTTATTATTTTACATTTTTTTGTGAATAAAGTATTAAGTTCTGGTGTGACAAGAAATCTAGCGAGTTCTCACGGGTTAAGAGGGGTTAGCCCCCCTTTCCCCCTTTATACTTAACCAATGAACCCCCAAAACTAATCAGGGAAGCACCTTATCACAATGAGCCTATATACAAAATTTGCATAAAATCAGATAATTCTGCATGAAAAACCCATTTATCTAAATTAATGGGGTTAGCCCCCCTTTTCCCCCTTTATACTTAACCAATGAACCCCCAAAACTAACCAAGAAAGCGCCTTATCACAATGAGCCTATATACAGAATTTGAAGACAATTGGATAAATCTGCATGAAAAACCTATTTATCTAAATTAAGGGGGGGTGGAATTAGCCCACTTTCCCCCTTTATACTTAACCAATGAACCCCCAAAACTAATCAGGGAAACACCTTATCACAATGAGCCTATAAACAAAATTTGAAGCAAAACGGTTATTTCTATCAAGAGTTATCGCGTTACGTACAAACATACATACATACATACGTACATACAGAACCGGCGGGCACATTAGCTCTTAGGCTTTGATAGCCTGTGAGCTAAAATGTACCATATAATTTTGCTTTATTATGCAGAATACTAGGTTTGATATTTAAATCTGTTGTTTTTTTTTTAAATTTCAAAGTGCCATTGAATTCAAAAGAAAATAAATTGCAAATGATAAAAATAAGTTATTGGCTAACAAAATTAAATAAAAACAAACAAACAAAATCACACACACGCACTACACGACTCCATACATTCATTTTAATATCAAGGCGCTACCGATAATATTTACCGAGAAAGTTATCTCAATGAGCACTGAAGTAGTGCAATGCTATCGACTCGAGAATAACTAACAGATACTCTAGCTCGTATTTTATTGGCCATCACATATCAATACCTCGACCTATTGCAACGAAGTCTGGACGAATAACAGCAGCGCAGCATCGGGACGAATAAGTCTGGACGATAGCTGTATTATTCAGTTAAGAACAAAGAGTTTAATTTGTGGTTTGAAAGGATAGTAACGAACTAAGACATAATAAGAGAATGTATTCATATTGGGATATGTTGTGATATTCTTTATTTGGGGATATTAACGAAAGCGAGATAATTCAAGGTTAATCGTTGGAGGGGAAATTTTGATTGGAATAAAGTAGAGAAGTGAATATAAATGCATGGATCGGACGACAGGAATGGGTTGAAGAGGATATTATACGGAATATTCGGCGCTTTTCTTATGGTTTGAAGTCGATAAAAAAAAATGTTTTTTGGATATATCGGTAGAGTCAGAGCTTAATTTAGATATTGTTATACATTGCCAGAGTCAGAGCTTAGCTATCATTATTGGGATATATCGTCAGTGTCAGATCTTACATATTGTTATTGCGATAATTAAGAAATATCAATATTTGATAGATATATTGATAAATAATCCAGCCCTAGTTTCCAGTACTGCTCAGTTTCAGGTTAGATTTTGACACTTTTGGGATGGGCTTGAGTTGACCCAATTTTTCAAAGAAAGTTGTAAATGTTTTTCAAATGAAAAAAATAACTAAATAGTTGAATAGTAATGAGTGTACATGTGCTCATTTTTATACACAAAAAGTTAAAATTGATAATAGAGATGCAATTGTACACTATTTTTTCATAATTGTAATAAAATATGGATTATTTTTTTTCTACTTTAGGTTTGAATAATTTGTTTTTGGGTTTAGTTTGCATTAAAATGTATCGGCTGACAAAAATTTTTTGTTATTTTCAGGTTGATTTTAAGCAGAATTTTTTGGTCCATGCAGGATTCTAGTAGCCAATGATAATTTATGCAGATGCCAATTATTATGTCAAATCCCAAATCTTCATCTATCGGGAAAATTTCGATTTAAAAAAATAAATTTGAGAGGAATAAACCATGCAACATGCGTTAAAAATATTGTATATTTACAGTTCATCATTGTTTAATTAAAAATTATTCCTTATAAAAGTATTTAAAAACTTTTTTTATTAAAAAAAAATCAAATTTAAATTCATATAGTAATTCAGTTATTTATATCCATTTATTCTGTTGATTTTGACAATAATTATTTTGCAAATGAAGAAGGTCTTAACAGACTCTATTTAAATTAAATATATACAGTTTCCCACACATAAATCAAATTGCACTACTATATTATTTAACATAAAGTTAATGATTAAGGGACAAAAGATTTTCTGGCTGAAATTTTTCTATCAAAGCTAAGTCATTTTTCTATCAAAGTTAAATTTAAAACAAAAAACAATTATCATTCAAGAAAAAAAGTACCTGCTATATAAATTCAAAAATTAATTTAATTAAAAATGTTTATTATTATTTTTATTTATTATTCAAAAAAATTTTAAAGAATTAAATTCACCATAAATAAATTCAGAAATTTTTATTGCTATTGAAAAATAAGATTCAGGTAATTAGAAAAAAAAATCTGATTCCCATCAGTAAAAGTTGTCAATGATGTCGATAAGTCTTAAGCATTGATATTTTTCAAAACATAGCCTTTTCCTATATGAGGCCAGGCAGATTTTGCCCCAAACAATGTCCTATTCAAGCTGCTCCTAACATGGTTTGATGGTAAATACCAGGAAGATGCCAAGATGGGCTGTTGTGCAAAATACCATAGAGCTTTTTGCACAAGATAGGAGCACAGAGCTCTGGAGCCCTTAATGTCACAAGAGGAGTGACTAGTTAGTGATTTACAACCTCCAGAACATAACCCTGTGAAAGGGGTTGCTCTTGGAGGATAGCAGAGAGAGAGAGATTATTTTTTAGGTGCGTTCATAATTATATAAATATGTAGCACCTATTGTCGTCAGCTGGTCCGTCCATCCGCATATAACAACGCAAAAACTACCCAACCGAATCGTTTGAAATTTTAGATATATTATTTTTGCAGAATTTTGTCGAGACATTTCAAATTTTATGAAAATCGAATCAAAACTTTAGAAAATATTAATAAAAACATTTATTAAGAAATTAGAATTTTCTTTTTTAAATCTGTGATTTCTTGTTATAGGAGCTTCCGAGTTTTAATCGTCAAGCGACCAAGATACTTATTTTATTACATAAATTAATCTGCAGACGATATAATTCATCTCACAGAATTAAAAAATCATCAAGATCTGAATATTTATATAACTAGCTATAGTACGAACGCACCTCATTTGTCACGTTTGACATACAATTTCCAACTTGTTCTTATTCTGGTTCCATGAGCTGGAGTCCAAACTATCTTAAGTAGCTAATACTTTAATAAAAATTTATATTTAATTAATAATTCTTCGAACTACCTGTTATTTCAGACATTATTTTTAATCGTTAAACATATAGACAGGCACTGTATATTCTTAAAAACATATCTAAAAACACATAAAACCAGTCCACACATTAAAAGTTTCATAAAAAGTAGAATATTTTCGCCTGTTATCCCAGGCATCTTCAATACTGATGTTTTGTCTTTCTGCTCTGTCAGTTCGATTTTTCTGAAACTCCCCCTCTGTCCTTTCCTAACAGTATCTGGCGCCATCTGGTGTCAATTTTGGCGTGAGCTACGTCGTTGCAAGTTTTTGTATCTGATGTGTATATTTCTATTGCTTCTCTCTGTAATGCATAGTTTAGATTATTGTAATTGGCTAATTTTTCAACATTATTAAAGTCTATTTTAATTGGGGATTTATTGTTTAATCTGGCTATTGCAGTGGTTGATTTACCTAAATTTATGTCTCTTCTGTGTTCTTTCATTCTCTCCTGGATTTTTCTTTTTGTCATGCCTATATATGAATTATCTTTGAAATTAATTTTGTATATCCCTGATGTCTGTTGATAATTAAGCTTTTCCGTATCTGATCTGATTAATTTGAAAATGGATGCATCTGGAGTGATAGGAGTATTTATTCCAAGTTTTTTTAATTTTAGGGAAATGCCTTTTATAAACGGAATTGAGTTCGTAAATTTTATTTCTTTTTGAGCTGGTTGTATTCTATCATATCTTGATGCCGCTTTTTCAATTAACTTCTGTATAGTTTTTGTGGCATATCCTGCATCCTTAGCTATTGTTTTAATTTTGTTTATTTCTGCGTCAAAAAGGTCTTCAGTTGAACATACTTTAAAGGCTCTATGAGTGTATGTATTTATTGCTGCTATCTTCTATGGGGAGGGGGTTCTGGAGTATTTTGAGATTATGTGAACATTTGCATTTGGTTTTCTGAATACTGTTCTCTGTAGTTTATTTTCTGATCGAATGAGTTGTACATCCAGGAATGCTAGTGTGTTATCTTTTTCTGTTTCTATGGTAAATTGAATATTTTGATCGTATGAATTAAGTTTTTCCAGTAAGGAAGGGAGGTTTGTATTTTTCGTAGTTATTATAAATATATCATCTACGTATCTTACCCATATTTTTATTAGATCTTTTAATTCATTTATAATAGTTTCTTCAAGTAATTGCATTTTCCATTCCGCTATTATATTTAATATTGGAGATCCCATCGGTACACCTTTAAGTTGTTTATATATCTGGTTATTAAATTTAAAATAGTTTTCTCGTAGTACTAAGTTCGTTGCGCTTTGTAATGTATTTCTGATATCACAATCTGTATATTCTGTGTTTATTTTCGTATTTATAATATTAGCCATTTCTTCTGTATCTGCATAGACAGAGGGGGAGTTTCAGAAAAATCGGACTGACAGAGCAGAAAGACGAAATCATCATCAGTATTGAAGATGCCTGGGATAACAGGCGAAAATATTCTACTTTTTATGAAACTTTTAACGTGTGGACTGGTTTTATGTGTTTTTAAGAATGTGCAGTGCCTGTCTATATGTTTAAAGACTAGAAATAATGTCTGAAATAACAGGTAGTTCGAAGAATTATTAATTAAAAAATGACGTTAGAAAAGATCAGAGATTGAAATACAATTTATATTTATTTTTACATATTTAATACATGGAAGTATTGTGCTGTCCTCTAAAAAAGCCCCATTTTTTGAAATTCTCTCTATAAAGTCTAATAAAGAATTAAAAAAAATTAAACGAACATAGCTAAATTTTTACAGCTTGTTCTGACTAAGATTTTAATATTGAGCATTTTTTATTTTGTCACTTTATTACAAAATGGCAGCCAATTAAATGAGAATTTGAAAAAAAAAAAACACTTTTCCAAAAAATAACCCATGTTACCTGAAAAATCCCCACACCTGACATAATCAGCTGAATATGAGGCATTTTATTACATATTAATGGTTCAACATAAAAAAAGAAAAAAATATGTAGATCATTCTAAAATTCTATTATAACAAGAAAATCTGTAAAATGAAGTTCATGTTTTGCCAGAATTCTGCAATTGTTAATTTAAATTATTTTTAAACTAAATAAGCACTTCTTAAGTATTTATAACTATTTTTATTATTCTAAATAATGCATAAAAACAGAGCAAAAAAAAAAAAGACTTTAGTGAAATATTTGATGTAATACTAGGGTGGTTTTTTTTAAGGTAGATTTCATAATAAATACTACCAATTGCATTCTCCCCTAAGTTGGAATTTTTGAAAAACTTTTGCAGATCTACTCCGATCCTGACTCCCAGAACCCAAAACCACCCCAGTTCAAAACTTTATATCTATCTATCTATGTCACTTTTTTATGGACATGATAACTCCCATAATTCTGCACAAATCTCTTCGAAACTGATACATAAAATCAAGAGGTATAGAATCTTGGTCAAGTTCGTTAATGGGCAAAAACAAACCAGAGGGGGGGGGGGGGAATGGAGGGGCTTTTTATGAAAACAGAAAAAACCCATAACGTCTTAATTATGATATGTATCGAATCCGTTTAAAGTTATTATTACTTCTAGGAAAAGGGTAAAAAAATTATGTATAACAGATTTTTGATATAATTAAAAATGGCTCCAGGGAGGGGGGGGGGTATTTTAGAAGAAAAAAATTTATAACTTCGTCAATTCACAAGATATCAAATCTGCTTAAATTTATTATAACTCCTCTTAATATTATCTAAAACTTTTATATTGACAAGTTTTTTATAGGACCAACCCTTATAGCAAAAAAAAAAAAAAAAAAAAAAAAAAATCCTGCCGGCTCCGCCTACAGGCAGAGGTATATTTCGAAGTGGGCACTCCCAACTGTCGCATCATGGCAAAAGGTAATTTCTTCCGCAATTCTGAACAAACAGGCTCCCCATGGTCTGTGTTTTCAAAATCTACCTGTGCCTGTAGGCCGAGCCATCAGGGATTTTTTTTTTAAACATTTCACTGTGGGTTTTTTTAAGAGGACAGCACAATATAGGTAGGACTATGCCCCAAGTATCCAACAAGCTGCCCCTGCGTATGTATATTACTAATAAAGTATAACCAGGGTAGGCTAGAACAGCAGCTCCTAAACATTTATGATAACAAAACTTATGAAGTATGCAGATTGCCATAGAATGTCAACATACATTGTCAAATCATTTTCAATTATCTAATGATTAAAAATCATTGTGTTTGTTGTTCATGTGACTCTAGTTTTTTGTGCAAAACCCTTAGGTTTTTCCAAACATAGTATGGAATCTATTGTCGGATATTTCAAGGGCTCTACATGTTTATGAAGTTTGACCATTCATGCATTAGGATTTTGATGTGTTCTATGGAAATTCCTTGTAGTGAATGTGCAGCAATTATAAGTATTAAACTATTGTATTAAGCTGAATAAATATTAAATATCTTAATTGGTAAACAGGGCTTGTGCTAATCACTTAAAATATGGGATCCTAAGACCTCATAAGTAGAGAAAATGCAGGTCAAACTATTGAAAAATTGGGACATTTAAAAAAAAAGTTTTGAATAAAGTTAGAACATTAAGTTTAAAATTTATTTATTTCAAATATAACTTTTATTTAAGTGTAACTTAGAGTATTTTATAAGTTGCTTTAAGATGTTACAGAAAATGTACATGTTTGGTAATATTAAAGAGAAAATATTAGAAGTAAGAAAACTTTCAATAACAAGTACTATTAATGTAGTATTGAATAATTCTATGCCAGTAATGTTAGTTTTAAATCTTGTTTTACAAAAACTCATCTAAAATATAAAAACTAATTTTAGATTATTTTCTTAGATCCATATCAATAACACATTTAAATTTAAAGTCAATTTGGACAATTTTTCTTCAGAAGACAGCATAAACATATATGGAAACACCAGCAGGCAGACCCTTACTCAGATGCTAACAGAACTTACACAGAGCCATCTTGAAATTACACTAATATACAAAGAAGAATCAAAATCTGAACACTTAATCAAAAGTAAAGCTTGAAGATGCACTGAAAAATATTTAAAAAATCAAATTTAATATCCTCTGTAAAATATAAAAACAAAAATGATATGAAACAAAAGAAAATCGAGATGAGTTTGGTAAGGCCAATTTTAGGTCCATGGCATAGCCAAATATTTTTTCTAAGGTGTTTTCATTACTATGATAAAATTTAGGATCTAAATTTACTGGTTTTGTGACTGATTTTTTTTTTCTAGGCCATTTCAGTATGTTAGACAAGATCTGAAATATAGGGTGTTTAGCAAATTTTAATGCATTTTGTTTTTAAAATCAATTATATATTTTTTTATAAGGAGGTCTCATAACCACCAGTCTCTAGTCTGATTTATATGTATATTAATATTTGAGTAAAAACAGTAAAACATACATTAAAATCAGGGAAAGGAAAAAACTTTACCTGTCTTTAAAAAACAAAAACACCAAACAGACAATAAGTAAACTTTTTGCTCATGTAATTCAAATGATAATTCATGGAAAAATTCAATCAAAATTCAATTTAATGTTAATGATGCTTTAAAAAATGATTTCTCTAACAGTTTTCCATCTGAAAAATACTCCTCAGAAGTATAAATACCTAATTTTGGTGAAAATTGGCATTGTTTTTTCAAAACAAAGTTACAGATATAATCTAATATTGCCGTGTTAAATTCATTTTCTAAAATTGTGAAAATTGGTAGTGCTAATGTGTACAATGATTGAAGTTGTCATCAGCACCAGCGTGCATAATTACTGACAAGACAGAATAATTCAGGTCTGCAAGACCCAAGATGAGCAAAATTTTAGGTTCTACATATTAAAATTGGGGTCGATGGTGCACTATAATGCACCATTGTGAGCCCTGAGTGGATATGCAACTAGGGCAGGGATGGCAAACCTTTTTACAATTTTGTCTTTAACTTTTTGCCAATTTTTCTCAAAAAATATTTTGCATGGTCATGACGTGTCAACTGAAAACAAAATTAGTCGATAATAAAAGCCATGAATCAAAATTACTTGAAAATTATTTATTAAAATTAAAGAAATATGGGTGACATACATGTAGATACTACATTGTAATAATTATAAACACAAATATATTTTAGAAAGTAATAAAAAATTGATGCAATTAATGTTAAATTCAATTTTGGTTGTTGCATCTTAAATAAAAAATAGTTAATATCACATTCATACTAAATTAATTTTAACAGAATGCGATCTGAACTGGAGTTATCTGACAAGTGTTTTCTATTTGAATTTTTATATTATTCACTTGTGAAAATCATGACTCACAAACATAGAGAGCCAGAAAAATTTTTAGATGGCAAATGCCATCTTCTTTAAATAGCTCTGGAGTTAAATTCAAAGTTGCTATAATTTTATCATCTGTATTCTTATTTATAATTATTATTAATCTTACTTTTTTGAGTTTCCACAGCTTGTCTTTGTTTGATAAATTTTTTAGACCATATTGAATTAGGCTGGAGTTTAATAAGCTGCAATTTAAATTTTTCCATTTCCTATTAGTTGAATTTAAACAAGTTCAACTCATCTAAATCGATATATTTTGTGTAATGTCATTGCATCTTGATTTAGAACCTCAAGCAATGCTGTGCCAAAAATATTGCTTCACATGCTGATTCTGTCACACCTGCTATAAATCCACCAACTTTGAACTAGGGTAAAAACAAGTTGTAAATTTCCAACTGGACGAAAAATGTCCAGGCCAGGATTCGAACCTGGGATCGCTGGGCTGAAGCCGCCACGCTCTACCACTGAGCTATCCCGGTCAAATCTGGAGGACATAATTCATCCAGTTAACCTTATTGATCAAAGCATCTGGTCTGATATTTTAATCAGCTCAACAGAAAAGATCGCAGGTAATGGAACTCCAGTAAACGCTGGATACGTGAATACACTGGATTATTTTTTATTATTATTATTTTGGTTTATAAACATGTGACTATATGTGACATTATTGGATTTTGATTATTTTGGTCATTATAAAAAAGTAAAAAATAATCCAGTGTATTCACGTATCCAGCGTTTACTGGAGTTCCATTACCTGTGATCTTTTCTGTTGAGCTGATTAAAATATCAGACCAGATGCTTTGATCAATAAGGTTAACTGGATGAATTATGCCCTCCAGATTCGACCGGGATAGCTCAGTGGTAGAGCGTGGCGGCTTCAGCCGAGCAATCCCAGGTTCGAATCCTGGCCCGGACATTTTTCGTCCAGTTGAAAATTTACAATTTGTTTGATTACTTTACCAATTTGAAATAATTGTGTTAAAAAATAATCCAGTGTAGGATAAAAACACCAGTAGTTGGCTAATTGTACTAGAAAAATATCTACAATTCTTTGCTGATGGCTGATAACTTATGAAAGATGGCAGCATATAGAGAAATTCTAATATTTCATATGAAACAAAACATATTTATAAAGCATTTTATCTTATTGTGACTGACTACTTTAGTGTAGGGTAGGGTAGACTATTGGACCACTTACCTTATATCTTTTAACTACCCTTTCTTTCTGATACTCGTAAATTTGAAAATGAAGTAACCAATTTAATTTTTAAGCAAATCATCTTGCTTTTCTGAATATTTATTGCATTTGCAATGTAAAAACTGACATGTTGTGGAAAAAATATAAATCACTGTTAATCTCTACATGAAAACCTTATAACTGAAACATGAGTGTAGTAATTTGTTTCTTTCCTGTTCTAATTTCTATTAATGATGTTCTTTCCTATAGAAAGTAATTTGCTATCTTATATTGAGTTCATGAAAACTGGAGTATATATTTCTTACTTTTATAGATGTCAGTTTTTAATTTTTTGTGCTCAATAACTTTTTTAATTATTTAAAAATTTATCAGTATTAAAAGTAGCAAAAGTATTTAAGTTTTGCATTTATTCACTATTACACTATTCTGCATACAACACCTTATTTGAAAAAATATATACAACTTTTAGTGATTACAAAAGTGATAAAGACCACAAAATATTGTTTTCACCCGTTTATCTTCTTTTTTATATTCATTTTACATAAAAAATATATAACTCTTTCAGTATGGAACAACACTGTGTAAAAGCATTTTGTATGACAAGAGGAAACATGATATATATATCTTCTAGCTTAATTATATTTATAAAAATATACTCACCTACCTACAGGTGAAAAGTTTTTATTTATGTGTCAATACACTTATTAATATTTCACAGAACTATAAATATTTTTTTACATAAGTAATTATATATATATTAACTCTTAGTCCCAAATAATGCATCAAAAAATTGCTCCACTTCAATAATTATCTTTCTTAATGTCTAAAGACATATTAGAAATTTATAATAATATGAAATTTAGACTTTTTTCTCATTAAAACTGATTTAATAACTCGATAGTTATAGCTCTCTTTTTTGTAAAATATTTACAAGAATAATTATATTTAATAATAAAAAATATTGTTATGGAAATCTCATAAATAAATGTGATCCTATCTGTAAATAGAAAGGTTTTTGTAGTTGCAAATTAAGAGAAACCCTACACTTATGTAAATGGTTGAGAAAATAACCACTTAAAAAAATATTTAGCTTTGACTGTTTCACCGTGCTTTCTAAATATGATTGAGCAAAGCATTTTGTTTGAAAAGTAAAATCTATTTTTATTAATAGATGAATTAAATAAATTTTATATTTAATATTTTTTAATTGTACTTAAAAGTACTGTCAAAGCTTAAAAGGTTAATATTATGCAAAATATTTGCAGAAATTTTCAGTATAATTACTAGCTTTGTCTTATTAGAAAATGACTTTATTTCTGTAGTATGTTAATAATTAATTTTTTCTTCATTTTGGAGGAAAGAAAATGCATAGCTTTTTTAAACATTTTTTCTGTGTTATTCGTAAAAGAAGAGAAAGAAAATTATCTGTATCTATGTGCGTACACATTTGATAATTATAAAAATATAAAAAGTAGGTTTAATGTAATATATTTAAATTCTTTAGATGTAAGAGTATAAAGGTCATTATGAATTTTTTTCTTTTTTTTTTCATTGGTTATTAAAAATGTATTGTTTCTTGAGCACTAAAAATATAATAAAAATAGTTGTTTTCTCTGTATATATATATATATATATATATATATATATAAAGATCCCAAATCTTATTAATTTTTGGTGAAATATTCAATTTTTAGGAAATTTAATGTTTAGTTCTAAACTAATCAGTTTGTTAGTTTCTAAATTAATCAATTGTCAGTTCTAAAGTAATTCAGGTATTTCAATATCATCTGTAAAGACCTGAATTTTTTTTTAAGTGACTCATTGTTATACATGTTTCCTTTTGCTAGAATATTTTTACTTTTTTTCTGAATCTGAATTTAGTGATTGAATTTCTTATATTTAATATTATTATAGACATTAAATACAGCAAACCTAAAATTTAATTTTCCTTTCTATTTTGTTTTTAAATCATTCTCTGGAATTATAGAGAAAGGTAATATATTTAATCATCATTTCCAATTTTTACCAAATTATTACAATTTACTCTCAGATGCATTACATTAATATCTTATAGCATATATTGTATAATTGTGTGTTAATGTTTGTTTGTTTGAGTCCTGCATCAGGTTGGGTAACCTGATTTTACCTAAACCCAACCTGACCCATACTTCAGATTGGGTCAGGTTGATAGTAAATTTTTTGTTGTGGGTCGGGTTCACTTTAAATGGTTTGGGTTGACCCAATTATTCAAATGAAATTTCTGAATATTTTTCGGATGAAAAAAACTACATATGAACATTAATGAGTATATGTATATATATACATGTTCATTTTTCTACATAAAAAATAAAATCAATATTAGAGATATAACTGTAGAGTATTTTATCATAATTGTATTCAAACATGGTTTAATTTTCTTTCATGGGTTTTTGTTTAAATATGTCAGGTGCAGATTGAAGTGTGTTGGGTTGCAGGTTAACTAAAACTTTTTTGTCCGGTTTCAGGTTAACTAAAATGTTTTTGTTGGGTTCAGGTTGACTTGAAATAGAATTTTTGGGTTCAGGTCAGGTACAACCCAACCCTCACAGGACTCAAGTCTTCAACCCTCTGTGTGTCATTTAAAATTGTATTAGGTCATGTATTTGATATGTAATATTTTCAATGTATTTTTTATTATAACATTTTTATATAAAAAAAATGGAAAATGAATAATACCTAATTATAAATGAAGGATCAAGGAAGAATAAACCTATGATAGTCACAAACTAATTATTCAATATTATTCCCTTATGCATATAGATTTTCATTGTTTTTTGTTTTTCAAAGATTAATTTTTGCCTTGATTGAGGAATATAAAAAAATAGTACACTTATCAAGCTAATAGACTGCATTGTCATCCTAAATCTCATAAAAATGGGCTGTCATCATCATCATCTCCCACCCTGACCTTTGAAATATTAAAATGTTTTAAGATAATCATTAGTTTTACATTTTTATTGTGATACACACCAACTCTCAAGTTATACATGAATTTATGAAAATATTAAACCACCAAAAAAGTGTTTTGAAAGTCATAACTAGATGTATCACTTAAGATAATCATCTAAAGTATTTTTAATTTTTTGGAAATAAACTGTTTAAGAGATGCTTCATCATATGTCTGTTTTATGTATCTATTAGCTGACCTGCCAATAATCCCAGCTCACCTCTTTTCATGCATCAAATGAAAAAAAGCTCCCAACTATGAGGTCACCTGCATCATCATGGTACTGGTTTTTGGTGATAAAGGGATTACTTTGAAAACAATCTCTAGAATTTTTTACCTCTATTCACTGTGTTTCCAAAGAAAAAAAAATGGCCTGACTTATTTTAATAAAAAAAAACTATTTCATATCTTTTGGATTTGTTTTCAATGGATTCCCAAAACTCTGCTCTATGTATTGGTACAAAATAAAAGATTGGATAGATAAGGTATCAAATAGAGATTGGCTGATAAAAAACAAACTTCTCATTTTTAGTAAAAAAAAAAAAAAAAAAAAAAAAATCGTGAAAAATTCAAAAATTGTTGTACGAATTCTGAATAAACTTTATTGAAAACAGGACAAAATTGTTTATATTTGCAACACTAGACAAAAACGATTGAATTTGGATTGTTTTTATGAGCAGGTCAAACCAAACTTGATGCATTTGCATGATCAAGGAAATACGTGAATCATTCCATTCAACATAAAATAACAAAAAATCCAAAATCTGAGCCTCAGGTGCATTTGGAGCTGACTTCATCTATCTAAAATGAAATTTGCGGACCTCTGTGGCAATAAATTTCCCTATCTATTGGCAACAAACAGACACAGGCAAAACCTTCGTTTATTAATATAGATATCTCAACATGTAAATGCATATACTTTTAACCATACAAAAAATTTTATTGGGTATACTACACTTTAAAAAAGTTTTAAATTGCATTTTTTATGTATTTTATCACTTAAAGAATCTTACATCTAAAAAGGAATAAAACACTTACAATATGAAATATATATATATATTTATGTATCTTTAAACTTAAGAAAAAGTATAGCAATTTAAATTTTTCACTGAGGTGTATGACATTTCTGTAAGAGTATTAGGTTTAATTTGTAGAAAATCCCTTGTTCAATAAAATATTTTAAGTAACAAAAATGAGCAAGTCAGCTTCCTTTAGGATGGCTTTACATGAAAATCATAATTTCTCAGTCAGTTTTTTCCCTTTCAGAATTATAATTCTAATGTAATTTATTCACTCTGTTTTTGTAATAGCTAAAGCATGATTTTATATTTAGGGATTTTGCATATGTTGCTCGGGATCGAGTTACCAAAAAGCATATGTGTCATGTTTTTCGATGTGATATACCAGCTCGTATCATAGCAAACACACTAAGAGATATATGTAAAAAGATTATGATTGAAAGAAGCCTTCAACGTAATTTAGAAAAAAGGATTGAACCTTCAAATTTTAAACAGAATGAGGATTCTAGTCAAGGTGTTCCTACTCGACCCACAGATTTGCCAATGGATCAACAGTCATACCAATCTTCAGAATCTCAGAGCTCATACTCTGGTAAAGATGTCTTTTTAAAATCATGTATTTATGCTTAATAGAAAATTATCTTTAGTTGTTAAATTGTTTATCGTAATCTTTTATTTTAGCTCAGTATTTTCCTACTCCTATGGAAGAACCCAAGAAAGTTCTTAAAGTTTATTACTTGGGCTCTACTAATGTAGGTAGAGCAACTGGAGTGGAAACACTGAACAGTGCTATTGAAAAATTATCTTCAGCTATTCCAAAATCTGAATATAAATATGTAAATGTGGCTGTAGCTCCATCAACTATCACTATTTCTGAGCCTACTGTAAGTTTATGTTACATGCTATTTTCTTGTTTTTGATCATATTAAAATCATTAATATATTGAAATAATGTAAAGATTTCTAATTTTGACCCTTTATGCACAAAACTATGAGTTAATAAAAATTCTGCTTGAAAACTTAAATTTTTTAAACCTTAGTTTAAAAACCTTTAATTTCCACACTGGTTGGTACACATGTGTACTGTTGGTAGTCTAATTATTAAGATATATTA
Source organism: Maratus michaelseni (assembly GCA_963931845.1). NCBI lineage: Eukaryota > Metazoa > Arthropoda > Arachnida > Araneae > Salticidae > Maratus > Maratus michaelseni. Next base: position 101,421,811 of record OZ007586.1, read on the forward strand.
GAAAATATACAGTATGGAGAAAAAAATCCAAATGCAAATAATAATTGCATTATTTAAAGCCACAAAGTAAAATAATTTGAATGCAGGCTACGTGTTTATTATTTTCTATATTTCTATTACACTTTTGTTGTCCTGAGAGGTTGTTCACATATTTATTTCAATGTTATTGTTTTAAAAAATAATGTGACTACAAAAAGTCAGAGTTAAAGAGAATTCGTTTTAGGAAGTTTTGATGATACTAATTCTAAGGCCAACCAATTTAGCATATGCCTCCATTTATAAATTTTTATTAATAGGATAATTTGATAATATTTCATGTTTCAAAAACAGTTTAATCTAAAATATGCATGTGTATTGTATTTGGGCTTTTACAAATATATTGGCCTGATATTTATGTATTATATAAGGATAATTTCAGTTTTTAATTCCTTTTAATGCTAAATAATGAGCTGATAAAAATCCCATTTGATAATTTTTCCCTTTGTTTTTGAAAATGCATAAAAAATATGTATAATATAAATTCAAAATTTAGAAAGTTTTATTTGTTAAGATTTAATTAATTAAATTAGTAATTTTTGTAAACAATTTTATGAAATATTTATAACTTTATATAGATTAGTTTAAAATTTTATAGAAAACAAATGTGCACAAACTTTGCTTATAAGTCTAAAAAAAAAAGCATTAGAAAAATCTACTATTCCCATATCTTTCAACAATAAAATGAGTACACAGATATAACTACATAGAAAACATCCATTAAAAAAATTATTTAGGTTAATAGCTTTCAAATATTTTCTTCTCAGAAGAAATTGAACTGTTTAATATCAATCCTGAAAACCAATTCTATGCATTTAAGACATTTTATAAGTTTTATTTTATGTTAAAGTATAAATGGTTAAATTGTGCTTAAGAAATGTGTTAGTTGTTTGATTAATTCCATTTTTTTAAAAAATAGCTGACAATTTTGAAAACTAATCATGCATGTTCAGACACATTTTTATTGTCTCTTAATAATCTGCTAGTACTATATAATTTAAATTTCTGAAAATTTCTGTATAACTGAGAACTGTCAATTAATTTTCTAAACATAATGAAACTTAATTTATTAACTCCCCTCAAAGTAATGATTATTTGTTTTAAATTTTTAGCTGTTATAAGTATATTAATTATTTTTCATTTAATTTTTTTTAGGAAGAAGGGAAGATGATAGCTGAGTGTCGAGTTAGGTTTTTATCTTTCCTTGGAATTGGAAAAAATGTTAAGTATGTATAAGATTTTTTTGTGCTTCCTTATTATAGCCCCTTCCCCTCCTCCCAAGATTTAATCATTAAGTGACTGAGATGTATTATATATATATACTAAGATACATATACATTGTAAAAAAAGACAAATGTATTTTAATCTACGAAAATATAATATAACAACAAGTTAAAATATATAATAGCCTTTTTCAAGTTACTCAGGATTCTGAAAAGCATTCATTAACATCAGAAACAAATATATTTTCAAGATTTAAAGAACTATTTATGAAATCAATGTTTCCTTTTCTGCCACTGATTTTCAGAAAGGTTTCTGAGTAGTTTTTATAGTGTATTAATTGGTTTTCTCAACCCAGAATATCAGATTGTAGGATGCTATCCATTCTCAATTAGACATTTTCAGCTGCATAATTAAATTTATACACACAAGATTAATGAAAAATATTAATTTTATTGATGCTGTTAATTTACCACATTTGTCTAAAACATGTTCATTGAACATAAAAATGTTTACTTGAGACTAGATAGCATCCGAAAAACCTATATTCTGGGTTGAGAAAATATATTAAGATATTATAAAATGAATGTTTCTGAAAATCTGTTTCAGCAAAAAAAAAAAAACTTTTTCCTATATAACTGCTTCTTTGAATCTCTAAAATATATTGGTTTCTGAGGTTTCTAAAGATAAAAAACACTTTTTGGAATTATGTGTAACTTATAAGAGGTTATAGTAGTATATTGTCGTTTGTGGTTATATTGTATTTTTCTGTATTCAGAAACATTTGTCTTTTGTCACAGTGTACTAAGATGTATATACATATACTAAGTTACATATATATCTAACATTATAATCATAAATTACTATATGATATTTTATGGATGTATATGAACATGTTATAGTCACGTTTGATATATATGATATGCGTATAAGCCATATATGTTGTGTATATGCCTTAAGTATGACATAAGAAGTAAATATTACATATATATGATGTATATATAACATATGTATGATAGATTTGACATATATAATATGAAATAAATGTGACACATATACTGTATGACATATGTTTTATGCGTATGTATGTTTATAGAAGCTCAGAAAGCTTGATATAATTGTAATTGTCGGGGTGTTTTATATCAAGAAAGTATATATTTTTCTTTTTTTTTTTAATGTAGTAGTAACATAGAAATGAAATCACTTACAATTCACATTTTGTGCCTTTTATATATGGAAATTATTTTTTGAAGAGTAAACATCACTTTTCTATCAAAAATGCAGGGCTGTGGAGTCGGAGTCAGGCCTATTTTTGGGCAAAAGAGTCGGCGTCACTAAAAGACAGGCCAACTCAGACTCAAGCTTGTTTTTTAAACAGTTTGTAGTGAAATTAAACCAATGCTATGTAGTTTTAAATTTATAAACTGAATTATTATTTTTATATTTGGACTATATATACAAGGAAAACCCAGGTTAAACAGGCCCAATATACTGTCCAGTGTACATCATATATGAAAACTGTTTTTAATTGAAATCTCTAGTTTATATTTTATATTTAATATATAGTCTTTTCTCTCGGTTTTTGGGGTTTGTGGAACGCCGAGGTAATTCGAAAATTGGAAATTTCTGCTCTTTTTGGAGTCCACAGAATCCATAATAGAAATTTCTCCCCCTTCTTTTTTTTTTTTTCTTGTTTCCCTCAGATTCTTCAGGTCTGTGGGACCAGGGGTAATGCTGAAATCGTATATTTTCTCCCTTTTTTTTTTCATGTGCAGGTCTATATGTGACCCCCCACAACAAAAAAAAAAAAAAAAAAAAAAAAAAAAAAGTGAAATTGTAATTTTGTTTCCTGAGTCTGCAGTACTCAAAATAATGATGAAATAGTGAAATTTCTGTTATCTTTCTCCTCTCAATATTCAGGTCTTGCAGACCCAAAAAGAAGCCAAAATTATAAAATTAATGCAGGAAATATAAAACTTTTATCTTTATTTTTCTTCCCATACATCAGAATTTTTCGGGTCTGGAAGACCCATAATAACTCTAAAATTGCAACATTTTTTTGCATTTTCTTTTCCAAGTCAGCGGGATCTGAAATAGACTTCTTTAGATTTCAATGTTTGGATTTTTCAGGTCTGTAGGACCCAAAATTGTACAATTAATAATGCTGAAAATATAAAATTTTTGCCCCTTTTTTACGAAGCCGTGAGAACAGAATTAATGCTAAAATAGTAAAATTTTCACTTTTATTTTTCTTGCATTACCTCTTAATTTTTCGGATTTTGGAGACCCCAAATGATGCTTAAATGGTAAAATTTTCGCCTCCTATTTTTTGGGTCTGCAAGAATAGATATAAAACCAAAATGAAACATTCTTTCATCCATATTTTGGTATACTATATGTTTGATTTGGCATAAAATATTTTGGTTATCGTCTTAAAATGACATACCAACATAATATATGTTGTTTGGATTCATCTGATTTGGATTCAACTGTTGTTTCTATCTAATAGCTTCAAATTTAACTTTTCGATTGCAATTTACATGCATATAAATTTTTTAGATGCGATTTTTGCAGAGTTTTGACATAATAAAATTTTACCACATATAAATTTTAATGCATATTGTGTTTTTATGTGAGTGTGCATAGAGTATCTGGGAGGAGGAGGGGTAGGGTGATGTTCAGCCGATTAATGTAGCAGGGATTGCATTCGCCCTGTAATTCCTATAATTCCTAAAATTTTCTTACAGCCCTAAAATTCCTAAAATTGTACTAAAATTTTTTTTGTTTCCCTAAAATTTATTTTTGATAACTATTTTCGTTTACAAATGACTGATAAGTTAGTTTTGCTTTATGTTGTGATCGTCAAAGCTGATTCTTGTTAGGCATTTTCATTGGTTGTTCAAAAGTAAGTGGTAAACAACAAAAAAGAAATAAAGTATTGTAACTTTTTAAGTTTAATTAAAACTGCCCTTGCTTTACATCATGGTAATGTTGATCTTGAGAAGGGAGTTTCTATGAACAATTGTATACTAAAAGATGGTTTCAATGAACTTACGATAAAAAGTTTGAGATTTGTAAAAGATGCTGTTAAGAAATATGTAGATGTGAGTAAAGTACCTATTAAAAGAAGAAATTAAATGTGAAACTAAATAAAATAGAAATTTATTTTCTGTGATGCAATACAGCATTTTATTTATTTATTTTTAAACAATTGAATATTCTTTGTGTTTCATTTAACTATGCCTTTGAGATGTTAAAAATTTAGCATGGAATATAGTTACCCTCTAAGTCAGGGGTTCCCAAAGTATGGTACGCAGACCAGCACTATTACGCGAAGCTCACGCTACTGGTATGCAAAAGTCTGATACTGGTATGTGAAATGAAATACAGCATATTATTATGAAATCAAAAACGGCTTAGATTTTTTACCCAGGAAATTTTCGAATGCGATTTAAGGATTTTCTAAACGCTATTATCTTTTTTTGTTACTAGATTTTAGCATAACATATCTATGTGAATGTACTTTTTCTTCTATTCTTTATATGAAAAACAAATACAGGAAAAAACTAGACATTGAATCTGACTTACGACTAAAGCTAACTAATATTGAACCAGACTTGAGGAAGTTATGCTTGATAGAGTAAGCTTACCCTTCTCATTAGCGATACTAGGGAATTACTGGAATAAAGCTACTGTGTGTGAATCAGTAGGTCAGTATGTCATAAGTATTGTGGTTGTTTTTCAACCAAAATGCTGTGTATTGATATAGTATGTATTATTAAAATGTAATGATGATAATACTATTTGAATATTAATATAAAGCAGTCAATCTAAGTAACAATTTAGTAATGTAATCCTGCATTTTGAAGTAAAGTAAAACCTGCTAAGACGGAAGCATAAAAGACCTAGGAAATATTCTGTTTTATACAAGTTCTGTTTTTGCAATGTTTTTTATTAGCTTTATGCTAGTTACTTGCTGGTATGCGGAAGTATGAGCTTCGATTTAGTGGTACATCTGTCTTAAAGTTTGAGAACCCCTGCTCTAAGTAATTGAAATCGAGACAGCCCAACTTTTGATAAAGATAATTAAATGTGAAACTTAATAAAATTTCGAAATTTATTTTCTATTGTACAATACAGGATATTATGGATATTTCATTGTAATGACAAAAAAATTTAATTAAGAATTTTCTAAGAATTTATTTGTTGTGTTTCTTAAATTAAATTATTTGTGTTATAATACAAATGCATTGAAAAATCACTGGGGATGGTCGACATAAATTAGCCCTAAAATATCCCTAAAATTTTTATGATATTTGTTGCACCCCCTGATGTAGGGGCAAAGTTCTACAGGCATTTTATAAGAGTATTTTTGCCTTATTTAAAAAAAAAAATTCTGCATTTAAAAAAAGTGAAACTTTTTATACTAAAATACTGTCAGAAGTTTGCCGCTGTAGTAAATAAGTCCTAGTTATGACTACCTATCACAGCTTACACCCATAATTCATCCAAAAAAATGAAATGTGAAAAAAAAAATATTCGTTGATATGCACATCATATGCTTCAAGGTCAAACAGGAATGTAACAACAGGTTGCAGTGTTGCCAGTTGATTTTTTTTTATCCGATTGCTTGATTGCTGCCACTTTTTTTAAATAGTAATATTTCCTTTATTTAATGACAAATTTAATAAAGTGACTATTACTATTTCAAAACAAATGAAGCAATCTGAATAATAGGAATCAACAGGCAATACTAGTACTTTAGCCATCCTGGAGTCTGAGTCGGATCCTTTAAAATTTCTGGAGTCGGAGTCGGTCATTTTTCCCACCGACTTCGCAGCCTTGCAAAAATATGATAATTTTTGACATTGTTAGGGAATATTTTTTGTTAGAAAGATAATTATCTGTGCAAGTGTTGCTTTTGGGAAATTAGTCACAGTAAATTTTTTGCCAAAAAGTTTTTACTGATTTCTACCAAAAGAAGTTATTAAATTTGTATGTTCTTTTTTCTATGTGTGTCTATGCATTTCTTATTATTATTAAAAAAGTCTCTGTATGCAGATGGTACTATTTGAATTTCATCTGAATATAAAAAGGATCTTTGATTATCTACCTGTTTTCTTCTCCTTTTTTTTTTTACTATTTACTTATGTAAAAATTGACCAGTTCTCTCAAATTTGAAGTAATGTGTTAAAGTACACAGTATGACTATACATTTTTAAATAGTTGTCATACCATGTATAGTTTTTTACAGGGACACTTAAATATTTTTTATTATATAATCATTTACTATGCATCAAAATAAGTTGTATTGGAAACAGTGAGATTTAAAATGAATGTGGATTCCTGCATCAGGTCAGATAATCTGATTTCACCTGAACCCAACCTGAACTACCTTTTGAGTTGGGTTGTCAATAATTTTTTTTCTTTTGCAGATCGTTTTGACTTAATTTTTTTAGGGTTGGGTTTTGACTCTTGCACGCTGCATTTGGTGACCTGTTTCTTAAACAAGTAATATAAAAAAAAAAAAAAAAAATTAAAGTCAATTCCTATTTAGGTCAAAAAGATTTTTTTTTCCAGCGATCTACACGCTTCGCCACTGACGGTATTTATTCCTAAATTTATATCCTGCTAAATATCTTATATAAGAAAAATTTATTTTCAAGTACGGGAGAATTTCCTTCCGTCCCAGGCAAGGCTCGATCCTGGGACCTTGTGGTTACGAGCTCAGAGCTTAACCGACTGCGCTATCAAGACTTGTGAGTGAGTGCTTTTAAATGGAACTAATGTCTGAAATAAGTCGGCTGCATGTTGATATTTTTTCTCCCATATAAAACTAAAATTAATTAATTAATTTAATTAATGAATTAATATTTGAAAAACTGTATTAACATCAAGTGTCATCCACTACAAGTTCAAAAAATTTAATTTTTTGAACTTAAGTGGATGAATAAAAAGTATTTTATTAACGATTGAAAATTTGAACAAGATATATAAATATATATAGGGAGAGTGTGAACTACTAGTAGGAATTGAAAAAGAAAAAAGTTGCAATATTGTTTAGATGAAAAAAACTATATTTAAATACAAATGAGTATATATGTATATACATGTTCATTTTTCTACATAAAAGATAAAATTGATATTACAGATATAATTATAGAGTACTTTTACTTACCCATCATACGTAGTATAAGGTAAGTCTTGTAATCATTTTGAAAATCGAAAACATTTTTTTGACGAATTTACACGTTTCAGACACTGGAGATTCCAAAAAACATTTTTAGAAAAAAAAAATTTGCCTTCCATCTGTGTGTGTGTGTGTGTCTGTAAACGCTCTATCTCCCGAACAAATTGAGGTAGATACTTGAAATTTGGTATGTACTTAGTATGTAATAATGGGAAGAAGCTTATTGAATTTCAGTAACCTCGATTAACTGGAACTTTTTTTTTCCGACTCTCAAAATATTTGTTCTAATAAAAGGTATATAAAAATTTGTGAAATTGTTTATTTTAAGGAGTGAATATAAAAGACAATAAAAAAAGATAAATTTTGCATAAAGAATGAAGTCGATCGGATAATTAGTTGCCGAGATATTTGTAATCATATTTTCCACACACTTCGATTTTTCATGACTCTGTATTTCATTCAAATTTTAAATGGAAATGAGATGCTTAATCTGAAGCAGTAAACCATTAGTTAATATGATTATCAATTTTAGAGTATTAAGGATGTTTCTTTTACATAATTCTGTAATAGAGCATTTAAAGTTTATGACGTCATCAAGCCACGATTTTATTCGAATTGGAATGTATTTTCTAAATAGTTTACACATGTTTTATTTTCATATTTTATATTATGCATATCCATGATGGGTAAGTATTACGGTAGCCCCCAACGACTAGTTTCATAATTGTATTAAAATATAGATTAATTTTTTTTTTCATTTTGGGTTTACTTCAAAGAGAACTTTTGGGTTCAGGTCAGGTTATAGCTTAACTGTGCAGGACTCTAGTGTGGATAAGAGTAACATTTTGTCACAAAACTAAAAGCAATCTCGTGAAGTTGATTTGATTTGTTTGGTCAAAATCACTTGTATTTTTCCTTTGATTGGGCCAACATTATGTATATTTTACTTTCACACCTGTAATTCAACTTAAAATAGATTAAAAAATATATAGCTGATTCTATGAAAAATATTAATTCTTAAAAAATATTGTATAATCATGTTTCATTTCTTGTTTATGCACCTATTTAAGAATAATTTTTTAGAAGAGTTCATACATTTTGAAACAAAATTTGCTAAACTTATTTCATTATAACTGCTTTAATCCCATTTAGCATAGATGTATGGTTTTGCACTGTTAGTTATAATTTTTGTTAGAGAAACCAGCCATATTTTGTTTAATTTGCAGTGCATTTAGCAAGGAAAAAAAAAATTAGTAGCCTTATGTTATTTTCAGCAATATATTTTTTAGTTACTGTATTTGTTAATAAACATGATCATTCTTTTATCTATTTTTATTTTACTATCAGATTTAAGAGAAAACAGATAAAAGATGACAGGGTTGGCACAGTTTAAGCTAAATTGTTTTAAGCATGGTTTAAACCAATTAAATTTAACATAGAAAGCTAAATCATTTTTCCTTTTATTATAAATAATTTTTTTCTATTAGATTCTTTTCGTCATTACTGCATGATATAATCAAAAGTAAAATTAAAATCAATGCATTTCATTTTTATCTTAATTTTAAATGTTGTATTGCTTCACGCTGTTATTAATCTTATAATGACTGCTTTATGTCCTCAAACATCTGCAAATCATTTCTGTTAGGTAACTGCCTTATGCCGCTATATAACACAAATTAGTGATTTTGTTATTTATCTAATTTTCTACTTAACGGTCACGGTTGCCTTTAAATTATGCAACTCTAACTTTAATTATTATGCAGTATTTGCACTAAGATCATAATATAAAAGGTCATAAATCTGTCAAGACATTTTCTTAATGATCAAATATAATTTCATCTCTTGTATTTCACATTTTTATGCAATTCTTTGAGAATCAAATATTATAGATTTATGTTGATAATATATGTCAGAATTCAGTCAATTTGACCATTTAAAAAAAAAAATATTTCATAGCTAAATTACTGCTTTGTACACATTTACCATAATTTATTTCATCTTTATGCTTGGGATAAAGTCTGCCAAATTGCAATGCTGTATTTGTTTGAAATTTCTATTGCTAGATCAAACCGGTTATTTCAATTATCTTTTTATAATTTCACCACAGCTCAATAAAAATATTATGTTGGCAATGAGAACAAATTTTATTTGAACTCACTTGGAATGTAATCTCTCGTCATGTAAGGAAACAACTCTCGGGCCATCCTATTTATATATCAGCAGTTCTTTATTAATTAATTTGGACTTATGCTTTAAATCCTAATAAAGATATAATTTCTGCTGAGAGTTTTCATCTGTTCTACTTATTCATATGTTAGCTTTTATTTCCGGGACACAAATAGATGTTTTTGCATTTTTAAACAATTCTTGCAATATACTCTTCTAAAAATACTTATCCTAGAAATTTATACGGCCTTGGGCTACACCTGGAAAAATAACTTCAGCACACCAACTGTTTTATTTTTGTTGTTGTTTTGTTTTTTTAAGAATAACTCAAATATAACATTTTCTCTTTTTTGTAAACTAAGTTTTTAAAAATATTGGATATAAATAAATTCTACTTTTAACACTTTGTCTCAGCAGTCAGTATGAGACTTAGCGAATCTAGGTCATATTTGTATGTGTCTAGGATGAAAATTAGCATGTGTTGATGAACATATCTGATACTCTAAAGAGTTATCTTAAGACATGGTCAATATATATCAACATTTGAAACTAACAAAGCTAAAATATATATATTTATGTTCTTTATATATATATTATATATATATATATATATATTATATATATATATATATATATATATATATATATTATATATATATATATATATATATATATATATATATATAATATATATATTATATATATATTATATATATATATGTACTTGCTGTGCTTTACATTTTAAACAAAAATAGTCCTAAAAAAATTATTTATTTGCAACCTTTACATTCGTTTTATTTTCAGTTTATCTACATCCATTATATACAATGAAACTTCTATTTAACAAACCTCTATTTCAGAGCTTTTTCTTGGAACAAAGAACATTTTATGAATTTTCTTATAAAATAACCTTCAATGTACATTCTCAATGAACTTTTTCTTGTAATCTAAATTTTTTTCTCGCTATTCCTCAAAATATTTTTGGAAGTTCTAAATTCGCCATGTCATTTTTTGTATTTCATTCAGGCATTGCAATTTTCATACACTTCTTCATTACAGAAACTTCAATACCCCCATTTTCATGAAATGTTAAAATCATTTGAAACAATCCAATGGGGATTACAGTTTGAGGAAATATATCTGAAGATGATTTTAGAGCATTGCAAATATGTGAGGTATATTATGCAAAATATCTTTAAACAAAAGACCTAAACAAAATTAAGAGACATCTTGAATAATTAAATTGAAGGAAACATGATGATGCTTAAAATTACTCTGCTATAATACAGTAATATTCCAAAAAATTAATTCATTACCTTTAAATATAAAATTATTTTCTTAAACTAAAAATACTGTGTATTCCTGTACAGTAATGTTATTTTATTCATAAGTTTTTTGTAAGAATAAAATAACTAAAAAAAAAACTGAATAAAATAACTAAAAAAAACTGAATATAATTATTAAAAAAGTGTGTAATTAATATATATGTATTTTCATGATATTTAGTATTTATGGATTTAAAATTTGTCTTTATGCAGGTTATATTATTTTCAAATGTGAATCTATATTTAATGAATTTTCTATATAACAAACTTTTTTACTGGATTCAGTGACTTTGTTAAATAGAGTTCCAATTATATATGCTTTAAGGAGGTTTTAAAAATATTTGTACTCTTTTAGACACTGTGGCTTTATTGTGCATACAGCTCAGGATGATTTTGTCGCTCACGTATTTCATTGTGAACCATCATCAGGAGCTCTCTGTAAAACTATTGAAGCAGCTTGCAAAGTATGTAGAATGTAGAATTTTCATCTGTTTTTTTTTAATTAAATGTATGTTATTTGCTTAATTAAGGAAACTTAACTTTTTTTAATGTCTATTATTAACCTTTTTAAGGGCAAGTAATTCTGTTGCTGTAATATAGAAAACTCACCAAACTTTATAAATAATTTGAAAAACACAAATGCATTTAAAAAAATCATATGAATTATTAACCCCTTAACTGCCAAAGAAATCTTGCATGACTATTTCCCCAGTGTCAATGTTTTCTGCACAGATTCTTAGCGACATGGTGTGTTGTAAGCAAAACAGCCACACACTTTCCAATCTAAATAGTATCTATTGTTACAATGAAAAAAATAAAAAGTACAAAATTTAAATTGCATATAATAAACTATAAGGGTTATTTCTTAACTGTTTACTTAACTGTTGTGTGATATATCCCAAAACATGATAGAATACATAAACCAGCATTACAGTCAACACAATGATAATGGGATTCAGGGCAAATTTTCTTCATGGAGCACACTACACATTTCCTTGATGCATTTTTCTTTGAAGAAGTTGATGGTACTATTAGGAAGTGTCTAGCTGTAAGTCATAAGGGATTGTCATGTAAATTTTGCCTCTTGGTGGGGCGTGGCCCAGAAGTAAAGTAAAATTTCTGAATAATTTGTTCCACAATTTCATGCATAATTCATAATTGTTAATGTTTTTGAATTGTTTTCCTTACAAAATAAATGCATTCCAAATTGCCATGACTAGAAGGTGGCTAAAAATTGTTTTATAATACTACTTCTGTCTTTTTCGGGTTGTTGGGTGACAAACAAGTGCCTGATCGGAATCCTCTTCATCAGATGAAATATCATATTGCAATGAATCTGATCCAGAAGCTGACAGAAATTAGTCATCAAATTCGCTTTTAGACATATCCATAGAAAATATTGAAAATATTGACTCGTGTTACACAACGCTACACCAAAACAACAAAAAATCCACAACCTATTCAAACACATTCTCAGATAAACTACTGCTTTCAAATTTCACCCTTTCAGAAATATGCCTCTTACCCGTTGGAAGAAATGAGCAGGTCAGTGACAAACAACCTTTCAAGGTCAATATATTGCATTCCAAAGCAGAGGGTGTAGTTATACAGCTATCAACAAATTACAGTGGCAGGTGTTTTGTAAAAACATATAGTATATATATATATATGCAGGGTAGAGATTCTTCCAACTTTTATCAGAATTTCTGACTTTTCATAAATTTTTGAGAAAATTTCCAATTTTATATATATATACATATAATATATATATATATATATATATATATATATATATATATATAACTTTTGCCATTCCTTTTCTTTTTGGCAATGAAAAAAATGTGCCAAACAAGATATGTGCCAGCATTGCACTCTCTTAAATTTTCACCAAGCTGAGAATCCTGACAATTTCTCTTTCAAAAAAATCCTTTGTGAAAGTTGATTACTTTTATGGCAAATCTGGAAAAGGAACATTGGAGTGTTGGATGTCTAGTATTCTCATGATGTCTAGTTTCAGTTGTTATCCTTCAGCGAATGTTTGTGCTGTTAATACCGCATGTTAGATGTAGAAAGTGAAAGATGCGCCTTAATTATTAAAGATCAAAGAGTAATAAAGTATGTACGAGATATTTTTTAATATGATTTTTCTTTCAATTAGAAAATAAGGTGTTTGCAATTGTATGCAATGTATGATATAAGGGTAAAAATATTCTGCCAATTTTTGCGATTAATAACTATGATTTAATTGTGGAAACTTTTAAAATCAAAATGAATGGAATTTGAAGATTTTTTTATCCCCTTCGTTTCAATTTATTATTATTCAAAAGTTAATCAAATATTTAAAAGTAGTCTTTTATGCGGTTGGGTGACTGAGTTTTATTGCGGGTCAGATTTTTGTTGTATTATAATAAAATAATTGGATGGAATTTCCACTGAATTGCATGAAACATTTAAATATGTAGTTTTTTTTTTGTTATAAATTTATTTTTATCTATACTAATAAAAGAAAGTTTCACTCTGTGTGTGTGTGTGTGTGTCTGTCTGTCTGTCTGCAATGGCTAAGAAAAGCTAGTGTACCTGGAAGTCTGAAAACTTAGATGAGGGTACTCCAAAACCTCTCCTAATGCACCCGAGTCTCAGAATTTTAATATTTGGAAAATTACCCTAAATACAGAAAAGAAAACTTTCATCTGATAAAGATATTGACTGGTAATGGTGAAAATCCAGTCAAAACTCAAAAACTATTATTTAAAAAATCTCACCATTGTTGATATGTTCAAAAATATGTATAAAAAATAAACATTTTAAACTTTCAATATAATGTAACTGATTTTATACTATTTATAGAGTAGTCTCAAGCTTTTTTGCAAAAGTGAAATTCTATATAAAACTGGGGGAAAAAAGTTTGTTTTAAGTTTTACTTCGGTATTCGTCAATACTGAAGTAAAACTTAAAGCAGACTCTTTCTAGTGTGAATATGGAATTTGGCTTTTGGAAAAAAACCGTTAACTCTGTATTTATAATTTTTGATCAAAATAATGTTTAGTATAAATATGAAGACACTGTTGTAATGAAATTTACTGGATGGTAAATAATAAAAAAAAGTTGCAAGAAAGTTATTTCTATTTTGATTAATTTATTGTTTTAAATCAGAACTACTATGTATAAAACTTAACAGTTTATGGGACTTGTAGATATGGTATAGAAAACATTAAGTAAATAATTTTTATGTTGTAGTAAAATTATTCTAATATAAGTATGTATTATCATACATTATTGTTGTGTATTTATGAGAATTAATTGCATTTTTTATTTTACTTTTGAAAACTGCTTTGTGATGTATCTGAGTGATATAGTTTTTCTACATTTTTTCTTTTTGTGCAAAATATGGTTTTGCATGCGTTTTTTTTTTACAAAATTTGAGCTTACACGTATTTTCAGACTTTTGTTCTTTACCCACTCTCATGCTTGATATATGCCAGTGGCAGTTAATGCATTGACTATGTAAAGCGTATATATATATATATATATATATACACCTATGGCAGTTAAGGGGTTAAAGAAAAAATTTATTAAAAAATTCTGGTACAAATTTTGATTAAAATTAAGTGGTTTAGATAATAACCTTCACCCTTAAGAGGGTTAATTATGTAATTTCCATGAAGTTTATTATACATTTTATATCTGTTCATTTTATTTCATTTTTTTAGTTACGTTATCAAAAGTGTTTGGATGCTCACAGAGAAGACTCAGATGCAAAAGTATCAGAAGGGCAGAAAAAGGTTAGATTTGATTTGGTCTATATTTTTCACATTTTTGTCCTTATATGTATATAATATAAGATAGAAAAACAAATTTTCTTTATAGATTTAAAAACATACATACATTGTTAAAGTAAAAGCAAATATATGTGTCATGAAAATATATTAAAAAAAAATTAATTCTGTATTTTGGCATGATGGAATATATTTAGAATGAAAAATATATTAAATATTAGTTTTCCTTTTTTATTTCCTTTTTGTTTCCGTTACTATTTTCTTAACTTTTTTCATTAACCCTTCAATTTTCCAAGAACATAATAAAATGACATTTACATATTATTTTATGTTATTTCTTTATATGAAAGCTTGTAATAAAAATTTTGCTGTGTTGCAATAACAAAACAAATATAAGAATGTTTATACTGCAAAAACCTGCTTAAAATAGTGAACTAGGAAAATGAAATACATTTGAACTGTTTTATATTCCATTAAATTTCCTTTTGAAAATGAAATTCAAGAGCAATTGCTTCCATTATCATTGAAATAAAAGAAAACGGATTAAATTTAACATCAAACTTTTATTATTTGTATTTTATCATTTGTAAGATAAAGCAGTCATGGATATACTCCTATATTTATTTGAAGAAGTTGTAAAAAATCTTGTTTTTAAACCAAATCTAAACAAGAATGAAAAATCATACATCAAGCATAGATTATGTAACACTTTCCAACACTTCTAAAATACTTTTACAAATATATTTTTTTAATAAGGTGAAAAATTATAAGTAAACAATTTGGAAAAAGCATAACACATTTTAAAACACAATTTCAGAAATTACCAACAAATTTTAAAAAATATCCAAATTCTTTTGTGCAGCCCTATATAGGATACATAGATTTGTATATATACAACATAGAATGCTAACTTTTAGTTCAGTTAGGAAACTCATAACACCATTTAAATTTTGCCTTCTGGAATTTCTGTTAATGAACAGAAATGTAACCAATATCTTTTGTGCTGCCTTGCATATGATCTATAGATTTTAAGCTCACCAAGTAATACTCAAAAAATTAGTTAAATTTAAAAACTTGTTTTGCAACTGAAAACGCACTTCCAGCAATTATTGTTAACAGACAGTACTTTAACCGAATTATTTTGTGTGTCCCTGTAAATTAACAATGAATGCTATGCACACAATATTCTATTGTAAGACTCTTGCAATAGACCTCAGTGATATATATGAATTTCAATATGTTTGAAATTGTGAAACATTATTGAAATAAACTGCAAATGATTTTCCCCCTTAGATCGTAATGTAATAGAAATTTTTTGAGTGTCCCTGTAAAGGAACTATAAGTGCTATGCACACCTTATTCTATAGTAAGACTCTTGTAGTGCTCCTCAGTGATATAAATCAATTTCAATATGTTTGAAATAGTGTAACATCATTAAAATAAGCTGCAAATGAATTTTCTCCATAGACCATAATGTAATGGAATTATTTTGAGTGTCCCTGGAAAGGAACTACACACTTAACCACACACACTAAGTGCTACACACTTAATTTTCAATAGCAAACATGCCATAGCAAACCTCAATAACATATATCAATTGCATGGCAATCAGTGTTTATTTGCATGAGTTAGAGCACGGACAGATAGACAGACATATGGCAGACTGACGGACAAACTGAATTCATAAACACTTTGCAGCTATGTTGGAAAATGTTTAAAAAATCAAAAATTTATGCCACTGAGAGTTTTCTCTTATTCATTGCTGAAATGTCAGCTAAGACATTGTAGAGTTTCAGTCAGATTTTCATATCTTTTTATCTATCTGTCTCACTATATAGGTAACAGAAATAATCTAATATGCTTGAAAATTGTCAGATATTTAAAATTAGCTGTGTAGTTTTTGATGGAATTTGTTAATATGTATTCGCATTGAAAACATGTTAAACATACATAATAATATATATATATATATATATATATATATATATACATACTAGGTGTGCATCTAAGTTTCCAGGTTTTTTTAATCTATAAAAAATGGATAAATTTAAGAGAAATGCAAAAAATTATTAATCTAAAGTATTGTCCCTCACTAGCCACACATTTTTGCCATATCTCTGGCAATGCATGAATACCGCAACGATAAAAAGACATGTCTTTGGACCGAAATCATTCATCCAACCAATTTTGCACTTCTTCAAAATTGGCTAAGTGTAACCCAGCCAAGCCATGTGCCATCTACTGGAACAAGTGATAATCGGAAGGGGTCAGGTCTGGTGAATACGGCGGGGGCGGTAGCAGATCCCATTTCAGTGTTTTGATGGTGTCCTGGACGATGGAAGTGCGATGGCACGGAGCGTTGTCATGCTGCAACATCTCGTTTGTGTCTCGTGTCCCATTTTGGTTGTTTTTCGAGCAATGCATGGTTCAAATTATTCAATTGCTGTTGGTAGCGATTCCCATTAAGAGTTTCGCCCAGTTTCAGCAACTCATAGTAAATGATTCCTTTCTGGTCCCACCAAATGCAGAGCATTGTCTTCTTCCCTAAGCGATTTGGCCGTGCCTTCGATGTTGATGCTTCACCAGGTGAAAGCTGCGATTTTTTGCATTTGGGATTCTCAAAATATATCCACTTCTCATCGCCAGTAACAGTTCGATGCAGGAAACTCACTCTTTCATGCCTCAAAAGCAAAATTTCAGAAGTGGCTCTTCGATTTTCCATCTGTCTCTCAGTCAACTCATGCAGCACTCATTTTCCTTCCCTTTGAATTTTTCTCATGGCATGTAAACGTTTGGAAATACCTTGGCGAGTCATGTTTAATGCTTCTGCAAGTTGTTCTTTTGTTTGCGTATCATCTTCATCCAATAATGCTTCCAGATCGGCATCCCCAATTGTTTTTGGTCTTCCGGAGAGCTCCTTGTCCTCAGTGTCGAAATCGTCATTTCTGAAGCGTTTAAACCAATTTTAACAGGTAGTTTTCGATGGTGCATGTTCACCATAGGCCTTCTCAAGCAAACGACGTGCTTCAGTTGCATTTTTTTTTCAAGTTAAAGCAGGAAAGCAAAGCTTCCCGCAAATGCTGTTTATTTGACAAAAAACTCGACATTTTCGTTGTTAGAAAAAATATTTTTGCGTTTTGATATGTGTTGTTATTACAACTGGTTATTGTTAATAGATATCCAAGCTATTAGAAAAAACACAACTTTAGACATGTATCTCGACTACATGGGCCATTAGTGCCATCTGTGTGTGAAACCCCGAAACTTAGTTGCGCACCTAGTATATATATATATATATATATATATATATATATATATATATATATATACATATATATATATATATATATATTTTTTTTTGGAGGGGGATTTGCGTTATGTCTCTTTTTAACCTAAATTCTTTAAGCTTGATTGAATTTTATGGCATGTTACTAAGATCAACAATTTAAAATGTACTGTGCTATAATTTCAATTGATTGTATTTTAAGTTAATTAATGGGATAGCAAAAGTATTAGATTTTTGTAACCATGTTTGCATTTTTTATAATAAATCATATTGCCTACAGTATTGAGATAATGCTTAAATTTTATTTAGGATAAATTGGGAAATTGAGAGGTATATTTTCAAAGTTTGGATATAACAGGTCTGTTTATTAAAACCAACAAACCTTGTATAAATCAAGTTTTGTGCTGAAATTTTGCTTCTATATATCATATTGTTTGTGTTCTTATTTTATTTTCAACCTATAAGAAAATAAAATAAGTCTTACCTTCCAATTATCCCAAGTAGGGTAATTTGGAGTATTGTCAATAATCCTGTTTTTGTTTAACATTTTTCTGTTGGATTAAATGGGTAATAATTTTAAAACTCTAAACTGCATATTATACTAATTTTTCCCCTTTTAACATTTCTTTTTACCTAGTAACACCAATAAAAAAATCTTTTGGATAACTTTGTAGATTTGTTTTGCAAAATTAAATAAAGTAGACCTCTTCAATGACAAATTAAAACCACACTTTTTAACTATTCATAGCTTACATGTTAAAGGAAAAATAATCATTCAAAATTATATCCTTAAAGGGAAACATTTTATAAGCACACCAAACTTTTTAAAATAGGCCTTTACATGCTGAGATCATTCAATGACTTGTCATTGACTGTTAACTTCATGTAGAAAGTGGTTATTTTGGTTATCTACTGTTAGAAAATATTGCTAGTGATAAAAATAAAATTCGGTCAAGTAATAAATCAGAATCTTTGACAATAATAATGATAAACTAAATTTTGAAACTTCAATAACTAAGTAAAACAGGTTAAAATCGCTAACTATCGATTTACATGAAAAATTTTAAAAATACGCCTTTATAAAAATCACCATCCATTTCCTCACAGTGGGGTGACTGCAAGGAGGGGAAAAATAAAAAATGTACTGCAAAATGATTCTTAGACTTGAAGTTGCAAAAATAATAAATTTTACAGTCATCACATATAACTTATATATGTTATGGTAAATGTAATAAACTGGTGATTATGTATAATTACTGGTGATTATACATAATTACCACTAAACTTGGTAAATGGGATAAATTATTGAATATTGATCAAATTTACCAGTTTGTTTATAAAATACCCAACTCGTAATGAGGAATGTAATAAATTCAGATTATTTTGTGTTGTAACGAGGTCTTATTTCCAAAAAATGAACATTTTGAAATAGTATGTACACATTATTTGTTTCCATACATTTGTTTCCATTTATTTGCATACATTAACAAAAAAAAAAAAAAATCACTGGATGCATAAAAAAATCACTAGATCCATAAAAAAAATCACTGGATGCATGAAACTCACTGTACAGCACTCACTGTACACACTCAGCTCACTGTACAGCAATCTCTAGAATGCATGAAATTCATTCAAGCAGCGGTCAGTAATTTAATGTATGTATGCTTCACATACATTAACTGAAAAAAACATCACTGGACACATGAAACTCACTGTACAGCAATCTCTAGAATGCATGAAATTTATTCAAGCAGCAGTCAATAATTTATGTTTGTATGTATGTCAATTAGGTCTATCTGGCATCTCGAGTTAATCTCTTGAAAGACCTAACAACAAGTCCTTTCTTGGGTACCTTTGATTTCTTTTGACAACTTTCACACAAATTTAAATAAATGCAGCTGCGGAAACTGAATGAATTTTGGTAAAGTTATGGATATTCCTCATTACGAATTGAGGATTTTATAAACTAACTGGTAAATTTGATAAATATTCAATAATTTATCACATTTATCAATTTTAGTGGTGATTATGTGATTATGAATAATCACTGGTAATTAAACACAATCACCGAATTAATCACATTTACCGTTGCATATACACCAAATATTACCTAAAACTGGGTTATGTGAAAGTGTTTATTTTATTTTTTGCATTTATTTATAAATCAGCAAAAAGATCTTTTTCTTTTTGATCATTTTTAAACACATAAATACAGATATATATATATATTGGGGAGAGTAGGGTAAATCCAGATAGACGGGTCAAACTTGTATCCTGTTTTCTCACTGATGGGTGCTTCCTTGTGGACAGCACCAGTCTTAATTACATCCTTTAGCGTCCCCTAGCAATGTGCCATCGGCTTTTGAAGTGAGTTAATCTCTGTATCGGTGCCATACTATTGGAAATAAATTCACCTCAAAAGTTTTAAATTTTTGCCGTCTTTTCTGGTCTTTAAATAAATCCAGTCTGACAGATTGTTTTAGGTAAGTAAACCACTGTTTTTCTATAGCTATCACACAATATTTTGATACCAAGTAGAAGTGTGTACGTCCAGCTAACCAGGAGAATGACCATGTTGATTTTTGGTCATCTGTTGGGGCAAAACCGGGTACCCAGGATTTTGCATTGAATTCTGCAATGAATTATTTCTTCATTCAACAGGTGGTAAAGGATAGATACAATGTTCAGTCAGCAAAGATTAGGCACATTAGGAGTGCAGCAGAAAAGTAAAAGCTGAGAAAGTAATTACATGACAACCTTAAAAATTGCTTGAAAACCTGAAAAAAAAGTTATTGGCCTTAATATATATATGTGTGTGTGTTTTAAAGTTTGACTCAAAATTTATTATAAAGCTTTTTATTACTGGAATTTAAAAAACTTAATTTCTGATTAGTACCTGGTTTTACCCTACCACCAAAATTCAGAACTGTTTCAGACAGTCCTAGAAAATGTCTTTTGCCAAGTAGAGAAAAATCTTCCTGTGGCAAAAGGTGTGGTTTTTCAATAGCTTAGATGTCCCTTGAATGCTTTTGTGGGGTGATTTTTTCACCCTTTTAGACTTTTGTCAATGAAGGAAAACTGTTAGGTATCCAATTTTACTTTATTTTCCCCTATATTTTTTCAAAAATGTACATAGCAAATTTTAAGTAATATGTCTAAAAGTTCGTGTGCTTACAATTTTGTTTTAACATCTGATAACAGGAAAAAGAGAACAAAATTAATACCATCCAATTATCTCTCCCTAAGTGCCCCGCTCTACGCTTTATACAAGAGAAAGTCATTAAGTAAGTCACAAAAGATAATTAAATAATAACTTACAAAGATATTCACTTTAAAACTATTTTTATTTCTCAACATATTCTCCATCAATATTTATGCACGTAAATCACCATTTTATCAGTGCCCCAACACCAGCTGCATAACATTCCTTAGGTTGCTGTCTCAGCCACATTAGGACTTCAAGTTGAACCTTTTTATCATATGTGAACATCATCTTGCAACTTCTTCAACATCCACCATACAGCTTCGACTTAGCCCCAAGCAATTTTCATCTGTTTAGTCCACTAAAAAACCATCTAGGAAGCAAGATGATGTTTACAGATGATGAAAAGGTTCAACTTGAAGTCCTAATGTAACTGAGACAGCATCCCAAAGAATGTTATGCAGCTGATGTTGGGGCACTGATAAAACGGTGATATAAGTGCATAAATATTGGTAGAGAATATGTTGAGAAATAAAAATAGTTTTGAAGTGAAATATCATTGTAAGTTATTATTTAGTTATCTTTTGTGACTTACTTAATGACTTTCCCTCGTAAAAGAAATATGTGTAATATTTTATTTGTTATCACATCATTTATCTTCAAACAATAGCTTTTTACAAACAAAAATGTATTTGAAAAATTTTTGTAGCCTTGTTTAAGAATTATGAATAATATAAAGATCATTAGTTGTAGGAATCTGCTGCAGTTGTCCTCAACAATATATATATATATATATATATATATATATATATATATATATTGATTGACACTACAAAAATTTCAACCAGATTTAGATGCAAGCATATAGATGTGGATAGATAAACTATTATAAAGATTTCAAAAGCACAAAATTTTCCTTGAAACAGGTTAGGTCAGAAAATATATATATATTGTGTATTGCTTACTTTCGTGAGTTAAATTTGACTTACATTTGCAGAAACTGCTACTTAAAAATTTTTAAAAAGGTGAGATTTATACATAAATCACAGGACAAGTGGGAGCTCTGGTCTCAATAAAATCACTGGGTTTATAACATGTTAAATAGATACTTAAAAAAATATTTTTTGGTACCAGCAAGGGAAGGGACATGGGAGCACTTTTGTCACTTCCTGGATTCTAAAAAAAAAAAAAAAAAAAAAAAAATGAGAAATTGCCTTGAGGAAAGTTGCACTTGATCACAAGTCTTTATATATTATAAAAGAACTTAGCATAAAATTATTCCAAAGAAATCTTTCCTTTATGTATATTTTGATCTTCCAGTGCTCAATGGTGCAAGTCATTTCATAAACGTACAAAGAATCTTAGTATATTGAATAGAAATCCCTTCTGGATTAATCAAAGTTTGACGCAGTATCAAATACATAATCAGATTCCAGAGAAGTATCCCTTTTTCAAAAAAATTAATTTTAATCAAGTTTCTAGCAATTTTTTTTTAATTAATAATATTTGGTTAAATTTTCAATTATTTGAATTCCAGTATTGTGAAATACTTATTGTGCAATGGGCCAAAAACTATATTTCACTAATAAATAATCCCTAATGATGAATGAAACATCAATGAAACACTGCGTCATTATGATGCAATTATATATATATTTTTATGACGTTATGTTTTACTAGTGAAAGCTTTCTGCTCAGTGTTCCTTTCAGACCATATATTCTAGGGGGGAGGTTACATAAATTTAAAGAATATAGCATGGGTGCTGGCTGAATGAAATCCCTAAAAGAGAAAGATTTTGGAACATGTGTATACCTGTAGTAAGAATAGAAATAGTTAATCTCTTTTTCATCATGGGGACCCTGAATCTACTCGTTTAAAGTAACATTTAAAAATATGAACATAAAAACAGAACTAAAAATGATCTATCATGGGAGGTTCGAGGGATGGAGGGGTTCCTGCACCACTGATAAAAAAAAAAAATTTAGCTTATTTTTCTTTTAATGTTTAATTATTCCAAATTACTTACAATCATTAAACACTAAAAGAAAAAGAAACTAAGGATTTGGAATGCAGTTTATTAATTGTACTGTTGCTCAAAAATTTTCTCTTGATGGGGAAAGAGACTTGTGTAGGAGAGGTAGTGCCTTCCACAAGATGTTCTTGAAAGAAACACTAGTTCTGCGCAGAGCCTGATTTTTGCAAGGGGAAACAAGGCAGCTAGCTGCCAGGGCCTACAACTCTAAAATGGGCCACTCACACCCAAAAAAAAATTTTTTTTAAGACGCAAGCAGTGCATAGGTGTAGGTCGGTTTCTTTTCTTGTGGTTTTTTAGAATCTTTGATGTTTTATGAGTTTCTCAGGATGGTCTAAAGTTCAGAGATTAAAATGGTAGCACTTCACAGCTGTTGACACCACCCATTTTTTTAAATTGAATATTCCCTTTCTTTTGTACCTGACCACAAATTGATCCAAGAAGAGTGGGAAGGGATTTGAGTTATGCCCATCTCAGGCTGATTTGCAAGTTTACACACTAAACTCAGCCTTAATGAGTAGAAATTGTGGCTAAACGTCTGTTTTAGGGATCCCAACTTAATCTTTGCCTCACATACCAGGGTGTCATGTAGGGTTAGTCAGACCCTGGTTCCATTGTTCTGAGTTTAGGGCCAACATCCTTCGTAATTTCAAGAACTGACGACTTTCGAATACTTCGAGCATGCATTGTAACTTTAAATATTCTACTATGTTGCACATTTGCATTTTCCTAAAGGGGAAAGATTTTAGAACATTTTAGACATCTCATTTTAAATATCTTTAAAGTTAAATGTTTAATTCAGTGAATTTGCCTTTTTTATATATTTTTTACTTTAAAACCAATTTCCTCATCTTTGATGCTCCAGCCTATTTTTCAAAGATAGTGTGTTTATGAATTGTTAACTTACATATATGAGAAATTTGGACTTGCTGGTATCAGAACTTTAGAGGCTTGGACTTATTTGCATGTACTTATTACCGTAAACTTTTATTGTTTTTAATATACTTTTTATTCTTTTCATTTTTTATTTTGTTTTCATTAATAAAAAAGTTTGATTTTAAATATGGCTCTAGTTATTTTTACACACACTCTGCATGCTTATGTTTTATTATGGCTTTGGGTAAAAAACATAATCATCTTACATATTTTTGGGCATATTAGTTTATTTCTTTACAGTATGTAGCAACTCAGCATTTAAGTTTGCATATGCTTTTAATATATGCTCTGCTTATTATAACTATTCTTGGGATTACCTTTGTAATCCCTGCAATTTAATTGCGATAATGGAGCCAGATTTTGTAAGATGATTAAACAAGACTGGGGACGAAGGATACTGTTAAAAAAAAATTTCACATATCCCCTAGCAGTGACTTTGAAACTGTTTTGTTTTTTTCATAGAACCCTTCTTCCCCCATCTTACTTAATAATCGCACAAAATTTGGCTTCATTCTCGCAATTTGATCGTGCTACAGCACATGCTAAGTACTCTGTTTAATTATGCACACCTTGTATTTTGAAATTAATTTTTCAAAAAGAAAAAATGAATTTATAAACTCTGATTTTTTTTTTTTTTTTTTTTTTTTAACAGATATTGATTGTTGGAAGTTTGAAACACGTCAATCCAAAATTATAGCTCATTCTCATGAGTAGTTTATGAGTTATGCTTCAAAAACTATTAACATTGCAATCTAAAAATTAATTTAACATTAGGAGTTTCAATCTTTAAACCTGTATAATTCCTAAACTATTTGATCAAATGGCTTTCTGTTTGGTATCAAAATTTAAAATTTACTGAAAAAATTAAATATGATGTCAAAATTAGTTGTTAGTATTGAAAATTTTAAAGCTTTTTAAAGTCATTTTTATACGATGATTTGCAGCACAGTTAGTATGGGGTATACTTTTATTTTTTACCAGGACTGTATCTTTTTCAGTTTCATTGCCATTAGTTCTTTCTGAAGTGTTGCGAAGTCATTCAGGACATATGTCACATGTCATTTCTCATTCATAAATCTGAACTTGTTATAGTAATGTAAGAGTATTTGTTATTTTTTAATATACAGTGTGTTAGGCATGTTACAAATAAGTGCTTTTGTTAGGATACTCTTTACATCGTTAATATCCTGTATGTTGCTGGCTATATTGGGGTTCTATAATAATTCATTTTAGTTTGTAATCATCATGGACTTGCATGTTACTTGCTTTGTTAAAGTGTAATAAATGTGGCCCAAACCAAATGAGTCATCTGAAAACAAGAAAAAATGTTTTAATTTTCAGTAAATATAGCTGTGTAATGTAATATAATATAATAAACTACCTATAATAAATAAACTCTATAAATTTTTTGTAAAGGGATCTAATCATACTGAAATCAGCCTTCATTTTGTTTTTTATTGTTTTTGATATGTTAATCAGTGCTGAAAGTATTGTATGACAGCTTTAAAATCTGTTTTGAAATATGCATCTTTTTGTGTATAAGAAAATATTATTTTATTTATATTATTTTTTTCTCTTTACTTAGGGACTTGGAACAGCTTTAAAAAGTGTATTTGGAACTTTCTTTTTAACTCGACTGTCAAAGAGCACTGAAACATGAAGTGATAAATGTGCTTTTTAGATAAAATTATCCAGCCATATTTATTTACATACTTTTATTTTGGTAGCTATTTTGTGTACAGTATATAGTAGTTTTAGTGTTATATTCAGTGAAAATTTATTTTATGTTTGACCAGATGACTGAATGTCTTCAGGCCCTTTTAGCTATTGTAGAAATCATTAAACATTCTCATGCAGTTATTTTCTTGCAGTAAAAAGTTATAGAACTATTTTTTTTGTGTCTTCTCATTTCACAAACTGAAGTGTAAATAATTGTATAGTATTATTTTTTCTGCATATTTTAATGCTTTGTTATTACTATTGTGTGGGTTTTTGAAATCATTATAGATTTCAAAAATGTTTACATAACTCATAAAATATCTGTCCATAAAAGCATTGTAAATTTCTCCTTATCAGTCATTAGCATTTTCTTGTGGGAGCATTTATTTTAAATGGCTGATAATATATTATTACATTAGTTTTTGGCTTTGATTTTTCTTTAGGCAACTAAAGTTATGAATTTATAGTGACATTAGGCATCTTGGAAAGTAACAATTTTGTAATAAGAAAATGTGAATGAATGAATGAAATATTTCAGTTTTAGTGTGCCATAGTTTCTTACCCAGAAACACTGCCAGTCATTGTTTTTTTTCTTATGTTTATCTTTTTTATAGTTGTAAAATAAAAATAAAAATGTTTATGAATGTTTAATGCTTGTTTTGATATTTTTATCTATCATTTTTGCTTCTGTTAATTTTGTTTGAAATATTTATCATAACTTAATATCATTTTATGTATTTTTTTATTGTCCATTTATAAGCACTCAAATGTGATATAATTAAACAACACTGTGATTAATTTTACTAATAATTTATCATGTTTTTATCTGATTATGAATCATGGATAGTATTAGAATATTTTCATGAGGACTTTTTTTCTTTTTGAATTATTCACAAGAAACTCAGTTAACTGAACTAATTCAAATTACCTCAAAGGTAATTTTTATGAGTATAGTTTCATGTTTGCTGAATATGTGAAGTTGTTATTTAAACAGAATTTTCTTTTATTATAGTATTTATATAGCTAAAGTATTGTAATTCCATACTGATCTCTTTTCAAAACTGGGTAAAAAAAAAATATTTTGTTTCAATGTTTAATATGAGGACTTTTTTCATTGTTATTGACTTGCATAATTTCTTTGCCATTAATAACATGAAATGCATTTATTTGATTTTCATAGAGGCAGCTGAAAATGGATTTTCTTAATGCATCAGAATACATTAAGTAGTCTTTTCTTTTTATTAAGATAGTAAATGAAGGATTTTGACATGAGCAGTATTATGTATTACATTTGAATATTTATTATTCAGTTGTATTATTATTCTTAGTTCATTTTACTTAATGAAGCACCATATTGTACCTCAATCTTTAAAAAATCGGCATTGAACATTTATATAAATGACAATTATTAAGAAACTGTAAAAGACATTAGCCTTATGAATAAGTAAGTAAAAGAGAAATATTACATATTAGACACTTTTTCTCCAAATTCCAATAAATGTGTATAAAGAAATTCTACTCTAACTTTATAGGTAATTAAAAATAAATGAAATAAATTAGTCAGTAATTAATTTTTTATAATGAGAAGTTTTGTAAAGAAAATGTTTTTTATAACCAGAAATATCAAAGGGGGAAAAGCGTTTCTGTGTAGAATTATGAAGCTGCAACATTAGAAATGTTTAAAATTTTCTTTTAATAGTTCACATATTTATGAGTGCCTTTATGTATCTTGTAATTTATTTTTATTTGTCTCGGAAGCATAAGTTTGATTAAGTTATTGTTTTAAATGTATATGTATATATGAATAAGTCTAATGCAGTTTGCTTTGATAATTTCTACTTTTTATTATTCCAATTAGTATTATGTCAATATGTGGAAATATATCTCTAAGAGCATATCTATCAGAGGCAGAAAGAATCACCTATATGTGTAATCTAAAATGATTTTTCTTAAAAGACACTTGATTAGTGTAATTGTTGTAAATTTTTTATTATATTAATATATTTACTAAGCACATGCACATTCAGTTTTGCTATTTTAAAACCCTTGTAAAATTTTATTAAGCCAGCCTGAACTTCCTCAACAAAATTTGTATTAACTTCGTCATCTTTCATAACTTTATTTATCAAGCTGTTTAGAACTTCTACTTAATGAAGTGTAAAACTTCCCTGAAATTTCTTATGATTTTTTGTATTATACTATTTTGTTTATTTCAAATAAATTGTTTTACTGATTAAAATTGTTGACTATATTTTCTTTAAAACTCTTATACTAAAGATAAGGAAAAAACTGCAATCATATGCTTATACCATGATAATTGCATGTTTCATGCAATGTGTGATGAATCAATTATTGTTTGCACCTATTCCTGTCCCTCATTAAAAAAAAAAATAACTACTTTAAATCTATTAATTGTAGTTTTTATTTATCCAAAGAATAGCTATTCTTAATCCGTGCTTTAGTGCTACAAAAATTTTAAATAATTGTTAACATCTTTGCTTTTTTCATCATAATACAGGAGAAAAAAAAACATTTATGGAAATTGGGTACACAGGAGACAAATATAGCAGTGAAAAATGATCTTAGAAACAAAAAAGTGCACTGCTGGTTAGTGTATTTAAAATGTCATTTATTAATCTGATAAATATGCAGAATAAAAATATTAAAGAAAAAATATATATTAATTTGCCTATTGTGCAATGAATAGCTGATTGACCTATGTATATCTGTAACTAGTTTCTAAAAAGTTCAACAGTGCCAGAATTCATTGTTCTGAGAAAATTTTATTTCAGTTTTTGGTCCTATATTAAAGTAAAAAAAAGTCTTGTCTTTTGAATTATAATTTGCATTTTTATCCTACTAACAATACTTTTAAAAGTCTACATTGCTATTTTAATTTATAGATTTTATTTGGTTAGGGTTTTGAAATTTTTATGCAGAATTATTATTCTTAATTACTGTCGATTTTAAAAATTTGATAATGGCATTTTTTCTACTATTAGATCTAAAAAAAAAAAAAAAAAAAATGTAGACTGACTTTTTAAAATTTCATTTTTATGAAAAACTATCATTGGCACTTTCAGAACCAAATTGTAGCTATGTGTAAACATACATATATATAATAGGTTGTTTATGGATGTTATGGTCATATTTTACACATGAGGGCTAAACAGATTGGGACCCCTGTTTAAAGTAGAACCCGACCCACTACAAACATCCATGCTTGAGTCTGTATTCGACCCCGGCAACTTTTGTCTAGTAGTCAGCACCCTAACCACTAGACATTTTCGTTACATATTTTACACTTTTGTTGAAATGTGTGATTATCAGATGCCATATGTTTACATTTATTTTACGGTAACTTCCCCCCCCCCCCCCATCCCCACCATTGACTCACTAATTTTTTTCTATAAAGCATAAAAAGTATTTACCGTAAAATCCAAATGTAAGCGCCCCCCCCCCCTTTTTTTTTCAAAAGGAAAAATATTTAAACTTAGAGGAGAGGGCTTATACTGGAGGTTTTTCCAAAAAAATCTTTAGAAAACTGTTTTTATCATTATTTTAGAAGTAAAAAAAGTAAATGCAGGGGTGGGAATTTTCTACATTTTGGACTATTTCCACATAAATAAAAGAATTCTAAATCCTCTCCCTCTCCAAGCACACAAAATTTAAAATACTAAAAAAAATCTATTATTATTTTTTTTGCTCTATTTTTTACTTTATTGTAACAACAAATAATGAATCATCCCTTTGTCACCATCCAATACCATATGAGCAGAGTTCAGCTTAAGAACTCTTTAATTAAAAAAAAATCTCACTTATTACTCTATAGTATTAATAATCTATCGCATAAATTATTCTTTTCCCTCAAAATTTCTGCTTTTCTTCCTTTGACATTCCCTCTCACCCCCACATCTCATAAAGTTTTAAAATCTTTAATTTTTTCTGCTCTATTTGTGATTTATTGTAACATCAAATAATTAAATAACCATCTAAATCCACCCCCCACCCCCAATCCAGAAAAAATGTCCCTTTTTCTTCCTTTGCTCCCCTCCTCAGTGCACAAAATTGAAAATATTAAAATTAATTCTTTATATATTCTCTATTTATAACTTTCTTGTAAAAGTTATTAAATAATAATCTAATTTACCCCCCTCCCCCTGCAAAAAAAAAAAAAAAAAAAAAAAAATCTTTTTTTTTAGCACACAAAGTTTAAAATCTTTAAAATTCTATAACTTTTTTAAAAGATTTCTATTTTTACTTTGTAGCAACAAAAATAATTATTTAACTCTTCTCTTATAAATTCCATCCCACCATCCCAGAAAAAAGGGAATTTCTTGGCATTGGGAACTGAGAGAAGATTTTTCTGTTTTTTGCAGTTTGGCTGTTTTCACACCGGATTTTTTGTTAATGGAGATGGAAAAGTTATTTTAGAGAACATATATTTTAATAGATTAAATGCATGAGACATTTAACGACATTGATGAATATTCAAGGGACTTTCATGAGAGAGAAAGCCAAACTGAAAAAAAAAGTTTTTGCTCAGTCCTCCCCCTCTTTCTCAGCATATTTAGAAATTCCCCTCTTTAGTGGGAAAGTGAAAATTTCATTTGGGGGGGGGGGGAGTAGATGACTGATATTTTGTATTAAAATTAAAACCTTACTACAAAATAAAAAATAAAGCAGAATTTTTTTAAAACTTACGAACAGTTTAAAGTGTATAATAGTGGAGGAAGAGGGTGAAGTGGAAATTTTGGGGGGACATGAGAGTAATTTAGATGATTGTTTATTTATTCATTATTACTAGAGAACAAGGCAGATTTTTTTTTTTTAGCTTTAAAGATTTTAAATTTTGTATGCTGTGTGGAGGATCAAAGGGGCAGCAAACAGTTTTGTTTAGAGGTAGAGAATTTAGGTGGTAGATTATCTATTTATTGTTACTACAGAGAGCTACAAATAGGACAGAATTTTTTTTTAATGAAAAATTTAAAATTTTTAAACCTTGTATGTTGGGAGGGATGTATGAATTTCACAGAAGGGGCTGGGGGGGGGGGGTATAATTTAGATGAATGATTATTTACTTATTGTTTCTAGAGAATAACAAGACAGAAGAATTTTTAAAAATTTACATTTTTTGCAAGGAGGGAAAGCAGCTATTTTGAGGGTAAAGGGATAGTTTAAATGGCTGATTGTTTATTTATTGTTACCAGAAAGCAACAAATAGAGCATATTTTTTTAATAAAGATTTTAAACATTGTATGCTGAGAGGGGGAAGCATAAATTTCGGGGAAATGGAGGGTTGTAATTTAGAATAATTGATTATTTATTTATTGTTACTAGAGTAAACAAATAGAACAAGAATTTTTTAAGATTCTCAAGATTTGAAACTTTTTGCACTGAGGGGGTGGGGAGTGGCAGAGAACAGAATCAGATATTTCATATGGAGGGGCAGAGAATTCATTGAAATTATTTTTTTGTAAATCCCCTAAAAGGTGGACTAATATTATACAAGTAATAATAATTATTAATTTGGGCGTTAACAGGTTAATAAAACCATCCACTCTTTCCTAGTTTACCAGCTATTCATAGTATAACTTCCTCGATATGTCCATAACAAATTTAAGATTGAAGTTTGGCATATCAAATGAAATCTGATTTATGTATTCATTATTTACCCAAAGAAGAATTTTATTAATATAAATTCAAGCACATATATTAAAGAAAAACTCAGGCAGCATATATCTATTTCCAGCTTCTCTTAATAAAATAAAAAAATAAAAGCATAGCTTGTATGCACTTTATAGAATTTAAAATGGTATGAGATTCCCTTGTGCTATTTATATTGAAAAGACAGCTTGTATTTTTAATCAATTAAGAAAAAATGGGGCAGCAGCCTATAGAATAAACAAGAAAGATGTATATAAAAGTGGCATGGAAGAGAGAAAAGGAAAGTCTAAGTAAGACTTTCTTAACTGAAAGAAATACATTGAAAACAATTCCACATCCTGTTAAACTAGACATAATGCATGAGATAGTAATCTTTTAATGATCAGAATAAACTTAAATAAATGGTAATCTAATTAAAATTGATAAAAAATTACTTTGCAATGCACTCTTACCCAGCTTAAAAAGACAAATAACCTCTGTTGAATTGTACAGTCTTGGAAAATGCCTGTATTACATAAATATACTATATTTAATTATAATAGAAATGTAAATTCATTTATGTAAATTTAATTTGTAGGGCTCTTGCTTTTCTGACCAGTGAATATCATAAATACATATCATTGGTTCATGTTTTATTCCATTGTTGTATAATTGGAGACTATTAAAAATTAATTTTTTTCCTTTAATTGTATTGAAAAAACTTTCCTTTCCTTTATATCAATTGGCTAGTATATACACATTTGTCTTTTTTGAATGTTCATTTTTTTTTAAAGCATGCATATTAATATAACGTAATTATAGTTTATTCTAGAAGATAAGAGAATTTCTTTTTACCTGGGTAAAATGAATAGATAAAGGTTCTAAAAACACTATTTCTTATTGCAATTTTATTTATAAGGAGATAAAAACATAAAAAAAATCTAATTTCTTTTTACTTTTTTTGTTCCTACATTCATTTATAAGACCATTTTGCTTTCAAAGTCAAATCTTTCTATACTATCCATTTCTAACAATTTTTTTTTTTAATGAACCAGTATAGAGAATACAATCATAAGATTAATTTCTGATCACAGGATTTTAGGATTACTTGGAGTCAATCCCAGAATTGGGAAATCAAGATTTTTCTTTATTATTACTCTCTTTTTTTCAATTACTAAATACTAAAACTTTATAGGAATGATATTTTATGTAGTAATATAAGGTGGGTGCTCCTGTTAGCCATGCTAAAGTTTAAGAATTTTCCCTGCCATCTTTTTGAAAAAACTAAAACCGTTTTATTTTTGTAGACATTAAGTCCACAGGCTAATGGACTTTCATAAAAAAAATATTGCATCCCCCTTGAAAAGTTTTACTAGTCAAAAAAAGGAATTCCAAAAGTCTACCAAGTGGCCATAT
The DNA here is from genome assembly GCA_963931845.1 of Maratus michaelseni. Classification (NCBI taxonomy): domain Eukaryota; kingdom Metazoa; phylum Arthropoda; class Arachnida; order Araneae; family Salticidae; genus Maratus; species Maratus michaelseni. Next base: position 101,454,763 of record OZ007586.1, read on the forward strand.
AAAGAACATGTGCATATGATATGGCCACCATTGTTCCATGTTTCACAAATCGTGATTTTCTTTAATTTAAAAATGCTGTTCTGCTAAATTAAATAATTTTGGTGTGTAAAATAAATAAACATGATACTCAATAATTATTTTTGTTATTCAAAAGTGGATTTGAAACAGGATTTTTTTTTATCAAAAATGAAGTTGTTTAAAAAGTTGCCATTACAATTTAACCTTTTATTTAGAAAAAAAAAAAAGTGAAATCCTTTTAGAGTTTAAAAAAATTGTTAAAACAAATTACTTATCACAAATGGAGCAAATAAAAACATCCTTATCCTAGGCTTGCATGGTACGGTGCATTTGATATGGCCACCTGGATGGCCATATCAGGAGGATGTCAACTTTCATGAAAATCATTTGATTTTGAACAACTTGTAAAATATACACCATCAACGACAGCACCAATTGATAGAACATTAAAAATTTAACAGAGTATGATGATCTTCACACACAAAAAAAAAAAATCTTTTAAAAACGTGCATAAAAAGGGAGAGTTATCAGATAAAAAATAAGAAGAGATCACACCAGAAACATAAAATAAGAAATTGACATCAAATTCCATAACCTAGCTGAATGGCAAGTGATCACATGATACAGTAGGAGGCTCCTCACAGTATGCTCATGCCATTTGGCGAATTTTTTAGTTAGCTAACGTATAATAGGGGAATCAGCCATAACCGGGGCACCTACCTTAGTTTAACTTTGAAGTAGAAATATGTTGACTTATAGAATGCCACAGAAACAAATAACATAACAATAATTTATTTATGAAAAGCATATAAGTTACAAGTGTTTAAATTTAATGAACTATGCTGTTTATTTTTGATAATGTACAATGGAACCAAAAAAGCATTCTTCTCTTAAGATAATTTTTTATATGCACCCTAATAATAAATTATTGTGATTTAAAAGAATTCCCAGCAGATCACATTTCTGTATTTTTGTTATATTTCTTGGGATCTTAAAAATTATTTAAAAAATTAGCTAACTTTATATGTTATCTGCTATGATACAATTCTTCAGAGGCTTTAAATAACTATGAAAAAAAAGTTTATTCAATATTCTATTATAATTACAGAAAAACATGTTAAACCAGAACTATTATATTACAGAATTCTATCCCAAATACAAAAAGCTCATAATTCAAAAGCCCATCAGCTTAGCTGCTTGTTTCTTCCTTTGATGCCTAACTTTTATAAGAATATATCAATTATCATAAAATTTAAATGTGCTGTTAAGGTAGGCATCAATATTTTCGGTTTTAAAAATAGTCGTGTCACATTTAGCATTTTTAATAGGAACACTTATATGATTTAATTTCATCTGGCATCTTTACTTGATCGAACTGGTCTATAATAAAAATCTTAAGATTGCTACAAAATTTGAATATGATGTTAAGGTAAAGCAGAAAATTTTCTGTTTTGGACAAACCAAGCCGATGCTGGTGTTTAAGAAGTGCCAACATGGAACATAAACTGCTGCGCAAAACCTCCATAAGAAGTGAAAGAAAACATAAAAATTAAATTTAGAAGCAAGAAAACAGTCAAGAAGAATATAATTTTGAAAATTCTGGTGGAGAACCTCACAAGCAGGGCCATTCCAGTGTTGGGAGCACCAGAGGCTAAATATAACCACAGAAAATGAGCGCATAGAGCATTTTTATTTTGGGTGCGTTCACTTCGTTGGTGTGACTAAGTCAAGAGTAGGCAAAAATGGAAAGTGTGAAGGGAGTATGAAGCCAAGAGGCACAGCAAAGCTGCATGAGAAAGGCAAAACCAGAGGCTTAACGATCATGAGAACCCTAAACAAAAAAGTCTCTTTACGGGGCAGCATAGCTCACTAAATTGATCTTTAAAAAGAATTTGACAGTCATTGCCTAGTGCGGCCCAAGAGCATTTTGGTGTCCATGTGAATATCCATCTGGGTGCCCCTCTCGAATAAGGAAAAATGTTTGACTTATAATGGTTTAACTAAATTTTTAACTAAATTTTCTTTATCTGATTACATAAAAAAAAATATATATATATAAACTTTATTTTTCCCAATGAACCTAGAATAATTAAACATTGAGAGAAAGCTATGATTGAGAGTAAAAGAGTTTTTATTTGTAATAAAACATGCATTTAACACAAAATTTGACTTAAAAAAAAGCTTGTCCCTCTCTGGATTTTGTTCTACTGGCACATACGCTAGAGCTAAACAGATCTCACTGAAGAAGGTTAAACATTTAATTAAGCCCGGATTTATATCTTAGTGCTGCACTAGAATTGTATAAACATTTCAATCACATGAAGCCACAAAATATCATAGAATATTAGTATAGGACAAGGAAGGCAAGCTTATAGCAGCCTTGCCACCCCTGGTTTATTCAGCAAATTATAATGCATTTCAATTACGTTACTTTGATTTTTTTACGATATAAAGCGATCTTAACATCACAGTTTTTAATATGCGTTAATCAGGAATTAAGGTGTAAATCATGTAAAAAGTATGATGGTGTTATGATGCTTCATATTGGAAACAAATCAAATTGAAATATTTTAAAATTTGCTAAATAAACCAGGTTTCTGATCTTGTATAACACACCAAACTTCAAACAAAGATCAATCAGAGAAGTAGTAAATATCAATTCTAAAGTTCATTGAAACAATGAAAACATATTTTTTAAAAAATCATACAATTACCCCCAAAAAATTCATCAATTTATGGTTCAATGTTACAACAATTTATGGTTTGACCTTAGCACCAAATATTGGAAAAACGTTTCACCAATTTATGGTCCAACCTTAGCACCAAATATTGGGGAAATGTTGTACTAATTTATGGTGCAACATTAGCACCAAATATTGGAAAGACATTTCACCATCTTATGGTGGCAGCTACTGCAGCACCAAAAGTTGGTGCAATCTTGCTCCAAATTTTTTAACAGTGTACAGCAGGTGACAAACTTCACCACTTTTTTTGTATGCTACAGAATTTTTTTGACATGCTGTGGATTGAAATTCTAAATCAAAATCTCACAAATTTAGACTAGCTGAGCTAATCTGAAAATGCTAAAATTTTATGAAATTGGAGAAATTGACATGCAATGTAGTTAATACTACAGTACTCCAATCTAGTACAATATGGGCTGAAAATTTTGTTAAATTAAGAGAAGATTTTGAGACTATCGAAAAAGAAAGATTTTCAGGCATTATAAGCAAAATGAAAAAGTTATGGCAAATTGGAATGAAACTCTAGACCCATAGAGCTGTTTAAAAGAGATTTCTGATTCTGACAAATCTGTACCTGTGAGTTATTATTTCCCAAATAAATCTTATGAATTTTTTTTTTTTTTTTTGTTACTTTTAAAATTTGATTTTAGTATATTTTATACAGTGCAATATATACATGTATGTTACCTATATTTTTTAATCCTAATAAAAATAGTTAAATACTTTTTATTTTTTATTTTGTGATCCATTATTATTTATCTACTTATTTATTTATATATTGGTTGCTAACACTTAATGGTCATGTAAAATATTTTTTGAAATAATGTGACTCAGGTACGTGAAAAGGTTCGCCATTCCTGGTGTATAATAATATCTTAAGAATATTTAGAAAAACTTTCTTAAATGTGTAGAACATTAAGAAAAAATCAACATGACGGATGCCTGAGGAAAAAAATAGTTATTCAACAATAAAACAAAAGATCTTAAGCTAGTTACCAACTGGTATACTATAGTCATCACAAAAAATTTCTTCTATAATATACTAATACACTATTAATTTAAATAGCGCTATTACACACGAAGAATTAAAAAGTATAGTGCATTTCTTTGAATTTAACTCAGTGTTACAGTAATTAGGGAATAAAAAAAAGTGCAGTTCAACAGTAGATATTCAGATATAAAATTAGACATTTTATATTGGACAATTATATATTTTTAACTAATAAATTCAAATATAAAATGTGGGACATTTCTACCCAGTAGAAACTAAGATACAGCTATGATGTTCGATGTAGAAAGAAAAAAAAATAGCATAGCAGTGCTCTCTTGTTAACAAAGCCAAAATTGAATTAATTTTAATAAATCTTTTTAAATAATTTTAATATTAATAATTAAATTTTAATATTAATAATTAAATTTTAATATTAATAATTAAATAATTTTAATAAATTTTTGGATTTTTAATAAACAAGTTACATATTAAATTTGGTGAACTTCCATCTCATAGATGCAGAGTTATAGCTATTACGAAAATTACAAAAAAATAACTCAGAACACTGCCACCTATTGAGAGATATACACTCAAACCTAGTCAGGACTAATTTATGTCAAGGCCTAATTGAATATGAAGTTTCATGAAATTTATCCCATAGAGGCTGAGATACACCTGTCACAGAGAACATGAAAAAAGTAGCATAGCAGCATAACATGTGTTATATACATCAAAACCTAACCAATTTTTGTCAGAGTCTAATAGAACATGATGAAATTCCATGCTTTAGTTCTTGAGACTGAGCACCCATGAAATTTGTGTCACATGCAAACACAAGACATTTTCCAAAATTAGTCAAATTGTGTTCGGACATTCCAAACAACATGTAAATCCATGAAAGTAATGGTTATGGAAGTTAAAAATTTCACAATTCTAATATTTTCTTCTTGTATATAGAAGAAATTAAAAAATAATATTTATATGTAGATAAATGAATAAAAATAGAGACAAAATAGATTCCAATTTCACAATTCTACACTGGCCAGCTTATGATGATCTATTTGTTACATGAGAGTAACTACCTGTTAATGTAAAATCAAGAAAGAGTAGTTCTACTCAACTTCTGTTTTTTAGATTTACAAATAATGAAGTGAATGTTATGGAAGCCAGCAGGGAGAGAGTAATTGCGAACACTGGATTTTTTTTTTTTTTTTTTTTTTTTTTTTTATGGCAAAATTTATTTTTTCTGTTTATATTTAGTTGATTTAATTTCCTTCAGAACAGGCATCGCATATGCCTTGCAACTATGTTATCTTATATTTTTATTCCTTACTGGGTGATGAATTTATCATTTATTTCTGACAAAACTAAAAAAAAAAATAGAAGCATTGAAATTCCTCAGTAGTTATCAAGAAAAAGGTACATCAATATCAACTGTTTTATACATCGTTTTTCGTGTTGTCGCTCATTTAAATTAATGATATTTCCTTACATTTTCAATTATTTGAATCTAGTGTTACAAAATTCATATTGAGCAATGTGCCAAAGCCTAAATTTTACTAATAAATAATCCCTCACTTTTTTTTTTTAATGGAGAATATAAACATAAAATAGGCTAATCTAAGGAGGGAGACACCAGATCTAAGGGGCACCAGAATTTTTTTATGGTGCTGCCCGTGCAAAAAATTTTTTTAAACATATCAACATAAGATCATTACAGATATGTACCAAATAAGAAATATTAAATATTCAAAAATAAATTTCTACAAGCATTTAAAAAAAAAGAATTGAAACAGTAACTTCTTTGTTTTCACCAGGAGTACTCTGCTCTCCCCCTCAACCCCATGAACCCCCTGTTTAAAATAATTTTAAACATATGAATGTAAAAATAAAAAACAAAACTGAAAATTTACTTTCATGGAGGATTCAAGAGGGTGTAGAGCACCTCTCATGAAAAAAATTTAACTCTTCTCTCTCTTAGTGTTAAATTATTTTAAGTTCTTTGCGAAGAGTAAATTTTGCTAATTTTTTTTAATACTCAGAAAAAAAGAAAACTTAGTCAACTAAATTTTAAAATCCAGGGATGGGCAATTGCCCTCCTCCCAGCCCCACTTGATGGTGCCAATGGATGAACGAAAGGTCAGTGAAAAATTGCATCATTTTGATATATATATATATATATATATATAATGTTATAGGAATAAAAATGTATGTTTATGACATTATTTTTCACTGATGGAAGTGTTCTGCCACATGTCAGTCTGACTTTAGGGCCAACATTTTCATAATTTTTAGAAATGGTGAGAAAACAGCTGTTGGCATATGCCTGGCTGTACGTAAGCTAATATATACAAACTGCAAAGAATTTTATTATTCTTCGTAAGGGGTTGGAATGAATTAACAAATGAAATGGAGTGATGAGGATTCCTGTCCTGCTCTGATTGGCTCTATCTCTTTACAAGGGGTTCATGTTTCACTACATGGAGGTATCTGGGGTCAGTCAGATTTCCAAAAGTGCAGGAGTTCAATAGAACAAAGTTGTAAACCTGTCAAAGTCTAAATTAATTAGCATTTTGCAAGGGAAGTGGACAGAGTCAGGACTAAAGATACTCTATAGTCCTGGGATAGAGTTGAATACGTGGCATCCTATGGATAATTGATCACCTGTTTTATCTTCTCGCTTATATAATCTGATCCTTTATAGCTTAGGCTGCTAACTATTCTCCTCGGATACAGAATATCAAAGCTACTCATGAGGTCTCATTGTGAAAATTCAGAGCCATTGGATTCTTATTTAAACATAGCTATAGAAATCGTAAAAAAAAAAAAAGACACAGAATCTTAAATTATTTTTTAACTAAGCTCTTTTGTGCACCCTGCCGTTTGGCACCACCTTCTACTAGGCGCCCCATGCAGTCGCATACTTTTTGGGCCACCACCTGAGATTTTTAAGGTACAGTTTGGATCATACAACTTTTAAAAAATCCCTTTACTGCCCACTTCTGGTCCCCACATGGTTGAAGGAACAAACATTTCAGTGACTGGGATCTAAAATCTGTGACCATTCTCTGCCACACGCCGCCAGCCAAGGTTTCCTAGGGACAGCTCAGATTGTACGGCTCTGAAAAGAGTCCTTTGCTGCCCACTTCTAGTCCACACATGACAGAACAAACATACACTTCAGTGATTTTGAGAAAAATGAGACTGAAGATGAGAAACAGGTCCTATAAAATAGGTGTGACTGTTGATTCCATGAGCAAGTTGCCAAACAGCCAATAAAATTTGAATGATTATCTTACACCATATAAAATTTTAAAATAACTATCTTGAATTAGGATATTCTGTTATCTTGGGTGATTGTGTTTGAATTGTCTGTGTAATATTTGATATTTCAACCTCCTATTACAATTACATAATAATTAAATATAATTGTTTCGTATGATACACTGATCAATGTTATTGAAAATTCTAATTTCGAATCTACGGCAGAAACTAGTATAGAAGAAAGGTATTTGAGTTATGTTTTTTAAAATTAATGTTTGCATAACTAAATACTCATTTTTTTTTCAGACAATTAAAACTGAACTTTTGACTCCAAATTTGGATGTTATTAAATTAGCTTGTCATCCACGTAGTTAAATAGGTGTTTTTTTATTTTGTAAAAGTATACTTTAAACTACAGATGTAAACAAAATTCAAACCATCTGAAGCAATTCTCTCAATACAATTGTGTAGAATAGCTGCCTAAAGAATTAGAGATATTTACTTAAAATTTTAGTAAATATGGTTTGATAACTTTGTATACAAAATCTTTCATTTGTCAGTCTTAAAAATTTCTGGACTTGACATTAGAAATCCTGGAATTTTCAGTACTGGAATTCATATGGGATCCTGGGATTGTTCTCCTATGTATAGCTAATTTATTTTTTGAGCACAATCTTTAATATTTAAAAAAATTCATTTAATGGTATAGTATTATAATATTCTGATTTCTCATGGTTTTAATAGCAAAATTTTATCGCTAAATTAAAATCTAATTTTCATCTTTTGTAATGTATATATATTGTGTATTCCAGTATTGTTTCATCAATGAAAAAGTATTAAAGTATTCTCGTTTGAATAAAAATCACAATTTTTAGTTGGAAAATAATTTTAGTAATGCACTATTGTGTATGATAAGATAATTGGACAGTATACTGCAAATGTTATGTTTAGTCATGGCAAATATACTTTTATTATAAATTTCTATTTAAGTTTTAAGACTTTCTTTTCTTTGTAAAATTCTGTTTTATGAAAGTATATGTGCCAGCTTCTAAAAATATTTTAACCATTTTGAGAATTTAGAACTTTTTATTTCATTTGTATAAGTTTTTAAAACAGCTTTTGTGAACTGTGTATTATATTATCAACTTTTTAGTATATCTCAAAATATGAGTAAAATTGTGTAGGAATTTTTACTGTAAAGAAAAATTATCAAGCTTTTATATAATTACCAATAATTAAATCTTAAATATTTTCAGAGTGATAAACTGTAATTTAGAAATGCTCATATATAATATTAGGTAATATTAAAAATTCATATTGGCATATTAATTTATCATCTGTAATATCTTGTTAAATTCATTTCATCTTGTTATACCTTAAAAATGACTTGTTTAAATTTCTGATATGTGCATCCCAATTGAACTATACTGATTTTTGGGAAAAGTTTAAATCTTCTTTCATAGGTTGATGTCATTAGCAACATGTATCAAAATACAAACCTAATGCTTCTTTAAAAACGGGTGATCTATTTTTGATATAGAATATTTCAGATATTTTATTGTATAACTAAGTTGCATTATATTTCTGATTAACAATTGCTATATTAATCAGATTAGTTGCATTAATTTTATTACTGTTAACTCTTTATCTACTGCTGATGGGTGTGGTTTCCACTCTTTAACTATCAATTCAATTGTGTAAGGATTTGACGGTAGTACTAGTTCTGTTTGATTGTTTTAGGTGGTTTATGAGCCTATATTTCAAAAATATTCATTATGCTTTTATAAATTATTTTGTTTAAAAGCATGTATAACCCTCACGTTCCCCTGACCCTCATATGAGGCTCCTAACATAAATGATAAAATGTTATGTTTTAGAAAAGGGTTTCAACTAAATTTTATTTTGAGTGATGTCTTTTAAACATCCAGGCTTCATTTATGGCATAAATTAATTTTGTATCACAATCTTTAATAGCATGTTAATTCTATTAATTCAAAGATTGATTTGTGAAAAAAAAAATCTGTAACGATAGGATTAACATAATGTATATTTTACTTATACCACCATTATTATATTCATTTAATAGAACTAAATTTAAGCTGATATTTGTGTAAATGATAATGAAGACTAATATCGTAATGCAATAGCAATTCCTTTCTTTGTCTTCAAGATATTTGAATTTATGCATTGCTGAATGATGGTACTATTCACTTTTTAACCTTGTGCTCTAATATGTCGTCTCCAATACATAAATATAGGAAGTTTATTATTCCGTTAACTTTACTAGAATTTTCTCTTCTTATGATGAATTTGGTAAAATTTTATGGTGGAGTTGTCTTTAGAGAGTTTCAAAATTGTTGATTTTTCATTTATTGACCAGTATTGAAAGCTATTGATAAAGTTTTGTACTAAGTTTCTGAATGATTATAGAACCACTGTATTCAATGTCCACAATGTTCAATATAGACTTTTAAAATATTTGCTACTATTAAATAACTTGTCTAGAAAATATGCTTCATTTCCATTAATTTGACCCATTTTAAGTTAGTAAAGATTTGAAGAGCTTAAATTAGAATGTTTCAACAACAATTGAATTCATCCGTCTCATGGAGTAAACTCACCATTCCTAAAGCAATCATTTAATAAGCTTTCACATTTGAAAAGCCAATTTAATAGACTGTCAAGGTATCAAAACCTATTACTAGGCTTCTGGTAGATAAAGTGTTAATGGCTTATTTTTAAAATGAATATCTTAAATTACCACTATGAATATTTTTAAATTTATCATTTGCAGATATTTCTTAAATATTTTGAAATACCTTTAATGCTTCATATGTTTTCTCTGTAAATGTTTTTTTTTATGCATTTATATAAATATAAATAAATTAGTTATCAGTGTTCCTTAAAATTCCTATATTTTCTTTCTCGCTTTTCATCCCCCCCCCCCCTAAAAGGGAAATTCCTGTTTCTAGTTATAAAAAGTACTGTATTATTTACTATTTTACTAAGCTGTTCACATTGTCAATAAAATGTATACTATCTAATAATGATGTAATAAATGTTTATTATTTGAAAGAAATGAATTTATATTTTGTATGTTAGTTAATAGTCAATCCCATGTTGCGGAAAACTGATTAGCAGTTATGTGTGTAATCTCATTAAGTCATTACATATGGATGTAAGAGATGAAGTAAGTTCAACCAAACAGTCCTGTAACTAAACAAACAAACAAGAAACTGAAATAAATTATACCTGTAATGTGATCCAAAAAATAAAAGATTATAAAAGGATGAGATAGTTTAGGATAATTTATATTAAATTATATATTATTATAGATATTCAGATCACCATCATAAAACTATTATTCAGAGCATAGCTCTGAAAAATCAAAGAATCAAATTATTTCTTCAGCGGGGAGATAACCTATACTTCACAAGAGCATTCAACCAAAGTATGTAAAAGTTTAAAAAAAAAAAAAAAAAATGTCATACTTCAAACATTATGTTCACAGCATATGTGTAAGATGAATCATTGTAAGTCTTACATATGACATAAATTAATGTACGATATTGCTTCATTGGTTTATAATCTCACATAAAATATCTGCATATTCTTTTTCCATGAGTAATTTCATTGGTAAAACGTTTTATTTAATAAAAGTTATGTAAAAAGAAGAATCGATGTAGTGTGGTTTATATGGAAGTGCACACACAAAAAAAAGTTAAAATTGAATAAATATATAAACTTACTATTATAGGGACTGCAGTATAAGCAGTCTGTATGAGTTGTTATTCTTGATGAAGTAAAATATAAAAAAATAAGAAAAAAAGAGCTAAAAAGTATCTGAAAAAAAAAAGATATAAAAATAGATAGTGTGATGATTTATGGATCACTTTGAATGACTAGAATAAGACTGCAGTTAAAAACTGCAACATTAAAAAAAAATCAATGAAAATTAAATAAAATTTATTTTATTTTATCTTATCTTATCTGATGAGAGAAGCATAAATATGTTACTTTAATGCAATTAACCCCTTAAGCACCATATTCAATTTAGAGGTAGTATGCTGAATACCAGATATATTAAATTTTGTCAAAAATAGTTTACAGTAGAAGATCTTTATGACGCAAACCTAAAAACACGAGCTTGTGCATGATATAGATCACATTTCCCACATCATTAAACTTACCTTGTAAATATGGCCGAATATGTCTGAAACATATTAAAATACAGTAGAGTAACTTTAGAGTAACTTAGAGTGCATTCCTTGTTAACAGTAGTTGTGTAGATTGTAAATTTTTGCACAATATAGATCATTCCACACATTGTTAAATTTAATAAACATGGTCCAAATATGCTTGGACCAAATCATACATTATATTACTCATTTTCAAATTTTTTTATTGTAATAGCAATTTTTTCATTAAAAAGCTCTGAAATAAGGAGATAAAGTTGAACTAATGTATCAAATTTAGTCCTCTAGAGAGAAGCAATGTTTTACAATGTGGGAATGCAGGTGCTTCTTAACTGCGAAATTAATTGTTTGCATCTGAAAAGTTGTGCGTTATATAGAGAATTGCATTATATAGAATTACGTTATAAAGATCTTCTACTGTATATCATTATTTTTATCTACCAGAGATACAAAAATCACAAAACCGAAAGCAAAACACTACAATTTACGAAACACAACTGAACAGAATGACCAACGCATAAACAGATGAACAAGGGAGAAAGAAACAAAGCAGCGGGAAAATTAATGAGTCTTTTTTTTCTATACGTAACGCCATCTATTGGGTTCGAAAACAATCATTGCTGTAAAGCTGTAAAACATACCTGATAGCAGAAAAATTCACACTCATATACCATTAATGTAATTTTATTTTTATTTATTTATTTATGTATTTATTTACAAAAAAAAAAAAAAAAAATCCTTTTTTTAATTTCATGAAATTGACAACAAATTTTTCAAAGTATAATCTTCAATATTAATATTGTATAAAATGTTTCCTGCACATTGTTTTACTTGAATAAATGCTTTTAAAAGTTCTCATGTTCGACAGTACTAGTTTTCAATACTGGATGAACAATCGCCATCTTCACTTTCACTGTCGTTTGCTTATCCTTCTTTTATTAAAATTTCAATGCCATTTATGCAATGTTAGGGCATGTGGCAATCGCTTCACCCTTTCAGTGTAATAATTAGCAGATGATTGTACTTTGAAAAAATTCTGTAACAATGGTCCAAGGATTAGCAAGAAATTCAATGGAATTAAGCACTCACTGATGCAGTTTGAGTTTCTTTTGTTAAGTGTACAAGGCCGGAATTTCTCCAACAGTTTTTAATTTTGGTTGAAGATACATTTTGCCAGGCAGCCTATATCACGTCAATTCACATTCACTATTGCAGAAACATATTTTTTTAAGTCTGTTAGTTGACGTCCGGAATTTATTTTGGCATTTTTTGTAGCCTGCACAAAAAATGGATATATAATTAGGAGGTCCAAATTCTACTTTTATGTTAGATAAACTTGCTGTAACTAAATGTATAACACCATTATCTGAGCAAAGCTATTTTTCTTTGATTTTGCTCATTTGTTTATTCAAACTCCTAAGTCACATAAAAAACACTCTCTGAGTCATACGGATGGGGCTATTACTTTGATAATAACATGGAGGGTTTTTTTTTTTCACATTTTTTAAAAAATGTGGCCTGCAGATATTCCAAAATAGCTTTAAATGGTTTTAAAGGATGTTAGATTTTTTGTGCCGGCGACATTACAACAGAACAAAACCAAAATTCACACCTTAGATATTTTTTCTTGCCTTTACAGTCTTCAAATTTTATTGCTATGATGTAATTTGCACTTGATAGAAGTTGATACAAAAGCAGTTTCATCGGCATTAAAATTATTCTCAAGACATATGGGCACATTTTTCTTCTCCAGAGTTTTGTTTTTATTCTATTCTATGCCTACCACGAAAACAAAACAGCCAACAAGAAGTCACTTTAAATTTCTCGATTTGCATGGCCTGTGAAACATCTTTGGCTTTACCATGTAATATAGGTCCTGAAATGGACAAATGTTTTGTCTTGTATCTTTAAACCAAGTGTATACATTTTCATAAATCGATTGATAGTCTCCAAGACGCATTGATTTCCTGTTTGGACCCCTTTCCTATTAGACCTTTTAGAGAGCTTGAAAAAAATTTTCCTTTTCTTTTAAATTTACAGATAATACAGAAATAGCAACATAAATTCTTTCAAGGCATCTACCCTTTTTTTTTTCCCCAACACTTATTGCTTTCTTTTTGCATTCTCTATTAATTAAAAAGAATTCCAACTCTAAATATGAATTGTTGCAGAATAGAAATTTACTAATGGGGAAATTCGTTATTTATCGCCAAATTTGATAGTAAATAAATTCTTTGGACTATCTTCATTTTTTAAAACAAGTGCAAAAGCGAATTGAAAAAACTGAAACAAACGATTAGATATTAATATAAAGTTAGAGTTTCTAAATTTTAAAGATTGTGCACAGGAGAGCAATTTCACCCCGTATCTCGGAAAACACTTCAAGATATGCTAAGAATTCAAAGATCGTGGAATAGGGAAAATAATAATAAAAAACTCTTTCGGAATTCTAGTTTTTCGATAAAAATTGTTTTTCTTGCGAGCTCAGCGTTCGTTAAACTGAAATGAGTATTCTCTTTAAGACTTCAATAAATTCGTTAATCTGAAATTTGTTAAAGTGAGTATATTTATTATGGTAAAGGTTTTTTTTTTTCCGAATCCAAATAATATTTGTTAAACTGAAAAATTCGTTAAAGTGACATTCGTTGTAAAGAGATTAGACTGGATATATTTGATATTATTGAAAGATTTTGAAGTCTAGAGGGGACTCAAGAAATCACAAGGGATCGAGTCAGGTGGGTAGATGGCTCAGCTAACTCAGCTCTGTCTGGATACGCTCCTGCCTATAAAAAAAGGGCTTACTTTTTCTATCTTGTTATGCTTTTGATATCGTGTGAGATTTGCGAATTTTAAATACACACTAATTTGTAATTTTAAAAAATCTAATCCATGGCGCATCTATGCAAAAACCTAAGCCTTCTGTTTATATACAACAGTTCTACACAAACCCACTTTGTTCATGTTTCGTTATGTTATACCTAAAACTCCTATAATAGAGGCTGGCGCATCCTTGCAGATTTGGTACTGTAATTGCAGCCCAGTCGAAAAACCAAGCTAATCAGAACCGGTTCAGCCAATCAGAACCGAGTCTTAGACAACCCCAACTCCGGCTGCCGTAGATTGATGCTGAGCTGCGTACCAATAATGCGAAACAAAATGGATATGCGTCAGCTCCTATTATAGGAGTCTTAGTTATACCTAAGACTCCTATATATTATCCTATTAGGTATAACTAAGACTCCTATAATAGGAGCTGACGCATATTCATTTTGTTTCGCATTATTGGTATGCAGCTCAGCATCAATCTACTGCAGCTGGAGTTGGGGTTGTCTAAGACTCGGTTTTGATTGGCTGAACTGGTTCTGATTAGCTTGGTTTTTCGACTGGGCTGCAATTCGGGGGGCCAAATCTGTGAGGATGCGTCAGTCTCTATTATAGGAGTTCTAGTTATACCATATTGACGTCACATACATTATCGGAAGCATAACAAGATGAAAAGAGTAAGCTTTTTAGTTCTATTTGATGTTAGGAAACGTAGCTTTGGAACTATAATTTGCAAAAATCCCATAATCCAAAATTTCCTTTAATTGAATATCTTTTTGAAAAACCCACCTTTCACTTTTTAAAATATAATGATAAATATTATGAATTAGGCTAATTCGTTTCCCTGATTGAATCCTAAATTATCTTTGTAGAGTTGGAATTGGAATGTATATTAAAAGAATTTGTAAAAATGTGAAAAAGTATGGAGGTCACAGTTGTGACCTCCATACATGTAATAATTATTACGTGATTTTCAGTGGTGGGATTCAAATAATTTAACAACCGGTTCTCTACCCTAAGGCCCCAATACATTTTAGCCCCCCCGAAAGGGGAACTTTTTTTCATGAAAAAGCACCCAGAAAAAGGAATTGATTAAAACAACAAAACATGTTTTGTTGAGTACATTTTTTTGTTTCAAGCAAAATTTTTAGTTGAAGTAAAAAGTTGGTTTTGTTGCATTGACAAAAAAATATTGTTAACACTCTTAGAAAATTTTAACAAAATTTCATCAATTTTACTTGAGTTAACAAAATCTGTTTCTTTAATTTTACCGCCCCACCAGTGGCTGAGAGGTTGTGCTCTCGAAGCTGGTAGACGGGAGGTGCTGGGTTCGATCCCAATCGCGCCCGTCGGCTTAATCGCTCGGAGTTTTCGTGGTTTTCTTTCGAGCCGTGGATTTTCTCCATGCATAAATACGGATTAGGTTCCCTTAGAAAGACCCCCACGAAGGGCACTCCCCCCGGGCCTATATCCCTAGTGTCGATAATTGGCCGTCAATAATCAACCCAACCCAACTCTTTAATTTTACCATAATTTTGTAATTTAAATTTGTAATTTATACAAAATTTAAATTGTTCTATAGTAGCCATAACTCTCTCAAGTAACTTGTTTTATTTGACTTATATAGCTATATAATTAAAGGATTAACATAATTTTTGGATAATTAAAACCTTTTTAATTGGCACGGACCAAGGTAGTTTTAAAAATCCGTCTATCCCATTTATTACTTTCTTCTATCTTTACAAGAAGAAAGTATTGGAGTCATGAAATTTTTCAACTTCTGGTTTTCAACGGATTTTCGAATGTTATGAACACAATTTGACTGTTTTTAGAAAATGACTGTCTATGACTCTGTCTGTCTGTATGTGACAAAAATTTTGTGGGCACTCTATTTCAAGAACTAATGCACGGAATTTAATAAAACTTTATATTCAGTTACTTCCTGATATAAATTGGTGCTGATTAGTTTTTGGCGTAAATAGCGCAACAGGTGGCGCTGCTATGTTGCGATTTTCGCGATTTCTGCAATAGACTCGCGATTTCTCAAGAACTAATACACTGATTTACATCAAACTACAGATTGAGTTAGACCTTGACATAAATAGAAGCTGATTACGTTTTAGTGTAAATAGCCGAACAGGTGGCGCTGCTATGCTACTTTTTTCATGATTTACACTATAAATAAATCTCAAGAACTAATGCATGGATTAATTTTTAATTCATTTTCAGCAGTGATTTACGCCTGTAATTCTTAAATAATAACCAGTGAATTTTTATCCTTCTTTTTTTCAAGCATAAACCGACAGAGTGAAAAATGTCCCAAGCCGGGAATAGTACCCGGGTCCTCAGAATAGAGCTCTGAGGCCCCAGCATATGACAACACAGTTAATTTTAAATTAATTTTCTGCAGTGAATTACATCTGTAATCCTTGAATAATAACCAGTGAATTTTTATCCAGCTTTTTACAAGCGTAATTCACTGCTGAAAATTAATTAAAAATTAACTATATGTTGCCATTGCCATATGCTGGGCTTTGCATTTTCGTCTCATGTTTGCCGCAGAAATTTGCATGCTCATGCAGGGCCTGTTTACCAAATAGGCCCGGGAAGCCCGTGCTTACCGAAAGAAATACAAAAGTACCCCAAAATTTATTTTTCAAATAACTTTTTACCAAAAAGAAAAAAAATCAATCAGGGTAAAAAAGGCACTTTTTCCATACGAAATTTTTATCTAAGAAGCTCGCTCTTTCTAAATTGTTGCTTACTCGAAATTTTGATGGTAAAATTTCAAATTGTTGCAGCATACCAAAAATGGATTTAGTAAATAACAAAGCAATTGCTAGAGGGGGACCCCAGAGTAACGTCGGGCTTCCCCTACTTTTATGTCTTAAGAGGAACCTGTGTTCATGATGACATTTCCATTTTGTGCTGCGGTTGCAGCCGGTCCGACATATATAAGAGTGATAGATTTCGAGTTTGGATATCGCTCCTTGTAGCTCAGTGGTAGAGCCTCAGCGCGCTGTTCAGAGGACACGAGATCGAGTCCCGGCTTGGGACATTGTTCAATCTGTCGGTTTATGCTTGAAAAAAAAAGCAGGATAAAAATTAATTTGTTATTATTCTAGGATTGCAGGCGTAATTCACTGCTGAAAATGAATTAAAAAATAGTTAAGTTTAGATTGGTTCTAATACAAAAAATAATTTTAAAGTAAATATTATAATTGTTTCTGTAACAAAAACATTTTGTTGTTTAAACAAAGAAAATTCTTAAAATTACACAAAACAATTGTTCTGTAAACAAAAGTTTTTGTTGCCGAAACTGAAAAGAACTCTTAAAATAACAGATATTTATATTTATTTTTAGAAAACTTTCAACATAAGAATTTTGTTAATTCAAGTAAAATTGAACCATTTTTACTTGAATTAACAAAACATTTTTTTATTGATGATACAAAATTTTTTGTTCGAACTGCAAAAAAAAAAAAAAAAAAAAAAAAACCAACAATATTTTTCTTGTTGATTCAAACAAACTTTCCATTGACCCATATTTAAACGGAAAGTTTTGTTGGGCCAACCAAATTTTTTGTTGATTCAACAAAACTTTTTTCTGGGTGAGGATTTAGAGGAACAATTTACATTTAAAAAAGGGACTAAAGTAATCGTTTTTCTAAAAATTCTTTACCCAGTTTTCCTAATTATATAAGTGAATTTTTAAACATTACTCTGGAAAACATGCCAATTGGTCATCTTTCAGACCTGGTAAATCAGAGGAAAAAAGAAAGGAAAAGAAACACCAAAATTTTACAAATTCGGCGTTATTTTAGGACGTGCAGAAAGTGACATTTTATTATTTTGAAACTGTTTCAGGTCCCACGTGATCGAACAAAACCCCGCAAAAATTTTATAATTTTGGTTTTATATCGGGTTCGGCAAACTCGGGAGGAAATAAACAAAAATTTCACATTTTCAGTGTTAGGTCCTGCAGACCAAAAAAATACGAGGAAAAATAAGATGAGGACATTTTATTATTTCAAGTCTCACAGACTTAAAAAAAAGGAAATTTTTCTATTTTTGTGTTATTTTAGGTTCCGCTTACACAAAGAAAATAAGCGTAGAAATTTTACAATTGCTTTATTTTGGGTTCCACGGACTCTTGAAAAATGGTAAACATTTTTCGATTTTGGCATTACTTTATGTTGCGAGGAAGAAATGTAGGAAATAAATGAATCCAAGAGAAAGGAAGCAATATGTATATTTATTAATTTAAAACTGAAAACACATGGGAAAAACAATGGATGAGATATTATAAAAAGCAATGGGAAGGATACACTAGGAATTAAACTTAATAAAACAAAAAATCAAAAATGGAAAACTATGAATATCTTTTGGAATCTTCAGAAGAGCTTCATAAGAATATTCATATTAAATATATGTTATTTTTTCAAATATTGTCAGCGTTATGCCTAAAATTCACAATATTAAGCTCCTAATAACATATATCAGAAACAAAATTAAAATAAAAACCTACTGGAGTTCAAATAACGAAATAAATAAATTATTATTCAACATAAATAGAAATTACAACATAAAGCAATGTACAAAACTCACGAAAAAAAAAACTAATATTGGGGAAGATGCAACTGTATTAAAGGTACATTACAAATACTGTAACTTTTCATATCACCAGATAAACCAAACTGGTTGTTAAATAAACACAAAGTCATTGTATTGATAAAAATTATGAAAGGAATATAAAATTGTTTGGTACTGTCATCTATCTCATAAAAATAGCTGATATTACAGACTAGTTAAATGATAAATCTGGTGCTGCAATCTATTATGAAAGGGGGGAAGATGGAATAAAATTAAATAAATTTAAAACAAAGTAGTAATTAATGTAAATAAAATTTAGAATGTGATGAAAACTAATTTAAATACAGTAGACTCTCTCAAATCCGCCACCTTAAAATTCGCACATTTTTGCAGATATAAACAATGCAACTTACAATTAAGATCTAGGAAAAACATTCACGATTTTCTTATTTTTATATCATTCCATACTCATTTTAATAGGTAATTCTGGTTAATATGACTGCACTCATGCTTTCTCATGAAGAAAGTATAAATTTATTTAAAAAGAAATAAATAAAGTTAGCGTAATCTCAGTGGCAATCGCAATATTTTTACCAAATACATTTATGTATTAATCAAGCTTTTTTGGCAAAACTTTTCAGGCTAAACATGAAATAAAACTTTTTTATTTTACGATTTTGATGTAAATTATTAAGTGTACCTTTATGAGGCGAGTTTCATTCAATACTTCAGGAAAAAATTATCTCAACATTATTATCCATATGTAGTTATGGATTATTAATTATTTACATGACTTTTAATTTTAATATTTTAATCATTTTTTAAAAAATGTGTTAATTTTTATTATTTTAATATTTTACTTTATTGTAAGCATTCATTATAATGCATTATTACATTCAAATTACTGTGTAAAAAAAGTAAACAAAACACTGACCAGAAATCTACAAAATTCTATGAAATTCTACAAAATAAAAATGAAATGGGAAGATAGTAGTACAGTAACTAGCCATGTTCGAGGAGACTGTGTGCAAGTAAAATGAGGAGTGTATTATTTATGTTGTGTAAATGATTTTGTTAAATGCCTAAAACCCATTTTTTTGTTTGATTTTTTAAAAATAATATATATATATATATATATATATATATATATATATATATATATATATATATATATATATATATATATATATGCTAATTTCTGAGTAATTTTGGGTTCCGCCGACCCGAGAAAGAAGAATTTTAAAAAAAGAGAACATTTTCCAATTTTTGTGTGATCTCGTGCGCTGGAAGAAAAGTTCATAATTTTGCAATTTCTGTGTCCCGCAGGCCCGAAAATCCGTGGAAAAAAAAAAAAAAAACGAAAATTTTACGATTTTGGAGATATTTCAGATCCTGCAGTCTCACGAAAAAAAAAAGAGCAACATTTTTACTATTTCGATATTACTTTAAGTCCCGCAAAACCAGAAAAAATCCGAGGGAAAAAAGAAAAAATGCTAAAATTTTACTTTTTCACGTTATTTCGCATCTAGTGTACACGGGAAAAAGAACAAAAAGGGGGACCATTTAACAATAGCTGCTTTATTTTCGGACAGTACGGACTCAGGGTGAAAAAGAGCAAAAATTTCACAATTTCGACATTAATTTAGGTCGCGCGCAGGCCAGAAAAATCTAAGAGTAAAGAAGGGAGGAGAGAATGAATTTTTACTATTTCTCCGTTACATCAGGTCCCGTGAATTCGAGAGAGGAAAAAAAGTGCAAATTTAAAAGTGCAAAAAAATCCGAGGGAAGAAAGAAAAAAATACTGAAATTTTACTTTTTCACGTTATTTCGCATCCAGTGTACACGGGAAAAAGAAGAACAAAAAGGGGGACCATTTAACAATGGCTGCTTTATTTTCGGACAATACGGACTCAGGGGAAAAAGAGCAAAAGTTTCACAATTTCAACATTAATTTAGGTCGCGCGCAGGCCAGAAAAATCTAAGAGAAAAGAAGGGAGGAGAGAATGAATTTTTACTATTTCTCCGTTACATCAGGTCCCGTGGATTGAAGAGAGAGGGAAAAAAGTGCAAATTTACAATTTCCGCGTTATTTCGGGTCCTGGATACTCGAAAGAAAACACCAAAATTTTACAATTTCTGCGTTAGTTAGTGTTAAGCAGGCCGAAAAAATTTTAATAAGAGGAAGGGATAAAAAATTGAAAATTTTACTATTTCGAGTCCCGTTGCCATACACAGGGCCGGTGACAGGTTTCACTGGGCCCCTGGGCAGACCAACAGTACGGGGCCCCTACAAGAAAATGTATGAAAATCCGCCGCTTATACAAATTAACCCTTTATATCCTGAATTAATTTTCCAGCTACTTTTTAATTGTATTTTTGCATCATTGGATAAGTTTTGGTGCAGAATAAACATAGGAAAGAGGAAAATAATTTTTATAGTGTTTTAGTGGTTAATTATGCAACTGTAACCACCATAAATTTTTTACCCTATGATATAAAATAAAATGGTAAATTTCAAATAGTAAACTTCAAATAAAGTATAGGAAATGTTCACCTGTAGAGTATAGAAAACAATAGAAAATAATAGTACTAAATAACCGGTAATAAACCACTAAAATTACTCAAATGAAGAACAACATGCATGTCAATTCTATTGCAAAGTGGATTTCGAATGTAGCGTGGCAAATGTAAAATCCCTACAATGCAAAGAAAGAGGATATGTGCTTGAATTTGCCATCTCCTGCCTGCTGTCAGAAATACACTCTTTGTGCCATTGTGAATACCGTTAGGAAAAACGGTCATATTACGAATGTATAGGTGTTTTATTAAAGTGGTACTTATAAGTACCGTCAGAATAAAAAGGGTTAATGTATAATCAAAACATGCTTCTTTTTTTAGAATTAAAAACAGAACAGCAATTGTCGCTTATTTGAATCAGCACCACATTCTTTAATTGAATCCGATTCCGCTTTACAAACAGGATTAATTTAAAAGGTGGTTATCAAACTCTGATCGAATCTTGCCATAAAATAATTTATTCAAAGGTATTCTGAAATTTACATTTTACCCGCTTGACAAACACAATGTCTCTGACACGTTTGCAAACAAAAATGGAAATTTCAGCTAATTTCTATCAGGTGTTAAAGAATTAAGAAATGTGTCCCTCCCCCTATAAATGTGATGCATCTTTGATTATAATCAATTGCTGCCTCATGACCAATTTTTCATATCTCAAAAATTGCTTTGAAACACAATTCTGACTGTATTTGTATTCATAGGTATATATATATATATATTCAAATATTAATGTCAAAACTCATAATTGACATATAAAAATCCATACAACCTTATATTAGGGTGCCATGAATGACTTTGCGATGAGCGTCACGCAGGGTTCTCGCTGCCGCGCGCCATTGCGCCAAATCACGACAAAATGCCTCATTTGGCGAGTAAACGAACGATTAAACTCGCCAAATTGCGAGTGTTTAATTTGTGTGTGTGTGTCAGCACAGGTGATACTCTTAATCGCATTACTAAAGGACACTTTTCAAAACTATGGTATAAAAGAAATTGAATCAATTTTTAACCTTATGCATTTGGATGATACGCAGCTCCTTATCTGAAGTATTGTCAGAATGGAAATTATTTAAAAGTTTCTTGAGTTCTCGTTGCAAAACCATTAAATTTAGGAGATTCCATAGATTTCATTCGAAAAAACGATCTGCAGAAGCTATATTCCATAACAGGTAATATGCTGTATTTTTCTGCAATCTTGCCACTATATTCAGTGGACTGTGAAAGAGGGTTCAGTGTGATGAACGCAACAAAAACTAAATTGAGAAATCGAATGAATATAAAATATGTGAATGTCATTTCAGAATGCGTTAACGGGCCTAATAGGCAACAGTATAATTTTGAAACTGCCTTTGAAGTATGGACTTCAGTGAAAAGCCGAAGGATTCTAGAAAAATAAAGTTTTTTTTTAATGTGACATATATTTTGTTGTTTATATTTTCAATTTTCAGAATTCATTAAATATATCTTAAAATGAAAATCCTTAGTTATCATGGGTTCGAAGTTTTATTTCATAACATTTTAATGAGTTAAATTGGGTTTGGAATTTTTTCTTGATTGCTCAAGGCATTTAAAATGTACATATGTTTAATAGTTTTTATAGCAGATAGTTGAATTTAGATGGGTAACTGATCTATAAGTAGTTACAAAATCTTCGGTTATTTTAGAACATACTGAAATAAAAGAATGGTACATTAAGGGGTTAAAGATCGATTTTTCAGTGTTTCATGACGAATCTATTTTGCTAATTTTTTTTTCATTTGGCTAACGTTTTTTATTTCTGATTAGCCAAATTGCTAACGTTGGTCAAAGTCAACGAGAACCCTGGCGTCACGTATAGGTGACGTACAAGGTTCTCAAAATCCTTGATTATTGGATACCAGTAAATTTGAATAGGAAATTTTGTCTTATTCAATCGAAGAATTTCTGCAATTAAATTGGACAAGAATTTATTTTCTGAACAATCGGTGATAAAAGATTAAAAATTCTTTAAATGACATTTGTCGAAAGAGGTTAATAGTGTAAAATGGCTGTTATGTTCATACTATTGATAAATACTGTATAATTATTTGTAAAATATAATAAATTTACATTAAGTAAAAGTATTTTGAAAAAAAAAAAATATCTGTATTACTAAAAAAAGGTGTTTGTCTGTGAGTCTGCCAGTTTATTTCTTTGTTAGTTGACGAGGCTAGGCTAAATCTATTGCACGTAAACGTTTGCAAATTTGGATAAGGATAGACAAAGACAGATGTGAATGCACTTGAGGCATAAACATTTCATTTTTTGATAATTAGCTTAATTAGACATTCCTTGTGCATAATCTTATGTTATATACGAGATTTTATCAGAGATTTACTCAATCTAGGGCCGTAGGAAGGAGCTCTGAGTCTCCCCCCCCCCCCCAAAAAAAAAAGCTCCCCTTTCAGATTTTGGAGAAATATTTGTATTGAATTTTCCATATTAGGTCAATTTATAACAATACCAATGGAGCGTCGCTCGCTTTACTGGTCAGTTTTTCCTAAAAGAACCTGGGGTTCTCTATAGGGGACTCTAATAGGGGACTCTAATACCTTCGACAACGTATACCCGTGCGAGCTACACTTGCTCTTGGTTTCTAATCAAACAAACCTTGAGTTATTGTGTTTTTTTTAATTTTGACCCATATTAAATTCAAATTTTCAACATCTTGTTCAGATCGCTATAGAAACAGATTCCGTATTCCTATAATTTGTATTTAATCATGACACTAGCAAAAATTAGCGGCGATTTTTCCGTTTCAGAAAAACTTTTCAAAAAATCGCCGCGATACGCTATAAATTGCATAAAAAATCGTGCAGAACAGAATTTACTATATTGGTCTAAAAGATTGAAAACAATTTTTTTTCACGAATGTCAAAAATTGCCATAAAAAACAAAAAATTGCATAAAAATTTCAAAAATCAGAGAGAACAAAATTTATTATTCTAAGTTCGGTTTCAATCGTTTTGATTGAAACCGAATTCCTTTTACAAGTTAAAAAATCGCCGCAAAACACGAAAAAAAAAAACTAAAAAACGCATAAAAAAATCGCGGAAAATTAAAAAAACGCCCATGACAAAATTTATTATACTATCTTTTACGAACGTAAAAAAAATTCCTTAAAACGCGAAAAGAAATTCGCTAAAAATCGCATAAAAACGTAATACCCCCCCCCCCCTCCCCGTTAGAGCTTTTATAGTACCCGTAAAACTGGCTTTTATGTGCATAACTTCAGACATACAGGTACCTTCCTCTCAAGTCTTGTAACTCTGCATGCTACAGTCACATCAGAAAACTCTGAATGAACAGACAGAAACACAAACTTTATCATCCATACTTGCTGACCAAACCAGCGTTGCCCAGGCCCGGCAAAAAATCGTACAAAATCGAAAAAACTCTAAAAAATTTTAAAACTGCTGCACGAGTTCCGACTAAACTTTATTAATACTATATTCGGCTAGAAGAAATAAACTTTTACTAATGTGGAAAAATCGCCGCGAGTCGTGAAAAAATTCTGAAAATCGAAAAAAAAAATTAAGTAGAAGAGGACAAAATTAACTATAGTGGGCTATAAAATTACAACAGGATTACTTTTATGAATGACGAGGGTTCGCCGAAAAACGCGTAAAATATCTAAAAATCGCATATACGAAATTTACGAAAAATTCAAAAATCGCTGTACGATTTTCTAATAAACTTTATTGAATAGAAGACCAATATACTATATTGGGCTAAAAGATTAAAACCGGATTTATTTTTAGTAATGTGGAAAAATCGCCAAAAATTCAAAAATTGCAGCGGACGCAATTTAGTATAATGAGCTGAAACATTGTAAGCAAAAATCTTTCATGAATGTGAAAAATTCACAGCAGAACACGGAAAAATGGTAAAAATCACGTTGAAAATGCTATTAAAAATTACTAAAGATACAAAAATCGCGAATGACAAATTTTACTATATCAGGCAAAAAGTTTGAATTAGAATTCTTTTTACGAATATCAAACATCGTCACAAAACGCGAAAAAATGCTAAAAATCGAATTAAAAATCGCTAAAAATTTTATTATCGTGGTGGACCAAATTTACTATAAGCTAAAAGTTTGAAACCGGATTCTTTTTATCAATGTAAAAAAATCGCAGCAAAACGCGAAAAAACTCTAAAAATCGCATAAAAAGTTAAATAAAAAAACAATCTAATCAAAAAATCCAAAATCAAGCTTCGAGGGGCATAACTACAGATACAGAGGTTTCAATCTTTTAGCCGCCCCACCAGCAGCACTGAGAGGTTCTGCTCTAAAAGCTGGGGATTGTATGGGATTTCCTCCTCAATGTATCAATTAGCTCACTGTATTGCCTGTAACTTTTAAGTTTTCACGATATTTGACTGGTCTTTTTATATGAGTTGCCCTATAGTATTGACTATCAAATCACGATAAAAAAATCTCTGCTGTAATTCGCACATGCACAGTTAAAATTTATTTAATAAAAATACCCATATCACATCAAATATTCAACATATTAATTACTATTTCTACAACCTTTTGTCAAGTTTTTGGAAAGCAGTATTAAATTCGGTTGAAAAAACTATGCATGTTAAAAAAAAAAAAAAAAAAAAAAACCTTTTGAATTTTTCACAGAAACGTTAACATCATCACGAGTATACGTGCTATGCTTACACAAATGTTGAACAGGACCTACATAGACATAGTCATTTTCTAAATCAGACCATTTTTAGCATTTTCTGTTACTTGGGAGATCGAAAATATTATTTTATTATTAAAATTATTATCCCCCCCCCTAATTGTTTTCGCGACAAAATCTTCACTGAAAAACATGAAGTTAAACATGTTCTTTACATCATCAAAGTTCAAGGGCATTTCCTCGCGAATTTCAGTACATATTCGACGAAACGTCTGAAATCGGTCACTGCCCCTTAATTTCTGGATATCAGTGTAGTAAATTTTGTTCTCTACGATTTTTGTAGTTTTTTTCGCGTTTCGCGGAGATTTTTTGGCAACTGTAGAAGGAATCTGGTTTCAATCGTTTAGCTCAATATAATAAAAAATTGCCCTCTGTGATTTTTGAATATTTTGCGAATATATTATTCGATTTTTAGCGTTTTGTGTCACTTTTTTGACATTCGTAAAAAAAATCCAATTTAAATTTTTTTACAGAATATAGTAAATGTTGCTGTCTACGATTTTTGAATTTGTTGTGTAATTTTTACCCCTTTTCACATTTTGCGGAGATTTTTTTTTCACAATTTTTTTCTGAAACCGAAGAATTCTTTGGTAGATTTAGCTACTTCCATGATTAAACTGAAGTTGGAAGAATAACAATTTGACACTATCATAGGAAGAAATTTATTCCTATGACAATGTGAACGACGATGCTGAAATTTTTTATTTTAATCTGGATCAAAAGATAAATCGCAATAATTCAAGGTTTGTTATATTCGAGATCGGAGCGGGGAAAGCCCGCACGGGTCTACACTGTCGAAGGCAGTGGGGCCCCCAACCCCAAACCCAGGTTCGTTTGGGAAAAAAATGTCCAGCGAAGCTCCGCTAGTAGATTAAAATATTACAAATTATAATTTATATAATTATATTTGTAATTTATACAGATAAGAGAAACCGACTAAAAAAGAGCAACAGGTTGAACAGAAGGGGATAGGCTGCAAGTGCAATCACACTGGTCCGCGCTTATTTGGGCCCCAAACAAAATTTTTAAAAATGGAACATTAAAGTTTTGAACCTTGGGTCCCATATTTTTCTCAGGCGTTTGGAGGGCCCCTTAAAACACTATTTTATTTTCTAAATAGAATTTAGAGCCTCCAAAACTTTTTTTCTATCTGGGGACATTTATAAAGAGTGGTAGCTATAGAAAGAAAGTGGCCATCCGTTTTGGTTAAAGAAAGTAATCGTAGAAAATATCACAATTCCAGAAAGAAAAATGATAATTACCAATACGCATTTTTTCAAAATTTGACCAAGATCTTTGATAAAAATGAATTTGAATAAAACTAAAATTTTATTAAAAAAAAATAAAATAAAATAAAGTTAACAAACTTTATTATTCGGCTCAAAGGTCTATATTAGCTGACTACTGGACCCCTGACTTTGCCGCCCCCCCCCTCTGCAAAAGGGGATATGGGTGGTGGTCGCTACGGCCATGACTGAATCCAAGCGACAAAACGCAAACGTTATACAAGTAATATTGAGAATTAAAGGTCTTATTGAAAGATTCTTTATTATCTTTGGAAATATGTAGCTTTAAGTATAATTATGAAAGCAATCGTCACAGAATCTGGGAGATGGTTAGAGGTGCTACGGTCGTCTTTTGTACACGTGGGTTAAACTAACCAGGACTTCCGTTTAAAGTGGAATTCAATCCATTATACACATCCATGCCTGATTGGGATTCAAACCCAGCACAGTGCCCCAACCTTTCTCTCCCAAGAAGCGAATACGGTTTCCATAGCAGGAATAACCACCCAAATTATAAATTTTAAAGTAATATTACTTGTTATATTTTAATTAAAGACTTAATATTTTGGTAATTTAATGTATATGGAGGTCATCTACTCTCTTTTATTTAGACTTATACTTATTTGTTGTGGTTCGCACTGGTACTTTTGATGGTTTCTTGTCATTTCGGCTCTTGTTCTAAAGACCAATTTTTAGTGCAAATAATGTATGTTTAAGTAGTTTTAGTACAAATAACTTCTCCGTATGTATATTTTTAGCATTATATTACGTTTTTTCTCGATTTTTGTGTAATTTCGGGAGTTTGAAAATGTTTGGTACATTTTTTAATGATGTGTGCAACATGTCATCATTCTTTTTTTCTTTTGGATTCCCTGTATGTATAGTATATTAATGTTTATGAATTGCAATATTACATATAATTAATTTAGTATAGTAGACAAATTCTTAGTTAATATATGTGTGTACAGTATAGGACCATTATCTGAAATCTGGAAGGACCCAAAATACAGAATAATATTTCATTAAAAAATGTTCTGAATTTGTAAATTTTTAAAGTCTATTCTTTCAATGTGTGAATGACTAAAATAATATGTTACTTCAGTGGCATAGGTGGGGGACCACAGACCTCCCAAACTAAAAAAAAATAAAAAATAATAATAATAATTAGAAAATTCATTTTTCTGATAAATTTTAGTTAAAAATTAATTATTATAATATTTTATTCAAAATAATTTGTCAGAAATATTTCCCCCTCACCCTATTTCAAAAAAAAATTTCGGCTATGCCACTGCGTTACTTGAATATACGTAGACTAGCAGAGTTCTATTTATTTGCTTGTCTCTCCTTCTTACACATTACAAAACGATCTGCCCATGTTTTTGAGGATTTTCCGGCAGAATTTGCAAAATCAGGAAAAATTACCGGGGGAAATTTTTCCCTGCATATTCAGCAAAAATTTTAAAAAAATTGAGAATTTCGTCGAACGATCTCTGAAAAAAAATCACTAAATTTGCAAATTTAGTCAATTAGTCGTGGGAAAAAAATCTAGAACATCATCAAACAATTGTAAAAACGATTGCAGTAACAAATCACGAATTTAAAAAATGATCGTAGAAACAAATTGCAAATTTTGTCGAACGATCGCAGAAAAAAATCTTCAAACGGTCGCTGAAAATATTGCGAATTTTGTCAGGAGTTGTGTAAAAAAAATCGCAAATTTCATCAATTGGTTCTGGAAAATAATCGAGAATTTTGTCAAACAAGTGCTTAAAAAAGTTGCAAATTTTGTCAATTGCTAGCAATAGATGACTGCGAATTTCATCAATCAGTCGCAAAAAAATCAAGAATTCTGTAAAGTGTTAAAATTGCAATTTTTGTCAATTGGCTGAGGAAACAATCACGAATATCAAACGATCATGGAAAAAGTAGAATTTCATCAAGATGTAATGTACAAAAAAAAAAAAAAAAAAAAATCAGGAAATTCCGAGAGAGGGGGGGGGGGGGATTCAAAATTTCAGATGGACCCAAAATCTGGAAAGCCTTCGGTTCCTTGCTTTCTGAATAATGGGTCATGTACTGTATATAATTTCAGGATGTTATACTTGGGTATTCCCATTGTTTTAAGGAAATCTCATTTTCCTTTTCTTTTAAATTTACTCAATACTGGATATAGTGTGTAGTTATCTAGTAATCTAAAGTAGCATTAGGGTACTTTTTAGTTACTTTTGGGGAGTTCAAAATTTTCTCATGTTTGAATTTAATTCAATTTACTTTTGTATTCAAATTACATTCACTTTAAATTTAATTCAAATTTTCAAGTGTTAGAATGTGGATGTAATGAAAGTTAATTCTTTTTTTACTGTTTCTGTACCATTTTACTTGTCCTTAAACACATTTTCTTGTCAAAATTATACTTCTTCTTTTTGACTTATGTTTCTTCTGGTGATAATCTGCACCATTGCTTTTGGGTCTTTTCATCCCCATCAGGCTTTTCTTTTGGCATTTTATTAGCACGGATTGTTGTGTTGCACTTCCAGTATGCACAGTGCCCTTGTAAGTGCATAGGTAAACCACATACAATACCCAACTTGCATATCAATGAATTGAAAGGTTGTTTCTCATTTTTATACTTCAATGGAACTCTAATGTGTTGAATATTCAATTATTGGCATTTAGCATGTTCTTCAATATGTCTATAGTGCAAGTTGCCTTTTACACCCAGTTATATTCCTTTTTGTGTTTTGTGTACATTTACTACATTGCTGTTTATTGTGATTTTATATATCAGTTTGCATTTATGTAACCACTTTTAATTATGATGATATGCATGTCTTATATGTACTAGATTTGGCAACTCTTCCAAAATTCTTCTTTTTTTTTTTTTTTGGCAAAAAAAAAAAGCACATTAGGTCATTTTCAAAATTTCTTTAATGTAGCTAACACAGGGAATGTGATTACATAAAGTGTGTTAGTCGAGAAAGGCAGTAATGGTGAAAGGAGTGTTCACCATCTGAGAATTACAAGGTGTAAGTTGCAGTAGATACAGGACTAGACAGATACTGTATTTTGGATATTGGTAGTGTTAGCCTTATGTGCTCATCTATTAACTTTCTTATTCTACAGATGTTATGTAAGATATCTGCAGGTGCTTGAGGATGGTTTTATGTATGCAAACTCATGTTGTGCATCCTGGAGTGTATACCCATGAGTGGAGGTTTTGCTGAGTGGTTCTTGATAATTCCTCAGACCGGTGTTTGGTCTGCTTGAAATACTAGGCATCACATAATGGACTACCTCTCACCTTCTTTACAAAAAAGAAAAAAAATTGTGTTTTTTCTTTGGGCAAGGCGATTCTTGTTATAGCCTTTTTTTAATGTAATAATTTAAGTTTTCATATTTGTCTAGGCATTTTTTATTTTTATAAAATCCCCCTTCCTTCCTTTTTTATTTAAATACCTATTCAAGTAAATTCCCTCACTTTTTTTAACATGTCTTTTAAACTATATTATTTACAAATCTTAAATTCTAAATTTAAACTTTTTTTCTTTCTATATGTAAATATAATGTAAAGTATTTCAAGAATCTTTAGTTCTTTCGAGTAAAACTAGTATATATCTTTTTCTATGAAAAAGTTTTCTGCGCATAAACAAATGCACGGGAAGTTGGGCACCTGTTTTGATGTTATCAACAAGAGTAGCCATTCCTAATCCCCAATACTTTGGAATTGTTATCAACTTTAGTACACATTTTCTTTTTATTACACAATTATTCTCTATGAATTCTGACGTTAAACAAGATTTTGGTTGTCGTGTTGTTATTGCACTTTGCTAAGCGTGTCGAATTTTTATAGCGAGGGAGTGCATGGGAAAATTAAAATTCATTGTGTCTTCGAGTACGGGGTACAGAATATTTACAATTGTGTTTACATGTTTTAGGCATCTGCCAGCTGGTTGCTAAGGGGGGGAATTTTAGTACCCTCTCCCCTAAATTTGGAGTGGTTTGCCTGATTTTTAGAAGTGGACAAGCCTGCTGGGTCCCAACGAATAAGTGAGTAGAATTCTCTCTCGCCCCCTCCCCTTGTGTTTTCCCTGAAAAAAAAAAAACAGCAGATGTAAGCTTGCAAAGAGTATGGATTGAACAGGGGTGTAGTTGTGTGAGAGGGAGGAGTGATTTTTCCCTCACCCTTCGGGGCCAAAAATTATGGATGGAGGTTGAGTTTTTCGTTATTATGAGGCTGGTCAAAAGCTCTCACAAGCACTGGTCTTATGTAGATGAAAAGTATCGCAGAAAGGAATCGGTGGTAAAGGTGAAGGAATGAGATGTGACCCGAATCAGCATAGCATTATTATTTTGACGTTGAATGACAATTTACCCTAATATATGCAAGTCTCATGTCCTCAGACAACAACATCTATATATATCACTTTTTAAACAAGTTGACTGATCGAGACCAGAACGACATCATGCTACAGCTTTAGGAGAAATCCATGATGGTATGACGGCACAAAAGCATCGTAAACCACCCGAGATTTAAAAATGGCTGAGTGAGATGTAACTCGATAGACCCAGAGTTACAGTTTATTCCCATGGAAGCTAGTAGCTACTTTATTTTCTTAAATGAGTTGACCGAAAAGTAAACACCAGAATGAATTTTTTCTGTTCAATGTTCCTCAATAAGGGATTGACTGTCCAGGAAATGAACCGCCATATACCTATTTAATAAGAGGACATCAGCTTGTGCAATTAAAAATCTGGCTTCAATTTGTGCAATTTGTGTTTTTAATGACCAAGAAAATTCATTGTGTAATCTTTGCTCTTTGAGAGCATTTAAATAATTAACAGTTCAAAAATCAAACTTTTATGTTAAATCATCTGCTGAAAGTACATGTAAGTGTCATCTTTCTTTATTTTATTTCTATCTTATATATATTCAATATTTTCTGTTTAATAAATCATCAAGTTAATTTAATTAAGTAGATGAGTCTAATCCTAATTTCTAGTTTTATTTTTTTGTTGACTGTGCAAGATACTTAAATAACCTCTTTTAGTAAAGAAGGGTATAAAAACTAATTTTTTTATACTCATACTCAAAAATTTAACCAATAATTAAAAATTAACATTGTTTTATAATTTATAATTTTTACTTTTCTCAGTTAAAGGCAGAATTTGTCACATTTTTCATTGTTTCGGATTGATTCAAGAAGTAGTTAAATTTAATATAACTAATAACTGAAGTAACTTAATATTAAAATGATTTATATAAAGATGCTTATGGACAAATCAAATTACACTTCCTTTTCTTTTATTATTTAAATGAATCGTAGGTAGTTAAGAAATTTGTATACAAGATTTCTTGAATTAATTGAACAAGTGGCTTACTATAAGTAGGAAAAGATAATAATTACTAATAAACTTTAGATTTTCTTAGACGCATTTGAACTTAAAATAATTATAAATATGGATTATTAAAATACACTAATAAATAATCTAGTAGAAGGAATTCATTATACTTATCAAAGAAAAAAAATCTTAAATGTATAAATATGGATTATTAAAATACACTAATACATAAGTTAGTAGAAGGAATTCATTATGCTTATCTAAAAAAATAAAATTTTAAATGTGTTTATGGATTTCTGAGACACTTATTTTATGTACGATCACTGCCATAGTCCTGTTGAACTTCTGCATTACTATGGTATCTCTAAAATCCTTAATTAATTTTCTCTCCCTTTAATTTTTGTTGTTTGACAGTTCCCTTTTTATGTGCTTTCCATACTGGAAACATTTCAGGAGCCCTTTTAATTTTTTTTTTTTTTTTTACCAAATTAATGCATCTTTTTAAAATTTTCTTTTTGTTTTTTAATACTATGATATGGCTTAAATAACAATAATAACTAGCTGCTTGTTGGGGGAAATTAGATTTTGTGGTAAATTAGAATTTTGTTACTTATTTTTCTAAACTTTAAGTCACTTTGCTTTGTTATTAAATTTAATTATTTAAATTTGCTTTATGCTTAGTAATTCAATCTTTCTTGTCTAAATTTCTTAATTTTCATTTTATTTAATTTTGTTTTTAATTGTAGAATATGCTAATAATATACAAGCTAACAAAATTCACTCTAATTACTGGCTATTTAACACAAATCCAATAAATTGTAAGGTAAAGTAAATGTTAGTATAAAATCTTCAACACTAGGGAAGGTCCCCAACTGCCAGATCAGGATTTTGTCAAGGGTGGTATCGTTGGAAAGCTCTTACCATGGGGATCAAGGAAATGTATACAACTACCTGTCTAAATGCAACTGGTGAAGAGTTATAGGCCAATGTATTTCTGTCATTTATCGATTTCTCCAGGTTGCTAGTTATGCAGGAAAGATACTCTGTGTGCTAGAAAAGAGAGTTGATGGATTACAGAGGAGACATTTTATGCTTGGTGGAAAAAGTAACTTCACAGATGGTAATGTATTTCTGAATAGAAATGGCTGAAGCACGAGTGTTTCCAACTTCAGGTACACACAATGAAAGGGGGTGTTTCTCAGTTGTCACAGGTGTTATTAGTTAAGTTAAAGCATGCCTGTTTAACTGATGGAAAGATGGGATCAGTGTCTCTAATTGAAGCCTTTTGAAAGGCATACCAACACGTGTCATCGAAGGTGAGTGAGGAGAGTTAGTTATAGACCAATTTTTGCAATTTTATTATGCTTTCTCTAGTGGTCTTGGTCATTTCTACAAAATGTGGTTATAATCTTCTGTTTCTTACTAGAGAGAACATGGAACCTTAACCAACGTCAAACTGGCAACAACAGATTACATAACTGTACTGTAAGCTGTCTTTTCTACCACACAGTGTCTTTCCTGCATAGCTAGTGACCTGGAGAAATCAATGAATGACAGAAATACATCAACCTATAACTCTTCACCAGTTGCATTCAGACAGGCAGTTGTATACATTTCCTTGATCCCCATGGTAAGAGCTTTCCAACAACACCCGTCTTGACGAAATTCTGATCTGGCAGTTGGAGACCTTCCCTAGTCAGAAGTGAAGAGGTTAATAACACTGTATTATTTTACACTAAAATTACCACATTCAGTCATTTGACCTATGTGTGCATAGCTGAAATTTTCTAAGAGTGTTTGTCACCATTGTTTAATGATAATTGTCACTTTATTTAAATGCAAATTTATCTGTGATTAAATAAGGTGAAGATTTCTATTAGCAAAAAAGTGGTGATAAAAACTTGTAGAATATTACAGCTATGTATACATGTGTCAAAATGACCAATCTCAGTAGCTTTAGTATTAAAAATTACTACAATAATTTCAGACTGAAAATCCTTTCTTATTTAGCAAAGAGCCAGCCATGTGCAGTGAGAAACAACACATATAATAAAGAAATACCTTTAAATAAATAAGAAGATTAAGGCAATAAAGAAGATTTTATGTGTGCAAATTTCATTCAATTCTTTATATATTACATACAATTTCAGATCTGATTACATATTGCTATCTCACTATGAATCTTTATTTTTTAACAGCCAAAATTTGCCAGAACAAATTAATGTAACTCCTAAAATCGACTGTTAAAATGCTGAAAATTTTTGATTGTTGCATATTTTTTTCTAAATATTCAAATGACAAAGGAGAATAAAAATTAAAGTTACACACATAGTCTCCAAAGTGAACTATTCTGAAACAAAACATACTATGATTCAATGATAAAACAATGACTTTGAGTGACAAATTTATTAACAATAACACAACATGAATAAAAAAGAACACATATAAAAATATGTAAAATATAATTTTACATTACATGGACGGCAAAATCTTTGTTATACAAAAGTTGTTGTTTTATACAAAAGTTTAAGTACAAAGAAAACCACCACCAACACATGAATTTTGAACACAATAAAACAATAAGAAAATATAAAGAATACTTAGATACAAGGTGCATTCAAGTTCTAAGAGGCCTCCGATTTTTTCTGACGAAAAGAAAGTTCCAATCCTCCTTCGTTGAGCATCAACATTGCTTGGCAACATGTACCACGAGCAGCCTTGTGGTCATCCGTCAGCATTCGTGACACCCACCTGGAGGACACTTTTTGCATTTTCAGGTCGTCATGCAGGATTTTGTGCACAGAACTCACGGGGATGCTAACACTGGAGGTGATCTGTTCAACAGTCATTCGGCGATCCCCCAAAACAAGTCTCTCTCCAATTGCTCGATCATGTCGTCAGACCGGCTTGTGCGAGGCTGAGGTTGTTTTGGTTTGCTGTCACGCGATGTTCTGCCTTCATTAAACTGTCGCACCCATGAATGCACTTTAGACACATCCTTAACTCCTTCACCACATGTTTTCGTGGTTTTCTTCGAGCCGTGGATTTATCCATGCGTAAATACGGGTTAGGTTCCCTTAGAAAGACCCCCACGAAGGGCACTCCCCCCGGGCCTATATCCCAAGTGTAGATAATTGGCCGTTAATAATCAACCCAACCCAACCCTTAACCACATGTCTCCTTCAACTGCCGATAAATTTCAATTGGTGTCACACCACACAAATTCAAAAAATGAATGATTCAACGCTGTTCAAGTAAGGAAAACGTAGCCATTTTAAGTATCTGAAACAGTTCTCATTCTCGACACTGCTTCTAGAGTTCCATCTGTCATACAGTGCTGCCATCTCTGTGACGTATTGACAACTAGTGCACACTCATTTTAAAACAATGTAATGTTTCTATTTATTTCCAGTCTGGAGAAAAAAAATCAGAGGCCTCAGAACTTGAATGCACATCGTATAAAAATTAAAGTAAATGGTATGTCCTTAATTTATTTAAACATCCATCAGATGCAACTGATCTGACAGTGATTACCATTTACTCGTTACAATTACTTGTATGGCACAAAGAGATACAAAATAAAAAGGGTAATAATAACACTTTATACAGTAAAACCTGAATATGGAATTGCTAAGGAGTGGAAAAAAATTCAGTTTAAGACAGGTTTCTGTCTTAGCAGGATAATTGTATAATATTCCTACTGTCAGGACCATAGCATTTTTTCATTTAAGACAGGATTTACTGTATAACAGCTAACAGAAAAAACAACAATCGAACTAAAAATATAAAAACTTTGTTTTTAAATATCACATTTGTTGTTATCACATCTCTATTATAATAGTACAAAACCAAGTTTTATTGCACTTGGCCAAAATGACAAACAATTTTTATAAATTTTTTAATGATAAAAGATGAAGCATATTAACCTCCTGAGACCCCGTATCCATCCTATTGGACATTTTTATTTTTCGTATAAAATATTTAATTTCAGTTGGAACTTGTAAAAACTTACTGTCCATTATAACAGATACACTAGTGCTGCTATATGTATACAGAAAGAGTAAAAAGCTTGCAGCAAAATGTGTATTTTAATCATTTGAAAATTTCAACGAACAGGTGACAGTTGAAGGTAGGTGCACAGTTTTAACTCAAATTGCATATATTTTTAAAAAGTAGTTTGATATTAATGCAGCATATATCTAATTTTAAATGTTGTATTAATGAAATTAAACCATAGTTTAAGTAATTGGGTGTATATTTTGGAGAATAAACATATGTTTTTATTGATGTCCATTGTATTGGACATTGGGTCTTCTTCAGTTGTTTACATTCATATTAGGATCTTTTTTAATACTGAAGGGGAAGTTTGGTTTTTACTCAAAATTCCATACTGTATTGGAAAAAAAGTAAACACAGAAGTAGATAATATACATTTATATTGGTAATTAAATAATTAATTATTGTCCTAGAGGTGTATAATTCTACTAATAAAATGCTTGTTCCAAATTAGTACATTAATTTTTTTATTTCAGTGAAACATTTTATTTTACAGTATTTAATAAATAAAGAGATTTACAAAAAAGCTTTTCTTTTAATAAGTTTTTCTTTTCTTAATCATTGCAAGATTTTTGTATTATTTTTCTGTTAGTATGTTGATTCTAATAAAATTAACTTATTCAAATTAAAATGACCAAATCTAAATAAAAATATAATTAAAAATAACATTGTAAGATTATAAACTCAATTTTATTTTTTAAATTTCTACTTGGCATTCAATTACCAATTGTGGTAGATGTGGCACTAATTATTATCATTATGCTGGGAAATGACGGGTTGTTATAGAGATAGATTTAAAACAAAATTCTAATTGAAAATTATTTAAAAGTTCACTAAATTGACATACGCTTTTTCTATTTGATGATGCAAAAATTGAAATTATGTGATACTTTGAATTGATGGATGAGTAATAAAAACGAACTTCTGACGGAAGAAAAGTTTTCAGTGAAAGAAATAGGATTTTGTCACTAGAAATATGATTTTTGAGGCCTATCTTTTTTTAGAGATATTTGGAAACTGGTTTTATTTAGATCTAGAGAAAGTTATTGAGACAATTTTGGAAGCAATAAAATGAATTGTGACGTGTAATCCAATTATTGTACTTTAAGGTGCTTAGTGTGAATCAGCTTTTGAGGAAATTGAAGTTGAGTTTTTCAAGTCATGACGAAAACTCAAGCCCGAACACTTCTCGACCTAGCAACCAAGCGCAAACTCAAAATATCGGACAAAAGTAACGAGTCTACTCATTTCTAAAAAGAGTCCCTAACAGTTACCTAAAGTAATGGACAAATAAAATTCATTGTGAGGCAAAAAAAAAGTGTACATGGAAATGCAACTTTAATTATCAAGCATAATTGCTTTGATGAAGCACATTCATAAAGTATTGAATTTTAAGTTCACCTATTTATTTTTGTGTGCAATTAATTTTTTTACAAAAATAATTATAATTATTTAGTGTCTAATTAATTTTTTTATAATAAATTTGTGTCTAATTCCATTTTGTGTCATTATTTTTTGTTCAATATTAAGAATTTTCCATTCAGATTCATGTAATTCAATAATATGTTTTTCACAAGATGAAGACCCAATGTCCATTTTATTGGACACGATAAAAAACTATATATATTAAATAAATGAACATACTTAGTGATTTCTAGCCTCAAAAGGACCAATAATTTTAATTATGGTATAATTTGCATGAAAAATACGAGCTTGGGTCTCAAGAGGTTAAAAAATATAATAGATTTAAATAAGTTTTTTACTTCATTAAACGTTCAATAGGAACTAATAATTCCTACACTCTACATTATTATTATTTTTTAAATTTACACCATTTTCAAGAAATTGTCTTTAACATTTGATGTTAATGAAATATTTTAAAAACAAAGATTATCAAAATGCATAAGATAGCTCACAAGTTACAACAAAATGTACCATAGATTAAACAATCATGTTTTGACCCAGAAATTTTATTTAATAATTGTAGTCTAACATTTACAGTGATATAGTAAGTTACATTTTATAAAATAAAATGTCTGGGTTGAAACATGATTGTTTGATCCATGGATTATATGCCACAAAATTACAATACTACCAAATGATTTACAGACATGGGACTCTCAATAATAAAGTTACCACAGATTTTGTGGTACTTTCAACTTTGAATCACACAATATTAGTTATAGACTACAAAAAATGCAAGTAATCCTGTACAAACAGTAAGTAAAATATCAATAATACTCTATACAGTAAAACCTATGTATATAGAATTGCTAAGGACTGTTAACAAATTCAGTTTAAGACAGTTGCTGTCTTAACATGTATAATTGCATGATATTTCTGCTGTCAGGACTATGACATTTTCCTAATTTAAGACAAGATTTCATTATAACAGGTTTTACTGTATAGCAGCTACCAAAAAACAACATAACTGAAAAATGAATATATAAAAATAGTGGATCCAATAGTAACAAAGAATGTGAAATTTTCACTTTGCTACACAGCATATAACCAACAGAGCAAAAAATATCCAGGTCATTGATCGAACCCGGATTCCTTGGTATAACACACCAAGTACTTTACCATTTAAACCACCAGGATAACATTCAGTCTGGCACTTTTCACTCTTATACATTGGCAAGGCTGCAACTTCGCAGCACAAGATGGAAAGTTATACATAAGCTAAGCACACAACCCCAGTGGCATACATGAGATGAACAAGCTCCCAGCATCAGAGAATAATTAAATTTTCAGCAGGGCTGAAACTATGGCAGAAATTAATACGAATAAAAGATGTTGAGTGACATCCTTTGTTAGTATTAACTTCCATAATAGTTTCAGCCCTGCTGAAAATTTAATTAGATATTAATATACTCTCCAATGCTGGGAACTTGTTCATCTCGTGTATGCCACTGGGGTTGTGTGCTGTGCAGTTGCAGCCTTGCCAACATATAAGAGTGAAAAGTACGAGACTGGATGTCATCCTGGTGGCTTAAATGGTGTGCTCTACGAAGGAATCTGGGTTTGATCCCTAGCCTGGACATATTTTGTTCTGTTGGTTATACACTGTGTAGCAAAGTGAAAATTCATGTCCTTTGTTAGTATTAATTTCTGGCATAGCATTCCACCCTGCTGAAAATTTAATTAGTTATCTAAATATTAACCTTTTTTTAGATCTTTTAAAGATTCATCTACCTCCAAATGGCACGAAACAAAGTTTTATTGCACTTGGCCAAAATATGACTAATAATTTTTATATCTCTTAATCATAAAAGATAGTAGCACATTAATAAATCTCTTAATCATAAAAGATAGTAGCACATTAATAAATATATTAAATTTAGCCATTTTAAAATAACTTTAACAAAAGTTAAATAGGAATTTTTGATTCCTTCTCTTTCTTATAATTTTCTTGAAATTTACATCATTTTATAAATTTTAACATTTGATATAAAAATTTTTCACAACAAAAAGGTATCAAGATGCATAAGATAGCTCACCGGGTATGCCATTGCAATAATACTGTATTATAAAATCTGTAAATTGTATAAAATTTTATATATATATATATATATCTATAGCTACCTATCTGTAAATATTTAAAATAGAAAAAGATTTATAGAATTAACAACAATAATTGAAAAAAATAGTTGGTACTTTTATGTTTGCTGGGTGCCAGCGATCACCAAAATTTTTTTAACCTCATCAACCCTTTTTTTTCTCGCCAATCTTTTAACATTAGTTAATGGCAAATAGCCAATATTAACTAATGTTAAAAGATTTTAAATATTCATAATATAAATAATGTTAAAATTTTTAAAAATATTCTATACATTGCAATAGAATATTTAAAAAAATTACTTCTAGCTAAAATGTAATCATGATAAAACATGTAAAAATGAACATATCAATACAGTCAAACCTCGTTAACACGAACACGATTAACGTGAATTACTTTTAGCATGAACTGTTTCCGATTGCCCCGTCTAGTTGTATGTAATATATTTTTCAGATAACATGAACTACTTTTAACAAGACCAAAAAAAAGTTTCCCCTTGAGTGTTCGCGTTAACGAGGTTTGACTGTATGAATAAAAATTCTCATTTAATTGGTATCAAACAAATTCAAGAAGAAAAACCCACGGTGCTAAAAAAGGGCCACATTCATGTAATCATGTAATTAGGCTTAGTCAATTACAACAATTTAAAATAAGATATAATATAAAGTGGAAACATAAAAACAAACTTACGTTATATAAGATCCCAAAATCTTGAAGAAATATCTGTTTAATTTTAGAGTGACAATGGAACAGATATTGCTTTAAGATCTGAAAGAATTTGTCTCCTAAGTTTAATAGGACACAGTTTGGTTTTATTCCGCAAAGAAATTGGGTCTTTAGTTTGGATCCTATTTTTTCCCGTTTGAGGGGGGACAGCCCCTTTTTTTGGGTCCTTTTTTAGGACCATGGGTTTTACTTTTCTAATATATTTAATGTCCTTTTCAATCTCCTTCAGAATTTTCACCGTTCGCTGTTGCTGTAGCTTTTGTAAAGCTTCTAGTTGCTTTTTTAAGTCAACCTTTTTCTTTCTCTTTTCTCTTCCTGTAGCATCTGAATAGAAAATTACATTAGTGGTAAAAAAAATAACAAATTAACCAACATATTCAAAATCCAATTAAATTATAAAGAATATTTCAAAATTCAGGAAATTTCAAAATAATGACAAAATGCTGAATTATTTATAATTGATATTTATTGGCACTAGATGCATTTTTTGTAGTAATTTCACTTAAAGCCAGACAGTCTGAATTCACCATTTGGCAAGGACAGACTTGTTTCCAAGATTTTTACATAGTTACTGTGGAAGATGCTGTAAAATCCCAATTTTCATTTTGTGAAAAAAAAAAGGTGTAAAATCATCAGAAATTGTTGAATATGCACTTTCTACCACCTGCTCACCACCATAAAAAAAATCTTTGAAATTTTCCATCTTCCATAGTGGTAGTATAATGACCTTAGAAACAAATTTGTACTTGCCAAGCAGTCAAATCCTGCTGTTCGATCTTAAGTGAAAAAAAAAAAAAAAAAACTGCATTAAAATTTGTCTAATGCGAATATAATTTTTAATTATAGCCCACATCCAGTTGTTATTAGTGACAAAATCTAATATATTTTACTGTAAAATCAGAAAATAGAGATACAGTTTTCAAACAAATTGCATTTGAAAGATAATCCTTCCCTTCTTCCTATTCAACAATGTAAAAATTTAAATTGTGCAATGTTTAGAAGTTAAAAAAAAATGCAGTAAAAATGAAATTTATTAGTCAGGTATTGCCACCATCAATATACCATCAGTGTTACTCACAGACGTGTTTTTACTTTATAATATAGATACTGCAAGCAACAGATGATGGCAGGTAAATATACTGGACTCCAAAAGTTAAGGTACAACCAGTTTTTCAACGCTCACTATTAAAAGAATGAAAATAGAGGTACAAAATATGATTTATATGAATGATCATAAGTAACTTCAATAAAACCTTATGAAACAATTATACCCATCTCTTTTTTTTTAGAATTGGATACTTATATGGCAGTCAGAGGAAACTGTGAAGATCTCACTTTTGTAATTTGTGTGAAAATTATTTTAATGCTTGTTGATCTTCAAATGTTGGTAGTAAAATATTCTTGGCCATACCTAGGGCATGTCGTTTGCCTGATTTGTTAAAATGGTAGGCAAATGGATGGATGTAAATAGGGTTATCACAAGTTGATGCTGCTCAATGTCTTAATGCATCATGTAGTGTGGTCCAAAGGCTGCAGTATCAATTTAAATCTAAAAATTCAGTATGAAAAAGACCTGTTCTAGCTTGCTCATGAGTTACAACCCCTGCACAAGATAGCTTTCTATCTCTTTTGGTCAGAAAAAGAAGGAACACTCCTGTGGCTCAGCTCATTTCAGAGTATCATAATGCAACAGGGATGACAATAACTGCTACTATGGTGCATAAACAGCTTCCTGATTAAGGGTTCTCTGCAATATGAACCTTTGTATGTGTCTTTCTTAATTGAGAATACAGAAGTGTCTGTTTATGTTGGCCAAGACAGCACATTACCTGGACCAGACAACAATCGGCTGTATGGGCTGCACAGATGAGTCCCAGTTTGCTTTGGAGAGTGATTCAGTTTGCATGTTGATGTGAAGAGAACACGACATCAGACACTACTAATGTAACATTGTTGAAAGACACAATTATAGAGCAAGTGGAATCATGGTTTGGGCTGAAATCTCTCTGGTGGTCACAGTAATCTCCATGTATGCAATGAAGGAATTCCGACTGCTGTGAGATATCAGGATAAGATCCCTGCTCTATATGTTCTACCATATGCTGGTGTTATAGGTGATTATTTCATCTTAATGAATGTTAATGCACGATTGTAGTGAGCTATAGCCATTGATGAATATCTTGAAGATCAAGGTTTGGAGCAAATGGAATGGCCAGCTCAAAATTCGAATCTTAATCTAGAGCATCTTTGGGACTACCACAGTGTTAACTGTATATTTACCACACTACATATACTCCTTGTATTCATAAGTTTAGTTGATTGCATTTGGCAAAAGTCAGTTGTTGTTTACTTCTTAAGTGAGTATGCTGCGCTGTGTAGCAACGAGTAAAGTAAGATATTCAGATAGGATTAAATTCTTCTTTTTATGTTTATAAATCTGATAAATAGTGATTATTTTGATTAGCTACATAATTCTAATATGTTATCAGTACAAATGCTTAGAGAAATGATCATTGTATTTGCAGATTGAAAAATATTACCTAACCCTAATCGCCGGCAACCTGCATTGCACATTGACAAGAATTGGAGCAGTTTTGCAAAATCTGCCGAAGTTTAAGAGTGTTTAAGCAAATAACATTCTTATTTATTCCTTAGATTTTTTCAAAGTAACATGAAATATTACAAGTTGAAAAAGTTAAATGGCAATAATTACTATGCATGAGCAACATATGCATGCATAATCATGGTACAGAAGAAATGCTGGGAAACAGTTGATCTGGGATATGGTTTGGAAATGACAGACAATGAAAAGAATAAAAATGATGAATCATTAACCCATATATTTTTGATAGTTGAAGACACATTTCTGGATGATATCAGCGATTGTGTCACAGCAAAAGATGCATGGACTACACTAAAGGAAATGCATACCAAATTTCGATTAC
Source organism: Maratus michaelseni (assembly GCA_963931845.1). Taxonomy (NCBI): domain Eukaryota; kingdom Metazoa; phylum Arthropoda; class Arachnida; order Araneae; family Salticidae; genus Maratus; species Maratus michaelseni. The sequence continues at coordinate 101,498,599 of OZ007586.1, forward strand.
TCTATGCTTTGCAACTTATGAAGGACTTTTTCAATATTACAATGAAATTAAGTGAAACTGTTCAATTGTATCTTGCCAGACTTATGGAAATTCATCGAAAGCTTTCAAATGGTGAATATGCTTTCACTGGCAGGGAAGTAAGTGGCTCTAGTCATGTTAATTGGCTTGCTGAAATCGTATGAAAGTTTAATTATGAATCTAGAAAAAAATGAAGCAAATTTAATAACCTATAATGAAATCAATGCTGTTAAAGAAAAAATAATATCTAGAAATTCAACTTTTACTGAAGATCATGAAGAATGTGAACTTCATATGAAGAACTTCAACCAGGAGAAATTTGTGCAATCAAACACCACAAAGAGGTGGAAACCAAAGAAAAATGAAGCAAGTTTAAATATGAAGAAAAAATCCAAGTGTTTTAGCTGTGGTGAGTGGGGCCACATCTCTCACAATTGCCATGAAGCACAACAGGAGAATCAAAGCAGTGCCAAGATGCTATTGACTTGAAAACAGATTGGGCCTTACTCACAAACCTGGAAAAAGAAAACAATTCAACTCTATGGATCTTGGACAATGGTGCCACAGAGCATATGACATCTGACAGAAATAACTTTACAGCCCTAATGAATTATAATTCAATTGTAGAAGTTGCCAACTCTGAAAGGGTTCAAGTGACTGGGACAGGTAACATAATACTCTGTTCAGGAAGACTCAAAAGTGAGAAAAAACACAACCCTTGCTAATGTATTGTATGTGCTAGATTTGGGTAGAAACTTGTTATCAATAAGTAGGATTGGAGAAAGGGGTTACAAAATTGAATTTGCCCATGGAAAAGCAAGGATATTGTAAGAAGATTATGAAATTGTCCTGAAAGCTAGAAAGAAGGTAGGCTTTACATAGTAGCAGAAGACCAGTCAGTAGCATACATCACAAAGATGATAGTTAATGAACTCTGGCATCACTGATTAGGACATCCTTGTCAGTGTAATTATCAACTGTGAACACATCAACATTGAACAAGAGCTTCTTCCAGCACCAAACAAGTCATGTCATGTATGCATACAAGGAAAATGAAACAGAAACAATCCCCTAAATTCTCGAATACAAGAGCCAAGGAAGTATTAGAAAATATATATTCAGATGTAGAAAGAAAAATCTCTCCATAATCATTGGAAGGATCAAATTACCTTGTTGCTTTCACAGATTAATTTTCTTGCCATTCAACACCATATCCAATAAAGGAGACGAGTGAAGTTTTAGAAAAATTTGTTAAATACAGGCACATGTCAGAAAATTTCCAAAACAAAAGGATCAAAGATTTAAGAAGTAACAATGGTGGTGAATTCAAGTCTGATGATTTAAAAAAATACCTTGCTCAACATGCCATCCAGAGGCAGTCAACTGTAACAGAATCCTCACAGCAAAATGGGCTTGCTGAAAGAATGAACCAGACATTAATTAACATAATTGTCATGCCTTCTTATAGAATCAGATGTTGATTAAAATTTTTGGGCTGAACTTATATGCACAGCATCATACATTCACAACAGGCAACCATCCAATGCAATCAAAGGAACACTCTAGAAAAATTATGGTTAGGCAAGGAAGCAAATTTGAAGGACCTGAAAGTATTTAGATGTAGATAGTGGAGCCATGTATGCTCTTATCAGAAAAGAAGCAAATTTGACCCTAAGGCCATTAAATGTGCCCTAGTTGGGTATCCAGATGGCATCAAGGCATACAAGCTGTGGAACTTAAAGGAAAACAAATTTTCATTAGCAGAGATGTGATTTTTAAGAAGACATGCTTCCTTTCAAATCTTAACAAAGCCAAGTACATTATGAAGATGATAAAGTCATATTTATCATTGAAAACAAAGAGATGGGAAATATACTCTAAAATAAAACAGACCATGATAGATATCAGCCTCCAGACACCAGTAAACTTGATGAAGCAAGCCAAGATGCAAGTAAAATTAATCATTGTTTAAAAAGTGACACCACCCTTACAAAAATTTCTTATAGTTCTATAAAAAATATTTATAGAAAACACATTATAGAATTCTATAAAATTATGACCCATTTTTCTATAAGCTTGTTTAACCAAAAGCTATAGAAATATCTGTAGAAGTTCAATAGAAATGTCTGTAGAGCTTTTATAAAATTATCTATAGAAAAAAATATACAGCTTCTATAAAATATGTATAGAATTTTATATAACTCAGGAGGTCACCTACCCAAGTACTAACCACATTCGATGTTGCTTGACTTCAGTGATCCAATGAAGAACCAGTACTTTCAGTATGACACCACTATCTACAGGTTCAAACCTCTTATTACTCTATTTCAACTATTTCTTTTGTGATTTGCATTCCCAATCATATATAGTCTTGTAAAAATACATAAAGTCTAATAAATTATTATTTGTTAAAACTGAGACAATTGTTTAAATATTTGTACTTCAGATTAAAATATTTGAATAAAAATTACGATATTATTAAAGTGAATAAAGTTTATTAAATTAGATGGAAGGTTTTATTAACTTAGCACTAAATGAATAAATGATTATAAAATTAACCCTTAAATGCATGCTTTTTTCTTTTAGAATCGTGTTTTTTTAGACTTATATTAAGGATTTGACACCAGAAATTTTTAGATAGATCTTTAAATTAGTTTAGTAGCACATTTTATGTGATTTTTAGAGGATTAATATTTCTTTATAAGCATAGTGGTGGCGAAGAACTTTATTTATTTGTTAAAAGTTAAATAAAAAGTGATGAAAATTTCCATCACTATGCAATTAAGGGTTAACCAACAAATTAATTAATCATAATTTAATTCAGTACTTTGACTGATATATTATTACATTGACAATTGAATCACAATGTATTAGAATTGAATTAAATTATGTATATATATATATATATATACAGGGTGTATCTGAAATGCTTCAACAAGCTTAGAGGGATGATAGTACTCATGAAGACGAACAAAAAATGCAATGGAACATGGGGTCGCAAATGACGTTTAAAGGATGAAAATCGAGAAAATGCGTCTGGAAATGGACAAACTGAGACATGAAAGAAACACTCCAGAAAATTATTTATTGCACAGAATAGGTACAACGCAGCTTGTGATGTCCAGAGAAAATTAATACTTTTAATTTTTTTTTGCCATAAGAGTATGTCCTATAAAAAACTTGTCAGTATAAAAGTTGTATATAATTTTAAGGAGAATTACAATAAGTTTAAGCGGATTTAATATCTTGGGAATTGAGGAAGTTATGAATTTTTTTCTTCTGAAACCCCTTTTTTCCCCCCTTGGGGACATTTTTAATGAAATCAAAAATCTGTCATACATAAATTTTTGCCCTTTTCCTAGAAGTAATAATAACTTTAAACAAATTCAATGTGTATAAAAATTAAGATGTTATGGGTTTTTTCTGTTTTCACAAAGAGCCCCCCCCCATTTGCCCCCCCCCTGGTTCGATTTTGCCCATTAACGAACTTGACCGAGATTTTATACCGCTTGATTTTATGTATCAGTTTGGAAGAGATTTGTGCAGAATTATGGGAGTTATCGTGTCCATAAAAAAGTGACATAGATAGATAGATAGATAGATATATAAAGTTTTGAACTAGGGGTGGTTTTGGGTTGTGGGAGTCATGATCGGTATAGATATGCAAAATTTTTTCAAAAATTCCAACTTAGGGGAGAATGTAATAGGTAGTATTTCTTATGAAATATACCTAAAAACAGGTGCTATATTCATAGATATTGCTAAAACCTTTGACTGGGTCTGGCATTATGGACTTATTTAAAAGTTGATTCTGCTCAAGGCCCCACCGCAACATATCTCTATTTTCTGGAACTACCTTAAGGGTAGAACCTTCTCTGTTAAAGTTAATAACTCTATATCTTCTTCTCGCAATAGCGAGGCAAGCATCCCTCGTGGAAATTTAATTAGCACCTGGCTGTTCAACCTCTACATTTATTATATCCCTCGTATTCCCGGCATCCTCTTAGCGTTATATGCGGATGATATGGCCATGTTCAGAAACATTTTACTACATATTGTAATTACCAGACTACAATCTTATCTTCAGGACCTTTATATCTAGTTACGTAAATGGCGCATTAAAGTCAATGCAACAAAAAGTGCTGCCATGATATTTTCAAATTAACTTGTCTCCCCAGACATTAATCTTTCTCTTAATTATGACGACATACTCTGGGTCACCAACTATATCTAGACATTTTTCTACATTCAAAATTAACCTGGGTTAGGCAGATTAAGGGCGTGTTAGCCAAATCTACCAAAGCCCAAAGATCCCTTAAATCTGTATTGGCTTATCACAGCAGTCTGTCTATTTCGAATAAATTATTACTTTATAAAGTCTTGATCAGATCAACCATGACCTACGGGTCTGGGTTCGGTCTGTGAAACTGAAATGCAGAAACTTCAAGTTTTCAAAACTCTTTATTGGGTAGGATTTGTAATGCGACAACGTTTGTCCAAAATGACTTCATCCATGCCGATCTCAATATTAGGCCTATTTCGCAAGTTATAAAAAAACTTGCACAAAATTTACACAGAGATCGAATTGTAATACCCAACGAAACGTTGCGGTCCATAAAACCTTACAGAGCAGATTGCTCTTGAGGTAAGAAATGACCTCTTGCCATCTAGAGCGGAGATGACTACTTTTGCACCGCCTTCTAAACGAAGGAGGAGAGAAACACCTTAAAAACATTGTTTCGGACTTCCAAATTCTAAATTTTAATGCATTTTTATTTAAATTTTCATTCTGGCATATTTCCTCTAACTTCATCTTTTGTCGTCTTCCCGCCTTGCATTTGGCCTCGGGTCCCGTTAACTTTTCTATTTAACTTCCTTGGTTATTTTTCATTTTATATTGTAGTCTTAAGTAGCTATGATTAACTGTTTGTATCCTATGATAGAAAAAAAAGTATGGTTTTGATTAGACCTCCACCCACCTTTCTGCACTCCATTTCAAATCATTGTCAAATGTCACTTCTTTATGAAGCTCTTGAACACCTGAGCTCTACTCCACCACAGCCCACTGCTAGATGAACTCTATATTTCCATCTACATTACTAAGGAATCCTACTTATATATCTTCCTTGCCTAGATGCGAGGTAAACTCAGGTATTACGCCCCATGTAGGTACTGTAGGAACTCATTGACTTTGACTGACAAATCATGTCTGTGACCTGTCACAGTCTTAGTTTGTACTACTTACTTGGTCTTCAAAGTTGATCTAGAACATTTTTTCCATGATACATTATTTATATTTAATTCGGTGCATTGTAAAGCTAAACTAAGGTTCAATTTTAAAGGTTAATCTGGTTTATTTATAGTTTTATAAATAATTACTGTCACAACAGTGTTGCCAGTTTAGCAGATTGTTTTATCCAGAAATCTCCAAATATACTAATTTTCACTTTATTTAATCTCCGAATATCTGCCACTAAATGCAGAAGAAATTACTATTAGGAATTTATGAATAAAAAATCTGTTAAATTGGCAACACTGTGTCACAAGAAATTAAGTCATGTCTGTGAACAGAAAATTAATAGCTGTTAAATAGCTCAAGAGATAGCAGCAAAGAAAAAATAACATAGCAATGAGTCCCAAGTGTTAGCTGTGTAATATATATATAATATATACAGTGGTGGCCAAAAGTTAGGACATTTTTTGAAAGTTTCATGTTTTTCAAATTTGTGTGCTTGTAGAATATATTAATTTTTACTTAAATACAAACGTTTATATATCAAATTGAAGGTAATTTAATGTAGAATTTAATAATAAAAACAGTATTACAATATCTGTATTACAAAAAATGTTATGCTCATTTTAAAAGAACAAACAAACATAAATCGTTTTGAATAAGGACGTGTTTTGTAATAAAAGCGTACTAGCCAATCACAAACACTGTTCTGAGGACCAATCAAATGTCTGTAACTATAGTTTAGGTTATTTGGATGGTAAAAGAGTTATTGTTGTGGAAATATTTTGCAGAATGATGCATACTAGTACAATTAAATAGAGTATTGCTGTTTTTGAATATTTAAAGTCCTTTTTTTTAAATTAAACTAATTTTAAACAATGTCATCAACAAGAACTAATTGGACATCTACAAAAAGAAGCCAAATTGTCATATTGAGAGAAAATGGCCTCTCTTATGCTGAAATTGCAAGACAAGTTGGTGGTTCAGTGACTTGTTCTGGTGTGCGAAAGTTGTTTACGTTATGAAAAAACGAAATCAGTGGAAAATAAGGCCAAATCAGGCCGAAAAAAAATGCACAAGTGCTACTGCCACTAGAAAAATTAAACGGATATGCCTTCAAGATAGAAAAATTTCATCAGATCCATTAGATGTGAAATGAATGCAGCCGGTATTGCAGTAAGTTCAAGAACAATAAGAAGAAGGTTATCAGGATTTGGACTACAAGCTAGAATTCCAAGGAAAAAACCATATTTAAATCAAAAGCAACGCGAAAAACGAGTTAAGTGGGCAAAAGAACACATTAAATGGTCAGAAAATCAATGGAAGCAAGAAATCTGGAGCGATGAGAGTAAAATATCGCTCTTTGGTAGTGATGATAGAAAATACGTGAGATGTAGAGTAGGAGAAGCACTTCATCCTGATTGCATTGAAGCAACTACAAAAAACCTAACAAATGTCATGATTTGGGCATGTATGTCTGCAGATGGTGTGGGCCGAATTCAAGTGATTGATGGCATCCTGAATGCCAAAAAATACATCGAAACTGTCCTGGAACCAAAATTGATACCTTCCATCAGGGATCTCTTCCCCAACAACGCACCATTTATTTTTCAGCAGGATTCAGCTCCTTTGCACATAGCAAAAGTATGCAAAGCATGGTTTCAAAATAAAGGCATAGATATATATATTACCATGGCCAGGAAACAGCCCTGATCTCAATCCAATTGAAAATTTGTGGCAACGTTTGAAAATTCTTGTACGAAAAAAATGTCCATCAAATAAAAGACAACTTATTGAAGCGATAATTGATTCTTGGCACCATGTGATTACAAAAGATGAACTCCAAACACTCGTTCACTTGATGAAAAGACGCTGTGAAGCTGTCTTAAAAAATAAGGGTTATCCTACTAAGTATTGATTGTGTAAGTATCACTTTAAAAAAATGCAAATCTAAGATAGATCTTACTCTTAGTTGCATAACTTTTTTTGTAATACAGATATTGTAATACTGTTTTTATTATCAAATTCTACATTAAATTACCTTTAATTTGATATATAAAGTTTGTATTTAAGTGAAAATTAATATATTCTACAAGCACACAAAGTTGAAAAACATGAAACTTTCAAAACGTGTCCACACTTTTGGCCACCACTGTATATATATATATATATATATAATTTCTTCTCATCCACCAAATCACAAGTTAGCTGCTTTGCATTTAATACATATATTTATTGTGCCTTAAACATTTTTTCTTCAGATAATTTACTTAAATTAGAATTAAACCACATTAAATCTGTCACTTGATCGGCCTTTTTCAGTTGAAATACTTGATTCAATTTATTATAAACTCTTTAAACATACCCATTACAGTGTCAACACTCTTCTTAATAGAAATTTAGTTATATTACCATACTTCCCAAAAACTAGCAATCATATTTCTTGAATCCTGGTGAAATTCGATTTTAAAGTAACCTATACTCTCTTCAATAAAATGAAATTTACAAATCTCAAACACCCAATAGACCAGATTTCTGAGCGGAGAATTTATAAAACTTCCTTTGAATGTGGACTAATGTTTAGAGACCAAACTAAACGTCCTTTAAAGATCCGCTTGGGGAAAACAAAAACTGTGTTAAAATTGAAGATTTAAACCTTCTGCTTTTGCCAACTATTGTTGGTTTAGCAACCATATTTTAAATTTTTTCAAAGATACCATAATCAAAAAATATTTCTCTATACACGATCTTGACTTGCGGGAAGCTTTCCACATCTGGAAAAAATTCAAATAGTTCAGTGAATTAAAAAGTATTCCCAGATTATCACAAGTTTGGATGACATTTTATAACCCACTCCACACCTTTCTCACACTCTCTTTTGCATTCATGCATTTTTACCTCATTCTGAATGGGTTTGGTGCTGCCTGTTCATTGGTCCTACAGCTGTGTCATGCATATCGGGTTTAATTAACTCCCCTGTTTCTCGCTCTTCGCCATTTTGCCTTGGCCACAAGCTACATTACTTGCTCCTTATCTTTTAAATTCTCATGCACATATGTTGTGAATGGTTTTAATGGTTTTTGTCTTGCACTGAAGATGGAGTTTTAGAAAATCTGAAACAGATGTCTACTCAGTGGGACAAGTGCCTCAACAGCCAGGGCCAATATTTCTGATATGCATGCACTAGTTTCTGTTCCTAGGCCTCCGGCTCGTTACTTTTTGAACGTTCCTAATAATATATAACTTTTCGCCTTATTTAATCTCAGAAAAATGATAGAAATCCTGCAATTAAACAAAGCTAATGCAAATTCTTTTCTTAATATTTTAGTTTTCCATGAAAAGAACTCTTTTCACATTACTTGATTATCGTAAAGGATTCTCAGTTTCTTCACACCTTCATCGTCTACTATTAAAATTAATTTGTGCTATTTGTTTATTTGTATTTTAGAGAGTATTAATGCTTAGTATACAATTTTATATAATTTTGCACCCAGGTCTATTAAAATTTATAGCAAATACCCTTCATATTCAAGATTGCTCTCAATTTTTCTTTTCATTTACCTGCTTAAGGATGGAAATCTTACTGACACTTTCTCAAAGTTAGTTTCATACATAATGTATGGAATTTGGAAACTTTACACTATTTATGTGTTTAAAGAATCGGGCGAAGTTTCTTATTTTCTATAACAAGCGGTACATCCTGATCTAGAGAAGATTACTCCTCTATGACAATATTTTGCTATTTTCACGTCCCTGAAAGTATGTTTAAAATAGCAAATTAAGTATTTATATCCAACAACAGACAGAAATCTACCAAAAGCACAATTTTTATTGTTTTAAAATTCATTGAAACAACTATGGCAGAAAAACACAAGTTGTGTTTTCCAATAATTCTGAGAAATAACTTCAAAGAAGGGAGGATACCCCAGGGCTTTTGCATGTTACTATCACTGATCTAGTCAAGTTCTTCTGAATCATATTTCTCTTTAACCCATCAATAACAATACAATTTTTACAATTCACCCTTTCAAAAGTATTTTTAGAGGATTAGAGAACACTTTAAGAAACTTGTGACCAGACTGCATTGTTGTTCCTCAAATATTATCTCACAAGTTTTATTTCCTTTTTTCAATTTGAGGCTAAATAAAATTTTCACTTTGTGTGCGACCCCCTAAACCCGTCTCATCGCTAGTAGAAAGTAGGAAACACCCCAAGAATTTAAAAAGAATAACTTATAGTAATTTACATCCAAAATTACTCAAATAATATTTCACAGTGTAGTTTCACTCCCTTTCCAAAGGTTTAGGAGTATGTTATAAATTTTTGGAGTAATTTTTAAAACATTTTTTTTTCAATTGTATCTATAATATTAGAAAATATGTTAGTTGCATTAAAAGGCAAAAATTAAGTGCAATTTCCGCTCTCTTTTTTTCTGCATTTTTAAAGGTTTTCCGTATCATGATTCGTATTATCATTAAAAATATCAAAGCAAAGTCCTCTATAAAAAAATTATAAGTAGGGGAGAGTAGGGTAAAACCAGGTAGGCGAGTAAAACTGGGGTACCTCGTTTTCTTGCTGATGGATACTGTCCTGTGGGTAGAACATACGGATTTTAGACGGATTGATTTAGGTAAGTAGACCACTATTTTCTATAGCTTTCACATGATATTTTTTGCCAGGTAGAAGTGTGTACGTCCTGCTATGTAGGAAAATGATCATGTTGATTTTTGGTCCTATTTTGAGGGCAAAACCATTGAATTCTGAAATAAATTGTTTCTTCACCCAACAGGTGGTGTAAGATAGATACAAGTAAGTCTGTAAAAAGTGGGCACATGAGGGGTACAGCGGATACGAAAAGTAAAAGTTGAGAAAGCCATTACATGACAACATTAAAAATTGCTTGAAAATCTGAAAGAATAAAAGGTACTGACCTTAAAAAAAATGTATATATATTTTAAAGTTTCATTCAAAATTTTGTACAGTAAAGCTTTTAACTTAATTTGTGATTAGTAGCTGGTTTTACTCTACCTCCAAATTTCGGAGCTGTTTCAGAATGTCCTAGAAAACGCCTTATCCAAAGTAGAGAAAAATTTTCCTGTAGCAACAGATGTGGTTTTTCAATAGGTTAGGGCCCAACCAGTGGCTGAGAGGTTGTGCTCTCGAAGCTGGTAGACGGGAGGTGCTGGGTTCGATCCCAATCGCGCCCGTCGGCCTAATCGTTCGGAGTTTTCGTGGTTTTCTTCGAGACGTGGATTTATCCATGCGTAAATACGGATTAGGTTCCCTTAGAAAGACCCCTACAAAGGGCACTCCTCCCGGGCCTATATCCCTAGTGTAGATAATTGGCCGTCAATAATCAACCCAACCCAACTCAATAGGTTAGATCTCCCCAAACTCTTTTGTGGGGGTGTTCTGATTTTTCCGTCCTTCTAGACTTTTGTCAACAAAGGATTGAAATAGAATCAGGTTCCTGGACTAGATTTGTTCTTGTTGTGAAAAACTTTCTTGGCAACAAAAAGGCAGACAAGTACAGACAATTAGTAGGCTATTCAATTTCAACAAACTTGGCTGTAATATGAGTGTTAAAATACATTATCTGCATAGTGACTTAGATCGCTTCCCGGAGAACCTTGGTTATTTAAGCGAAGAGCAAGGTGAAAGATTTCACCAAGATATAAAAACAATGGAAACAAGATATTAAGGAAGATGGGATGAACATCTGATGTCAGTATTGTTGGAATCTCATGTGGAATTGCTCTAAAAAATCCCACTCTCGTAAAACTTACAAAAGTAACTTCTTGTGTATAAACTGTAAAATTTGTATAAAAAAAAAATGCTTTTGTTATGAAATAAATATATTTTCATCTAGTACATTTTTATTTTGATATTTAACGTTTCATGTCACACTTTTCTTTTAATATTTCATGCTTACAAGATACTAATTCAAACATTACATTAAACTACCTTGATTTTTAATTGGCAAATATTGGAAAACATGGTATGTGGCTTATAATCTCTATCACAAAAACTAGATCTGATAGTGAAAAACTGGTGTTTTTGTATTCAGCGAGTGATTTATACCCAAAATCATATCTAATATTTGAGGCATAAAAATGAGTGTTGGGCTGTGTTATTTTTTACTAAGCAATTCCTTATTTTTGTATTAGTGAAAATATTTTATGGAATGTTCTGGTTCTAACCTTAACGTGGCGATGTATCTCAAAATATTCCAAAAATATCAATAAGTAAATTGCACCTCTAGAAATTTTCTTGAAGGGTGAAAACGATTCTAAACGGGAAAAATAATTATCTACGCAAATAATGGAGAACACTGTTTATACCTTTAAAAAGGAAATATTTTATGATTTCCCATATAAAGAATTTTTTTTAGATGACAAACTTACCTGTCCGGCAGGTATCAGCAAGAGGTTTTTCTTCCTGTTTCGGGGGTATTTCCTTCGTAACCTCTTCTGAAATGGACCCAAAAATGTTTTAATTAAATATTTCATTAAAAATAAACGGTATAAATAATATTTAATTAAAAAAAATAAGCTTTTGCTATACTTTAAAGTAAATATTGCGCTTTTATCAAGAATGTATCCCTCTATTTAATATACCATAAGTACTTGACACAATTAAAATTCCATAAACGAAATCAGCTTATTGGCATATGAAAATGAGGTTAGAAAATAAATGCTTCTCGTGATCGAAAGTTCTGTTTAAGAGGCTACTTCACTCAGACGAAAACCCGCTTGCTAATGTTAATTCTATGGAGGAAATATTTTAAGATATCTCGTTCGCATTTTCATATTTTTAAATGATTTTTTTTGCATTGGATAGCTAAGGTCAATCTCTATGCACGCTCCTTTCTACTTTTTCGATTTTTGTTGCAGTTTTTTTTATTCAGGATACTTTCACTTTCAAAACCGGTTCTGAAAGTGAAAGTATCTTAATAAAAGAAACTTGTAATCAAAATCGAAAAAGTACAAAGAAGCGTGCATAGAGATTGACCTCAACTATTCAATGCAAAAAAAAATCATTTAAAAATATTGAAATGTGAACGAGATATCTTAAAATATTTCCTCCATAGGATTAACATTAGCGGTACCGGGTGCAATGTTTATAACTTTAAAATTTTGGGTCAATTTTCGCAATAATTTAAAAATTAATTAAAAAACAAAAGAAATGAAAATAAAAAATTGCGGTTTGTAGGAATGGGATCAGTGAAGACAGTAATTACTCAACAAAAGGAAAACAAATTTAACAAAATTAATATTTTTAGAGATATGCACATTTTATATTTTTTTAGCTATACTCTAAAAACAATTCATAAAATTTCAACATAAATGCAGTATATTTTGCTGTCTTTGTGACATTTTTGTTCTTTACGGTATTAGTACAGTATTTCTATAGTACATTAAACTTAAAAATACAGTATAGGTATCGCTGTAGTTGTAAATGACATTTATACTGTTTTCTGCTAAATATATGACATATTTACCACTCAGCAGCAGCAATACAGCAATTTTACGTTCACGAATACATATTTTTTTCTCTATGGTGAAACCAGAATTTTGTCTCAGGAAATTGTCAATACTGGTTTTTATATACCGTGACCTGTCACTTATACGCGACGTACGGTAATTATTTTTAGTACCCGAAATTCTGAAAGGTTTGCCCAATTGTTTCCCAATTACTTCCAATTGGGCTTCGCACACAAGGGAGCCCCGCGACGCCATGACATACTAATTTACTGTAGGCTTGTTAAGTACATACAACAACACAGTTCAATATATATGTAACATTCAATGTTATTTTTTACAGTAAACAGTAGTGATTTTTGCAGTAAAACATCACATCGTAATTTTTGGGGGGGAGGGGTTTAGGACACAGCTTTTGTAAGTTATTTCCTAAAAGTTAATTACTTCTTAAGCTAATAAGAATAATTAGAGCTACAAAAGTTTATACTAAAACTGTAAGAAAATATAAATTTAGCATGTCACGGCTACAACTCTTGATACTAATAATTTATAAATTAGGTGCAATTGATTTCTCCTTTCATATCAATATATTCCAAGGTCCAGAATTTTGTTTGCTTTCCATTCTACATACCACAAAGATATAAAATGCATAAGATATTTTTATGAGTCTATGGACCAGGGCTGTCCAGAGCGGCCCCTTTGAAGGTTCTCTTGGCGACCCTTTGGATGTTTCCTGTTTCTAGAATTTTTTAAAAACAGAAGTCCATTTTAAAAGCTTTAAAATTATTGATGTTTGTATATATATATATATATATATATATATATACAGGGTAATTATAGTTAAAGTTTAAGTTTCAAAACGCTCTAAAAAACGAACCACTGATTACAATGACGTCACAATTCAACGGTGTATTATTAAAGAAGGGGGAAAGAACATGAACAAAAAAAATAGTTCCAAAGTTTAGCGACAGATGGCGCTGTAAGCATCAGAATTTCGACTACAAATGACAAATCGTAAAACAACGGCTAAGGCGTAAGTTACATGATAAACAAACTGTACTGTTCAGTGTGATACTGTTAGTTATGTAAGCCCATCCCTATGGCAAGGTTGTATCACATCGGATGGGAAAAAACAGTTTTTAATTGTCCTGAGGCCAAAAACTGCATAAAAAGCATCCATCCAATCGTTTTTTAAGTTTTGCGAGACATAACATGTTCAATATGCTGTCCACCGTTGTGTGCAACAAGATTAAATCGGGAAAAAGCATGCTCCACAACCGATCGAAGTGTCACCGGGGTCAAGTTCAGAATGTGTTGTGCAATGCGTGTCTTCAATTCAGCTATGTTGGCAATCGGAGTACTGAACACAACATCTTTCAGATAACCTCACAGCCAGAAATCACACGGATTAAGATCAGGTGATCGGGCCGGCCAGGCTGTAGGGAAATGACGACTGATAATTCTAGCATTTCTGAAATGCCGCCTCAATGCTGCTTCACTCGATTTGCAATGTGCGGAGGAGTGCCATCTTGTATAAAAATGATACTATCCAAACATCCACACTGTTGCAGAGCTGGAATGGCGTCATTACGCAAAAGAGACTGATAACGCTGACCATTAACAGTAACAGGACCGAAAGCACCCGTCTCCTCGAAAAAATATGGCCCTACAATAAATGATGCTGTAAATTCGCTCCACACAGTGACCTTTGCAGGATGAAGTGGTACTTGGCGAGTGGAGTTTCTGTTGCCCATATTTGGCAATTCTGTGTATTGACATATCCCGTCAGATGGAAATGGGCTTCGTCTGTCCACAGAGTTTTCCACAGCCAATCATTGTCCACTTCCATGCGAGCAAGAAATTCCAAAGCAAAACCCTCTCTTGCTGGCAGGTCAGAAGGAAACAACAACTGCACATGGCAAATTTTGTATGGATAGCATTGCAGGATGTTTCGTAGAATGTTATGCACCGTGCTCACAGCCCTGTCCAATGTTTAGGCCGTGCACTGCATGGTTGCACACCACCGCTCGACTCCTCCTGAACTGCTGTGGCCACTTCTTCAACTACCGCCGAATCACATCTTTTCCTTCCTCTACCAGTCTGCAAATCAAACGAACCTGTTTTCGAATTTTTTCATCATTTTCCCCAGACCCATGACAGTCATCGGTCCAACACCTTTTTTCATACCCTTGAGGGTCCTGAACTTCTGCAGAGCTACTGGTGCAGATTCACCGTTCTTGTAATAAAGCTTTACAAGCAGAGCGCTCATAATTGATCATTCGTGAGGTTCCGTCGCTCGAGAGAGCAGCTCCTCAGCATAGCTCCTGACTTGCCTGAACATAGCCGGAGCGCTAAGGTGCCCTTTTCAGGGCTCTATTGCGAACCGCCTTCGGTATTCCTGCTGATTTCATCATGACTTCCACAGATCTCTCTACTGCTGCAAGCCCTGAGTACACTCGTGGCGATGTGGATCGCATGTTCAATGGTTCTTTTGCAGAAGACCTCAAGGAGGACTTTATTAAGTATCTCGCTGTTGCTCCGATGGATGACACAAATGCCTTCCACGCATGTCTTGTCACTGTACTTCAAGAATTCCTCGATTACGGCGAGAAATACATCACCGACCCTTCTGCCATCACGAGCATTAAATATGCATTCGCTTCTTTTATTGAGGAGCCTAGTAAAATGACTATCGAGGAACTTATTAATAATATTAAATATCATATTGATGATATTCAGAGATTTATTAAGATGGTCGGAGAGGAGCGGGCCCTTCGAAGGCACATTACTACTCCAGAACCCAGTATCTTTAATCCTGCTAAAAAAGCTAGAACCAGTTCTGGTGATGACAGCAGTATTCCCATGCATAAGGTAATAGAACCTCTCATGTGATCAATGTCATTAAATTGAAAAAAACCCTGCACAAAAGAAAAAAAAAACTTTCTAGATTGATTTACTAAATCTCATTGGCCTGAAGTCAAGTGAGCATGAAGTCATTGAACATGAAGTCATTTTTTAAACTATTAAAACGGCTGTGTGTAATTTTAATTTAATTTTCTTCATTTGTAAATATGTAAAGATAAAAAAAAATGTGACTCACATGTAAATATTAAAAAAATAAACATACTCGTAATCAAAATTACCAGGCTTGAAGATTATATTGATAGGATGTTGTTGTAGATTTATTTGATAGCAGAGATCAGTCATTAATCTCTTTGCTGGAATTTCAAATCAAATGGAGTTTAAAAAAAATTAGTATATGCCCAGGATAGGAATGTGTACAACTTGTAAGAATTTAATGTATTGTTAGTGCATTGAGCTGAATTCTTGCAATGAACTTTGCATATAAGCTTTTCTTTCTTTCTTTGTACAGAGGAAAAAATTTAAATTATCATGAAATGAGAAGTGAGATCTTTGATTAACAAATACAGGAGTAATTTACAATGAAATAAAATACTAAAGATCACAATTTTAAAAAATAGTCGGGATGTTTTAGAGTAACAAACGTGAATCCAACTGTATTTCATGCAAATATTTCTTGATATTTGTGAAGAAAAATTATTTAGGTCACTTACCATTTCATTTTAACACATCAGTGTGAAATTTTATTTAAAAATAGGGATCGTGTACATACTTGAGTATGATCAAATTTGATCTTCCCATGATTTGTTTGTCATTATATTGTTTAACACTACATACATTAAGCATGGGAGACAGAAATAATTTGGACTCAGGACTTCGGTTCTGGATCGAACTCTTATTTACCATTCCATCATACAATTGTAGTCGTGAATGCAATCAGAGGCCCTGTGAGACATTTACATTAATTTAAAGGCTTACATAGTTTTAGCAGGTCAGTAGAGCAATCTCAAATCTCTAAAATCTGAGCTCTTGATAGGAGTGCGTGTTTTGTTAAGAATTTGAGATATTTCCAGCAGAGGGTGAAATAATCAAATATAGGTGTGAACTTGCTTTTAAATTGGATTGTGCCTTGATTAATGTGGTCTTATGATGCAATAGTTTTTGCCCACTATTTCATCAACAACAGTCATTTCTAAATTTAATGTTAATGGTTATTTATGATCTTAAATGTAATGATAAATGTCAGGCAGAGAAAAGTAATAATGATTTATGACCTAAAATGTACTCACCAATTCATATTTTGACAATAATTTGAATTTATATTTTAAGCATAATTATTTGCTTTGATTTCCTTGGATGTAATAACTGTCATATTAGGGGTAACTGATTAAACTTTATGATCCAAATGTAATTCTAGATTTTTTATTTTGACATTTGACATTAATTATAATTTATCATCTGAACATAGATTAGAAATTATAGCTTTGAGATGAATATGATTAGAAATTATAGCTTTGAGTAATCATCCAATATACACATTTGTCAATCAACACCTATTTTGAGAAATTACCTTCACCAACATTAATCACTGTTAAAAAGGATGTTTATAATGGATGATTTATTTTCTTATCATTTCATATATATGTACTATTTTACATCAAGACGCATTTTAAAAAAAATTTCCCCTCCTTATATCAAGTACTGTATGGATTCCAGAGCATACAGCTATAGTTTGTAGTTGAAAGTAAAACTTATCTAAATAAATAAAACAAATTTCGTCACTTATTAGAGAATTTCAACTGTTCATATTTAGCAAGAAAATGTTTACCCTTCATTTGATCCAATTTTTGATTTATTACTTGATTCAGAGTCTCAAAATTTCTTGACATCCAATGTTTTGATTCTCATAAATACACATAATTTTTTTTTATATGGTCTGTCCTTACCTTTTCAGTACTCATCTAGAAATTGTGAAAATTTACCAGCTATTTTATTATGATGACACCACATCTAAGACCAATATTTTCTTCTAGGAAGCAAAAGGACGCATATTATCACACTCGTGCCTTCCTTCAAAGAGATTCAATTCCCTTAGCACAAAAGTTATTTTCATAATCATATGCACCATTAGCTGGAGGCACAGTAGGGAAGACTGGGGCATGTTGGCCCATCTGCGATATTTTTCAAACTATCTGGTGGATAGTATTACTAACTACGTGACATGCGTCTTATCACGTCTTCTTTCACTCACAACAGCGTCAACAGTGAAGAAGCAATTAAACAAAAGCCCTTTCAAATTTTCACTCAGGTAAGTTTTTTTTCACTTAAAAATAATTGTTTCTGATTTGTTTCTAAATTAAAGTTTCAATTTGGTGAATAGCAATCTAAAAGAACATTGTACAGAGCTTATTTTCTACCTACTGATTTTTAAAAATATTAACAGAATAATTTGATATGACGATCA
Organism: Maratus michaelseni; assembly: GCA_963931845.1. Lineage (NCBI taxonomy): Eukaryota > Metazoa > Arthropoda > Arachnida > Araneae > Salticidae > Maratus > Maratus michaelseni. Next base: position 101,516,657 of record OZ007586.1, read on the forward strand.
AAAACCAAAATGGTGATATGGGGCAAGTTGGCCCATTTAATCAGGGGTTGAATAGATGCCCTGCAGCCTAAGAGTTTGTTTTCTACATTCATAAGCCTATAAAAGTCAATAAAATTCCTTAATTAAGTGCGTTATAGGGCAGGGCAATATTAACTAATAGGCAAAACAAATAAGACAAATGTCTGGGCCCGTAAATCCAAGGAGCTCAGCTTTATAAACAGAAAATAATAATAATATTAAAATTCCATAAAAATGAAATTTTTTTAATCTAAAATTTATAACTAATCTGAATTCACAAACTATTTTTTCTTGTATTGAGTAAATAGCTGATAAAAAAATGGCGTAATGTAAAAGAGACTCAAGGACTAGTTGTTTCTTGAAAACTACGAAGTTTCCGAAAGTTTATTTAGAGAAACTTTATTATAAAATATTTATTAGTTTATAGTTATTAGTTTATGTATTAGTTTATTGTATTCTCTATTATTAATAAAAATTGTAAGTGACATTATTTAAAATTTCTTTTAAAGCAACTTGCATTAATATGGGTCCCGTTTTAAATTTTGTCTATAATGTAGTAGAGCTACTACCTTATTTCTAGATACCAAGATAGTTTGTAATTATGTTAAAAAATCAGACAGAGGAAAGTTTTCATAAGAGACAATGAAAGTGGCTGTTCTCGAAGTGAAATTGAACAACAGATAATTCAAAGAAGCAGATCCAGTGAAGAACAAACTAGTTGGATGTGCCAATCACAAAACTTTCTTCTATCTCACACAGGTTTCGCATACACTAAAAAGAATCAGTACCAATTTATATCAAGGTCTAACTGAATCTAAAGGTTTATTAAATTCTGTGCAGTAGTTCTTGAGATATGACTATTGCTAAAATCATGTAAGTTCTGCAAAATGTTGCATAGCAGCGTCACTTGTTGGTAGATTTAGAGCAAAACCTAATCAACAACTACTTATGTCAACGTCTAACTGAATCTGAAGTTTGATGAAAATTTGTGCATTAATTCTTGAGATATAGTTATCATGATAATAATAAAAAAAGTAGCATAGCAGCACCACCTGTATGCATTTACACCAAAACATAAGCAGCATCTATTTATGTTAAGGTCTAACAGAATCTGAAGTTTGATGAAATTCCGTGCATTAGTTCTTGAAATATAGCTATTGTAAAAATCATAAAAAAAGTGGTAAAGCAGCACCACCTGTTGGGATATCCACACCAAAACCAAACATAATCAGCGTCTATTTATGTCAAGGTCTAAATGAATCTGAAGTTTGATGAAAATAAATGCATTAGTTCTTGTGATAGAGCTATTTCGGAAATCATGAAAAATGCAGCATAGCAGTGTCACCTATTGGGCGATTTTCACCAAAAACTATTCAGCAATAATTTATATCAAGGACTAACTGAATATAGAGTTTTATTAAATTTCGTGCATTAGTTCTTGAGATAGAGCATCCACAAAATTTTTGTCACATACAGACAGACATTTTTTTAAAAACAGTCAAATCATGTTCAGGATCTTCTAAAATGTATAAATCTGTCAAAAACCAGAAGTAAAAAAATTTCATGAATCCAATACTTTCTTCTTGTAAAGATAGAAGAAAGTAAAAAACAAAGAGAATTCCTTATGTCTTTGCTGTTTTAAATCATTCAAAAATAGTAAATCAGGAAAAGAATGGATTCAATGTACCAGGTGCAATTGTTGGGAACATGAATCATATGCTACTGTGGATATGATATTTTATGTTTGCATTCATTGTGATGATGATATGATGAGAAAGATTTCGATGAAGACAGTAGTTAAGTTGAACAAAACATCTTTTCTTATCTTTTGTATTTTTTATATACCAAATTGAAATTACATTTAATATGTTATGTGTTTTTCATTTCTGACAGCAATCTTACTTATAATAAAATCCAAAGGCGAGAAAGTGTCTGTAACGGTACCGGGTTGTACCACTCTGCGATTCGACCGTAGTTAAACGCCATGTTAGGCTTACTGAAAAAGAAGTTATATTATCTACTTTCGTCGTTTAAATATTTGTAAAAGCATATTCAAGCTTTTAAATCTTTTAATTTTGTTTAAAACCTTAAAACACTATTTCATAAAAAAAATGTATCTGTTAAAACATTTCTGTTAAAAAAAAATTCTGTAAGCACTTTTTTTTTTAGAATGCGGTGATTTATTTCCTTGGGAGAGATTTGAGGTTGATTCAGTATAGTGTCGCCATCTACTGGCAGATTTTGAAATTGGCTTCCATCGTTCCGTATTTCGGGTCCTCCCGAAATTCACGATTATTTGACAAAATTCATGTTTTTTTTCGTGATTCTTTGACAAAATTTGCATTTTTTCGTAGTCCTTTGAAGAAATTTGCGTTTTCTTTTTGCGATCCTTTGAGGAAATTTGCGTTTTTTGCTATTCTTTGACGAAATTTGCCTTTTATTCACGATCCTTTGACAAAATTCGAGTTTTTTCTGAGATTGACGAAATTAGCGGTTGTTTTTTTCGATCCTTTGACGAAATTTCACTTTTTTCGCGATCGCTTAACGAAATTAGACATTTTTCCGCAGTGCTTTGAAGAAATTTGTGTTTTTTTTTCTAGACCCTTTGAAGAAATTCATGTTTTTCCGCGATTATTTGACGAAATTCGCAGGTTTTTTTTTTTGCGATCCTTTAACCAATTTTTTTTTTTTTTTTTTTTTTTTGTGATCCCTTGATGAAATTTTACACTTTTTTCGCAGTCCTTGGAAGAAATTTACGTCTCCTTCGTAAGCCTTTGACGGAAATCGCGTTTTTCTGCAATTTGTTAACAGAATTAGCGTTTTTTTTTTTTTTTTTTTTTTTTTTTTTTTTTGCAATCCTGCAACGAAATTTGCGTTTTTATTTTCGGTACTTTGATGAAATTCACGTTGTTTCCACAATCCTTTGATGAAATTTTCTATTTTTTCTGCGAACGATAGACATAATTGATTTTTTTTCGGCGACTATCGTTCAAAATTCGAGATATTTATGTTCGAAATTTTGGACTGAAAACTTAAATTTTCGAAATCGAATGCCTTAAATTTTTAGGAAAACTTGAACAGAATCACCCCTGATGAAATAAATACATAACTATTTTTTGTTTCTAACGAATCGTAATATAAATTAATTTTAAACTAAAATTTGAGAGAAAAATGATTTGTTTTTAATTTCGGGAAGAGAAGGGGGGGGGGGGGGGGGCGTGTTCCCCTGCCACTGAAGTAACAATATTTTAGTGATTAAACATTGAAACACAATGGACTGAAAAAAAATTAGGAATCAGTAAAATTTTCGAAAAATTTCAGAAAATCTAAAATTTTAATAAAAATTTACAAATTTTCGAATTTTTCTTTCCGGACTTCGGGTTTTTCCGGATTTTGGATTTTCGGATAATGGGTCATATACTGTAAAATGATTCTTTCTTATCAAACGTAATTAAAATATAAGAAATGCATAGTACAGCGTAATTTCCATTTAATTTTGCTTATGTAATCAAACAATGAGTTATATGGTTAGTCAAGCTGTTTAAAAACTCATTGATAACACTTTTTTACAAAAACTTTCGCACATGGATTATTTGTTAATATTTGATTTTGTCCAATCGTTGAACTATTTCAGAAATTTAATACTAAGTAAAAAAAAAAAAAAAAAAAAAATATATATATATATGAAAGGATAAAAATAAACCCTTTTTAAAATGCAAAATAAAAAATTTAAATCCTAAAACATTTATTCTAACTTTTAAATCTAATGCTTAAATCTAATCTGCCCCTGTGATCTTTGTTTCTCAGCCTCACAAATATTACTTTCATCTATCAATTTCGACATCTCTTTAAGTTTTAAAAGTGATGAGTTTGCATTTCTTGCAGCTGTCTGTTGGGTGCGGCTCCCAGGCCCGGCCAAGCCTTGGTGTCGGCATAAGACCCCAGACATCAATCAAAAGCTAATTGACCAATTAAAATAAATGATCCTCCCAATTTGACTCTTTCTCCCTCTGCTGGAAAATATCCTAAATTCTGATTAAAACCCCATGCAAGGGCGAAGAAGACAGTTTTTTGGCACATTTGAGCGGTCAGCCAAACCCTCGGCCATGTAGTTCTCAAAACAACGTAAATGACTCGCGGGACCTCCGATTGAACGCGCGAAGATGTCTGTACGAAGAAATGCTTCAATAAACGAGTTCGATCTGTCCAGAGGTCCCGAGTCCAACTTATTTCTCTGTTTCTCTCAAATTATTAGTCTCCCAAGTCGTCCCCGGAAAATTCCTTACATATATATATATATATATATATATATATATATATATATATATATATATATCCTTATTATTTTTATTTGTAGAAATCATTTGTCCTTTTTAAAATGTATTTTTCTACAATACAAACCTTTCAATAATAAATCTCCATGCTGTTTGTTTGTATGAAGTCTTATGAAAATGAAACGCAGATCAACAATCCGTCATTTTTGATGGGGTTATATACTAGTCTGAAAATAAAATCTATTTAGTGGGCCAACCTACCCCGTTCGACAAGGCAGGTTGGCCAAGAGACTTGATGTCTTTCTGAGCTTCATATAGCATTTATTAGTTAATTTTTTTTTTTTTTAATTCGTACGTGGTTATGCTTTAAGGTGTGCTGATTGTCCAAACTAAAACAAAAAATTTAATAAAATAAAATAAATAAAAAATATTGAAGAAAAAATGGGCCAACAAGCCCCGGTCTCTCCTAACCAATGTTCATACCAAGTGTAGCAAATTATGTTATAGGGGCAGAATTTTAGTTTGGGGTGCTATGATTTTTATGGAAATCCTCAATGGAAAATATTCAGAATATGAAACTGTGAAAAGATTTTAGTTTTAAAAATAATAAGCATCAATGATATTCATTTTTATTTTTAGTATTTAAATTATCACTTACCATAAAATTTAAAAGCATATATTTTTGTTCATGCCTCGTCATATATATTTTAATGCCCCTACTTCCTGTTTAGTAGCCTCTTCAGATATATCATGCTGGTGCAGGGGTGTGAATGCTACTCCAATTTTTGTATGGTCCTACCACTTGTTTTAAAAAAACATTCTTTGCTTTATTTTATCACAGAATTTCTGCCATTAAATAAGACAAAGTTTATTATACTGAAAAAGTGGTAGGAATGTGTGAAAATTGGAGTAGCATTTACCCCTGTTAGCATTAAACAGGGGTGATTGTGACACAAAGTGAAAAGCCCTGAAATTTATTGACAGAAAGTGAAAAACCCTGAAAAATATCGATGAAAAATTCTGATATCCATTACTTATTATGTAACTGCATGAAACTCAAACAACATAAGAATAGCATAATTACTGATATGTGTTTTGTAATGTATTATTGTAAGAAAACATAATTTGATAAACTTACCTTAATTCCACTGAAATTTGAATGACTTCATCAACTCAGGAGTGAACATTGTCTTGCTAAATATTGAAAGTTTTTTTGTTTAAATCAGTCAAGAAATTTATTCCATGTATTCATAAAACAAGCATAAATTATGTGCTAAGGGCTTGTTAATGCAAATATATATGACAAAAGAATGGTTTCATCAAATGAAGAGTAAATATTGTCTTGCTAAATATAAAAAGTTCAAATTCTCTAATCAGCGATGAAATTTATTCCAAGTATTCATGAAACAAGTACAAATTAGATTTAATGCAAATTATATACATGACATCTGAATGGTTTCATCAAATGAAGGGTAAACATTGTCCATTGTCTTGCTAAATATGGAAAGTTCAAATTCTCTAATCAGAGATGAAATTTATTACATTTATTCATGAAACAAGCATAAATTATATACTAAGGACTCTAAAATGCAGTCTATATGTAAAACAAAATATATTTAATTGTTTTTTTTTTTTTTTAATAAGAAAGAAGGTAAATCACTTTAAAATCAATTTTACTTTTCAGTGTCTAAGTATATTAGAAAAATAGAAGGAGAGGAGGGCAAATGAAAATTTTAATTGTTTTCACTTCTTAAATTAATCTGAAAGTTTAGCTTGTTAGTCTTAGTATTTAAGGGCAATTTTCTTTTCCTGCTTTCTTCCTCAGGTTCTTTCTTTTTTCCTTCCTTCTAAGGATGTGTCAGGCATTTCTGTACATTTTTGCCTACAGTGGGATGGCATAATTCATCAAAGAGGTGAATCTTCAGGGATCTGGGGTATATTAGCAGGATTTGGCGTATTCTTCAAAAGTGTCTGCTGATAAACAGACCAACTATTAAGTAAATTATATGCTAATTCTTTGTTTAATGTCTCATGGGTAGGATTTTTTCATCCAAATATATCACATGCGCTTTTATGAAGAGAGTTTAGATAATATTTTACAATTTGGATGGAGTCTAAAGTTTCAATATTTAAAGATGTTCTGTTTTCAAACATATCATCATCCATCAAATTAAATGTGCTCTCAATTAATGGTCTGTGAAAACAAGTTAAAATTGCCTTGATCATTTTTGAAAAGACAGGATATTTTTTTAATATTCCCTTCCTTAAGTTCAATCACTTTATTCTAGAATGCCATTAAAGATTTATTTTTCAAAAATTGCAAAGAACTAGCAGTTTGATAATTTCTCAGTTCTGAGCCCAGTATTTCTTTCTCCAAAACCACATTTGGCAAAAATACTGCCAATTTCATTAGTGCAGAAAATGTTGTTTTGCCTCTTAGGGTAGGGTTAAGTGCAGATAATTTTATTAAAAGAGAATAATCTAATGAAAGTTTTTTTTTTTTTTTTGCATATATGTAGCACATCTTGATTATCCCTGTTTTAAAATCTTCATAAATTCTTGCATACTAACATTCAGTATTTTGTTACTCATATTAGATTCCATTCCAGTAAAAAATAATTTATCTGGAAGGTAACTTTCAGACTTTGTAACAACTACTTTTAAAATATCTTTATAAGTGCTCATACTAGACACAATTTCATGCTTTAAAAATATTGCAAAGAATTATTTAGTTAAACCAAACATTTGCACATGCAATTCATGCAAAATACACTCTTCACTTTGAAACAATTTAACATATTTGTTGAATTGAGGCAAAACGGCTTGGTACATACCAATATAGAACAAAGTTTTTTTTCTTTAAAAAAAAAGAATCTCTGTACAATCCTGTTCTTTCTTTTTTCTATCCTCTGTTAGATTTTTTTTTTTTAGACCAGTCTGTATATTTTGGATGACTTTGATATTTCATCAATATTCGTCTTTTTTCATGTATTTCTTTGACAAAGTTTTCATATACTACAGAATCTATGCCGATCCCCGAAAAATAAAAATATATTAGTGCATCCCATAAATAGATAAACTATTCAATAACTACAAAAAGTATATACAAAAACTACAAAAGTATATACAACCAACAGTGTTCTGGTTGATTTACTGGTTTTAATTGCTTTAATTTAAGGAGTGAACAAATTTTAAAAAATATTTCTCTTCTGTCAGTGCTCTTAAAATCAAAATATATGTTATTAAATAGAATCTCCAAATGCTTAAAAAATGATGCAGTAAATTGTTTTGTACAATTATTTGTTGTGTGGCACGTTTCACCACCAATATCTAATAAATGAGTCGCTTTCTCATTTCTTATTTTTGTTTCGACTCCTGTTTTTTTCCGCGCATGATGTTGCAGGAATACATTAAGACATTTATTAAATGGGACCAAGGTAATCCATTTTCATCAAAAACAGGTACAATGCTATAAAATATTGACTCTGCCCCCCAGGTAGGCAATTTTATTGAAGCTAAGTGTCTCAAAACAATTTTCTTCTGTTCGTCCAAAAAATAACGAACAAATATGGCCCGAATACTCTCAGAAGCTCTATTTGTATACTCATCTAAATTCAACAACAAAAAAAAAAGAATTTTTCAAATCTCTAATTTGTTTATCTTTTATGGTTTTTGTGAGTCCATATTTTAGCTTATAGGATACTGTTGTCCTGCTAATATCTAAGGAGTTCAATGCTGAAACATCCTGCAATAAAGTTTTAGCCAACTCAATAAAACAAGGAGCCATAGAAAATGAAAGAGAATGTTCAGCTAAAAAACTTAATAAAAGTGTTTCACTCCTAGCTTTTCTAGATGATAAATCAACAGTTCAGGTTTTGTCATTACTTGAAATATCTTCCGTACCAGGGTAATGTGAATGTAAAATTTGGGCATTTTTCTCAGATTCCCGAGCTTTCATATGCACTTTTGAGTTAGAATGATTATACAAAGCTTTAAATCCTTCACTTTGATACTTTATTGATGAATTACAAATGATGCAAAAACAACTGCCAGAAACTTCTATTTTTCTGCTACACACACTTAATTTCCCTTCCAATTTGTCTTTCTTTTCAAGCCATTCCCAAAGAAATTTATTTATAATTTCTTTTTCTAGTTCAGTAATATCGTCTTTTTCCGTAAGATACTTCATAATACAACGAGCACTTTAAATAATAGGCGAAATTAACTTTCATGAAAAATAAAAACTGCAAACGAACTCAGAATGGATGAAAACTGAAAACGAACACACGTGAAAAAACTCTGCAAAATAACAAGATTTCATTCCATTCATCTGTCTAACACATTCTGAGTACAGTCATTCTCTGAAAAGAAAAAGCAGGGTCGAACAGCACGTGATACCAATTTCTCCATACTAAATGATTTCACAATTGCCCAAAAAGTAAGAAAAGAATTAAACCTCCTACCCCATTCACTTTTCTATTCCCATTCTCCAATTCCGCAAATAGTGAAAGGTCAAGGATCTAAATTGTGAGATGAAGTGTAAAGCAAAAATATCATGAATTACCCCCCTCCTTTTCTAACTACCACACACATCCAGTGTGCAATCAAAGAAATATACAACAAATATTTCATGCAGTAAAATAATTATATCGAAATTGTATAAAGTTAACATTAATTTTAATGCATGTATTTCATGCAGTAAAATGAATATATCAAAACTGTATAAAGTTAACATTAATTTTAATGTATGTGCATGAAAATGTTTTATCAATGAACTGCCTGTGTGTGTATAAAAATATCACAAATGATTTTTTTTCATTTTTTGAGTGAAAAAACCCAATTTGAAACATTTAAAGTAAACCCAAAGTAAAGGCAATGAAATTAAAAAATTAGCGCAACCCGACCCAAATCAGGTTACCCAACGAGATGCAGGACTCTTGAATACGTTAGCTTTTTTTTTAAAGCAGAGGGTATACGGAGCTTTAAAAAAAATCCTTAAAGAATACAGTGTATACTACCATATACCTTTTACTACAACTATGCATCCTTATTTAGAATAAAATCAAATAATGTTGTCCATATTTCGATAAAAGTAAAGGATTGTTCAGAAAATGACGTTGATGTATTTGAGCCTATTTTTGAGATGCAACAGATCAAGAAAGGTGGTCATGAGATGCAATCGCTTATAACTCAAAATGCAATACATTTATAAAAAATAAATAAAAACACAACTAGATTAAAAATTACACCTAATATTCTTGCAAATTTCATGCTTTTACTTTTCAAAAGAGTCCATGAATGTATAAAAAAGCTTTGTGTTGTTGAGCAAGATTTTTTTTTTTTTTTTTTAAATGAGAATTGCCAGATTGTATGCACTTCTGATTTTTATTTATATTTTTTATCATGCTATTACTGTAATGTATAGTTTTCGAAAAATTTTGTATACAAATTTTAGATCTGAAAAATAATTAGTCCAGACACTTCATTTATGTTACTATTTGAGTTTGAAAAAAAAAATAAATCCAGAAGCAAGGCGCATTAACCGCAATGAATTATCGAATTTTTCTAATTTTGCAGTATTCAGAATTAATCAAATCATATATCATGCTGTAAAAGTAGAAGTGTAATGCTATATAAGAAAACTTCTTTATTTTGATTTCTTGTTTGGGCACTATTATGATGGTAAATTCCAGATCAACGTAAACAATTTTTTTTTCTCATACTGTAAATTCTGATTGTGTAATACGACACTGGGAAAAGTATTTATTGATTGATATATGCATATTATTTAATAATCTTCAGAGCACTTGAGAGTTAGTTTCTGTAGTTTATCATGCTGGAATTTATTTCATAAACACTTAAGGTGGTTCTCAAATGACCTGCTCAACAACACAAAACTTTATGACATATTTTTTGACTCATTTTTAAATGCAAAGGCATAAAATTGGCAGGCTTGATTATGGAAGCGATTTGGAATCGAAATGAGTTTTCCATTTTTTGATAAATAAATTATTTATCGAGTTATAAGTAATTCTGGTCACATGACGACATTTCTTGAACTGCCGCATTGGGAATTCAGTTCAAAATGCCGACTTTGACAGAATTTTCTGAAAGATCTTATGCCTTTATGAAAAAAAGGAAAACATGTTTCTGTTACATAGTTTCTGAAAAAGAACACCTGCCAATTTCATGCATTTACGAACAAAAAAGAATTAAAAAATGTGTCAGAAAGTAGCCAGTTTGGATTTGAGAAAAGCCTTAAAAAGCTTTTTTACATGAACCAGCTAGAGATATTGCTGTATATATATATATTACTATTCGTGTATATAAATAAATTTATTTTTAATAGTCCATGTGTCTGATTGATTATGAAGATAATGACAAAAAATGTAAAAATACTAAAAATGAAATAAATTTTACAGATTTTAGCTTGAGTGTTTCCAAAGGCTGACTTTTTTTTTTTACTTATTTGCAAATTACGCTCTATTGAGAACACCTGATGCTGAGCCATGAAAAAGTGGACATGGGCCTTTCAAGGATGGAGGTGGGAGGTTCTGAATGAAGGCCTCAGAAAAATATGTGCTTATTGACATCTAGTGCACCCCTAAAACAGAATTTGGGGAGGATCAGGATCATCAAACAAAAAGGAGGGGTGAAGATTCGTCCTCAGGCATTTTCAAAAGACTGATTTTTGTGTTGTGGATAAACATGCCTGACCTTTGTAGAATGTCTCCCATTGATGTAGGACAGTGGGTTTGCTAGTTTTACTCTGATCAGGCTCTGCATAAAGGTTGCCATAAGTGAAATGTTTATTGCTAATTTGGAGAATGTTTTTCTCTTTTTGCAAACTATTTTCAGTTTGCATTCGTTTTTTCCACTAAACAAAACCATCTTATTCTCAGAAGGGCCAAAAGAAAACCTGGAAAGGTAGACGGAAAAACCCGGAAATTTGGGGTAGCCCCGGAACACAATCACCCCTAATTAAAGTCGATTGAAACCACACTAGAAATATTTAGAAAGTTTTCCTCCCAAAATACCTCTTTTTTATACATTGAAGTATTTTATTAAAAAATTGTGAATATGAGAAAGAAATATGTTGAACAATTCTGATTTATTGTCAAAATAGTCAAATAAAAATAAATCAGATAATATCAGTAAAAAACAATTAACACAAGAATAGTCCTTTATACATAATAGTTGCAGTAGTTAAATAATGAAGAAACATAAACCATAGGATGCTGGAAAAGAAATGAGTGCATATTACTTTTAAAAAGAAGCCATTAAAAAATAACAGAAAGGAAAATTTGGCATCCAGGGGACCCACCATCCCCCCTAGGTATGCTACTGAGTGAAGTGATTTAACCCTGCAACAGTTATTTTATAATTAAACTTTGTGATTACAGTTTTGTCTGTTGCTGCACATGTAACGAATGTGCGAGTAAATGTCTATAGCCCAATTTCCTTGCCATTCTTATTGTATTAAATCTCTAATTTAAACTGTTTAATACTTCTTTTAAGTTTATATTTATAATCTCAATAGGATTCAATTAATCCTCTGTAATCGAGTACACATGTATTGTTGCCATCATGGCTACAACATTCTTTTAAGTGAATGTGAATACCATTAACGATATAAAAAAAAAAACTTGCTGAAATCAGACAGAAAAGACAAATTAGTTTCTTCTTCTTCAGTTTGCAAGTAATATTGTTTCAGAATTTTGGAAACATCATGTGTAAAATACAGATACTTTAAAAAAATATAAAGTAGTCAAAATAAATTACAGTATGGGAACTTTTACCCATGAACCATAAGATCAAATCTATTCTGATTTTTAGAATTTTCCAGATTTTGATAATGACAAAAATTTCTGCAAACAACAGAATCCCATTATTTATCCCCTTACTTGCCTGAGAAACAATTTTAATCCATCAAGGCTTATTCTTTGAACAATCTTTTCTTTCTGTTGCAGCATCCATGGCCTTGGCATAAAGCAATATAGATAGAATTATATAAAATAAATCAACGGATTGTTAGTTAATCCATGATATTAAGATTGTTCATTGAAACAGTTACATTATTCTTTTTTTTTTTTTTTTTTTTTTTGCACACTTTCAAATAAATAAATCAGCAAATGGTATAAAAGGGTTGGAATTAAGTGGTTAGGGATAGAATTTGTTTTAGGATTTGCGAAGGAGTAATTTTATTCATTCTTTCCATTTTTGCTTATAAAATCTCACAATATTTATGAAAAAAATTATTAATTCACATCGTTTTACTAGTTCAGTAGTTATACATTAGTCTGGTAAGAATTTATATACACTTCTCAGCACTGAAATTGTAACACAAAAAGGGAAAATCCTGTAAAGTCACACAAAATGGCATTGTTGTAAAAGTACCCAAGATGAAAAATTTCAAATACTTAGCTTCAATAAATAATAAGCAGCAGGATATGTTCCTATTGGACACACTCTGGTGTTAGTGGAAACAAGGTTGCTGAACATTTAGCAAAAGAGGCACTAAAAATTGAAGCTATTTCTCTGCTAAGTTTTCCCTCTTCCAGCAGTCTATCTGTCATGTACCACATATTTAACTTTTGATATAACCTCATTTAATGATAATCAATATTAGCTTTTAACTGTAATCATTTCTGTAACTGAATCATTGTTGTTGTCAATTCCTTTGCCATCTCTTGCTCAATCATGCTGTTCTCTTATGAATAAAGTTAATATTATTTATTTCATCTATTTTCATCCAATTACATCTATGAAGCAGACATGTTATGATGTAAGACGTAAGAACTAAAGTAGTATTTGATGCATCTATTGTTTATTTAATTAGTTAATGTTTCTAAATTGTAAGTACAAAGTCAAAAACATCATGGCTCATAAATTTTGACAAATGGAATAATTTGTTCCTGGTGATAATCCTGCAAAAGCCTGGACTGACTACATCAAAAATACAAACTTTTTGAAACTGTAGTAAAATATCGGAAGGAAAATGATACTTTTATTATAGTTTTACTTAGCGTCATTGCCAAAGTATCTTATAAGGATTATTTAACATTTGAATTTCCAGTTCTTACAAACTGTCAAACAAGAAAGGTAAATGACATTTTAGACAAATTTGAAGAACATTATAAGACTTATCATAACATCACTCTCACTACATTTGTGTTTAATATCATGGTCTAAAAGACTGGTCAAAATTTGGACTCTTTTGTTACCAAAACTAAATTCCAAGCTGACCAATGTGAATTCGGTGCCACCTATGAGTGCAACGTCAAAGATTGAATTATAACAGGGTCTATGTGATGATGTCTTGTGTGAACGCCTCCTGAGAAAACCCAAAATATCTCTAAAAAACTATGGAAGTATGTTGAACTGTCAAAACTAAATTCAGTTGTTCTGTTGTAGTTGACTTCTATATCATCTATGCATGTCAATGCAATCAGTAGCCAGAAAACCAAACAGTTTCAGTGTCATGGAAACTCAATCAAGCACCAAAGAAACAATTCTATGAATAATTACAAGCAACTGGCATCTAAACATAAACAACCATGCTCCAGATGTGGATCGCATCATGTACCCAGAAATTGTCCAACTTACAAAATCTATCACAATTTCCACATGTTAAATTATTTTTCCAGTGTCTGCAAACAACCAAAAAAACAATTACCAAAGCAGCAACAGCAACAAGTTTCAGTGACTGTTTGCATCCAAATATAGCTTATATTGGTGCTATATCAACCTCTGAGGAATGTGAATGGTTTCAGCAAATTCATATCAATAATTGTTCCATTACCTTCAAACTAGATACAGGTGCCCAAGTAAGTGTGCTTCCCTTATCTGTGTTCCAAAGCTTAAACAATTGTCCATCAATTCTTGCAAGTGCTCTTAAAGCTTAAAGTAAAAGTTTATCATTAGAAAATATGCTGGTGATGCTTTACCAGTAATGAGAGAAAGTGCTTTCAAGTGTGTAGTGAACAGTGTGTGTTATGGATTAAAATTTATTATTGAGGATCTTAACATGCAAACAGTATTAAGTGCGGATACATGCACAGCTTTAAATATAGAATGAATAGATTCTTATGCACAAGTGGAAGGTACAAGATGTTTCACGAAGGACTCCTAACCTTGAAAATAAATAACTCGGAAATGGTGATAGATAGATAGAAACATGAAACCAGTGGTATGTTTATTAAAAAAATCATAAAAATCTGATACAGAAACCTCACAATTTTAGTAACAAATTGTGACAATAAATGGCGCTGCAAGTATAACCATAAGCAGGCTGTATAACATCAAAAGTGATTCAAAATGTGCACCTTCACACAACACACATGTCACAAATGAAGAATGAAATTGCCAGTGACTCTTTGCAGTATGTCACTGGAGATCAACACACAAGCTTGACAAATAGCCTCCTCCAGCTCATCGAGTGTTAAAGGATTGTTGCGATAAACAATGTCCTTCAGTGTCACTTCTGGAATTTCTTTTACTATATGCTAATAGCGATCACGTTTCAACGGCAAAACTTTGACAACTGATTGTTCTTGCTGTCTGAGCTGTCTTTATAGGGATCCATAATGCTGCCTGGAGTGCCATCTATTGACGCTATTTTTAATTAAAATGTTGAGGTGTCTGTATAAGATTCTTATGTTTTTTTTAAATAAACACACTACTGATTTTATGCTACTATCTATCATTATTTCCGAGTTATTTATTTTCAAAGTTAGGGGGTCCTTTGTGAAACATCCAGTATAATGTTAACACTGTAAATACAAATTTTTGTGCAAGTGTGAATTCACAATCTAATTTAAATCCTGTTTCAATAAGTATTACTCTGCATTCTCTTTCATCTACTAGTGCTGATTCTAACTCATCTAATGATATAAATTCACATCCATTTAAATTATTATAAATTCTGGAAGAGTATAATAATATATTTGAGGGTGTAGGTCATTTGCCTGGTAAACATAAAATTATTTTACATGAAAATGCAACACTTGTTACAGCTGCTTCTCGTAAGACACCATTATCATTAGAAAATAAACTTAAAGATGAAATCCTAAGAATGGAGCAGGATGGTATAATTGAAAAGATAAAAAAATCTACTGATTGGATAAATCCAATTGTTATAGTTTCCAAGAAAGATGGCTCAAAAAGAGTTTGTCTTGATCTTCAACAAGTATATTAAAAGACATTATTTTCAGATTCCTTCACAAGACCAACCGTTGTCAAAGTTCAAGGATTCTAAAATCTTTCCTATTCTTGATGCCAAAAATGCATTTTATCACATTCAACTAGATGAAGACAGTTCTTATCTTTGTTCCTTTATAACCCCATTTTTCAGCAATGCTATTTGGATTAAATTGTACTCCTGAAGTGGACCAAATACCTATGGTTAACATATTTGAAAATTGTCCAGATATTGTCCATATTTTCATGATGTTTTGGGGTACAGTGCAATCTTAGATTATGATTGTAGAAATTAAAGAAAGTATTACAAATTGCAAGAGAAAGTGTACTGGAACTAAATAAAGATATGACTCTAATTGCAGTTTCTAAATTGTAATATTTGGGTCATATAATTTCACTCGATGGTCTTCCTCCTGATCCAAAAAAGTGCTAGCTATTGCAGATTTTTCTGTGCCTACCAATAAACAAGAATTGACGAGACTCTTACGTATGGGCCATATATCTTTTTTAAATTTGTGCCTAAATTTTCACAGGATATAGAATGAATAGACTCTTCTGTACAAGTGGAAGGTACAAGGTGTTTCACGAAGGACTCCTAACCTTGAAAATAAATAACTCGGAAATGGTGACAGATGGATAGAAACATGAAACCAGTGGTATGTTTATTAAAAAAAATCATAAAAATCTGATACAGAAACCTCACAATTTTAGTAACAAATTGCGACAATAAATGGCGCTGCAAGTATAACCATAAGCAGGCTGTATAACATCAAAAGTGATTCAAAATGTACACCTTTCACACAACACACGTCACAACTTAAAAGATCTACTTAAGAGATCTACTAAAAATGATACAAACTGACTATGAGATTCTCATCATAATGCTTTCTTGAGAGTTAAAGACTTGTCACAGTCAACCTCAGTTCACCAGTTCTTTGATAAAGACAAACCCGTAGTGATGTCCCTTTTGATGCTAGTTCCTTTGACATTGGAGGTGTTCCCTCTTCAGAGCCACCAGCCAGTTGCATATACATCTGCAACTTTTTCTGAAGCTCAGTCAAGAAGTGTTTTCTACATATCTATAAATATTATTTTTAGATTCGACACAAGTATATCTCATTACATAACTGGAAAATACCAATTTCAACCAATAATATTCTATTACTTTTATCTAAAAAAGTACACCATCAGTTCAAAAATTTGATAAATTTTTAAATTTGAATTCTAAAAATTGCCTTTAAATTCTGTTTCAAAGTTTAAGTCAAAACACATTAAACTATCAATTGACAATAACCACCTTCACCTTCAAAACACAATACAATAATTTAACAATGCAAAATTTCTAAACAGTTTTTCAAACACTATTCCCAGTTTAGGAGCTTCAACCAGTTTGGTTTTTACTATATGTATCTATGACATATTAGCTAGATTAATCCCATTAAAACCAGTTTGATTTCTTCAGATATACATAAATCAACCAACTAATCCACCAGTTTGGTGTCAAGAATATTCAGATCAAAAAGTAGTATAGTTTTTCCCTATAATTCAGAACACAACTTAACAAAATCAGTTTGATATTTTACTTTTTATTGTACATGACTTGTTAATCATTAATATCTACCAGTTTGGCATTAACACACTTTTTGTACATATCTTAAACTTTAAGATTTTAACTAATCCATGAAATATATAATTTAATAAACCGGCAATTGTGAACTGCTACTTTTAAGAAACACATAAGCCAACCCGACATTCCAAAACCCCAGTGAACCATAATTATAAATTTTTCTCAATACGACAACAAAAGGCATATTCCACTGCAATGGAGAGAAAGCCAAAAGAAAAAAAAAACCTTTACATTAATCAAGACCTTTCTCAGCGGAAGCTCCAAATTTTAAAATGTAGCGAATAGACTTGTCACTCATTAAACCATGTGTAACTAAATTAGCACTATAATAGATGTTTTTACATCACACTTTCATTTCTTCATGAAACAACATATACTATGAAATAAAACGCAGTTAAAATGATACTTTTACAAATAAATTTTTTTCTTTAAAACACAAAATTCTAACTCCATCAAAACACCACCTTTCAGTTTACAACCCAGCCAACAAACATTGCCTCTCTCTCTCTTTCCCCATGTATCAACATGATGCTCTTCCACACCAAAGTGCTGTCTGTTGAATTGAAAAGAAGAAACAAATCCAATTCTGGGCACACAGTCAATACTCGCATCTTGTGAAATGTTTTGGATTCTAGGGCTTATCTGAGGTCACTACAGTAGTGTGCATCATCAGTTTTTTCAGCACAACTCCATTTCTTAGTGCATGAATCAAATTGAATAGAGCCTTCATGGCAGTTGATTACCATATGATCATCTAATATGTTTCCTTAAAGCTAAATGTGAAATCAGATTCACGGATGAAAATCCTTGTTCATATGGGGAAGTGCAGATAAGGATTTCAAACATGGACTCCATACATTTCATAGTATATAGGAAGCAAGGAAGCATTTTAAACCTTCTTTTGCATTTATTCTAGAAAATTATGACATGAAAAAATTATTTAGCCTAGTGCACCATGAGATAATTCACATTTACTAAAACATTCCCCTCACATTTCCAGAATTTAGTTCAGGAAAGTAAAGTGAAGCGAGACTTACTTGCTGCCTCTTTACTCATTAATAGAAATCCTCCAACTTTGGTAAGCAGTTTTTATTTGAAAACTGCCAGATATTTTAAGAATTAGTGCAAGAATTGGTCACTCACTACAATTGCTGGTATGGAAATTTTTTTAACCAGTCATACCTAAATATATACTCACCTTTTGATGAGGAGTGAATGTCATTCACTGAGCCTAAAAGGTGTTTCCCAACTTCTTGAACATCCTCAAGATTTCATAATCTTTCAAGAATTATATCATCTATATTATAATTTAACTTTTTAAAACTTTATAATCAAAAGTTGGTACTTCTTTGTTATAGTGTCCCCACAATTAAAATTTTTCCAAGATCAGTACCCAAGCTTATATATGCATGATATACATCAATATATATATAATATTAGTAACTTATACGACTCGTATATGTCTTAGATACATGTCATATAAATACATCATATTCGTGTTATATATGACTATAAAGTCAACCATGTCTTATAATTTGGTGATACATCTTGATTGCTTAGCGATTCCTTCTTAGGAACTGTGATAACAAAAAAGCACTCAAAAGTTTTATGATAGGGAGGATTAGCCCTCTACTTCTGTTTATATTTATTATAAAAGTAGAAGGAAAAATATAAGCTGTGAATGGTTGGTTGGTTGGTTGTATAGGGTTTTATGGCGCAAGGTCCCATTTGGGACAAGCTGCACCAAAGAAAAAATGTATTAAAAAATCCAAAAGGTTTAATGAGAAAATTATCTGGATGGGGATAAGCTGTGAATGAGCCCCCCAAAAAATTTTCAGACCCCCTCTGACTAGGTTGTCTGGTTATGGCCCTACCTAAGGCTGTTCTCAAATCCAAAAAAGATTATTTTCTGACACAATTTTAAATTCATTTTTGTTCAGAAATGGATGAAATTGGCAGGAGTTATTATTCAGAAACTATATTATAAAAATGAGTTTTCCATTTTTTGGTAAACTCAGATCTTTCAGAAAATACTGTCAAAGTCAGTGTTTTGAACCTAATTCCCTAGGCAGCAGAGTGAGAAAAAGGAAAATCATGTCGTCATATGACACAAATTGCTTATAACTCCATAAGTAATTTATTTATCAAAAAATGGAAAATTCATTTTGATTCCAAATCACTTTCCTAGTAAGGCCTGCCCATTTTATGCCTTTCCATTTAAACATGAATCAGAAAATGTGCCAGAAAGTTTCACGTTGTTGAGCTCATTTAAGAACCACCTTAAACAAAACAAAAAAATCAGAAGTTGGCAGTTATGCATTAGAAAAAAATATATACAAATAAATATAAATAAAAAATAGAAAAGTAAAATACTTTTATGAGACTCTGGAGGAGGTATCTTGGCAGATGATAAAATATATACATTTTCGTTGGTTTGAAGAGCTTCTTTTAAATAATAACCAGGCCGTGGAAGTTGAAGACTTGGAATCACGGACTCCAACTCTATTTCTGGATAGAAAGAAATAAGTACCCATTAATGACAGAGAATAATCAGTGAACGAAACAAAAAAAACTACCAACCCATTATAAAAGAGGCAAAAGCACCCACAGAACAAAATCCAAGAAGGGAGAAGATTTTGGGACAAATATACCTGTATGAGTTGCAATTTTCCAATTGGGCAAAAAATGTCCACACCAGGATTTGAACCAGGGACATCTAGGTTGAAGCAGCTAATGCTCTGCCAACTGAGCTATACCAGATGAATCTGAAGGACCTAATTCACCCGGCGAGCCTTATTGATCATAACATCTGATCTGATATCTGAATCAGCTCAAGAGAATAAATCACAGGTATTGGAACTCCGGTAAAAGCTGAAAACGTAATTACATTAGATTAATTTTAACACAATTATTCTAATTGGTAAATAAATCATATAAGTTGCAATTTTCCAACTGAATGAAAAATGTCCACACATTTTTTGTCTAGTTGAAAAATTGCAACTCATGTGATTCATTTACCAATTAGAATAATTGTGTTAAAATTAATCTAGTGAAATATAGTGCTGCCTAGGTTACTTTTCCCTCCCCTAAATAGAAAATGTAAATGATAAAAAAAAAATAAATAAACTAAGAATTTTTTTGTCAAAACCCTACATGCAAGACAATTTTTAAACAAATTTTAAAAAAGAACAATACAGAAATGTAAAAATAATAATTTTGAAAAATCAGCTTCTAGCTTTTTTTGCTTTTTTCAAAATGAAGAATTTAAAAAGTTTATTATTTTTGTCATTAACCACTTCAACGGCTGTAGAGATAGGGAAACAACCTTGTTACCCCTGACTAGCACTGGGCGATGCATCGATACATCGCGAAAAAACGATTTAAATCGTAAATCGTCAAACCGGTTTCTTGATCTTTCGTTTAGCGATGCATCACACGCGCATCAGATCTATGATGAACGAGGGCAAAGCTTTCTCCCGCGATCTTCAAAACGCCACAACGCATGCATGAACTAGACCGGTGTCAGAGATCGTCTTCCCCTCCGATCTTTGATGTGCATAACGACGCATGCGCGAACGAGACCGGTGGGAAAAGGGCGATTTCGTTTCTCCTCTGCAGGTCTTGCGTTTCCAAAGTGGATAAACAACGCTCCCGTGAAGCATCGTTGAGAGATCGCATCGTTAATTTAGTGGACATCGGGATTATCCAAAATCGATGCCGATCGCAAATAACTGCATGCCCAATTACAAGTCTGTTTTTCTAGCTGCATAAATGATCAGTGAGCAGCACCACAATGTTCATTTGAGAAAAAACTGCGATACGATTTGTGAAGTATATATATTTCCATGAATTAGTCCCTTAGAACATGTGCAATAAGCATTCAAAAACTGATAAATTTCAACTGTCGGGGGAGGGGGGGGGGCGAATTATTTTACGAATTTTTTGCGAATTATTTCACATTTAAGTTTAAGAGATAAAATAGGGCCAAGGGGGATTTGCCTCATGAATTTTCAATTTAGATATCCATCTGAAATTAAAATTATTTTCTTTTTTCTCAAAGTCAGAGCAGTAAAATATTATTGGTTATAGTGCTTGTTCTATTATTTAGAATTTCTTTAGGAACTAGTTATTTGTCAGAATTAAAAGTGTAATACATCTAAATATCAGATATTAATATTTGGCCAGTACGGAAAATCGGGCTTCGCCCGCAAATCAATACAATCGTTACTGTTGAAGATAGTTGCTTAAAAGTTTGAGAGTGAATAGATAAGTGAAACCTATTAAAATATTACAAATTAAATTTTAGCCAGTACAGGAAGTGGTCTACGCCCGCAAATTGATAAAATCGCTAATATTAAAGATAATTGAATAAAAATATGAAGGTGAATAGTTAAGTGTAACCTATCTAAATATCAGAAATTGAATTTTGGGCAGTGCAGAAACGCGGGCTTCGCCCGCAACTAATCAATAAGATCGTTAATATGAAAGATAGTTGCTTAAAATTTGAGAGTGAATACACCCCGTGGCAAAATGTACGCGACGCTGCGACGGGCGTCGCAGACTTTTTAGGACACCTGCAGACTAAAAATATACAGTGATGCCGCGGACGCACTACGCGAAAAAACGGCAAACTTTGCCGAAGGATCGCAAAATAAACAGCGAATTTCGTCAAAGAATCGCGGAAAAAACACGAAATTCATTTAAAGATTGCGAAAAATGGCTAATTTCGTTGACAGATCGCGAAAAAGAAAACACAAACTTAGTCAAAAGGCCGTGAAAAAACGTGAATTTCGTCAAAAAAAAACATCAGTTTCGTTGAAGGATCACGTAAAAAGGATCGCGTTTTGCCGAAGGGCTACGGAGAAAACACCAACTTCGTCAAAGGATCGTGGAAAAAACTGTTAATTTCGTCGTCGGATCGCGAAAAAACGGCAAATTTCGTCAAATGATCGCCAACATTCTGGTTTTTTATATTATTTTAAGAATTAAAGCTCATTTTAAAAAAGATTCTTCTAATTAATTATAACATTTTTTAAAAATTTTTATTTATTTTTTGCAGCAAGTTTTATTATATTTTGCATTTTTGTCTGTAAACATAAGCCTAAAGGAAAAAGGTTTTTTAAAACATAATATAAGCTTATTGTGTATGTATAATAAATACTCTTAAATTTTATATTAAAATTACGACCATGTTTGTAATACTAAAAGTCTAATATCGTGATGCATCGCGATATCGCGATTTAGCCTCGATGATGTATCGCGATGTAGAAATCTTAATATCGCCCAGTCCTACCCCTGACTTATCTCGAAGCTGCCCATGAAGTAATTAAGGGAGATCCACCTTCCCCCCCCCCCCTCCCCATTTAAGATGATTCTTTAACACAGGAATATAAAAAGAAATACAGAACTAAAAATTGCCTTCCACAAGAGTTCAATGTATATTAATTTCTCCTTTGTCTTTGTGTTTATTATTTCTAGTTATTGGAGAAGAATAAATTAAAATTTTTTTTACAAACTGATGAGAGAAAAGAAAGTTTAGTAAACTAAATTAAAAAATCAAGGGAGGGAGAATGGCCCTTCCGTGCTCAGTACATTCAATTCAAGCATAGTCTTAAGTTATTATCAGACAGTAAGTAACAAGCATTAAAAAACAGAAAAATCATGTGTCATAGATTATGAAACACTTTCCAACACATTCAGAATACTGCAACAAAACTTCACTTATTTAATAAGGTGAATGAGAATGTCCAAGTAAACAATTAACATATAACCTATTTGAAAATAAATTTCAGCAATTACCATGCAAAGACATCTATAGATGCAAAACATTAGATAAATTTTAAAATGTATACTACAATTGAAAACACACTTCTAGCCATTATTGCTCATAGACAGTAATGTAACCGAATTCTTTTGTGTGTCCCTGTCAATGAACGATGAATCGTATGTCTTGGCATTAATGACAGACTGAATGCACAAATGAGCATCTTTAGTGAAAAAATTTAGTGCCAAATACATGTTTAAAAAAATCTAGAAATCAAACTTCTATGATACACAGAATTCTTTGAAGAAGTTGCAAGTATTTCTCGCCAAAGACAAAGTATAACTAGGAATGCTTGACAGTCAGTCAGTTAGCAATTTTGTAACATAGCACTTATAATGTTGGAAAGTGTTTCGTAATGTACGTGTCATGCATTATTTTCCTTTTTGGTGTATACTTGAAAAAGTCATAAAAGTAGAGAACAGGTTGTTACATAATTTGAATCCCATCACTGACTTTAAGTCACCCTGTTTGGCAACAGAATTATTTTTATAGAAAGTTCTGAACAGAAGAGTAAACAAGTACAAAAAAGAAAAATCATACTTCAAGTATAAATTATAAAGCACGTTCCAACACATTTAGAATGTTCTAACAAGACTTCACATTATAATATGGTGAAAGAGTATGTCTAAGTAAACAATTTAAAAAATGCATAACACATTTGAAAGCCTTTTCAGCAATCACAAACTATAGTCAGAAAAATATCCAAACTCTTTCATGCCGCCTTGTATAGGATCTAACGATTTGTAAGGTAGGTGATCCTGTTATGGTCATGTTCCTGATATGGCCATCACCCTATTATACATTAGCTAATCAAAAAATTTGCTAAATGACATGAGCATACCATGAAGGAACCTTCTAGTGTATCATGTGATCATTTGCCATTCAGCTAGGTTGTAGATTTTATGCAAATTTCCTATTTTATGTTTTGATGTAATCGCTTCTTGTTTTTATCTGATAAGTCTCCTTTATTTGCACATTAAAAAAAAAAAAAAATTATGAATATCATTATACTCTGTTCAGTTTTTAATACTCTATCAATTGGTGCTGTGGTTGATGGTGTATATTTTACAAGTTGTTTAAAATCAAACAATGTTTGTGAAATCTGACCTGCTCCTGATATGACCATCCAGGTCGCCCTATCAAGTGCACCATTCAAGAATAAAGACATTTTTATTTGTTCCAAGTACGATAAGTAATTTGTTTAAATAAATTTTTCAAATTCTAAAACGACTTCATATTTTTGCTAAATAAAAATTTTAATTGTAATGTTAATTTTGTAAACAACTTCATTTTTGATGAAAATTCCTGTTTCAAATCCACTTATTTTACACGAAAGTTATTTAATTTAACAGGAGAGCATTTTTAAATTGAAGAAAATCATGATTGGGAAACATGGAACAACGGTGGATATATCATGCGCACATGTTCCTGATATGGCCACTTGGTAGACTTTTGGAATTCAGTTTTTTTTAAACTAGTAAAACTATTTCTATGGGGAGTGCAATATTTTTTTGAAAGTCATATCAGGGCCATATCAGAGGCATCCACCTTATATACAGTACACAGTATGCTAAAATTTAGGAAAGGCACAGTTGAACGATGAATGCTACATACACCCAATTCTATAATAAGCATCTTGCAGTGTACCTTACTGATATATATAAATTTCAATATGTTTGAAATTTGAAATAGTGTAATATTACTATAAATGCTACAACACTTCATTTTCAATAACAAACATGCCATGGTAAACCATATTAACATACATAAATTGTATGGCATTCCAAGTAAATTTATTGCAGTTAGAGCACAGTCAGACTGCAGACACACAAACTGAATTCATAAACACTTTTCATAGTAACTATTTCTCTTTTCGATAAAAATATTACACAACATTATTTTTTTCTTTTGGAAATTTTCATATTCTATGCGGCAAAAGAGAACATATTGAATAGGTTATTTGTCAGAGAAAAATAACAGACTGGTCATAATTCTATTGAGCTAAAACCCCCAATTAACAATTAACACATTCAATATGAAAAGTGAATCTCAGGAATAATAATGTCTTTCTTTTTACCCTTTTCTTTATCAATGTAGAGTTAATAAATTATCAAAGTATAATACTTTATTAAATAAACAATCTGCTCATATTAAATGTAACTTAATGATAAAAGAGGAGGATACATAAGTATTGATTCCCCCTTCCCCAATCCCTCATATAAGTCTTTTAAGATGTTTTGATTGCTTTAATATAATTGCTTTAGGCACATCATATATAAGCAGGAGTGATTTATATTTATCTGTAAACTTATTATAAAGAGTGTCTAGTGTAATTGCATTGACAACAACTAAAATATCTGTCACATCCAGGGCTTGACAAATGTAATAGCCAGGTTGCCACTGGTGACCAAGTTTTTTTTAATCTGGCACACAAATTGTTTAATTCGGTGGTTTGATTTGATTTGATTTTACTTTATATTATTTTGTACAAAAATTGACCTAAGACATGAGCACAAATGGCATTTTTTTCTCTCGTATTTCATAAGACGTCTTATTATAGAAGTTAGAAATTTACAAAATAATTGTAAATTTCAAACAAAAAAATTATATTCAAACAAAAAACTTTTCTTCTGTTTTTAATTAGACAAAAATAAGTGCACCAATTGTAAATTTTAAAATAATAAAATTAGAATTATTTGACCAACTTCCTCAGGGAAAAAAGGTAAAAAATTATTAGCCGGCTTCACTATTCACATCTAATACAGATTTTGTAACACTGAACTATGCAGACGTTTGAAACATTCGGCACTCAACATTTCCTGTACATGCTGGTTAATTCAGACTTTAACAGTTCTTTTCTTTTCTTTTTTTTTTTTTTAGAGAGATATATAATTTTGATAAGTTTCATTAGAAAACTTAGTTTATATTATCTTTTTAAATTATGTTTTATTGTAAACTATGTAACTAATAATGCTAAACTATGCTTGTTATTAATTTTTCTTAAATCATAAAACAAAATTTGTTTTTTGAGAAGCAATGATGAAGGAGTAATGGAGGGGGAGGGGGGGGATATTTTTTTACTGGATACTAGAATTTTCTGCTGGTTACCAGATTTTATCAAATTTGTAAATCCCTGGTAACAATGATTATATTTTCAGTGGAAATATCATCAATACACAGTGGCACTAGCATTGGGGCTGTTATCAAACAGTTTCCATCTTAGTTTAAGTCATTAGAAGTGTTTTATCAAGTTTCTAGAGAAGTTATGAAGAAGCCTAGTAATTAAGGTTGCACTTACAAGTCATGATCTTAAAAACAAGATACAATTTCAGTGAAAAAAGTGATTAACTGTTAAAAAAAAGTGACTAAAGAGAAGAATATTGACAGACTTCTATGCCTGCCATATTCCATGCTGCCATCATATATTTTTTTCATATATGTGCATAATAAAATAAAACATATATTTAAAAACACTACAATGGTGTTAGGAATGCTTCATACAGAAATAAATCAAATTTTTTATAACTGAAACACAATAAAATTTACTAGATAAACCTATGCTTCTGATTTTGTACAACATATTTAAACCATTTTTTTTATTTATTTTTTAATCAATGACAGATGCAGTAAACATTGATCATAAGTTGTATTAAAAGTCAAAACCACTTTCTAAAAAAAAAATAAATCACACTATGTGTGGAGGAGAGGGAAAATGGATACTTACACATCTACTTCCTTTAGGAGGATATAGAAAGAAATATACTTTTTACATTTTTTTCTTACAAAGGTATTTAACTCAAAAGTCAAACAAATTGAAAGTTACACTGTCTCTGAATCATTGAACTATAGAGGGTTCACTGCAAATGAAACACCAAAGGAAATGTAATTATAGTTTATATAGAAATGTATGTATAAAACCTACTTTAAATAAATTAGCTTTATGTTACTAGCTTTCTAGAATTATCAATGATATCAGCATCAGTCTATGTCTTGATGAAAAGGTGTTTGTGCCACAAAACATTTTACAAGTATATATCAAAAACATTGAAATGTTTTTAAGATTTCATAAACAATGTGTAAAATTTTAATTATTTTTTTTTTAAATCACTGATTAACCAGAACTACATTTTAAGGTTGTTAAGACAAAAATTACATTTATGAAAAACAGAAACTTAGAATACATGAAATGGCAATGAATTCAATGTGAACTGAGACATAAATAATAAATTAAATCAAAGGTCTGCCCTGCTCCCTGCTGTATAAAAGGTGATCGATAAAGCAGCTACTTCACCATTTCCCAATGGTTGGGAAATTCAGATAAATGGTAACTCATTACCTAATATAATTATCCAAATATAGTCTTTATCAGCAGAAAGTAAGACATCTGATGCAATTTATTCAATTTTAAGTGACTTTAAGAATGATAAAACTGAAAATTTTTCTACAAGTAGAAATTTCAAAGTTTTAATATTTTTACATAAAGTATGTGTCATGCAATATTTTCTTTTTTCGTTTATACTTGAAAAAGTCATAAGAGTAGAGAACCGGTTGTTATATAATTTGAATCCCATCACTGGACTTATTCATTACTGACTTTAAGTCACCCTGTTTGGCAACAGAATTATTTTTATAGAAAGTTATGAACAGGAGAGTAAACAAGTACAAAAAAGAAAAATCATACTTCAAGTATAGATTATGTTCCAATAGATTCACGTTCCAATACATTTAGAATGCAGTAAGAAAACTTCACAGTATAATTTGGTGAAAGAAAATTTAAAGTTAACTAGTCTAAGTAAACTATTTTAAAAATGCATAACACATATGAAAACCATTTCAGCAATCACCAACTATAGTAAAAGTAATATCGAAATTCTTTCATGCCGCCTTGTATAGGATCTATAGATTTATAAGGTAGGTGCCCCTGTCATGACCATCCCCCTATTATACTTTAGCTAACCAAAAAAATTGCTAAATGGTATGAGCATACCATGAAAGAGCCTTCTAGTATATCATGTGCTCACTTGCCATTGAGCTAGGTTGTGGAATTTTTTGCCAATTTCCTATTTTATATTTTTGATGTAGTCGCCTTTTGTTTTTATCTGATAAGTCTTCTTTTTTCTGCACATTAAAAAAAAAAAATTATGAATATCATTATACTCTGTTCAGTTTTTAATGCTTTATCAATTGGTGCTGTCGTTGATGGTGTATATTTTACAAGTTGTTCAAAATCAAATGATTTTTGTGAAAGCTGACCTGCTCCTGATATGGCCATCCAGGTGGCCATATAAAGTGCACCATTCAAGAATAAAGACATTTTTATTTGTTCCAATCATGATAAGTAATTTGTTTTAACAATTTTTTTAATCTCTAAAAGGATTTCATATTTTTGCTAAATAAAAATTTAAATTGTAATGTCAATTTTGTAAACAACTTCATTTTTGACGAAAAATCCTGTTTCATATCAACATTTGAATAACAAAAAGCATTATTGAGTATCATGTATACTTATTTTACTCCAAAGTTATTTAATTTAGCAGAACAGCATTTTTAAATTGAAGAAAATCATGATTTGTGAAACATGGAACAATGGTAGATATCATGTGCACATGTTCCTGATACGGCCAATTGGTAGTCTTTTGGAATTCAGGTTTTTTTAAATTAGTAGAACTATTTCCATGGAGAGTGCAATACTTTTTTTTTTGAAAGTCATATCAGGGCCACCCACCTTAGCACAGACAGACTGCAGACATGCAAACTGAGTTCATAAACAGTTTTCAACTATGTTAGAAGGTGTTAAAAAAAGAAAGATCACTAGTGGTGAAGTTGAAAATTTTACATACCAATGTTTGGTGTATTTCTGAAAACTTCACTTGTATTTCTGAAAACTTCAGAATCATGTAGTGGCTTTATGTCTTGGTCAACATAAATGCCTAACAACTTTGTCAGGCTTCTGAGAGGACGTTGAAAACCTAAAGAGGCAGAAAAAATATCAACATATTCTGGAAAAATCAGACCACTCAAGTATGTGAGAAAATGTTAAAAAATACACTTTTTTAGGTATTTGTACAACTTTTAGGAAGCTTTCAATACAAAAATGTATAAAGCTACCTATTGCAGCCGTTCGGAGGAAAGCAGTTCCGGAAAATTTCGATATATTTTCACTGATCATGACCCCCAGACCACCCTCCGTTCAAATGTTGATTTATATATATATATATATATCTGACCTATGTCATACGATAACGCTCGTATTTATAAATCGATTTTGATGAAACTAATTGTGTGTATGAAGGTCACCAATGTCTCGACCGAGTTCGTTGGCCAGCTTGATCATTCTTGAAACAAAATGGTGGCCATTTAAAAATTTAAAACTAAAATAAATATATAAAAAAATTAAAAATTAAAAATTATTTTTTAATTACGTGTTAGGCCTTGATACAAGGATTCCAGAGCATTTTTTGGTTTACCTCTATCTTAAAAAATGGCTGAGATAGAGCAGTTTGAAATTCTAGGGTGGCTGACATTTTGAAACAAAACAGCACATTAACGCGATTACTCGTAAATTATTTTCTTTCATTGTTGTAATAATTTTCCCAATCATATGCATAAAACTATATATTCATATACGTTAGCGCCAAAATTGGCGACATTGGAAACAAAATTGGCGTCAAAATTAGCAAAATTTGTGACATTTGGCGAAATATTGCCAAATTTGGGGACCAAAATAAGTCTTTATAAATGAAGCCAATTTGGCTATTGCTCAATAATTTGGCGAAATTCTTATTCAAATTAAGTATTAACGAATCTTTTGTAAACGTTTCTTTGCATTTTAACTTGCTGTTTTCGTGTAACATTAGCTAAAATTTTAAAACGAAGATATAGGAAAGCTACCTTTTCCTCCCGGTACAGGCCGGAAGGACTTTTTTACTTTAAGGATAATATAAAAAAAAAGTTAAGCAGAATGAACCTTTGAATTTGAATGGTTTTGATTTACCATTCAAAATTTTTTAAACTCAACCAAACAATTTCAAGAAAAATCAGGTTTCAGTATCGATCAAAAAATTTGAAGGCAAATATACAGGGTATCTACTCTTAATGTTTTCCAATATCTAATTCCTAAACTATCAATTTTAGAGGAAAAGTTCTAATGGCGAAAATATTTCAAATATCATCCTATTAAAATTCATTTGCACCAAAATAATTATTTTTTTTAAAAGTTGCAAATTCTAATTTTAGGTACTTTACCATTTAAATAACACAAGTTATAGTTTGTGCCAAAGCGAAAAATGTGGTTATCTATTTCTCATCCACAGTAATCATACAGTAATCTGATTCTAAATTGTTATTTCAAATTATTTTTTCTTTCAAATTTCCTTTTGAGGCCCATTTTGTGAAAAGTAACATTTTGTTATGAAAGATGTAATTCAATTATTTAAATTGAAACCAAGAAATCATTAACAATAACTTTTTTTAAGGCCTTCAGTTAAAGTTTTCCTTTCTGGCGAACTTGCTTTGTTTGCAAATGACACATTTTAAAACCTAACAAATAAAAATAATTAATGAAGAATATGTATTTATGAAATGGAATTTTGTGAAGGACCCATTTTAGTAAGAGGAATTTTGTAAAATAATCCATTTTATTAAGTAGAATTTTGTGAAGGAATCCATTTTATTAAGAGGAATTTTGCTTTATAAAAGGAATTTTGTGAAGGAGCCTGTTTTATTAAGAGGAATTTTGTGATGGTCTGTAAATAGGCCTCAAATTTTGCCTGGACTGACCCTTGCAATAGCCAAAGGACTGGCCATTGGACAATGTTGCATTGCAGTTATATTTCATATTGTAAAAGTTGTTCATTAAAGTAGATAAATTATGTATCCCTGTTTTTGAAGTCCTAAAATGACATTGTGGTGACGTTGAACAAAGATATAAACACAGAGACTTGATTTAAAGATTACCAGATCACATTTTCTAATAACTGCTGTTTAAGTTACATATTTCTAGCGTACATCCACTGATTTCTGCAAATATTTTGTCAATTTTAAAATCTTCAAATTAATCTTATTATTCTTTAATCTTAGTGTAATTTATATAGCACCACTGGCATGGAAATACAAAAATAAATAAAGTAAAATAGCTTATTTAAAGAACACTTTTTTATAAGCCTTCAAAGTTTATCTTGAAAATCACACCTCATTTCATGACTACAATTGACGATTTTCACAAAAAAATTCTGATAAAGTACATGAATAAGACGTAGGCACCAAACCTGAAAAATCACTACTTTGATTACACTTGATAGAAAGCACAAGCTTGAGAATTTATTTTTAAAATTAGTATTTTTGCTTTGTTTCTATTTTAAGATATGGGTAACAGGAAAGAAAATAAAACATTAAACTATATTTTTAGGATTTCTAAATTGATTTCTCAATGTATAATTGCAAATTAATTAATATGAAACTATTAATTCATAAAAGCATATTTTATAAATTATTACACACTAACTTTTTTATTGATATTTTATTTTTTTTATTTTAAGTTTTTAAAATTGAATTGTTGCAGTTCAACAGCCATTTGGCCATTTTTGGCGAGCTTGTTGTACCGCATCATTAAATAGATTGTTGTCAATGTGTATGCATTTGTAACCTTCAAGAATACTTGCCAATTTATCAACTTTGGTGGGTAAAAGGGAAAAATGCCTTAAAATTAATTCATTAAATTTTAATTAAGTTCTAAAAGTATTAAAATGTTGCATTGTCATTGGAAACAGACCTGTGAACATATTTTTTTTAATTCTAGCTTATCAGAAAGTTACTGAAAAATCAATTACAAAATTTCATCTTTACATATAAAAACAAAGTTGAGTTAAATAAACGAGTGTAATAAAACAGGACGCAGGGACTGTATCAAAATACAAATTTTGAAACTTTATTTTTTTATCTTTTAAATAAATGGATTTTCATGGGATGAAAAATGTCTAAAACATTTTTACAACCAGAACTATATCTCTAAAACTAATGGTTTTTAGGAATACGTTATTGGACAACGATAAGAAGAGCTAAATTGCAAATGAATGTAACCAAAATGCAGAAAAAACTAGTATTGGTAAACATGTAAAAAACAATTAAAGTTGTTATTGCATTTCTATGGCTAGCACAGCAAACATAAAAAAAAGAAAAGAAATGTAGGGATGGCAGCTTTATGGAAAATTTCAGAAACAGAATACAGTAGAAGATCTTTATAACGCAAACCTAAAAACACGAGGTTGTGTGCTATATAGAATTTTGCGTTATATAGATCACATTTCACACTTCATTAAATTTAGCTTGTAAAACATGGCCAAATATGTGTGAAACATACCAAAATACATTAGAGTATGTTTATATTGCAGTCTATATTACCAGGAGTTGTGCAGATTATAATTTTTTTTCATAATATAGATCATTCCACATTGTTCAATTTAATTGATAAAAATTGTTCAAACATACCTGTATCAAATCGTAACAATTTTTTCAGTAATTAACTTTGAATTAAGGAGATAAATTTGAACAAATGTATCAAATTTAGTCCTCTAGAGAATAGCAACTATTTATAATGTGGGAATTCAGGTGTTTCTTAACTGAAAATTCATTGTTTACATCTGAGAAGTTGTGCGTTATATGGAGAATTGCGTTATAAAGATCTTCTACTGTATTACAAACATCATTCTGTTGAATGAGAATGTTACACATTTTTTTTTTTCATATTCTAGGCAGCAAAAGAAAAATACATTGGATAGGTTATTTGTCAGAGAAAAATAACAGACTAATCAGGATTCCAGTGAGCTAAAACCCTCAGTTAACACATTCAATATAAAAAGTGAATCTCGGAAATAATATAAACTTTCTTTTTACCTTTTTCTTTATCAATGTGGTGTTAATAAAGTATCAAAGTATCATATATTATTAAATAACCAATCTGTTCATATTAAATATAACTTAATGATAAAAGAGATGGGTACATAAGTATCGATTCCCCCCCCCCCCTAACCCCTGATGTCTTGTCTTTTTCTGTTTTAAATATTATTGCTTTAAGCACCACATCATATTTAAACTGCAGTGATTTACATTCATCTGTAAACTTATTATAAAGAGTGTCTAGTGTAATTGCTTTAGCAACAACTACAATATCTGTCACATCGATTACATTTTGAGTAGAAATATCATTAATAATACACAGCATCACTGATATTGTGGCTGTTACATAAAAGTTTTCATCATAGTTTAAGTCATCAGAAGTGTTTCATCAAGTTTCTACAGAAGTTATGAAGAAGTCTAATAGGTAAGTTTGAACTTATAAATTACACACAAGATACAATTTCAGCAAAAAAAGTGACTAAAGGTGAGAAAAGTGACCAACCTGGATGTCTGTGAAGCATATATAATTTTTTTTTTGTGTATATCAATATGCACATAATAAAATAAAATAAAACATATATTTTAAAAAACCATAATGGTGTTATGAGTGCTTCCTATAAAAATAAATCAAATCATTATAATTGAAATACAATAAAATTTGTTAAATAAACCTATGCTTCTGATCTTGTACAACACATCTAAACCATTTTTTTTAATCAATCAGAGGCAGTAAACACTAATCCTATATTATAAGTCAAAACATCTTTAAAAATAATATTAATAAATTACACTATCTGGAGGGAAGGGGGCAAAATGAATACTTAGGCACCCATCTCTTTCAGGGGATATAGAAAGAAATGCATGTTTTTACATTCTTTCTTATGAATGTACAGGGTGGTTAAAATTAAACTGATGGTACTCAGAGGCCCATAACTCCGGTTCTACCAAACGGATCCGAATGAAACTTCAGATTAATGTTATGTAGATCATGCAACTGAGGCTTTCATAAAAAAAGTTTCAAAATTTGCCACCAGGTGGCATTTTAACAATATAAAATGAAAGATAATGATTAAAAAATCAAAGAATAATTGAATATTTTATTTATTTACACACATGTGTGCTCTATGTGCATGCCTTGGCAGTCAACATTATGCTGAAAGTGTACTACCACGTTATCAATGACCGCATGCAAGATATCAGTAGAAATGACGGAGACATGGTGTACGATGCTAGCTTTCAAGTATGCTAAATTAGTTACACATCTTTGATAAACATGATCTTTAAGAAAACCTCACAGCCAGAAGTAAGATGGGTTCAGATCTGGTGACCTTGCTGGCCAGGAAATCGGGAGTATGCGAGATGACACGTTCATCAGAGAAGTTGGCTTGAATTACATTCTTTACACATCTCACCGTATGAGCAGTTGCTCCATCTTGCATGAATATTGTGGTAGTCAAACAGCCTCTTTGACTTAATGCCGGGACAACATGATTCTCCAGGAGTTTGCTGTATCGGTCACCTGTTACTGTACATCTAACAAACCCATTCATTGTGACTTCCTCGAAAAAATATGTGCGCAAAATAAAATTTGCCGTGAATCCACACCAAGCCGTAACGTATGGGGAATGTAGTGACTGTTGTTGTACAGCATGAGTATTGGTGGAACCCCATATAGGGCAATTCTGGGTGTTGACAGCACCATCTAAGTGAAAATGAGCCTCGTCTGTCCATAAGATATGTGATGGCCAGTATTCATCCACTTGCATCCTCGCCAAAAAACGCAACGCAAAATCAAGACGAACAGAGTGATCTTGTGGTTTCAACTGTTGCATGATATGCATTTTGCAAGGATAGTTCAGAAGTTTGTGTAAAATCATGCGCATGGTTGCCCATGGAATGTCCAATGCTCATGCTTTTGAGTGACCACTTGCAGAATTTGCAGATGCCTCAGCTATTGTAATTGCAACTTCCTGCACAATCGCTGGCTCAGTTGCACGTTGTCTTTTTCCCAGTGCAACATCCAGAGAATCATTTTTTTCAAATTTATGAATCATGCATTTAACTGCATTTACAGACATGAGTCCTCTCCTTAAGTTTTTCATCCGTCGATAAGCATGGAGGGCTGCCGAAGCATTGCTCTCATTCTGATAAAAAAGTTTTACGATCAAGGCGCATTCCTTCTCGTTCAGCGCATGGTCACTGTGGACGAATGATTTCTTTGAACAATACGTTTCTCTTTTATAGTGAAATTGCACTAACTACTCATTTGCATATGGCTTTTAGAGTACAGCGCCATCTGATAACGAAATTTCAAACTTTTTTTTTTAATGAAAATCTTAGCCGCATGATCTATATAACATATATCTGAAGTTTCATTCAGATCTGTTCAGTAGAACCAGAGTTATGAGTCTCTGAGTACCGTCAGTTTAATTATAACCACCCTGTATTTAACTCAAAAGTCAAACAAACTGAAAGTTAGATTGTCTCTGAATCATTCAACTTTTGAGGGTTCACTGTAAATGAAACACAAAATGAAATGTCATAATTCTAGATTATATATAGAGTTTAATCTAGGAAAAAGATATTTGTAGCTTTTTGGCTAATTGCAACCAATAACTGTTAGCCAAATAAAAATAGCTTTAGCCAAGAAAAAAAAAACTTATTTATACAAAATTTCTATATAAGTGAGTGAGTATTATTTTTAATTATGCAAGATACAAACAGTACATCACTATGTAAGATTGACCCTTCGAGATTTGGCCATACATCACACATCAAATGCTTTCTTAAATAGAAATTCTTTTTAAACTTCCCCTTCCAAATTAATCACCATTAAGTTACTCACATTTTTGATTGTCAGTCAGTCTATTTCTCAAGTCAGTTTTTGTTATATTCACAAGACTCGATCCCCTTTCACAATCTGCTGTAGACAACAGAATTGTTGCTACAAATTCATACAAGGAAGTCACATTGGAAAACATGTCAGTAATGCCATCTTTATGGAAAAAAGAATATAATCAGCTGGTTTCATTTCTTTACCGCTTGTAGCCAGAACCTGCATGAACAACTTCCATTCTGGAACCGTTTTGGTTTCATTTCCTAAGTTGGGATCATCAACAAAAAATAAACAAACTATTTTAATTTCCTCAATACTTGTTTAATGCAAATGACGTCACAAATTTTGAAGTGAGTTGCTGGGACAGAGGTGGTTTGAGATTTTTTTCATGTGGCATCATCAGGTTCACGAAATGCAGGAACAACAAAATGGAAATGATATGTTTTTTTTTTGGCTGTTGCTATTTGGCTAATCCACTAAATGCTTTGGGGGCAAAAGGTGTTTTCAGTTAGCTTCTTGGCTATTTGGCTAGCTCTAGATTAAACCCTAATATAGAAATGTATGTATAAACCTACTTTAAAGATATTAGCTTTATGTTACTAGCTTTCTAGAATTATCAATGAGGTCAGCATCAGTCTATGTCATGATGAAAAAGTTTGCTACAAAAAGTTTTACAAGCATATCTCAAAAACATTCAAATGTTTTTAAGATTTCATAAGTGGCGTGTAAAACTTTAATTATTTTTTTTAAAAAACACTGTTTAACCAGAACTATATTTTAAGGTTGTTAAGACAAAAATTATAATTATGAAAAACTGAAACTTAGAACACATGAAATGGTAATGCATTCGATGTGAACTGAGACATTGATAATAAATTAAATCAAAGGTCTGCCCTGTTCCCTGCTGTATAAAAGGTGATTGATTAAGCAGCTACTTCACCATTTCCCAATGGTTGAGAAATTCAGATAAATAGTAACTCATTCCCTAATATAATTATCCAAATATAGTCTTTATCAGCAGAAAATAGACCTCTGATGCAATTGATTCAATTTTAAGTGACTTTAAGAACATGATAAAACTGAAAAAATTTCTACAAGTAGAAATTTCAAAGTTTATAGGATTTTTAAAAATAAATAAAATTGAAGTAGACGTTTTTCACAAATGTATTATGCCGTCATAGGTATGACAGTGGGTTGAAGAAAAAAAGATTGAAAAATTTTCAGGCTATACAAATGATAAACTTTTAGATCAGTTTGATAAAGGAATATATCAAAATATATTCCATTTCGAGTTCAATATATTGGTTTCAATGGTTTCTGCTAATGTTTGAAATCATTTTTAATTTTTAGTGCTTTTAAAAATTAATTTTAAAACTCTTTTCAAACAGCTGATTGAGTCAAAGCAACACTTACTGGTAGTTCACATATTACAACATAAGTTTCTCTATGCTAAAGACTTCTAAATAAGTGTGACCTAAGTCCCAGCCATTGCACTTAAACTACTGAAAACAATTTATATACAAAATAAGCCAAAGTGTTTTTTCTTCTTAAATACTTGTACGAACTCCTTTTCTTAATTTAAAAGGGAAGTAAAAATAATAAATTAAAAAGAAACTCTCAGCAAAGACACCTAACACTCAGTCTTTTAACTGTCTTTGATATGACATGAAATTGTTATTCCCCTAACAATGGATGAAAATGATCAATTTTTTTTTTTTTGAATAATTTTCTAAATTGGTTGAGGATTCAGATAAAATATTCCCCTGCAGCGAGCAAAGAGAAATCAATAGAAAAACTCTGAAGGTTTGAGTAGAAAAAAGAATTGAAGGATTCATATTCTAAGACACTCTCCATCCCACCCCATCCTCATATCAGAAATATATTTCCAATACATTCTTTGCATTTTTGCAAAGAAAGAAAGAAGAACATGGAGAAAGTTTTTCTATGTAAATAAAAAAGTAAAAATAGCTTTCTTAAAAAACACTCTTTATAAGCATTCAATGTTTCTCTTGAAAATCATGCCTAATTTCATGACTGCAATTTATGATATTTTTATAAAATTCCAATAAAATGCATGAATATGACATAGGCAATAGGCCCCAAACCCAAAAATTCACTGCTTGATAGAAAGCACAAGCTTGTGCATTAATATATATATATATATATATGATTTTTATTTCGTTTCTTTTTTAAGAGAGAGTAAGAGAAATAAAAAGTAAACATTATTCAAAAACTATTTTTTTTAGAATTTTTCTCAATGTATAATCATAATTTAATTAAAATTAAACTATTGATAAAATCATATATATTTTTAATTATTACTTGTTATTTTTTTAATTTATATCATTTTCTTCTTGTGTCCAAACAGTCCATTGAGTCAAAGCAACAGGTACTGCTAGTTCACATTTTACAAGTTAAAGTGGATCCGGTATTTGAGATTATAGTTTTTAATCCTCTTGTCTAGAAAAAAAAAGTTTCTCTATGCTAAATACTTCCACATCAGTGTGACCTATGTCCCAACCAATGCACTTAAACTACTCAAAACCATGAATGGAATGGGCCAAAATGTTCTATCTCCCCAAAAACCTTGTGCGAACTCTCTTTCCTAATTTAAAAAAGAAATAAATTAATTGAGGAATTAAAAGGAAAATAAAATTTCTCTCTGCAAAGTATACATAACATTCAGTCTTTTAACTGTCTTTGATCTGACATGAAATGTGTGGTCCTCTAACAATGAATGAAAGTGATTGAAAAGTTACTTTTTGGAATAATTTTCTAAATTGGTTACAGAATGGGATAAAATATTCTCCTGCAGTGAGCAAAGAGATAGGAACAGAAAGAAACTCCAAGGGACTGACAAAAAAAAAAAAAAAAAATGGGAGGATTAATTTTCTAAGACACTCTCCATCCCACCCCACCCACCTATCCCAAATATATTTCCAATAATTTCTTCACATTTTTTCATTGATTCATAGAACATTCAAAACTGCTTTCAGAAAGGTGAAATTCTACTTTTGAACCCAGTAACAGAATTTTCTGTGTCAATCTGCAACAAACTAAAATTTATCTGCAACCCAACAATGCTGACTAAGCTTACTAACTTGAAAAACAATAGTAACCTATTAAAGGGCTACTTCAGTCATGCAAAGGCACTCACAAGCAATTGATAAATCTATGGGAGCATTCTTTTTAAGTATCTCATCTGCATTTCTATATTGTTAACTATTTTTTTTTTTTTTTTTTTTTTTTGCATTGATTGTATAACTGAGTTGATCTCTACAAAGGTTGTTTTTAATTTTTTGATTTTGGTTGCAATTTTTTAAAAATTAGAGCATTTTCACTTTAGAAACTGGCTCTAAAAGGAAAAATATACTCATTAAAAAAAAAAAAAAAAAAAAAAAAAAAAAACTGCAACCAAAATTGAAAAAGCAAAAAAGGCTTAAAGATCAATCGCAGCTACCCAATGTAATATAATATATATATATATATACCATAAAATCCTGATTGTAAGCCCTTTTTCAAAAGCAGAAGAGAGTTAAATTTGGGAACGGGGGTTTATAACTGAGATTTTTTTTTTTAAGTCAAAAACATTTTTCATCATTAATTTAGAAGGAAAAAAAGTAAATAGGGACAGAAGTGAGAATCCTCTGTATTTTGTCAGATTTCCACTTGATCATCTAAACCTCCCCCCCCCCCCCCCCCGTAAAATCCCCCCTAAAAAACTTTTAATCTTAAAAAAAAATTTAACTTTTTAACTTTTCTTTTTTATTTGTTATTTTATTGTAACAATTAATAATAGTCATCTAACTCCCCCCCTCCCAAAATTACTACTTCCCCCTTTGACCCCCACTGGTACAAACATGTATTGTTTAACCTTTATATTTCTTTAATTTAATTTTTTTTATTCTTACAAATTTAATACTCTATACTAGCAAAAAATAAATAATCTATCACCTAATAAATAATATTCACCTCATCCAAAAATCTCTGCTTCTCGCAGTTTAAAATCTTTAATTATTTTTTCTGCTCTATTTGTGATTTTGTTGTAACAATATTTAAATAATCATCTAAATTATTTCTCATGCCTCCTACCTCCTGAAAAAAAGTCATCTTTTTTCCTTTGCCTCCCCCTCCCCTCACCCAACAGACACAGTCTGAGAGAAACAAATAAAGCATATATTTTTTAAAAAAGAGTTAAAGATTTTAAACTTTGTATGCAAAGGTGGAAGAGCAAAGCATAAATTTTGGATGAAATATTGTAGTTATTTATTTTTTACTTTTTGAATAGGGAGCAATATATTGGACAGAAGAATTTAAGATTCTCAAGATTTTAAACTTTTGTGCTGGGGGAAAGGGCAGAGAAGGGAAGTGGGCATTTCATGTAGGGGAGAGGAGCTTTCATTAACCCTCTGACCATTCAATTTTCTTTTCAAAATCATCTCGACCAATATCTTTACTATTATTACATATTTCACAGATTTAGCAAATTTATCATCTGCATTTTTCCCTTTGATGATGGAATTTTTAAAACAAAATTGTGTATTATATAAAATTTTCTAGAAATGTCTTGTTCCTGGAAATCACAGGATAAGCAGTGAGAGGGTATAGATTATAAAAACATGAGTGGAAATCAGTCAAAAGAGAGAAAATTATCTCGCTTGGATTTTTTAAATCAATTTTTTGCTCAAAAAAAGTTTGTTTGTTTTGGTGGGAGAGGGTTTATATTTGGGAATGGAAAAGAAAATCACAATTGTTTTAAAATGGGAGGGGGGCTTAGAATCAGATTCTATGTATATACCGGGTGGTTATAAAATAAGTATCTCTATTTGGAGCTGTCTGTAGCTTGAAGGAATAACCGGAATGAAACCAAAATCGGTACACTTACTTTTCGAGAAGGGAGAAGAAGAATGGAACAATAAAAAAATAATAAATGCAATAATCACTGACAGATGGCGCTTTTGAGTGTGAAATTTAATGTGTAATATTGTGTACCATGGAGGTGTCGCAACCCTCAATGACTTTACCACATGTCACAACATGTGCGAAACATCACTCCTGATGTGTTACATTCCACAGTTGAGCATGTCGTGTACCGCCTGGATTGTGTACTCCAGCACAATGACCATGTGGAACCTGAACATGATCGGCAATGCCATGCAAAAGCGTAATCACGTTCACTGTGACATTTTCCAATAAATTAGATGTTCCATCTGGTTTGACGCCTCAAATTTTTGTTCTTGTATTACACATTACATTTCACACTCAGTAGCGCCATCTGTCCGTGATTATTGCAATTATAATTTTTTATTGTTCCATTCTTCTTCCCCCTTCTTGAATAATAAGTGTACGGATTTTGGTTTTATTCTGATCATTCCTTCGAGCTACAGACAGTTCCAAATAGAGATACTTATATTATAACCACCCTGTATATTATATATTTTTAAATATCGAAATGCAAACAAGATACTTTAAAAGAATGCTCCCATAGGTTTAACATTACCTTGAGAGTGTATTCGATGACTGAAGCTCGACTGACCCTTAAATTAGCAAAATTTGCATTTTCAAAGAAAATATATTAATATGGTGTAATAAATGCAGTATATCTAGAGACAAAGTAAATTTTAGAAATTTTTAACTCTTTAAATCTCAGCTTAAAATCATCTCTTTTTAAGGTGTTAGATTAATCTGCAAGATCTGATCTGCAGTGACCACTGCCACATTGCACTGTTTCTGCTACTAGGGCTTCGGGAAGAACTCTAGTATGAGTGGTCGGCATCGACCTTCTACTTTCTGATAGTGAAAACAAGGTATAAAAGTGATCCAAAGAAAAAAAGGTGGAAAAATTTTCATGCTATATATACAGTGATAAATTCTTATAATATATGTATATATATATATATATATATAATATATCTATATTTATATATATTATATAAATATATATATAGTATATATACTTATAAAAGAGTAGCTTGATTTTCTCATAATCAACGCCAAGCCTCAACCATTTGTCCTAGAACAATGAAATTTGGAAGACATGTTCTTTTCACAATGTAGGCACCCACTAAGAAACGATTTTTGAAAATTCACACCCTAAGGGGGTTAAATAGGGGGTTGAAAATTTTAGATAATTTTGTCTTTTCGGCATATCTCAGCAGGAGTTTTAAGTAGGAGCGTGAAATTTGGGATAACAATTCCACCAAAGAATAGTTAAACATATATTTCATGTGATATTTGAAATTCAACCACTAAGTCAGTTAAATGGGGGCGGGGGGGGGGGGGGTCGAAAATTTTTGGTGATTTCACATTTTTACCATATCTCATCAGCAGTTTTAAGTAAGAGCGTGAAATTCAAGATCAACTAAACAAGATCAACAATCATCAAATCTACTAAAAAAATAATTAAAACATATTTCAGCGATTTTAGAAATTCAACCAGTAAGGGGGTTAAATGAAGGGTCTAAAGTTTTAGATCATTTTGCCCTTTCGCCATATCTCAACAGTTTTAGTTAAAATTGCAAAATTCAGGGTAACAAATGTACTAAAAGTTAGTTAAACACGTATTTCAGCGATTTTAAAAATTGAACCACTAAGGGGGTTAAAGGGGGGGGGGTCAAAAATCTTTAGTCATTTCGCATTTTTGCCATATCTCAGCAGCAGTTTTAGGTAGGAACGTGAAATTCAGGATTACAAATTTACTAAAAAAATAATTAAACACTTATTTCAGCGATTTTAGAAATTTACTCATTAAGGGGGTTAAATGGGGGATCAAAAGTTTTAGGTCATTTTGCCTGTTCACCATATATCAGCAGCATTTTTAGTCAGGAGCTCGGAATTCGGGATAACAAATCTACAAAAAATATAGACACACATGTATATCAGCAATTTTAGAAATTCACAACTAAGGTGAGTTAAATAGGAGGTCAAATATTTTAGGTCAC
This sequence comes from Maratus michaelseni, assembly GCA_963931845.1. Classification (NCBI taxonomy): domain Eukaryota; kingdom Metazoa; phylum Arthropoda; class Arachnida; order Araneae; family Salticidae; genus Maratus; species Maratus michaelseni. The sequence continues at coordinate 101,559,270 of OZ007586.1, forward strand.
TTTGCCACATTTCGGTAGAAATTATAGGTAGAATAGAGAAACTCAGGATGACAAATCTACTAAAAAAATAGTTAAACACGTATTTCAGCCATTTTAGAAATTCAGACATTACTTTTTGGCATTGATCCAAAGAATATCGAAAACTGTTTTGAAAAAAGTGGATTTCCTCCTTCAGGAGAAACTCTTTTATACCTGGAAAACTGTATGGTCATTATTTACAATAGATAATCAGTAATCGGCTAATTAAATTTTCACATACACTAACGTGGGATTTCATGAGTCAAAAACACATATCGGTAAATCACCCCTTTAACTTCTGAGGAACAAGTTTCTTTGTCTTTATTTCATTTAGAAAGAAAAAAAAAATATGCATAAACAGGTCACAAATATCACACTATGATTAAATTCTAATTAAATATTTTGTTTAACTGTTTTGCGAAAATTACTTAGAATATTTATTCTGCAATACATAAAAAAACACATAGGGGAGACTGGTACACAGTGGACCACTTTTTCAGTTAAAATTTTTTTTCTCTTTAACAGACAAACCGATCTGCATGAAATATTTTTGAACATTCCTCAAACCTTTATACATTCATCATAATTTTCTCAAAACATAGTTTTCAATACATTAAAAAAAAAAAATTATATGCACCCATAAAGTGGACCAGTGTACTTTTTTGCAGTTTTACTGTTCTTTCCTCCCTGAATCATGTGTATATTTTATATTTTGAAATAAATATGTTCTCTAAAATAACTCCCGTTAACAAAATATCAGCTGTTAGTACAGTGAAACTACAAAAAAGACCAAAATTTTCTCTCTGCCTTCCCCCCCCCCCTCCATGTTTAGAAATTCACCCTTTTCTGGGGATGGGGAATGGAAATTTAAGGGAAGAGTTACATGATCATTTATTTATTGTTGCTACAAAGTAACAATAAAGCATAAAAACCTTAAAAAAATAATTTGAAAGATTTTAAAGTTTGTGTGCTGGGTTGGGAGGGGAGAAGCAGATTTATTTTGGGTAGGGGGGGGGAGGAGCAAATTAGATAATTATTGGTGATAATTATTATTTAATTATTGTAGGGAAAAAATAAAGATTTTAAAGTATGTACTGGGTGGGGGGAGGGGCAAAGAAAATAAAGAGGACTTTTTGGAGGAGAGGAGGGGAATAATTTAGATTGTTATTTAAATATTGTTACAAAAAATAACAAATAGAGCAGAAAAAAATTAAGAATTTTAAAGATTAAAAATTTAATGAGATCCATTTGCAGGGGGAGAAAAGTAGATATTTTAGTAGGAGGTGTTGATTTAGGTGGTAAATTAGGTTTATTTATTGTTAATATATATTAAATAAGTCTGAAAAGAAATTTAAAATTAAAGTGTTATAAAGGTTAAACTATGGGGTTTTGGTACTAGAGGGGGAAGCAGTAATTTTGAGGGAAATTTAGATGATTGATTATTTATTGTTACAATAAAATAACAAATAAAAAAATATAAACAATTTTTTTAAGATTTTCAATTTTTTTTAAGGGGGGGGGGGTGGGGGATTTAGATTTTTATTTTTTTTTTGAGTGAAAATCTACCGAAATACAGAAGATTCTCGCCTGTTTTTTCTTCTAAATTAATGATCAAATAGGCTTTTAAAAGATTTTTTTTTTTAATCCCGATTATAAGTCCCCTTCCCACATTCAACACTTTTTGGTTTTGAAAAAGGGAGGCTTACAATCGGGTTTTACGGTAGGTAAATACAGAAAAATATAAATTCACAGTACAGTAGAAACACAAGACCCAATAAATATTATCACAAAGCTTACAACTATAAGTTACTGTTAGTAAACTTAGTGGCGCAGCTTAAATCTTATTTAAAAAAATACATATATATATATTACCGTCCATTGATTGGCACTGGGCTACTTTCTCTACTTGTCTTTTTTTGCTCATCTTTTTAAGATTCATTAAGGGCCTGCAATAAATATTACATAATAAAAGTAAATGAAAATATTTATCGAACAGGATGAAATTTTTTAGAAATACAACATGCAAGAAGAAATGAAAAATTAAAAAGCTTTTGATACTTTGCAATTAAAATCAATAGAATGAGAAATAATAGAATGTTTGCACATGTTGAACAAACAGGTAATAGCTTACATCATATAACACACACAGTAATAAGTAAAACTTTAGAAAATTTCTACTTTTTCAATTCATTCAATAACATAAGGCTGGGCAATTTATTTTCTTTTGGTAATGTGAAGACAAACTCTATGTATTGAATTATGACCAGTGCTGACAAGATTTAAACTTTAAACTATGGTTTAAACCAACTGGTTTTTCTCTCCAGAAAACCTTTTTTTTATAATTCAAATAACACATTTTTTTCTTTTTTAAATTTAATTTTTAGTAATTTTTCAACAAACAGTTGGCAGCATGCGTCATGAATAAGGATAAAAAACAGATTAATGTCTTAATTAAAAGGCATTTAAAGGTTAAAAACTAGAAAATGCCACTGACACCCACGGGGGGCGCCAAGCGAACACGCCTCCTCGTCGTGCCCAAGTTCTGAGGAACTTTTAACGCACCAGCGGCTTTGTCTTACCGCGGCGCTACGACCGATTCAGAGGGTCGCGATCCAGCGAGACCTCTCAATCATTTTACCCGAGTAGATTGCTCGCAGGGACGACATAGGTCGCTGCGATTCGGCGGAAGTTCCAACTCTTAGAGGAGACTTCCCCACGTGACATTCGATGAACCGTAGCGACTGCCGAACGGCTTTGTCGCCGAAAACCCATAAGGGAATCGGGGACTCCACCATATGTTCGACATCTCTACGGCCCTTGCTTTCCCGCAGAGTCCGATCATAGACATGCATGGAAGGGCAAGCTACTGGGCTCATCTTCCGCAGGCAAGCATTTAAAGGTTAAACTCAATAAAAAAAATTCCAGAAAAATGATGTTGAATAGTGAGTATATAGTTTAATTCGTTTCCAACCCCTTCATCACGTTACTTATGATTACAAGTAAGATTCTATTTTTAAATTATATTAGAGCCAAAACGTTTATTATTTTAGTTTAAATTCAATGATACATTCTACTAACTTTTCTATAATAGAGGTTGCTTATAGAGTAGAAGGACACTACTCTGCAGTTTTGTTTCAAGCATTTTGCATATTATAGATTATGTCTATTTAATCTTCTCTTACAATTTTCTTTATTCATACTTTGGACAAATTTTGATTGCTAATACTTAAAATAAGCAAATTACACATTTAAACATATAAATAAGGTATGAATTATTTAAAAAATAATTTATGAATTTTTATATTTTTCAAATCTATAATCAATAGTTATGCATATTAAAACATTTGGTTTATGTTTTTGCATTGTATCTTGTGGTCTATAAATGTCTGCTGAACCACAAAATTATGTTTTTAGAAATTTCAATATCATTCGCCAAATATTGTAAAATACATGTGTAAGGATTCAATAAAAATTTATGGGTTTATAGTTTTATAAACATTGATTTAAGAGATTAATTGGTTGGTTTTAGAAACAATAGTTTTATATTCAATTTTATAAATTGTAATTCTTTCTAGTTTCTAGATGACAGATTAAGTAGGATATTGTTTAAGAAACCATCTTTTTTTAAGAAAAATACTTTTTATAAAAGAAAGAATTTTCTTAATTTACCACATGAAAGAGTAAATAAATAAAAGATTTTGCATATATATTATCATTTTAAAGTATATTTAAAAAAAGTATTAAATGATAGATGATAATATATATCAGAAATAAAATTTGGGGAAATTGGAGTAATTGTTTTTTCTTTTTAATCGCCATTGGTATACAATGTGGAATACAAGTTATTTGCAAATTAACGATAAAGATATGCAGATTGGTGATACTTCACTGTATATTTAATTTTTTGCAATGAAATACTGCTATATGCATGTTGGTCATGGTTGTATACACGCATAGCTCTCAACATCCCCCATTTTTTTAAGTTACTGTTTTAGAGAAGTCTGGATCAATTATTCTAATGTAATTTTATTTATCATTTTATTTTTTATTTATCATTTTGCAAAGTGAATTACTAAAAACACTTAAGTTATTATATTAAAGTTTCGGGCCATCATGGTCTTTATTTAAAAAAAAAAAAAAAAAAGGCGTCAGATGGCCTTAAAGCAAAATTTGTTTGTTGATTCTTCTGAATTTCTTTAGAAGAAAAATCGGACCAAGAGTGACATTGAAACTTTTAATTGACACCGATTCAACAGGTGTAAAATGATTTTGTACTGGTTAGATTTCTTTAATAAAGAGTATCTTGCAAAATATGGAAAAAAAGATTTTGGCGTCCAGATTTTATGAAAAAAAGGGGGACAGAACAGCAGTTTAAATAATCATAGTCAATGGGTATTTTTTTCTTGATGTAAAGGACATATTACAAATTTTAAAAAGTGATATTATATCAAAACTACCACCTCCTATTATTGCTAATAGCATTGCATCACGGTTAACATTAAATGTTGATATGTCAAAATACATAGCAAAGAAGAATTGTGTTTCTCCATTAAAATCATTATTTTGGTTTTCGATTAAAATACTTTAATCAAGGTAGGGCTTAGTTACAAATACATTATTAAGACTATAATATAACTTTCAGCCAGGGTTGTTTGATTTAAATCAAATGATTTTTTTAAAAAAAATCTTTGATTTAAATCAGTATTTTTAACATTGATATTTACAAGCTGAATAAGGATTAAATTAATCATTTGTGTTCAAATAAATGTCATGATTCATGTCAGATTAAAATTACCTTTTAAAAATGTTAAATAAAACTTTCATAAAATAATTATTTTCAACTTATAAAAGTAAATGCAACATTACATTCAAAATATTATTTATCCATGGTGCATCCCAAAACAAATACTGATAAATGCTCTCTCATTTTTAAACTTTTGTCATTCTTAGATGATCTCTTCATTTTTGCAAGTTAGATGTTGAAGCTAAAGTTAAATATATAAAGCTCAATATATATAAAGTTCAATATAAAAGTATTTAATATAATAGTAGTTTATTTCATAGCATTTTCAGTGAGGAGTTACTTCCTGTAAAGTAGATTATACACGATACAAAAGTTTGTTTTATGTTTAGTTGCTTAGACCTGCAAATTTCAATATCCCATATGTTGCTGGGGGATGTATTGATCATATAATATGATCAATCCAAGGACTAAATTGTAACAATAAATATTTAGACTGTTGGTCTAACACAGAATTATAGAATTCCAGTTTCATGTTTCTGCTATAACTGAAAATAATTTAATCTCTGTGACTGATCCCTTTGCCCTTTCCTTTCCTAGAATTCATAGCTTACTGCAATGGAAAATATAAGATATGTTATTATACCTTATTTGTTATTTCTAAGCTAAACAGTCATTTCTACTGTTAAGTAAGCATAATTGATTGCTGAAATTGGCTGAGGGCTGAATAACACTGTCAATTGTTAGCTTCGTACTTTTAGTTATGCGATTACTTTGCGTCTGGTAACTGTTTTGTAATCATTAATATAGAATAGTATGAAATACAAGTTGGGAAAAGAATATCGGTACAGAGAGCTTTAGGATACATTGATACATAAGAAAAATGGCTGGCAAAAAGAAAGATCCAATGTGGCTTTATTTTACAGGAGAAAAAAAAAATCAGGAAAATGTGTGAAAGCAATATGTAAACCATGTAGTGTAGAAATGGTGGAGATCGCGGCAAAAATAAAAGAAACTTACAGTCTATGGGATAAAGATGACAGTGAATCTGAATCTGTTGAAATGAGGTTGGTTTTTTGCCTTTCAAAAATGTATTTTGGAAATATATTTTTGTATTTTCCTAAATGTATTTTTGTCAGGACAGTGGCAAAAAGTGGAAAAAATGGAAATTGATGACGATTGTAATTTAAATCATTGATTTTAATCTGTTAAAATTATGATTTAAACATTGAAATAATGTAATTTAAATAAAATCCTTAAAACCCTGTTTTAAAATACGAGCAGTTTTTGCCAGTGGCAAAAATTATGGCAAAAAGTATTTTTTCCGGGACAGTTTTTTCCACTTAGGCAAAAATTGGCCAACTCTGGTTGAAATACACATATATATTTAGCATTCTTTACTGCATTTATTATGTGATTAGATATTATGTATATTATTGGAGTAATACCTTAATGAAAAATTTAATAAATTAACTAGAAATTATACACACAAGACACATAGGTATATCTTATCTATAACAATTTAATAGTAGAAAAATATGATAGTAAGTCCGAATTTGTTTGCAATAATCTTTTTTTTAATTTGGAATTTTTATCTAGGAACTGTAATAAAATTAATAGAAATGTATAAATCTATGCAGAGAAAATGAATAAATACATGCAGAGTACACAAATAATATTAATAATAAAATAAAAATCTTATTTAAATCAAAATAATCTGATTCTGGAACAGATGTGTTACTATCACGCTAAAATGTAAACAAAAGATTGGCGACTGTTTGTTTGGCGCGATTTCCAAGACTGCGCCAAACGAATAACTTAATACAATGGCTAGGTTGCCATTAAAGAAAAAAATCCCCTAAATTTGGCGACTTTTTTCTTTTTTTTAACCGATAATTTTTTTTTTTTTTTTAGCGTGAGTGTAAAGCATCTAAGCCCTGATTTTTTTTTAAAAATCGTGATTTTTATCAACCCTGCTTTCAGCATCAAATAATTATTTTTAACTATATTATTTGAAATTGAGTCATTATTTAAAGATTTATCATCTTGTCAACAGTAACCCCAATCATTATTTTAGCTTGTCCACACTCACCCTATCTCAGGGGGCTAATGTGGACAAAAACAGCTTTTTTTTAAAAAAAAAAGATTACATTAAATTTATATATCGAAAATCATCTTGACAAGATAAAGTTACCATTACTATTAAGGGTATATTTTTTTGCATATTTAAACTGTCCATACGTTTCTCACGTCTAAAACCTTTTCCTCAACTTAGAGGTAATAACACGTAACTTACCGGACGTCCCAGAACAACCAGTGACTACAAGAACAGCCATATAGAATGAAGTTTTGACAAGCAGCTTCAACAGGTAGCGACAAACATAAACACAACAGTGATGCCATTCGTAGAAACTTTATGCCTTTTATTATGATCAGATATTAAGCTAGATTTTTGGTGAAAAAAGATGCAAGTTTTGATTTCTCATCCATATATTTTATTCTCAGAAACACATACATGACTTCGACAATTACATAAATCTTCTTAGACGAGATAGCACAAGGAAATTATAACACCAGAGAGTTACAACCAGAAGCTCCACAAAGTATGTGCAATGGAGCTGGCGGAAGTCGAACCCACCGGCCTGATTCCTACGCTCTCAAGCGACTACGTTCAGATCAGATAGTTAAGTAATCTTAGACCACCGAACTCATACTATGTTCAGATCGGATAGTTAAGATATCTTAGATCGCCGAACTCACTAAAACCCTGTTCACATCGGACATTTAAGATATCTTAGACCGCCATTTTTGAGGTGGTACCTCCCCGGAAGTGAATACCTGTCCACACCGCCAAACGCATTTAAGATAACTCACTCAACATCACCGTGACCAGTGCACATGCGCATATGTTAAAAGCAAACTCAACAGCCAATCGGCCTCTAGAGCCAATCAGAGTGAGCGGTACTGACTGTATCTAGCAATGGAAAGTTCGAACTCACTAATAAGTGAGTTTCTGGAACTAAACGGTACTGACTGTATCTAGCAGTGGAAAGTTCGAACTCACTAAGTGAGTTTCTGGAACTCACTCAGTGAGTTCAGCGGTCTAAGATATCTTAACTATCCGATCTGAACGTAGTATGAGGGAGTTACAGAAACTCACTTATAAGCAAGGGGGCTCTCAATAGAAAAATTGTGTACGAGATTACGGAATCGCAATGATTACAGCTGATTACTGTGATGACATGTAATTATACCTGATTACACATAGATTACAGGTTGATTACACTCAGAAATACGTAATTACAGTTGATTACACTTCGATTACAGGTGATTACACTGCTACAAGTTGTGATTTAACAGTTTTACTCGATTTTACTGCATTCCAAAAGCTGTTAAACTTCTAGAGACAACTGTAGGAGGTTGTCAAACTGATTTAATAACAAACAAGGAAAAAAATAAAACAACCGTACAAAATACTCAAAAAACAATAGAAAAATTTTCAAACATACACATACATGTATGAATAAGTGATTCATTTACCATTTTACAAAACGTTGAAAACTTGTACTTTTTCTTCTTTTATTAAGCATGCATTAAATATGAAATTGGATCAGTTCGAATCCGAGTTTGGGCGCGAAACGGATTAGGTCTATAAATGTTATGCCAGTTTTCGGGCTCGGTAGGGTTCAAGATAAAATATTTTAATTTATTTTTTCACAAATTGAAAAGAGCGGAAAGAAAAAAACTTGCTATTTGAGAAACAAGAACATACTCTAAGTTTCTTAAAGTGTTTTAAATTCATTTAAAAAAATGTTTGAAATAGAATTGAGTTGTTATTGATAGAACAAAAGTACAAATATTCTACCTGATTTTGAAGCCTGTGCATGGTCAGTGTTAATAACATAAAAAAAAACCCTGACGACTCGGCCTACAGGCACAGGTAGATTTCGAAGACGCAGACCGTGGGGCGCTTGTTTGTCGGGAATTGCGAAAGAAATGACCTTTTTGCGGTGATGCGGCAGTTGGAACCGCCTACTTCGAAACCTAACTTGTTTGCAGGCGGAACCAGCAGGGATTTTTTTTATTTTTATTTATTTATTTATTTATTTATTTATTTTTGCTATAAGAGTTGGTCCTATAAAAAACTTGTCAATATAAAAGTTTTAGATAATATTAAGAGGATTTATAATAAATTTAAGCAGATTTGAAATCTTAGGATTTGACGAAGTTATGAATTTTTTTCTTCTACCCCCCCCCCTCCTCCACATGCCCTTAAGGCAATTTTTTATTATTTCAAAAATCTGTCATACATAAATTTTCGGCCCTTCTCCTAAAAATAATAATAACTTCAAACGGATTCGATACGTATCATATAGTTAAAAAATTATGGAGCTTTTTCTGTTTTCACAAAAAGCCCCCATCCCCCCCGCTGGTTCGATTTTGCCCATTAACAAACTTGACCGAGATTTTACGCCCCTTAATTTTATGTATCAGTTTCGAAAAAATGCGGGAGTTGGAACCGCCTACTTCGAAAAATAACTTGTTGCAGAAGGAGCCGGCAAGGATTTTTTTTTTTTTTTTGCTGTAACGGTTGGTCCTATAAAAAACTTGCCAATATAAAAGTTTTAGATAATAATTAAGAGGATTAATAATAAATTTACGCGGGTTTAATATCTTGTGAATTGACGAAACTATGATTTTTTTCTTCTAAACCCCCCTTCCCCCCCTTGGGGCCATTTTTAATTATATCAAAAATCTATCATACGTAAATTTTCGGCCCTTTTCCTAGAAGTGAATCCGTTTAAAGTTATTATTATAATAATAACTTTAAACGGATTCGATACGTATAATAATTTAAAAATTATGGGTTTTTTTCTGTTTTCACAAAACGCCCCCCATTCCCCCCCCCCCCTTGGTTCGATTTTGCACATTAACGAGCTTGACCGAGATTTTATGCCCCTTGATTTTATGTATCAGTTTGGAAAAGATTTATGCAGAATATTTCCAGTTATCGTGTCCATAAAAAAGTGACATAGATAGATAGATAGATATAAACTTTTGAACTGGAGGTGGTTTTGGGTTCTGGTAGTCATGGTTGTCGTAGATCTGCAAAAAATTTTCAAAATTTCCAACTGAGAATGTAATAGGTAGTATTTCTTACGAAATCTACCTAAAACAGTGGGATATCCTTTGTTTATCGTCCCTTCTGTTTGAAGTCATTTTCTAAAACTACTGGGAAACAGAATTCACGTCTTTTTGCCATAATTGTACAATTATATTAAAAATAATAATATAAGAATGTTGATTTCTACCAGTGGTTGGGAGTAAATAATAAATTTCTTATTTTAAACAAATTTTCAGAAAAATTACGAAACGTAAAAAAGTATTTAGGATTAATATTTATTTCTATGTAACAAGATATATTTAAATAAAAAAAATAAATCTTTAAACAATTTTAAAATGTTAGTAATGATTTTCTGATGCTTATTCTCGGGCTCGGGTTTTTAGAGTCGTTGGGTTTGGGTTCCAAAAAAAAGGCATCGAATGTATGAATGCATAAATCTCTAGCATGAATGTAATTGTTAGGTGTGCTAAAAGTATTTACGAAACTTAAGAACCCCCATGCAAAAATTCGCTTTCGTAGAGAAATAGTATGCAAATGAATTTGAACTCTTTTTAAATGATCAAGTGGAAATTTGATTTTTAAAGTTAATTTTTTAAAAACGTGGATTTTGGCCATTGCGATATTTGAAAGTGAAGAGGGGGGGGGGGGGGGGGGACTAAGTTAACACTAGGCTTCTCCTTGTAACTGAAATATCTCGATACCAGAAGCAGAGAGCAAATTCTAATATAGCATAGGCGTAGCCTCGGGAGGGGGGGGGGGACGTGCCCTTCCATCTTTCTGAACATCAATTTCAAAAATATGTTGATACAGTCTATTAAGACCTGTCTTGTATTGACCCAAAATGGAAATGAAATAACTACTTTACTTTTTATTTTATATTTCTTCATTTTTTTTTTACTTAATCAGATGTCAGATCAGTATAGATAAACTCATTTTCTTTGAAGTAATGAATTTGGTAGCAAAAATTGTGTTGTGCAGTACAAACCCTGATATGAACATTCATTAAACAAAAGTTTGAACTATCACTCTATTACAGCTGCGGACAATTTCAATATGTCAGCTGTTTTTTCCGATGGTCTGCGGTTAGTATCTACATGTACTTTTTCTTTTCTTCTCATTCCGTCAGTAGATTTTAGAAAATGTAGTTGTGTTTATCAAGCGGGAGTTCTGTTTCCCCGCAATTTATATTTCATTTCATTTGTTGTAACTTTAATTATAATTTAATCAAGTCATAAATATCCTGCTTTTCCAAGCTGTGTCGTTGGAGTTATTTATCAATGGAATGCAACCACACATCACTAAGATCATAAAAAATAATTAATATTTCCTTCATTTAGTTATTAAATATGTTCCTCTCTCTTGCTTATTATTTTTTTTATTGACAGCACTTAATCTTCTACTATACCTCAGCATTTTTAAGATGCAATGGTTGTGATTTTTTTTTTTCAAAATAAAAGCCTTCTTGAATGAACTGTTTTAAAGTTAATATTTAATAATATTTAATTGCTTCGGAAAGATAAAAACGCTAAAAATCACACAAAAATTTCGCGAAAAATTAAAAAAAGGCAGAGGACAAATTTTACTATATTGTGGTAAAAGATTGAAACTTGTGTCCTAACACAAATGTTAAGAAATTGTCGTAAAACGCGAAAAAACGCTAAAAATCACATAAACATTTCGCCAAAAATTCAAAAATTGCTGTACGACGAAAATGTTTAAGAAAAATAAACTTTTAGGTCTAGGGGGCTAGAAGATCGCAACTGAATTCCTTTTACCCAATGTGAAAAATTCCTGCAACGCCGTTTTTAACCAAGATACCATTGTATATGTATATGGAAATGTGTGTGTGCGCGCATGTATGTGTTTAATAAACATTTGTGCCCTCCCCCCCCCCCAAAAAAAAAAAAAAAAAAAAAAAAATTCAGTCACGCTACGCTACGGCTTTTAGAGAGCAAATTAGAGCTAATTGAGAGCTAAATTTTGGCATATTTGAAACTTCGATAATCGAATGTGAAGGGAGGGCTGGACCCCCACAGCTAATTGAGAGCTAAATTTTGGCATATTTGAAATTTCGATATTCGGAAGTCGGGGGGGATAGCGTTAACTTAGTCCCTCCACCATTCTAATTGGAATATCGCGGTACCATCAGAGCAAATTCTAATATTAGAAAGCAAATTAGAGCTAATTGAGAGCTATAATTTGGCGTATTTGAAATTTCGACAGTCGAAAGTGGGGTGGGGGGGGGGTTTCTTGTAACTGAAACATCTCGATATCATAACAAGAGCAAATTCTAATATTAGAGAGCTAATTGAGAGCTAAATTTTAGCATATTTGAAACTTCGATAATCGAATGTGAGGGAGGGCTGGACCCCCACAGCTAATTGAGAGCTAAATTTTGGCATATTTGAAATTTCGATATTCGGAAGTCGGGGGGGATAGCGTTAACTTAGTCCCTCCACCATTCTAATTGGAATATCGCGGTACCATCAGAGCAAATTCTAATATTAGAAAGCAAATTAGAGCTAATTGAGAGCTATAATTTGGCGTATTTGAAATTTCGACAGTTGAAAGTGGGGTGGGGGGGGGGGCTTCTTGTAACTGAAACATCTCGATATCATAACAAGAGCAAATTCTAATATTAGAGAGCTAATTGAGAGCTAAATTTTAGCATATTTGAAACTTCGATATTCGAATGTGGGTGGGGGGCTGCCCCCCTTCTTGTAATTGAAATATCTCGATACTGAATTCAAAGCAAATTAGAGCTAATTAAAAGCTAAATTTTGGCATATTTGAAATTTTGATTTTCGGAGAGGGGGGTGTAGCGTTAACTTAGCCCCCCCCCCCTACCACCATTCTAATTGGAATATCGCGGCACCATAACCAGAGCAAATTCTAATATTAGAGAGCAAATTAGAGCTAATTGAGAACTAAATTTTGGCATACTTGAAATTTTGATATCCGGAAGTGGGAGGGGGCTAGCGTTAACTTAGCACCCTCCCCCTCCCCCGCCCACCATTCTAATTGGAATATCGCGGTACCATATCCAGAGTAAATTATACACAAAATATCTCGATACCGAATGCAGAGCAAATTCTAATAGTAGAGAGCAAAAAAATAGAGCTAATTGAGAGCTAAATTTTGGCATATTTGAAATTTCGATATTCGGAAGAGTGGGGGCTAGCGTTAACTTAGCCCCCCACCCAGGGCCGTAACCAGCAAAAAATGTCAGGGGGGGGGGCTCGGAAATATTTTTTGTGAGCTAAGATCTTTTAACAATCTATATCTCTCGCAAGCTAAATGCAGTAAAACTTGCGAAAAAGAACTGTCTATAAAGGAATCGTTTATAACGTAAGCTGTCTATAGCATAATTTTTTATAATAAAATTCTTAAACGAAAAAAAAATGTGATTCCGAGTAAATTAATACCAAACAAATTAGTAGCGGTATAACTGCTAATACTAAAACCTATCTAAAACAAAAACGTTACCCATTCCTTGGGAGTTTGTCTTAGCAGATTTTTACTGTGTATAATGTAAAACATAAATTACATCCGACACCTCATAGAAAAAATAATTTAATTGAAATTGTAATAAAGAAAAAGTTATGCATTTCACACTGGTTAGCGTGAATTTTCCAATTTTCAAAGCCTATTACTATTTTGACATTACTGAGCCTATTTTGGAAAATGTAGTATGTAAGAGTATTTCTGATTACATTTACGATTGATATAATAAGTAAAAAATTATTAATTGGTGTTAAAACAAGTTTTAAACAATTGATTACTTAACAAAAGTAGAATGAAGAAAAAAAATGCATTGAACGCTGATGTAGGTTGTACTTTATAATTTATTATATCATAGTGCTTCCTTTTGAACTCAGTTAATTCAATCCATTCAGAAATAATTTATATTAATTAAAAAAAAGATGTTTGTGTGTCCGTGATGGCTACAGTAAAATCTATTACACGTAGAGGTCTGAAAACTTGGGTGAGGATAGTCCAAAGCAGGTCCTAATGCACCTGCGGCTAAGATTTCTCATTTTTTGTTGATTAATTGATATATATTAACTAATAACTTTGATAAACATCGTAAAATGGCTCAAAAAGTCACAATGAGGTGGCCGAAATCCCGTTGCACAGTTTTCAAAGCAGGGAAGTAAACGATTAACCGTACTTTTTTTCAGTCTTTTGCTGCTCTTGTCAAATGGAGATACGAAAAAGCAAAAAATATACGCCATATCATCGTACTTTTATCTACATAACGGTGCAATACGTTTAAAGCATATTAATATTAACCCTTTAAATCAAATTCTTTTTTTTCAAATTCGCCGTTTTTCGCGTCTCTCATCTTTCACTTTCCGCATCCACTCGACCGTTCGAAATAAGAGAAAAAAACCCGCTTAAAGCAGGTACCTTCTTCTCTACGACACAATAATCCGTTTTAAAAACTATGAATATCAACCCTTTCAAAAAAATTATTTTTTGGACGATGCGTTTCGGGTGCTTTTGCATTTTTCTGCAATGTTTAAACATCTGTTTCCGCACTTCGGATCAAAATATGAATATGAATATATATGAATATATATATATTTATTTTTCTTTCGAACGGTGTAATCCGTATGAAAAATATTAATATTAACCTTTTCAAAAAAAAAATATTTTCCGAAAAGTCACATCTGCGGCTTTAGTTTTTCTGCATATTTTAAAAATTTGCATCGGTTTCGAAACACAAAATACAAAAAAAAAAACTTACCCGTTTTTTAAGTATACGTTTACTTATAAACGACATATTTAGTTAAGAGAAATACCAATATTAATCCTTTCAAAAAATATTTTTTCTCGAACTCACTTACGGCTCCCATTGCGCATACTCATCTTATTTAAACTTCTGCCGTAAACTGATTTTTGCACTAATACTCTAAAATTTTAATATCTTAAACTAACCTTTTAACTGTTGTTTCTATAAAATTTTGATTTAGAAATAATGAGATTTAGTGGTAAAATAATCAATTTGAAAATGCAAACTTTTTTTGGTTTCAAACTTTTAACTCTATAATATAGTACATTTTCTGCTCAGCGGTTTTTGAAATTTTTACAATTTTCAATGCCATTTTTAGCAATATTTTGCGTTCCGTGGCAATTTTTTTACATTCGTAAGAAGAATTCGGTCTAAAACATTTAGCCTAATTTGCACATTTGGTTTCCTCTATTTTCAATGCGAGTTTTAGCGTTTTTTCGCGTTTCGCGCCGATTTTTTAACATTCGTGAGAGATTTTCGGCTACAGTGTTTTAGCTCACTGTACTAAATTTTGTCCTCTGCTATTTTTAATTTTTTTGCAATTTTTTCCGTTTTTATTTTTTTTATCTGAATCTATGGTAATTTTTCGTCACTAGTAAATGAAACCCGATTGTAATCAATTTTTTGACATAATATAGTAAATTATGTCCCCTTTCCAATAAAGTTTATTCTGAATCCGTACAGCAATGTTTTAATTTTTCGCAATTTTTGGAGTTTTAACACATTTTGCGGCGTTTTTGTGACATTAAAAAAAAATATATCTCTTGTTTTAAATTTTTCTCAATGTAGTAAATTTTGTCCTTTGCGATTTTTGATGCGACTTTTGGAGTCTTCGCGATTTGCTGCGATTTCCCCCCAGTTTTACCTTTTAGCCCAATATAGTAAATTTTGTTCTTTTTTCAGTAACATTTATTCAGAATTCGTGCAGCAATTTTAAATATTTCATGATTTTAAGATTTTTTTTCGCGTTTTGTGTTATTTTTAGATGGGCCCGGGTAACGCCGGGTGGGTCTTTATAAATATATATTTTAATTACATATTTTAAAAATATGCCTGGATTTCATTATTTTTTTTATTATTATTATAAATCTAATATCCATATTTCTCAATATTTTTATCAGAGAAAGACGTAGATTTCAGTTAGCAAATAACAAATACTTAAAGAAAAAAAAAAGAATATGTTTGAGAATGCTTTATATGTGTTCGCTTTACATGTGTTTCATGAAATTCGATGGTCCAACCTGATTTAGAAAAATGAGCACCTTTCATAATTGTCTATAATGCGAGTACCGCCTTTTTCGAAATAACCCTTTCATTCATTTTCCATTAAGGTGGTTTCTCAAATGATCTGCTGAACAACTCGAAATTTTCTGACACAATTTCATTGACTCCATTTTTAAATGCAAAGGCATAAAATTGAGAGACCTGACTATGGAAGCAATTTGGAATTGAAATGAGTTTTCCATTTTTTTTTAATCAATAAATTACTTATCGAATTATAAGCGATTTTTGTCACGTTATGACACGCTTTTCTCCTTTCTGTCGCTGAAGCATTGGCAATTTGGTTCAAAATACCGATTTTGACAGTATTTTCTGAAAGATCTTCTGTCTTTTTTACTAAAAACTGGAAAACGTGTTTCGATTACAAACTTTCTGAATGACAACACCTGGCTATTTCATGCGTTTCTAAACAAAAAGGAATTAAAAAATGTGTCTGAAAGCAGACCCATTGGATTTAAGAACAGAATTAAATGTTGGCGACTATTATTCGCGTTCTCTTCATTTGTAAGAGTCTCAACAAATATTTTTCTCTTACTCAACAGCACGAATTTTCTTGACATATTCAAGAAATAACTTTCTTTCCGAAGTCAGGTTTCCTACTCACAAATTCAGGTTCTCACATTAATGCGCCTAAGAATCGAATAGCGTTCTTCGTTTTCCTATAAATTCCGTACATCTTCAGTTACAGATAATTTCTCATAGACTGTTTACTGTTATAGTAAAACGTAAAGCACTATTCGATTCCTTACAGCCTGATTACCGACAAATTTTATACTTTTATAAATAAATATTTTTCGCGAATATGTCAGAAAGTGGCTGGTTTAGATTTCAAAACAGCTTTACAAAATGTAAAACGCAGTTCAATTCTTTGAGCCTGCGAATAACCATAACTGTAAATTTGATACCTTTATTAATAACGCAAATTTGTCAGAAAATGACTGATTTAAATTTGAAAACAGATTTAAATACAATATCGATTGTTTAAATGAAGAGATTTTGTCAGAAGCCTTGTAATAAACTTTACCCCAATCATACTTTTTCGCTTAATGTTTAAACGTTATAAGACATTAAAAAAAAAAAAATGTTTTTCTAAGTTTAGAATAGAAAAAAAAAAAGAAAAAGATAACAGCTCAAATATCAAACAGGAACACGCGCATTCTCCGATTTCTTAAAATCACTTTGCCGATGCCAACCCGACACCCAAGACTTGAAACAAATAGCGTTCAATCATTTTTTTTTTTTTATTCCATTTGTATAAAAATTGACAATCTTACTTCTTCGTAATTTCTTTCTACAAACATTCTCGTTTACGAGCGATATTTCACTGTTAACTTTGCTATATATTAAACACATGTTTTCAGTTTTCAAGATGCAAACCAGTGGGTAGCGCTTCACGAATTAATGATCAGCATGACAAACACATGTCTATTGCCGTTCACCCTGCTGAGATCATCGTTTTTAAAACGTCACTAACAAGATTTAAAAAATTAGTCATGTACCAAAACATGTGGTAAGTAACTGGTATAATTGGGGTGATCTGGACTCTATTTTCAGGAGAAGGAAATGTTCCTATTTAACTTGCATTTCGACAGTTATACCACAAGAAAATATAACAAAACTAATATGCTTTTGAATAGAAATTTTTTTCGATTTAAGACAGTTGAAAGATCTAAATATTTTTCTTTCAAATATATATATATATATATATTTGCAGATGTAGTTAAAATATACAAGATAGTTAAAAAAATATATAATAAAAATTGTGAAATGGTTACGGGAGGGGCTATAAGGGAAACTAGCGGGCTCAGCCCACACTGCCCCCCATCTGATTACGGGTATGCCCCACCATTCTAATTGGAATATCGCGGTACCATAACCAGAGCAAATTCTAATATTAGAGAGCAAATTAGAGCTAATTGAGAGCTAATACCTGGTCAAGGGCGGCGCAAGAGGGGTCCGGGTGGACATATGCCCCACCACCGGGCATACATGGCCCCCCGTCGGGGTCAAAATTTAATTGTCGTCGGGGAAAATATTTTGACTTTTGGATTTCAACCCGAGTCGGGTCGGGTCGGGTTACACGATCAGGGCTCTAGTTGGGTGTAACCAGGGGTCGGAAGTAGCGTGCTACAAGTTGCGAAACTTCAGTAGTCGTTATTTTTTCTATTAGTTTGTGTGGTAGCGCGATACAATTTTAAAAAAAATCCCAGACGGCTCGGCCTACAGGCACAGGTAGATTTCGAAGACGCAGACCATGGGGCGCCTGTTTGTTGGGAATTGCGGAAGAAATGACCTTTTTGCCATGATGGAACCGCCTACTTCGAAACCTAACTTGTTTGCAGGCGGAGCCGGCAGGGATTTTTTTTTGTGTTTTTATTTTTTGCTATAAGAGTTGGTCCTATAAAAAACTTGTCCATATAAAAGTTTTAGATAGTATTAAGAGGATTTAAAATAAATTTAAGCGGATTTGATATCTTGTGAATATACGAAGGTATGAATTTTTTTCTTCTAAAACACCTCCTTTCCCCCCCCCCCCCTTGGGGCTATTTTTAATGATATCAAAAATCTGTCATACATAAATTATCGGCCCTTCTCCTAGAAGTAATAATAACTTCAAACGGATTCGATACGTATAATAATTAAGAAATTATGGGTTTTTTCTAGTTTCATAAATAGCCTCCCCCCCCCCCATCTCCCCACCTGGTCAACCTGGTTCGATTTTGCCCTTAACGAACTTGGCCGAGATTTTATGCCCCTTGATTTTATGTGTCAGTTTCGAAGAGATGCGGGACTTGCAACCACCTACTTCGAAAAATAACTTGTTTGCAGGCGGAGCCGTCAGGGATTTTTTTTGTTTTTAATTTTTTTTTCTATAAGTGTTGGTCTTATAAAAAACTTGTCAATATAAAAGTTTTAGATAATATTAAGAGGATTTATAATAAATCTAAGCGGATTTGATATCTTGTGAACTGACGAAGGTATGAATTTTTTTCTTCTAAAACACCCCCTTTGGGCCATTTTTAATTATATCAAAAATCTGTCATACATACATTTTCGGCCCTTCTCCTAGAAGTAATAATAACTTTAAACGGATTCGATACGTATCATAATTAAGAAATTATGGATTTTTTCTGTTTTTACAAAAAGCCCCCCCCCCCCCTCATTCCCCCCCTTGGTTCGATTTTGCTCATTAACGAACTTGTCCGAGATTTTATGCCCCTTGATTTTATGTATCAGTTTCGAAGAGATTTGTGCAGCATTATTGCAGTTATCGTGTCCATAAAAAAGTGACATAGATAGATAGATAGATAGATAAAGTTTTGAACTGGGGGTGGTTTTGGGTTCTGAAAGTCATGATTGGTGTAGATCTGCAAAAATTTTACAAAAATTCCTATTTAGGTGAAAATGTAATAAGTAGTATTTCTTACGAAATCTACCTAAAAATGGTATACGGCGCCGAAGGCAGCGGGGACCCGATTCAGAGGTTTGTTCGGTTCGAGGTTTATCATATTCGAGGTCGAGGACAGTGCTATACGGGGATCCGGGATCCAAATTCAACTGTCGTCGGGGAAAATATTTTGACCTACTATAGTAGAATCCTGCATCGGGTTAGGGAACTGCCCATGACCCGACCCGACCCGAGTCGGGGCAGGTTAGTTGTTTAAAAAATTACCTGGGGCTAGCTTATAAAAAACTCAACTCGTGGGTCATGCATGTAAGTGCTGACTTATTTCTTTGTAAGCCGGGTTGACTACAATTGTTTCAGTTTCGGGTTGAGTTTGATTCTTGCGTGTCTGGCTTGGGTTAACCTGTTTTTTCAAAAAAACTGTCCAGAATATTGTTTCAGATTAGAATTCTGTATCGGGTCGGGTAAACCGATTGTACCTGAACCCGACCAGACCCGCGATTCGGGCTGGAGCTAATTTTAGGTAGATTTCGTAAGAAATACTACCTATTATATTCTCCCCTAAGTTGGAATTTTTGAAAAATTTTTGCAGATCTACGCCGATCATGACTTTTTTATGGACACGATAACTGCAATAATTCTGCACAAATATTTTCCAAAATGATACATAAAATCAAGGGGCATAAAATCTCGGTCAAGTTCGTTAATGGGCAAAATCGAACCAAGGGGGAAGGGGAATGGGGGGCTTTTTGTGAAAACAGAAAAAAACCCATAATTTCTTAATTATGATACGTATCGAATCCGTTTAAAGTTATTATTACTTCTAGGAGAAGGGCCGAAAATGTATGTATGACAGATTTTTGATATCATTAAAAATGACCCCAAGGGGGGGGGAAGGGGTGTTTTAGAAGAAAAAAATTCATAACTCCGTCAATTCCCAAGATATCAAATCCGCTTAAATTTATTGTAAATCTACTTAAAATTATCTACAACTTTTATATTGACAAGTTTTTTTTATAGAACCAATTCTTACGGCAAAAAAAAAATTAAAAACAAAAAAATCCCTGCTGGCCACGCCTACAAGCAGACAGGAAAACAGAAAAAAACCCATAATTTCTTAATTATGATACGTATCGAATCCGTTTAAAGTTATTATTACTTCTAGGAGAAGGGCCGAAAATGTATGTATGAGAGATTTTTGATTTCATTAAAAATGCCCCCAAGGAGGGGGGGGGGGAATAGGGGTTTCAGAAGAAAAAAATTCATAACTTCGTCAATTCCCAAGATATCAAATCCGCTTAAATTTATTATAAATCTTCTTAATATTATCTACAACTTTTATAGACAAGTTTTTATAAGACCAACTCTTACGGTAAAAAAAAATAATTAAAAAAAATACAATAAAATAAATAAATAAATAAATAAATAAATAAATCCCTGCCGGCTCCGCCTGCAAACATGTTAGGTTTCGAAGTGAGCGGTTCCAACTGCCGCATCATTTCATGAAGGTCATTTTTTCTGCAATTTCCAAAAAACAGGCGCCCCACGGTATGTGTCTTCGAAATCTACCTGTGCCTGTAGGCCGAGCCGTCAGGGATTTTTTTTTGTTGTGGTTGACTGTAATTGTTTCGGGTTGAGTTTTGATACTTTTGCGTCGTGTTCGGGTTAGTCTGATTCTGCAATAAAACTCTAACGTTGTTGTTTCAAATGAAAAAATAAATATTTAAATAAGAAAGTCTTTTTACATGTTTATTTCTCTACATAAAAGGTAGAATTGATATTAGAAAAATGATTGTAGATTATTTTTTCATAATTGTATTAAACTATAGATCTTTTTTTTTTTTTTCCGGGTCGGATTAAAGTAGAAGTATTTCGAATTTCGGGTAGACAAAAAAATTTGTCGTTAAAATTTAATTTCTGCATTGGAAAATATTTTGATTTCGGAGTAGAGTTGAGTCGGGTAACCAATTTTACGCCCTCCACTCGACAATCGGGTGGTGGTTAGTTTTTAAAAAATGACTCGAGGTTAGTGTTTTTAAAATAAACGACTTGTGGGTTAGGTTGGCGCTAAACCGACCCGAACGAGATAAAAAAAATCCATTGAACAGTAGCCCGATCCAAACCCGACAAAATAAATTCTTCGTCTCGCAACCTGACCCGAGCCAGACAAAGAAGTACAACGAACCGTAGCCCAATCCGAACCCTAAAAATAAATTCCTTCGTCTCGCAACCCGACTCGAACCTGAAAATTGAAGCTAACCCGAAACCCGACCAAACTTGAAAATTTATGCTAACCCGAAACCCGACCCAAATATTCTGAATATATAAGTTCTGAAAATATAAGTTAGCCGAAACCCGACCCGAACCCAACAAAATTAATCCATCGGACTGTAACCCGATCACAACCCGACAAAATAAATTCCTTCATCTCGCAAACCTACACGAACCAGAAAATTGAAGTTAACCCGAAGGCCGAACCGAACCAAATAAATAAAGATCCATCGATACGTAATCTGATCGGAACCTGACAAAATTATTTTCTGTTTTTAGGTATCGGGTTAAATTAAATTTTCAGGTTCGAATCGGTTTTGGGGTTAACTTAAATTTTCTGGTTCATCTCGGGTTGAGAGACGAAGGGATTTATTTTTTCGGGTTCGGATTGGGTTACGGTTCGATAGATTTTTTTGTCGGGTTCGGGTCGGGTTGCATGACGACGGAAATTATTTTGTCAGGTTCGGATTGGGATAAGGATCGATGGATTTTTTGTCTGGTTCCGGTCGGGCTTCGGATTAACTTCAATTTTCTGGTTCTGATCGGGTTCCGTGATGAATAAAATTATTTTGTCGGGTTCGGATCGGATTACGTATCGATCGATTTGTATTTGTTTGGTTAGGGTCGGCTTTTGGGTTAATTTCAATTTTCAGGTTCGGGTCGGCTTTTGGGTTAATTTCAATTTTCAGGTTCGGGTAGGCTTTTGGGTTAATTTCAATTTTCAGGTTCGGGTCGGCTTTTGGGTTAATTTCAATTTTCAGGTTCGGGTAGGCTTTTGGGTTAATTTCAATTTTCAGGTTCAGGTCGGGTTGCGAGATGAAGGAATTTATTTTGTTCGGATTGGGTTACGGTCCGATGGATTAATTTTTTCGGGTTCGGTCGGGTTTCGGGCTTACTTAAATTTTCATATTTGGGTCGGGTTTCGGGTTAGCATAAATTTTCGGGTTCGGTCGGGTTTCGGGTTAACTTCAATTTTCAGGTTCGAGTCGGGTTACGAGACGAAGGAATTTATTTTTTTGGGTTCGGATTGGGCTACGGTTCGTTGTATTTCTTTGTCTGGTTCGGGTCGGGTTTCGGGTTAACTTAAATTTTCTGGTTTGGATCGGATTGTGACACGAAGGAATGTATTTTATCGGATTCGAATCGGGTTACGGTTCGATGGACTTTTTTTTGTCAGGTTCGGGTCGGGTTTCGGGTTAACTTCAATTTTCTGATTCAGATCGGGTTGCGTGACGACGAAAATTATTTTGTCGAGTTCTGATCGGGTTACGTATGGATGGATTTTTATTTTTCTGGTTCGGATCGGCTTTCAGGTTAACTTCAATTTTCAAGTTCGGATCGGGTTGCGAGACGAAGAATTTATTTTGTCGGGTTCGGATCGGGTTACTGTTCAATGGATTTTATTGTCTGTTTCGGGTAAATTTCAGGGCGATGGTAATTTTTTGTCGGGATTGCGTCGGGTTTCGGGTTAAGTTAAATTTTCAGGTTCAGGTTGGATTTCGGGTTAACTTGAAATTTCAGCTTCGGATCGGGTTGCGTTGCGACGGATTTATTCTGTCGGGTTCGGATGGGGTTGCGATTCGATGGATTTTTTTTCTCGGGTTATAGTCGGATTTCGAGTTAACTTCAATTTTCAGGCTCTGGTCGGGTTGCATGACGACGGAAATTATTTTGTCATGTTCGGATCGGGTTACGGTTCCATGTAAATTTTTTCCTGTTTCGGGTCGGGTTTCGGATTAACTTCGATTTTTAGGTTCGGGTCAGGTTTCGGGTTAACTTCGATTTTTAGGTTTGGGTCGGGTTGCGACACGAAGGAATTTATTTTTTCGAGTTCAGATCGGGTTACGCTTCGATGGAATTATTATATCTTGTTCGGGTTGGGTTACTGGTTAACTTCGCATTTTTAGGTTTCGGGTCGGGTTGCGATATGAAGAAATTTATTTTGTCGGTTTTGGATCGGGTTACGGTTCGATGGATTTTTTTGTCGGGATCTGCTCGGGTTTCTGGTTAACTTCAGTTTTCTGGTTCGGGTCGGGTTGCGACTCGAAAGAATTTATTTTGTCCTTCAAGGATCGGGTTTGGGTTCGATAAAATTTTTCTGTCGGGTTCCGGCCAACTTCGAATCGAATTTCCAGGTTCGAGTTGTGTACAACACTATATATTGACAAAGAACTGGTCATTTTCTAAATAGGAATGGACATTTTTCAATAAACCTAACTCTATCTAGGCTCTTTGCAATAAGCCTAAAAATCATCAGGCTGATTGTGAAATAAATGACCATATTCCAATTAGCCTAACGTTGTCTAGGCTCTTTGCAATCGGCCTGAAAAATAACAGGCTGATTGGGAAAAGAGAGATGATTCTCCAAATTCCCCAATTAGCCTACGACATATATATATATACACGTACATCCATCCATCCATATTAAAGTCCTACATCGAGTCGGGTGACCCTATTTTACCTACTCAAACCGACCCGGGGCTAATTTTTTTCATTGTGAAGTGGGTTGACTTTAATTACACTTACGGTTGGGATTGTGGCTGACCAAATTTCTTTAATAAGTCTTTAAGTTTAAAATATCTTTTCAATGGAATAATTATTTATTTGAATAATAATGAATGTATGTATGCTTATTTTTATATTTAAAAACTAAAATTTAAACTAGATATATAATTGTAGACTACTTTTCCATAATTATATTAAAATATGCATTATTTTTTTATCATTTCAGGCTGAGGTCGATGAAAATGCTTTTGTGGGGTTCGAGTCGGGTTCAATTATAATTTTCGTATATAATACGAACCGAGCAGGACTCTAATCCACACACACACATATATATATATATATATATATATATATATATATATATATATATATATATATATAACCAATTTGGCCTCCCCTATCGGGGAGACCATTCCCCCCCGTCGGTCAAATCTTGGCGCCGCCCTTTTCCTGGTATCTTTGAAATTTAAATTTTCGATAGTGGGGGGGGGGGGGATGCAAGTTAACGTAACTGGATGAATCTCCTCTTCAACAATCAGAATGGATGATGCAGAAAAGAAAAATTCAGCGTGTGTTGCACTTACAATCTCTAACGAAGCAGAAACCACGAAAACAAGTAATAAAAAAGGAAACCTGCCCAGTTAAACTGAGGGCATTGAGCTCACAGGCTATTTACACTAATTGTATGTTACACTCTTATTTCTAAAGAATAATGCCCATCGAAAAATAAAGAAGTCGACAATATATTAAGGGAAATCATCCACCACCCCCCCTTATAATTAACCAATGAACACCCAAAACTAATCACGGAAGTGTCTTATTACAATGAACTTGAAAAACCCATTTATCTAAATTAAGGGGAAGGATTAGCCCCCCATTACCCCCTTTATACTTAACCAATGAACGCCCAAAACTCATCATGAAAGCTCCCTACCAAAATAAACATACATACAAAATTTAAAGAAAATCGGATAAGTCTGCAAGGAAAACCCATTTATGTAAATAGAGGGGTGCATTAGCCCCCCTTTTCCCCTTTATACTTAACCAATGAACCCCAAAAGTAATCAGAAAAGCGCCTTATCACAATGAGCCTATATACAAAATTTGAAGAAAAACGGATAATTCTGCATGGAAAACCCATTTATCCAAATTAAGGGGGAGTTAGCCCCCCTTTTCCCCCTTGATACTTAACCAATGAACTCCCAAAACTAATCAGGGAAGCGCCTTATTAGAATGAACCTATAACCAAAATTGGAAGCAAAACGGATATTTCTATCACGAGTTATCGCGTTACGTACATACATACGTACATACATACGTACATACATACGTACATGCATACATACAGAACAGCGGGCACATTAACTCTCAGGCTTTGATAGCCTGTGATCTAAAAAGGATCACAAATGACCTTGACAAAAATATTTTATTTTATTTGATAGCCTAAGAGGGACTGATCAGACCAGCAAAACAAGTCTGTAGAGTATAGTGTCTCTCCTGGTTCCCTTTATTAAGGTCTTAGAAAATAAAAAGAAAAAAGAAAACTGCCCAGTTAAACTGAGGACATTCAGCTCACAGGCTATTCAGAATAATTGTATATTATGCTATTTTTTTCAAAGAATAATGCCACTCGAAAAATAAAGAAATCGACAATAAGGGGTCGATATAAGGGGGGTGGGGGGTATAAGCACCCGTTCCCACCCTTTATGCTTAACCAATAAACCCTCAAAATCTAATCAGGCAAGTGCCTTACCACAATGAACTTATACACAAAATTTGAAAAAAATCGGATAATTTTGCTTGAAAAACCCATTTATCTAAATTAAGGTAGGTGAGCCCCCCCCCCCCCCCGTCCTCCCTTTTATACTTAACAAATGAAAACCCAAAACTAATCAGGCAAGCGCCTTACCACAATGAATCTATATACAAAATTTGAAGAAAATAGGATAATTCTGCATGAAAAACTCATTTATCTAAAATAAGGGGGATTAGTCCCCCGTTTACCCCCCTTTATACTTACCCAATGAACACCCAAAACTAATTAGGGAAGTGCCTTATCACAATGAGCCTATATACAAATACAAAGTTTAAAGAAAATCGGATAATTCTGCATGAAAAATCCATTTATCTAAATTAAGGGGGGAGTAGCCCTCGTTTCCCCCCTTTATACTTATCCAATGAGCCCCCAAAACTAATCAGAGAAGTGCCTTATCACAATGAGCCTATATACAAAATTTGAAGAAAATCGGATAATTCTGCAGGAAAAACCCATTTATCTAAATTAAGGGGGTTAGCCCCCCGTTCCCCCCCCTTTATACTTAACTAATGAGCTCCCAAAAATAATCAGGGAAGCACCTTATCACCATGAACCTATATACGAAATTTGAAGAAAATCGGATAATTCTGCATGAAAAACCCAATTATCTAAATTAAGGGGGTTATGCCCTCTGTTTCCCCCCCTTTATACTTAACTAATGAACTCTCAAAAATAATCAGGGAAGCACTTTATCACAATTAACCTATATACAAAATTTGAAGAAAAGCGGATACTTCTGCATGAAAAACCCATTTATCTAAATTAAGTGGGGAGTTAGTCCCCCCTTTATACGAGGGGTGATCCAAAAAAAAGTTTACAAGACAAAAGAAAAGTATTTATTAACAATAGAAACAAGATACAAATGGCAATCAAGAGACACATCTGGCCTTTATTTTTCCACATAGTCGCCAAACCTGTTTAGGCATTTGTCAGAACGTTCGACCAACTTATTTATCCCGTCTTGGTAGTAATCAGGGTCCTGCTCATTCAGCCATTTCTCGGCAGCTGTTTTCACTGCATCGTCTGAAATGAACCGTGTTCCGGATAAGTTTCGCTTCAACGCCGGAAAAAGGAAATAGTCACTTGGAGCCAAATCGGGGCTGTATGGGGGGTGATTCCAGACCTCCCACTTGAACCTTTGCAGCAATTCCTGAGTCATTTCGCTACCTGTTGTCTACTCATTGCTTTGTCCCCTTATACCTCAACGATTTGTCTGTGAATTTCGGATGCGGCCACATTCTTGGCCCATAAGAATCGAATTACGGCTCGCACCTCTATGCGAGACCACTTTTCTAGACGTCGTGCCATTACTGTCGCTCTTAAGTGTCTGCGTACTCACGCTACTTACTCGTAGAACCGCTGTAGGACAACTAGCGCCATCTGTCAACCACCCTGGGTGGAAATATTCGCTCCACAATTATTACGTTTCAAATGCTTCTGCTTGTAAACTTTTTTTTGGATCAACCTACGTACTTAACCAATGAACTCCCAAAACTAATCAGGGAAGCGCCTTATTAGAATGAACCTGTAAACAAAATTTAAAGCAAAACTGATAATTCTATCACGAGTTATCGCGTTACGTACATACATACATACGTACATACATACATACAGAACGGGCGGGCACATTAGCTCTCAGGCTTTGATAGCCTGTGAGCTAATAAAACCAAAACACTCTCCCTTGAAAAACTCTGTGTTTCCAAGTTCCGTCTTAATAGTGGCGACTCGTGAGAAACGCGTGTGGTACAAACTAGATTTTAAATTCCAGATTACACTTGATTATACAAAGATTATATAGATTACAATTGATTACATGTGATTACATTAAGATTTCTTCGATTACCACCGATTATATGTGATGACGTGATTAAGAATTGATTACAGTACGATTACACTGATTACAGAAGGGGTTGTACGAGATTACACTCTATTGAGAGACCCCTTGCTTATAAGTGTACCTTTATGAGGCGAGTTTCATTCAATAGGGAAGTTGCAATCAGCTGATCAACCATTGTACTTCACTTGGAGGTCAGGGTTCTTCCACCAATCAGAACTGCCTATTCGTAGTGTGTGACCTCCAACCTGACGTCAATTGCAACTGCTCTATACTTCAGGAAAAAATTATCTCAACATTATTATCCATATGTAGTTATGGATTATTAATTATTTACATGACTTTTAATTTTAATATTTTAATCATTTTTTAAAAAATGTGTTAATTTTTATTATTTTAATATTTTACTTTATTGTAAGCATTCATTATAATGCATTATTACATTCAAATTACTGTGTAAAAAAAAGTAAACAAAACACTGACCAGAAATCTACAAAATTCTAAAATCCGCGCAACCTCTGGTACCAAGCTATGCGGATTTGAGGGAGTCTATTGTATTATAAAAAATGAAATGGGAAGATAGTAGTACAGTAATTAGCCATGTTCGAGGAGACTGTGTGCAAGTAAAATGAGGAGTGTATTATTTATGTTGTGTAAATGATTTTGTTAAATGCCTAAAACCCATTTTTTTGTTTGATTTTTTAAAAATAATATATACATATATATATATATATATATATATGCTAATTTCTGAGTAATTTTGGGTTCCGCCGACCCGAGAAAGAAGAATTTTTAAAAAAGAGAACATTTTCCAATTTTTGTGTGATCTCGTGCGCTGGAAGAAACGTTCATAATTTTGCAATTTCTGTGTCCCGCAGGCCCGAAAATCCGTGGAAAAAAAAAACGAAAATTTTACGATTTTGGAGATATTTTAGATCATGCAGTCTCACGAAAAAAAAAGAGCAACATTTTTACTATTTCGATATTACTTTAAGTCCCGCAAAACCAGAAAAAATCCGAGGGAAAAAAGAAAAAATGCTAAAATTTTACTTTTTCACGTTATTTCGCATCTAGTGTACACGGGAAAAAGAACAAAAAGGGGGACCATTTAACAATAGCTGCTTTATTTTCGGACAGTACGGACTCAGGGTGAAAAAGAGCAAAAATTTCACAATTTCGACATTAATTTAGGTCGCGCGTAGGCCAGAAAAATCTAAGAGAAAAGAAGGGAGGAGAGAATGAATTTTTACTATTTCTCCGTTACATCAGGTCCCGTGGATTGAAGAGAGAGGAAAAAAAGTGCAAATTTGCAATTTCCGCGTTATTTCGGGTCCTGGATACTCGAAAGAAAACACCAAAATTTTACAATTTCTGCGTTACTTAGTGTTAAGCAGGCCGAAAAATTTTTAATAAGAGGAAGGGATAAAAAATTGAAAATTTTACTATTTCGAGTCCCATTGCCATGCACAGGGCCGGTGACAGGTTTCACTGGGCCCCTGGGCAGACCAACAGTACGGGCTCCCCACAGGAAAATGTATGAAAATCCGCCGCTTATACAAATTAACCCTTTATATCCTGAATTAATTTTCCAGCTACTTTTTAATTGTATTTTTGCATCATTGGATAAGTTTTGGTGCAGAATAAACATAGGAAAGAGGAAAATAATTTTTATAGTGTTTTAGTGGTTAATTATGCAACTGTAACCACCATAAATTTTTTACCCTATGATATAAAATAAAATAGTAAATTTCAAATAGTAAACTTCAAATAAACTATAGGAAATGTTCACCTGTAGAGTATAGAAAACAATAGAACTAAATAACCGGTAATAAACCACTAAAATTACTCAAATGAAGAACAACATGCATGTCAATTCTATTGCAAAGTGGATTTCGAATGTAGCGTGGCAAATGTAAAATCCCTACAATGCAAAGAAAGAGGATATGTGCTTGAATTTGCCATCTCCTGCCTGCTGTCAGAAATACACTCTTTGTGCCATTGTGAATACCGTTAGGAAAAACGGTCATATTACGAATATATAGGTGTTTTATTAAAGTGGTACTTATAAGTACCGTCAGAATAAAAAGGGTTAATGTATAATCAAAACATGCTTCTTTTTTTAGAATTAAAAACAGAACAGCAATTGTCGCTTATTTGAATCAGCACCACACTCTTTAATTGAATCCGATTCCGCTTTACAAACAGGATTAATTTAAAAGGTGGTTATCAAACTCTGATCGAATCTTGCCATAAAATAATTTATTCAAAGGTATTCTGAAATTTACATTTTACCCGCTTGAC
Source organism: Maratus michaelseni (assembly GCA_963931845.1). Lineage (NCBI taxonomy): Eukaryota > Metazoa > Arthropoda > Arachnida > Araneae > Salticidae > Maratus > Maratus michaelseni. Next base: position 101,589,363 of record OZ007586.1, read on the forward strand.
AAACACAATGTCTCTGACACGTTTGCAAACAAAAATGGAAATTTCAGCTAATTTCTATCAGGTGTTAAAGAATTAAGAAATGTGTCCCTTCCCCTATAAATGTGATGCATCTTTGATTATAATCAATTGCTGCCTCATGACCAATTTTTCATAATTTTCATATCTCAAAAATTGCTTTGAAACACAATTCTGACTGTATTTGTATTCATAGGTATATATATGTATTTTTTTTTCAAATATTAATCTCAAAACTCATAATTGACATATAAAAATCCATACAACCTTATATTAGGGTGCCATGAATGACTTTGCGATGAGCGTCACGCAGGGTTCTCGCTGCCGCGCACCATTGCGCCAAATCACGACAAAATGCCTCATTTGGCGAGTAAACGAACGATTAAACTCGCCAAATTGCGAGTGTTTAATTTGTGAGTGTGTGTCAGTACAGGTGATACTCTTAATCCCGTTACTAAAGGACACTTTTCAAAACTATGGTATAAAAGAAATTGAATCAATTTTTAACCTTATGCATTTGGATGATACGCAGTTCCTTATCTGAAGTATTGTCAGAATGGAAATTATTTAAAAGTTTCTTGAGTTCTCGTTGCAAAACCATTAAATTTAGGAGATTCCATAGATTTCATTCGAAAAAACGATCTGCAGAAGCTATATTCCATAACAGGTAATATGCTGTATTTTTCTGCAATCTTGCCACTACATTCAGTGGACTGTGAAAGAGGGTTCAGTGTGATGAACGCAACAAAAACTAAATTGAGAAATCGAATGAATATAAAATATGTGAATGTCATTTCAGAATGCGTTAACGGGCCTAATAGGCAACAGTACAATTTTGAAACTGCCTTTGAAGTATGGACTTCAGTGAAAAGCCGAAAAGGGATTCTAGAAAAATAAAGTTTTTTTTTTAATGTGACATATATTTTGTTGTTTATATTTTCAATTTTCAGAATTCATTAAATATATCTTAAAATCCTTAGTTATCATGGGTTCGAAGTTTTATTTCATAACATTTTAATGAGTTAAATTGGGTTTGGAATTTTTTCTTGATTGCTCAAGGCATTTAAAATGTACATATGTTTAATAGTTTTTGTAGCAGATAGTTGAATTTAGATGGATAACTGATCTATAAGTAGTTACAAAATCTTCGGTTATTTTAGAACATACTGAAATAAAAGAATGGTACATTAAGGGGTTAAAGATCGATTTTCAGTGTTTCATGGCGAATCTATTTTGCTAATTTTTTTTTCATTTGGCTAACGTTTTTTATTTCTGATTAGCCAAATTGCTAACGTTGGTCAAAAGTCAACGAGAACCCTGGCGTCACGTATAGGTGACGTACAAGGTTCTATAAATCCTTGATTATTGATACCAGTAAATTTGAATAGGAAATTTTGTCTTATTCAATCGAAGAATTTCTGCAATTAAATTGGACAAGAATTTATTTTCTGAACAATTGGTGATAAAAGATTAAAAATTCTTTAAATGACATTTGTCGAAAGAGGTTAATAGTGTAAAAGGGCTGTTATGTTTATACTATTGATAAATACTGTATAATTATTTGTAAAATATAATAAATTTACATTAAGTAAAAGTATTTTGAAAAAAAAAATATCTGTATTACTAAAAAAAGGTGTTTGTCTGTGAGTCTGCCAGTTTATTTCTTTGTTAGTTGACGAGGCTAGGCTAAATCTATTGCACGTAAACGTTTGCAAATTTGGATAAGGATAGACAAAGACAGATGTGAATGCACTTGAGGCATAAACATTTCATTTTTTGATAATTAGCTTAATTAGACATTCCTTGTGCATAATCTTATGTTATATACGAGATTTTATCAGAGATTTACTCAATCTAGGGCCGTAGGAAGGAGCTCTGAGTCTCCCCCCCCCCCCCTCCAAAAAAAAGCTCCCCTTTCAGATTTTGGAGAAATATTTGTATTGAATTTTCCATATTAGTTCAATTTATAACAATACCAACGGAGCGTCGCTCGCTTTACTGGTCAGTTTTTCCTAAAGGAACCTGGGGTTCTCTATAGGGGACTCTAATACCTTCGACAATGTATACCCGTGCGAGCTACACTTGCTCTTGTTTTCTAATCAAACGAACCTTGAGTTATTGTGTTTTTTTAATTTCGACCCATATTAAATTCAAATTTTCAACATTTTGTTCAGATCGCTATAGAAACAGATTCCGTATTCTTATAATTTGTATTTAATCATGACACTAGCAAAAATTAGCGGCGATTTTTCCGTTTCAGAAAACTTTTCAAAAAATCGCCGCGATACGCTAAAAATTGCATAAAAAATCGTGCAGAACAGAATTTACTATATTGGTCTAAAAGATTGAAAACAATTTTTTTTCACGAATGTCAAAAGTTGCCATAAAAAACAAAAAATTGCATAAAAATTTCAAAAATCAGAGAGAACAAAATTTATTATTCTAAGTTCGGTTTCAATCGTTTTGATTGAAACCGAATTCCTTTTACAAGTTAAAAAATCGCCGCAAAACACGAAAAAAAAAACTAAAAAACGCATAAAAAATTCGCGGAAAATTAAAAAAACGCCCATGACAAAATTTACTATACTATCTTTTACGAACGTAAAAAAAAAATTCCTTAAAACACGAAAAGAAATTCGCTAAAAATCGCATAAAGCGTAATACCCCCCCTCCCCGTTAGAGCTTTTATAGTACCCATAAAACTGGCTTTTATGTGCATAACTTCAGACATACAGGTACCTTCCTCTCAAGTCTTGTAACTCTGCATGCTACAGTCACATCAGAAAACTCTGAATGAACAGACAGAAACACAAACTTTATCATCCATACTTGCTGACCAAACCAGCGTTGCCCAGGCCCGGCAAAAAATCGTACAAAATCGAAAAAACTCTAAAAAATTTTAAAACTGCTGCACGAGTTCCGACTAAACTTTATTAATACTATATTCGGCTAGAAGAAATAAACTTTTACTAATGTGGAAAAATCGCCGCGAGTCGTGAAAAAATTCTGAAAATCGAAAAAAAAAAATTAAGTAGAAGAGGACAAAATTAACTATAGTGGGCTATAAAATTACAACAGGATTACTTTTATGAATGACGAGGGTTCGCCGAAAAACGCGTAAAATATCTAAAAATCGCATATACGAAATTTACGAAAAATTCAAAAATCGCTGTACGATTTTCTAATAAACTTTATTGAATAGAAGACCAATATACTATATTGGGCTAAAAGATTAAAACCGGATTTATTTTTAGTAATGTGGAAAAATCGCCAAAAATTCAAAAATTGCAACGGACGCAATTTAGTATAATGAGCTGAAACATTGTAAGCGAAAATCTTTCATGAATGTGAAAAATACGCAGCAGAACACGGAAAAATGGTAAAAATCACGTTGAAAATGCTATTAAAAATTACTAAAGATACAAAAATCGCGAATGACAAATTTTACTATATCAGGCAAAAAGTTTGAATTAGAATTCTTTTTACGAATATCAAACATCGTCACAAAACGCGAAAAAATGCTAAAAATCGCTAAAAATTTTATTATCGTGGTGGACCAAATTTACTATAAGCTAAAAGTTTGAAACCGGATTCTTTTTATCAATGTCAAAAAATCGCAGCAAAACGCGAAAAAACTCTAAAAATCGCATAAAAAGTTAAATAAAAAAACAATCTAGTCAAAAAATCCAAAATCAAGCTTCGAGGGGCATAACTACAGATACAGAGGTTTCAATCTTTTAGCCGCCCCACCAGCAGCACTGAGAGGTTCTGCTCTAAAAGCTGGGGATTGTATGGGATTTCCTCCTCAATGTATCAATTAGCTCACTGTATTGCCTGTAACTTTTAAGTTTTCACGATATTTGACTGGTCTTTTTATATGAGTTGCCCTATAGTATTGACTATCAAATCACGATAAAAAAATCTCTGCTGTAATTCGCACATGCGCAGTTAAAATTTATTTAATAAAAATACCCATATCACATCAAATATTCAACATATTAATTACTATTTCTACAACCTTTTGTCAAGTTTTTGGAAAGCAGTATTAAATTCGGTTGAAAAAACTATGTGATAAAGATTGAGCAGAGTTGTAAAGCACAGTGGTTAAGGTCTGTGGTGTGACTAAGTATATAGCACATTGAAGAAACAGTTTATGTAGAAATCAGAATTATATTTATTCATTCAACTTGAATGTTAAACTTAAATAAAGATATATACATAGACCTCCAGCCATTGCTGGGAACTTTGGTATCACATTATAGCAAATAAACATTCAGAAAGGGGGTTAACTGTCCTTCCATCACATCACCACACCTTCCATGGAGTTGTTTCACCCTAGATATATACTTACTCCGTACCTCAAACTAGAATAAAATATGCATACAGTTACAGTTAAAAGAGAGTGCCTTTACGACCGAAATGCAAAAAGAAAAACCGGTTCGGAACGATTTTACTCCCGAACAAACCACTTGACAGAGAAAGGGAGACAAGATTTTGTCCAGATTTCCAACATGCGGCCCCATCGGTCGTAAAAACTTCCTCTTTCTTTTCATAGTCAAAATCAAAAATGTTACAAATGGCTCTCTGAAATTTTATATACAGTAGAGGTTTTGTTAGAAAATCAGCCTTATTAACTTTAGAACTTACATGTTTTAACTCAAAACATTTTCATTTATTAATTGACGAATAAATTGACACTTTATGTCAATATGCTTAGTTTTAAAGTTTTCTTGACTATTTTTAGAAAAATAAATAGCAGATTCATTATCACAGTACTGAACTGGTTTTATTTTATCACATAAATTAAGTTCATTTAAGACATTTGCATACCACGTTAGTTCTTTTACACTTTCAGTTAATGAGATAAACTCTGACTCCATAGAACTAAGTGCAATGCATTTCTGCTTTGATGATTTCCAAGCAAACGGAACGTTACTAAAGTAAATTATATAACCACTACTTGAATGTCTTTTAGTAAGGTTACATCCCCAGTTAGCATCAGAATATGCATATAAACTTGAGGATTTTACATTAGACAGGTTTATTTTATAACTTTTTGTAGCAAAAACGTAATTCATTATATCTGCCAATATCAACCAATGTTTATATGTATAACCATTACAAAATTGTGACATTATATTTACAGAAAAACTAATATCAGGTCTCGATCTATTTGATAAAAATGACAAACAACCGATTAATGATCGGTATTGTTACGTATTAGTAACATACATATAATTACTCATGATATAACTTAACAGGGTTTATTAAAGATAAAAGCATGTGCATTGCTATCTTGTAGCGACACGGCGCGAATGTTTACATCTGACTGACGCTAGCCTGTTGCCATTCTGGAAACATAAAAATGTTATGGTTAACGTTACAGTTAGAGTCTGTGATAATACATAACATCCCTCCCCCCTATGTAACGTAGTCCTTTAGCCAGGTTGGTGGATGTTTAGCTCTAACTGGTCTCGATGGGAGGAATGTTGGACTTGTAACATCAGGGATCTGTCTATCTCCTGCAGGTGCAATCCCAATTAAACTATCTGTATCCACAGGCTCTGGAACCGTGTCATTTGTTGTCAGTCCCGGATCTTTGGTGCCTCCTGCTGGCTCGGTGTCCTCGCTGTCTTCTACTGATCCTGACATCAGCGGTGAAGGTGTTGGACCCTTGATTAAGACATCGTCATAGTATGGCAACACTCCTGGTATGTTTATGACCAATGACTCAATGAACCGTTGGAATATTCCAGGAGCTGTGGAAATTCCGAATTGGAGTCGATTGCACTTGAATGCTCCACGATGTGTCACAATTGTTTGTACCATGGCAGAAGCTTCATCCACGACTAATTGCAGGTATGCTTGGGACAGGTCAAGCTTTACGAAATGTTGGCCTCCTGTTAATTCTGCGAGTATTTGATTTACTGCTGGCACTGGATATGGATGAGTGCCTAAAGCCTTGTTGACTGTACATTTATAGTCACCACAGAGCCTAATTTCCCCATTAGATTTAAGGACAGGAACTACAGGAGTTGCCCAATCAGAGTAACTAACTGGTTCAAGAACTCCCTGGTCTTGTAATCGTTGCAACTCCTTCTCAATCTTGGGTCTTAGAGCAAATGGTACATTTCTAGCTTTCAGCTGGATTGGACGGACTGTGGGATCTAAATGCAACTTGATAGGAGTACCTGTAAAGCTTCCCAATTCTTCCTTGAAAACATCAGGGAATTCACTTAAGACATCATCAATGATAGACTGTTGTATGCTATGGATGCCTGTTACCTTTATTCCTAATGGTTCAAACCAATTCAGACCTAAAAGTCCTTGACGTTTCTTCTTAGCAATCAGAAGTGGAAGCTTCCGGTCAAATGAAGCATATTTAACATCTACTTGGCACCGACCCAAAATTTCTACTGGTTGTTTATTATAGTCTTTAACAATAAAAGGAGACTTTTCCAACAGTGGAACCTCGTGAGGATATAACTGGTCAAAAGTACTTTTGTCAATGATGGATATTTTGGCTCCCGAATCTACTTCCATAACACATGGTGTACCATTGATCAGGACAGTTGTTCTCATGTTTGGTGTTTCCACATTATTGAGACACACATATTTCAAATGGAAGGTGTTTAAACTCTCTGTTTCAGAGGAATCAGTATCGCTATTTTCTAAATTCTGTTCATGTACTGTTTTCCTAGTAAAATTTGATTTGTTCCGGCAGACCCTTTGTATATGGCCTTTCTTTTTGCAGGCATGGCATTCAGCATCTTTAAATTTGCACTGTGATCTTGAATGGTTGCCTCCACAACCAGCACAATTTTCTCTCTGTGATTGAGTTTTAGATTGCTTTTGATTTCGATTTTGTCTCTTGTCGAGAGGCATCACTGAGACAGATCCGGAGCTCCGAATCTCCTTTACATGAAAATTAGCAGTCTCTGCTGCCAAGGCCTTATCTAGTGCTTGATTAAAAGTCAGCGATGCTTCGGCAAGTAAGCGTCGTTGGAGAGCTTCGTCTAGCAGCCCGCACACCAACCTATCTCTGAGCATGACATCCAACGATGAGCCAAAATTGCAGTGTTCGGATAGTTTTCGTAATTCCGCGATGAATGCATTTATACTTTCCCCCGATTGTTGGTTCCTTCTATAAAATAGAAATCGCTGGAAGATTTCTGAAGGTTTTGGCGAGAAATGAGTTTTGACAAGTTGTATTAGTTCATCGTATGTTTTAGAAGAAGGGCTTGCTGGGGATACGAGAGAACGGATTGTCGCGTACATCTTCGCGCCGCACACACTCAGAAATATGGCCCGTTTCTTCGTCGAGTCGCTGACATCGTTCGCTTCTAAAAAGCATTCCAATCTTTCGTGATAAGAGTCCCACGTTGATGGTTCCGATACATCGAAAGGCTCTAAGCTGCCGAAAGTAGCCATTTTTCACAACGATGTTTTGGAGAAAAAAAAATCAGAAGTTTGCAGAATGTAGATTTCACTCAGTTCTGTAACCAATCCACGTTGTCACTGTTAAGCCTAACGCGTGAGTATCAATATTTTGCAGGTAGCTTGCTAAACCCTTTAAATCCATCATCGTCGCCAATTTGTTACGTATTAGTAACATACATATAATTACTCATGATATAACTTAACAGGGTTTATTAAAGATAAAAGCATGTGCATTGCTATCTTGTAGCGACACGGCGCGAATGTTTACATCTGACTGACGCTAGCCTGTTGCCATTCTGGAAACATAAAAATGTTATGGTTAACGTTACAGTTAGAGTCTGTGATAATACATAACAGGTATGGATATTTTTTCATCAATTCATTTTCCACAATTTCATTTTCGTTAACTTTATCTGGTAAGATACAGCCAATTTTAAAGGGTAATTTAACATAACTTTTAGGTAAACCTTTATATTTTAATTCTAATCTTTCAGTGTAAGTTTTTTGATGAATAAATAATGAATCAGCAATAAGTTCAAAGTTAACACCTAACAAATATTTCGTTAAACCTATTTCAGTAATTTCTAAGCTATTTTTTAACATATTAGTTACAGATTGCAGTATATTTTCATTTTCAGCAAACAAAACTAAATCATCTACATAGACAACTAAAATTGCATTACTTTTTAGTTTATATACACAGTTACACCATTTTAACTTACAAAATCCTAAATTATGTAGTATATTGTCCAATTCAAAATTCCATTCTCGGCCACTTTGCCGTAAACCATAAATAGATTTATTTAACAAACAAACTTTATTTTCGGCACCTTTCATGACAAATCCTGGTGGTTGTTTCATAAATACAGTTTCTTTTAAAGACCCATATAAGTAAGCTGATTTTACATCTAATTGAATATGATACCAATTTAACATAGAAACTAATAAAATAAACATTAGTTTTATAATTGAAAAATTTACAACTGGTGAAAATATATCATTAAAATCGATACCTTGTTTCTGTTTAAAACCTTGAGCTACGAGACGTGCTTTGTACTTTTTCCCATTTTTTTCTGTGTTTTTAATATTATAAACCCATCTGCTTCCTACTATTGTGGCGTTTTTGGGTGGATCAACCAACCGCCAGACCTTTCTTTTACTCATGATTTCAAGTTCTTCCCTCATCGCGGCGTTCCATTTCCCTCTTTCTGGGTTAACTTGTGCATCCTCAAACGATTTAGGGATTTCAGTATTGTAAGTTTCATGTTGGAATATCTCACTTAAATATGAATCATCCGAATCGCTAGTTGAAGGTTCATTTAAAGTTTCTAGATTGGGATGAGTAGTTTTAGGTTTAAAGTCAAATTTATCCGGTTCATAAGCGATTTTATTTTCTTGACAATATTTTTTAACATCATTTAATGATCTCAGTCTCTTATTTGTTATCGGGATATAATAATACACGTCAATCCTGTTACTTTTAGTTCTAGGTTTTTCGATTCTTTTCCATTCTGAAATATTTATAGAAGTTAAAGTTATTTTACTCCCCCTTTTCTCTTCGTCTTCATTTAAACTTACTCCTGGTAGTTTATGATTAAGATCTAGAGTTGCGTTACTTAAGCCATTTGATTCAACTTGAGATTCATTAAAATTCAATACAATATCCTTATACTTATTTACTCCAAATAATGTTTCTACCCCCTTTTTGGATTCATCTATACGCACATGAATAGTTTCTACAATTCGCCTTTCTTTTGGCATATACATCCTATATCCTTTTGTTTTCATGGCATAACCAACTAAAATACCGGGTAAAGCTTTAGGTTGTAGTTTATTTCGTTTAACTTTAGGAACATTAACAAATGCTAAAGAACCAAAAATTCTTAAATGTTTTACCGAAGGTTTGAATCCTGTCCATAATTCTTGGGGTGTAAGACCTTGGGTTAAACTGTGTTCGGTTCTATTTTTTGTATGAACAAACGCTAAAAGAGCTTCCCCCCAGAATGATGGTTTTAATCCGCTATCATGTAACATTGCTCGAACTGCATTCATTGCTACTTTATTGAAATTTTCAGCAACACCCACCTGTTCTGGCGTATAAATGGAGGATCTTTCTATTTGTATACCCAAATCAGTTAACAATTTCTCAAATAATTTATGAATAAATTCTAACCCATTATCAGTTCGTACACTCTTTAATTTTTTACCAGTTTGTCTCTCAGCTTTCGCTAAAAACCTTTTAAAGTATTCAAAAACTTCCGTTTTATCCTTAAGTATATACACTTCAGTCCTTCTAGAATAATCGTCAATTATTGACAAAAAGTATTTCCCCCCTCCTAACGAGTTAACTGGGCTAGGACCCTACAAATCCATATACACTCTATCAAGAATTTGACTAGAAATGCGTTTATACTGATAATTCCTTTTAAACGAATGTCTATTAGATTTTGCAATTATACAAGATTCACACATCTTATTTTTGTTTTTACAGTTAATATTTTCAATACCTTTAACACAATTATTTTTACTCATTTTTTAAAGTAAAGGCAAATTTGTATGACAAAATCTACGATGTATAATTTCTGCATTTAAACTAGTCGAAAAGGCAAAATTATCACATTTTGAAGCATAACCTTTAACAATATACAATTTATCTACTCTAGGTACAGTAAAACAATATCGATTAAATTTATCATACACAATCATTTTATTATTTCCCCATTGAATGTGGTTTCCTGCAATATCGATGTTGGATCCACCAATTAAATTTCTTCTCATATTTGGAGCATATAAAACATTTTTTAAAGTTATTTCTACATTACCTTTTACATCTTGTATGGTGAAGTCAATATCACCTATACCCAATACTTCCGACGAACAGTCCTTGTCTCCAATCAGCACTTGTTGGGGGGGGAGGTCCTTGTAGGTTACAAATAAACTCCTGTCATTCGTAAAGTGAGAAGTAGCTGCTGAGTCCAGAAGAAATTCAACAATTTTCTCATTTGAAGACATTAGGGCGGATTCCGATTGCCTTGTAGTTTCACTGTAGAAAACTTGCTTCTTCCCTCTATAGTTTCTCTTTTTGAAACACCTTGTATCTGTGTGACCAGGTCGTTTGCAGTAACTGCATATTAAACTCGGCCCCATACGAGTAGCTGGTGAAGTACTAGAGCATCGAGAGGGTTCCAGGTCGCTTCCACTACTTGAAAACCATGGCTTTTTACTGGTTACGAAATTCTTCTTTGGAATGGTTGGTCTATCGGTAGGATTCTTAAACTTGGTTGTATAAGCATCACCTACACTGATAACCTCTTTACTTTCGTCCTTACGCTTTAAACAAATTCTTCCATATTCACTAATTAACTGTTTAGAAACATTTTCCAATTTAAATTCTGTATCATCTAACCTGTATAACATTTGAACGAGATTATCATATTCTTCGGGTAAACGACGGATTAACTGGAAGCATACTAACAATTCTGGCATATCAAAACCTGCATCTTTGATTTGAAACCTTTTTTCTTCAATTCTCTTGCAAAATAAACCGATGGTTTCCTCTTGCGAGTTTAACTTCATTTCAAAAAAATCATCCACTAATCCAGCTAAACGTGCCCGTGACGTTGGTTCGAAGTTTAACTTTAGGATATCCCAGGCAACTTTTCCGCTTTCGGTCTGAGCGATTAATATCTGGAATTTCCTTTCGATGGATTGATAAATCGTGGTATAAGCTCTGCGTTTACGCCATCCAAAATCACTTTTCTCTCTATCAGATGCATCCTCTTTACATGCAATATCGGGATTCGTAATAAACTCCCAGCAATTCCGATCTATCAGTACACATTTGACGTCGAGCTTCCAAGAAGAGTAGTTATAATCCGACAATTTCGGGAAAGAATAAGTTAACTCTGGAACTTGTGCCATTATACTTTTTAAGCTATATATATTTCATCTAAAACACAACACACTGCATCTATTTGACCTTTAGCATAACATGGCCCCTTAACCATGATAAAGATTGAGCAGAGTTGTAAAGCACAGTGGTTAAGGTCTGTGGTGTGACTAAGTATATAGCACATTGAAGAAACAGTTTATGTAGAAATCAGAATTATATTTATTCATTCAACTTGAATGTTAAACTTAAATAAAGATATATACATAGACCTCCAGCCATTGCTGGGAACTTTGGTATCACATTATAGCAAATAAACATTCAGAAAGGGGGTTAACTGTCCTTCCATCACATCACCACACCTTCCATGGAGTTGTTTCACCCTAGATATATACTTACTCCGTACCTCAAACTAGAATAAAATATGCATACAGTTACAGTTAAAAGAGAGTGCCTTTACGACCGAAATGCAAAAAGAAAAACCGGTTCGGAACGATTTTACTCCCGAACAAACCACTTGACAGAGAAAGGGAGACAAGATTTTGTCCAGATTTCCAACACTATGCATGTTAAAAAAAAAAAAAAAAAAAAAAAAAAAAAAACTTTTGAATTTTTCACAGAAACGTTAACATCATCACGAGTATACGTGCTATGCTTACACAAATGTTGAACAGGACCTACATAGACATAGTCATTTTCTAAATCAGACCATTTTTAGCATTTTCTGTTACTTGGGAGATCGAAAATATTATTTTATTATTAAAATTATTATCCCCCCCCCCCTAATTGTTTTCGCGACAAAATCTTCACTGAAAAACATGAAGTTAAACATGTTCTTTACATCATCAAAGTTCAAGGGCATTTCCTCGCGAATTTCAGTACATATTCGACGAAACGTCTGAAATCGGTCACTGCCCCTTAATTTCTGGATATCAGTGTGGTAAATTTTGTTCTCTACGATTTTTGTAGTTTTTTTCGCGTTTCGCGGAGATTTTTTGGCAACTGTAGAAGGAATCTGGTTTCAATCGTTTAGCTCAATATAATAAAAAATTGCCCTCTGTGATTTTTGAATATTTTGCGAATAATTTATTCGATTTTTAGCGTTTTGTGTCACTTTTTTGACATTCGTAAAAAAAATCCAATTTAAATTTTTTTACAGAATATAATAAATGTTGCTGTCTACGATTTTTGAATTTGTTGTGTAATTTTTACCCCTTTTCACATTTTGCGGAGATTTTTTTTCACAATTTTTTTCTGAAACCGAAGAATTCTTTGGTAGATTTAGCTACTTCCACGATTAAACTGAAGTTGGAAGAATAACAATTTGACACTATCATAGGAAGAAATTTATTCCTATGACAATGTGAACGACGATGCTGAAATTTTTTATTTTAATCTGGATCAAAAGATAAATAGCAATAATTCAAGGTTTGTTATATTTGAGATCGGAGCGGGGAAAGCCCGCACGGGTCTACACTGTCGAAGGCAGTGGGGCCCCCAACCCCAAACCCAGGTTCGTTTGGGAAAAAAATGTCCAGCGAAGCTCCGCTAGTAGATTAAAATATTACAAATTATAATTTATATAATTATATTTGTAATTTATACAGATAAGAGAAACCGACTAAAAAAGAGCAACAGGTTGAACAGAAGGGGATAGGCTGCAAGTGCAATCACACTGGTCCGCGCTTATTTGGGCCCCAAACAAAATTTTTAAAAATGGAGCATTAAAGTTTTGAACCTTGGGTCCCATATTTTTCTCAGGCGTTTGGAGGGCCCCTTAAAACACTATTTTATTTTCTAAATAGAATTTAGAGCCTCCAAAATTTTTTCTATCTGGGGACATTTATAAAGAGTGGTAGCTATAGAAAGAAAGTGGCCATCCGTTTTGGTTAAAGAAAGTAATCGTAGAAAATATCACAATTCCAGAAAGAAAAATGATAATTACCAATACGCATTTTTTCAAAATTTGACCAAGATCTTTGATAAAAATGAATTTGAATAAAACTAAAATTTTATTAAAAAAAATAAAATAAAATAAAGTTAACAAACTTTATTATTCGGCTCAATGGTCTATATTAGCTGACTACTGGACCCCTGACTTTGCCGCCCCCCCCCCTCTGCAAAAGGGGATATGGGTGGTGGTCGCTACGGCCATGACTGAATCCAAGCGACAAAACGCAAACGTTATACAAGTAATATTGAGAATTAAAGGTCTTATTGAAAGATTCTTTATTATCTTTGGAAATATGTAGCTTTAAGTATAATTATGAAAGCAATCGTCACAGAATCTGGGAGATGGTTAGAGGTGCTACGGTCATCTTTTGTACACGTGGGTTAAACTAACCAGGACTTCCGTTTAAAGTGGAATTCAATCCATTATACACATCCATGCCTGATTGGGATTCAAACCCAGCACAGTGCCCCAACCTTTCTCTCCCAAGAAGCGAATATGGTTTCCATAGCAGGAATAACCACCCAAATTATAAATTTTAAAGTAATATTACTTGTTATATTTTAATTAAAGACTTAATATTTTGGTAATTTAATGTATATGGAGGTCATCTACTCTCTTTTATTTAGACTTATACTTATTTGTTGTGGTTCGCACTCATAGGCGTAACTAGGGCTATTTTGTGGGGTGGGCACAGGCCCCCCAACTTCATAAGTCCTTTGTATGTGTGTATGCGTCCAGTGGCACAGCCCAAGGGGGGGGGAGGGGTAAAACCCCTTCCAGAGCTAAAAAAAATATTATAATTGCCGCTTATATGAATCAATAGTTAAGCAAATTAGACGCTTTCATGAATCGAAACTAAAGTTAATATTAAGTTTTTTTAGTTTATTTGAAATTCGCAGATTTGTTGAATCAAATTATATTCAACAAAGTGATTAAATTAGACCGCGAATATTATATTTAAACTGTGGAAGCGTATATTAGATCTTAGATGCACTGGTTAAGTGAAAACTGTCATTTGTTTTGAAAAAGGGTAGCAATTACATTTTTCAGACATCTTACAGTAAAAGAATGATTATTTTGACCGTCATACGCTTTGAGTATTATACAGTGGATAGTTTTTAAATTGAATTTCTGTCTTTGCTTCATATTCAAAAGGATAATATACATCAATTTCTAGGAGAAAAAAGAAAAAACAAACATAAAATATATGTTTATAGGTTTTTCTCAGTTTCAGACTTTCTGTTAAGGTCTGCACCGGAGAAATTTCTAGGTTCGAGCGCGACCCGACTTGTAGAAAATTTTTTGCCCCTCAGCCGGGTATAAAAGTTAAAAGTTCGATCCGTATCGTAAAAATATATGTATGTACATTAAGCCGGCCAGGCACATAAAAAAAAAAAAGGCTAAAAGTTAGACTCGAATCCGGTCTGGGCCATACACATAGTTTATTGGCTCGACCCAGTATAAAAGCTAGAATCTCGGCCTGAGCCCGGCCCGGCTCATACAAAAACGTAATTATCCCTTCCCAGCTCGCCTGAATTTCAACAAAAACCTATTTTTACACTGGTATGGTTAAAAATTGTCTTCTACGAAGAGTTCTGACAAAAATATTTATTTTAGTTTTTCTTTTCATGTTGTTTGCATTCTTCGTTTTTTTTAAAAACACTTTGTGCTGAGATATTTATTTTGTTACTGGATCTCGATTTGTTTTCAAATGACTAAGTTGTTATTAATAACTTTAATCCATATTACATGGCTTGGAGACTTAAAAACCTGAAAATTCTTATAGTATAGTAAAAATTTCTAAGACGGAATCGCATAGGAGAACAGAAATATCCGTTATAGGAAAGTTACCTTCTTAGCATATACACTGTTGGTTGTAAATATATTACATTCTTTTCTCACGTATTATTATGTTCATTTTGCATGGATAAATACATTTTTCCGTTTGAAACAGGATTCTGTCATGGGCAGGTTCTTTTTCACACGATTTATTGTACTTTAATTTTATTGCCTAGAAAATGAACTATTCTTTAAAAAGAAAAAATTGAAAATTTTAATATAGAACAATGACGATTTAAAAATATATGCATTTTTTTGAAAAAATTGTTGGGCCGATCGAAATTTTACTGATTTTTGCATGGGTCAGGTCAGGGTAGGCATGGCCAATTATTTTCATATGGGCTTGATAAAAACAGGATCCGAAAATTTCAACTCGTCTAGACCTTCAGGAAGAATAAATTCCAGTTTCAGCCCTGCCTGGAAAAAAGGAAGCCAGGCCCGGTCCGATTGCCATGAATGAAAATAGGCCGGAGACTGCCCCGTGGGTTGGTCCGGTTTCGGGCCAGGACCAAGCCCAAACAGACCTCTGCATGTGCATCTTGTTTTGTGTTTTTGCTATCAGTTATTTCTAAGACCAAGGTATGTGAGTGATGCAGGTAAAAATCTTTGACAAAGTAAGAATTAAGAAAATGTGCTATAAAGATATAAATGTAAAATGTGTTTTTGATTGAACAGATTATTGTAGTGTTTCATTCGAACAATTTGTTCCTGAGGGGTGGGGGGGGGGACTATATATTTAAAGAGTGTAGTTTATTAGCTAGTAAGGTAGCTCGAAATGTTCTTCAGGCCACGCGTTCCCCGGAGGAAAGAAGCACTGATTGCAATTTTATTGACTTTGACTTACAGATACATGCCTATGAGCAAGGTTTTCAAAAGAAAAGCGTTAAATATGAAGCATTTTCATAGAACTTATAAAATTTACTATAATTACACACAAACTGATGCTAATTATGCTTTAACTGAAATTAATAAATAATAAATTAGTTAGACATTGATCTACACTTATTAAATCTTAAATAATGCTGCCTCTATATCATCAAAATTATGACATATTGTTTTTCATGTGGACAAAATTACAGTCGTGTTTAAATCAGATAAGAAGTAAAAACTGGAATATCTTTTAGAGTTTTAGCTATAATGTATTTCATTTAAATAAATGTATATATAAGTAGATCCTTTCGCCCTTACTTACAGGGAGGGGCAGAGAAAGTTAAAAAGTACCCTCTTTTTTCAAAATTGTTATTATAATGTATTTTTTTTTTTCCACAGCCGAAGGCAGGTACAACCTATCTTTCATTCTGAATAGGTGTTTCTAACAGAAAACTAAATATAGATAAATATTCATACACGCAAACATTATACACACATACAAACTAGAAATACAATAAACCCAACAAGTGTGAAAAATTAGCCAGAGCCAGGAATCGAACCTAGGACCACAACATACAAGACTCATGCTCTAACCACTGAGCTACCCCGGCCAATTACCTGGGTCTGCAATTTCTCACTAATAAATTGCAGACCCAGGTATTGGCCGGGGTAGCTCAGTGGTTAGAGCATTAGTCTTGTATGCTGTGGTCCCAGGTTCGACTCCTGGCTCTGGCTAATTTTTCACACTTGTTGGGTTTATTGTATTTATAGCTTGTATGTGTGTATAATATTTGTGTGTATGTTTAGACTTGAATGCAGGCGTTATTTTTGTGTGATTTAATAGATAAATATTCTCCAACATCATGAAAAAGGTTAAAAACAAATAATATTTAGAAAGCAAACATACTTAACACATAAACAATGTGTTTAAAAAAAAGTAGAACAATCTGTAAAAGGTGGTAGAGCACACTACAATTAAAGATTTTTGTATAGGAAACCATGTCGCGATCCATTTATTTAGTGAAAAATATAGGATATAGGAAGTCAAGTCGAATCCAAGTATTTTTAGAGAACTTTAATAATAATGAAGATATTTTAATGAAATTTTCAGTATACTGTATACGAAATTAGATGTCAAATAAAGTTCTGGAAGTGCACAGTAATTCAGTCAACGATACCGCGTTTAATGTCAACTACATCCTAAAATATGGAATACTTAATTTGGCATTGTTTGGACGCGGACTATAATAAATTCTACCTCTTCTCGTGTTACATCTGACACAAAGCAAAGTAAAGTCTATTGGAAATTTTGCTAAAATTGCTTTATTATTACTAAAGTTAAGAACAAGAATTCGGGATTGTCTTGGAATGAAATCCTATGTATTTCTGATTTAAAAATCGATTCCTGATTTTCTGTACAAAAAATTGTTTGCTGTACTATTCCCTTCCATTTCTTAAGTTTGCCTCCTCATTTTTCAAACACTATTAATCTAACAGTTTTTTGTTATTCCATTGGTGCATTTTATGTTTTCTAACTCTTATATAGTAAACGTTGCTGAAATGAATTATGGTCAATGTAACTATTGATTCTACTCTTCGAGGGAAAAAAAGTGATTATAACTTCATTACCTAAAATGATTCGATTAGCCGGTGATTCAAGTAACCAGCTACCACCATTATCAACAATTCAACCTCTCCTCCCCATAGAGCAGAATTCTGGCTGCACCACTGATGCGTGCAAGATGCAAGAATATTTAAAAAAACTGCATTGAGACCAAACTCGTTAATTTAATGAAAAATTTGACTTAAAATTAGAAACAACTTATTATCAAGGTTATTAGTTAGGAATGCCATTGATCAATGGAGCCAACTTTTGAAATATATTGTATGGGCCCAATTTTTTTAAGCAAAATAGCACGGCACGTTTTATTATTTGCTTATGTTATTCGTGAATTCTTTTGCATAATAATGTTAATATTTACTATAATATCATAAATATCAATACAAATTAAAAACACAAGAAGCAAAGCTTTTCAGTCATTTATGAGCTTTATAATTATCAGGATTGGGACACTAAAATATAGATAATGTTCACTCACTAATTTATACTCACTGATCAAAAGGGGTATAGTGGAGGGCATACGAAGTTACTCGCCGTATACATTTTAGAATTTTTTTTTTTTTTTTTAAATGCTCCGTATACATTCTCTTTCTCAAACAAATCTATAGCATAGTCATTAAAGTTCACATGATTCTAGCATTTACCTTTTGGTTTACATACGACAACAATACTGCTGATCAAGTATATATAGGAAATTGAACTGTTGAGAGAAATTTAATAATTATATGTGTACTGAAGAACATTTAGTGCTCTTGATGTCTCTGTTACGGATATCAATGCTATTTTCCAACGTCAACAAAATGAAATTTTCATAATGAACAGGGGAAAGTATATTCAACTAAGTAAATTATATCCAAGGCACAGGACTAACGCCCAGGACTCGAACCTGGGTACTTTGGTTTGCCGTACCAACGCTCTCCCTACTGAGCTATCCCGACGATATCCTGGGCTGGCATATTTCACTCTTATTTGTTGTCCAACAAATAGAAAATGAAATTTTGTTTCAGAGATTTAAAAATTTAAATAAATACGTAGTGAAATAAAACAAGGGGAATTAGGTGGGTCAGGGGAACAAATTATTGGGCGGGCTCAACGCTAAAGCCCCACGGGCCCATATAAGTCGGCACCACTGCTGTTCATTGTGCCATTGAAATTTTTAAGATGACTAGAAGTTCCGATTTTAGGCATAATGTCTGGGTGTCCCAATACATCTCTTTAATGTCCCGGTTTTAAACACAGCACTTAAACTATCACTTCTCCAAAATTCATTTTTTTTTAAATGAATGTTTTGATTCTTACCGAATTCCACCTTTCCAACAGCAAAATGTTGAATTGTGTCTATTACAGAAAACTGTCTTGAGAAAAATTTTGTGGTTCCGATAGAACGAATACCATATAGATATAATTTATACATGTCTGAAAAATGTATACAACTGAAACCTGTCTAAAATGTAGAAGTTTTCCGATCACTGTAATTTTATGCAGGTAAAGTAAACTGAATCTATTTATTTTAAGAATAAATAAACGGAAAAATTAGAGAAAAATTTTCTTGAAATCATTAAACTCTAAATTTGTTTAAAAATTCTAAGAAATGTAAGAATGTAAAAAAGAATATTTTGAGGAACGGAAGGAAAAGATTAGTTTTTATTTTGAGGGACGAAACATTTAAATAAGCAAAAGACAATTAATGTTTCCTTTAACTGCAGTAAAAATGATACGTCAGCCTGAGATTCTGACAAGAAAAATTTAAATATGACTTCAATTTGACTCACCTTTAATTTACAGTATTCACATAAATCGTTTATTTTAAATGAAAAGGGAGGATGTATGATTGAGCTCTTAAGAGGATTGGGGTGGGTGGGTGGGGGGGTACTTCACTTACGCGAAAACATCCAATATTTAGTTTGCATTTTCATATTTTTAAAATGATTTTCTATTTTATTTTTTGCATTGGATAGTTGAGGTCAATCTCTACATAGACCGCATTTTACTTTTTCTTATGTTTTTTTTTTTTAAATCTTCGAAACCGGTACTGAAAACAACTTTTTAACACTTTCCAACCTAGTTGAAAAGTGTTTAGGACTTCTGTTTGTCTGCCGTATGGCCGTCTGTCCGTGCTCTAACTCCCGTAAATATGCTCGGATTGCTCTGCAATTTTTATATCTTATTGTCGTTATCTATAGCATGTTCCCTATTTAAGCGGAAGTGTGTAGCACATATAGTTTTTTTACAGGCACACCCAAAACAATTCCGTCCTTTGCGGTTTATTTAAATAATGTTTCACTGTTTTAAACGCATTGAAATATATATATCTCTAAGGTGCATTACAAGAAGCTTAATATGGAATAGGCTGTGCATAGCACTTATAGTTACTTTACAGGGACAGTCAAAAGAATTCCGTTACATTACGTCTATGGAGAAAAATCGTCTGCGGTTTATTTATAATGTTTCACTATTTTAAACGCATTGAAATTTATATATATCACTAAGGTGCATTACAAGAGGCTTTCTACAGAATACTGTGTGTATAGCAGTCATCGTTCATTTACAGGGACACACAAAAGAATTCTCTACTGTCTGTTAACAATAATTCCTGGAAGTTCGTTTTAAGTTACTGAACGCGATTTTAAATTTAACTCGCTTTTTGTCTATTACGTGGTGTGCATAAATTCTGTAGATCCTATACAGGGAAGCACAAAAGTTCGCGAACACATTTCCGTTTATTGACAGAAACTCCAGAAGGAGAATTTTAAATTGTGTTACGCGTTTCCTAACTGAACTAAAATTTAGCAACCTATGTAGTATATATACAAATCTATAGATCCTATACAGAGCTGAATAAAAGTATTCGGATATTTTTTCGAATATTGTATATGTTGGAAATTCCTGAAATTATGGTTTTAAATATGTTATGCGTTTTCCAAATTGTTTACTTAGATGTTATCTTTCAGCTTATTAAACGGTATGATTTGTAAAATTATTTTGGAAGCGTTGGAAAGTGTTACATAATCTATGCTTGACGCATGATTTTTCGTTCTTGTTTATTTAAAATTCAGTGGATACTCCACTGTTTTATTGCATAAAATCCTCAATTTTTAATATGTGCAAAATATGTTTATAAGAACACAATTTTTAAATTCGATACTGTATAAGTAATAGTCCTTTCAAAAGTTGACATATCACATAAAATAGTGTATAAAATCTTTAAAAAAAAGAAAGAAAAAGAAATCAGAAGTATTTTAAAGTTTAAAAAAATATATATATTCTTAAATTTTAATAGTACATTATAATTTTAAAACTACGATGATTTCTATAGTAGTGGATTGATTTTAAATTTAATTAGCTCCATCAGCATTCAGCAGAAAGAGATTTGATTAAAGAGAACTCACATGGAAAACATTTTTATCTAAAATAATTTTCGCCCAAAATAAATAAATAAAAAAGCTTAAGTTTTACCTTTTTTTCATGGGAAAACAAAAGTATTCTTCAAAATTATTTCTATCACATTTGAAAGGTGCTTATAGAGATGCATCGATTAGTGATTTTGATCCAATAGCGAATATTCGACATCTGTAAACCAGATGCTGAAAATTCGGTAGGCCTAATATTAATGCATTTTAAGATTTAAAAGTATTCAAAAATAAACTTTAAAGTAAATTGTACACCATATTTAACACAAATACTTGTGTTTTGAGGAATGAGTACAGCAATGAGTTATTTTACAAGTAAACTCACACACACACACACAAAAAAAAGCTTTCAGTTTTTTTTTTTTTGTTTTTTTTAAGAAGAGGATGATCTTAAAAATTATTAATTAATGAAACGTTAAATTCCATAATTCCTTCTCTAAATTAAAATAAATTTATAAGAGCTCCTTTATTTTAAAATAAATATTAGAATATTGAAAAGAAAATTTTAAGGACATAGAAGGGAAATTTTACTGTTATATAGTGTTATTTGTCAGAAAGAAACAGTAAGTCAGTAAGAAAAAAAATTCTATTCAATTGGCAACTCGGCAAAAAAAAAAAAAAAAACTTATTGCTCCTTTTGATTTATCAATGAAATTTTTAAATGCACCACAGCGAGCGATCATTTTTAGAAGTTGCAAACATACAGGATTTTCCTAAAATTTTGAAAAAAAAAAAATTAAGGTTAAATTTGACAATTTCAAAAATAAATTTCTGTCTTTACCAAATAGTTTTTTTAAAATAATAAATGACTAATTAAAGAGGTTCGAGCAAGAACCTGTTATGTTACATTTTCTCAAAATACAGTTTATTTTTTCGATGAGGGTGTTATGAGATAATATGTCATATGGTAAAGATAAAATACCAATATTTTAATTAATCTTTAAAATCTGATATATTATTTATTAAAAGTTAATATTTTAATAAAAATAACTTAAATATTATTAATAATTTTTATATTAGATAATTAAATGTTGCTAAGTTTTTCTGAGAGAGCTTAGTACTACTCGTTAACTTACTAAATACAAGGTACAAGAACAAAAATAAAATAAAAATTGCAACTAAAAGCTTTCATTTAAATTGTCTCAGAATTTTATTTTTGTTGCGTAACATCTTATTTCACTAAGCCCTTCTATTTATTCAGAATATGAAAGATTGATGAGGAAAAATTTACTCACAAAAAGTACATTCAGAAACATGAAGCAAAGAGCCTCGATCCATGAAGCAGCATGCAGCAATACAAACAAAAATTGCCAAAACTACAGAATTTATTTGAGCACTGATAATTACGCATGCAGACTTGGAAAAGGGAAATAATCCCACACGCTTACAGCCGCAGGCAAATTGCAAAAAATTCGCCCTACCTTAACCCTCAAAGTAAAGCCCCCTGCGATGATGTTCTCATTTACGACTTTTGCCGTATCTCATCACTCAGACAATTAATTGATCAGTAATTTGTCAATTACATCCTGTTTTTTAAATTGGTCATTATTTTGTAAGGAAAAAACCGTTCGAGCACCTGTGCCCCCTTCTATCCCCTTCTCTCTCTTATCGGCTCTCACCACAGCAGATGATATTTTTTGACTTAGTTGAAAGAATACGGAACTGGACATCTGGAACTGATTTTTTCCCCTCGTGACAAAAAAGAAAACCCTCGTTCAGATTTAGAGCTTTCAGATAATATTTCACTTTGTTCCTTTTGGAACCCTATAGACTCCGGGTCATATAACTGTTGCAAAGAATGTAGAAGAGTAATAGGATTTTCTTTGTCTGTTGCTTCTTTTATACCTCACACACACATATTTACATATGCGTGCGCGCCGTTTTCGTTACATTAGTTCTCAAATCAGAAGTATATAGTATAATTTATTGGTATAATCATTCAAATATTTGAAAATAAAATTTTGACCATATCGCAGTCATAAAATTTTCACGTGAACTTGAAATTCTGGGGTGGGCACTGGAACTACCTGGGGTGGGCACGGCCCACCCGGCCCCCCCACTAGTTACGCCTATGTTCGCACTGGTACTTTTGATGGTTTGTTGTCATTTCGGCTCTTGTTCTAAAGACCAATTTTTAGTGCAAATAATGTATGTTTAAGTAGTTTTAGTACAAATAACTTCTCCGCATGTATATTTTTAGCATTATATTACGTTTTTTCTCGATTTTTGTGTAATTTCGGGAGTTTGAAAATGTTTGGTACATTTTTTAATGATGTGTGCAACATGTCATCATTCTTTTTTTCTTTTGGATTCCCTGTATGTATAGTATATTAATGTTTATGAATTGCAATATTATATATAATTAATTTAGTATAGTAGACAAATTCTTAGTTAATATATGTGTGTACAGTATAGGACCCATTATCTGAAATTCTGAAATCTGGAAGGACCCAAAATACAGAATAATATTTCATTAAAAAATGTTCTGAATTTGTAAATTTTTAAAGTCTATTCTTTCAATGTGTGAATGACTAAAATAATATGTTACTTCAGTGGCATAGGTGGGGGACCACAGACCTCCCAAACTAAAAAAAAAATAAAAAATAATAATAATAATTAGAAAATTCATTTTTCTGATAAATTTTAGTTCAAAATTAATTATTATAATATTTTATTCAAAATAATTTGTCAGAAATATTTCCCCCTCACCCTATTTCAAAAAAAATTTTCGGCTATGCCACTGCGTTACTTGAATATACGTAGACTAGCAGAGTTCTATTTATTTGCTTGTCTCTCCTTCTTACACATTACAAAACGATCTGCCCATGTTTTTGAGGTTTTTCCGGCAGAATTTGCAAAATCAGGAAAAATTACTGGGGGAAATTTTTCCCTGCATATTCAGCAAAAATTAAAAAAAAATTGAGAATTTCGTCGAACGATCTCTGAAAAAAAATCACTAAATTTGCAAATTTAGTCAATTAGTCGTGGGAAAAAAAATCTAGAACATCATCAAACAATTGTAAAAACGATTGCAGTAACAAATCACGAATTTAAAAAATGATCGTAGAAACAAATTGCAAATTTTGTCGAACGATCGCAGAAAAAAATCTTCAAACGGTCGCTGAAAATATTGCGAATTTTGTCAGGAGTTGTGTAAAAAAAATCGCAAATTTCATCAATTGGTTCTGGAAAATAATCGAGAATTTTGTCAAACAAGTGCTTAAAAAAGTTGCAAATTTTGTCAATTGCTAGCAATAGATGACTGCGAATTTCATCAATCAGTCGCAAAAAAATCAAGAATTCTGTAAAGTGTCAAAATTGCAATTTTTGTCAATTGGCTGAGGAAACAATCACGAATATCGAACGATCATGGAAAAAGTAGAATTTCATCAAGATGTAATGTAAAAAAAAAAAAAAAAAAAAAAAAAATCAGGAAATTCCGAGAGGGGGGGGGGGGGGGGGGATTCAAAATTTCAGATGGACCCAAAATCTGGAAAGCCTTCGGTTCCTTTTTTTCTGAATAATGGGTCATGTACTGTATATAATTTCAGGATGTTATACTTGGGTATTTCCATTGTTTTAAGGAAATCTCATTTTCCTTTTCTTTTAAATTTACTCAATACTGGATATAGTGTGTAGTTATCTAGTAATCTAAAGTAGCATTAGGGTACTTTTTAGTTACTTTTGGGGAGTTCAAAATTTTCTCATGTTTGAATTTAATTCAATTTACTTTTGTATTCAAATTACATTCACTTTAAATTTAATTCAAATTTTCAAGTGTTAGAATGTGGATGTAATGAAAGTTAATTCTTTTTTTACTGTTTCTGTACCATTTTACTTGTCCTTAAACACATTTTCTTGTCAAAATTATACTTCTTCTTTTTGACTTATGTTTCTTCTGGTGATAATCTGCACCATTGCTTTTGGGTCTTTTCATCCCCATCAGGCTTTTCTTTTGGCATTTTATTAGCACGGATTGTTGTGTTGCACTTCCAGTATGCACAGTGCCCTTGTAAGTGCATAGGTAAACCACATACAATACCCAACTTGCATATCAATGAATTGAAAGGTTGTTTCTCATTTTTATACTTCAATGGAACTCTAATGTGTTGAATATTCAATTATTGGCATTTAGCATGTTCTTCAATATGTCTATAGTGCAAGTTGCCTTTTACACCCAGTTATATTCCTTTTTGTGTTTTGTGTACATTTACTACATTGCTGTTTATTGTGATTTTATATATCAGTTTGCATTTATGTAACCACTTTTAATTATGATGATATGCATGTCTTATATGTACTAGATTTGGCAACTCTTCCAAAATTCTTCTTTTTTTTTTTTTGGCAAATAAAAAAAGGACATTAGGTCATTTTCAAAATTTCTTTAATGTAGCTAACACAGGGAATGTGATTACATAAAGTGTGTTAGTCGAGAAAGGCAGTAATGGTGAAAGGAGTGTTCACCATCTGAGAATTACAAGGTGTAAGTTGCAGTAGATACAGGACTAGACAGATACTGTATTTTGGATATTGGTAGTGTTAGCCTTATGTGCTCATCTATTAAATTTCTTATTCTACAGATGTTATGTAAGATATCTGCAGGTGCTTGAGGATGGTTTTATGTATGCAAACTCATGTTGTGCATCCTGGAGTGTATACCCATGAGTGGAGGTTTTGCTGAGTGGTTCTTGATAATTCCTCAGACCGGTGTTTGGTCTGCTTGAAATACTAGGCATCACACAATGGACTACCTCTCACCTTCTTTACAAAAAAGAAAAAAAAAATGTGTTTTTTCTTTGGGCAAGGCGATTCTTGTTATAGCCTTTTTTTAATGTAATAATTTAAGTTTTCATATTTGTATAGGCATTTTTTATTTTTATAAAATCCCCCTTCCTTCCTTCCTTTTTTATTTAAATACCTATTCAAGTAAATTCCCTCACTTTTTTTAACATGTCTTTTAAACTATATTATTTACAAATCTTAAATTCTAAATTTAAACTTTTTTTCTTTCTATATGTAAATATAATGTAAAGTATTTCAAGAATCTTTAGTTCTTTCGAGTAAAACTAGTATATATTTTTTTCTATGAAAAAGTTTTCTGCGCATAACAAATGCACAGGAAGTTGGGCACCTGTTTTGATGTTATCAATGAGAGTAGCCATTCCTAATCCCCAATACTTTGGAAACGATTGTTATCAACTTTAGTACACATTTTCTTTTTATTACACAATTATTCTCTATGAATTCTGACGTTAAACAAGATTTTGGTTGTTGTGTTGTTATTGCACTTTGCTAAGCGTGTCGAATTTTTATAGCGAGGGAGTGCATGGGAAAATTAAAATTCATTGTGTCTTCGAGTACGGGGTACAGAATATTTACAATTGTGTTTACATGTTTTAGGCATCTGCCAGCTGGTTGCTAAGGGGGGGGAATTTTAGAACCCTCTCCCCTAAATTTGGAGTGGTTTGCCTGATTTTTAGAAGTGGGCAAGCCTGCTGGGTCCCAACGAATAAGTGAGTAGAATTCTCTCTCCCCCCCTCCCCTTGTGTTTTCCCTGAAAAAAAAAAACAGCAGAGGTAAGCTTGCAAAGAGTATGGATTGAACAGGGGTGTAGTTGTGTGAGAGGGAGGTGTGATTTTTCCCTCACCCTTCGGGGCCAAAAATTATGGATGGAGGTTGAGTTTTTCGTTATTATGAGGCTGGTCAAAAGCTCTCACAAGCACTGGTCTTATGTAGATGAAAAGTATCGCAGAAAGGAATCGGTGGTAAAGGTGAAGGAATGAGATGTGACCCGAATCAGCATAGCATTATTATTTTGACGTTGAATGACAATTTACCCTAATATATGCAAGTCTCATGTCCTCAGACAACAACATCTATATATATATCACTTTTTAAACAAGTTGACTGATCGAGACCAGAACGACATCATGCTACAGCTTTAGGAGAAATCCATGATGGTATGACGGCACAAAAGCATCGTAAACCACCCGAGATTTAAAAATGGCTGAGTGAGATGTAACTCGATAGACCCAGAGTTACAGTTTATTCCCATGGAAGCTAGTAGCTACTTTATTTTCTTAAATGAGTTGACCGAAAAGTAAACACCAGAATGAATTTTTTCTGTTCAATGTTCCTCAATAAGGGATTGACTGTCCAGGAAATGAACCGCCATATACCTATTTAATAAGAGGACATCAGCTTGTGCAATTAAAAATCTGGCTTCAATTTGTGCAATTTGTGTTTTTAATGACCAAGAAAATTCATTGTGTAATCTTTGCTCTTTGAGAGCATTTAAATAATTAACAGTTCAAAAATCAAACTTTTATGTTAAATCATCTGCTGAAAGTACATGTAAGTGTCATCTTTCTTTATTTTATTTCTATCTTATATATATTCAATATTTTCTGTTTAATAAATCATCAAGTTAATTTAATTAAGTAGATGAGTCTAATCCTAATTTCTAGTTTTATTTTTTTTGTTGACTGTGCAAGATACTTAAATAACCTCTTTTAGTAAAGAAGGGTATAAAAACTAATTTTTTTATACTCATACTCAAAAATTTAACCAATAATTAAAAATTAACATTGTTTTATAATTTATAATTTTTACTTTTCTCAGTTAAAGGCAGAATTTGTCACATTTTTCATTGTTTCGGATTGATTCAAGAAGTAGTTAAATTTAATATAACTAATAACTGAAGTAACTTAATATTAAAATGATTTATATAAAGATGCTTATGGACAAATCAAATTACACTTCCTTTTCTTTTATTATTTAAATGAATCGTAGGTAGTTAAGAAATTTTTATACAAGATTTCTTGAATTAATTGAACAAGTGGCTTACTATAAGTAGGAAAGGATAATAATTACTAATAAACTTTAGATTTTCTTAGACGCATTTGAACTTAAAATAATTATAAATATGGATTATTAAAATACACTAATAAATAATCTAGTAGAAGGAATTCATTATACTTATCAAAGAAAAAAAAATCTTAAATGTATAAATATGGATTATTAAAATACACTAATGCATAAGTTAGTAGAAGGAATTCATTATGCTTATCTAAAAAAATAAAATTTTAAATGTGTTTATGGATTTCTGAGACACTTATTTTATGTACGATCACTGCCATAGTCCTGTTGAACTTCTGCATTACTATGGTATCTCTAAAATCCTTAATTAATTTTCTCTCCCTTTAATTTTTGTTGTTTGACAGTTCCCTTTTTATGTGCTTTCCATACTGGAAACATTTCAGGAGCCCTTTTAATTTTTTTTTTTTTTTTTTACCAAATTAATGCATCTTTTTAAAATTTTCCTTTTGTTTTTGAATACTATGATATGGCTTAAATAACAATAATAACTAGCTGCTTGTTGGGGGAAATTAGATTTTGTGGTAAATTAGAATTTTGTTACTTATTTTTCTAAACTTTAAGTCACTTTGCTTTGTTATTAAATTTAATTATTTAAATTTGCTTTATGCTTAGTAATTCAATCTTTCTTGTATAAATTTCTTAATTTTCATTTTATTTAATTTTGTTTTTAATTGTAGAATATGCTAATAATATACAAGCTAACAAAATTCACTCTAATTACTGGCTATTTAACACAAATCCAATAAATTGTAAGGCAAAGTAAATGTTAGTATAAAATCTTCAACACTAGGGAAGGTCCCCAACTGCCAGATCAGGATTTTGTCAAGAGTGGTATCGTTGGAAAGCTCTTACCATGGGGATCAAGGAAATGTATACAACTACCTGTCTAAATGCAACTGGTGAAGAGTTATAGGCCAATGTATTTCTGTCATTTATCGATTTCTACAGGTTGCTAGTTATGCAGGAAAGATACTCTGTGTGCTAGAAAAGAGAGTTGATGGATTACAGAGGAGACATTTTATGCTTGGTGGAAAAAGTAACTTCACAGATGGTAATGTATTTCTGAATAGAAATGGCTGAAGCACGAGTGTTTCCAACTTCAGGTACACACAATGAAAGGGGGTGTTTCGCAGTTGTCACAGGTGTTATTAGTTAAGTTAAAGCATGCCTGTTTAACTGATGGAAAGATGGGATCAGTGTCTCTAATTGAAGCCTTTTGAAAGGCATACCAACACGTGTCATCGAAGGTGAGTGAGGAGAGTTGGTTATAGACCAATTTTTGCAATTTTATTATGCTTTCTCTAGTGGTCTTGGTCATGTCGACAAAATGTGGTTATAATCTTCTGTTTCTTACTAGAGAGAACATGGAACCTTAACCAACGTCAAACTGGCAACAACAGATTACATAACTGTACTGTAAGCTGTCTTTTCTACCACACAGTGTCTTTCCTGCATAGCTAGTGACCTGGAGAAATCAATGAATGACAGAAATACATCAACCTATAACTCTTCACCAGTTGCATTCAGACAGGCAGTTGTATACATTTCCTTGATCTCCATGGTAAGAGCTTTCCAACAACACCCGTCTTGACGAAATTCTGACCTGGCAGTTGGAGACCTTCCCTAGTCAGAAGTGAAGAGGTTAATAACACTGTATTATTTTACACTAAAATTACCACATTCAGTCATTTGACCTATGTGTGCATAGCTGAAATTTTCTAAGAGTGTTTGTCACCATTTTTTAATGATAATTGTCACTTTATTTAATTGCAAATTAAATAAGGTGAAGATTTCTATTAGCAAAAAAGTGGTGATAAACACTTGTAGAATATTACAGCTATGTATACATGTGTCAAAATGACCAATCTCAGTAGCTTTAGTATTAAAAATTACTACAATAATTTCAGACTGAAAATCCTTTCTTATTTAGCAAAGAGCCAGCCATGTGCAGTGAGAAACAACACATATAATAAAGAAATACCTTTAAATAAATAAGAAGATTAAGGCAATAAAGAAGATTTTATGTGTGCAAATTTCATTCAATTCTTTTTATATTACATACAATTTCAGATCTGATTACATATTGCTATCTCACTATGAATCTTTATTTTTTAACAGCCAAAATTTGCCAGAACAAATTAATGTAACTCCTAAAATCGACTGTTAAAATGCTGAAAATTTTTGATTGTTGCATATTTTTTTCTAAATATTCAAATGACAAAGGAGAATAAAAATTAAAGTTACACACATAGTCTCCAAAGTGAACTATTCTGAAACAAAACATACTATGATTCAATGATAAAACAATGACTTTGAGTGACAAATTTATTAACAATAACACAACATGAATAAAAAAGAACACATATAAAAATATGTAAAATATAATTTTACATTACATGGACGGCAAAATCTTTGTTATACAAAAGTTGTTGTTTTATACAAAAGTTTAAGTACAAAGAAAACCACCACCAACACATGAATTTTGAACACAATAAAACAATAAGAAAATATAAAGAATACTTAGATACAAGGTGCATTCAAGTTCTAAGGCCTCCGATTTTTTCTGACGAAAAGAAAGTTCCAATCCGGCCTTCGTTGCGCATCAACATTGCTTGGCAACATGTACCACGAGCAGCCTTGTGGTCATCCGTCAGCATTCGTGACACCCACCTGGAGGACACTTTTTGCATTTTCAGGTCGTCATGCAGGATTTTGTGCACAGAACTCATGGGGATGCTAACACCGGAGGTGATCTGTTCAACAGTCATTCGGCGATCCCCCAAAACAAGTCTCTCCAACTGCTCGATCATGTCGTCAGACCGGCTTGTGCGAGGCTGAGGTTGTTTTGGTTTGCTGTCACGCGATGTTCTGCCTTCATTAAACTGTCGCACCCATGAATGCACTTTAGACACATCCTTAACTCCTTCACCACATGTTTTCGTGGTTTTCTTCGAGCCGTGGATTTATCCATGCATAAATACGGGTTAGGTTCCCTTAGAAAGACCCCCACGAAGGGCACTCCCCCCGGGCCTATATCCCAAGTGTAGATAATTGGCCGTTAATAATCAACCCAACCCAACCCTTAACCACATGTCTCCTTCAACTGCCGATGAATTTCAATTGGTGTCACACCACACAAATTCAGAAAATGAATGATTCACGCTGTTCAAGTAAGGAAAACGTAGCCATTTTAAGTATCTGAAACAGTTCTCATTCTCGACACTGCTTCTAGAGTTCCATCTGTCGTACAGTGCTGCCATCTCTGTGACGTATTGACAACTAGTGCACACTCATTTTAAAACAATGTAATGTTTCTATTTATTTCCAGTCTGGAGAAAAAAAATCAGAGGCCTCAGAACTTGAATGCACCTCGTATAAAAATTAAAGTAAATGGTATGTCCTTAATTTATTTAAACATCCATCAGATGCAACTGATCTGACAGTGATTACCATTTACTCGTTACAATTACTTGTATGGCACAAAGAGATCCAAAATAAAAAGGGTAATAATAACACTTTATACAGTAAAACCTGAATATGGAATTGCTAAGGAGTGGAAAAAAATTCAGTTTAAGACAGGTTTCTGTCTTAGCAGGATAATTGTATAATATTCCTACTGTCAGGACCATAACATTTTTCCATTTAAGACAGGATTTACTGTATAACAGCTAACAGAAAAAACAACAATTGAACTAAAAATATAAAAACTTTGTTTTTAAATATCACATTTGTTGTTATCACATCTCTATTATAATAGTACAAAACCAAGTTTTATTGCACTTGGCCAAAATGACAAACAATTTTTATAAATTTTTTAATGATAAAAGATGAAGCATATTAACCTCCTGAGACCCCGTATCCATCCTATTGGACATTTTTATTTTTCGTATAAAATATTTAATTTCAGTTGGAACTTGTAAAAACTTACTGTCCATTATAACAGATACACTAGTGCTGCTATATGTATACAGAAAGAGTAAAAAGCTTGCAGCAAAATGTGTATTTTAATCATTTGAAAATTTCAACGAACAGGTGACAGTTGAAGGTAGGTGCACAGTTTTAACTCAAATTGCATATATTTTTAAAAAGTAGTTTGATATTAATGCAGCATATATCTAATTTTAAATGTTGTATTAATGAAATTAAACCATAGTTTAAGTAATTGGGTGTATATTTTGGAGAATAAACACATGTTTTTATTGATGTCCATTGTATTGGACGTTGGGTCTTCATCAGTTGTTTACATTCATATTAGGATCTTTTTTAATACTGAAGGGGAAGTTTGGTTTTTACTCAAAATTCCATACTGTATTGGAAAAAAAGTAAACACAGAAGTAGATAATATACATTTATATTGGTAATTAAATAATTAATTATTGTCCTAGAGGTGTATAATTCTACTAATAAAATGCTTGTTCCAAATTAGTACATTAATTTTTTTATTTCAGTGAAACATTTTATTTTACAGTATTTAATAAATAAAGAGATTTACAAAAAAAGCTTTTCTTTTAATAAGTTTTTCTTTTCTTAATCATTGCAAGATTTTTGTATTATTTTTCTGTTAGTATGTTGATTCTAATAAAATTAACTTATTCAAATTAAAATGACCAAATCTAAATAAAAATATAATTAAAAATAACATTGTAAGATTATAAACTCAATTTTATTTTTTAAATTTCTACTTGGCATTCAATTACCAATTGTGGTAGATGTGGCACTAATTATTATCATTATGCTGGGAAATGACGGGTTGTTATCGAGATAGATTTAAAACAAAATTCTAATTGAAAATTATTTAAAAGTTCACTAAATTGACATACGCTTTTTCTATTTGATGATGCAAAAATTGAAATTATGTGATACTTTGAATTGATGGATGAGTAATAAAAACACACTTCTGACGGAAGAAAAGTTTTCAGTGAAAGAAATAGGATTTTGTCACTAGAAATATGATTTTTGAGGCCTATCTTTTTTTAGAGATATTTGGAAACTGGTTTTATTTAGATCTAGAGAAAGTTATTGAGACAATTTTGGAAGCAATAAAATGAATTGTGACGTGTAATCCAATTATTGTACTTTAAGGTGCTTAGTGTGAATCAGCTTTTGAGGAAATTGAAGTTGAGTTTTTCAAGTCATGACGAAAACTCAAGCCCGAACACTTCTCGACCTAGCAACCAAGCGCAAACTCAAAATATCGGACAAAAGTAACGAGTCTACTCATTTCTAAAAAGAGTCCCTAACAGTTACCTAAAGTAATGGACAAATAAAATTCATTGTGAGGCAAAAAAAAAGTGTACATGGAAATGCAACTTTAATTATCAAGCATAATTGCTTTGATGAAGCACATTCATAAAGTATTGAATTTTAAGTTCACCTATTTATTTTTGTGTGCAATTAATTTTTTTACAAAAATAATTATAATTATTTAGTGTCTAATTAATTTTTTTATAATAAATTTGTGTCTAATTCCATTTTGTGTCATTATTTTTTGTTCAATATTAAGAATTTTCCATTCAGATTCATGTAATTCAATAATATGTTTTTCACAAGATGAAGACCCAATGTCCATTTTATTGGACACGATAAAAAACTATATATATTAAATAAATGAACATACTTAGTGATTTCTAGCCTCAAAAGGACCAATAATTTTAATTATGGTATAATTTGCATGAAAAATATGAGCTTGGGTCTCAAGAGGTTAAAAAATATAATAGATTTAAATAAGTTTTTTACTTCATTAAACGTTCAATAGGAACTAATAATTCCTACACTCTACATTATTATTATTTTTTAAATTTACACCATTTTCAAGAAATTGTCTTTAACATTTGATGTTAATGAAATATTTTAAAAACAAAGATTATCAAAATGCATAAGATAGCTCACAAGTTACAACAAAATGTACCATAGATTAAACAATCATGTTTTGACCCAGAAATTTTATTTAATAAATGTAGTCTAACATTTACAGTGATATAGTAAGTTACATTTTATAAAATAAAATGTCTGGGTTGAAACATGATTGTTTGATCCACGGATTATATGCCATAAATTACAATACTACCAAATGATTTACAGACATGGGACTCTCAATAATAAAGTTACCACAGATTTTGTGGTACTTTCAACTTTGAATCACACAATATTAGTTATAGACTAAAAAAAATGCAAGTAATCCTGTACAAACAGTAAGTAAAATATCGATAGTACTCTATACAGTAAAACCTATGTATATAGAATTGCTAAGGACTGTTAACAAATTCAGTTTAAGACAAGTTGCTGTCTTAACATGTATAATTGCATGATATTTCTGCTGTCAGGACTATGACATTTTCCTAATTTAAGACAAGATTTCATTATAACAGGTTTTACTGTATAGCAGCTACCAAAAAACAACATAACTGAAAAATGAATATATAAAAATAGTGGATCCAATAGTAACAAAGAATGTGAAATTTTCACTTTGCTATACAGCATATAACCAACAGAGCAAAAAATATCCAGGTCATTGATTGAACCCGGATTCCTTGGTATAACACACCAAGTACTTTACCATTTAAACCACCAGGATAACATTCAGTCTGGCACTTTTCACTCTTATACATTGGCAAGGCTGCAACTTCGCAGCACAAGATGGAAAGTTATACATAAGCTAAGCACACAACCCCAGTGGCATACATGAGATGAACAAGTTCCCAGCATCAGAGAATAATTAAATTTTCAGCAGGGCTGAAACTATGGCAGAAATTAATACGAATAAAAGATGTTGAGTGACATCCTTTGTTAGTATTAACTACCATAATAGTTTCAGCCCTGCTGAAAATTTAATTAGATATTAATATACTCTCCAATGCTGGGAACTTGTTCATCTCGTGTATGCCACTGGGGTTGTGTGCTGTGCAGTTGCAGCCTTGCCAACATATAAGAGTGAAAAGTACGAGACTGGATGTCATCCTGGTGGCTTAAATGGTGTGCTCTACGAAGGAATCTGGGTTTGATCCCTAGCCTGGACATTTTTTGTTCTGTTGGTTATACACTGTGTAGCAAAGTGAAAATTCATGTCCTTTGTTAGTATTAATTTCTGGCATAGCATTCCACCTTGCTGAAAATTTAATTAGTTATCTAAATATTAACCTTTTTTTAGATCTTTTAAAGATTCATCTACCTCCAAATGGCACGAAACAAAGTTTTATTGCACTTGGCCAAAATATGACTAATAATTTTTATATCTCTTAATCATAAAAGATAGTAGCACATTAATAAATCTCTTAATCATAAAAGATAGTAGCACATTAATAAATATATTAAATTTAGCCATTTTAAAATAACTTTAACAAAAGTTAAATAGGAATTTTTGATTCCTTCTCTTTCTTATAATTTTCTTGAAATTTACATCATTTTATAAATTTTAACATTTGATATAAAAATTTTTCACAACAAAAAGATATCAAGATGCATAAGATAGCTCACCGGGTATGCCATTGCAATAATACTGTATTATAAAATCTGTAAATTGTATAAAATTTTATATATATATCTATAGCTACCTATCTGTAAATATTTAAAATAGAAAAAGATTTATAGAATTAACAACAATAATTGAAAAAAATAGTTGGTACTTTTATGTTTGCTGGGTGCCAGCGATCACCAAAATTTTTTTAACCTCATCAACCCTTTTTTTTCTCGCCAATCTTTTAACATTAGTTAATGGCAAATAGCCAATATTAACTAATGTTAAAAGATTTTAAATATTCATAATAAAATTTTTAAAAATATTCTATACATTGCAATAGAATATTTAAAAAAATTACTTCTAGCTAAAATGTAATCATGATAAAACATGTAAAAATGAACATATCAATACAGTCAAACCTCATTAACACGAACACGATTAACGTGAATTACTTTTAGCATGAACTGTTTCCGATTGCCCCGTCTAGTTGTATGTAATATATTTTTCAGATAACATGAACTACTTTTAACAAGACCAAAAAAAAGTTTCCCCTTGAGTGTTCGCGTTAACGAGGTTTGACTGTATGAATAAAAATTCTCATTTAATTGGTATCAAACAAATTCAAGAAGAAAAACCCACGGTGCTAAAAAAGGGCCACATTCATGTAATCATGTAATTAGGCTTAGTCAATTACAACAATTTAAAATAAGATATAATATAAAGTGGAAACATAAAAACAAACTTACGTTATATAAGATCCCAAAATCTTGAAGAAATATCTGTTTAATTTTAGAGTGACAATGGAACAGATATTGCTTTAAGATCTGAAAGAATTTGTCTCCTAAGTTTAATAGGACACAGTTTGGTTTTATTCCGCAAAGAAATTGGGTCTTTAGTTTGGATCCTATTTTTTCCCGTTTGAGGGGGGACAGCCCCTTTTTTTGGGTCCTTTTTTAGGACCATGGGTTTTACTTTTCTAATATATTTAATGTCCTTTTCAATCTCCTTCAGAATTTTCACCGTTCGCTGTTGCTGTAGCTTTTGTAAAGCTTCTAGTTGCTTTTTTAAGTCAACCTTTTTCTTTCTCTTTTCTCTTCCTGTAGCATCTGAATAGAAAATTACATTAGTGGTAAAAAAAATAACAAATTAACCAACATATTCAAAATCCAATTAAATTATAAAGAATATTTCAAAATTCAGGAAATTTCAAAATAATGACAAAATGCTGAATTATTTATAATTGATATTTATTGGCACTAGATGCATTTTTTGTAGTAATTTCACTTAAAGCCAGACAGTCTGAATTCACCATTTGGCAAGGACAGACTTGTTTCCAAGATTTTTACATAGTTACTGTGGAAGATGCTGTAAAATCCCAATTTTCATTTTGTGAAAAAAAAAAGGTGTAAAATCATCAGAAATTGTTGAATATGCACTTTCTACCACCTGCTCACCACCATAAAAAAAATCTTTGAAATTTTCCATCTTCCATAGTGGTAGTATAATGACCTTAGAAACAAATTTGTACTTGCCAAGCAGTCAAATCCTGCTGTTCGATCTTAAGTGAAAAAAAAAAAAAAAAAACTGCATTAAAATTTGTCTAATGCGAATATAATTTTTAATTATAGCCCACATCCAGTTGTTATTAGTGACAAAATCTAATATATTTTACTGTAAAATCAGAAAATAGAGATACAGTTTTCAAACAAATTGCATTTGAAAGATAATCCTTCCCTTCTTCCTATTCAACAATGTAAAAATTTAAATTGTGCAATGTTTAGAAGTTAAAAAAAAATGCAGTAAAAATGAAATTTATTAGTCAGGTATTGCCACCATCAATATACCATCAGTGTTACTCACAGACGTGTTTTTACTTTATAATATAGATACTGCAAGCAACAGATGATGGCAGGTAAATATACTGGACTCCAAAAGTTAAGGTACAACCAGTTTTTCAACGCTCACTATTAAAAGAATGAAAATAGAGGTACAAAATATGATTTATATGAATGATCATAAGTAACTTCAATAAAACCTTATGAAACAATTATACCCATCTCTTTTTTTTTAGAATTGGATACTTATATGGCAGTCAGAGGAAACTGTGAAGATCTCACTTTTGTAATTTGTGTGAAAATTATTTTAATGCTTGTTGATCTTCAAATGTTGGTAGTAAAATATTCTTGGCCATACCTAGGGCATGTCGTTTGCCTGATTTGTTAAAATGGTAGGCAAATGGATGGATGTAAATAGGGTTATCACAAGTTGATGCTGCTCAATGTCTTAATGCATCATGTAGTGTGGTCCAAAGGCTGCAGTATCAATTTAAATCTAAAAATTCAGTATGAAAAAGACCTGTTCTAGCTTGCTCATGAGTTACAACCCCTGCACAAGATAGCTTTCTATCTCTTTTGGTCAGAAAAAGAAGGAACACTCCTGTGGCTCAGCTCATTTCAGAGTATCGTAATGCAACAGGGATGACAATAACTGCTACTATGGTGCATAAACAGCTTCCTGATTAAGGGTTCTCTGCAATATGAACCTTTGTATGTGTCTTTCTTAATTGAGAATACAGAAGTGTCTGTTTATGTTGGCCAAGACAGCACATTACCTGGACCAGACAACAATCGGCTGTA
The DNA here is from genome assembly GCA_963931845.1 of Maratus michaelseni. NCBI lineage: Eukaryota > Metazoa > Arthropoda > Arachnida > Araneae > Salticidae > Maratus > Maratus michaelseni. The sequence continues at coordinate 101,627,372 of OZ007586.1, forward strand.
TGGGCTGCACAGATGAGTCCCAGTTTGCTTTGGAGAGTGATTCAGTTTGCATGTTGATGTGAAGAGAACACGACATCAGACACTACTAATGTAACATTGTTGAAAGACACAATTATAGAGCAAGTGGAATCATGGTTTGGGCTGAAATCTCTCTGGTGGTCACAGTAATCTCCATGTATGCAATGAAGGAATTCCGACTGCTGTGAGATATCAGGATAAGATCCCTGCTCTATATGTTCTACCATATGCTGGTGTTATAGGTGATTATTTCATCTTAATGAATGTTAATGCACGATTGTAGTGAGCTATAGCCATTGATGAATATCTTGAAGATCAAGGTTTGGAGCAAATGGAATGGCCAGCTCAAAATTTGAATCTTAATCTAGAGCATCTTTGGGACTACCACAGTGTTAACTGTATATTTACCACACTACATATACTCCTTGTATTCATAAGTTTAGTTGATTGCATTTGGCAAAAGTCAGTTGTTGTTTACTTCTTAAGTGAGTATGCTGCGCTGTGTAGCAACGAGTAAAGTAAGATATTCAGATAGGATTAAATTCTTCTTTTTATGTTTATAAATCTGATAAATAGTGATTATTTTGATTAGCTACATAATTCTAATATGTTATCAGTACAAATGCTTAGAGAAATGATCATTGTATTTGCAGATTGAAAAATATTACCTAACCCTAATCGCCGGCAACCTGCATTGCACATTGACAAGAATTGGAGCAGTTTTGCAAAATCTGCCGAAGTTTAAGAGTGTTTAAGCAAATAACATTCTTATTTATTCCTTAGATTTTTTCAAAGTAACATGAAATATTACAAGTTGAAAAAGTTAAATGGCAATAATTACTATGCATGAGCAACATATGCATGCATAATCATGGTACAGAAGAAATGCTGGGAAACAGTTGATCTGGGATATGGTTTGGAAATGACAGACAATGAAAAGAATAAAAATGATGAATCATTAACCCATATATTTTTGATAGTTGAAGACACATTTCTGGATGATATCAGCGATTGTGTCACAGCAAAAGATGCATGGACTACACTAAAGGAAATGCATACCAAATTTCGATTACTCTATGTTTTGCAACTTATGAAGGACTTTTTCAATATTACAATGAAATTAAGTGAAACTGTTCAATTGTATCTTGCCAGACTTATGGAAATTCATCGAAAGCTTTCAAATGGTGAATATGCTTTCACTGGCAGGGAAGTAAGTGGCTCTAGTCATGTTAATTGGCTTGCTGAAATCGTATGAAAGTTTAATTATGAATCTAGAAAAAAATGAAGCAAATTTAACAACCTATAATGAAATCAATGCTGTTAAAGAAAAAATAATATCTAGAAATTCAACTTTTACTGAAGATCATGAAGAATGTGAACTTCATATGAAGAACTTCAACCAGGAGAAATTTGTGCAATCAAACACCACAAAGAGGTGGAAACCAAAGAAAAATGAAGCAAGTTTAAATATGAAGAAAAAATCCAAGTGTTTTAGCTGTGGTGAGTGGGGCCACATCTCTCACAATTGCCATGAAGCACAACAGGAGAATCAAAGCAGTGCCAAGATGCTATTGACTTGAAAACAGATTGGGCCTTACTCACAAACCTGGAAAAAGAAAACAATTCAACTCTATGGATCTTGGACAATGGTGCCACAGAGCATATGACATCTGACAGAAATAACTTTACAGCCCTAATGAATTATAATTCAATTGTAGAAGTTGCCAACTCTGAAAGGGTTCAAGTGACTGGGACAGGTAACATAATACTCTGTTCAGGAAGACTCAAAAGTGAGAAAAAACACAACCCTTGCTAATGTATTGTATGTGCTAGATTTGGGTAGAAACTTGTTATCAATAAGTAGGATTGGAGAAAGGGGTTACAAAATTGAATTTGCCCATGGAAAAGCAAGGATATTGTAAGAAGATTATGAAATTGTCCTGAAAGCTAGAAAGAAGGTAGGCTTTACATAGTAGCAGAAGACCAGTCAGTAGCATACATCACAAAGATGATAGTTAATGAACTCTGGCATCACTGATTAGGACATCCTTGTCAGTGTAATTATCAACTGTGAACACATCAACATTGAACAAGAGCTTCTTCCAGCACCAAACAAGTCATGTCATGTATGCATACAAGGAAAATGAAACAGAAACAATCCCCTAAATTCTCGAATACAAGAGCCAAGGAAGTATTAGAAAATATATATTCAGATGTAGAAAGAAAAATCTCTCCATAATCATTGGAAGGATCAAATTACCTTGTTGCTTTCACAGATTAATTTTCTTGCCATTCAACAGCATATCCAATAAAGGAGACGAGTGAAGTTTTAGAAAAATTTGTTAAATACAGGCACATGTCAGAAAATTTCCAAAACAAAAGGATCAAAGATTTAAGAAGTAACAATGGTGGTGAATTCAAGTCTGATGATTTAAAAAAATACCTTGCTCAACATGCCATCCAGAGGCAGTCAACTGTAACAGAATCCTCACAGCAAAATGGGCTTGCTGAAAGAATGAACCAGACATTAATTAACATAATTGTCATGCCTTCTTATAGAATCAGATGTTGATTAAAATTTTTGGGCTGAACTTATATGCACAGCATCATACATTCACAACAGGCAACCATCCAATGCAATCAAAGGAACACTCTAGAAACATTATGGTTAGGCAAGGAAGCAAATTTGAAGGACCTGAAAGTATTTAGATGTAGATAGTGGAGCCATGTATGCTCTTATCAGAAAAGAAGCAAATTTGACCCTAAGGCCATTAAATGTGCCCTAGTTGGGTATCCAGATGGCATCAAGGCATACAAGCTGTGGAACTTAAAGGAAAACAATTTTTCATTAGCAGAGATGTGATTTTTAAGAAGACATGCTTCCTTTCAAATCTTAACAAAGCCAAGTACATTATGAAGATGATAAAGTCATATTTATCATTGAAAACAAAGAGATGGGAAATATACTCTAAAATAAAACAGACCATGATAGATATCAGCCTCCAGACACCAGTAAACTTGATGAAGCAAGCCAAGATGCAAGTAAAATTAATCATTGTTTAAAAAGTGACACCACCCTTACAAAAATTTCTTATAGTTCTATAAAAAAAATATTTATAGAAAACACATTATAGAATTCTATAAAATTATGACCCATTTTTCTATAAGCTTGTTTAACCAAAAGCTATAGAAATATCTGTAGAAGTTCAATAGAAATGTCTGTAGAGCTTTTATAAAATTATCTATAGAAAAAAATATACAGCTTCTATAAAATATGTATAGAATTTTATATAACTCAGGAGGTCACCTTCCCAAGTACTAACCACATTCGATGTTGCTTGACTTCAGTGATCCAATGAAGAACCAGTACTTTCAGTATGACACCACTATCTACAGGTTCAAACTTCTTATTACTCTATTTCAACTATTTCTTTTGTGATTTGCATTCCCAATCATATATAGTCTTGTAAAAATACATAAAGTCTAATAAATTATTATTTGTTAAAACTGAGACAATTGTTTAAATATTTGTACTTCAGATTAAAATATTTGAATAAAAATTACGATATTATTAAAGTGAATAAAGTTTATTAAATTAGATGGAAGGTTTTATTAACTTAGCACTAAATGAATAAATGATTATAAAATTAACCCTTAAATGCATGCTTTTTTCTTTTAGAATCGTGTTTTTTTAGACTTATATTAAGGATTTGACACCAGAAATTTTTAGATAGATTTTTAAATTAGTTTAGTAGCACATTTTATGTGATTTTTAGAGGATTAATATTTCTTTATAAGCATAGTGGTGGCGAAGAACTTTATTTATTTGTTAAAAGTTAAATAAAAAGTGATGAAAATTTCCATCACTATGCAATTAAGGGTTAACCAACAAATTAATTAATCATAATTTAATTCAGTACTTTGACTGATATATTATTACATTGACAATTGAATCACAATGTATTAGAATTGAATTAAATTATGTATATATATATATATATACAGGGTGTATCTGAAATGCTTCAACAAGCTTAGAGGGATGATAGTACTCATGAAGACGAACAAAAAATGCAATGGAACATGGGGTCGCAAATGACGTTTAAAGGATGAAAATCGAGAAAATGCGTCTGGAAATGGACAAACTGAGACATGAAAGAAACACTCCAGAAAATTATTTATTGCACAGAATAGGTTACAACGCAGCTTGTGATGTCCAGAGAAAATTAATACTTTTAATTTTTTTTTGCCGTAAGAGTATGTCCTATAAAAAACTTGTCAGTATAAAAGTTGTATATAATTTTAAGGAGAATTACAATAAGTTTAAGCGGATTTAATATCTTGGGAATTGAGGAAGTTATGAATTTTTTTCTTCTGAAACCCCTTTTTTCCCCCCTTGGGGACATTTTTAATGAAATCAAAAATCTGTCATACATAAATTTTTGCCCTTTTCCTAGAAGTAATAATAACTTTAAACAAATTCAATGTGTATAAAAATTAAGATGTTATGGGTTTTTTCTGTTTTCACAAAGAGCCCCCCCCCATTTGCCCCCCCTGGTTCGATTTTGCCCATTAACGAACTTGACCGAGATTTTATACCGCTTGATTTTATGTATCAGTTTGGAAGAGATTTGTGCAGAATTATGGGAGTTATCGTGTCCATAAAAAAGTGACATAGATAGATAGATAGATAGATATATAAAGTTTTGAACTAGGGGTGGTTTTGGGTTGTGGGAGTCATGATCGGTATAGATATGCAAAATTTTTTCAAAAATTCCAACTTAGGGGAGAATGTAATAGGTAGTATTTCTTATGAAATATACCTAAAAACAGGTGCTATATTCATAGATATTGCTAAAACCTTTGACTGGGTCTGGCATTATGGACTTATTTAAAAGTTGATTCTGCTCAAGGCCCCACCGCAACATATCTCTATTTTCTGGAACTACCTTAAGGGTAGAACCTTCTCTGTTAAAGTTAATAACTCTATATCTTCTTCTCGCAATAGCGAGGCAAGCATCCCTCGTGGAAATTTAATTAGCACCTGGCTGTTCAACCTCTACATTTATTATATCCCTCGTATTCCCGGCATCCTCTTAGCGTTATATGCGGATGATATGGCCATCATGTTCAGAAACATTTTACTACATATTGTAATTACCAGACTACAATCTTATCTTCAGGACCTTTATATCTAGTTACGTAAATGGCGCATTAAAGTCAATGCAACAAAAAGTGCTGCCATGATATTTTCAAATTAACTTGTCTCCCCAGACATTAATCTTTCTCTTAATTATGACGACATACTCTGGGTCACCAACTATATCTAGACATTTTTCTACATTCAAAATTAACCTGGGTTAGGCAGATTATGGGCGTGTTAGCCAAATCTACCAAAGCCCAAAGATCCCTTAAATCTGTATTGGCTTATCACAGCAGTCTGTCTATTTCGAATAAATTATTACTTTATAAAGTCTTGATCAGATCAACCATGACCTACGGGTCTGGGTTCGGTCTGTGAAACTGAAATGCAGAAACTTCAAGTTTTCAAAACTCTTTATTGGGTAGGATTTGTAATGCGACAACGTTTGTCCAAAATGACTTCATCCATGCCGATCTCAATATTAGGCCTATTTCGCAAGTTATAAAAAAACTTGCACAAAATTTACACAGAGATCGAATTGTAATACCCAACGAAACGTTGCGGTCCATAAAACCTTACAGAGCAGATTGCTCTTGAGGTAAGAAATGACCTTTTGCCATCTAGAGCGGAGATGACTACTTTTGCACCGCCTTCTAAACGAAGGAGGAGAAAAACACCTTAAAAACATCGTTTCGGACTTCCAAATTCTAAATTTTAATGCATTTTTATTTAAATTTTCATTCTGGCATATTTCCTCTAACTTCATCTTTTGTCGTCTTCCCGCCTTGCATTTGGCCTCGGGTCCCGTTAACTTTTCTATTTAACTTCCTTGGTTATTTTTCATTTTATATTGTAGTCTTAAGTAGCTATGATTGACTGTTTGTATCCTATGATAGAAAAAAAAGTATGGTTTTGATTAGACCTCCACCCACCTTTCTGCACTCCATTTCAAATCATTGTCAAATGTCACTTCTTTATGAAGCTCTTGAACACCTGAGCTCTACTCCACCACAGCCCACTGCTAGATGAACTCTATATTTCCATCTACATTACTAAGGAATCCTACTTATATATCTTCCTTGCCTAGATGCGAGGTAAACTCGGGCATTACGCCCCATGTAGGTACTGTAGGAACTCATTGACTTTGACTGACAAATCATGTCTGTGACCTGTCACAGTCTTAGTTTGTACTACTTACTTGGTCTTCAAAGTTGATCTAGAACATTTTTTCCATGATACATTATTTATATTTAATTCGGTGCATTGTAAAGCTAAACTAAGGTTCAATTTTAAAGGTTAATCTGGTTTATTTATAGTTTTATAAATAATTACTGTCACAACAGTGTTGCCAGTTTAGCGGATTGTTTTATCCAGAAATCTCCAAATATACTAATTTTCACTTTATTTAATCTCCGAATATCTGCCACTAAATGCAGAAGAAATTACTATTAGGAATTTATGAATAAAAAATCTGTTAAATTGGCAACACTGTGTCACAAGAAATTAAGTCATGTCTGTGAACAGAAAATTAATAGCTGTTAAATAGCTCAAGAGATAGCAGCAAAGAAAAAATAACATAGCAATGAGTCCCAAGTGTTAGCTGTGTAATATATATATAATATATACAGTGGTGGCCAAAAGTTAGGACATTTTTTGAAAGTTTCATGTTTTTCAAATTTGCGTGCTTGTAGAATATATTAATTTTTACTTAAATACAAACGTTTATATATCAAATTGAAGGTAATTTAATGTAGAATTTAATAATAAAAACAGTATTACAATATCTGTATTACAAAAAATGTTATGCTCATTTTAAAAGAACAAACAAACATAAATCGTTTTGAATAAGGACGTGTTTTGTAATAAAAGCGTACTAGCCAATCACAAACACTGTTCTGAGGACCAATCAAATGTCTGTAACTATAGTTTAGGTTATTTGGATGGTAAAAGAGTTATTGTTGTGGAAATATTTTGCAGAATGATGCATACTAGTACAATTAAATAGAGTATTGCTGTTTTTGAATATTTAAAGTCCTTTTTTTTAAATTAAACTAATTTTAAACAATGTCATCAACAAGAACTAATTGGACATCTACAAAAAGAAGCCAAATTGTCATATTGAGAGAAAATGGCCTCTCTTATGCTGAAATTGCAAGACAAGTTGGTGGTTCAGTGACTTGTTCTGGTGTGCGAAAGTTGTTTACGTTATGAAAAAACGAAATCAGTGGAAAATAAGGCCAAATCAGGCCGAAAAAAATGCACAAGTGCTACTGCCGCTAGAAAAATTAAACGGATATGCCTTCAAGATAGAAAAATTTCATCAGATCCATTAGATGTGAAATGAATGCAGCCGGTATTGCAGTAAGTTCAAGAACAATAAGAAGAAGGTTATCAGGATTTGGACTACAAGCTAGAATTCCAAGGAAAAAACCATATTTAAATCAAAAGCAACGCGAAAAACGAGTTAAGTGGGCAAAAGAACACATTAAATGGTCAGAAAATCAATGGAAGCAAGTAATCTGGAGCGATGAGAGTAAAATATCGCTCTTTGGTAGTGATGATAGAAAATACGTGAGATGTAGAGTAGGAGAAGCACTTCATCCTGATTGCATTGAAGCAACTACAAAAAACCTAACAAATGTCATGATTTGGGCATGTATGTCTGCAGATGGTGTGGGCCGAATTCAAGTGATTGATGGCATCCTGAATGCCAAAAAATACATCGAAACTGTCCTGGAACCAAAATTGATACCTTCCATCAGGGATCTCTTCCCCAACAACGCACCATTTATTTTTCAGCAGGATTCAGCTCCTTTGCACATAGCAAAAGTATGCAAAGCATGGTTTCAAAATAAAGGCATAGATATATATATTACCATGGCCAGGAAACAGCCCTGATCTCAATCCAATTGAAAATTTGTGGCAACGTTTGAAAATTCTTGTACGAAAAAAATGTCCATCCAATAAAAGACAACTTATTGAAGCGATAATTGATTCTTGGCACCATGTGATTACAAAAGATGAACTCCAAACACTCGTTCACTTGATGAAAAGACGCTGTGAAGCTGTCTTAAAAAATAAGGGTTATCCTACTAAGTATTGATTGTGTAAGTATCACTTTAAAAAAATGCAAATCTAAGATAGATCTTACTCTTAGTTGCATAACTTTTTTTGTAATACAGATATTGTAATACTGTTTTTATTATCAAATTCTACATTAAATTACCTTTAATTTGATATATAAAGTTTGTATTTAAGTGAAAATTAATATATTCTACAAGCACACAAAGTTGAAAAACATGAAACTTTCAAAACGTGTCCACACTTTTGGCCACCACTGTATATATATATATATATATATAATTTCTTCTCATCCACCAAATCACAAGTTAGCTGCTTTGCATTTAATACATATATTTATTGTGCCTTAAACATTTTTTCTTCAGATAATTTACTTAAATTAGAATTAAACCACATTAAATCTGTCACTTGATCGGCCTTTTTCAGTTGAAATACTTGATTCAATTTATTATAAACTCTTTAAACATACCCATTACAGTGTCAACACTCTTCTTAATAGAAATTTAGTTATATTACCATACTTCCCAAAAACTAGCAATCATATTTCTTGAATCCTGGTGAAATTCGATTTTAAAGTAACCTATACTCTCTTCAATAAAATAAAATTTACAAATCTCAAACATCCAATAGACCAGATTTCTGAGCGGAGAATTTATAAAACTTCCTTTGAATGTGGACTAACATTTAGAGACCAAACTAAACGTCCTTTAAAGATCCGCTTGGGGAAAACAAAAACTGTGTTAAAATTGAAGATTTAAACCTTCTGCTTTTGCCAACTATTGTTGGTTTAGCAACCATATTTTAAATTTTTTCAAAGATACCATAATCAAAAAATATTTCTCTATACACGATCTTGACTTGCGGGAAGCTTTCCACATCTGGAAAAAATTCAAATAGTTCAGTGAATTAAAAAGTATTCCCAGATTATCACAAGTTTGGATGACATTTTATAACCCACTCCACACCTTTCTCACACTCTCTTTTGCATTCATGCATTTTTACCTCATTCTGAATGGGTTTGGTGCTGCCTGTTCATTGGTCCTACAGCTGTGTCATGCATACCGGGTTTAATTAACTCCCCTGTTTCTCGCTCTTCGCCATTTTGCCTTGGCCACAAGCTACATTACTTGCTCCTTATCTTTTAAATTTTCATGCACATATGTTGTGAATGGTTTTAATGGTTTTTGTCTTGCACTGAAGATGGAGTTTTAGAAAATCTGAAACAGATGTCTACTCAGTGGGACAAGTGCCTCAACAGCCAGGGCCAATATTTCTGATATGCATGCACTAGTTTCTGTTCCTAGGCCTCCGGCTCGTTACTTTTTGAACGTTCCTAATAATATATAACTTTTCGCCTTATTTAATCTCAGAAAAATGATAGAAATCCTGCAATTAAACAAAGCTAATGCAAATTCTTTTCTTAATATTTTAGTTTTCCATGAAAAGAACTCTTTTCACATTACTTGATTATCGTAAAGGATTCTCAGTTTCTTCACACCTTCATCGTCTACTATTAAAATTAATTTGTGCTATTTGTTTATTTGTATTTTAGAGAGTATTAATGCTTAGTATACAATTTTATATAATTTTGCACCCAGGTCTATTAAAATTTATAGCAAATACCCTTCATATTCAAGATTGCTCTCAATTTTTCTTTTCATTTACCTGCTTAAGGATGGAAATCTTACTGACACTTTCTCAAAGTTAGTTTCATACATAATGTATGGAATTTGGAAACTTTACACTATTTATGTGTTTAAAGAATCGGGCGAAGTTTCTTATTTTCTATAACAAGCGGTACATCCTGATCTAGAAAAGATTACTCCTCTATGACAACATTTCGCTATTTTCACGTCCCTGAAAGTATGTTTAAAATAGCAAATTAAGTATTTATATCCAACAACAGACAGAAATCTACCAAAAGCACAATTTTTATTGTTTTAAAATTCATTGAAACAACTATGGCAGAAAAACACAAGTTGTGTTTTCCAATAATTCTGAGAAATAACTTCAAAGAAGGGAGGATACCCCAGGGCTTTTGCATGTTACTATCACTGATCTAGTCAAGTTCTTCTGAATCATATTTCTCTTTAACCCATCAATAACAATACAATTTTTACAATTCACCCTTTCAAAAGTATTTTTAGAGGATTAGAGAACACTTTAAGAAACTTGTGACCAGACTGCATTGTTGTTCCTCAAATAGTATCTCACAAGTTTTATTTCCTTTTTTCAATTTGAGGCTAAATAAAATTTTCACTGTCTGCCTGTTCATTGGTCCTACAGCTGTGTCATGCATACCGGGTTTAATTAACTCCCCTGTTTCTCGCTCTTCGCCATTTTGCCTTGGCCACAAGCTACATTACTTGCTCCTTATCTTTTAAATTCTCATGCACATATGTTGTGAATGGTTTTAATGGTTTTTGTCTTGCACTGAAGATGGAGTTTTAGAAAATCTGAAACAGATGTCTACTCAGTGGGACAAGTGCCTCAACAGCCAGGGCCAATATTTCTGATATGCATGCACTAGTTTCTGTTCCTAGGCCTCCGGCTCGTTACTTTTTGAATTGTTCTTGGCTCGTTACTTTTTGTTTATTGTGTTCGACCCCCTAAACCCGTCTCATCGCTAGTAGAAAGTAGGAAACACCCCAAGAATTTAAAAAGAATAACTTATAGTAATTTACATCCAAAATTACTCAAATAATATTTCACAGTGTAGTTTCACTCCCTTTCCAAAGGTTTAGGAGTATGTTATAAATTTTTGGAGTAATTTTTAAAACATTTTTTTTTTCAATTGTATCTATAATATTAGAAAATATGTTAGTTGCATTAAAAGGCAAAAATTAAGTGCAATTTCCGCTCTCTTTTTTTCTGCATTTTTAAAGGTTTTCCGTATCATGATTCGTATTATCATTAAAAATATCAAAACAAAGTCCTCTATAAAAAAATTATAAGTAGGGGAGAGTAGGGTAAAACCAGGTAGGCGAGTAAAACTGGGGTACCTCGTTTTCTTGCTGATGGATACTGTCCTGTGGGTAGAACATACGGATTTTAGACGGATTGATTTAGGTAAGTAAACCACTATTTTCTATAGCTTTCACATGATATTTTTTGCCAGGTAGAAGTGTGTACGTCCTGCTATGTAGGAAAATGATCATGTTGATTTTTGGTCCTATTTTGAGGGCAAAACCATTGAATTCTGAAATAAATTGTTTCTTCACCCAACAGGTGGTGTAGGATAGATACAAGTAAGTCTGTAAAAAGTGGGCACATGAGGGGTACAGCGGATACGAAAAGTAAAAGTTGAGAAAGCCATTACATGACAACATTAAAAATTGCTTGAAAATCTGAAAGAATAAAAGGTACTGACCTTAAAAAAAATATATATATATTTTAAAGTTTCATTCAAAATTTTGTACAGTAAAGCTTTTAACTTAATTTGTGATTAGTAGCTGGTTTTACTCTACCTCCAAATTTCGGAGCTGTTTCAGAATGTCCTAGAAAACGCCTTATCCAAAGTAGAGAAGAATTTTCCTGTAGCAACAGATGTGGTTTTTCAATAGGTTAGGGCCCAACCAGTAGCTGAGAGGTTGTGCTCTCGAAGCTGGTAGACGGGAGGTGCTGGGTTCGATCCCAATCGCGCCCGTCGGCCTAATCGTTCGGAGTTTTCGTGGTTTTCTTCGAGACGTGGATTTATCCATGCGTAAATACGGATTAGGTTCCCTTAGAAAGACCCCTACAAAGGGCACTCCTCCCGGGCCTATATCCCTAGTGTAGATAATTGGCCGTCAATAATCAACCCAACCCAACTCAATAGGTTAGATCTCCCCAAACTCTTTTGTGGGGGTGTTCTGATTTTTCCGTCCTTCTAGACTTTTGTCAACAAAGGATTGAAATAGAATCAGGTTCCTGGACTAGATTTGTTCTTGTTGTGAAAAACTTTCTTGGCAACAAAAAGGCAGACAAGTACAGACATTTAGTAGGCTATTCAATTTCAACAAACTTGGCTGTAATATGAGTGTTAAAATACATTATCTGCATAGTGACTTAGATCGCTTCCCGAAGAACCTTGGTTATTTAAGCGAAGAGCAAGGTGAAAGATTTCACCAAGATATAAAAACAATGGAAACAAGATATTAAGGAAGATGGGATGAACATCTGATGTCAGTATTGTTGGAATCTCATGTGGAATTGCTCTAAAAAATCCCACTCTCGTAAAACTTACAAAAGTAACTTCTTGTGTATAAACTGTAAAATTTGTATAAAAAAAAATGCTTTTGTTATGAAATAAATATATTTTCATCTAGTACATTTTTATTTTGATATTTAACGTTTCATGTCACACTTTTCTTTTAATATTTCATGCTTACAAGATACTAATTCAAACATTACATTAAACTACCTTGATTTTTAATTGGCAAATATTGGAAAACATGGTATGTGGCTTATAATCTCTATCACAAAAACTAGATCTGATAGTGAAAAACTGGTGTTTTTGTATTCAGCGAGTGATTTATACCCAAAATCATATCTAATATTTGAGGCATAAAAATGAGTGTTGGGCTGTGTTATTTTTTACTAAGCAATTCCTTATTTTTGTATTAGTGAAAATATTTTATGGAATGTTCTGGTTCTAACCTTAACGTGGCGATGTATCTCAAAATATTACAAAAATATCAATAAGTAAATTGCACCTCTAGAAATTTTCTTGAAGGGTGAAAACGATTCTAAATGGGAAAAATAATTATCTACGCAAATAATGGAGAACACTGTTTATACCTTTAAAAAGGAAATATTTTATGATTTCCCATATAAAGAATTTTTTTTAGATGACAAACTTACCTGTCCGGCAGGTATCAGCAAGAGGTTTTTCTTCCTGTTTCGGGGGTATTTCCTTCGTAACCTCTTCTGAAATGAACCCAAAAATGTTTTAATTAAATATTTCATTAAAAATAAACAGTATAAATAATATTTAATTAAAAAAAATAAGCTTTTGCTAAACTTTAAAGTAAATATTGCGCTTTTATCAAGAATGTATCCCTCTATTTAATATACCATAAGTACTTGACACAATTAAAATTCCATAAAAGAAATCAGCTTATTGGCATATGAAAATGAGGTTAGAAAATAAATGCTTCTCGTGATCGAAAGTTCTGTTTAAGAGGATACTTCACTCAGACGAAAACCCGCTTGCTAATGTTAATTCTATGGAGGAAATATTTTAAGATATCTCGTTCGCATTTTCATATTTTTAAATGATTTTTTTTGCATTGGATAGCTAAGGTCAATCTCTATGCACGCTCCTTTCTACTTTTTCGATTTTTGTTGCAGTTTTTTTTATTCAGGATACTTTCACTTTCAAAACCGGTTCTGAAAGTGAAAGTATCTTAATAAAAAAAACTTGTAATCAAAATTGAAAAAGTACAAAGAAGCGTGCATAGAGATTGACCTCAACTATTCAATGCAAAAAAAAATCATTTAAAAATATTGAAATGTGAACGAGATATCTTAAAATATTTCCTCCATAGGATTAACATTAGCGGTACCGGGTGCAATGTTTATAACTTTAAAATTTTGGGTTAATTTTCGCAATAATTTAAAAATTAATTAAAAAACAAAAGAAATGAAAATAAAAAATTGCGGTTTGTAGGAATGGGATCAGTGAAGACAGTAATTACTCAACAAAAGGAAAACAAATTTAACAAAATTAATATTTTTAGAGATATGCACATTTTATATTTTTTTAGCTATACTCTAAAAACAATTCATAAAATTTCAACATAAATGCAGTATATTTTGCTGTCTTTGTGACATTTTCGTTCTTTACGGTATTAGTACAGTATTTCTATAGTACATTAAACTTAAAAATACAGTATAGGTATCGCTGTAGTTGTAAATGACATTTATACTGTTTTCTGCTAAATATATGACATATTTACCACTCAGCAGCAGCAATACAGCAATTTTACGTTCACGAATACATATTTTTTTCTCTATGGTGAAACCAGAATTTTGTCTCAGGAAATTGTCAATACTGGTTTTTATATACCGTGACCTGTCACTTATACGCGACGTACGGTAATTATTTTTAGTACCCGAAATTCTGAAAGGTTTGCCCAATTGTTTCCCAATTACTTCCAATTGGGCTTCGCACACAAGGGAGCCCCGCGACGCCATGACATACTAATTTACTGTAGGCTTGTTAAGTACATACAACAACACAGTTCAATATATATGTAACATTCAATGTTATTTTTTACAGTAAACAGTAGTGATTTTTGCAGTAAAACATCACATCGTAATTTTTGGGGGGGAGGGGTTTAGGACACAGCTTTTGTAAGTTATTTCCTAAAAGTTAATTACTTCTTAAGCTAATAAGAATAATTAGAGCTACAAAAGTTTATACTAAAACTGTAAGAAAATATAAATTTAGCATGTCACGGCTACAACTCTTGATACTAATAATTTATAAATTAGGTGCAATTGATTTCTCCTTTCATATCAATATATTCCAAGGTCCAGAATTTTGTTTGCTTTCCATTCTACATACCACAAAGATATAAAATGCATAAGATATTTTTATGAGTCTATGGACCAGGGCTGTCCAGAGCGGCCCCTTTGAAGGTTCTCTTGGCGACCCTTTGGATGTTTCCTGTTTCTAGAATTTTTTAAAAACAGAAGTCCATTTTAAAAGCTTTAAAATTATTGATGTTTGTATATATATATATATATATATATATATACAGGGTAATTATAATTAAAGTTTAAGTTTCAAAACGCTCTAAAAAACGAACCACTGATTACAATGACGTCACAATTCAACGGTGTATTATTAAAGAAGGGGGAAAGAACATGAACAAAAAAAATAGTTCCAAAGTTTAGCGACAGATGGCGCTGTAAGCATCAGAATTTCGACTACAAATGACAAATCGTAAAACAACGGCTAAGGCGTAAGTTACATGATAAACAAACTGTACTGTTCAGTGTGATACTGTTAGTTACGTAAGCCCATCCACCATGGCAAGGTTGTATCACATCGGATGGGAAAAAACAGTTTTTAATTGTCCTGAGGCCAAAAACCGCATAAAAAGCATTGATCTAATCAGTTTTTAATTGTCCTGAGGCCAAAAACCTCATAAAAAGCATCGATCTAATCAGTTTTTAATTGTCCTGAGGCCAAAAACTGCATAAAAAGCATCCATCCAATCGTTTTTTAAGTTTTGCGAGACTGGCGCATAACATGTTCAATATGCTGTCCACCGTTGTGTACAACAAGATTAAATCGGGAAAAAGCATGCTCCACAACCGATCGAAGTGTCACCGGGGTCAAGTTCAGAATGTGTTGTGCAATGCGTGTCTTCAATTCAGCTATGTTGGCAATCGGAGTACTGAACACAACATCTTTCAAATAACCCCACAGCCAGAAATCACACGGATTAAGATCAGGTGATCGGGCCGGCCAGGCTGTAGGGAAATGACGACTGATAATTCTAGCATTTCTGAAATGCCGCCTCAATGCTGCTTCACTCGATTTGTAATGTGCAGAGGAGTGCCATCTTGTATAAAAATGATACTATCCAAACATCCACACTGTTGCAGAGCTGGAATGGCGTCATTACGCAAAAGAGACTGATAGCGCTGACCATTAACAGTAACAGGACCGAAAGCACCTGTCTCCTCGAAAAAATATGGCCCTACGATAAATGATGCTGTAAATTCGCTCCACACAGTGACCTTTGCAGGATGAAGTGGTACTGGGCGAGTGGAGTTTCTGTTGCCCATATTTGGCAATTCTGTGTATTGACATATCCCGTCAGATGGAAATGGGCTTCGTCTGTCCACAGAGTTTTCCACAGCCAATCATTGTCCACTTCCATGCAAGCAAGAAATTCCAAAGCAAAACCCTCTCTTGCTGGCAGGTCAGAAGGAAACAACAACTGCACATGGCAAATTTTGTATGGATAGCATTGCAGGATGTTTCGTAGAATGTTATGCACCGTGCTCACAGCCCTGTCCAATGTTTAGGCCGTGCACTGCATGGTTGCACACCACCGCTCGACTCCTCCTGAACTGCTGTGGCCACTTCTTCAACTACCGCCGAATCACATCTTTTCCTTCCTCTACCAGTCTGCAAATCAAACGAACCTGTTTTCGAATTTTTTCATCATTTTCACCAGACCCATGACAGTCATCGGTCCAACGCCTTTTTTCATACCCTTGAGGGTCCTGAACTTCTGCAGAGCTACTGGTGCAGATTCACCGTTCTTGTAATAAAGCTTTACAAGCAGAGCGCTCATAATTGATCATTCGTGAGGTTCCGTCGCTCGAGAGAGCAGCTCCTCAGCATAGCTCCTGACTTGCCTGAACATAGCCGGAGCGCTAAGGTGCCCTTTTCAGGGCTCTATTGCGAACCGCCTTCGGTATTCCTGCTGATTTCATCATGACTTCCACAGATCTCTCTACTGCTGCAAGCCCTGAGTACACTCGTGGCGATGTGGATCGCATGTTCGATGGTTCTTTTGCAGAAGACCTCAAGGAGGACTTTATTAAGTATCTCGCTGTTGCTCCGATAGATGACACAAATGCCTTCCACGCATGTCATGTCACTGTACTTCAAGAATTCCTCGATTACGGCGAGAAATACATCACCGACCCTTCTGCCATCACGAGCATTAAATATGCATTCGCTTCTTTTATTGAGGAGCCTAGTAAAATGACTATCGAGGAACTTATTAATAATATTAAATATCATATTGATGATATTCAGAGATTTATTAAGATGGTCGGAGAGGAGCGGGCCCTTCGAAGGCACATTACTACTCCAGAACCCAGTATGTTTAATCCTGCTAAAAAAGCTAGAACCAGTTCTGGTGATGACAGCAGTATTCCCATGCATAAGGTAATAGAACCTCTCATGTGATCAATGTCATTAAATTGAAAAAAACCCTGCACAAAAGAAAAAAAAAACTTTCTAAATTGATTTACTAAATCTCATTGGCCTGAAGTCAAGTGAGCATGAAGTCATTGAACATGAAGTCATTTTTTAAACTATTAAAACGGCTGTGTGTAATTTTAATTTTATTTTCTTCATTTGTAAATATGTAAAGATAAAAAAAAATGAGACTCACATGTAAATATTAAAAAAATAAAGATACTCGCAATCAAAATTACCAGGCTTGAAGATTATATTGATAGGATGTTGTTGTAGATTTATTTGATAGCAGAGATCAGTCATTAATCTCTTTGGTGGAATTTCAAATCAAATGGAGTTTAAAAAAAATTAGTATATGCCCAGGATAAGAATGTGTACAACTTGTAAGAATTTAATGTATTGTTAGTGCATTGAGCTGAATTCTTGCAATGAACTTTGCATATAAGCTTTTCTTTCTTTCTTTGTACAGAGGAAAAATTTTAAATTATCATGAAATGAGAAGTGAGATCTTTGATTAACAAATACAGGAGTAATTTACAATGAAATAAAATACTAAAGATCACAATTTTAAAAAATAGTCGGGATTTTTTAGAGTAACAAACGTGAATCCAACTGTATTTCATGCAAATATTTCTTGATATTTGTGAAGAAAAATTATTTAGGTCACTTACCATTTCATTTTAACACATCAGTGTGAAATTTTATTTAAAAATAGGGATCATGTACATACTTGAGTATGATCAAATTTGATCTTCCCATGATTTGTTTGTCATTATATTGTTTAACACTACATACATTAAGCATGGGAGACAGAAATAATTTGGACTCAGGACTTCAGTTCTGGATCGAACTCTTATTTACCATTCCATCATACAATTGTAGTCATGAATGCAATCAGAGGCCCTGTGAGACATTTACATTAATTTAAAGGCTTACATAGTTTTAGCAGGTCAGTAGAGCAATCTCAAATCTCTAAAATCTGAGCTCTTGATAGGAGTGCGTGTTTTGTTAAGAATTTGAGATATTTCCAGCAGAGGGTGAAATAATCAAATATAGGTGTGAACTTGCTTTTAAATTGGATTGTGCCTTGATTAATGTGGTCTTATGATGCAATAGTTTTTGCCCACTATTTCATCAACAACAGTCATTTCTAAATTTAATGTTAATGGTTATTTATGATCTTAAATGTCATGATAAATGTCAGGCAGAGAAAAGTAATAATGATTTATGACCTAAAATGTACTCACCAATTCATATTTTGACAATAATTTGAATTTATATTTTAAGCATAATTATCTGCTTTGATTTCCTTGGATGTAATAACTGTCATATTAGGGGTAACTGATTAAACTTTATGATCCAAATGTAATTCTAGATTTTTTATTTTGACATTTGACATTAATTATAATTTATCATCTGAACATAGATTAGAAATTATAGCTTTGAGATGAATATGATTAGAAATTATAGCTTTGAGTAATCATCCAATATACACATTTGTCAATCAACACCTATTTTGAGAAATTACCTTCACCAACATTAATCACTGTTAAAAAGGATGTTTATAATGGATGATTTATTTTCTTATCATTTCATATATATGTACTATTTTACATCAATACGCATTTAAAAAAAAATTTCCCCTCCTTATATCAAGTACTGTATGGATTCCAGAGCATACAGCTATAGTTTGTAGTTGAAAGTAAAACTTATCTAAATAAATAAAACAAATTTCGTCACTTATTAGAGAATTTCAACTGTTCATATTTAGCAAGCAAATGTTTACCCTTCATTTGATCCAATTTTTGATTTATTACTTGATTCAGATTCTCAAAATTTCTTGACATCCAATGTTTTGATTCTCATAAATACACATAATTTTTTTTTATATGGTCTGTCCTTACCTTTTCAGTACTCATCTAGAAATTGTGAAAATTTACCAGCTATTTTATTATGATGACACCACATCTAAGACCAATATTTTCTTCTAGGAAGCAAAAGGACGCATATTATCACACTCGTGCCTTCCTTCAAAGAGATTCAATTCCCTTAGCACAAAAGTTATTTTCATAATCATATGCACCATTAGCTGGAGGCACAGTAGGGAAGACTGGGGCATGTTGGCCCATCTGCGATATTTTTCAAACTATCTGGTGGATAGTATTACTAACTACGTGACATGCGTCTTATCACGTCTTCTTTCACTCACAACAGCGTCAACAGTGAAGAAGCAATTAAACAAAAGCCCTTTCAAATTTTCACTCAGGTAAGTTTTTTTTCACTTAAAAATAATTGTTTCTGATTTGTTTCTAAATTAAAGTTTCAATTTGGTGAATAGCAATCTAAAAGAACATTGTTCAGAGCTTATTTTCTACCTACTGATTTTTAAAAATATTAACAGAATAATTTGATATGACGATCAAAAACCAAAATGGTGATATGGGGCAAGTTGGCCCATTTAATCAGGGGTTGAATAGATGCCCTGCAGCCTAAGAGTTTGTTTTCTACATTCATAAGCCTATAAAAGTCAATAAAATTCCTTAATTAAGTGCGTTATAGGGCAGGGCAATATTAACTAATAGGCAAAACAAATAAGACAAATGTCTGGGCCCGTAAATCCAAGGAGCTCAGCTTTATAAACAGAAAATAATAATAATATTAAAATTCCATAAAAATGAAATTTTTTTAATCTAAAATTTATAACTAATCTGAATTCACAAACTATTTTTTCTTGTATTGAGTAAATAGCTGATAAAAAAATGGCGTAATGTAAAAGAGACTCAAGGACTAGTTGTTTCTTGAAAACTACGAAGTTTCCGAAAGTTTATTTAGAGAAACTTTATTATAAAATATTTATTAGTTTATAGTTATTAGTTTATGTATTAGTTTATTGTATTCTCTATTATTAATAAAAATTGTAAGTGACATTATTTAAAATTTCTTTTAAAGCAACTTGCATTAATATGGGTCCCGTTTTAAATTTTGTCTATAACGTAGTAGAGCTACTACCTTATTTCTAGATACCAAGATAGTTTGTAATTATGTTAAAAAATCAGACAGAGGAAAGTTTTCATAAGAGACAATGAAAGTGGCTGTTCTCGAAGTGAAATTGAACAACAGATAATTCAAAGAAGCAGATCCAGTGAAGAACAAACTAGTTGGATGTGCCAATCCCAAAACTTTCTTCTATCTCACACATGTTTCGCATACACTAAAAAGAATCAGTACCAATTTATATCAAGGTCTAACTGTTCTGCAAAATGTTGCATAGCAGCGTCACTTGTTGGTAGATTTAGACCAAAACCTAATCAACAACTACTTATGTCAACGTCTAACTGAATCTGAAGTTTGATGAAAATTTATGCATTAATTCTTGAGATATAGTTATCATGATAATAATAAAAAAAGTAGCATAGCAGCACCACCTGTACGCATTTACACGAAAACATAAGCAGCATCTATTTATGTCAAGGTCTAACAGAATCTGAAGTTTGATGAAATTCCGTGCATTAGTTCTTGAAATATAGCTATTGTAAAAATCATAAAAAAAGTCACCACCTGTTGGGATATCCACACCAAAACCAAACATAATCAGCGTCTATTTATGTCAAGGTCTAAATGAATCTGAAGTTTGATGAAAATAAATGCATTAGTTCTTGTGATAGAGCTATTTCGGAAATCATGAAAAATGCAGCATAGCAGTGTCACCTATTGGGCGATTTTCACCAAAAACTATTCAGCAATAATTTATATCAAGGACTAACTGAATATAGAGTTTTATTAAATTTCGTGCATTAGTTCTTGAGATAGAGCATCCACAAAATTTTTGTCACATACAGACAGACATTTTTTAAAAACAGTCAAATCATGTTCAGGATCTTCTAAAATGTATAAATCTGTCAAAAACCAGAAGTAAAAAAATTTCATGAATCCAATACTTTCTTCTTGTAAAGATAGAAGAAAGTAAAAAACAAAGAGAATTCCTTATGTCTTTGCTGTTTTAAATCATTCAAAAATAGTAAATCAGGAAAAGAATGGATTCAATGTACCAGGTGCAATTGTTGGGAACATGAATCATATGCTACTGTGGATATGATATTTTATGTTTGCATTCATTGTGATGATGATATGATGAGAAAGATTTCGATGAAGACAGTAGTTAAGTTGAACAAAACATCTTTTCTTATCTTTTGTATTTTTTATATACCAAATTGAAATTACATTTAATATGTTATGTGTTTTTCATTTCTGACAGCAATCTTACTTATAATAAAATCCAAAGGCGAGAAAGTGTCTGTAACGGTACCGGGTTGTACCACTCTGCGATTCGACCGTAGTTAAACGCCATGTTAGGCTTACTGAAAAAGAAGTTATATTATCTACTTTCGTCATTTAAATATTTGTAAAAGCATATTCAAGCTTTTAAATCTTTTAATTTTGTTTAAAACCTTAAAACACTATTTCATAAAAAAAATGTATCTGTTAAAACATTTCTGTTAAAAAAAAATTCTGTAAGCACTTTTTTTTTTAGAATGCGGTGATTTATTTCCTTGGGAGAGATTTGAGGTTGATTCAGTATAGTGTCGCCATCTACTGGCAGATTTTGAAATTGGCTTCCATCGTTCCGTATTTCGGGTCCTCCCGAAATTCACGATTATTTGACAAAATTCATGTTTTTTTTCGTGATTCTTTGACAAAATTTGCATTTTTTTGTAGTCCTTTGAAGAAATTTGCGTTTTCTTTTTGCGATCCTTTGAGGAAATTTGCGTTTTTTGCTATTCTTTGATGAAATTTGCCTTTTATTCACGATCCTTTGACAAAATTCGAGTTTTTTCTGAGATTGACGAAATTAGTGGTTTTTTTTTCGATCCTTTGACGAAATTTCACTTTTTTCGCGATCGCTTAACGAAATTGTTCTCTTTTTCACAATAAATTAACTATATTAAGCAGAATACGCAGTGGAATCTTTAAGCTTGGAAATGCATGGATGTGGAAGACTTTAATAAGTACAGCAGAAGTAACAACAAGATGACTTTTATTGATGATTAATTACAAATGACAAACCAACGTCAGCTTTACTTTCGCCGAACAAACTTAAAAATAAAATCAAAATAAACTTTCATCAAAAAATAATAATAGCCGCCAGCAGCCTTCAAAACGTAGCCAAGCTACGACGTCGTAAGTATAGTTACATGGCACGAAAACTAAGTGCTGCTTTCAAGCGAGCTACGTAAGAAAAGCATGGCAAAGCAACAACAGACACGGAAGAAAAGGGCAAAATACAAGCATCTTGATCTGCTACATATACTAGTCTGTTTTGGAAAAATTTGCATACAGTCGCTGCCATTCTGTGAAAAGAAAAACGTACGCGAAACTCCATTGGCTTCACGGACTATGACGTCAAACTACGACCAATCAGAGCGGCGATCGTCAAACGAGAGCTCTGGGTCGAAAGTAACAGCAAGTAACAGCGATCAACAGTGATCCAGAAGCACAGTGATAGATCGTGGATGAATCGCGTGTTTACCCGAAAACATCGTGAAGCAATGGAGTTAGTTTGTAATTTAATGTAGGCTTGGGGATGGTAAAAACAAATGTATGTCATGTGAAAAGGGAAATATTTAAATGAAACATATTTTACTCTTAAATTTAAATACATGACATAACAATCAGCCCCCTTTTTAACATCCCCAAGTCTTTACAACAACTTCAAGAAAAGACATTCAAAAATTTAAACATGAAAAACACACATACTTTATTCATAAAAAAGTCAGTCCAATCATAACCAGGTCGGGGAAAACAACTCACCGGCCAGGCACTGATCAAAACGACCAAAAATTGTAGATTTTTTGTTTTTCCCCCTTTTTTTTTTTTTTAACAACATACATCTCAAAACTCTAACTCTCAAAAATATTTAAACTTTTCTGAAAAAGAAACAGTCTGATCAATGTCATGTCAAAAAGGGCATGGCAATGAAAAGAGTGGCCAAAATTGTAATTTAAAAATTTTAAACTTCAAAAACTTGCATACAAAATTTCATTAATTGTTCTTTAACCTGAGGTTTTGTGAAAGGATCAGCTAAATTTAATTTACTTGAAATATACTTTAATTTAAACAATTTATCATAAACTAAATTTCTTAGAAATAAATATTTAATATGAATATGTTTAGTCCTTTGATTCTCAACAGGTGAATTAGAAAAAGCAATAGCTGCCTGATTATCACAAAACAATGAACATTCTTTAAGATTTAAATTTAAACTTTCATTTTCTAGAACATTTTTAATCCACATTAACTCTTTTGCAGCTTCAGTGAGAGTTACATATTCGGCTTCCATAGTTGAAAGGCTAATGCATTTCTGCTTAAAGGTTTTCCAAGAAATTGGTGACTCATCTAAAAATAGAATAAAACCTCCTATGGAAACACGATCATCTCTATTTGCAGCAAAATCAGAGTCTGAATAGCAAGAAATTTTTAACTCTTTAATTCTAGATAGTTCCAATTTAAAATGTTTAGTGTATTGCAAATAACCGAGTAATCTAATTAAACTGTGCCAGTGTTTCATACCTGGGTTAGACTGGAACTGTGATAAAAGATTTACAGCATACATTATGTCTGGCCTTGTTCTACCAGCAATAAAACTTAAACAACCAATTAAATTTCTATAAGGGAATTCAGACATCTCATTAACTTCATTCTGATTTACTGGAGAGTCCATTTTTGACAAAACTAGCCCTTTAGGTATTGGGACATTACTCAAAGGAATGTTATATTTTGAATACAAGCTACAAACTTTATCAATATAGGAATTTTGATGAATGTACAGCTTGTCATTTACTTCTTGAAATTCAATACCTAATAGCTTTCTTGTTTTCCCTAAAACTTTCAGATTGAAAAACTTTCTTAACAAACTTACACCAAGTTCCAAATCACTTTCTGTTTTACCGAAGATGACCATGTCATCTACATACAATAAAAGAACAAGTTTATTTTCATAAGTATAAACACAGTTGCACCAGTTAAGTTTAATAAAATTTAGTTTTAAAAGTACATCATCTATTTCAAAAAACCATTGGCGACCACTTTGATGGAGGCCATATAAAGCTTTATTTAGTTTACAAACTTTACCTGTTTCACTAATGAAACCCTCCGGCTGCTGCATATATATGATCTTATCCAGATCTGCATATAGATAAGCATTATTTACATCTACTTGAACATTTAACCATTTAAAAAGACATACAAAAATAGTGAAAAACAATCTTATAATTGAAAAACTTACTACTGGACTGAAAACCTCATCATAACTTAAACCTTTTATTTGACTAAACCCCTGAGCTACAAGACGTGCTTTAAATCTCACAATTTCATTATTTTCATTTTTCTTAACCGTGTAAACCCATCTGTTACCTAAAATTTGTGCATCTTTAGGTGGTTCAACAAGATCCCAAACTTTGCGGTCATACATGACCTGCATTTCCTGGTTCATTGCTTTTTCCCACTCTGATGCTTCGGGTGTTTTAACAGCTTCCTTGTAACTTCTAGGGATTTTTAATTCAATTAAATTAGCTTCATTTGAAAAATTTGAGACTTTACCAGATTGATTATTTTTCCCCCTGAAATCAAAAAAATCATAATCGTATTTTATGTTATTTTCTGCACAGTACTTTATTGTATCATTTAAAGATCTCAATTTAACTTTAGTTCCCTCAATGCCATAATAAATATCTGTCCTGGGCTCATTTTTCCTAGGGACAGCACTACGTACCCAATTGATAGATGTACAAGGAATTAAATCTGGGCCGTCATTTGAATTTTGATTAATTGAACTTCTAGTTTTTACAGTGCTAAGAATAGTTTCCTTTACTTTGGCTGGGATATCACTTCTACTTTCTGACTCTATTAAATCATCTATCATAGGAAAGATATCACCATCCTCTGGGAAGTTCAAATAGGAAAAAGAACGAAAATTATGTTTTGGACTCTTTATGACATCCACCCCCCTTTTACTCTCATCAAACCTAACATTTATAGTTTCAAAAATTCTTTGCTCATCTATTATCCAAATGCGATACCCTTTAGTCGTTTGTGCATAACCACACATAATGCCAAGTTTGGCTCTCATATCGAGCTTCTTTCTTTTTTGTTTGGGTATACCAACATAAGCTAAGCAACCGAATTTTTTGAGATGAGAAACAGAAGGCTTTCTCCCCGAATACAATTCAAAGGGGGTTTTATTGAAATTTTTATGACAAACTCTGTTCCACACATACGTGAAACATAAAAGAGCTTCAGCCCAAAATTTCTGAGACAAGCCACTAGAATTTAAGAGGGTTTTTACACCGTCAAGGGCAGTTAAATTGAAGCGTTCCGCGCAACCATTCATCTCGGGCGAATACGGGTTCGTTTTCTCATGGGCAATGCCCTGACTTTCCAGAAAGTTATCAAATTCATCATTACAGAATTCAAGTCCCCCATCTGTTCTAACAGAGACTACTTTCTTATCTAAAAACCTTTCGGCTCTCTTTTGATACTTAAGAAATGTCTCGAAAACATCAGATTTATTCTTAAGGGCATATACAGTAACTTTTCTAGAAAAATCATCTATTATAGATAAAAAATACCTGCTACCCCCATGAGATGAAACTGGCAGCGGCCCACACAAATCCATATGCAGCAGCTGGAGAGGAACTTTAGAACGAATTTGACCAACAGACTTAAAAGAGACCCTTTTAGATTTAGCCAATTTACAAGAAATACAATCTTCAGTCAATTTTGATAGCATAGGAAGACCATTAACACTTTCTTGTTTACTGGTGTTAATTAAATATTCACTGTTAATGTGGCAAAAACGTTCATGCCACAACTCATTAACATTTACTTTATCAACTTGATTTGCTGAAAAATTGACTGGATTGTCATTTCCTTTACATTTGGTAATATACTTTGATGGCTTCAGAAAATACAGGTCATTTTTCCTTAAAGCATAAAAAAGTTCATTTCCATGTTTGTCATAAACAAAAACTTTACCATTTTTACCCACAAAATTTATCCCCAGTTTTTCAAGCTTTACCCCAGAGAGCAAATTTCTTCTTAAGTTAGGATTATATAAAACATCTTTTAAGATAATACGATTGAATTTTCCATTTTTACAACGTACCAAAAACTGAATTGTACCCTTACCCTCAACTGGGCATTCTTTCTCCCCAACTGCAAGAGACATGTGCAAGTCAGATACTGGCTCAAAAGTGAAAAATAAATTTCTATTGCTACAAAAATGCGCTGTAGCGGCAGTGTCAAAAACCCAATGGGAATTTCCATAGCCCAGATCTGATGAATTAGCCTCGCACAATTCAGGAGAAAGCTCAATTAAGCTACATTCAAGTTCAGAGAAGGTACAATTCAAAAGAGATTTACATTCTACATTACTAGTTTCCAAAGGTCTTGAAAAATTTTTACTTTGAAAATTACTTTTATTTTGGAAATTACTTTTAGTTTTGACATTAGATTTAAAATTTCCAGAACCATATTTATGAAAATTACTTTTACGATTAACATCTGAATTACTTTTATCATTACAAGCTTCATTACTAGATTTACTTAATTTAAGTTTACAATTAGAAATTAAATGACCATACATTTTACAATAAAAACAAGGACCAATTTTACTTTTGTTTTTATAAAAATTTCTAGATTTACCTGGTTTAACAGACGATTCACTGGCAAAAGCCACATTATAAAAGTCCTTTTGAGACAACTTTAAGCGATTCTCCTCCAGCAACAGCTCAGCTTCTATTCTTTCAGGCAGGAACTCAGCATCAGTCCACCTATAAATGGCTTGAACAATAGCTTGAAACTCATCTGGAAGGCTCCGAATCATCTGATAACCCAAGTAAAGTGGCTGCAGTTGATGACCAATGTCACGAAGACGTTCAGCAGCTTGCTTCACTCGACACAGAAAAAGACCTAAGTTTTCACCAGGAACATACTTTGTATTAAAGAAAACATCAAGAAGTTGAATTACTCTTGCTCTGGTGGTTGGCTCAAAATGGTCATGAAGAATTTTCCAGGCTTTTGCTCCATTAGTGGTACTTGAAATTAAAGGCTTAAATTCAGAACTCAGGGATTGATAAACAATGGTGTAGGCTCTATTTTTCCTTAGTTTCACATCCTGCTTTTCTCTCCATGTCAGCACAGATTTTTCAGTAACCTCTGGAGTTTCCGTTTTAGCCGGTGATAAACTCTTGGGTATCTCCTCTCCATCCTCTTTCTCAATGAACTCCCACGCTCCATAATGCAGCAACAGAACTTTAACTTCATGCTTCCAAGTTTCCCAATTGGTGCCGGTCAACAGGGTGACGTTTTGATTATTTTCCATCAGCCCCCGTCTCTTTATCACGGCAACTTGAAGCTTTCAAAAGGTCAACAGCATGCAAGAAAATTAAAAAAAAAGTTCATTTCTCAAAAACAGACCACAGAGAGAGAGTCCACAGGCACAAAATTATCACCGTTTCTTCACTTCCACATTTCCTTAAAAAACCACTAAAATTCCGGTTATGAGTCTGGGCCCATAACCCTGTTCTCTTTTTCACAATAAATTAACTATATTAAGCAGAATACGCAGTGGAATCTTTAAGCTTGGAAATGCATGGATGTGGAAGACTTTAATAAGTACAGCAGAAGTAACAACAAGATGACTTTTATTGATGATTAATTACAAATGACAAACCAACGTCAGCTTTACTTTCGCCGAACAAACTTAAAAATAAAATCAAAATAAACTTTCATCAAAAAATAATAATAGCCGCCAGCAGCCTTCAAAACGTAGCCAAGCTACGACGTCGTAAGTATAGTTACATGGCACGAAAACTAAGTGCTGCTTTCAAGCGAGCTACGTAAGAAAAGCATGGCAAAGCAACAACAGACACGGAAGAAAAGGGCAAAATACAAGCATCTTGATCTGCTACATATACTAGTCTGTTTTGGAAAAATTTGCATACAGTCGCTGCCATTCTGTGAAAAGAAAAACGTACGCGAAACTCCATTGGCTTCACGGACTATGACGTCAAACTACGACCAATCAGAGCGGCGATCGTCAAACGAGAGCTCTGGGTCGAAAGTAACAGCAAGTAACAGCGATCAACAGTGATCCAGAAGCACAGTGATAGATCGTGGATGAATCGCGTGTTTACCCGAAAACATCGTGAAGCAATGGAGTTAGTTTGTAATTTAATGTAGGCTTGGGGATGGTAAAAACAAATGTATGTCATGTGAAAAGGGAAATATTTAAATGAAACATATTTTACTCTTAAATTTAAATACATGACATAACAGAAATTAGTGTTTTTTTTTCCAGACCCTTTGAAGAAATTCATGTTTTTCCACGATTATTTGACGAAATTCGCAGGTTTTTTTTTTTTTGCGATCCTTTAACCAATTTTTTTTTTTTTTTTTTTTTTTGTGATCCCTTGATGAAATTTTACACTTTTTTCGCAGTCCTTGGAAGAAATTTACGTCTTCTTCGTAAGCCTTTGACGGAAATCGCGTTTTTCTGCAATTTGTTAACAGACAAATTTGTTAACATAGCGTTTTTTTTTTTTTTTTTTTTTTGCAATCCTGCAACGAAATTTGCGTGCTATGTTAACAAACAGATTTGTTAACATAGCGTTTTTTTTTTTTTTTTTTTTTTTTTTCAATCCTGCAACGAAATTTGCGTTTTTATTTTCGGTACTTTGACGAAATTCACGTTGTTTCCACAATCCTTTGATGAAATTTTCTATTTTTTCTGCGAACGATAGACATAATTGATTTTTTTTCGGCGACTATCGTTCAAAATTCGAGATATTTATGTTCGAAATTTTGGACTGAAGACTTAAATTTTCGAAATCGAATGCCTTAAATTTTTAGGAAAACTTGAACAGAATCACCCCTGATGAAATAAATACATAACTATTTTTTGTTTCTAACGAATCGTAATATAAATTAATTTTAAACTAAAATTTGAGAGAAAAATGATTTGTTTTTAATTTCGGGAAGAGAAGGGGGGGGGGGGGCGTGTTCCCCCGCCACTGAAGTAACAATATTTTAGTGATTAAACATTGAAACACAATGGACTGAAAAAAAATTAGGAATCGGTAAAATTTTCGAAAAATTTAAGAAAATCTAAAATTTTAGTAAAAATTTACAAATTTTCGAATTTTTCTTTCCGGACTTCGGGTTTTTCCGGATTTTGGATTTTCGGATAATGGGTCATATACTGTAAAATGATTCTTTCTTATCAAACGTAATTAAAATATAAGAAATGCATAGTACAGCGTAATTTCCATTTAATTTTGCTTATGTAATCAAACAATGAGTTATATGGTTAGTCAAGATGTTTAAAAACTCATTGATAACACTTTTTTACAAAAACTTTCGCACATGGATTATTTGTTAATATTTGATTTTGTCCAATCGTTGAACTATTTCAGAAATTTAATACTAAGTAAAAAAAAAAAAAAAATATATATATATATATATATATATATATGAAAGGATAAAAGCTAAACCCCTTTTTAAAATGCAAAATCCCTTTTTGCCCCTTTTAAAATTTTAAATTACCGTTTTAAAAAATAGAAATTTAAATCAAAACTTTTAAATGCTTTAATAATTGTGTTTCAATTGATTGAAAATGCCGTCGCCCCTGTTAAATTAGTTTTCCTGCATCGCATCTTATAACTTTCAAAGATCGTTTTCTGAATCTTCATAAGAATATTTGTGCTGACGCTAACGCAATTTTAAAGTCTTGCTGCATCCGATCGGCCGATGGAGCCAACGCCTTTATTCCGCACAATCAATCACTCAGCTCGCGGCCAATTAAAATTAAAAATACGCCTCTTTTGACTTAGACGACCTCTAGCAGAAATAATGCAAAAACCTCATATTTATACCATTGCACTGCTATCAGGAGCGAACTTTTTACGATTTCCCTCATCTAAACAAATCCACGCCAATCTGCTCTCTCGGAATTGCCTCGCGATGGACGAACCTTCGATGTCCAGACAGACTTAAAAAGCAGCTCTCACGCCAATATGGGCCTGGTTTAAAAGGATGTATGTAAGAAAAAGAAATAAACCAGGTTCCGTAATAGACGGTGTCTTCCTTTAAACAGAAATACATTCACTCGGAATTTAACTGAATCCCGCTCACGGCCCAGGACTACAAGAGCATGCAAGGGAATCAGAATGAGCGCTTTGACGTAAATACGGAGCCGCCATCAGTCCGCGCAGCCACCAGCCCGGCGATCAAGGACCCACCGACGGAGCAACACGCTTCGTTTCATATATATATATATCCTTATTATTTTTATTTGTAGAAATCATTTGTCCTTTTTAAAATGTATTTTTCTACAATACAAACCTTTCAATAATAAATCTCCATGCTGTTTGTTTGTATGAAGTCTTATGAAAATGAAACGCAGATCAACAATCCATCATTTTTGATGGGGTTATATACTAGTCTGAAAATAAAATCTATTTAGTGGGCCAACCTACCCCGTTCGACAAGGCAGGTTGGCCAAGAGACTTGATGTCTTTCTGAGCTTCATATAGCATTTATTAGTTAATTTTTTTTTTTTTTAATTCGTACGTGGTTATGCTTTAAGGTGTGCTGATTGTCCAAACTAAAACAAAAAATTTAATAAAATAAAATAAATAAAAAATATTGAAGAAAAAATGGGCCAACAAGCCCCGGTCTCTCCTAACCAATGTTCATACCAAGTGTAGCAAATTATGTTATAGGGGCAGAATTTTAGTTTGGGGTGCTATGATTTTTATGGAAATCCTCAATGGAAAATATCCAGAATATGAAACTGTGAAAAGATTTTAGTTTTAAAAATAATAAGCATCAATGATATTCATTTTTATTTTTAGTATTTAAATTATTACTTACCATAAAATTTAAAAGCATATATTTTTGTTCATGCCTCGTCATATATATTTTAATGCCCCTACTTCCTGTTTAGTAGCCTCTTCAGATATATCATGCTGGTGCAGGGGTGTGAATGCTACTCCAATTTTTGTATGGTCCTACCACTTGTTTTAAAAAAACATTCTTTGCTTTATTTTATCACAGAATTTCTGCCATTAAATAAGACAAAGTTTATTATACTGAAAAAGTGGTAGGAATGTGTGAAAATTGGAGTAGCATTTACCCCTGTTAGCATTAAACAGGGGTGATTATGACACAAAGTGAAAAGCCCTGAAATTTATTGACAGAAAGTGAAAAACCCTGAAAAATATCGATGAAAAATTCTGATATCCATTACTTATTATGTAACTGCATGAAACTCAAACAACATAAGAATAGCATAGTTACTGATATGTGTTTTGTAATGTATTATTGTAAGAAAACATAATTTGATAAACTTACCTTAATTCCACTGAAATTTGAATGACTTCATCAACTCAGGAGTGAACATTGTCTTGCTAAATATTGAAAGTTTTTTTTTTAAATCAGTCAAGAAATTTATTCTATGTATTCATAAAACAAGCATAAATTATGTGCTAAGGGCTTGTTAATGCAAATATATATGACAAAAGAATGGTTTCATCAAATGAAGAGTAAACATTGTCTTGCTAAATATGAAAAGTTCAAATTCTCTAATCAGTGATGAAATTTATTACATGTATTCATGAAACAAGCATCAATTATATACTAAGGACTATAAAATGCAGTCTATATGTAAAACAAAATATATTTAATTCTTTTTTTTTTTTTTTTTTTCTTAAATAAGAAAGAAGGTAAATCACTTTAAAATCAATTTTACTTTTCAGTGTCTAAGTATATTAGAAAAAAAGAAGGAGAGGAGGGCAAATGAAAATTTTAATTGTTTTCAATTCTTAAATTAATCTGAAAGTTTAGCTTGTTAGTCTTAGTATTTAAGGGCAATTTTCTTTTCCTGCTTTCTTCCTCAGGTTCTTTCTTTTTTCCTTCCTTCTAAGGATGTGTCAGGCATTTCTGTACATTTTTGCATAGAGTGGGATGGCATAATTCATCAAAGAGGTGAATCTTCAGGGATCTGGGGTATATTAGCAGGATTTGGCGTATTCTTCAAAAGTGTCTGCTGATAAACAGACCAACTATTAAGTAAATTATATGCTAATTCTTTGTTTAATGTCTCATGGGTAGGATTTTTTCATCCAAATATATCACATGCGCTTTTATGAAGAGAGTTTAGATAATATTTTACAATTTGGATGGAGTCTAAAGTTTCAATATTTAAAGATGTTCTGTTTTCAAACATATCATCATCCATCAAATTAAATGTGCTCTCAATTAATGGTCTGTGAAAACAAGTTAAAATTGCCTTGATCATTTTTGAAAAGACAGGATATTTTTTTAATATTCCCTTCCTTAAGTTCAATCACTTTATTCTAGAATGCCATTAAAGATTTATTTTTCAAAAATTGCAAAGAACTAGCAGTTTGATAATTTCTCAGTTCTAAGCCCAGTATTTCTTTCTCAAAAACCACATTTGGCAAAAATACTGCCAATTTCATTAGTGCAGAAAATGTTGTTTTGCCTCTTAGGGTAGGGTTAAGTGCAGATAATTTTATTAAAAGAGAATAATCTAATGAAAGTTTTTTTTTTTTTTTTGCATATATGTAGCACATCTTGATTATCCCTGTTTTAAAATCTTCATAAATTCTTGCATACTAGCATTCAGTATTTTGTTACTCATATTAGATTCCATTTCAGTAAAAAATAATTTATCTGGAAGGTAACTTTCAGACTTTGTAACATCTACTTTTAAAATATCTTTATAAGTGCTCATACTAGACACAATTTCATGCTTTAAAAATATTGCAAAGAATTATTTAGTTAAACCAAACATTTGCACATGCAATTCATGCAAAATACACTCTTCACTTTGAAACAATTTAACATATTTGTTGTATTGAGGCAAAACGGCTTGGTACATACCAATATAGAACAAAGTTTTTTTTCTTTAAAAAAAAGAATCTCTGTACAATCCTGTTCTTTCTTTTTTCTATCCTCTGTTCGATTTTTTTTTTAGACCAGTCTGTATATTTTGGATGACTTTGATATTTCATCAGTATTAGTCTTTTTTCATGTATTTCTTTGACAAAATCTTCATATACTACAGAATCTATGCCGATCCCCGAAAAATAAAAATATATTAGTGCATCCCATAAATAGATAAACCATTCAATAACTACAAAAAGTATATACAAAAACTACAAAAGTATATACAACCAACAGTGGTCTGGTTGATTTACTGGTTTTAATTGCTTTAATTTAAGGAGTGAACAAATTTAAAAAAATATTTCTCTTCTGTCAGTGCTCTTAAAATCAAAATATATGTTATCAAATAGAACCTCCAAATGCTTAAAAAATGATGCAGTAAATTGTTTTGTACAATTATTTATTGTGTGGCATGTTTCACCACCAATATCTAATAAATGAGTCACTTTCTCATTTCTTATTTTTGTTTCGACTCCTGTTTTTTTTCCGTGCGTGATGTTGCAGGAATACATTAAGACATTTATTAAATGGGACCAAGGTAATCCATTTTCATCAAAAACAGGTACAATGCTATAAAATATTGACTCTGCCCCCCAGGTAGGCAATTTTATTGAAGCTAAGTGTCTCAAAACAATTTTCTTCTGTTCGTCTAAAAAATAACGAACAAATATGGCCCGAATACTCTCAGAAGCTCTATTTGTATACTCATCTAAATTCAACAAAAAAAAAAGAATTTTTCAAATCTCTAATTTGTTTATCTTTTATGGTTTTTGTGAGTCCATATTTTAACTTATAGGATACTGTCGTCCTGCTAATATCTAAGGAGTTCAATGCTGAAACATCCCACGATAAAGTTTTAGCCAACTCAATAAAACAAGGAGACATAGAAAATGAAAGAGAATGTTCAGCTAAAAAACTTAATAAAAGTGCTCCACTCCTAGCTTTTCTAGATGATAAATCAACAGTTCAGGTTTTATCATTACTTGAAATATCTTCCGTACCAGGGTAATGTGAATGTAAAATTTGGGCATTTTTCACAGATTCCCCGAGCTTTCATATGCACTTTTGAGTTAGAATGATTATACAAAGCTTTAAATCCTTCACTTTGATACTTTATTGATGAATTACAAATGATGCAAAAACAACTGCCAGAAACTTCTATTTTTCTGCTACACACACTTAATTTTCCTTCCAATTTGTCTTTCTTTTCAAGCCATTCCCAAAGAAATTTATTTATAATTTCTTTTTCTAGTTCAGTAATATCGTCTTCTTCTGTAAGATACTTCATAACACAACGAGCACTTTAAATAATAGGCGAAATTAACTTTCATAAAAATAAAAACTGCAAATGAACTCAGAATGGATGAAAACTGAAAACGAACACACGTGAAAAAACTCTGCAAAATAACAAGATTTCATTCCATTCATCTGTCTAACACATTCTGAGTACAGTCATTCCCTGAAAAGAAAAAACAGGGTCGAACAGCACGTGATACCAATTTCTCCATACTAAATGATTTCACGATTGCCCAAAAAGTAAGAAAAAAAATTAAACCTCCTACCCCATTCACTTTTCTATTCCCATTCTCCAATTCTGCAAATAACGAAAGGTCAAGGATCTAAATTGTGAGATGAAGTGTAAAGCAAAAATATCGTGAATTACCCACCCCTTTTCTAACTACCACACACATCCAGTGTGCAATCAGAGAAATATACAACAAATATTTCATGCAGTAAAATAATTATATCGAAATTGTATAAAGTTAACATTAATTTTAATGCATGTATTTCATGCAGTAAAATGATTATATCAAAACTGTATAAAGTTAACATTGATTTTAATGCATGTGCATGAAAATGTTTTATCAATGAACTGCCTGTGTGTGTATAAAAATATCACAAATGATTTTTTTTTTTTTTTTGAGTGAAAAAACCCAATTTGAAACATTTAAAGTAAACCCAAAGTAAAGGCAATGAAATTAAAAAATTAGCGCAACCCGACCCAAATCAGGTTACCCAACAAGATGCAGGAATCTAGAATATGTTAGCTTTTTTTTTAAAGCAGAGGGTATACGGAGCTTTAAAAAAAATCCTTAAAGAATACAGTGTATACTACCATATACCTTTTACTACAACTATGCATCCTTATTTAGAATAAAATCAAATAATGTTGTTCATATTTCGATAAAAGTAAAGGATTATTCAGAAAATGACGATGTATTTGAGCCTATTTTTGAGATGCAACAGATCAAGAAAGGTGGTCATGAGATAGCAATCGCTTATAACTCAAAATGCAATACATTTATAAAAAATAAATAAAAACACAACTAGATTAAAAATTACACCTAATATTCTTGCAAATTTCATGCTTTTACTTTTGAAAAGGGTCCATGAATGTATAAAAAAGCTTTGTGTTTTTGAGTAAGATTTTTTTTTAAAAATGAGAATTGCCAAATTATCATGCCAAATTCATCAATTGTATGCACTTCTGATTTTTATTTATATTTTTTATCATGCTATTACTGTAATGTATAGTTTTCGAAAAATTTTGTATACAAATTTTAGATCTGAAAAATAATTAGTCCAGACACTTCATTTATGTTACTATTTGAGTTTGAAAAAAAAAAAAAAAAATCCAGAAGCAAGGCACATTAACCGCAATGAATTATCGAATTTTTCTAATTTTGCAGTATTCAGAATTAATCAAATCATATATCATGCTGTAAAAGTAGAAGTGTAATGCTATATAAGAAAACTTCTTTATTTTGATTTCTTGTTTGGGCACTATTATGATGGTAAATTCCAGATCAACGTAAACTAATTTTTTTTTCTCATACTGCAAATTCTGATTGTGTAATACGACACTGGGAAAAGTATTTATTGATTGATATATGCATATTATTTAATAATCTTCAGAGCACTTGAGAGTTAGTTTCTGTAGTTTATCATGCTGGAATTTATTTCATAAACACTTAAGGTGGTTCTCAAATGACCTGCTCAACAACACAAAACTTTATGACATATTTTTTGACTCATTTTTAAATGCAAAGGCATAAAATTGGCAGGCTTGATTATGGAAGCGATTTGGAATCGAAATGAGTTTTCCATTTTTTGATAAATAAATTATTTATCGAGTTATAAGTAATTCTGGTCACATGACGACACATTTCTTGGACTACCGCATTGGGAATTCAGTTCAAAATGCCGACTTTGACAGAATTTTCTGAAAGATCTTATGCCTTTATGAAAAAAAGGAAAACATGTTTCTGTTACATAGTTTCTGAAAAAGAACACCTGCCAATTTCATGCATTTGCGAACAAAAAAGAATTAAAAAATGTGTCAGAAAGTAGCCAGTTTGGATTTGAGAAAAGCCTTAAAAAGCTTTTTTACATGAACCAGCTAGAGATATTGCTGTATATATATATATATATTACTATTTGTGTATATAAATAAATTTACTTTTAATAGTCCATGTGTCTGATTGATTATGAAGATAATGACAAAAAATGTAAAAATACTAAAAATGAAATAAATTTTACAGATTTTAGCTTGAGTGTTTCCAAAGGCTGACTTTTTTTTTTACTTATTTGCAAATTACGCTCTATTGAGAACACCTGATGCTGAGCCATGAAAAAGTGGACATGGGCCTTTCAAGGATGGAGGTGGGAGGTTCTGAATGAAGGCCTCGGAAAAATATGTGCTTATTGACATCTAGTGCACCCCTAAAACAGAATTTGGGGAGGATCAGGATCATCAAACAAAAAGGAGGGGTGAAGATTCGTCCTCAGGCATTTTCAAAAGACTGATTTTTGTGTTGTGGATAAACATGCCTGACCTTTGTAGAATGTCTCCCATTGATGTAGGACAGTGGGTTTGCTAGTTTTACTCTGATCAGGCTCTGCATAAAGGTTGCCATAAGTGAAATGTTTATTGCTAATTTGGAGAATGTTTTTCTCTTTTTGCAAACTATTTTCAGTTTGCATTCGTTTTTCCCACTAAACAAAACCATCTTATACTCAGAAGGGCCAAAAGAAAACCTGGAAAGGTAGACGGAAAAACCCGGAAATTTGGGGTAGCCCCGGAACACAATCACCCCTAATTAAAGTCGATTGAAACCACACTAGAAATATTTAGAAAGTTTTCCTCCCAAAATACCTCTTTTTTATACATTGAAGTATTTTATTAAAAAATTGTGAATATGAGAAAGAAATATGTTGAACAATTCTGATTTATTGTCAAAATAGTCAAATAAAAATAAATCAGATAATATCAGTAAAAAACAATTAACACAAGAATTGTCCTTTATACATAATAGTTGCAGTAGTTAAATAATGAAGAAACATAAACCATAGGATGCTGCAAAAGAAATGAGTGCATATTACTTTTAAAAAGAAGCCATTAACCCCTTAATCGTCACTCCCTTTAAGTGTAGGCTACTTTTTAAAAATTCAGATTGCTTGATTACCACCAATTTTTTTAAGTAGAAATGTTCGTCTTATTTAATAGACAGATAAAACAATGCAAGAATAAAGCCAATAATACTATTTTAAAAAAATTGGTGGGAATCAAACAATCTGAATAAAACAGGCGTAACCTACGCTGCCCGTGAATGTCTCGGGCACGACGATTAAGGGGTTAAAAAATAACAGAAAGGAAAATTTGGCATCCAGGGGACCCACCATCCCCCCTAGGTATGCTACTGAGTGAAGTGATTTAACCCTGCAACAGTTATTTTATAATTAAACTTTGTGATTACAGTTTTGTCTGTTGCTGCACATGTAACGAATGTGCGAGTAAATGTCTATAGCCCAATTTCCTTGCCATTCTTATTGTATTAAATCTCTAATTTAAACTGTTTAATACTTCTTTTAAGTTTATATTTATAATCTCAATAGGATTCAATTAATCCTCTGAAATCGAGTACACATGTATTGTTGCCATCATGGCTACAACATTCTTTTAAGTGAATGTGAATACCATTAACGATATAAAAAAAAAAACACTTGCTGAAATCAGACAGAAAAGACAAATTAGTTTCTTCTTCTTCAGTTTGCAAGTAATATTGTTTCAGAATTTTGGAAACATCATGTGTAAAATACAGATACTTTAAAAAAATATAAAGTAGTCAAAATAAATTACAGTATGGGAACTTTTACCCATGAACCATAAGATCAAATCTATTCTGATTTTTAGAATTTTCCAGATTTTGATAATGACAAAAATTTCTGCAAACAACAGAATCCCATTATTTATCCCCTTACTTGCCTAAGAAACAATTTTAATCCATCAAGGCTTATTCTTTGAACAATCTTTTCTTTCTGTTGCAGCATCCATGGCCTTGGCATAAAGCAATATAGATAGAATTATATAAAATAAATCAACAGATTGTTAGTTAAACCATGATATTAAGATTGTTCATTGAAACAGTTACATTATTCTTTTTTTTTTTTTTTTTTTTTTTTTTTTTTTGCACACTTTCAAATAAATAAATCAGCAAATGGTATAAAAGGGTTGGAATTAAGTGGTTAGGGATAGAATTTGTTTTAGGATCTGCGAAGGAGTAATTTTATTCATTCTTTCCATTTTTGCTTATAAAATCTCACAATATTTATGAAAAAAATTATTAATTCACATCGTTTTACTAGTTCAGTAGTTATACATTAGTCTGGTAAGAATTTATATACACTTCTCAACACTGAAATTGTAACACAAAAAGGGAAAATCCTGTAAAGTCACACAAAATGGCATTGTTGTAAAAGTACCCAAGATGAAAAATATCAAATACTTAGCTTCAATAAATAATAAGCAGCAGGATATGTTCCTATTGGACATACTCTGGTGTTAGTGGAAACAAGGTTGCTGAACATTTAGCAAAAGAGGCACTAAAAATTGAAGCTATTTCTCTGCTAAGTTTTTCCCTCTTCCAGCAGTCTATCTGTCATGTACCACATATTTAACTTTTGATATAACCTCATTTAATGATAATCAATATTAGCTTTTAACTGTAATCATTTCTGTAACTGAATCATTGTTGTTGTCAATTCCTTTGCCATCTCTTGCTCAATCATGCTGTTCTCTTATGAATAAAGTTAATATTATTTATTTCATCTATTTTCATCCAATTACATCTATGAAGCAGACATGTTATGATGTAAGACGTGAGAACTAAAGTAGTATTTGATGCATCTATTGTTTATTTAATTAGTTAATGTTTCTAAATTGTAAGTACAAAGTCAAAAACATCATGGATCATAAATTTTGACAAATGGAATAATTTGTTCCTGGTGATAATCCTGCAAAAGCCTGGACTGATTACATCAAAAATACAAACTTTTTGAAACTGTAGTAAAATATCGGAAGGAAAATGATACTTTTATTATAGTTTTACTTAGCGTCATTGCCAAAGTATCTTATAAGGATTATTTAACATTTGAATTTCCAGTTCTTACAAACTGTCAAACAAGAAAGGTAAATGACATTTTAGACAAATTTGAAGAACATTATAAGACTTATCATAACATCACTCTCACTACATTTGTGTTTAATATCATGGTCTAAAAGACTGGTCAAAATTTGGACTCTTTTGTTACCAAAACTAAATTCCAAGCTGACCAATGTGAATTCGGTGCCACCTATGAGTGCAACGTCAAAGATTGAATTATAACAGGGTCTATGTGATGATGTCTTGTGTGAACGCCTCCTGAGAAAACCCAAAATATCTTTAAAAAACTATGGAAGTATGTTGAACTGTCAAAACTAAATTCAGTTGTTCTGTTGTAGTTGACTTCTATATCATCTATGCATGTCAATGCAATCAGTAGCCAGAAAACCAAACAGTTTCAGTGTCATGGAAACTCAATCAAGCACCAAAGAAACAATTCTATGAATAATTACAAGCAACTGGCATCTCAACATAAACAACCATGCTCCAGATGTGGATCGCATCATGTACCCAGAAATTGTCCAACTTACAAAATCTATCACAATTTCCACATGTTAAATTATTTTTCCAGTGTCTGCAAACAACCAAAAAAACAATTACCAAAGCAGCAACAGCAACAAGTTTCAGTGACTGTTTGCATCCAAATATAGCTTATATTGGTGCTATATCAACCTCTGAGGAATGTGAATGGTTTCAGCAAATTCATATCAATAATTGTCCCATTACCTTCAAACTAGATACAGGTGCCCAAGTAAGTGTGCTTCCCTTATCTGTGTTCCAAAGCTTAAACAATTGTCCATCAATTCTTGCAAGTGCTCTTAAAGCTTAAAGTAAAAGTTTATCATTAGAAAATATGCTGGTGATGCTTTACCAGTAATGAGAGAAAGTGCTTTCAAGTGTGTAGTGAACAGTGTGTGTTATGGATTAAAATTTATTATTGAGGATCTTAACATGCAAACAGTATTAAGTGCGGATACATGCACAGCTTTAAATATAGAATGAATAGATTCTTATGCACAAGTGGAAGGTACAAGATGTTTCACGAAGGACTCCTAACCTTGAAAATAAATAACTCGGAAATGGTGATAGATAGATAGAAACATGAAACCAGTGGTATGTTTATTAAAAAAATCATAAAAATCTGATACAGAAACCTCACAATTTTAGTAACAAATTGTGACAATAAATGGCGCTGCAAGTATAACCATAAGCAGGCTGTATAACATCAAAAGTGATTCAAAATGTGCACCTTCACACAACACACATGTCACAAATGAAGAATGAAATTGTCAGTGACTCTTTGTAGTATGTCACTGGAGATCAACACACAAGCTTGACAAATAGCCTCCTCCAGCTCATCGAGTGTTAAAGGATTGTTGCGATAAACAATGTCCTTCAGTGTCACTTCTGGAATTTCTTTTACTATATGCTAATAGCGATCACGTTTCAACGGCAAAACTTTGACAACTGATTGTTCTTGCTGTCTGAGCTGTCTTTATAGGGATCCATAATGCTGTCTGGAGTGCCATCTATTGACGCTATTTTTAATTAAAATTTTGAGGTGTCTGTATAAGATTCTTATGTTTTTTTTAAATAAACATACCACTGATTTTATGCTACTATCTATCACCATTTCAGAGTTATTTATTTTCAAAGTTAGGGGGTCCTTTGTGAAACATCCAGTATAATGTTAACACTGTAAATACAAATTTTTGTGCAAGTGTGAATTCACAATCTAATTTAAATCCTGTTTCAATAAGTATTACTCTGCATTCTCTTTCATCTACTAGTGCTGATTCTAACTCATCTAATGATATAAATTCACATCCATTTAAATTATTATAAATTCTGGAAGAGTATAATAATATATTTGAGGGTGTAGGTCATTTGCCTGGTAAACATAAAATTATTTTACATGAAAATGCAACACTTGTTACAGCT
The DNA here is from genome assembly GCA_963931845.1 of Maratus michaelseni. NCBI lineage: Eukaryota > Metazoa > Arthropoda > Arachnida > Araneae > Salticidae > Maratus > Maratus michaelseni. The sequence goes on from OZ007586.1 coordinate 101,668,953, forward strand.
GCTTCTCGTAAGACACCATTATCATTAGAAAATAAACTTAAAGATGAAATCCTAAGAATGGAGCAGGATGGTATAATTGAAAATATAAAAAAATCTACTGATTGGATAAATCCAATTGTTATAGTTTCCAAGAAAGATGGCTCAAAAAGAGTTTGTCTTGATCCTCAACAAGTATATTAAAAGACATTATTTTCAGATTCCTTCACAAGACCAACCGTTGTCAAAGTTCAAGGATTCTAAAATCTTTCCTATTCTTGATGCCAAAAATGCATTTTATCACATTCAACTAGATGAAGACAGTTCTTATCTTTGTTCCTTTATAACCCCATTTTTCAGCAATGCTATTTGGATTAAATTGTACTCCTGAAGTGGACCAAATACCTATGGTTAACATATTTGAAAATTGTCCAGATATTGTCCATATTTTCATGATGTTTTGGTGTACAGTGCAAACTTAGATTATGATTGTAGAAATTAAAGAAAGTATTACAAATTGCAAGAGAAAGTGTACTGGAACTAAATAAAGATATGACTCTAATTGCAGTTTCTAAATTGTAATATTTGGGTCATATAATTTCACTCGATGGTCTTCCTCCTGATCCAAAAAAGTGCTAGCTATTGCAGATTTTTCTGTGCCTACCAATAAACAAGAATTGACGAGACTCTTACAAATGGGCCATATATCTTTTTTAAATTTGTGCCTAAATTTTCACAGGATATAGAATGAATAGATTCTTCTGTACAAGTGGAAGGTACAAGGTGTTTCACGAAGGACTCCTAACCTTGAAAATAAATAACTCGGAAATGGTGACAGATGGATAGAAACATGAAACCAGTGGTATGTTTATTAAAAAAAATCATAAAAATCTGATACAGAAACCTCACAATTTTAGTAACAAATTGCGACAATAAATGGCGCTGCAAGTATAACCATAAGCAGGCTGTATAACATCAAAAGTGATTCAAAATGTGCACTTTTCACACAACACACGTCACAACTTAAGAGATCTACTTAAGAGATCTACTAAAAATGATACAAACTGACTATGAGATTCTCATCATAATGCTTTCTTGAGAGTTAAAGACTTGTCACAGTCAACCTCAGTTCACCAGTTCTTTGATAAAGACAAACCCGTAGTGATGTCCCTTTTGATGCTAGTTCCTTTGACATTGGAGGTGTTCCCTCTTCAGAGCCACCAGCCAGTTGCATATACATCTGCAACTTTTTCTGAAGCTCGGTCAAGAAGTGTTTTCTACATATCTATAAATATTATTTTTAGATTCGACACAAGTATATCTCATTACATAACTGGAAAATACCAATTTCAACCAGTAATATTCTATTACTTTTATCTAAAAAAGTACACCATCAGTTCAAAAATTTGATAAATTTTTAAATTTGAATTCTAAAAATTGCCTTTAAATTCTGTTTCAAAGTTTAAGTCAAAACACATTAAACTATCAATTGACAATAACCACCTTCACCTTCAATACACAATACAATAATTTAACAATGCAAAATTTCTAAACAGTTTTTCAAACACTATTCCCAGTTTAGGAGCTTTAACCAGTTTGGTTTTTACTATATGTATCTATGACATATTAGCTAGATTAATCCCATTAAAACCAGTTTGATTTCTTCAGATATACATAAATCAACCAACTAATCCACCAGTTTGGTGTCAACAATATTCAGATCAAAAAGTAGTATAGTTTTTCCCTATAATTCAGAACACAACTTAACAAAATCAGTTTGATATTTTACTTTTTATTGTACATGATTTGTTAATCATTAATATCTACCAGTTTGGCATTAACACACTTTTTGTACATATCTTAAACTTTAAGATTTTAACTAATCCATGAAATATATAATTTAATAAACCGGCAATTGTGAACTGCTACTTTTAAGAAACACATAAGCCAACCCGACATTCCAAAACCCCAGTGAACCATAATTATAAATTTTTCTCAATACGACAACAAAAGGCATATTCCACTGCAATGGAGAGAAAGCCAAAAGAAAAAAAAAACCTTTACATTAATCAAGACCTTTCTCAGCGGAAGCTCCAAATTTTAAAATGTAGCGAATAGACTTGTCACTCATTAAACCATGTGTAACTAAATTAGCACTATAATAGATGTTTTTACATCACACTTTCATTTCTTCATGAAACAACATATACTATGAAATAAAACGCAGTTAAAATGATACTTTTACAAATAAATTTTTTTCTTTAAAACACAAAATTCTAACTCCATCAAAACACCACCTTTCAGTTTACAACCCAGCCAACAAACATTGCCTCTCTCTCTCTTTCCCCATGTATCAACATGATGCTCTTCCACACCAAAGTGCTGTCTGTTGAATTGAAAAGAAGAAACAAATCCAATTCTGGGCACACAGTCAATACTCGCATCTTGTGAAATGTTTTGGATTCTAGGGCTTATCTGAGGTCACTACAGTAGTGTGCATCATCAGTTTTTTCAGCACAACTCCATTTCTTAGTGCATGAATCAAATTGAATAGAGCCTTCATGGCAGTTGATTACCATATGATCATCTAATATGTTTCCTTAAAGCTAAATGTGAAATCAGATTCACGGATGAAAATCCTTGTTCATATGGGGAAGTGCAGATAAGGATTTCAAACATGGACTCCATACATTTCATAGTATATAGGAAGCAAGGAAGCATTTTAAACCTTCTTTTGCATTTATTCTAGAAAATTATGACATGAAAAAATTATTTAGCCTAGTGCACCATGAGATAATTCACATTTACTAAAACATTCCCCTCACATTTCCAGAATTTAGTTCAGGAAAGTAAAGTGTAGCGAGACTTACTTGCTGCCTCTTTACTCATTAATAGAAATCCTCCAAATTTGGTAAGCAGTTTTTATTTGAAAACTGCCAGATATTTTAAGAATTAGTGCAAGAATTGGTCACTCACTACAATTGCTGGTATGGAAATTTTTTTAACCAGTCATACCTAAATATATACTCACCTTTTGATGAGGAGTGAATGTCATTCACTGAGCCTAAAAGGTGTTTCCCAACTTCTTGAACATCCTCAAGATTTCATAATCTTTCAAGAATTATATCATCTATATTATAATTTAACTTTTTAAAACTTTATAATCAAAAGTTGGTACTTCTTTGTTATAGTGTCCCCACAATTAAAATTTTTCCAAGATCAGTACCCAAGCTTATATATGCATGATATACATCAATATATATATAATATTAGTAACTTATACGACTCGTATATGTCTTAGATACATGTCATATAAATACATCATATTCGTGTTATATATGACTATAAAGTCAACCATGTCTTATAATTTGGTGATACATCTTGATTGCTTAGCGATTCCTTCTTAGGAACTGTGATAACAAAAAAGCACTCAAAAGTTTTATGATAGGGAGGATTAGCCCTCTACTTCTGTTTATATTTATTATAAAAGTAGAAGGAAAAATATAAGCTGTGAATGGTTGGTTGGTTGGTTGGTTGTATAGGGTTTTATGGCGCAAGGTCCCATTTGGGACAAGCTGCACCAAAGAAAAAATGTATTAAAAAATCCAAAAGGTTTAATGAGAAAATTATCTGGATGGGGATAAGCTGTGAATGAGCCCCCCAAAAAATTTTCAGACCCCCTCTGACTAGGTTGTCTGGTTATGGCCCTACCTAAGGCTGTTCTCAAATCCAAAAAAGATTATTTTCTGACACAATTTTAAATTCATTTTTGTTCAGAAATGGATGAAATTGGCAGGAGTTATTATTCAGAAACTATATTATAAAAATGAGTTTTCCATTTTTTGGTAAATTCAGATCTTTCAGAAAATACTGTCAAAGTCAGTGTTTTGAACCGAATTCCCTAGGCAGCAGAGTGAGAAAAAGGAAAATCATGTCGTCATATGACACAAATTGCTTATAACTCCATAAGTAATTTATTTATCAAAAAATGGAAAATTCATTTTGATTCCAAATCACTTTCCTAGTAAGGCCTGCCCATTTTATGCCTTTCCATTTAAACATGAATCAGAAAATGTGCCAGAAAGTTTCACGTTGTTGAGCTCATTTAAGAACCACCTTAAACAAAACAAAAAAATCAGAAGTTGGCAGTTATGCATTAGAAAAAAATATATACAAATAAATATAAATAAAAAATAGAAAAGTAAAATACTTTTATGAGACTCTGGAGGAGGTATCTTGGCAGATGATAAAATATATACATTTTCGTTGGTTTGAAGAGCTTCTTTTAAATAATAACCAGGCCGTGGAAGTTGAAGACTTGGAATCACGGACTCCAACTCTATTTCTGGATAGAAAGAAATAAGTACCCATTAATGACAGAGAATAATCAGTGAACGAAACAAAAAAAAAACTACCAACCCATTATAAAAGAGGCATGAGCACCCACAGAACAAAATCCAAGAAGGGAGAAGATTTTGGGACAAATATACCTGTATGAGTTGCAATTTTCCAATTGGGCAAAAAATGTCCACACCAGGATTTGAACCAGGGACATCTAGGTTGAAGCAGCTAATGCTCTGCCAACTGAGCTATACCAGATGAATCTGAAGGACCTAATTCACCCGGCGAGCCTTATTGATCATAACATCTGATCTGATATCTGAATCAGCTCAAGAGAATAAATCACAGGTATTGGAACTCCGGTAAAAGCTGAAAACGTAATTACATTAGATTAATTTTAACACAATTATTCTAATTGGTAAATAAATCATATAAGTTGCAATTTTCCAACTGAATGAAAAATGTCCACACATTTTTTGCCTAGTTGAAAAATTGCAACTCATGTGATTCATTTACCAATTAGAATAATTGTGTTAAAATTAATCTAGTGAAATATAGTGCTGCCTAGGTTACTTTTCCCTCCCCTAAATAGAAAATGTAAATGATAAAAAAATAAAAAAAATAAACTAAGAATTTTTTTGTCAAAACCCTACATGCAAGACAATTTTTAAACAAATTTTAAAAACGAACAATACAGAAATGTAAAAATAATAATTTTGAAAAATCAGCTTCTAGCTTTTTTTGCTTTTTTCAAAATGAAGAATTTAAAAAGTTTATTATTTTTGTCATTAACCACTTCAACGGCTGTAGAGATAGGGAAACAACCTTGTTACCCCTGACTAGCACTGGGCGATGCATCGATACATCGCGAAAAAACGATTTAAATCGTAAATCGTCAAACCGGTTTCTTGATCTTTCGTTTAGCGATGCATCGCGGCAGGTGCGATGCATCACACGCGCATCAGATCTATGATGAACGAGGGCAAAGCTTTCTCCTGCGATCTTCAAAACGCCACAATGCATGCATGAACTAGACCGGTGTCAGAGATCGTCTTCCCCTCCGATCTTTGATGTGCATAACGACGCATGCGCGAACGAGACCGGTGGGAAAAGGGCGATTTCGTTTCTCCTCTGCAGGTCTTGCGTTTCCAAAGTGGATAAACAACGCTCCCGTGAAGCATCGTTGAGAGATCGCATCGTTAATTTAGTGGACATCGGGATTATCCAAAATCGATGCCGATCGCAAATAACTGCATGCCCAATTACAAGTCTGTTTTTCTAGCTGCATAAATGATCAGTGAGCAGCACCACGATGTTCATTTGAGAAAAAACTGCGATACGATTTGTGAAGTATATATATTTCCATGAATTAGTCCCTTAGAACATGTGCAATAAGCATTCAAAAACTGATAAATTTCAACTGTCGGGGGAGGGGGGGGGGGGGCGAATTATTTTACGAATTTTTTGCGAATTATTTCACATTTAAGTTTAAGAGATAAAATAGGGCCAAGGGGGATTTGCCTCATGAATTTTCAATTTAGATATCCATCTGAAATTAAAATTATTTTCTTTTTTCTCAAAGTCAGAGCAGTAAAATATTATTGGTTATAGTGCTTGTTCTATTATTTAGAATTTCTTTAGGAACTAGTTATTTGTCAGAATTAAAAGTGTAATACATCTAAATATCAGATATTAATATTTGGCCAGTACGGAAAATCGGGCTTCGCCCGCAAATCAATAAAATCGTTACTGTTGAAGATAGTTGCTTAAAAGTTTGAGAGTGAATAGATAAGTGAAACCTATTAAAATATTACAAATTAAATTTTAGCCAGTACAGGAAGTGGTCTACGCCCGCAAATTGATAAAATCGCTAATATTAAAGATAATTGAATAAAAATATGAAGGTGAATAGTTAAGTGTAACCTATCTAAATATCAGAAATTGAATTTTGGGCAGTGCAGAAACGCGGGCTTCGCCCGCAACTAATCAATAAGATCGTTAATATGAAAGATAGTTGCTTAAAATTTGAGAGTGAATACACCCCGTGGCAAAATGTACGCGACGCTGCGACGGGCGTCGCAGACTTTTTAGGACACCTGCAGACTAAAAATATACAGTGATGCCGCGGACGCACTATAGTGCGTAAATTACGCGAAAAAACGGCAAACTTTGCCGAAGGATCGCAAAATAAACGGCGAATTTCGTCAAAGAATCGCGGAAAAAACACGAAATTCATTTAAAGATTACGAAAAATGGCTAATTTCGTTGACAGATCGCGAAAAAGAAAACACAAACTTAGTCAAAAGGCCGTGAAAAAACGTGAATTTCGTCAAAAAAAAACATCAGTTTCGTTGAAGGATCACGTAAAAAGGATCGCGTTTTGCCGAAGGGCTACGGAGAAAACACCAACTTCGTCAAAGGATCGTGGAAAAAACTGTTAATTTCGTCGTCGGATCGCGAAAAAACGGCAAATTTCGTCAAATGATCGCCAACATTCTGGTTTTTTATATTATTTTAAGAATTAAAGCTCATTTTAAAAAAGATTCTTCTAATTAATTATAACATTTTTTAAAAATTTTTATTTATTTTTTGCAGCAAGTTTTATTATATTTTGCATTTTTGTCTGTAAACATAAGCCTAAAGGAAAAAGGTTTTTTAAAACATAATATAAGCTTATTGTGTATGTATAATAAATACTCTTAAATTTTATATTAAAATTACGACCATGTTTGTAATACTAAAAGTCTAATATCGTGATGCATCGCGATATCGCGATTTAGCCTCGATGATGTATCGCGATGTAGAAATCTTAATATCGCCCAGTCCTACCCCTGACTTATCTCGAAGCTGCCCATGAAGTAATTAAGGGAGATCCACCTTCCCCCCCCCCCTCCCCATTTAAGATGATTCTTTAACACAGGAATATAAAAAGAAATACAGAACTAAAAATTGCCTTCCACAAGAGTTCAATGTATATTAATTTCTCCTTTGTCTTTGTGTTTATTATTTCTAGTTATTGGAGAAGAATAAATTAAAATTTTTTTTACAAACTGATGAGAGAAAAGAAAGTTTAGTAAACTAAATTAAAAAATCAAGGGAGGGAGAATGGCCCTTCCGTGCTCAGTACATTCAATTCAAGCATAGTCTTAAGTTATTATCAGACAGTAAGTAACAAGCATTAAAAAACAGAAAAATCATGTGTCATAGATTATGAAACACTTTCCAACACATTCAGAATACTGCAACAAAACTTCACTTATTTAATAAGGTGAATGAGAATGTCCAAGTAAACAATTAACACATAACCTATTTGAAAATAAATTTCAGCAATTACCATGCAAAGACATCTATAGATGCAAAACATTAGATAAATTTTAAAATGTATACTACAATTGAAAACACACTTCTAGCCATTATTGCTCATAGACAGTAATGTAACCGAATTCTTTTGTGTGTCCCTGTCAATGAACGATGAATCGTATGTCTTGGCATTAATGACAGACTGAATGCACAAATGAGCACCTTTAGTGAAAAAATTTAGTGCCAAATACATGTTTAAAAAAATCTAGAAATCAAACTTCTATGATACACAGAATTCTTTGAAGAAGTTGCAAGTATTTCTCGCCAAAGACAAAGTATAACTAGGAATGCTTGACAGTCAGTCAGTTAGCAATTTTGTAACATAGCACTTATAATGTTGGAAAGTGTTTCGTAATGTACGTGTCATGCATTATTTTCCTTTTTGGTGTATACTTGAAAAAGTCATAAAAGTAGAGAACAGGTTGTTACATAATTTGAATCCCATCACTGACTTTAAGTCACCCTGTTTGGCAACAGAATTATTTTTATAGAAAGTTCTGAACAGAAGAGTAAACAAGTACAAAAAAGAAAAATCATACTTCAAGTATAAATTATAAAGCACGTTCCAACACATTTAGAATGCTCTAACAAGACTTCACATTATAATATGGTGAAAGAGTATGTCTAAGTAAACAATTTAAAAAATGCATAACACATTTGAAAGCCTTTTCAGCAATCACAAACTATAGTCAGAAAAATATCCAAACTCTTTCATGCCGCCTTGTATAGGATCTAACGATTTGTAAGGTAGGTGATCCTGTTATGGTCATGTTCCTGATATGGCCATCCCCCTATTATACATTAGCTAATCAAAAAATTTGCTAAATGACATGAGCATACCATGAAGGAACCTTCTAGTGTATCATGTGATCATTTGCCATTCAGCTAGGTTGTAGATTTTATGCAAATTTCCTATTTTATGTTTTGATGTAATCGCTTCTTGTTTTTATCTGATAAGTCTCCTTTATTTGCACATTAAAAAAAAAAAAAAATTATGAATATCATTATACTCTGTTCAGTTTTTAATACTCTATCAATTGGTGCTGTGGTTGATGGTGTATATTTTACAAGTTGTTTAAAATCAAACAATGTTTGTGAAATCTGACCTGCTCCTGATATGACCATCCAGGTCGCCCTATCAAGTGCACCATTCAAGAATAAAGACATTTTTATTTGTTCCAAGTACGATAAGTAATTTGTTTAAATAAATTTTTCAAATTCTAAAAGGACTTCATATTTTTGCTAAATAAAAATTTTAATTGTAATGTTAATTTTGTAAACACCTTCATTTTTGATGAAAATTCCTGTTTCAAATCCACTTATTTTACACGAAAGTTATTTAATTTAACAGGAGAGCATTTTTAAATTGAAGAAAATCATGATTGGGAAACATGGAACAACGGTGGATATATCATGCGCACATGTTCCAGATATGGCCACTTGGTAGACTTTTGGAATTCAGTTTTTTTTAAACTAGTAAAACTATTTCTATGGGGGAGTGCAATATTTTTTTGAAAGTCATATCAGGGCCATATCAGAGGCATCCACCTTATATACAGTACACAGTATGCTAAAATTTAGGAAAGGCACAGTTGAACGATGAATGCTACATACACCCAATTCTATAATAAGCATCTTGCAGTGTACCTTACTGATATATATAAATTTCAATATGTTTGAAACTTGAAATAGTGTAATATTACTATAAATGCTACAACACTTCATTTTCAATAACAAACATGCCATGGTAAACCATATTAACATACATAAATTGTATGGCATTCCAAGTAAATTTATGGCAGTTAGAGCACAGTCAGACTGCAGACACACAAACTGAATTCATAAACACTTTTCATAGTAACTATTTCTCTTTTCGATAAAAATATTACACAACATTATTTTTTTCTTTTGGAAATTTTCATATTCTATGCGGCAAAAGAGAACATATTGAATAGGTTATTTGTCAGAGAAAAATAACAGACTTGTCATAATTCTATTGAGCTAAAACTCCCAATTAACAATTAACACATTCAATATGAAAAGTGAATCTCAGGAATAATAATGTCTTTCTTTTTACCCTTTTCTTTATCAATGTAGAGTTAATAAATTATCAAAGTATAATACTTTATTAAATAAACAATCTGCTCATATTAAATGTAACTTAATGATAAAAGAGGAGGATACATAAGTATTGATTCCCCCTTCCCCAATCCCTCATATAAGTCTTTTAAGATGTTTTGATTGCTTTAATATAATTGCTTTAGGCACATCATATATAAGCAGGAGTGATTTATATTTATCTGTAAACTTATTATAAAGAGTGTCTAGTGTAATTGCATTGACAACAACTAAAATATCTGTCACATCCAGGGCTTGACAAATGCAATAGCCAGGTTGCCACTGGTGACCAAGTTTTTTTTAATCTGGCACACAAATTGTTTAATTCGGTGGTTTGATTTGATTTGATTTTACTTTATATTATTTTGTACAAAAATTGACCTAAGACATGAGCACAAATGGCATTTTTTTTCTCTCGTATTTCATAAGACGTCTTATTATAGAAGTTAGAAATTTACAAAATAATTGTAAATTTCAAACAAAAAAATTATATTCAAACAAAAAACTTTTCTTCTGTTTTTAATTAGACAAAAATAAGTGCACCAATTGTAAATTTTAAAATAATAAAATTAGAATTATTTGACCAACTTCCTCAGGGAAAAAAGGTAAAAAATTATTATCCGGCTTCACTATTCACATCTAATACAGATTTTGTAACACTGAACTATGCAGACGTTTGAAACATTCGGCACTCAACATTTCCTGTACATGCTGGTTAATTCAGATTTTAACAGTTCTTTTCTTTTCTTTTTTTTTTTTTTTTAGAGAGATATATAATTTTGATAAGTTTCATTAGAAAACTTAGTTTATATTATCTTTTTAAATTATGTTTTATTGTAAACTATGTAACTAATAATGCTAAACTATGCTTGTTATTAATTTTTCTTAAATCATAAAACAAAATTTGTTTTTTGAGAAGCAATGATGAAGGAGTAATGGAGGGGGAGGGGGGGATATTTTTTTACTGGATACTAGAATTTTCTGCTGGTTACCAGATTTTATTAAATTTGTAAATCCCTGGTAACAATGATTATATTTTCAGTGGAAATATCATCAATACACAGTGGCACTGGCATTGGGGCTGTTATCAAACAGTTTCCATCTTAATTTAAGTCATTAGAAGTATTTTATCAAGTTTCTAGAGAAGTTATGATGAAGCCTAGTAATTAAGGTTGCACTTACAAGTCATGATCATAAAAACAAGATACAATTTCAGTGAAAAAAGTGATTAACTGTTTAAAAAAAAGTGACTAAAGAGGAGAATATTGACAGACTTCTATGCCTGCCATATTCCATGCTGCCATCATATATTTTTTTCATATATGTGCATAATAAAATAAAACATATATTTAAAAACACTACAATGGTGTTAGGAATGCTTCATACAGAAATAAATCAAATTTTTTATAACTGAAACACAATAAAATTTACTAGATAAACCTATGCTTCTGATTTTGTACAACATATTTAAACCATTTTTTTAATTTATTTTTTAATCAATGACAGATGCAGTAAACATTGATCATAAGTTGTATTAAAAGTCAAAACCACTTTCTAAAAAAATAATAAATTACACTATGTGTGGAGGAGAGGCAAAATGGATACTTACACATCTACTTCCTTTAAGAGGATATAGAAAGAAATATACTTTTTACATTTTTTCTTACAAAGGTATTTAACTCAAAAGTCAAACAAATTGAAAGTTACACTGTCTCTGAATCATTGAACTATAGAGGGTTCACTGCAAATGAAACACCAAAGGAAATGTAATTATAGTTTATATAGAAATGTATGTATAAAACCTACTTTAAATAAATTAGCTTTATGTTACTAGCTTTCTAGAATTATCAATGATATCAGCATCAGTCTATGTCTTGATGAAAAGGTGTTTGTGCCACAAAACATTTTACAAGTATATATCAAAAACATTGAAATGTTTTTAAGATTTCATAAACAATGTGTAAAATTTTAATTATTTTTTTTTTTTAAATCACTGATTAACCAGAACTACATTTTAAGGTTGTTAAGACAAAAATTACATTTATGAAAAACAGAAACTTAGAATACATGAAATGGCAATGAATTCAATGTGAACTGAGACATAAATAATAAATTAAATCAAAGGTCTGCCCTGCTCCCTGCTGTATAAAAGGTGATCGATAAAGCAGCTACTTCACCATTTCCCAATGGTTGGGAAATTCAGATAAATGGTAACTCATTACCTAATATAATTATCCAAATATAGTCTTTATCAGCAGAAAGTAAGACATCTGATGCAATTTATTCAATTTTAAGTGACTTTAAGAATATGATAAAACTGAAAATTTTTCTACAAGTAGAAATTTCAAAGTTTTAATATTTTTACATAAAGTATGTGTCATGCAATATTTTCTTTTTTCGTTTATACTTGAAAAAGTCATAAGAGTAGAGAACCGGTTGTTATATAATTTGAATCCCATCACTGGACTTATTCATTACTGACTTTAAGTCACCCTGTTTGGCAACAGAATTATTTTTATAGAAAGTTATGAACAGGAGAGTAAACAAGTACAAAAAAGAAAAATCATACTTCAAGTATAGATTATGTTCCAATAGATTCACGTTCCAATACATTTAGAATGCAGTAAGAAAACTTCACAGTATAATTTGGTGAAAGAAAATTTAAAGTAAACTAGTCTAAGTAAACTATTTTAAAAATGCATAACACATATGAAAACCATTTCAGCAATCACCAACTATAGTAAAAGTAATATCGAAATTCTTTCATGCCGCCTTGTATAGGATCTATAGATTTATAAGGTAGGTGCCCCTGTCATGACCATCCCCCTATTATACTTTAGCTAACCAAAAAAATTGCTAAATGGTATGAGCATACCATGAAAGAGCCTTCTAGTATATCATGTGCTCACTTGCCATTGAGCTAGGTTGTGGAATTTTTTGCCAATTTCCTATTTTATATTTTTGATGTAGTCGCCTTTTGTTTTTATCTGATAAGTCTTCTTTTTTCTGCACATTAAAAAAAAAAAATTATGAATATCATTATACTCTGTTCAGTTTTTAATGCTTTATCAATTGGTGCTGTCGTTGATGGTGTATATTTTACAAGTTGTTCAAAATCAAATGATTTTTGTGAAAGCTGACCTGCTCCTGATATGGCCATCCAGGTGGCCATATAAAGTGCACCATTCAAGAATAAAGACATTTTTATTTGTTCCAATCATGATAAGTAATTTGTTTTAACAATTTTTTTAATCTCTAAAAGGATTTCATATTTTTGCTAAATAAAAATTTAAATTGTAATGTCAATTTTGTAAACAACTTCATTTTTGACGAAAAATCCTGTTTCATATCAACATTTGAATAACAAAAAGCATTATTGAGTATCATGTATACTTATTTTACTCCAAAGTTATTTAATTTAGCAGAACAGCATTTTTAAATTGAAGAAAATCATGATTTGTGAAACATGGAACAATGGTAGATATCATGTGCACATGTTCCTGATACGGCCAATTGGTAGTCTTTTGGAATTCAGGTTTTTTTAAATTAGTAGAACTATTTCCATGGAGAGTGCAATACTTTTTTTTTTGAAAGTCATATCAGGGCCACCCACCTTAGCACAGACAGACTGCAGACATGCAAACTGAGTTCATAAACAGTTTTCAACTATGTTAGAAGGTGTTAAAAAAAGAAAGATCACTAGTGGTGAAGTTGAAAATTTTACATACCAATGTTTGGTGTATTTCTGAAAACTTCACTTGTATTTCTGAAAACTTCAGAATCATGTAGTGGCTTTATGTCTTGGTCAACATAAATGCCTAACAACTTTGTCAGGCTTCTGAGAGGACGTTGAAAACCTAAAGAGGCAGAAAAAATATCAACATATTCTGGAAAAATCAGACCACTCAAGTATGTGAGAAAATGTTAAAAAATACACTTTTTTAGGTATTTGTACAACTTTTAGGAAGCTTTCAATACAAAAATGTATAAAGCTACCTATTGCAGCCGTTCGGAGGAAAGCAGTTCCGGAAAATTTCGATATATTTTCACTGATCATGACCCCCAGACCACCCTCCGTTCAAATGTTGATTTATATATATATATATATATATATATATCTGACCTATGTCATACGATAACGCTCGTATTTATAAATCGATTTTGATGAAACTAATTGTGTGTATGAAGGTCACCAATGTCTCGACCGAGTTCGTTGGCCAGCTTGATCATTCTTGAAACAAAATGGTGGCCATTTAAAAATTTAAAACTAAAATAAATATATAAAAAAATTAAAAATTAAAAATTATTTTTTAATTACGTGTTAGGCCTTGATACAAGGATTCCAGAGCATTTTTTGGTTTACCTCTATCTTAAAAAATGGCTGAGATAGAGCAGTTTGAAATTCTAGGGTGGCTGACATTTTGAAACAAAACAGCACATTAACGCGATTACTTGTAAATTATTTTCTTTCATTGTTGTAATAATTTTCCCAATCATATGCATAAAACTATATATTCATATACGTTAGCGCCAAAATTGGCGACATTGGAAACAAAATTGGCGTCAAAATTAGCAAAATTTGTGACATTTGGCGAAATATTGCCAAATTTGGGGACCAAAATAAGTCTTTATAAATGAAGCCAATTTGGCTATTGCTCAATAATTTGGCGAAATTCTTATTCAAATTAAGTATTAACGAATCTTTTGTAAACGTTTCTTTGCATTTTAACTTGCTGTTTTCGTGTAACATTAGCTAAAATTTTAAAACGAAGATATAGGAAAGCTACCTTTTCCTCCCGGTACAGGCCGGAAGGACTTTTTTACTTTAAGGATAATATAAAAAAAAAGTTAAGCAGAATGAACCTTTGAATTTGAATGGTTTTGATTTACCATTCAAAATTTTTTAAACTCAACCAAACAATTTCAAGAAAAATCAGGTTTCAGTCTCGATCAAAAAATTTGAAGGCAAATATACAGGGTATCTACTCTTAATGTTTTCCAATATCTAATTCCTAAACTATCAATTTTAGAGGAAAAGTTCTAATGGCGAAAATATTTCAAATATCATCCTATTAAAATTCATTTGCACCAAAATAATTATTTTTTTTAAAAGTTGCAAATTCTAATTTTAGGTACTTTACCATTTAAATAACACAAGTTATAGTTTGTGCCAAAGCGAAAAATGTGGTTATCTATTTCTCATCCACAGTAATCATACAGTAATCTGATTCTAAATTGTTATTTCAAATTATTTTTTCTTTCAAATTTCCTTTTGAGGCCCATTTTGTGAAAAGTAACATTTTGTTATGAAAGATGTAATTCAATTATTTAAATTGAAACCAAGAAATCATTAACAATAACTTTTTTTAAGGCCTTCAGTTAAAGTTTTCCTTTCTGGCGAACTTGCTTTGTTTGCAAATGACACATTTTAAAACCTAACAAATAAAAATAATTAATGAAGAATATGTATTTATGAAATGGAATTTTGTGAAGGACCCATTTTAGTAAGAGGAATTTTGTAAAATAATCCATTTTATTAAGTAGAATTTTGTGAAGGAATCCATTTTATTAAGAGGAATTTTGCTTTATAAAAGGAATTTTGTGAAGGAGCCTGTTTTATTAAGAGGAATTTTGTGATGGTCTGTAAATAGGCCTCAAATTTTGCCTGGACTGACCCTTGCAATAGCCAAAGGACTGGCCATTGGACAATGTTGCATTGCAGTTATATTTCATATTGTAAAAGTTGTTCATTAAAGTAGATAAATTATGTATCCCTGTTTTTGAAGTCCTAAAATGACATTGTGGTGACGTTGAACAAATATATAAACACAGAGACTTGATTTAAAGATTACCAGATCACATTTTCTAATAACTGCTGTTTAAGTTACATATTTCTAGCGTACATCCACTGATTTCTGCAAATATTTTGTCAATTTTAAAATCTTCAAATTAATCTTATTATTCTTTAATCTTAGTGTAATTTATATAGCACCACTGGCATGGAAATACAAAAATAAATAAAGTAAAATAGCTTATTTAAAGAACACTTTTTTATAAGCCTTCAAAGTTTATCTTGAAAATCACACCTCATTTCATGACTACAATTGACGATTTTCACAAAAAAATTCTGATAAAGTACATGAATAAGACGTAGGCACCAAACCTGAAAAATCACTACTTTGATTACACTTGATAGAAAGCACAAGCTTGAGAATTTATTTTTAAAATTAGTATTTTTGCTTTGTTTCTATTTTAAGATATGGGTAACAGGAAAGAAAATAAAACATTAAACTATATTTTTAGGATTTCTAAATTGATTTCTCAATGTATAATTGCAAATTAATTAATATGAAACTATTAATTCATAAAAGCATATTTTATAAATTATTACACACTAACTTTTTTATTGATATTTTATTTTTTTTATTTTAAGTTTTTAAAATTGAATTGTTGCAGTTCAACAGCCATTTGGCCATTTTTGGCGAGCTTGTTGTACCGCATCATTAAATAGATTGTTGTCAATGTGTATGCATTTGTAACCTTCAAGAATACTTGCCAATTTATCAACTTTGGTGGGTAAAAGGGAAAAATGCCTTAAAATTAATTCATTAAATTTTAATTAAGTTCCAAAAGTATTAAAATGTTGCATTGTCATTGGAAACAGACCTGTGAACATATTTTTTTTTAATTCTAGCCTATCAGAAAGTTACTGAAAAATCAATTACAAAATTTCATCTTTACATATAAAAACAAAGTTGAGTTAAATAAACGAGTGTAATAAAACAGGACACAGGGACTGTATCAAAATACAAATTTTGAAACTTTATTTTTTTTATCTTTTAAATAAATGGATTTTCATGGGATGAAAAATGTCTAAAACATTTTTACAACCAGAACTATATCTCTAAAACTAATGGTTTTTAGGAATACGTTATTGGACAACGATAAGAAGAGCTAAATTGCAAATGAATGTAACCAAAATGCAGAAAAAACTAGTATTGGTAAACATGTAAAAAACAATTAAAGTTGTTATTGCATTTCTATGGCTAGCACAGCAAACATAAAAAAAAGAAAAGAAATGTAGGGATGGCAGCTTTAAGGAAAATTTCAGAAACAGAATACAGTAGAAGATCTTTATAACGCAAACCTAAAAACACGAGGTTGTGTGCTATATAGAATTTTGCGTTATATAGACCACATTTCACACATCATTAAATTTAGCTTGTAAAACATGGCCAAATATGTGTGAAACATACCAAAATACATTAGAGTATGTTTATATTGAAGTCTATATTACCAGGAGTTGTGCAGATTATAATTTTTTTTCATAATATAGATCATTCCACACATTGTTCAATTTAATTGATAAAAATTGTTCAAACATACCTGTATCAAATCGTAACAATTTTTTCAGTAATTAACTTTGAATTAAGGAGATAAATTTGAACAAATGTATCAAATTTAGTCCTCTAGAGAATAGCAACTATTTATAATGTGGGAATTCAGGTGTTTCTTAACTGAAAATTCATTGATTACATCTGAGAAGTTGTGCGTTATATGGAGAATTGCGTTATAAAGATCTTCTACTGTATTACAAACATCATTCTGTTGAATGAGAATGTTACACATTTTTTTTTTCATATTCTAGGCAGCAAAAGAAAAATACATTGGATAGGTTATTTGTCAGAGAAAAATAACAGACTAATCAGGATTCCAGTGAGCTAAAACCCTCAGTTAACACATTCAATATAAAAAGTGAATCTCGGAAATAATATAAACTTTCTTTTTACCTTTTTCTTTATCAATGTGGTGTTAATAAAGTATCAAAGTATCATATATTATTAAATAACCAATCTGTTCATATTAAATATAACTTAATGATAAAAGAGATGGGTACATAAGTATCGATTCCCCCCCCCCTAACCCCTGATGTCTTGTCTTTTTCTGTTTTAAATATTATTGCTTTAGGCACCACATCATATTTAAACTGCAGTGATTTACATTCATCTTTAAACTTATTATAAAGAGTGTCTAGTGTAATTGCTTTAGCAACAACTACAATATCTGTCACATCGATTACATTTTGAGTAGAAATATCATTAATAATACACAGCATCACTGATATTGTGGCTGTTACAAAAAAGTTTTCATCATAGTTTAAGTCATCAGAAGTGTTTCATCAAGTTTCTACAGAAGTTATGAAGAAGTCTAATAGGTAAGTTTGAACTTATAAATTACACACAAGATACAATTTCAGCAAAAAAAGTGACTAAAGGTGAGAAAAGTGACCAACCTGGATGTCTGTGAAGCATATATCATTTTTTTTTGTATATATCAATATGCACATAATAAAATAAAATAAAACATATATTTTAAAAAACCATAATGGTGTTATGAGTGCTTCCTATAAAAATAAATCAAATCATTATAATTGAAATATAATAAAATTTGTTAAATAAACCTATGCTTCTGATCTTGTACAACACATCTAAACCATTTTTTTTAATCAATCAGAGGCAGTAAACACTAATCCTATATTATAAGTCAAAACATCTTTAAAAATAATATTAATAAATTACACTATCTGGAGGGAAGGGGGCAAAATGAATACTTAGGCACCCATCTCTTTCAGGGGATATAGAAAGAAATGCACGTTTTTACATTCTTTCTTATGAATGTACAGGGTGGTTAAAATTAAACTGATGGTACTCAGAGGCCCATAACTCCGGTTCTACCAAACGGATCCGAATGAAACTTCAGATTAATGTTATGTAGATCATGCAACTGAGGCTTTCATAAAAAAAGTTTCAAAATTTGCCACCAGGTGGCATTTTAACAATATAAAATGAAAGATAATGATTAAAAAATCAAAGAATAATTGAATATTTTATTTATTTACACACATGTGTGCTCTATGTGCATGCCTTGGCAGTCAACAATATGCTGAAAGTGTACTACCACGTTATCAATGACCGCATGCAAGATATCAGTAGAAATGACGGAGACATGGTGTACGATGCTAGCTTTCAAGTATGCTAAATTAGTTACACGTCTTTGATAAACATGATCTTTAAGAAAACCTCACAGCCAGAAGTAAGATGGGTTCAGATCTGGTGACCTTGCTGGCCAGGAAATCGGGAGTATGCGAGATGACACGTTCATCAGAGAAGTTGGCTTGAATTACATTCTTTACACATCTCACCGTATGAGCAGTTGCTCCATCTTGCATGAATATTGTGGTAGTCAAACAGCCTCTTTGACTTAATGCCGGGACAACATGATTCTCCAGGAGTTTGCTGTATCAGTTACCTGTTACTGTACATCTAACAAACCCATTCATTGTGACTTCCTCGAAAAAATATGTGCGCAAAATAAAATTTGCCGTGAATCCACACCAAGCCGTAACGTATGGGGAATGTAGTGACTGTTGTTGTACAGCATGAGTATTGGTGGAACCCCATATAGGGCAATTCTGGGTGTTGACAGCACCATCTAAGTGAAAATGAGCCTCGTCTGTCCATAAGATATGTGATGGCCAGTATTCATCCACTTGCATCCTCGCCAAAAAACGCAACGCAAAATCAAGACGAACAGAGTGATCTTGTGGTTTCAACTGTTGCATGATATGCATTTTGCAAGGATAGTTCAGAATTTTGTGTAAAATCATGCGCATGGTTGCCCATGGAATGTCCAATGCTCATGCTTTTGAGTGACCACTTGCAGAATTTGCAGATGCCTCAGCTATTGCAATTGCAACTTCCTGCACAATCGCCGGCTCAGTTGCACGTTGTCTTTTTCCCAGTGCAACATCCAGAGAATCATTTTTTTCAAATTTATGAATCATGCATTTAACTGCATTTACAGACATGAGTCCTCTCCTTTAGTTTTTCATCCGTCGATAAGCATGGAGGGCTGCCGAAGCATTGCTCTCATTCTGATAAAAAAGTTTTACGATCAAGGCGCATTCCTTCTTGTTCAGCGCATGGTCACTGTGGACGAATGATTTCTTTGAACAATACGTTTCTCTTTTATAGTGAAATTGCACTAACTACTCATTTGCATATGGCTTTTAGAGTACAGCACCATCTGATAACGAAATTTCAAACTTTTTTTTTTTTAATGAAAATCTTAGCCGCATGATCTATATAACATATATCTGAAGTTTCATTCAGATCTGTTCAGTAGAACCAGAGTTATGAGTCTCTGAGTACCGTCAGTTTAATTATAACCACCCTGTATTTAACTCAAAAGTCAAACAAACTGAAAGTTAGATTGTCTCTGAATCATTCAACTTCTGAGGGTTCACTGTAAATGAAACACAAAATGAAATGTCATAATTCTAGATTATATAGAAATGTATGTATAAACCTACTTTAAAGATATTAGCTTTATGTTACTAGCTTTCTAGAATTATCAATGAGGTCAGCATCAGTCTATGTCATGATGAAAAAGTTTGCTACAAAAAGTTTTACAAGCATATCTCAAAAACATTCAAATGTTTTTAAGATTTCATAAGTGGTGTGTAAAACTTTAATTATTTTTTTTTAAAAACACTGTTTAACCAGAACTATATTTTAAGGTTGTTAAGACAAAAATTATAATTATGAAAAACTGAAACTTAGAACACATGAAATGGTAATGCATTCGATGTGAACTGAGACATTGATAATAAATTAAATCAAAGGTCTGCCCTGTTCCCTGCTGTATAAAAGGTGATTGATTAAGCAGCTACTTCACCATTTCCCAATGGTTGAGAAATTCAGATAAATAGTAACTCATTACCTAATATAATTATCCAAATATAGTCTTTATCAGCAGAAAGTAGACCTCTGATGCAATTGATTCAATTTTAAGTGACTTTAAGAACATGATAAAACTGAAAAAATTTCTACAAGTAGAAATTTCAAAGTTTATAGGATTTTTAAAAATAAATAAAATTGAAGTAGACGTTTTTCACAAATGTATTATGCTGTCACAGGTATGACAGTGGGTTGAAGAAAAAAAGATTGAAAAATTTTCAGGCTATACAAATGATAAACTTTTAGATCAGTTTGATAAAGGAATATATCAAAATATATTCCATTTCGAGTTCAATATATTGGTTTCAATGGTTTCTGCTAATGTTTGAAATCATTTTTAATTTTTAGTGCTTTTAAAAATTAATTTTAAAACTCTTTTCAAACAGCTGATTGAGTCAAAGCAACACTTACTGGTAGTTCACATATTACAACATAAGTTTCTCTATGCTAAAGACTTCTAAATAAGTGTGACCTAAGTCCCAGCCATTGCACTTAAACTACTGAAAACAATTTATATACAAAATAAGCCAAAGTGGTTTTTCTTCTTAAATACTTGTACGAACTCCTTTTCTTAATTTAAAAGGGAAGTAAAAATAATAAATTAAAAAGAAACTCTCAGCAAAGACACCTAACACTCAGTCTTTTAACTGTCTTTGATATGCATGAAATTGTTATTCCCCTAACAATGGATGAAAATGATCAATTTTTTTTTTGAATAATTTTCTAAATTGGTTGAGGATTCAGATAAAATATTCCCCTGCAGCGAGCAAAGAGAAATCAATAGAAAAACTCTGAAGGTTTGAGTAGAAAAAAGAATTGAAGGATTCATATTCTAAGACACTCTCCATCCCACCCCATCCTCATATCAGAAATATATTTCCAATACATTCTTTGCATTTTTGCAAAGAAAGAAAGAAGAACATGGAGAAAGTTTTTCTATGTAAATAAAAAAGTAAAAATAGCTTTCTTAAAAAACACTCTTTATAAGCATTCAATGTTTCTCTTGAAAATCATGCCTAATTTCATGACTGCAATTTATGATATTTTTATAAAATTCCAATAAAATGCATGAATATGACATAGGCAATAGGCCCCAAACCCAAAAATTCACTGCTTGATAGAAAGCACAAGCTTGTGCATTAATATATATATATATATGATTTTTATTTCGTTTCTTTTTTAAGAGAGAGTAAGAGAAATAAAAAGTAAACATTATTCAAAAACTATTTTTTTTAGAATTTTTCTCAATGTATAATCATAATTTAATTAAAATTAAACTATTGATAAAATCATATATATTTTTAATTATTACTTGTTATTTTTTTAATTTATATCATTTTCTTCTTGTGTCCAAACAGTCCATTGAGTCAAAGCAACAGGTACTGCTAGTTCACATTTTACAAGTTAAAGTGGATCCGGTATTTGAGATTATAGTTTTTAATCCTCTTGTCTAGAAAAAAAAAGTTTCTCTATGCTAAATACTTCCACATCAGTGTGACCTATGTCCCAACCAATGCACTTAAACTACTCAAAACCATGAATGGAATGGGCCAAAATGTTCTATCTCCCCAAAAACCTTGTGTGAACTCTCTTTCCTAATTTAAAAAAGAAATAAATTAATTGAGGAATTAAAAGGAAAATAAAATTTCTCTCTGCAAAGTATACATAACATTCAGTCTTTTAACTGTCTTTGATCTGACATGAAATGTGTGGTCCTCTAACAATGAATGAAAGTGATTGAAAAGTTACTTTTTGGAATAATTTTCTAAATTGGTTACAGAATGGGATAAATATTCTCCTGCAGTGAGCAAAGAGATAGGAACAGAAAGAAACTCCAAGGGACTGAAAAAAAAAAAAAAAAAAAAGTGGGAGGATTAATTTTCTAAGACACTCTCCATCCCACCCCACCCACCTATCCCAAATATATTTCCAATAATTTCTTCACATTTTTTCATTGATTCATAGAACATTCAAAACTGCTTTCAGAAAGGTGAAATTCTACTTTTGAACCCAGTAACAGAATTTTCTGTGTCAATCTGCAACAAACTAAAATTTATCTGCAACCCAACAATGCTGACTAAGCTTACTAACATGAAAAACAATAGTAACCTATTAAAGGGCTACTTCAGTCATGCAAAGGCACTCACAAGCAACTAATAAATCTATGGGAGCATTCTTTTTAAGTATCTCATCTGCATTTCTATATTTTTAACTATTTTTTTTTTTTTTTTTTTTTGCATTGATTGTATAACTGAGTTGATCTCTACAAAGGTTGTTTTTAATTTTTTGATTTTGGTTGCAATTTTTTAAAAATTAGAGCATTTTCACTTTAGAAACTGGCTCTAAAAGGAAAAATATACTCATTTAAAAAAAAAAAAAAAAAAAAAATGCAACCAAAATTGAAAAAGCAAAAAAGGCTTAAAGATCAATCGCAGCTACCCAATGTAATATAATATAATATATATATATATATATATATATATATATATATATATATACCATAAAATCCTGATTGTAAGCCCTTTTTCAAAAGCAGAAGAGATTAAATTTGGGAAAAATGGAATTGGGAATTGTTAAATTTGGGAACGGGGGTTTATAACTGAGATTTTTTTTTTTAAGTCAAAAACATTTTTCATCATTAATTTAGAAGGAAAAAAAGTAAATAGGGACAGAAGTGAGAATCCTCTGTATTTTGTCAGATTTCCACTTGATCATCTAAACCTCCCCCCCCCCATAAAATCCCCCCTAAAAAACTTTTAATCTTAAAAAAAAATTTAACTTTTTAACTTTTCGTTTTTATTTGTTATTTTATTGTAACAATTAATAATAGTCATCCCCCTCCCAAAATTACTACTTCCCCTTTTGACCCCCACTGGTACAAACATGTATTGTTTAACCTTTATATTTCTTTAATTTAATTTTTTTTATTCTTACAAATTTAATACTCTATACTAGCAAAAAATAAATAATCTATCACCTAATAAATAATATTCACCTCATCCGAAAATCTCTGCTTCTCGCAGTTTAAAATCTTTAATTATTTTTTCTGCTCTATTTGTGATTTTGTTGTAACAATATTTAAATAATCATCTAAATTATTTCTCATGCCTCCTACCTCCTGAAAAAAAGTCATCTTTTTTCCTTTGCCTCCCCCTCCCCTCACCCAACAGACACAGTCTGAGAGAAACAAATAACGCATATATTTTTAAAAAAAGAGTTAAAGATTTTAAACTTTGTATGCAAAGGTGGAAGAGCAAAGCATAAATTTTGGATGAAAGATTGTAGTTATTTATTTTTTACTTTTTGAATAGGGAGCAATATATTGGACAGAAGAATTTAAGATTCTCAAGATTTTAAACTTTTGTGCTGGGGGAAAGGGCAGAGAAGGGAAGTGGACATTTCATGTAGGGGAGAGGAGCTTTCATTAACCCTCTGACCATTCAATTTTCTTTTCAAAATCATCTCGACCAATATCTTTACTATTATTATATATTTCAAAGATTTAGCAAATTTATCATCTGCATTTTTCCCTTTGATGATGGAATTTTTAAAACAAAATTGTGTATTATATAAAATTTTCTAGAAATGTCTTGTTCCTGGAAATCACAGGATAAGCAGTCAGAGGGTAAAGATTATAAAAACATGAGTGGAAATCAGTCAAAAGAGAGAAAATTATCTCGTTTGGATTTTTTAAATCAATTTTTTGCTCAAAAAAAGTTTGTTTGTTTTGGTGGGAGAGGGTTTATATTTGGGAATGGAAAAGAAAATCACAATTGTTTTAAAATGGGAGGGGGGCTTAGAATCAGATTCTATGTATATACCGGGTGGTTATAAAATAAGTATCTCTATTTGGAGCTGTCTGTAGCTTGAAGGAATAACCGGAATGAAACCAAAATCGGTACACTTACTTTTCGAGAAGGGAGAAGAAGAATGGAACAATAAAAAAATAATAATTGCAATAATCACTGACAGATGGCGCTTTTGAGTGTGAAATTTAATGTGTAATATTGTGTACCATGGAGGTGTCGCAACCCTCAATGACTTTACCACATGTCACAACATGTGCGAAACATCACTCCTGATGTGTTACATTCCACAGTTGAGCATGTCGTGTACCGCCTGGATTGTGTACTCCAGCACAATGACCATGTGGAACCTGAACATGATCGGCAATGCCATGCAAAAGCGTAATCACGTTCACTGTGACATTTTCCAATAAATTAGATGTTCCATCTGGTTTGACGCCTCAAATTTTTGTTCTTGTATTACACATTACATTTCACACTCAGTAGCGCCATCTGTCAGTGATTATTGCAATTATAATTTTTTATTGTTCCATTCTTCTTCCCCCTTCTTGAATAATAAGTGTAAGGATTTTGGTTTTATTCTGATCATTCCTTCGAGCTACAGACAGTTCCAAATAGAGATACTTATATTATAACCACCCTGTACATTATATATTTTTAAATATCGAAATGCAAACAAGATACTTTAAAAGAATGCTCCCATAGGTTTAACATTACCTTGAGAGTGTATTCGATGACTGAAGCTCGACTGACCCTTAAATTAGCAAAATTTGCATTTACAAAGAAAATATATTAATATGGTGTAATAAATGCAGTATATCTAGAGACAAAGTAAATTTTAGAAATTTTTAACTCTTTAAATCTCAGCTTAAAATCATCTCTTTTTAAGGTGTTAGATTAATCTGCAAGATCTGATCTGCAGTGACCACTGCCACGTTGCACTGTTTCTGCTACTAGGGCTTCGGGAAGAAACCTTCTACTTTCTGATAGTGAAAACAAGGTATAAAAGTGATCCAAAGAAAAAAAGGTGGAAAAATTTTCATGCTATATATACAGTGATAAATTCTTATAATATATATATATATATATATATAGATTTATATATATATTATATATGTATATAGTATATATACTTATAAAAGAGTAGCTTGATTTTCTCATAATCAACGCCGAGCCTCAACCATTTGTCCTAGAACAATGAAATTTGGAAGACATGTTCTTTTCACAATGTAGGCACCCACTAAGAAACGATTTTTGAAAATTCACAACCTAAGGGGGTTAAATAGGGGGTCGAAAATTTTAGATAATTTTGTCTTTTCGGCATATCTCAGCAGGAGTTTTAAGTAGGAGCGTGAAATTTGGGATAACAATTCTACCAAAGAATAGTTAAACATATATTTCAGGCGATATTTGAAATTCAACCACTAAGTCGGTTAAATGGGGGGAGGGGGGGAGGGGGGGAGGGGGGGTCGAAAATTTTTGGTGATTTCACATTTTTACCATATCTCATCAGCAGTTTTAAGTAAGAGTGTGAAATTCAAGATCAACTAAACAAGATCAACAATCATCAAATCTACTAAAAAAATAATTAAAACATATTTCAGCGATTTTAAAAATTCAACCAGTAAGGGGGTTAAATGAAGGGTCTAAAGTTTTAGATCATTTTGCCCTTTCGCCATATCTCAACAGTTTTAGTTAAAATTGCAAAATTCAGGGTAACAAATGTACTAAAAGTTAGTTAAACACGTATTTCAGCGATTTTAAAAATTGAACCACTAAGGGGGTTAAAGGGGGGGGGGGGGGGTCAAAAATCTTTAGTCATTTCGCATTTTTGCCATATCTCAGCAGCAGTTTTAGGTAGGAACGTGAAATTCAGGATTACAAATTTACTAAAAAAATAATTAAACACGTATTTCAGCGATTTTAGAAATTTACTCATTAAGGGGGTTAAATGGGGGATCAAAAGTTTTAGGTCATTTTGCCTGTTCACCATATATCAGCAGCATTTTTAGTCAGGAGCTCGGAATTCGGGATAACAAATCTACAAAAAATATAGACAAACATGTATATCAGCAATTTTAGAAATTCAGCAACTAAGGTGAGTTAAATAGGAGGTCAAATGTTTTAGGTCATTTTGCCACATTTCGGTAGAAATTATAGGTAGAATAGAGAAACTCAGGATGAGAAATCTACTAAAAAAATAGTTAAACACGTATTTCAGCCATTTTAGAAATTCAGACATTACTTTTTGGCATTGATCCAAAGAATATCGAAAACTGTTTTGAAAAAAGTGGATTTCCTCCTTCAGGAGAAACTCTTTTATACCTGGAAAACTGTATGGTCATTATTTACAATAGATAATCAGTAATTGGCTAATTAAATTTTCACATACACTAATGTGGGATTTCATGAGGCAAAAACACATATCGGTAAATCACCCCTTTAACTTCTGAGGAACAAGTTTCTTTGTCTTTATTTCATTTAGAAAGAAAAAAAAATATGCATAAACAGGTCACAAATATCACACTATGATTAAATTCTAATTAAATATTTTGTTTAACTGTTTTGCGAAAATTACTTAGAATATTTATTCTGCAATACATAAAAAAACACATAGGGGAGACTGGTACACAGTGGACCACTCCCAGTGGCAGAAAGTTCTGTAGCTGTCTGCGACAAGCTTTTCAAATTTCATAATCTGTCTGCAAATTTTGCATGTAATTTTAATGAATGAATATTAGGACTAGGAATAAATAGTAGGACCACTAAATTAGAAATTTTTCATCATTTTATTTAAAATAGGGTAAGCTTGATACATTCTCATTAATTTTGCTTATAATTTTTGATGTTACATATCGTTTCATCATCTCACTTCTCGTGGGATTTCTAAAATTGGAAGGATCCCTGATGCAGCTACAAAAATGCCTTCTGGAGAAAAATGTCTTAAAGTCTTGCATCAGCTGCAGATCGGGTTAACACTGTTTTCAGTTCGGAGCTGAGTTTAGATTTCTGCAGGTTGGATTCCGGTTAACCCAATTTTTTAAAAGTTGGTTCTGTATATTGTTTCAGATTAAAAATTTTTTGCATTAAACATAGATGTTTGTCTGAGTGTGATATTTTCTGAAGAGACCGCTAAGTGCAGAGCTGCAAGATTTGGCAGGAAGTGTCTGAAGTGTTGTTTTGTCTGAAGTTATGCACTTCAAAGTCTACTTTTTAACTAGTTCTCTCTCTCTCTCTTTTTTTTTTTTTTTTTTTTTTTTTTTTTTTTTTTTGCAGCGAATTTTCAACATTAGTAAAAGGAATCCGGAATTCCTCCATCTATTTTTGAATTTTTTATGCAATTTTTAGCATTTCTTCTCATTTTGCGACGATCTTTAGACATTACTAAAAGGAACTGGGTTTCAATATTTTAGCAGTCTTTTTATGCAGTAAATCTGCACGATACTTACGATTATTTTTTTCCAACATCGTTTGATGAAAATAATTTTTTTTACTGCGATCTTTTGACGATATTTGCGTGTTTTTACCACGATCCTGTGTCGAAAATCACGTATTTTTACCGCGATCTTTTGACGAAATTCGCATGTTTTTACCGCGATCCTTTGACAAAAATCACGTGTTTTTACCGCGATCTTTTGACGATATTCGCGTGTTTTTACCGCGATCCTCTGACGACAATCGCGTGTTTTTACCGCGATCCTCTGACGAAAATTGCGTGTTTTTACCGCGATCTTTTGACGAAATTCACGTGTTTTTATCGCGATCCTTTTCCGAAATTCACGTGTTTTTACCGCGATCTTTTGATGAAATTCGCGTGTTTTTACCGCGATACTTTGCCGAAATTCACATGTTTTTACCGCGATATTTTGACGAAATTCCGTGTTTTTATCGCGATCCTTTGCCGAAATTCCGTGTTTTTATCGCGATCCTTTGCCGAAATTCACGTGTTTTTACCGCGATCCTTTGCCGAAATTCGAATGTTTTTAACGCGATCCTTTGCCGAAATTCGCGTGTTTTTACTGCGATCCTTTGACGAAAATCGCGTGTTTTTACCGCGATCTATTGCCGAAATTCACAAGTTGTGGACAGATTTTTAAATTAATTTCATTAGTGCAGACAAAAATTGTCCGCAAGGGATTTTCTTTGTCCGCGACTACGTCGCCGTGTCGCGGTGTTTCTGCCACTGGGGGACCACTTTTCAGTTAAATTTTTTTTTCTCTTTAACAGACAAACCGATCTGCATGAAAATATTTTTGAATATTCCTCAAACCTTTATACATTCATCATAATTTTCTCAAAGCATAGTTTTCAATACATTAAAAAAAAAAAAAATTATATGCACCCGTAAAGTGGACCAGTGTACTTTTTTGCAGTTTTACTGTTCTTTCCTCCCTGAATCATGTGTATATTTTATATTTTGAAATAAATATGTTCTCTAAAATAACTCCCATTAACAAAATATCAGCTGTTAGTACAGTGAAACTACAAAAAAGACCAAAATTTTCTCTCTGCCTTCCCCCCCCCCTCCATGTTTAGAAATTCACCCTTTTCTGGGGATGGGGAATGGAAATTTAAGGGGAGAGTTACATGATCATTTATTTATTGTTGCTACAAAGTAACAATAAAGCATAAAAACCTTAAAAAAATAATTTGAAAGATTTTAAAGTTTGTGTGCTGGGTTGGGAGGGGAGAAGCAGATTTCTTTTGGGTAGGGGGGGGGGGGGAGCAAATTAGATAATTATTGTTGATAATTATTATTTAATTATTGTAGGGAGAAAATAAAGATTTTAAAGTATGTACTGGGGGGGGGGAGGGGCAAAGAAAATAAAGAGGACTTTTTGGAGGAGAGGAGGGGAATAATTTAGATTGTTATTTAAATATTGTTACAAAAAATAACAAATAGAGCAGAAAAAAATTAAGAATTTTAAAGATTAAAAATTTAATGAGATCCATTTGCAGGGGGAGAAAAGTAGATATTTTAGTAGGAGGTGTTGATTTAGGTGGTAAATTAGGTTTATTTATTGTTAATATATATTAAATAAGTCTGAAAAGAAATTTAAAATTAAAGTGTTATAAAGGTTAAACTATGGGGTTTTGGTACTAGAGGGGGAAGCAGTAATTTTGAGGGAAATTTAGATGATTGATTATTTATTGTTACAATAAAATAACAAATAAAAAAATATAAACAATTTTTTTAAGATTTTCAATTTTTTTAAGGGGGGGGGGGGGGTGGGGGATTTAGATTTTTTTTTTTTTTTTGAGTGAAAATCTACCGAAATACAGAAGATTCTCGCCTGTTTTTTCTTCTAAATTAATGATCAAATAGGCTTTTAAATGATTTTTTTTTTAAATCCCGATCATAAGTCCCCTTCCCACATTCAACACTTTTTGGTTTTGAAAAAGGGAGGCTTACAATCGGGTTTTACGGTAGGTAAATACAGAAAAATATAAATTCACAGTACAGTAGAAACACAAGACCCAATAAATATTATCACAAAGCTTACAACTATAAGTTACTGTTAGTAAACTTAGTGGCGCAGCTTAAATCTTATTTAAAAAAATACATATATATATATTACCGTCCATTGATTGGCACTGGGCTACTTTCTCTACTTGTCTTTTTTTGCTCATCTTTTTAAGATTCATTAAGGGCCTGCAATAAATATTACATAATAAAAGTAAATGAAAATATTTATCGAACAGGATGAAATTTTTTAGAAATACAACATGCAAGAAGAAATGAAAAATTAAAAAGCTTTTGATACTTTGCAATTAAAATCAATAGAATGAGAAATAATAGAATGTTTGCACATGTTGAACAAACAGGTAATAGCTTACATCATATAACACACACAGTAATAAGTAAAACTTTAGAAAATTTCTACTTTTTCAATTCATTCAATAACATAAGGCTGGGCAATTTATTTTCTTTTGGTAATGTGAAGACAAACTCTATGTATTGAATTATGACCAGTGCTGACAAGATTTAAACTTTAAACTATGGTTTAAACCAACTGGTTTTTCTCTCCAGAAAACCTTTTTTTTATAATTCAAATAACACATTTTTTTTTTTTTTTAATTTAATTTTTAGTAATTTTTCAACAAACAGTTGGCAGCATGCGTCATGAATAAGGATAAAAAACAGATTAATGTCTTAATTGAAAGGCATTTAAAGGTTAAAAACTAGAAAGTGCCACTGACACCCACGGGGGGCGCCGAGCGAACACGCCTCCTCGTCGTGCCCAAGTTCTGAGGAACTTTTAACGCACCAGCGGCTTTGTCTCACCGCGGCGCTACGACCGATTCAGAGGGTCGCGATCCAGCGAGACCACTCAATCATTTTACCCGAGTAGATTGCTCGCAGGGACGACATAGGTCGCTGCGATTCGGCGGAAGTTCCAACTCTTAGAGGAGACTTCCCCACGTGACATTCGATGAACCGTAGCGACTGCCGAACGGCTTTGTCGCCGAAAACCCATAAGGGAATCGGGGACTCCACCATATGTTCGACATCTCTACGGCCCTTGCTTTCCCGCAGAGTCCGATCATAGACATGCATGGAAGGGCAAGCTACTGGGCTCATCTTTCGCAGGCAAGCATTTAAAGGTTAAACTCAATAAAAAAAATTCCAGAAAAATGATGTTGAATAGTGAGTATATAGTTTAAAAAATTGCTAAATCATCACTCCCCACATACATACTCTTCCACTGTCTTTGGAGAAAAGAACTTTTAATTCGTTTCCAACCCCTTCATCGTGTTACTTATGATTACGAGCACATGTAAGATTCTATTTTTAAATTATATTAGAGCCAAAACGTTTATTATTTTAGTTTAAATTCAATGATACATTCTACTAACTTTTCTATAATAGAGGTTGCTTATAGAGTAGAAGGACACTACTCTGCAGTTTTGTTTCAAGCATTTTGCATATTATAGATTATGTCTATTTAATCTTCTCTTACAATTTTCTTTATTCATACTTTGGACAAATTTTGATTGTTAATACTTAAAATGAACAAATTACACATTTAAACATATAAATAAGGTATGAATTATTTAAAAAATAATTTATGAATTTTTATATTTTTCAAATCTATAATCAATAGTTATGCATATTAAAACATTTGGTTTATGTTTTTGCATTATATCTTGTGGTCTATAAATGTCTGCTGAACCACAAAATTATGTTTTTAGAAATTTCAATATCATTCGCCAAATATTGTAAAATACATGTGTAAGGATTCAATAAAAATTTATGGGTTTATATTTTTATAAACATTGATTTAAGAGATTAATTGGTTGGTTTTAGAATCAATAGTTTTATATTCAATTTTATAAATTGTATTCTTTCTAGTTTCTAGATGACAGATTAAGTACGATATTGTTTAAGAAACAATCTTTTTTTTAAGAAAAATACTTTTTATAAAAGAAAGAATTTTCTTAATTTACCACATGAAAGATTAAATAAGTAAAAGATTTTGCATATATATTATCATTTTAAAGTATATTTAAAAAAAGTATTAAATGATAGATGATAATATATATCAGAAATAAAATTTGGGGAAATTGGAGTAATTGTTTTTTCTTTTTAATCGCCATTGGTATACAATGTGGATTAGAAGTTATTTGCAAATTAAAGAATAAAGATATGCAGATTGGTGATACTTTACTGTATATTTAATTTTTTGCAATGTAATACTGCTATATGTATGTTGGTCATGGTTGTATACACGCATAGCTCTCAACATCCCCCATTTTTTTAAATTACTGTTTTAGAGAAGACTGGATCAATTATTCTAATGTAATTTTATTTATGATTTTATTTTTTATTTATCATTTTGCAAAGTGAATTACTAAAAATACTTAAGTTATTATATTAAAGATTCGGGCCATCATAGTCTTTATTTAAAAAAAAAAAAAAAAAAGGCGTCAGATGCCCTTAAAGCAAAATTTGTTTGTTGATTCTTCTGAATTTTCGATTAAAGTATTTTAATCGTAAAGTATTTAAAGTATTTTAATCGATTAAAATACTTTAATTAAGGTAGGGCTTAGTTACAAATACATTATTAAGGCTATAATATAACTTTCAGCCAGGGTTGTTTGATTTAAATCGTGATTTAAATCAAATGATTTTTTTAAAAAAAATCTTTGATTTAAATCAGTATTTTTAACATTGATATTTACAAGCTGAATAAGGATTAAATTAATCATTTGTGTTCAAATAAATGTCATGATTCATGTCAGATTAAAATTACCTTTTAAAAATGTTAAATAAAACTTTCATAAAATAATTATTTTCAACTTATAAAAGTAAATGCAACATTACATTCAAAATATTATTTATCCATGGTGCATCCCAAAACAAATACTGATAAATGCTCTCTCATTTTTAAACTTTTGTCATTCTTAGATGATCTCTTCATTTTTGCAAGTTAGATGTTGAAGCTAAAGTTAAATATATAAAGCTCAATATATATAAAATTCAATATAAAAGTATTTAATATAATAGTAGTTTATTTCATAGCATTTTCAGTGAGGAGTTACTTCCTGTAAAGTAGATTATACAC
This sequence comes from Maratus michaelseni, assembly GCA_963931845.1. Taxonomy (NCBI): domain Eukaryota; kingdom Metazoa; phylum Arthropoda; class Arachnida; order Araneae; family Salticidae; genus Maratus; species Maratus michaelseni. Next base: position 101,701,920 of record OZ007586.1, read on the forward strand.
GATACAAAAGTTTGTTTTATGTTTAGTTGCTTAGACCTGCAAATTTCAATATCCCATATGTTGCTGGGGGATGTATTGATCATATAATATGATCAATCCAAGGACTAAATTGTAACAATAAATATTTAGACTGTTGGTCTAACACTGAATTATAGAATTCCAGTTTCATGTTTCTGCTATAACTGAAAATAATTTAATCTCTGTGACTGATCCCTTTGCCCTTTCCTTTCCTAGAATTCATAGCTTACTGCGATGGAAAATATAAGATATGTTATTATACCTTATTTCTAAGCTAAACAGTCATTTCTACTGTTAAGTAAGCATAATTGATTGCTGAAATTGGCTGAGGGCTGAATAACACTGTCAATTGTTAGCTTCGTACTTTTAGTTATGCGATTACTTTGCGTCTGGTAACTGTTTTGTAATCATTAATATAGAATAGTATGAAATACAAGTTGGGAAAAGAATATCAGTACAGAGAGCTTTAGGATACATTGATACATAAGAAAAATGGCTGGCAAAAAGAAAGATCCAATGTGGTTTTATTTTACAGGAGAAAAAAAAAAATCAGGAAAATGTGTGAAAGCAATATGTAAACCATGTAGTGTAGAAATGGTGGAGATCGCGGCAAAAATAAAAGAAACTTACAGTCTATGGGATAAAGATGACAGTGAATCTGAATCTGTTGAAATGAGGTTGGTTTTTTGCCTTTCAAAAATGTATTTTGGAAATATATTTTTGTATTTTCCTAAATGTATTTTTGTCAGGACAGTGGCAAAAAGTGGAAAAAATGGAAATTGATCACGATTGTAATTTAAATCATTGATTTTAATCTGTTAAAATTATGATTTAAACATTGAAATAATGTAATTTAAATAAAATCCTTAAAACCCTGTTTTAAAATACTAGCAGTTTTTGCCAGTGGCAAAAATTATGGCAAAAAGTATTTTTGCCGGGACAGTTTTTTCCACTTAGGAAAAAATTGGCCAACTCTGGTTGAAATACACGTATATATTTAGCATTCTTTACTGCATTTATTATGTGATTAGATATTATGTATATTATTGGAGTAATACCTTAATGAAAAATTTAATAAATTAACGAGAAATTATACACACAAGACACATAGGTGTATCTTATCTATACAGTAGCGTAGCTACAGTTTTTGGTGCCCGGGGCAGAGAGAAATTCTGCGCCCCCCCCCCCCCCCCCAATTAAAAAACAACCACATTATTTTTCCCCAAAACGAAAAAAAAGTCCTTCCGGTTTGTACAGGGAGGAAAAGGTAACTTGCTTTTTTTTTTTTTTTTTAAGATTTAAGTTAATTTTACTCAAACACTCGAAACTAAAATGCGTTAAACCTAACACTATAGAAGATTCCCAGTTTTCGTCAATGCTGAATTTAAATGTAAATTTCGAAAAATTAGTCAACAATCGCTAAATTGACTTCATTTAAGGCGATCTACTTTTAATGCCATATTTGGTGACATTTAACCAAATATCGCCAAGTTTAGCGATAATTTGACATTACCGGATATGACTATATGTAGTTTTAAGCATATGAGAGTAGCAACAATGATTAGAACAAGGAAAGTAAATCTGCGAGAAACCACGTTTTATAAAACTTATAAATTAAACCCTATTATGGGAAAAAATATCTATGCTGCTTTGTTTCATTTAGAAGTTGCGTACACTCTTTGGAATTTCCAAGGAGTTCCTTATGTTCTGAGTGACAAAACTTCAGCAAATATTTTTCAATTGGCTCGCTGATTTTTTTTTTTTTTTTTTGGACAACCCTTAAGGTGCATTTCATAAAATTAAAAATAGGATTTTCAGCAATATAAATACTTTATTTTCTGAAAACAAAACTGTTAAGTGGAAAGTCCTTTTTATTGTAATTTAGAATTTGTCATGACATTTTAACTATTTAACTTTTTGAAAATCTGGTGCTTACAGTTATAGAGAACATTTCTATGGAAAGTATGAAAAAAAATGTTGCGAAAAGTTAAAAATTGTAAGAAAAGTGTGGTTTTGAAATTTTCTTTAAAATACTTTTAATTAAAGATTTTTATTACAAGAATTGTGTTTTTACTTTATTAAATCATAAAACTTCATAAGACCATTTAATAATATCAATAAAAACTATATCATAAAATTTACAACTGTGCAACCTTTTTGCAAATTTAAATTACCTTAGAATTTTTACTTTGTTTAGCCTAAAGAAAAAGAGAGGGATATTTTTTTGTCCATTCAGATGGAATTTCGTTTTTCTGTTTATTTTTCTTTCTTTTAATCATGATATTTGATCCTGGTTTGAAAAGCAATTTAAAATACTATTTACAATCTTTATGAACTTGTGTTTTAACCTCAATACTGCTCGCGAAAGATTTTTTAAATCGTCAAATCCTTCTGAAGATCACACACTTTTACTTGCATTTAACAGTTAACAAAGCCAAGAGAATAATTTTAATTTTTCTCCATTTCCACACAGCGACACAGCCATTTGTACTGGTCGTACTAGGTCGTACCTTGGTAGCGGCGCCCGGGGCGGCCGCCCCCCTTAGCTACGCTACTGTATCTATAACAATTTAATAGTAGAAAAATATGATAGTAAGTCCGAATTTGTTTGCAATAATCTTTTTTTTAATTTGGAATTTTTATCTAGGAACTGTAATAAAATTAATAGAAATGTATAAATCTATGCAGAGAAAATGAATAAATACATGCAGAGTACACAAATAATATTAATAATAAAATAAAAATCTTATTTAAATCAAAATAATCTGATTTAAATAAAAAAAATCCGATTTAAATCAAATAAATCTGATTTTTTTAAAAAAAATCGTGATTTTTATCAACCCTGCTTTCAGCATCAAATAATTATTTTTAACTATATTATTTGAAATTGAGTCATTATTTAAAGATTTATCATCTTGTCAACAGTAACCCCAATCATTATTTTAGCTTGTCCACACTCACCCTATCTCACGGGGCTAATGTGGACAAAAACAGCTTTTTGTTTTAAAAAAGATTACATTAAATTTATATATCGAAAATCATCTTGACAAGATAAAGTTACCATTACTATTAAGGGTATATATTTTTGCATATTTAAACTGTCCATACGTTTCTCACGTCTAAAACCTTTTCCCCAACTTAGAGGTAATAACACGTAACTTACCGGACGTCCCAAACCAACCAGTGACTACAAGAACAGCCATAAGAATGAAGTTTTGACAATCAGCTTGAACAGGTAGCGACAAACATAAACACTACAGTGATGCCATTCGTAGAAACTTTATGCCTTTTATTATGATCAGATATTCAGCTAGATTTTTGGTGAAAAAAGATGCAAGTTTTGATTTCTCATCCATATATTTTATTCTCAGAAACACATACATGACTTCGACAATTACATAAATCTTCTTAGACGAGATAGCACAAGGAAATTTATAACACCAGAGAGTTACAACCAGAAGCTCCACAAAGTATGTGCAATGGAGCTGGCGGAAGTCGAACCCACCGGCCTGATTCCTACGCTCTCAAGCGACTACGTTCAGATCGGATAGTTAAGTAATCTTAAGCTGCGTTTTCACTGGTCGACCCAAGGTCTAACTTACCCAACTTTCGACCTAAACCCAAGATTTTAGGCAGTTTAGCGATTTTGAAGGTTTGATCAGTACTCAATCCTAAGCCCAGCCAATTAGAAAAGAGCTTTTTCATACATAATGGCGGCGATAAATAACATTTATTTTGGAATTATTCAGCTTTTACAAAAATAAATTCCATTTTTTGTGATTGAAGCAAAATAGTGAGTTTTCTTAACAAGTTTATATCGTTTATTAATGTCTTTCCGTTTAGTAAATAGCAATCCAGTATAGTACTTATTATTGCACTTTTTTTGTAGGATAAATATCTCTGTTTTTGATAATGAATCAGATGCTTTTTATTAATATTAAAATACTAAGGCAGGCATTCAGGTGTCCGCTTGTTTAGGATCCTACAGTAGATATCTTTAGCCCAAACTTAAGGAAGGATCCTTAAAACGCTATTCAGATCGTACATCCTAAACAGCTTCGGCTTTCCTTATTTCCGACTCTGGCTTCGGCAATCTTCGGAACATGATAGTGATTACACAAATGATAAACCAATCAGCATACAGAATCGCTTCGCTGCAGATCAATCAATCAACCGTGCTCTTTATTTGCCGTTCTGGACTTGGCACGTTTTTTTAAATTAGATTTTTTTTTTCTGTCCATCCCCATCATCAACATTGAATTAAAAAAAAAAAAAAAAAGATAGCATGTAAAAAAAGAAAGACAGAACAATATAGCGATTAAGAATTAAATGCTGTTTTTTTAAAAAATATTATTAAATAATGCAATTAATAGCTGCACTGTTTTCGTTTTATTTCCTGAAATAATTCTTTTTTAAATATTCATTTTTATGTATTAGAGTACATGTTTAAAATTTCATACCAAAAGGTTTTGATTCTTATAAGCCACGGCTAAAAAATATATAAGAATCAAATTTATATATACACATATAACCAAGATTTTCATTAGCGCGCGGGAGGAGGGGGGGGGGGGATGGCATTACACTCACTAGAGATTTGGAAGTTTAAATAACTTATATATATATATATATATCTGGTTAGTTAAAGGGAAAAAAAGACAAATTAGAATAATAATAATAATAATAATATAAAGGAACAAAGAATTTTTGTCAGCGTCGGGGGGGGGGGGGGGGGGGGATCTGTCTTCCACACCCAGTGGAAGACAGTTTTGAAAGTTTATTATTTCATAATTGTTAAATTTCTGTATTGCTTTTAATGTTGATATGTTTAAAATTGTTTTGCACGAGGAGTTCTGTAAAAAAATCTTAATTTAGCTTATTTCATATGTTTATACCCTACACTTAAAAAAACAGACTAGATTGTGGATCACAGACACATTTTTTCCCAAAAAACTTGCCCTTCATTAGATTTCTTTCTACCGGCACCTATGTTTCTTAATATTTCAAGCTATATCTCACTATTTTCATACTTGTAGGGGGTGGACCTTCTCCTGTGTATGCTTATATTTAATTAGCTTGCTATTCTTAAAGTTCATATCAGATCCTTTTTTTTTAGGGAGGGGGAGTCTTGATTAAAATCTTATTAAAAATACACAATGTATTATTATTTTATTTTTTAAATACAATCCACTTTAAATAAGTAGTACTATTTTAATTTTGTAAAATAAGTGCAGTATACACAAAAATTTCTAAAGATTACTTAAAAAATATATTTTTTATCTGAAAAGTACAGAAAAACTTTTTTTTTTCCTAGTCAGACATTTGCAACTTTTGTCCTGCATAATAGAAAACATGTAAATATTAACTGCTTTCAATAAAACAAAATTAGTTTTACCAATGCAAAACTGGAATTTTATCAAATTTAGGATTTTTTTTATATAAATCAGCATATGGAAAAATGGAGTGTGTTTATTATATGAACAATTATATTATTACTTTCATAAAGATGCAATTTTTTAAAATATATAAAGTTAAAACCAGCAATGATAAACTCTTAAAAATTTACCATTTTTTAAGAGGAAGAGGGGGGGAGGGGAATTCAAAATAATTTTAAAGCTATAAAAAATTGCAGTTATTTATAAACAAATACTTTTGAATGAATCAAGGGAATAATATTTAACATAGTAGCATTACTATAATTAGCAAGAGGTCATTTTTATCTTCCTCAGTACTTTTAATTACAATTTAATTGCAACAAAACAGCCAAACTGCAGAAAAAAAAGTGTTTTTGCTTTGCCTCTCCCCCCCCCCCTTCCCAATGCCTAAACACTTCCACTCTCCTTTTTACTTTTTTCTATGTAACATAATAAAAAAGTATTAGAATCATGAACATTTTCAACTTCTATTATTTGATGAATTGACATATTTTAGGATGCTTGATTAGGATTTGATAATTTTAATAAAATGTCTGTCTATGTCACAAATTTTGTGGATTCTGTAGCTCAAGAACTAACACACAGAAATTCATTGTTTCAGTTAGATCTAGACTCAAATTGCTTCTGACTAAATTTCAGTGTATATCGCTCAACAGGTAGCACTGCTATGCTATCTTTCTTGATTAAAATGGTGCTGTGGCCAAAGAACAAAGATATACTCATAGAACCGGATTTCAAGATTTCCATATTCCTTAATAACTCTTGTTCGATATATATTGCACATGATATATTATATGTGCAGCCATAGATTTCTGTGAATTTTGTGCCAATATTTGTACTTGGCACAAAGTTGTGTCCCATCTAATGGAAAAGAACCAAATATTTCTGTCAGTGCCTAACAGTTTTATAATTTTTGTTTTCACCTTCAAATTTTTAATAAAATAGCTGTATTCTATTTAAATACACTAATAAAGGCATGCTTAAAATAAAAAATACTTTAATTTTATTTATGCTAATTTTAGTATGATTTTTTCAAACAATCAATTTATATGTAAAAGTCTTTATTTAATCTAAGTGATTGTTCTAACTAATACACAATTGACAATTACTAAATTCCCTTAAAAATTAATCGGTATTAAATCAGAAAACATTAAATTGAATTTACTCTTACATTATATAGTATATAGAAACACAAATAATATCAAAAAAGCAATAAATGACTTACTTTTCATAAACATAGACAATAAAGCAATCCTCGGCAAAAAAAAGCTACCATGCTGCGTAGAAAATGTGATTTAGCCTGCAAAGTTTGCACCTAAGAGACTAAAGATTATTTGTAACCTATAGCCACCTAGGCGCATTCCAACGGGCCAACACAGAAGTAAGCACCTATAATCCAGCAACTTTCTGCACTGACCATCATATTAAATCATATCAATATAACTGACGCTCCTGATGCACAGATTATCCAGATTTGCTTAATATCTACTCGCATCACCCTTGTTGCATCTCTGTTCAACTGTAGCAGCTCTAGCAACTAGAAAAACTAAGAGAAAGAAAAATGTAATACATGCATATGTATATATATACACAGAAATTAGTTTTTGAAATGCACTTCTGAAAAAACAAATATTATTTACTAATGAATAACTAACTATTAATTAGCCAAGAAATTTGTGTGCTTGTTTGAAACAATTTGAGAAAAAAGAATTCATAGCTATACTACTGTACTATATGTAAATATCTATCACGGGATGCTAATTATAATATTTTAAAAATGTGACAAATATTTAAATACATTTATTGCATGATATTTAAAATGTTACGATACTGGAAAAAGTTCTTTATTAACTATTTCTTTTTCCACCTCATAAGCTTAAAAAATAATTTTAACCACTTCAACTAAAATAAGAAATTTGTAACATATGGTTTTACTCGCAATAATGAAAGGTACATGATAAAGGTAGAATTTTCTTCTGTAATAGTCTGTCTTTTCTTTCTATTTTCACAATACATTTTGTATAGCTCCAGAGAGGTCAATCAGAATTTTCCACTATCTTAACAGCAGAGAATCCCAAATGATAGCTACTTTGATAATAACAAAACTACACATCAAGGAGTCTCTGCTAAATTGTACGAGAAAATTAAACAGCTTCCCAGTCATCCAAAATATGAAATCTGTCATCTCTCCTCAACTGAAAATGATGAAAGGTAGATGTATCTTTATCGTGGTTATATTAAGAAAAAATTACTTGACCCATCATTATTTGAAGAAAAAATAGTACTTATGATTGTTATTCATGACAGGACGATAGATTGGCAAAAATTATCAGTCATCAGTTGTTTAAAAAAGTAAATTAAGTGCATAACATTGTTAAAAATAACTTGCAAACTAATATAACTTGCAAACTAAAAAAATACAAAAAAAGTAATGATGTATACATTTATTAAATACATAACATGTTTGAGGACATTTTTACTTCCAGTGGAATACTATGCTCTCCAAAATGAAAATACAGTTACAGATTATTTTACCATTTATGAATATGAAATATTGCGAAATGTGTAAACAATTTAACCACCGCTAGATAGATTGGAAGAAAATAAACACAGGATAAAATCAATATTTTAAAATGGTTTACTCAGATATTATAAAAGCTAAAATCATCGATCTTACCTGATGTCTGATAATTTGGCTTACATGTAAATTAAAAATATATCATAAATAAAGTAAAAAACACACGAGTGAAAACTTCACATGTTGATTGTTGAATAAAATGAATGGTGATGCCAAACAACTTAAGATATTCTTAAATAATATAATGATTAAAAAAGAAAAATAACTTACTCAGAAAATAATATAAACTGTAGTCGTAAGAAAAAAGGTTCTTTAAAACTTACAAACTTCTAAAATAAATATAAGCCAAGAAGGAAATAACACTGAAAATATTAATGGCGGCCAAAATATCGCCGTTCCTTAAGTTAAGGACAGGGTTTTAGCTCTCCTTAAATCCGACTTAAGGAACGGCGATATTTTGGCCGCCATTAATATTTTCAGTGTTATTTCCTTCTTGGCTTATATTTATTTTAGAAGTTTGTTAAAGTACCTTTTTTCTTACGACTACAGTTTTCTGAGTAAGTTATTTTTCTTTTTTAATCATTATATTATTTAAGAATATATTAAGTTGTTTGGCATCACCATTCATTTTATTCAACAATCAACATGTGAAGTTTTCACTCGTGTGTTTTTTACTTTATTTATATTTTTAATTTACATGTAAGCGAAATTATCAGACATCAGGTAAGATCGATGATTTTAGCTTTTATAATATCTGAGTAAACTATTTTAAAATATTGATTTTATCCTGTGTTTATTTTCTTCCAATCTATCTAGCGGTGGTTAAATTGTTTACACATTTCGCAATATTTCATATTCATAAATGGTAAAATAATCTGTAACTGTATTTTCATTTTGGAGAGCATAGTATTCCACTGGAAGTAAAAATATCCTTCATCGCTATCGCTAATAGCCTCAAACATGTTATGTATTTAATAAATGTATACATCATTACTTTTTTTGTATTTTTTTAGTTTGCAAGTTATTTTTAACAATATTATGCACTTAATTTACTTTTTTAAACAACTGATGACTGATAATTTTTGCCAATCTATCGTCCTGTCGTGAATAACAATCATAAGTACTATTTTTTCTTCAAATAATGATGGGTCAAGTAATTTTTTCTTAATATAACCACGATAAAGATACATCTACCTTTCATCATTTTCAGTTGAGGAGAGATGACAGATTTCATATTTTGGATGACTGGGAAGCTGTTTAATTTTCTCGTACAATTTAGCAGAGACTCCTTGATGTGTAGTTTTGTTATTATCAAAGTAGCTATCATTTGGGATTCTCTGCTGTTAAGATAGTGGAAAATTCTGATTGACCTCTCTGGAGCTATGCAAAATGTATTGTGATAATAGAAAGAAAAGACAGACTATTACAGAAGAAAATTCTACCTTTATCATGTACCTTTCATTATTGCGAGTAAAACCATATGTTACAAATTTCTTATTTTAGTTAAAGTGGTTAAAATTATTTTTTAAGCTTATGAGGTGGAAAAAGAAATAGTTAATAAAGAACTTTTTTCCAGTATCGTAACATTTTAAATATCATGCAATAAATGTATTTAAATATTTGTCACATTTTTAAAATATTATAATTAGCATCCCGTGATAGATATTTACATAGTACAGTAGTATAGCTATGAATTCTTTTTTCTCAAATTGTTTCAAACAAGCACACAAATTTCTTGGCTAATTAATAGTTAGTTATTCATTAGTAAATAATATTTGTTTTTTCAGAAGTGCATTTCAAAAACTAATTTCTGTGTGTATATATATACATATGCATGTATTACATTTTTCTTTCTCTTAGTTTTTCTAGTTGCTAGAGCTGCTACAGTTGAACAGAGATGCAACAAGGGTGATGCGAGTAGATATTAAGGAAATCTGGATAATCTGTGCATCAGGAGCGTCAGTTATATTGATATGATTTAATATGATGGTCAGTGCAGAAAGTTGCTGGATTATAGGGTGCTTACTTCTGTGTTGGCCCGTTGGAATGCGCCTAGGTGGCTATAGGTTACAAATAATCTTTAGTCTCTTAGGTGCAAACTTTGCAGGCTAAATCACATTTTCTACGCAGCATGGTAGCTTTTTTTTTTGCCGAGGATTGCTTTATTGTCTATGTTTATGAAAAGTAAGTCATTTATTGCTTTTTCGATATTATTTGTGTTTCTATATACTATATAATGTAAGAGTAAATTCAATTTAATGTTTTCTGATTTAATACCGATTAATTTTTAAGGGAATTTAGTAATTGTCAATTGTGTATTAGTTAGAACAATCACTTAGATTAAATAAAGACTTTTACATATAAATTGATTGTTTGAAAAAATCATACTAAAATTAGCATAAATAAAATTAAAGTATTTTTTATTTTAAGCATGCCTTTATTAGTGTATTTAAATAGAATACGGCTATTTTATTAAAAATTTGAAGGTGAAAACAAAAATTATAAAACTGTTAGGCACTGACAGAAATATTCGGTTCTTTTCCATTAGATGGGACACAACTTTGTGCCAAGTACAAATATTGGCACAAAATTCACAGAAATCTATGGCTGCACATATAATATATCATGTGTAATATATATCGAACAAGAGTTATTAAGGAATATGGAAATCTTGAAATCCGGTTCTGTGAGTATATCTTTGTTCCTTGGCCACAGCACCATTTTAATCAAGAAAGACAGCATAGCAGTGCTACCTGTTGAGCGATATACACTGAAATTTAGTCAGAAGCAATTTGAGTCTAGATCTAACTGAAACAATGAATTTCTGTGTGTTAGTTCTTGAGCTACAGAATCCACAAAATTTGTGACATAGACAGACATTTTATTAAAATTATCAAATCCTAATCAAGCATCCTAAAATATGTCAATTCATCAAATAATAGAAGTTGAAAATGTTCATGATTCTAATACTTTTTTATTATGTTACATAGAAAAAAGTAAAAAGGAGAGTGGAAGTGTTTAGGCATTGGGAAGGGGGGGGGGGAGAGGCAAAGCAAAAACACTTTTTTTTCTGCAGTTTGGCTGTTTTGTTGCAATTAAATTGTAATTAAAAGTACTGAGGAAGATAAAAATGACCTCTTGCTAATTATAGTAATGCTACTATGTTAAATATTATTCCCTTGATTCATTCAAAAGTATTTGTTTATAAATAACTGCAATTTTTTATAGCTTTAAAATTATTTTGAATTCCCCCCCCCCCCCTCTTCCTCTTAAAAAATGGTAAATTTTTAAGAGTTTATCATTGCTGGTTTTAACTTTATATATTTAAAAAAATTGCATCTTTATGAAAGTAATAATATAATTGTTCATATAATAAACACACTCCATTTTTCCATATGCTGATTTATATAAAAAAAAAATCCTAAATTTGATAAAATTCCAGTTTTGCATTGGTAAAACTAATTTTGTTTTATTGAAAGCAGTTAATATTTACATGTTTTCTATTATGCAGGACAAAAGTTGCAAATGTCTGACTAGGAAAAAAAAAGTTTTTCTGTACTTTTCAGATAAAAAATATATTTTTTAAGTAATCTTTAGAAATTTTTGTGTATACTGCACTTATTTTACAAAATTAAAATAGTACTACTTATTTAAAGTAGATTGTATTTAAAAAATAAAATAATAATACATTGTGTATTTTTAATAAGATTTTAATCAAGACTCCCCCTCCCTAAAAAAAAGGATCTGATATGAACTTTAAGAATAGCAAGCTAATTAAATATAAGCATACACAGGAGAAGGTCCACCCCCTACAAGTATGAAAATAGTGAGATATAGCTTGAAATATTAAGAAACATAGGTGCCGGTAGAAAGAAATCTAATGAAGGGCAAGTTTTTTGGGAAAAAATGTGTCTGTGATCCACAATCTAGTCTGTTTTTTTAAGTGTAGGGTATAAACATATGAAATAAGCTAAATTAAGATTTTTTTACAGAACTCCTCGTGCAAAACAATTTTAAACATATCAACATTAAAAGCAATACAGAAATTTAACAATTATGAAATAATAAACTTTCAAAACTGTCTTCCACTGGGTGTGGAAGACAGATCCCCCCCCCCCCCTCCCGACGCTGACAAAAATTCTTTGTTCCTTTATATTATTATTATTATTATTCTAATTTGTCTTTTTTTCCCTTTAACTAACCAGATATATATATATATATATAAGTTATTTAAACTTCCAAATCTCTAGTGAGTGTAATGCCATCCCCCCCCCCTCCTCCCGCGCGCTAATGAAAATCTTGGTTATATGTGTATATAAATTTGATTCTTATATATTTTTTAGCCGTGGCTTATAAGAATCAAAACCTTTTGGTATGAAATTTTAAACATGTACTCTAATACATAAAAATGAATATTTAAAAAAGAATTATTTCAGGAAATAAAACGAAAACAGTGCAGCTATTAATTGCATTATTTAATAATATTTTTAAAAAAAAACAGCATTTAATTCTTAATCGCTATATTGTTCTGTCTTTCTTTTTTTACATGCTATCTTTTTTTTTTTTTTTTTTTTTTTTTTTAATTCAATGTTGATGATGGGGATGGACAGAAAAAAAAAATCTAATTTAAAAAAACGTGCTAAGTCCAGAACGGCAAATAAAGGGCACGGTTGATTGATTGATCTGCAGCGAAGCGATTCTGTATGCTGATTGGTTTATCATTTGTGTAATCACTATCATGTTCCGAAGATTGCCGAAGCCAGAGTCGGAAATAAGGAAAGCCGAAGCTGTTTAGGATGGACGACCTGAATAGCGTTTTAAGGATCCTTCCTTAAGTTTGAGCTAAAGATCTCTACTGTAGGATCCTAAACAAGCGGACACCTGAATGCCTGCCCAAATATATAGTTCGTTTCTGATGTAATAATGGATACATAAAGTGCAGTTCTCAAAATTATTTTATTATGATTGAATGTTAACAATACAAAAAAAAAGCAAATAAAAATATTATATATTATGATTATGGATATTTCTTTCTCATAATGAATTAAATATACTTGTTTCATTGATTTTAATTTATTATATATCCTTATTTGATAATGTGTTTTTCGGCAATTTAGAATTAAATTTCTCTTTTCTCATTTAAAATAATTATAAAATAAGAAAGATTTGCCCATTGGTATTTAAATTGAAAATTAGTTAAAGACAAACGTCAATCCAGTTTTGTTAATACTTGAACATTCATGTTTATTCAAGCATGTAAACAAACTTTCTCTAAATTAAATAAGCCAGTGTATTTTGTATTATCATAGTCTCTTTTAAAGGTGAAATATGTATTACTAATTTCAAAACAGTTTGCCTTTTCAGATATTTACTTGTTAACTTTGCTATATAAAGAAAACTCTGTTGTTTAAATTTTGTTTTTTATGCATTTCACCTGCAGATGTACTATATTTGAGTTTAATCTTTTTTGTTATTCCATTCATGCTGAAACTTTTATGAAGATTTAAAACTTTGTATGAAATTTAAATCAATTGCAATCATATACAACTTTTTTAAACAGACATCTCTAAAAATTGGCACACATTATCATGTATGATTTGTTATTAATTGAGAAATGTTTTCGTGTGATATTTCAATTCGAATGGCATTTAACTTTTACTTCACCATAGTTTAATCCACAAATCCTGCAACTTTGATTGGAATTAATGCTCTTTTTGTGTAAAAAATATTCTGTATTCTCTAAGTGAGGAGTAATGAATCTGAGAGTTATCCCATTGAATTTGTTATATGTACTTTATTTGGTCAACAAGAAAGCAGCAGGTTTAATATTATATACAAGTTATTAGATTTGGATTCTTTGATTGCTCTTCAGTCTTATTATTTTCTTAATTATGAATGTAGAAAAAAGGAGAAATTTAGTTCCAAGTCTGTGTTTATCTTTTTCTTTAGGAAAATTTTAAGAATTAGATTGGAAATAAAGAATCATTTACAAGGCATGTAACTTAAAAAAAAAAAAAAAAAAATGTTTAATAGCATGCTAAGCTTAAATAAACAAACTGGTACATTGCAAATAATGTTTACAAATTTTTTTAATGGTAAGGTATTCTTTCACAAATTAGCATTAGAATAACAGAAACCACTTTATGATTTAGGTTAGACCTTTTATGTGTACAATAAACTTTGTGTAATGCTAAAAGATTTTAAAGTCCTCATTTTAATAGAGTTATACACTGTCTAAAGTAGAATATTATCTATGATGGAAAATTTTCTCGGTCCTGGTCGATTCTGCTTTAGACGTAGTTTGCTGTATTTCATTTAGTCTTATGTAACATTTTCTACTGCATTTTACAAATAGTTATATTTATATTGTATCAGTTATAAGATGATTGTTATATCCTGATAAATGTTATTGAGTCAGTTTAGGTTTCTACTATATTTTAATTAAGAAAACAAAATTTACTGAATATTCTAGTGATATTTTTTTAAACTGATACAATGTTGCATTATGCAACTTCTGTTATTTGAAATTTTATGCTTGTGTAATGATGTCTGAGAGATAGATGATAAAATTCTTTATCTGCAAATTGACAGTAGTGCTGTGAACTTACCAATGTGAAAAAACAAATCCATTAATTTTTAGATGTTTAAAGATAATTAAGTATTGTTTTAATAATAGATTAGGAAAACATTTTATGATTTATTATTAATATTTAAAAGTGAAATTTTTTTGAGTGAGTCAATTTTAAATAAGTCTAAAATATAAAGGCACAGATGTTATATACACACCACATTGGCGCGATTTTTTCCCCCCGCCAATTTGGCGAAAACTTTGTTTTTGAATATTAGTTACAAATAGCATGCAATAATAGCATGTGATTTTTTATTTCAATATAAAAATAAAATAACGTTATAACATTAATTTACATTATAACGTTAGTGTTATAAACGTTAATGTACATTGTAATGTTAATATTCAAGAACAAAGTTTTCGCCAAATTGGCAGGGTGAAAAATTGTGCTAATGTGGTGCATATATGACATCTGTTCCAATAAATATTGATATACCTAATAAAAATAATTTATAGAATTAAAAGCAAATAACAACAATTTATTTTTTTTGCCAAATTGGTAGGGGGGGGGGGGGAAATCGCACCAACATGGTGCATATATGACATCTGTGCCAATATAAATGTATATTTTGGAAAAGCCCACAAATTATCATTATCTATACTTCATATATACTATAATATATATTATTAAACAGAAAATTTTATGAAATATTTCTAGCCTAATTTTTACTTTAACCAAACTTTTAAAATCTGAAATCTTCTCTCTTTTTAGAGCCAATTTTGTTGTTGTATCCTGGACAACTGTAGATATCAATGTGATTAAAGGAACTGGGTTCACCCACATGTGCAACTTTTATTTCACGAGATACCACATGGCATAATTGCCACGAGATTGGCATTTCTCTTCCATCTACTGACCTCCAAGTGAGAGGACTCTCCACACCGCTATCATTTTGTGCAAGTCTATAACAGTGACATGGCATTCCCAAGAGCCATCCTCGGAAGAAATGACCACATCTGATGCGACTTAGCTGCCATGTTCTGGTGAGAACTACTGCTGCATTGTGGCATAGTTGGATAAATATTGCTTGCTGTATATTGATACATAATTTGAACTGTATACGCAAGCAATGCTTTTTCGACTGTAAAATGGGAAAAGCTGTGTTCACCAGCAACTGATCTAGCAGGGAGAAAGCTTTACCAAAAGTAAGCGTTTATTGTTAATGTAATAATTTATCCCATTTTTATTAATATTCCGTAAGATGTTTATGATACTTAATAAAAAAGGTTGTATTAAAATTTGTGACATAACTCATGGGGCTTCAGTCCGTGTTGTCCTTTTCTTAAATCTGTTTAGGGGGACAGTTTGACACAAGAAAATCGCCATTTGGGCAGTCTGTAATTTCTATCCAGAGTATTTTATAATTATCAAAAAATTAATTAAAATGTAATAAAATATTTAATATGGTATTTCCTTGATATAGATAGCGGTGACTAAAATGTATCGCCAAGTTATATTACATATATGACATTAAAATCATATTGACATTTTATGATGTATATATATTTTAGACGTAAATATTATGAAAATATATATATATATATATATTGGGTACATATAGGATATACATATATACAGTATACTTCCTCAAATCCACCACCCTAAAATCTGCAAATTCTTAAAATCCGCACATCGTTCCTGATGTAAACAATGTAATTTACAATTAAGATGTAAGTGTAAAATTTTAGTTTTTTAAAAATTTTATATCATTCTGTACACATTTTAATATGTAATTCTGTTTGATATGATTCAACTCGTGTTTTCTCATGAAGAAAGTATAAATTTATTTCTGAAAAAATTCTAGATACTGCTGATATCAGTGGCGATTGCAATATATATATTTTTTTAACCAAATAATTTTTGTATAATCAAGCTTTTTTGGTTATTAAGCACGGCTGAACATGAAAGAAAACTTTGTTATTTTAAGATTTTTATGTGAATTATTAGTGTACATTTATAAGGTGAGTTTCACTGAATAATTTAAGAAAAAAATATCTCATCATTATCATATTTAATTAAGCATTAATAATTATTTACTTGACCTTTACTTTTATATTTTAAATGTTTTTTAAATTTTCTTAATTTTTTTATTTTATTTTACTGTAAGCATTCATTATAATTTTCTGTGCATTATTAAATTAAAATTATTGTTTAAAAAATGTAAATAAAACAGTGACCAAAAATCTGCATAACCTCTGGTTTTAAGCTACACAGATTTAAGGAAGTCTACTCTATAAGATTGGCAAAATCATTACAACTGTGGGATAATAGTAATTGTGAAGGCCACTATAATGAGGAAGTATCTTTTAAATTTTTTGTCTCCTTAGATTTACACAATGTTTAGGAGAATGCACCCACTCGCCTCCAACACACATCTCACAGAAAAAAGCCATGCATACATTTTTTTAATGTCTAATATCTATTGTAATGATAAATTATGTAAAGTGATCAACAATATATTTAGTTGGCTTATCTATATATTTAAAATTAAAAGCACATTCTGTCAAATTTTCCACACGAATATAGTCTCTTTGCACATGCGCCAACGTTTTTTGAAGGCTTCTCCCCTCAGAAAAGGGAAACCTGATGTATTAGCCCTCACCTGTTTAGCCTAGGGAAATTGAAAAGGGTTGATTGCAAACAGATGGAGTCACCTCACCATTGCATTAAGCATAGACCTTCTAATATATTTTTGCTCTGAGATTGAAAGCTGAAGCTTTTTTTTTTAAGAACTCATTGTTCCAATACTAAATATGCATATTTTTCACAAAATTTTAAAGAGAGCTTGGATAAAGTTATATATTTATATCAGATTGAAATGTCAGAGAGTTCGGAAGATGAGAACAATTTTTTTATTGCTATGTTAAAAGAGCCGACACGAAAACAAACAAACAAAAAAGCAAGAAGAAAACATTTATTTTACAACTAGATAACAATATTTTTTCGCAAAATTTTTACACGGGCTGTAAAACCGTTTATTTATCACCAATAAAGATTTCAAAGAGTTCGGACAAAAAGAACTTTTTATTTTAAAACTATGAAACGACCCTATGTAAACAAGAAAATGAGTGCATCACTAAATAAATATTAATATTTTTTCGCCAATTTTTTCATTTTAAAATATAATTTCAGACAAAATTTTAAAGAGAGCTTGGATACAGTTATATTTATAACCGATTGAAATGTCAGAGAGTTTTGAAAATGAAGCCTATTTTGTTATTGCTATGTTTCCCAAAATTTTTACACGAGTTGTAAAACTGTTTATTTATCACCAATAAAGATTTCAAAGAGTTCAGACAAAAAGAACTTTTTATTTTAAAACTATGAAACAAGCCTACATAAACAAGAATATGAGCACTTTTATCACTAAATATCAATATTTTTCATTTTAAAATATGTCATACAAAATCTGATTAAAGATATAAAATAATAAAAACTTGATGTTTCTTTTTAAATTTATTATTATGGGCCCGGGCAATGCCAACTAGTATTAATATTTAAAATATACATTGATTTGGCCCATTTATCAAACAAATCTAAAAAAATAATCAATTTAAGCTTGAAATTAATGCTTTTGTCTACAAAAAAAAAAAAAAAAAAAAAAAGGGAAAATTTTCCTGCTAAGAAAAATCGAAAAGTTGTGAAATTTTGGCGATATGCATTTTCTGGTAAATTCTAGCAACCTTTTCCCTTTTGCTGGTGGTTCTGATAGAGAAGAGATATTTTTCGTCGAACATGAATAAAACAAAAGTTATATGGTGATGTTATCTCTCAAGTGACCTTAGGGTGTCGTTCAAGTATACCCGTAAGCATATTTTTAGTAATTTTATACCCCGTCCTTCCCTTATCAGAAAATATAAGCAAATAGTAAGCCCCCTCCTTTTTTTTTTTTGCTTATGTATGATTTTGACATTTTGTACGTCAACACTGTTTGCCAGGAAAAAACAGTTACCATTAATTTACACTATTAATCTTACAAATTTATATAAATAGGCATATATAGGGGTTGTGGTATCAAAATAATGCAAAATGGTTTTAATATATTGTTGTTTATCGCATTGAACAATAAAACTTAACAATAGGCCCTAACTTAATTAGTCATTATAACTAAAATTTTTAAAAGGAATCATAGAAATGTTATGTGTTTGAAGTTCCGAGCAGACTACAGAATACTCATTTCCCATCATGTATTTTTTCTTGTTGTTGCTGCGTTGTCTAATGCATTCATAAGAATTGTCATAATCCCCCCCCCCATCCCCTCTTCTCCCTGTCAGCAAAAATAATCAAACCCTGAACTCCTCCTTACTGCTTACGTAATACTTGAATTGCCCCTTAGCGTTATTTTTAATTTTAAGAATTGTACACTTGAGCAGTCAAAGATGCTTGTTTATAATTTTAAATCATCAGATTATTTTGCTTTGATGGATTTGAATTGGAGCAGGTGTTCAATATTATTGAAATATTTATTTTACGTGAATTTTATAAGTGAATACTGGATATCTAGCAAACAGTGCTTAATTTATGATGGAGCTCAGCTCTGGTACTTCTTTGTTTTCAGTGAATACTTAAATATAGCCAGAGCTTATAAATATTGTGCACCACAACTTACCAGGACATTCGTGTATGATTTATATTGTTGGTTGATAAAAAAATGCTTAGCAAGTAAGATTTTCTGAAATTTTTTTTATAAATGTTTTTGCTATTTGTTCATTCATTAGATTTTACTTTATATATATGCATAGCTGCCAACTAATCCTTATCTGTGTTGCTACTAAATCTGGATAGTAATATTGACCTTATTTAATTGCAAAATTCTGCAATTAAACCATGTCAAGATTAGGCGAAGACTTCTGTTCGGAAGTACTGGTAACAAAAAAGTGGAATAGTTGACAGCTATTTATAGACTGAATTTTCTGTAAACCTCAAGCCGAGGACACTAATGTAAAAACATTTGCCTTTTACTTCCGGTAAGTTAACCCTTACTTTTGGCGCCTTTGCTTGACGAAGTTTGTTTGTTTACAAATTTGATGCTGTCAAATCTATGAAATACACACACTTAACATTCAAGGTTTCGCGAAAAATAGATTATTTATTTATTTACATTATTTCTTATTTTATTCTGACTACAATTTAAAAATACAACAACCATAGTTGTATGGGAAAAAAATTATATATTTTAGACACATATATGTAAAGATGCATTCAAAAACTTGTAACATTATTTAGTGCGATACACAGTAAATATTTACTATTCTCAAATTATGTTTATTTTTAACTACATTCAAAAATATAAAAACGGGTTTTTATTTATTTATTATTGAAATCAAATACTAAAATATTTTAAAACCTTTGTTAATAAGAAAACAAAATACTTCTTTATGTTTATTCTGTGAATAAATTTGCAGAATTTAGTGTTCACTCTATTTTTTGTGATGCTATTTAGAGCACAAATTAGTATAGTATTAGGTTCTATTGTTTGTTATTTAGAGTGAAAAAACTATAAGACTAAGTGATTAACTGCAGCATATTTGATGTAATATCCCTATTTCTTGAAATTTTAATGTTTACACTATAATTTGTTGTTGGTAGTAGAACGTTGGAATAGTTTCATGTAAATGAGTGATTTTTTTTTTTTTTTATTAGTCTAAATTATTTTTTATTGTGACAATATTGAAAATAAAATATTGATTCACAACCTCATATTATTTGTAATTGAAATCTTCAACAGTTATTTTGATTATTAATTAAAAATTTCCAACTGTACTTTATTTTTAAATATTACAATTAAACGTTTAAGATATTTTGAACGATGAGGAGAAAAAGTTTAATGTAAACAGTTAAGCTTAATATAATATAAATGCAAGTTTAACAGTTTAAGTTTATTAACATTGTTATTTTTATAACAATCTTTTTAAGCTTATTAAGTTTGGTAAGGATAATTAATTTAAAAAATCTGATTTAACTTGCAAGTGAAAAATCTAAACGAAAGAAATAATATGTTATAAATAAAACAATACAAATAAATGACATATTAAGTTTACATTTAGGAACAAATTAAATATTGTTTACTCTTCTGTATAACTTTTAGTATTGATTTTTAAACAATTTAGATTAATCAAATACTAAGAGAAGCCTTCGTTATTATTTTTTTTATTGGGAACATACATCTGACTTGTGTGATTGATACAAATATCTGCCCCTTCATTATTAATCGTAATTACAAAATAAACCAAAACATATCGCCAATGTAGTACTTTCACGATCGCTAGAAAAGAGCGATAAACCACCATAAACATATCGCCAATGTAACACTTTCACGATCGCTAGAAAAGAGCGATAAACCACCATTTATGGCATCCATGCCACTGAAAATCACTAAATTATGCATTTATTTAAGCAATATTGCATAAAAATTCATATACCTGCCCTATTTTTTCACATTTTAAAGTATTTATGTATATACATTTTAAAAAACAATGATGTAAAACTATTTAAATTTAACGAACTATCACAACAAAAAATTGGAATCTTTGCCAAATGCAATATTGGCTTTATGTCAGCCTAGCACATGAGATTAATCGTTAAATATTGTTGTTATTACCATTATTCGTATTCTATTAATTTCTTTTGAAATATAGACTTATCATTCATTTTATTTAAAATATGAATTTTTCATTTAAAATACACATCACATATATTTAAGGTACATTTATTTAAAAGAAGAATAATAATAAATGAAATAATACAAAAAACCAAAATATTTTATTTCAACATCAAGCCATTGTTTCTAATCTAAGCAAGTGAAAAATAAACGGTGCTATAGCTGGAGGGGGAAAAAAGATATTGGCAAGATAATATAATATTGGCCCAGCTAACATAAAAGTACCTTTTTTTTGTGATCTATTTGAAAAATCAGTGATTTCTTCTGACAAAAATTGGGACCACTTCACAAAATTATTCTTAATAAAAGAAGTACCTTCACAAAATTATTTTTTCTATAAAAGTGAACACTTTACATTAAAAAAAGAAAAAAAAATTGTTGGGATTTAAAATGTGTAATTTGCAAACAAAATAAGCTCGCCAAAAAGGTAAACTTAACATATATATATATATATATATATATATATATATATATATATATATATATATATATATATATATATATATATCAGTTTGAATTTAAGAGTAACTGGATTTGACTTTTTGTTACATCATTTTATTTTTCGCAAAACATAATTTAAAAAAAAAATACCCATGAGAGAGATGGGAAAAAAAAAATCTGCATCAAACTTTGATGTGAAATCAATCATACAGTAAAATTTACAATTTTAAATACATTTAATTTGCATTTTACTGTGAAGACTTTTTTTTTTGTTTTTGTGGGGTGGGGTTGGGGGTGTCACAAAAAGTAGATGTAACTACATTCTATAATTCTACATTGTAGTGATTATATGATAAAACTAGCTGCCAGTGTGATCAACTGATACATGCTATTAGCATGTACCTTGGAGAAGCCTCATGTATAATGACAATCCTGAAAGGTGTTTTTAAATAAATGATAAATATTACTATTTGTTTCAAAAGTATAACTGCACTGGCACAAAAATGATATATGCATGTACAAATAAATTGTATATAGCACTGAAGTAAATATCAAAAACATATTTAGACTTTTAATTTAACTTGTGAAAAGCAGAAATATAATTTTAGATATACAAGTCATATGCAATAAAAATTATTCTCAGATAAAATGAGCTTTCACTGTATTCTGAGTGACTTCGAAATCTTATGATTTACGATCGTCATTATTAAAAAAATATAATGTTTTATTTTTTGAAACCACAAAAAAATTAATAGTTATCATTGATTTATTAACGGAAGATTAATATTTTTGTGTGGCATTATTTAAGACCCTTTAATAGCGAAAACTAGCCAAAACTTTGGATTATTTCCACGCAAAACATTTGTTATTAACAAGATAAGGACAACAAATAATTATTTGTGTATGTTTATAATCATTCACAGCTGATATCGATCCGTAAATATGACGCTTGCGCAGTAAAACCTTGTTCATGATTGGTTAGCGCTAGTGCTTCCCTGTAACCAGTGAAAATGCTCTTAGGTTAAGGTCTTGGGTCGCTGGGATTTTTAGGTAGTTGGGTCGACCAGTGAAAACGCAGCTTTAGACCGTCGAACTCACAGTGAGTTACAGAAACTCACAGTCAGTTCGAAGATTCTATTGCTAGATACAGCCAGTACCACTCACTCTGATTGGCTCTGGAGGCCGATTGGCTGTTGAGGTTGCCTTTAACATATGCGCATGCGCACATTCTATGTTTGTTCAGATCTCGGATTCGGTGATATTCAGTGAGTTATCCTAGATGAGTTTTTTTGCGGTGTGGACAGGTATTCAATTCCGGGAGGGTACCACGTCAAAAATGGCGGTCTATCAGTTATCTTAAATGTCCGATTTAGCAGGCCCCAAGATAAAAGTTCTTGCTTCAGGAAAATACCGTGCGAGCACATTACATTACATAATTTTTTAACTTGTCCATAATGTTTTTTTTTTTTTTTTTTTTTTTTTTTTTCAGTTTCAGATTTTAGTTGATATTAGTGTTCTGTGTCACATAACAAGGTATAAACTATCCGAATTTAAATATCTAATAAAACGTTCAAACGAGTTGGGAATTCAAGTTCAATTGGGAATTCAAGCGTTTGAATTCTCCATCTGGCGGAGAAAAAACATAACTTCTCGCTTCAGGAAAATCCCTTGCAAGCCCATTAAATTACATGCATTTTTAATTTGTTCATAATGATTATTTTTTTGCACAATTTCAGATTTCACGTGATATTTGTGTTCTGTGTTTATATGATAAGGTAAAACTTATCCAAATTTGAATAAGTAACACTTTTAAACACGTTTACAATAAATAATGGTTTCAATGGTACTTTAGCATTAGTTAAACGGCGCAATTTTCCTGTACCGACGGCTGCGATCAGCGCCTCTATAGGTCGTTTTAAGTCTCAATAACTTCTTGTTTCAGGAAAATCCCTTGCAAGCCTATTGCATTACATGCATTTTTTATTTATTCATAATGATTATTTTTTTGCCCAATTTCAGATTTCATGGGATATTTATATTATGTGTTTATATGACAAGGTAAAAATTATCCAAAATAGAAAATGTAACACTTTAAAATTGTTTTACAATAAATAATGGTTTCAATGGCACTTCACCATTAGTTAAAGGGACAATTTTCTTGTACCGACGGCTCTGATGAGCACCCTTATTAGGGGTGCCTCGATGTGAGAGTGGAGACGATTCTGGACGAAGCTTCTCATTCGCATAAAGAAAGGCGAGGCTACCGAAAAAGACAGGCTACCGCGGTGCATTCCTCATATCTTTTTTTACCGAGGCTAACGAAAAAGAAAGGCTACCGCGGTGCTTTACGCGTATCTTTTTTTACAGACTGCGGGAGTCACGTGATGCTCAAATCAACCAATGCAGGTGTACGAAAAGAGCATCACGTCACTCTAACGGTCTGTAAAAAAATATAAGTGGAATGCACCACGGTAGCCTGTCTTTTTCGTTAGTCTCGTTTTTTTACAGACCGCTAGTGTGACGTGTTGCACTTTTCGTACACCTGCATTGATGGATTCGAGTATCACGTGACTCCCGCGGTCTGTAAAAAAAGATACGCGTAAAGCACCGCGGTAGCCTTTCTTTTTCGTTAGCCTCGAGGAAAGGTGAGGCTAACGAAAAAGATAGGCTACCGCGGTGCATTCCACTTATCTTTTTTTACAGACCGGCAGAGTGACGTGGTGCTCTTTTCGTACACCTGCATTGGTGGATTCGAGCATCACGTGACTCCCGCGGTCTGTAAAAAAAGGTACGCGTAAAGCACCGCGGTAGCCTTTCTTTTTCGTTAGCCTCGAGGAAAGGGCAGGTGACGAAACTGTTGGTTCAATTACGGTTGGGTAGAAAGAAACACCTGTTTGTTATTTATGACTCCTACTGTACACATGAAACAAGGAAATTTGATTGGTCTACGTTGAACTGGTCTATAATATGATTGGCCTACGTCGCCAGGATGATTCTTGCAATGATAGCGTCGACAAAAATGAAGTGGTAGATTGGTTGATGGAACTGTTTGTTTGTAAACATGCCATTTCTTTATAATCTAAGCACAGTGGCTGTGCTCAGAACCGAAGATCAGGCGGCGCGCAGGCGATGGAGATTAAAATATGGAGTGAGTCTCTACCGTGAATGAAATTGAAAGGCCCGCGTTCATTATCATTGATTTGGACATTTGACTAAAATTTGCTTATTTTAATGATATTTTGTATAATTTTAGAAGTGAACTTGGTGGCCGAATGGTTAGAGCATTTCTGGAGGTTCTGGAGGTTTCGGTTTCGATTCCTCTTAATTTATCTTTGATTTTTTCATTTAAAAATGTTTTATCGATTGCTTTGTATTTTTCATGATTAATGGAATATTATATTTTATAAAAGTAAAATTTGATATTATTAACAATTACTTATTTAATTAAATACGACAAATTCAGCTATTTTACGATTAAAATGTTACATTACAGTGCCTTTTAATATTTAAACATTATTATCTTTTTTCTTTTAGCAAATGTAAAATAAGTAATGAAAATATAATCAATTTGCACGAATTTCTCCAGGCTTTTATAATGAGTACTTCAACAGTGAATTTTTAGTACGAATAGAATGCAAAGCATATTTTACAATGTAAAAAATATTATAAAAATAAAATGTAAAAGATATACATTATTTAAACTAGAAATATCAGTACCTATTTTTGTAAAGAGGTAAAATACATGTGGTTTACCGTCTAGTTTCGTAATGAATATGAATAAAATATAGTTAGAATGTTTATAAATTTTCTACTGAATGTATAAGTATTTTAGCATTTGTTTCTCGTGTTTTATGATGTTTATTGCAATATCATAAATAATGCAATTTACATCAAAAAATGAATTTCAAGAAAAAAATATTTTTAGAAATTAATAATTATGTTTCAATAATGTTGTTATCAAAAAATATATTTTAATAAAATGTTTAAAAGATTTTTTATCAAATTTTAACAAAGATTTTATTATACTATTACAAATAAAGAAATAAATCTTTTAACATGTTGGTATTACGACCTTGATTTACATTCTATTTATCTCAAAATATATAAAGCAACTGATAAATCATTTTTTAATTAATAAAAATAGGGGGGGGGGGGAATCTGAAATAAACGGCGAGCATGGACTTTGTCTCCATACCTTCCAGGTTCATTTGTGTAGGATAGAGCTCCTATAATACAGGCTGACGCATCCTCGCAGATATGTGTCTCAAAGTCGAAAAACCAAGCTAATTTTCCGCCATTTAACATCCAGCCTCTTACAGAAGGTGGAGGAACGAGGCCTTAGGCAACCCCAGCTCCGGCAGCGGTAGATTGAGATGCTGAACTGAGACCCGAATAATGCGAAACAAAATGGATATGCGTCAGCTCCTATTATAGGAGCCTTAGTGTAGGACAACCCAAACGTCAGTAAAGTACGCAACAATTTATGGTACTTTTCGGTTAAACGGGCGCCAGTGAAAAAAATATAAATATATATATACATATATATATCTACATACAGTGTGATTCATAAATATTTAAACAATAGGCTATCTCTTTAAATATTTCTCCAAGACACATACTTCCAATTGCAAAGTTTCATAAAAAAAGGTGCAAAATTTGATGAGATAAGTTGCAACTCCATGGGGGGGTTTATTTGAGAAAATACAAAAAATTATTTTTTATACGGCCCCCGTAGGATAAAATTTTCAATTAGGAAAATTTTCCTTATCCATTCTTGAATTAAACAAAAAAAATCCATCTTGATATCTGCAAAACTGAAGGAGATATGTCCGTTTTAATAATTCGTGAGGTTTCAAGGGATCAGACACGAAGTTTTAATTTCATTCAGAATTTTGAAAAATATTAATTAAAAAAATATTTAAAATAGCAATTAAAAAAAAAGATGCAACTTATTTTAAACAAATCATATTTTCAAAAGTGAATAATTTTTTTTTTAAATTTTCCGAATTAAAATTTAAGTAAAATATTTTAAAAAGATATATTACAAGTTTGAACCATTTATAGAGGTTACTGACTTATATAAATTTAAAGATGAGAAATGGTGAAAAAACTTATGATGCCGAAAAATGCATTTAAAGTTGTAAACAAAGATTGGGTCCTAATAGAACGTTTAAATGCTTTTTAAAAGCTTCCAGGCGAATAAGTAAC
Organism: Maratus michaelseni; assembly: GCA_963931845.1. Taxonomy (NCBI): domain Eukaryota; kingdom Metazoa; phylum Arthropoda; class Arachnida; order Araneae; family Salticidae; genus Maratus; species Maratus michaelseni. Next base: position 101,728,887 of record OZ007586.1, read on the forward strand.
TCCTTCCTGTAATAGGTTCAATTTCTGATTACAATAGTTTGGCTCTCGGGTACAGATATTAAATTTGTTTAACGCATACCCTAGTCTCTCATACAAATCTGGTATACAGCAAAATTTACAAAAATTAAGTTTATCAGAGATATAAATTTCTTTTATGCACTTTATATTTCAGGTCGGGTTTATTGATATGATGCGAAAGAAAACCATTTTCATGGGCGTTGCACTTAATTTTATTGAATTCATTATCTAGACAGGTGTCTGTGCATATTTTAGATTTCTGCACAAGCCGAAATTTCTACAAAAAATTCCCATTTATCTTAAGATACAATTAAGATTATTTTAAAGAATACTACATACATATTTATAAGAAAATTTTACAGTATAATTTAGATTACTATGTTTTCGCTTGACAAAAACATAGCTGCCAAACCTCCCACTAATCCTCCGTAATATGTAGATTAATTTGAACCAGTTAACCCCTTTAAAACTAGAAATTGTTTAGTGAATCTTTGACTTATTTAATTTAAATGTTTTAAGTCGAATCATTACTACATTTAATTGAATTTCTTAAAAGATTTTCTGGTTCGAACGTATTGAACCTGGGTCAAATAAACACACTTATAACGGACGATTAGTGAGAGCTTGGCATCTATTAAAAAAAATACGCAATAGCAACGTTAATGATTATTTATAACTATTAGACTGTTTTATTCGAATAAAGATTTATTTTAAAAAACAATGTCGTTTGGAATAAATGAAAATTAGGTTTAAAAACATCATAACTTTTGAAACAGTATAACAAAAAAAAAAAAAAAAAAAAAAAAAAAAAATAAGATTTTTGAAAATATTTCTGTGTAATTTATAAAATATTATTTCCAATGATTCCGTTAACAGAAGTTTCATTATCGCTATTACTATTTTTATAAAACTTATTGCCTTCCCGACACGTCCTAAGAATAATAAAGACACGGTCCGGCCAGCGGGTCGTGTCGATTACGACCCTGGCACCAATCTCGGCCTCATGCAGACCTCTAGCATACTTCTCAAGCAAGTTTAACGTAAAAATCTATACGCTAATATTTTATATCTAAAAGTTAAGACATTGTCTTAGATCGACTTTTAATAATGTGTAAATGTATGGTCGATCCCTAACTTGCATTGCAAATGAACTGATATCGCGTCTCTCAGAGGTATGCTTAAGTGGTGTAAGTCACGAATTTTGGATTTTAATATCTCTGTGAATTTTGCAGATATAAAGATGGCATTTTTTTTAAAATTCAGGACTGGATAAGGAATAATTTCCTAATTGGAAATTTTATCCTACGGGGGCCATATAAAAATTTAATTTTTGTATTTTCTCAAATAGACCCTCCATGGAGTTGCAACTTATCTCATCAAATTTTGCACCTTTTTTATGAAAATTTGCAATTGGAGGTATGTGCCTAGGAGCAATATTTAAGGAGATAGCCTATTGTTTCGATATTTATGAATCACACTGTATATGTTTGTGTATATATGTATGTATATATATATATGTGTGTGTATATATATATTTATATTTGTTTCACTGGCGCCCGGCTAACCGAAAAGAACCCTTTTTTTAGAGTTAGCATTAATTTTGACACCAATACTGTGTTTCAGGAATTCGGTGATCCGAACGTCCTCTCCCTTGTTAGTTAAAGGTGTACTGGTTATAGAAAATTAAACTTTATTTTATTATATGCATTGTTTTGTACAATATATATATTTATATAACTGCTGTCAACTAAACTAATATATCAGTTTTAGTAGGTACTGTAGTTTTAGAGACATATAAGTTGACAGAAGTGATGTAACTATATGATGTATATATATATATCTACAAAAACAAATTTTCAAAAGTAAAAAAAAAAAAAAAAAAAAAAAAAAAAAAAAAAAAAAGTTGTGACTAAAAAATGGTGTGATATCAAATTTTCAAGTTATTATATTACTTATTTAACATTTTAAATAAGTAATCATATATATAAGTTGAGTTCCTACGTATATGTTAATAGAAATCGTTTTCTCCTGTACTAAATACATCCTAACGAGTTTCTGAAAATTCAATTTTTTTCAAATTATGCATGATGGGCTTGGCGGCCATCTTTGCATATTATTCACAAAATTCTAAGCACCCAAATCCGTAGTTAAAATCCGAAGTTCAAAATTGTTATTTAAGCAAATGTTTTAAGCGTTTCATTTATAGACTTGTATGCTCTGAAAATTGTGTCTTAAGATAATGATGACTTATCTTAAAGATTTATCTTATGATTTATTTTTTAGAGTAATTAATAATTTCAAACTAGTAAAAATCAATTTTTCAAAATATCTGTCTTAAATAATTTATCTGTCCGTAGTTAAAATCTGAAGTTCGAAATTGTTATAAACATATTACATTGTAAACATATTACGCTTTTACTTTAGAAATTTGGATGCTTAGAAATATGGAAAGATGGCCGCCAAGCCCATACATGCATAAATTGAAAAAAATTGAATTTTCAGAAACTCGTTAGGATGTATTTAGTACAGGAGAAAACGATTTCTATTAACATATACGCAGGAACTCAACTTATATGTCTGATTTCTTATTTAATGGAAAAAAGTTAATATAATAGCTTGGAAATTTGATATCACACCATTTTTTAGTCACAACTTTTTTTTTCTTTTTTACTTTTGAAAAGTTGTTTTTGTAGATATCATTTGTTTTAATAGATTAAACATAATTTAAATAATCTAAACATGAGAAATAATTTACAATTAAATTTTACTTTCAGTCATTGTTTAAAGGGTTAACTAGAAATACCAGTAGATTTTTCAATTAAACTCTTAAAAACAACATACTAAATGTGGCTTGTTATAATACGTGTTATCCTCCGTTAAAATTATCACTGACTTATCCATGAAATGAATAAAAATGGAATACGTACATAGCGTGTCAGCGCTGCATTTGAAATCAAACGTGATATCACGCTCTTTTATTATTAGCACTAGCTGTCTTCGCCCACTAGCGGGCCCCTAATTTACATCGGGGGCTCGAATCTTGTAAAACCTCGAACCGAACGAACCTCCGACCTGGTTCCCCGCTGCCTTCGACACCGGATAATCCCTTAATTTGCACATCGAATAGTATAAACCTCTAACCAAACGAACCTCCGACACGGGTCCCCGCTGCCTTCGGCACTGTATAGCAGTCATGCTGCGCACGCTCAAGTTCCATCTTCCACCACCAGGTAGCTAAATCTGTTCTATATGAACCTCGGGCACTGAAATCGTTAAGGCTATAGATGTCGAGTCGAATGAGCTATACCCCATCGTGATCCAGCACACAGAACCAGAGATAGGAAAGTGCCCCCTGGTGGTGAAAAAATGAATTTAAATCGGAAATCTCTATCGATGTCGAGTCGAATAAGCCATACCCCGTCGTGATCCAACCCATAGAAACAGAGATAGGAAAGCGCCCCCTGGTGGTGAAAGCTAATCGCGTTTGGGGGGCAAAGTGGGGGGATGAACACTGGAGATGCATAATAGGATTAAGCGGTCACAGACCTTTCCAACGATGTATCACATGAGGGGTATGTGCAAAATTTAGAAAATACCCCCTCCCTCTGCATAGTATGATTAAGTGTTCACAGACCTTTCCAACGATATATCACATGAGAGGTGTCGGCAAAATTTAGAAAAGTGCCCCCTTTAGGGGGGGTGAAAGTGGGAGGATGGACCCCGAAGATACATAATATGAATAAGCGGTCACAGGCCTTTCGAACAATATATCACATGAGTAGTGTCGGGGGGGGGCGCAAAATGTGGGGGTGACACCTGTGGTGCATAACATGAATAAGGGGTCACAGCCCTTTGTAACGATATGTGACAAGACGGATATCGTTAAAATTTAGAAAAGTGCCCCCCCCCCCTTGTGTAGGCAAAATGCGCTCCACCCCTCCCTATAATTTTTGACGCGGCTTTATTTTTAAAATTTATGTTATGTGTTATAAAATATCGTAAAGTTTCAAACAGATAGCCTTATTATACTTCCTCATTTTGTTCACGCCCCTCCCCATCCCCTCCCCGAAATGTGACGTGCCATTCTTTTGTATAAATTTTTTATCATGTGTTATATACTATCTTAAAGTTCAAAACAGATCGCATTGGAATTTAATATATTTGCTGAAATTACTATTATATATAGAATAATATAGAAATAAACCCTCCTTTAGCTTGTAATTAAGATATATGAACAATTTTTAGAATTTTTGAAAGCTGATTTATATTTATTTATTTATTTATTTATTTATCTATTTATTTATTTTTTGTTTATTTATTTATTTATTGCATTGCCCTGTGCATGTTTGGAATTTCTTAGCAATTTCTTAGATTTACATTATTTTATTCAATTAAACATTGTACTGTTACAATAAATTTAAATGGAAACTTCACTTCTAAAACAAAAATAATTTAACAACTGGATTTCATTAATTTATAGGAAAATGACGTGAAAGGTATTCCTGCGAACGAAATGCCTGTCCTTTTTTTTAATTTAGAAATAAATGAATCACATTTAATTCATTTCAAAAATTTTGTTTACGTTTGGAAAGAAATTTTAAATGCCGATAACTCTTAATGTATATATTTTAGAAGGTACATCTTCCCTCAAAAACTAATTTATTTTTAAAGATCTTTCTAAAAACGTAAATTATATATTTAAAATATTTTTTTAAAGCATAAACGCTATTTCTGATTACTTTATTTTACAATATTATAAAAACATGCATTTTATCAGACAATTAAATACACTAAACAAACATGAGTGAAAAATTGACCTGGGCCAGGACTCGAACCTGGGACCTTATGCGTACCTTGCTGGCACTCTGCGACTGAGCCACCCAGATCGATACCCTAGACCGGCAATTTCTCATACTTATTCATGTTGGAAACAGTCATCTGCCACAGTTTGCAGTCATACTTAATTGTCTGATAAAATGTGTGTTCTTATGATTATGAAGTTTTATTAAAAAAAATATCTTCAGAAGAAAATGGTTGACTTTCAGATGAAATTTGATGTGGTTATAACCTGCAACTGATTTGTGCTATTATAATACAGATGGTACATGGTCGTTGGCGGGTTTTATCTCTGTTTTGGCATAATTTTTTAATCGCCAAGTTAATTAACAGTTTTTTGCTAATTAAGGATAGAAAATAATTTTTTTTACACTGGATTTTATAAAAGCACATAGATTACGTAATTACTTGTCCAAAAATGCAATCCTTTTTTTATTCTGCCCAATATTAAGGCCTGTAGGTTGTTTGAAAAAAAAAGTTTGACGAAGAAAAAAGTGATCATTTTAAGTTTGTTTGTTTGTTTATTGAGAACATACATCTGACTTATAGCGTAGGAAGCAAGGCCGGCGGTGTTCGACTCCCGCCAGCTCCATTGCACACACTTTGTGGAGCTCCCTGATGTAACTCTTGGTGTTGTAAAATTTCCTTGTACTTTCTCGTCAAGATTTATGTAATTGTTGAAGTCGTGTATGTGTTTCTGTGATTAAAAATAAATCTATATGGATCATTCGAGACGACAGCCTTGTAGCTATAGGTCTCAAAGCTCATCACCCTTCAAAGTTCAAAGTACATCTGACTTGTGTGCTTGACATCAAGTGCCCGCTTATAAGTCATCGTCAATATACAGGGACGAGATAGCCACAAAGAAATTTACAACACCCGAGAGTTACATCCGGGAGCTCCACAAAGTGTGTGCAATGGAGCTGGCGGGAGTCGACCTGACTCCTACGCTCACAAGCGATTAGCGGAATGGTGTCTTAACCACTCGGCCACGGAGGCCCCTCATTTTAAGTAACTCGACGTTTTTTTTTTTAAATCTATATCTCTGTTTATAAATCACTTATGAAGATGAGTTTGGTCTTAAATTGAAGAAATTCTTCATTAGATTCTTCTAGTTTTCGTTTTTTTCTGAGACGCTTGGTTTATTTGATATCTGATATTTTAATCTGGCATGTTTTGTCGATTTAACATTGCGAAGTTGCTTTCTGTTAGTAAGCAGTAGCGCTCTTTAATCCAGTTCTTGGCGTTGTTTGTGTGGCTTTTTTTTTAAGCTTGGCGTGGCAGAGCGACCGCCCTGCTTGATATATATATATACATCATACTTTGGTATTCTATTATTTTTATGTTGGGTCATAAGGCTTAAAAAATCATTTTAGAATGTTAAAAAGTTGAAATTTTTCAGATATCCGATCATGCTGCTACAGCTGTATCAACCAACCAACCAACCCAAGTAAAACTATAAACACAAAAAAGTCCAATCACGTGATCAAACCATCCACAGACTCTTTTCTGGGTCGATCGCGCTCAGCGCGGGCGAAAATTTTGCAGGTTATGAACGCTGATCGGGCTAAATCAGATCACGTGATACTTTCATGAATATTTTGGATTTTTTCTGAGTAAATATAGACACTTATTTCTATTACGAGAGCCATTGTTTTGGAAAGATAAGGATATGTAGTCGTTGTTTTTAACTGTTCTGAAGTATAAAAGCATGAAATAATTAAATTATTACAAATACTTGCTCTGATAAGACCTACTCCATGCGCAAATCTCCTTCGCCCGCGCGCCGCCTAATCTTCGGTTCTGAACAAAGTCAGTCTAGACATCGTATGTTGCCGCTCTGATATCTAGTTACCCTAGACCCTAGCCAGGGCTACACTACATACCGGGCTTGCTCATTCATTAAGATGACGTCACAAAAGGTGGCTGACTAGGAGGAAAGACATACAGCGATTGGCACAAAACGATGGGCGCGTTGCTTTGGACCAATCGCTGGTCGCGGTCAGCCACCATTTGTGACGTTTTGAGAGTGAATGAGCAAGCCCGGTATCTAGTGTTGCCTTGCCCTAGCTTAGGGCCCTAGGTATCGCGAGGCTAACGAAAAAGACAGGCTACCGCGGTGCATTCCACTTATCTTTTTTTACAGACCACTAGAGTGACATGTGCTCTTTTCGTACATCTGCATTGGTGCATTCGAGCATCACGTGACTCTCGCGGTCTGTAAAAAAAGATACGCGTAAAGCACCGCTGTAGCCTTTCTTTTTCGTTAGCCTCGAGGTATCGCTAATCACTTGAGAGCGTAGGAGAAGGCGGCGGGTTCGACTTCCGTCAATTTCGTTGCACACTCTTTGTGGAGTTGTCGGCTGTCACGACAGAGACAAGTTGCATTTTCTACTTTTTCATCCTCACACCACAGAGACATGAGAGATAAGACAGATTCAGGGCTCATGCGCATCGCTTGCTTGTTTATATTTTCTGTTTTTGACTGCTCCTCAAACATGGTGTCTGCAAGCGTAGAAATGGATACGGTAGATATTTCATCCTAACCTTTCACAAGCCCGACAAATATATATATATTAATATCAAAATCGTCAGGCATAGGATTTCGCATTTGAAAGCTGGTGCCGGGTACTGCCACCAACTTGAGAAAGCTTGAGACACAAATAAACCATTTTGTTTGTAGCGATAGCTAAGAAGAGAGACAGAAGTGCGATTGAAGCAAAAAACACGTGCAACATAAGTGCTTTGTGAAGAAACAGTACGCTACAACCGTAGATTTGTCGCACGAGTCGCAGAGATGTTTCTTGTCTCCTTGGTGTGTGGCGCGCATGAGACCTCTGGTAAACCTGCTATTTTAGCCAAAATCAGAAGGAGAGCTAAATAAAGATTTTCAAACTTATTTAAGGCTTACGAAATGTCATTTATTATTTAAAATCAAGAGATATTAGACCAATGTGCTGGAAAGAAAGAAATACTTGGGAATGGAAAGTTCTTTAAAACAGCATATTGACAATGTGAAGTTCGATAAAATGTTAAGAAATGTAAAGTTTTAAACTGTTCATATCATAGGTTCAGACCACTCAGTTTTGGGTTCATGGTAGGAAGTGCATTTTTGGTGCTATGAAATTGAATAACCTTGATTATGATTATATGTATTTCTTAAAATCTCCCAATTATGTTGTTGACATGTGGGAAGACGCAAAACAGCGTTACCTTATTATACTGTATAATTCTTCTTGCCGCTCGGAATCTCTTGTTCAAGCTGTTAATGGTAATTTTTTTGAATCCCGGCTTTTTAATGGACAGCTCTTTGCTGATTTAAAATCATGTTCTCAAATTGTTTGAGCTCGTTCTAACAGGGATGTGATTTCAGCATTTGGATTTGAAAATGTTGTTTGCTTTATTCATACTCATAGGCGCTGCTTTCTATACGTTTATGTTAAAGATAAATTATATGGGAGAGTACATACAGCATATGATGACACTGGCAATCTATTGGCTGGTGGAATCCACATTAGGAAACTGTTCTGCAATGATTTAAGGACAAAAAAAGTCATCTGAGAATCAAATTCTTGTTTAATAGATTCGTACATGCTAAACAGGTACCAGACTGTTGTAGTGGGAGAAAATGATTTATTGTGCAATGTAAGTTTCTCCTTTTTCTATCTTTTCTAAGAAAGTATAAAATAGATTTTCTTTATTTCTATAGTAGAAATGGGATTTCATGTTTTATATTAGATATGTATGTACCTTTTTTATGAATTTAAATGGTAAGCCTTAAAATTAAGAAAATAGGAACAACGCATATTGGTGGCTGTCTTCTATATAGTTGAAAAGTGTTTATGATTTCGATTTGTCTGCCTGTACTCTAAATCTCGTAAATATACTTCGATTTTCATGCAATTAGTATACGTTATTGAGATTTATTATAAGACATTTCCTATTGAAAGTGGAATGTGTAGCATTTATAATTTGTTCACAGGGATACACAGTTCATTATGGTCTATGGGTGTTACGATATTTTCATTGTATGTTTATGATGTTACACTATTTCGAATATATTGAAATTAATATGTGTTATTGAGGTGCGCTACAACATTTTTTCTTTAGAATATGAAATGTGTAGCATTTATTGTTTATTCACAGAAACATACACAAAATAATAGTACCAGTACATTATGGTCTTTGGGAAAAGATTGTTTGAAGTGTATTTTAATGGCGTTATACTATTTCAAACACAAAAAAACTTATAATATGAATGACTGAGGTGCATTTCAACATACTTTCTGTAGAATTTGGAGTGCGCAGCAATTATTGTTCATTTACAAGGACACACAAAGTAATTCGGATGCAGTACTGTCTATATACTACTGTCTATATACTACTGTACTAACTGCTAGAATTGTATTTTCAGTTGTGATATACGTTTTTAAGCTAAAATAAATTTCAGTATATTACGATGCGTGTATAAATTCATGGGGTCATATTCATATGAAAGATCGTATACAGGGCTACAAAAAAGAATTTTTAAGTATCAGTCTACTGTGCGCGAATTGCTTAAAGTGTTTATTAAAAGTAAAGTGTATATTAAATGCAAAGTGTGTATATTGTTTAAATTGTGTTATGTATTTCACAGCTGAACTATATTTTAGTATTTTACATAAATTCATATACAGGACTTCGTGAAGGAAATTGGATCTATTGCCATTTATGAACAGTCACAGTCGGAAATGCACTTTTATTCATGTTATAAGTTTTATAGCTCATTTATAGAATAGTGAGTGTTGTGTGTAAAAGTCTATGAATAATATACAGGGGTGCATAAAAGAATTTGAATACATTGCAGGCTATAGACTAAGATTACTGAAAGGGAAATTTAAACTGTATTATGTTTTTTTTCCAGCTGAATTAAATTTTAGCGTACTGTGTTGTGTAAAAAACTATGAATCATGTAAATGAACTGTTGTGGGAACTTGATGAATATTAATTACTGAATTAGGTTTGTAAAGTATAATACGATGTTATAACAAATATAAGACCTTGGATTATGTAACAACAGTTTTAATGAAAATTCCTGTATCCTAACTGTGACTTTTTTTCCCTTTCCCTTTTTTCTTAAATTAAATTTATGTGTAGTAATTAAACTAAAAGTCTATATTAAATATGTCTAATATTTTAATATTGGTTATTTTTTATTGGAGTATGGGGGAAAGTAGGATAAAATTAAATACTTTATTATTAGTTGTTAACCCTTAGCTTAGTAGCCGATCATTCGTGATTAAAAAGGTCTAAATGTGTTGTTCTTAGTGTAGGAAAATCATTCGTTTTACTAATGGTAAAGTGCTATTAAAATTATTATTTATTATAACTTGTTTGAAAGTTCTAAACATTTAAATTCGGATAATTTTTATAATGCCATCTAACGCAAGACTCACTAATGTTAGAGTGATCTCTATATAATAGTGGCGACATACGCGCAAAGAAAATGCTGAGAATGTAATCAGACAGAAGTTTCTGTCCAAAATATGGCAAACCTACATTCTAGAACTTGCCGCTAATTGCTTGGACGAGTTCGATTCGACAAGTGAGACAAATTAGCAAACATTCGTTTGTTGATTCGTTTGTCCTTTTGCCCAAAATCGTCTTAACAAATCAATTTTATATCCCGTATGACACCATTCTCATATAATGTCATATTCACCAAATGTCATATGAAAAATTAAATTGTAAGGAAATAATCATTAAATACAAATTAGGCATACACGTAATGCTTTTGTATTCCAACAGCGATTAGTTTAAAGTGCTAAAATTGCTAGTGGAATGGCGTAACCGTCTCCTCGGGTTTTCGAGGACAGCGAGGCACCAACCAATTAGCTTGCTTTATTGATTGTTTACACGCTCTGATTGGTTGGGTCTTATGATTTAATGCCTGGAACGCCAAGGCCTAGAACGATAACACAATAATGTAAATGGACCTTTAGGGTGCTAATATACAAGAGTGGCGATATGCTCAAACTGAAGGTTTTGTCCAAATGCTATAAGGAAAGGGCAGCTGACGTCATTGTTGGTTCAATCGAGGCTAACCAAAAACAAAGGCTACCGCGGTGCTTTACGCGTATCTTTTTTTACATACTGCAAGAGTCACATGATGCTCGAATGCACCAATGCAGGTGTACGAAAAGAGCATCACGTCACTCTAGCGGTCTGTAAAAAAAGATAAGTGAAATGCACCGCGGTAGCCTGTCTTTTTCGTTAGCCTCGTGGTTCAATTACGGTTGGTTAGCAAGAAAAACCTGTTTGTTCTTTATGACTCCAACTGTGCACATGAAATGGGGAAATTTGATTGGTCTACGTTAAACTTGTCTACAATATGATTGGTCTACGTCGCCATGATGATTCCTACAATGTAGGAATATGGTTAATGGTACTTTTGTTGTAAACATGCCTTTTCCTTATTCCAGAACTTGACCATACTCGGCTGGACTAGAGTACAGCGCCTAGAATAAATAATGTGGAAAACGGCTACAAAATAGTACTAAAAAATTGAATCCAATAAATGAACAACGATGCTGAATGATAAGAGGTCGATCGCAGAGACATCTGCTAGCTCTTTTCAATGCAACTTTTCAAATACATTCAAGAGTAGCATTTATTTGATAAATTACAAGTAATATTAATAATAATCAATTTGCAGTATCATGTATGCATACAGAGGAACTAATTCATATGTATACATGCATTAGTGATTCAGAAATTTCTTTCAATAAAAATTAACTTTATTTTTAACATTTTTTTTTGAGTAATAGGCTAAAGGTGTCCGGATTTTCCTTTTCACATTTTTGCAAAAACAAATTCTTTTTTTCCGTTTATTATTGTAGCGATTTAGTAATGATGATATATAGTTATCTTCTTAAAAGATATTCTGCAACATATTTTATGTCACTGCTTCATTATCAACTTATAACTGTTCAAAATACATATGATATTTATTAAATTTTTGCAATACAATGTTTACGTTGAAAAGAGCTAGCCGATGTCATTTTGATTGCCCTATTATCTTACTACATCGTTGCACATTTATCGGCTACAATATTTTAGCAGTTTTTAAAGCATTAGTGTGTAGCCGGTATCCACACTATGTATTCTAGGCGCTGTAACTAGAGTGCTTCTGTATGAGAGAGACAGCATAAAGAAAATAAAATCAGATTAGTCAGGATGATTATGGACGGAAATACCTATGACTGCAAAGCATCTTGCCAAGCTATTGTTTGTTAATCTGTCACTCGTCTAATAACTCGTGCAGAGGCGAATATTGCCAATTTTTAGAATATGACTTGCCATAGTTTGAACAAAAATGTCAGTCTGAGGATGCCCTGTGTGTGGATGTCGCCACTCTAGCTTGGACCATAGATTAACCAACCAGATAGGACAGTTGCAAAATTGTAATGACAACGTTAACTAGCGTCACTAGTTGTTACTCGTATAATTGGCGAGGCTAACGAAAAAGAAAGGCTACCGCGGTGCTTTACGCGTATCTTTTTTTACAGACCGCGGGAGTCACGTGATGCTCGAATCCACCAATGCAGGTGTACGAAAAGAGCAACACGTCACTCTAGCGGTTTGTAAAAAAGGATAAGTGGAATGCACCGCGGTAGCCTAGCTTTTTCGTTAGCCTCGTATAATTGGCGAGGCTAACGAAAAAGACAGGCTACCGCGGTGCATTCCACTTATCTTTTTTTACAGACCGCTAGAGTGACGTGATACTCTTTTCGTACACCTGCATTGGTGGATTCGAGCATCATGTGACTCCGGCGGTCTGTAAAAAAAGATATGCGTAAAACACCGCGGTAGCCTTTGTTTTTCGTTAGCCTCGATAATTGGGGTATGACGTCATCTGATTTTCTCAGGATAAAGATGTGTTAAAGCGGCTGTGAACGCTTTTGGGTAAAGTTATGGGCATGGTTACAATCAAACACTTCCGTCAACCAATCTACCATTTCATTTTAATCGTAGGAAGATTGCAGGAACCATCCTAGAGACATTGGCCAATTATGCCATAGTCCTATTAAAGGTAGCCCAATCAAATGGTCAGGACTCAAGTGTACAGTAGGAGTAATAAAGAACGACAGTTAACAGTTGCAGTTAGCTATAAAGCAAACAAACAAATTAGATTTCCCAACCATGTGATCACTTTACCCATCGAACTAGTAAACTACTGGAAATAGCATAAGAAGTTACCTTCGTTCTCATTTCGGGCGGGAATTCTGGGATTGGGATTCTAGTAAACCTAAAGTGCTTGGCTAAGTTTTTTTTTTCCTTGTTTCGATGTTTTTTTTCCAACCACGATTACCACCACTGTAAGCCTTCTTTTAATCACGAGCTCCATATGTGTCTTTTAAGCCGTTCAGATTTAAAGTTTTCTTATTTACCTTATTTTAATTCAAAATTTTATTTATAAAAATGTAAAAATTGATGTATTTAAAGAGAAAAAGAGTGAAAGTTCTGCAAGTAGGGGGGGGGGGGGGGGTCCTAAATTATTATTCTTCAGTGTGCCACTGCTTATCATAAAAACATAGCATAAAGCTTCAACTTATTTTTTTACTGAATACATGTGTATGTGAGAATTAAAAAAAAAGATAAATGTATCAATAATGGGCATAAAATATTTTCCAATTTAGCTAAAAAGCTAAGTAAACAAAATTAATTTTTTAAATTGCACTTACCAGAATGTAATATAAACAAAATTTATATATATACCTGGTTTTAATTAATTTCTAAAAATTGAACCATATTAATTTGTTTTCATAACATTGCCTTACATATTTTCTAATCAACAAATCAAATTCGTCACATATATATAAATTGCTTATATATTTCTACATATTCTGTGATACAACGATAGGGTCAGCCACAAACTGGTGCGGCAGGTGTCCAATGCAAGTAAAAAAATTTTTTATACACTGCTATTAAAAAGGTTTGCACTGGGGCCTTGCACCTAACGTGATGCATATGCCTTTTTTTTAAACTTTTAAAAAATGTTTAGCAGACAACTGTAAATAATTCTGTACAGTTATTAAAAAATTATTTACATTTGAATTTTATAATAAAGTTAGATACTAAAACAGAAGTTTCCATATAGCAAAATCTTGCCTACATTTTTATGGTTTCGATAAAAAAAAATTGTGTTTAGTGCATGCTATGATAAAAAACCTGTTTTAAACGGAATTTTCCTCAGTCCCTTGCAATTCCATCTTAGCAAGTTTTGCTCTCTATCCCCCCCCCCCCCCCGATATGATATTTCTAGGTACACCATTGATAGATTAATATAGTATTAAAGACTGAAATATAATTGCAACTATTAAGTTTAAAAAAAAATAAAGAAATTTCTTAAAGGTGTCCTTATTAGAGGGAAGTGTTGAATACATGGTGTGGCCCGGGGGGTACATTCTTTCGAAGCATTGAAATGTCCTCCCCAGAAAATTTATGATTTTATGCTTTTAATGGTTAAAAGGTGCAATCCCCCCCCCCCCCCGGAGCCACAGAAATCCATCCCTCCCGGGGAAATGTGTCTGAATTCAACACTGTTAGTGACTCTCTATATATTTTGGATTTGAATTAGAATTTGTGAAACTCTTATGAACAAAGTATTTTTGAATGTGTTTAGATTTTTTAAAAACAAGCATTTAAAAAAAAAATCAGCAATTTAGAGAAATGTAAAGTTTTAGAGAATTCCATACTTTTTTCTTTTCTAATTAAAGCAACTATTTGGTGATAAAAGAAAAAAAAATGTTTATTTTTTTAATAATGACAATTTGTAAGTGTATTTTTGATCAATAATTGAGCTAATAAAGTTAAAATAATTGTTTAATTTGAAATGAAGCTTGAACAGAACATTACACGTTTAAACAAATAACAAAAATTTAAAAATATCACTAGAATTAAAAACAAATCCATCATTTTAGCAGAATAATAAATAATATAAATCTCGATTAACTTAAATAACTAATATAAAAAAGTCTTTAATCCTTTAATATCAGTTTTAAAAATTTATAATTCTCAGTATCAAACTGTTGAAGTTTAGAATGATTCGCTAATAAACATAAAATATCAGAATCAACAATTCGCCGAGCGAAAATGAGAAATGAATTATCGATGAACTCTGAGTACTCTTTCTACATTTAATCTGTGTAGGAACATACACTCAAATAAAAAGTATTAAATGTAAAGTGATAAAGGAGCCAAACAGTGACAAAAGCGCCATATTATTCCACTCTCTCGCTATGAATTCTGGGATTAATATTCCACAGTCTCAAACATAGTGTCAAAGTTTAGGTAGAAAGCGGCTTCTGTTATGGTATATTGACGTTATCCTTCCAGTTATAAGTTCCTACTTCCATGAATTTACCCAACAACATTCTCCAGGTAATGGGGGTTACACGAAGTCTGGGTAATTTCCGACTCTGAAAGCTACTGGTAACCCGCAAAAAGTCACGTGATATCGGTCTCTGAACGCTTCGGGTTACCCATGTGTTACCCTATGCAACTCGGGTTTTGGTCCGTGAACGCGCTCCCTATGTCAGGCAGAATCTTAACTGCATATGAATCCAAATTCGAAACATTCTTTTTTCGCTTTTCCTATGGATAACACAAAACTGTAAGTACTTTGTTAATTTTCATCACGGAATATAACTTGCATGCTTTATATTAATGCAATATATTAATTTACTAGCTGACTCGTCTGGCGTTGCCCGGACCCGTGATAATAAATTAAAAAAAAACCCTCAAGTTTTCGATATCAAGTCGAATGACCAAAACCAGGGCAACACTAGATACCGGGCTTTGCTCATTCATTCTCATGACGTCACAAATAGTGGCTGGCCGCGACCAGCGATTGGTACAAAGCGACGCGCCCAACGTTTTGTGCCAATCGCTGTATGTCTTTAGTCGCGGCCAGCCACCATTTGTGACGTCATGATAATGAATGATCCAGCCCAGTATCTTGTGTAGCCTTGCCAAATCCCTACTAAAATCGAGCGCATAGAACCAGGGCTACACTACATACCGGGCTTGCTCATTCATTATGATGACGTCACAAAAGGTGGCTGACTAGGAGGAAAGACATACAGCGATTGGCACAAAACGATGGGCGCGTTGCTTTGTACCAATCACTGGTCGCGGTCAGCCACCATTTGTGACGTTTTGAGAGTGAATGAGCAAGCCCGGTATCTAGTGTTGCCTTGATAGAACCCGAGAAAAGAATAAGCCCCCAGGCGGTGGAATGTACCCCCTGTAAATTTAACGAATTTTCTTTAACACTAACACGATATTTAATTTACGGATGAAATACCCCCGCCTCTCTCTAAACTTAACCACTTATCTTCAACAGTACGCGATTTTTAATTTACGGTTGTAGTGAGTAAACGTAAGTTGATGCCGAAAAAGAAGATTAATATTTTTAAAAAGGTGGTAGTTGGAGGTCTAAGGCAATGTTTAGTGGTTTATAAAGTAGCTGGAGTACTCTAGAATTATGTTAATGAAAATTGAAAGAGAATCGAATCATTTTTAAAGAAGCTGCACCAAGGTCCCCAAGAAGGAGATTAATATACTTGAAGTCCTCAGAAAAAAAAAAAGCTAGTGAATCGGACGATTTTTAAGGGAGCTATAGTAGGGGTCCCTAAAGAGGCCAATTGATAGTTAAAAGGTCCTAGTACTTAGCGCTTTAGATTTTTAATTAGTCGAAATTAAGCATAGGGTATAAATTAAACATTAGAATAACATTTTAAAGAAATGGTTAAAAAGCGGCTCTAGGGCCCCAATAAAAATATGAGGGTGGTAGTCCGGGGAGAGAAGACCAAGACTCAACTTTAATGTTATGCATTGAGATGGTGATACAATTAAGAGGAGGGGGGTGGTGGAAAATGCATGACGCACAATAACTATGGGGGGAAATCATTCGCTGCGTATTTCATGGATGTTACGATATTTCAAACATAATGAAATGAATATGCGTTACTGAGGTGGACTACAGCCTGCTTTCACCGGAGTATACAATTAGTAGCATTTATAGTTCAATTACAGGGACGTACAAAATAATCCCTTTACATTATGAACTATAGGGTAAAATCGTTTGCGGTGCAATTTTGAACATGTTATGATACTTGAAACATAATGAAATTTAAAAGGATTACTGAGTTTCAATACAACTTACTTTCTATAGATTACGGAGTAACGAAGTGCGTAGGGTTTATCGTTCGTGTACAGAGGCGCACAAGAGAATTCAGTTAAAGGACTGACTATCTATATTATAAAGGACAAACGGGTCCGTGCGTAACGCTGACGTCATTTTGCGAATGGCAACACTTGACGATGAAATTTCGGTTTCGTGAATTTTGATACTGCATTTTTTTACATTTCTAAACATCTCACATTTTTTAATTTTTACACCGTTAAGGAAAAAAAAATCTACTTTCAAATGCAATTTTTTTGAAAACTGTATCTTAATTGACTGATTTATTATAGCATTTAAATTAAATTTCAAGCATGATTTTTTTTTTTTTTTTAATCTATCTCTAGCGATTACGAAATATTAATCTGTTTGCATTTTAAACAATATTAAAAGTTCAGCATTTGTTTCCAGCTAATATTCAATAACGAAATTAAAACTTCATTAAGCAATAAATAAAGTAATACAAATAAAACACAAATTTAACAGACATGTAATTGAAATAAATGCTTAAAACTGCTGAAATTATCAGAATGAAAAAAAAAAAAAAAAAAAAAAAAAAAAACTGCTGTAGATAACGAAATTTTCAGCGATTTCTTTGGTGTTAGTAGCGGGAAATCTAACAAAAAATATTAAATGTAAAAAATGTATTAGTTTTCAATAACAAAAAAATAAAAATAAATAAAAAATGGTTTTCACATATATTCTCTATCCCGGGAAACCCAGGGTTGGATGCCCTAGTGATCGATAATTGCTAGAAGTGCTCTTTTCGCTATGATATGCAATTTTATGTAATTTTTAGTGTATTACGTGTTGTTTACAAATTATGTAGATCATATACATGGCTGCACGAAAGATTTTGAATATGGATAGCAATTGCTGAAAATGGCTTTGTACTGAGTTATGTATTTTTTAAATGGCTTATTTATATATCTCGTTTCATCGTATGAAAAAATGAAATTTCTTAATAATATTCTGTTAGTGCTGGAAAGTGTTTTATAATCTACGCCGGATGCATGATTTTTCGTTCTTGTTTATTTAAAAAAATGTTTTATCGGTTGCTTTATAATTTATGATAAATGGTACATTTTTGATAAAAGTAAATTTTGATATTAATAACACTTTTAAAGTAAAATACTTTTTTAAATACGATAAAATATTCTTCCGGTTAAAATTTTACATTACAGCGCCTTTTAATACTTAAAGTTGCCTTTCAATTTACTATAATCAAATATGTTAATTTTTTTGAAAAATAAGATTTGTGTGAAAATATCCGTTAGCGCATACGATAATTTCTCAGGGTATTTTTTATCAAGTACTTCAACTGTGAATTATCATTGATAGTTGAATGCAAAGAATATTTTACGATGTAAAAGTCAATGTGGAAGATACTATAAAAATAAAATGTATTAAATATATATTATTTTAACAAGAAATTTCAGTATTTATTTTTTTAAAGATGTAAAATACACGTGGTTTGCCGTCTAGTTTTGTAATAATTAAAATACAGTTAGAATGTTCTTAGCATATTCATATTCAGAAGAATATATTTTCTACTGAAAGTATGCGTATGTATTTTGGATATGCTCGATTTTCATGTATTGCAATGAAGGTTTCTTTATCTTGTTCTACGATGTATATTTCCTTCTGTTGGTGCGTTATTAAAATATGCAATCATGAAAAAAGAAATATAGCAAACAACTCAATTTAGACCAAAAAAATATAATTTTAGGAAAATTATATATTATCAAATTTAACAAATATTTTATTTTACTAATAGAAATAAATCTCATAAGTGTTATTATCATAACCTTGTTTTATTAACACACCCAGAAAAAGGAATTGATTAAAACTATAAAACATGTTTTGTTGAGTACAATTTGGTTGTTTTAGCAAAATTCAAGTAAAATTGAACCATTTTACTTGAATTAACAAAACATTTTTTGCTGACGATACAATTTTTTTTTTTTTTTTTGGAATTGCAAAAAAAAAAAAAAAAAATTGTTGATTCAAACAAAATTTCCATTGACCAATATTTAAACAAAAAGTTTTGTTGGGTCAACCAAATTTTTGTTGATTCAACAAAACTTTTTTCTGGGTGCAGTATTCTATTAATTATGAAAAATACAAAGGAACTGATGAAGCGTTTAAAATAAAGAAAAATAGCAAAGAAAAATTTGAATTTAAAAGAGAGCACGGGCTTTCTACCAATACTGCCCACGTTCGTATATATAGTGCGACAAAACACTGTAAGTATACGTAACAGTATTTATAATACAAGGTGATTATAAAATAAGTGGGTAAGTGTGATCAAAGATCGCTCAAAGGGCTTCGCTTAATATTCCTTTCAAAACACTTTATCCTTTCTTTAATAAATTCAAACAAATTTCATTTAGCAACAACAAAAAAAAAAGTCATGTTTTTTATAAAGTAAAAATTTACCGGTCTATTTTTTCGTTTTTTCGAATATCTAAACCAGCCAGATAGCGGGCCAAGCCTGCTATTATATTCTGTCATAATAATATCCCTCATACGGACTAAATGCAATATTTAAAAAAATAATTTCAAAATTAAACAAATTGATGTATACCTTCAAAATGTTAAAATATGCGAATATTTCCATAATCGGTTTTTTTATCACGATTCAATATGTTTCTCAAACTCATATATTTACCATTCTCTATTATTTATATTGATACTCGCTTTGTATTATTCTCAAACATCTGAAAAATTAGTTAAACTTCCCATATGACGTCAGATTTTCTTTTTAATTGTCTAATGACGTGACATTAATCTGCTTTGTTTACTTACTCATACTCATACTCCTTGTATTATTAAGAAATCTTAGACATTTTCTGTTTTATTACGACTATGACGTCAATCAATTTTATTTCATATTTATCTTTTTTTCAATTGGTGAAACTTTTTATTTCATTTTCCTTTTTCACGTGGAAATCGTCTGATATAAAATTAATTATTGTGGAAAGATTTTCATCATGGATTTTTAATTTTTGGCATCGGCTATAATGAAAAATGTTTAAATTTAAAAGGGAAAGGCTGTTAGAATTTTGGTTTTTTATCTCTATTTATTAAAATAATACGAATTTTTTCAAATTTTAATATTTTCAGCTCTTCACAGCTGATATTCTGATTTATACACAAAGTTTCAACTCTGTAAGTTACATAGTTTTCGAGAATGGCTCTGTGACAGACAGACAACGGAGCGGGAGCAATAGGGTTTCGTGAGATGAACGAAACCCTAAAAACTATCCCGATATATGAGCCCCTAACTGTCATACCGTTCACAGAAACTGAATGAAATTCTGGCCTAAAGTGTTTTGAGGTATGCGCTCAAGAATCATGTGAAAAACAACAGTTAAATTCTAACAGTTACGATTACAGTGACAAAATTTCGAAAATTTCAAATGGCAACACCTATTTTTTTTTATTGGAATGTGATCTTCATAGTGAAAAACCATGAAAAGCGTTGGAACGGTACCTGTAGTACGAAAATCGCCGGCGCTAGACAGACTAAGAAGAATAGTGAAAACAACCAATAAGGACAGAGAAGCAACAGAAAACAAAACATTTTATTGTGTTTCATACATTTTCCATTTCACACACGACGACACTTTACATGCGGCAGATGGTGGATAGCACTGAACAATAAAATGTTTTACTTTCTGTTGCTTCTCTGTCCTTTATTGGTTGTTTTCACTTTTCTTCTTAGTCTGTCTAGCGCCGGCGATTTTCGTACTACAGGTACCGTTCCACCGCTTTTTATGGTTTTTCACTGTGAAGATCACATTCCAATAAAAAAAGTAGGTGTTGTCATTTGAAATTTTCGAAATTTTGTCACTGTAACCGTAACTGTTAGAATTTAACTGTTGTTTTTCACATGATTCTTGAGCGCATACTCAAAATACTTAGGCCAGAATTTCATTCAGTTTCTGTGAACGGTATGACAGTTAGGGGCTCATATATCGGGATAGTTTTTTTATAATCACCCTGTATTTTTAAATTCATTTTTTTCGTAGAGCTTGCACCTAATTACTTCAAGGTTATTTTTTACCTTTGTTCTTCAATTAACCTACATTGTCTTAGTCATATCGTTAATACGAACGTCGAGTCCTTTCCCTGTAAGTTAAAAATATTTACGAATCCACAGTAGAATTATGTATTCGTTATAGCATATTAAACTTTATTTTATTTTATGTATTACTAGCGGCCCTCCCTCGCTTTGCTTCGGGTTAACCTTGAAAACCTTCATCTCTTTGTGTTTTCTATAGACCTTTTTAATGTGTACAATAATTAGTACATTATTTTGATAAATCTTGTAGGGTTCAGCCTGCGTTTGCAATGTATAAGCGGAAAAAATGAAATTATTTACGACATCACATTAAAAACCTCAAAAATAACAGTATTTCTCCACTATTTAATGGATGTTATTATACATATAAACCTTCCTCTTGAATCACTCTATCTATTAAAAAAAACGGCATCAAAATCCGTTGCGTAGTTTTAAAGATTTAAGCGTACATAGGGATATAGGGACAGAAAAAGCGACTTTGTTTTATACTATGTAGTGATTTTGTACAATAATACAGATAATATTATAACTTCCATCAATTTATACATCACTAAAACTGATGTATAAATCATACACCACTACTGTATTATTTTTATATTGAGACATTAACCCTCTAACCGCGGGCGATGTTTCCATTTTCTTATATAAAACCACGGCCTACTTTTTATTCGTCACTTATAATAGTTATAAGGATTGAAAGTCACCGGAAATTACAAACAAATTTATTTCCAAAGAAGTTAAAGCAGTTTCTTCATGTACATTATATCAAACAAAGTTTTATTTCAAAATTCTGGTGGGAATGTGGCATTTAGGGAATAAAAATATTTCAAAAACCGTAGAACTTTCCGAATGACCTAATATATGAAATGATATATGTATTATAATTTGTAAACGAATCTCTTTATTTCTAAATAAAAGAAGATAGATTCAACGAAGACATAGAGTCTCCCGATGCTTAAGTACTAATAGAAATTGTCGGCAACGACAAAATAGCGTACCCCGTGGAATTGTATAGAATAAGAAAAACGCGATAGGAGCGTTTCACACGGCTGCAGGGTTAAGAATAATGAAACGGTGAAATATCATGCTCAAAAACAAACGGAAAAGTTCCCATATTGGTCACGAGAACCAATTGGAAAGAACAAAGCCATACATAAACAAAAGATAGAAGGTCCAACAAAAGAGTGGGCTTAAAAGAGAGGTATTTTGCCTAACAATAATTTCCAACAGTCGGAAATGGAAGCGGGGAACTGTAAAACCCGCAATTAAAAAACTGTATTACATTTTTTGTGAATGAAAATCAACTCGAAGAAATCCAATTCATCAATGTGTGAGTGTTGGCAGATAATTTTAGCAGAAGCAAAATCAAATTTGTGATTAGAATCTCAGCAATGCCTATGGCTTACTTATTAGTTTCACTTTTTTGAACCTATGCATTATGCTCCTTTATCCTAAATTTGAATGCGCTTTGTTTGATAGTAATGCTTTAATGTATGACAGTCCACATTGACAGTTAATATTATAAATGCCTCAGGAATTTTTCATGTCAATGGGATCTTTCAGCTGGGAAAAACTAATTTTATTTTCGGGGGTAAAAATTGCAAAAGAAAACATACAAAATTTCTCAAGATTTTTGAAACCCGAATACTGATATGAGGGTACAAGGGAAGAGCAATGCTGGCGTTAGTGGGGGAAGGAGACGGCGGAGGGATAATTTCAACGTTTCAATGTTAATTTTTACAAAACTGAATCAACTATGAAGGGTTTAAATCTTCTGCCGACAGCGACGACTTTAATGAATTGAATTTCTGAAAATAAAGCTGGGTGAAGAAATATTAAAAGTGCAGTTAACAAAGTGTAAAAAGCATCTATTTGTTTTTGCAGATGGGTGACAAGAACGACCTACGTATTAAAGGGAACGTATTAAACAGCCAGAAAAGGGCTTGCGGCAAACTGTTGTTAACTGCTTGAAACTAGGGTGCCTAAGGAATCAATGAGAGTGAAAGTGTTGTCAACGTAACGTAACCAAAAAAGGGATGAAATTTTGCTAAAAAGAGCACTTTCATAATAGTACATATAAATGTCACTCAGTACGAGTCATAAGAGGCTCACCATGTCTAAACCAGATTGTTTGTAAAAATGACTCTGAAACTAATCATAATTTGAGAAATACAAATACGAGCAAGAGCAATCAATTCATTAATTTCGGCACAAGGTAGTGAGATGTTTTAAATAAAAAGATCTCGCTAAATTTGCTAAATCGATGGAATGTTTTATTGTATAGATGTTAATTGATACCAAGGGGGAAAAATATCTGTAAACAATTTAACTAAACGGTGAGAAACGATTCTAATATTAGAAACAATCGCTCGGAAAGTAACGTTTAGTTTATGAACCAAAAAGGAAATGCGCAAAACCTCACGCAATTGGTAGGGTGGGATGAGTTTATTCTTGGTAGAATCAGAAAGCAGTACACTGTAATTCTCTAAAGATTTAGTTCTACAGAGCTCTTGTTTGGGGGATCTGTAGGTAAAGATAGAATAAAGCATGCCTTTCGGCAAGTCTGACCGTCGTACCTAAGCTCTCGAGAGCTTATATCGCGCGCGCCAGGTGGGCCTAGTTTAACCAGGACACCACACAGATACGAGCTACGGCTAAGGAGGAGCTCCGACCATTCCCTCCGATCATTCCCTTTGCCCCCTAAACAACAACGGACGTCTGGTCTTTCCACAGCAAAACTCCCAAATACTTAAGGATTTTACCGTATAGTTCGAGATTCACAACACCGAGTCCCCCAAGAACTCCGGGTGGACCGGACGCTTATAGGAGCGCCGGGCCCAAAGCTTTAATCCCGAGTTTCTCGGACGCGCTTTTACTCTACCAACCAACGCCTCCGGACGTGCAAATTTACAGAGGTAGTCACTAGCCTTTCAGCTGTAGATCAAAACGAAGGTGTCGTTTGCAAGCCCAGAAGGTTGCGGTTATTCCCTCCCTGAGCACATAGACACATCTTTGCTTAGGCATCAGCATGTAGGCTCCAAGGCTAGACCACTCGACCCCAAGCGTACGAACTTTACTAGGTAAAGCTATATAAGACTTTCTTTTAGAATATTTTTATTACGGCTATGAATATAATTCTGTTTTCACGAATGAAAATCGGACCGCCCCTTGTCTTCCTTAATGATCACAATGTCATTTCTTGACTTCAAATCCTCCACAGTTGCGTTTTCTTGAAAGGTGATATCGGATTTAATGCAACTAGAAATAAAATCAACATCGGACAGAATAAAATGATGTATAGATTGTTTTAGATTTTCGGTAAGATGACTGTATTTAAAAAAAATGGAAGCAATTAAATGTGGAAAAGTTTGTTTAACACGGAAAAATTATTATTAAGTTTAAGAACATCTGATTCAAAAGTTTTGTCTAAAATTATACAAATTCACATTTACTTCCTGATTAACTGAAAGTAAGTTATTAGAATAGAGGGATTTAGAAGTTAATACAAGCTGATTTAATTTATTCATCAGAGTTCAATCACAAAAAATTAGGGCAATTGTGAACCAAATACGAATGCTATGTGTATAAGTCCCTCTCAACATTGGCAATATCAGAACGTATTTGTTTTTTATAATTAAAATTTTAATAGCGTTATAAACGTTGGTTTTGTGGACGTCCTCCTTTCAGACTGTTAGAAATCGTTGTTAGGCCAAGTATATCTTCAAGTAAGCTCATCCTATTGCTCGAATTGACCTTCTACCCCTTGTTTTTGCATGGTTTCTTGTTTCATCCTTCTTTCCCATTGGTTCTTGTGACCCATGCGAGAACTTCTCAGCTTGTTTTGACCATAATCTTTCACCGTTTAATTCATACTGATGAAGAAGACATACTTATATGCTGTCGAAACTTGGGTATATGATTTTTTTACACTTTATTGACGTATAAAACCTCTTTGTAAAGTTTCATTAACACATGCATGTTCAAAAGTTAAAATACCTAACCTTGATGATGGTATGATGATAGTGGATGATGGAAAAATATTTATTCAGGTTAGTTGAAACTTTCACATATAATGAGGTATTCGCAATAGCGTAGCCAGATTTTTCTTTCTTGTGAAGATCCAAAACATAGGTTTTAATGGGCAAAAAAATCATCAGTAAATGGCACTGAAACGTTATTAAAAAAATGTCACAGTTCAAAACACATCTTTTTAACATATTTTATATAATTAAATAATGTTTAATAAATTATATGAATTAATTAATAATTAGTTTTGTTTACATTTAGTTATTCCCCCTCCTCTTTATCCGGCGTTTATGAATTATATGCTGATAATTCAATATGTTTCTGAACATGAAACATGTTTCTCAACTGAACACATTTTAATGAGAAGGGGTTAAAATTTCAAGTGCATAAAGTACATTATATAATTTTGCGCTAGGATGATAGAATAGCAAGAGTCGATATAAATGACGTCGCTTGAAGCCCTTCCTATGCCCCCTAGCATCCGCCATATTTTGCACGCCTCGTCTAGCACTGGAGACTGCTAGCTCAGGGACTGCTATCGGTCAAAGTCAAATATGGCAGACGCAGGTGAGGGGGGGGGGAACTCGTTTGCCGGCTTCAAATCTTTCCATTGGGAAAAATTAATATGACTCCTCGTATTCTATCCACCTAGATGTTATGCTCTCTTGGTTTTTGATGTAAATAATGCCTGTCATGATATATTTGTGTAATAATTATTGTAACTGTAACCGTGTTAACTGTAATCATGTTAACTGTAACCATGTAACTGTATAACACCAGACCGGACTCGTACTGTATCTGTTGATGATCGGTTCTACAATGTGAATGTCATGTATGCTGCATCGTTGTTTCTACTTAAATAATATCTATTAATTTAATAACTATGAAGTTGTATTTATTGTGTCCTAAAATACACGATATTGAAAGCTGCAACTGACATGGCGTCAGGATTGAAGAGATGATAAAAGATTATCATCACGTTGAAATGGACCACGGTTTTCATTGAAGTTGAATTACCGGCAGCTATGGATGCTTTTCGACCGCCTTTCCACCTAAAGTATTCCACAGGAAATGTGAAAGAAAAGTAGAAGAAATGGAGGCAAGAGCTAGAAAATTATTTATTTGCCACCGAGAAAGATGCTCGTACAGACAAAGTGAGAATAGCAATTGTGTTGAATCTCCTTGGAAGTGAAGGACTAGAAATTTTCAATACATTCCGGTTTGATCCACCTGAAGATAAAGAAAAATACACTGAAGTGCTAAAGAAATTTGAAGAATACTGCTTACCTCGTCAAAACGTTGTTTATGAAAGATACAAATTTTTCTCCCCTGTGTCCAACAAGAAGGTCAAAACATCAAAAGTTACGTGACTCAACTGAAAACATTAGCGTAACATGCGAGTTCGCTGACCAAGAAGATGGGTTAATTCGTGATAGGATTGTTTTCGGAATTCGTGATAACGGACTGAAAGAATGTTTGCTTCGCGAATCGTCACTTCAAGTAGGAAAAGCAGTAGAAATTGTGCGCTCAGCAGAAACGAGTTGAGAGCAAATCAGAAATATGAAAGATGAAAACGAAGTACACAGTTTCAAGAAGCAGTGGAAAAGTATAAAGCAGAAGCAACTGTCGTTAGAATATGAGTGAAAGAAGTGCGAAAGAACACACAAGCCTCGGGAATGTCCAGCATTTAGGGAAAATTGTTCAAAAAGTAAACAGAAGAATTAAAAAGGTTAAAAGCTTGTTCTGAATTAAATTTAATACAACAAATAAATGAAGTAAATGGCAATAATTTAAGTAAAGATGAGTTGATAGCATAAAATCAAGATGTATTCGCTGGTACTGGAGAATTTCCAGATGAACCGTACCATATTACATTAAGAGATAATGCCATACCAGTTATTCACCCTCGTAGGCGTGTTCCTCAGGTGTTACAGCCAAAATTAAAAGATACATTAAATAAATTAGAGAAAGAAGGAATTGTATCCAAAATAAATAAACCAACTGACTGGGTGCAATTTTTAGTTATTGTAGAAAAACCTAATGGGAGTCTTAAATTGCGTTTGGATCCAAGGGATCTTAATAAAGTAATAAAAAGGGAACATTGTCAAATTCCTTCTGCAGATGATATAATAAGTAGATTAGGAGGTAAAAAATATTTTCTGTAGTCGATTTAAAAGATGGATTTTGGCATGCTCCATTGGATGAAATTTGTAGTGAAATTTGTACATTTAACACTCCATTTGGCAGATATAAATTTAACAAAATGTCATTTGGAATTTCGTCAGCTCCTGAAATATTTCAAAAGAGAAATCAGAAGCTTTTTGGGGATATTGAGGGTGTTGAGGTATACTTTGATGATATCATTATTGCAGGATCTGATGATGCTACACGTGATGTAATTATGTCAAAGGTTCTTGAAAGAGCTAGGTCATTAAATATTAAATTTAATCCTGATAAATTACAATATAGAGTACCAGAAGTAAAATATGTAGCTCAAATTATTTCTGAATCTGGTATTAAAGCTGATCCGAATCACATCAGAGCAATTGTTGGCATGCCAACACCAAAGTCAAAAACTGAAGTTAGGAGACTGCTAGGCATGATAAATTTCCTATCAAAATTTATACCCAACGTGTCAAAAATTACTGCCCCATTAAGAGAGATTATTCTTGAAAATGTAGAACTTAGTTGGGAGACGGAACAGGAAGAATCATTCAGCAAAATTAAAGAACTGTTAACCAGAGCCCCAGTTTTGAAAGTATTCAGTTCAAAAGATGAAATAATAATTCAGTGTGACCGTTCAAAAGATGGCTTGGGAGCATGTTTAATTCAAAAAGGCAAACCTGTATCTTTTGTGTCACGTAGCTTAACTAACAGTGAAAAAAATTATGTGCAAACAGAGAAGGAATTGTGAGCCATAGTTTTTTCTTTTGAAAAAATCATAATTTTGCTAATGGTCGGAAAGTCACAGTTCAAAGTGATCACAAACTTCTAATGTTAATTGTTAAAAAACCTATGCATACAATATCTTCTAGAATGCAAAGAATGCTTCTAAAGTTGATCAAGTATGAGTTTGAAGTAAATTATCTACCAGGTAAACAAATGTTTCTAGCTGATACTTTTCGCGTGCTTTCCCTACAAATGTAACTGTCAAATACGATCCTGAGATGCTAAACATTGTCCATACCATTGCTAAATACTTACCTATGAGTGAATATAGAATCGCCCAATTTAAGAAAGAAACTGAATCCGACACATAATTGAAAATTATCTTAAATTACATCAAGGAAGGTTGGCCTAAATCATACAAAATTCTTGAAAACAGGGTGAAAACATATTATAAAATTAAAAATGATCTTCATAGTAATAATGGGTTGTTATTTCTTAATGAAAAGATAGTTGTTTCTCATAGTTTAAGAAAAAGTATGTTAGATTTAATTCATGAAGCACACTTTGGGATAGAAAAGTGCAAGAAAAGTGCTAGGGATTTAATGTATTGGCCAGGAATGGATTCAGATATAGAGAAAGTTGTCTTAAATTGTGAAATATGCGAAAAATTTAAAAGGGCAAATAGCAAAGAACCTATGAAACCTCATACATTTCCATATAGACTATTTGAAAAGGTAGGGGTTGATTTAATGGAGTTTGATAATGTCAATTATTTAATTCTTATGTATAGGGTGTCCATAATTAAACGACCCTACTTTAAAGTTGTCTACAGACGAAAATATTGGTCAGAAAGTGGTGAAATTTTGTGAAGGACATAATGAAGGAATGGGAATTTGTTTAAGCGAAAAAAAGTTCAAAATTTCGCCACCAGAGGGCGTTTTTTAATGAATTACACATTTAGCATACATTTACGATAGTTTACATACTTTATTGCAACAATGCAACAAAACATGTTCCACATGACTGCCATCATTTTCAGCAACCATCTGGAATCGTAAGATAGCATGTTCCACAGTTGACCGTAGTGTGTTATGGGAAATGCTAAAAAATGTCGCGACAAAAGTTTTGTTCAACATGTTTTGTTGTAATAAAATTTGTAACCTATCGTAAATGTGTGCTAAATGTGTAATTCCTTAAAAAAGTCCCCTGGTGGCAAAATTTTGAACTAAATTTTTTTTTCTCTCAAACAAATTCCCATTCCTTCATTATGTCCTTCACAAAATTTTACAACTTTCTGACCAATAATTTCGTCTGTAGACAACTTTAAAGTAGGGTCGTTTAATTATGGACACCCTGTATTATTACTCAAAATGGATAGAAGTTTGCGAGCATGAAAATAAGTCAGCTGCTGATGTATAAAAATTTCAAAGAGGGGCAGTGTGAATTTAGGGGGCACGAAAGGGATATGAAGGAATTCATGAGTTATTGTAAGTATATTTTATTTTATAAATAGTCTGTGGACATATGCATCGATATTGTTATCCATATTTCTACAGACTGCCCCCTCCTTACCAAATAATATTTAAGGATGGATAATAGTAAATTTATCTTATTCTTATTTAATTGATATAGCTTATTTTTTTTTTTACAAGTAACAGTGATTTCAAAGGGCTCACGAAGGCTATGCCCTCATCCTTGAACCACTTTTTCAGCTTAAATAAACTTTTTGAGATATAGTTTAGGAGGATATATATATTTCTTTACATTTCTAGCTAGATTTCATAAAATAATAATAAACATATATGAAATAATAAGCCATATCAGTTAAAATTAGAGTAAGATAAATTTGATATGTTTGTGGTAATCTAACAGATGAGAAATATATATATAAATTATGCAATGTAGTGAAAACAGAAAGCATATTTTATAAACGTTACATTTGCAGTTATGTACATTTTGTTATGACAATTTTCAACTTTTATGTTGCTTCTTGTTTGTGCGCCACCACGGACGCATTTATATTTTACATAATAATTTTTAACTACCTCCGGAACTTTTTCTGTCAATTTTGGACATCGCTTACGAGCGGATTTCAACGTGCGCAAATCCAAAATAATGAGCGATCCAATAGAGCTGCAGTTTTATCTCAAAATGTAAAAAAAGCAGAGGATAAATCTCTCATGTGGATTTCAGCCATTTTAAGAAAGGTCAGAACGATAAAACACAGTGAGCTCCAACAAGAAAATCAATATAGCTGAATGCATACGAGAGTAAGGTAATAGCTGCCAGCGAAATCAGTCAATCATATTTTCGAGATTCAATCCCCAAAAGAATTTCCGGCAGTCACTACGGCAGTTTTTTACCGCGCATGCGCACCAAAGTGCCGGAAGAATAATATTCTTACGGCTGCCGTGAGAATAGACACTCCGAAAAAAAAAACAGTAATAGGAGTGAAAATTATTAAAATATTGCTTCCCACCTTGTACAATAAGTTTTTTCGAAGATATATATACCAACAGAGACATACCTGTTGCCACTCGGGTGTAGTGTTTATTATCCACTATAGTTAATAACTAAAAAGGAATTTGCGTCATATGATGATAACATATCTAATCGATAGGTTTTGTTTCTTCTTTTGGATTTGGCTCATTTGTCTCATTTTGCATCAAAATATGTATTAGATTCTAATTCTGTCCATAAAAATTTGGAATCATAAAAAATCTAATTTTTGAGTTCCTGAATATTTGTTTTATTTGATTTGATAGGCAATAGCAGTTCTGAGCTTGTTAAGAATGTGATTGCAGGCGACCTTCGTAATAATAATTGATATAATGACTGTCCACAAGGCCAAGGAGTCAAGAAAATGAATGGGCTTTTCATAGATCAAACAAACAATCTATCATAATTTTTTGTTTTAAAGAGCTTAGAATTGAATGAAAAAATTATTTTAATTTTAGCTGGAGGCAAACAACGCTAAGTCAATTTGGTACTGCCACTTTTTTATGATGCTTAAAAGCAAATAATATCAAGTACGGTTAGACCTTTTTGAATTAAGCAATATCTATAACATTTTGGTCAGAAGTACTTAAAATATGGTTCATGGACCACTTATGGGTTCCTAAAAATCTTCTAACTGGTCTGTGGGCTTCAATAAAAGAAATTAGCTCATTTATGTCTATTGTAAGTGAGATTTAGTTAAATTGTATCGTTTTTTTAAAAGAAAATCTATGCTATAAATGAGAATAGTATTAATTGTATTTTTTTTTATGAAGAATAGACATTCATATAGTACATTCATATAGTATATAGACATTCATATAGTACATTCGCATTGCAGCTCTTGGATATTTAAAAAATTGCATTAACTACATTGTCCAACTGGAGCGCCATTTGGGGAAGGCTAGGGGTTGCAGTTATTCCTCCCCATGAAATTTAATATTTCAGAATATATCAGTCATCACATATCAGACTCAACAAAAATTCACAAATAGCACAAAAGCTAAAGTAACTTGTCAGATTTGATTAAAATAAAAATATTATCATTAAATAAACACCTTAAACGCAGAAATTATCAATTATCAATAATATTTGCTGAAGCTTTGGTATTGCAACATTCTTAAAATGAGACAAATTTATCAATTATAAGAATTTTGGCTACTTTTAAATATAATGAGAATAAAACCATGGCCGGCAGCACCGATTACTTCTAATTGGGCCCCAGCTAAAGTATAATCTACTCTCGGCTTTTTAAGCACACACCAACAAATTGCAATATATCATATGTATAATATCAAATTTCCTGTTTTGCAGAAAACAGCAATGGTTTGTGTAATAAAATTAATTATGTAATAAGTATGTAATTATGTAATAATTGTGTAATAAAATTACACAACGCAAGCTTTTGTGATATTACTAAACAACTAGTTTTATTGTTATTTTCTAAAGTGAATTGTTTCCACGGGTCGGAAAACTACTTTTTTATTGTAGCGAACTGCAACTACACCTACTTTATCGAAAATGTAGTTAACTACAACTACAACTACTTGTTTTAAAAAGTAAAATGTTGTAGTAAAATAATAGCAAAGTGTAAATAACTAGATTGATGTATTACAAACAACTTTTCAAAAGTAGTCACTACTTCGATACTTTCAGATTTTGTCAAAGGGTTCAATTTACACAAAAAATTGAAGATACTCAATAAATAACTAAGCGATCCCTCGTTATATAGCATTTGTGGTGATATAATTAAATAAACGTGCAATGACCGAGGGCATTAAAAAGTTACGAAAGATAACATACAAGAAAATGTTTTGTGTTTGTCTCCAAAATGGTAGATTATACACACATTACAAATTTCGTAGCAAAAATAAGAGAGATATTATAATCTTGAAAATTTCAGAAAAACAACTCTAAATGCAAACAATAAATAAATCTGTAAATAAAGCAATTCCGAATAATAAAAAACCCGGCGTTAAAACATAAACACTTAATAACGAGTAAATAGACAAGTGTTGGCAGCAAAAAAAATTAATTCCTTTTGTGGGTTAGTACTTAATTTTAGCAGCAAGTGTCAATGGAAAAAAAGGCATGACTTCATGCGATGCGTTGCTATAAACTGCAGCTGAGATTTGCCACTGACATTCGCAAATTGTTGAGAAGAACAGATTTTGCACAAAAGAAGAAAGTTTTGGCCAAATAATTTGCAGAATGGCCATTTTCCCCCTGAAATTGCGTTAAAAGAACATCGGTTCTCGCTACAAACTACTAATATTTTGTATGTAATATTTTTATGTTGGCTGGTGACCTAAGGGGGCATAGAAGTGCTTAATGTTGAGTACCACTGCTTCCGAATAGCAATTTTTGCAGAATTATTTAATTAAATAAGACAAATATTACTATTCGAAAATAGTGGTTCCGAAAAATAAGCACTTCTACGCACCCTTGACCAAAATCGTTCCCAATCGGGCACCGCCCTTCTAAGAATAAAACTATATTAATTGCTTCTCAAATGTGCACAACAAGATCAAAGGATAGTAATACGCGGCCGCGCATGCGCGGTAGCGTTTGGTGTTATTAGGGGGCAATCTCTATATATATATATATATTAAATGTAAAAAATCTATTAGAGATTTCAATTAAAAAAATAAATGGTTTTTCAGATATATTCTCTATCCCGGGAAGCCCGGGTTGGATGCCCTAGTTTAGTTAATAGTAATAGATGAGGCTTAGTTAAATAATATTTTAAATAGAGCCGGAAAAACCATGAAAAGCATACGTGAATGTAGATAATGATTTGGCTGTTTTCTCTACTTTTTATACGGTAAAGCCAGGAGAGATGACGCGGTCGGAGAGATTGCGCACAAAGAGGTTCGGGGGGAAGGAGTAGATTCAGCGCACAACGACTCAGGTAGTTGTACAACAGCAGTAGAGCAGTGTCTACTTGAATGTGCACGTCGATTGTTTCGAGCGTCTAGGATAAAACCAGTGGCTGAGAGGTTGTGCTCTCGAAGCTGGTAGACGGGAGGTGCTGGGTTCGATCCCAATCGCGCCCGTCGGCCTAATCGTTCGGAGTTTTCGTGGTTTTCTTCGAGCCGTGGATTTATCCATGCGTAAATACGGATTAGGTTCCCTTAGAAAGACCCCCACGAAGGGCACTCCCCCCGGGCCTATATCCCTAGTGTAGATAATTGGCCGTCAATAATCAACCCAATCCTAGGATAAAACATTATATTTTGTTTTGTTTTCCGAAAGTAAGTGCTTGAATTTTCATAACTATTCGTCAGAATTTCTATATAGTATCAGTATTACAAAATATTTTAAACTTAAACGATTTTCCATAAGCTACTAACATAGACTAACGCTGCGAACACCACTGGTTCATTTTAGAAGTGGCCATATTTAAATAAAAGGCTGCATAATCTCCCCTACCGAAATTGGAGAGTTTGCGCATCTGCTACTTAGGAGAGATGGCGCATTGTTTCCCATTAGTTTTCATGCTAGGAGAGATTATGCAGCTTAATGGTAAATTTGCATATATTACAAATTACATGTAAAACATGTGAATGAATCAATTTTGAAATAATTTTTGAAAAACACATAATTATCGAAACCATATTTGGCAGTAAATTCGTTTGTTAAAAAAATACTGCGCAATGAGGATGGGTGAACTGAATGTCTGGAATTGTACCATTAGGTTGAAATATTCACTCTTAATACTATAATATTTATTCACAAAACCCTTACAACAATGCCATTTAAGTGTAATTGTTATTGTTAACGATTAAATTGTAGTTATTATTCATAACAATCTCTCCTACCCATGTGTGCAATCACACCAACCCTGTAAGGACGGATTGCGCAAAATAGCTTTCTTGGTTTTATTACAACTGTTCTATTAAATTGCAACATAACAACAAAATAGCAATGGAAATGCATAAAAAACAAATAAAGTAAAAATTAGTCATGCATAGTTTAGCAAAAAATTAATATTTATATGTATTTTTATTATTCTGCTGAATTTTGCGCAGACTATCCTAGCTTTACCTTATAGAAGAACTGATAGAAAGCAAGGTCAATGAGAATAAAAGTGATGACGAAAATGAAGCGGAAGACAATATGGAATTATCACAAATTTGCAGCATAAAATCATATTCTGATTATTCAGAGAAATTAAAAATTTTGCACTCAATCAAAAAGATAACGAATTGTACAACAAATCTGTGGAAATAATTATGCATTTAGATAAAGAGATATTCTTTAAAAAACAAAACAATTACGAATAAGTGATTTCATTAGTGTAAAATAATAGTTTATGTATTTTTTAACTGTAAAAATAAAATAATTTTGGTCAGCTATTTTGATTTTAATGTAATGTAATTTTGAACTTTAAAAATGTGGAACCTCTGAATAACGGCAACCTCCGAAGTACGGTGACTTTATCATGCTCCCAGTGGTTGCCGCTCTTCAGAAGTTTTACTGTACCAAAATCAGTTCACTTCTTTTGAAATTATGCATTATTATACACAGTTAGCAATAGACATTTTTGAAATTCATAAATCAGTATAGAGCGCTTTTCTGTAAAATGTTTATTGAAGTCACAATAATAGCAATGTATATATATATATATTAAAATGAAATCCCATGTGCAAAAATCAAAGGAAAAGACAATACAAAAATAAAACACAGTAAATGGAAGAAGCAAATATGAGAAATTATGAATATCTTATGGATTCTTCAGAGGAGCTTCATAAGAATAATTCACAGTGAAGATATCTTATTTCGTCGAATATTGTCAGCATTAAGCCTGTTTCGCTACCTACTGGAAAAAATCAGAATTGCAATATTAAAAATCTCATACGCAAGGAAATCGTAGCATTTTTTCCTCTAAATGACTTGTTAGTATTATCTATGACACTCGCTAGCTCTTTTGGAACAATGAAGGAATAAAGGATAGCAGACTCTTAACCTTCGGGCCTGGATTTAAAAGGATACGATATTGTATCTTAAAAATGAATAAAAGTCAGGTCCCTTTTATGAACTTGTCCGTGTGTCTACATGATTTCCATCTAGCCATGACTTACAATCTAAAATGAAACCAAATGGTGAAAGGAATTAAAGTAACGACCAGCGATATATCTCACTATGAACTAAATCGGAAAGATGTCTAAGAAAAAGTAAGGAGGCCCATTTCATTACATATATGAACGTATATGTATGTGTGTGTATTATTTCAAAGGTATGTTATGTATATACATAATAGGTTCAATATTGTTTGTATTGGCTATATGTTGGCCAATGTTGATGTGAAATATTGCCACAACATTTGGGAACAGTGTTGAATTCAGACACTTTTCTCCGGGAGGGATTTCTGTGGCTCCAGGGGGGGACATTGTTGAGTTTCGGGGAGGGTAATGCACTTTTTAACTATTAAAAGCATAAAATCTCAAATTTTCCGGGGGACACAATTTAATGCTCCGAGGGGGAATGTCCTCCCCCCCCCAGGGCCACCCCCTGAATTCAATACTATTTGGGAATTTACATTTTGCCGATATTGCATTTTTTGCCATTTCATTGCTACTGTTTCTAATGTAAATCCAATATTTCCGCAATATTGTTATTTCTATGGAAATATTTCCAATATTAAAGCCGATTTCTGTAATAATGGCATTTCATTGCAAATATTTTCAATTTAAAACTAATAGTTAATAAGAATAGTTCATTTCATAGGAAGTATTTCCGATAAATATCAATATTGGATTCCAGCATAATCAATGTTGGTTTGCATCTAGGCTCTAGGGCATATTGTGAATCTAAAGTGGAATCTATAAAGCTTCATTAAAATTGTTGTTTGAAAAAGGGGATGTTAAATTGGATTAAAAGATTAAATTAACATGTAACATCTGGTAGGCACTGTCCTGTACAGGGTGTACCAAAAATATTGAAACGCACTTTAATTTTTTGCCTGGTTTTGTTAAGGTAGGCAATGTAAATTGCAAAAATGTTCAAAATAAGATAGGAAAAATATTTTGTTAATGAAATTGTCTGTCCATTTTCAAAAAGTTACATTTTAAAACTTTTATCCGACTCCCGGAGATAAAACTGGTAGAATTTTTTTTCCTTCTGCTGCAACAAGATTATTACAAAAAGCTGCACAACTCTTTAAAATTGAATTAGTTATGCTTAATTAAAAATTGACCATTGTGAAAGGGCACCATATATCAAATTAGAAATGTAAAGCTGTGAGCTATTGTAAGAAAGGGGATGTACGGACGATAATATGTATGCAGTTGAATGTAAGCAAAAGTTAATCAATGCTTGCAACAATATTAGTACAAAAGAACTCCAAAATATTTACAAAATCATTAGTAGAATTCAGTTATGTATTGAAGTTGAGAAAAACACTTTAAGAATACTTTCTGAATTGCATTTTTAAAATTTTGTTTCACGAATTTAAAGCTACATTTGTCTTTTTTCATGATCTCTGCCTGGGTAATGGTTTATTTAAATATATTTGTGATGCATTTTTTTAGTTATTAACATAACTTTTGATCTAAAGAGCGTCATAATAAATTTGTATATGGTCCCTATTTTCACGGATTAAATATTTTAAGCAGTATACAAAAGCAGTATAAGTCAGCTTTTTCCTTCATTATAATTCGGTTAATTTTAAAAATACATGTATGCAATTTTTGTAATGATCCTGTTGCAGCAAAAGAAAGAATTTTTCTAATTAATCAATTTTTCATTAACATAAGATTATTTTCTACCTTATTTTGAGAACTTTTGAAATTTACATGGATTTCAAAAGGTAAATCATTAAAGCATGTTTCAACCTTTTTGGGACACCTTGTATAAATACCTCTTTTCCATTGTATATCGCATTTTGTTGCAGATAAATTTTAATCTGCAAATGATTGTAAAATTTTATTCCTGACTATGCAAATATGATTTATTAGGAGTATTCTTTTGTGGTATATGATATTCCTAATAAGTATGATTTATTAGGAGTAATATTTTGTGGTATATGATATTCCCAATAAGTATGATTTATTAGGAGTAATATTTTATTGTATATGATATTCAGTAACAAGTGTGAATTATCAGGATTACTATTTTGTGATATATGATATATTCCTAATAAGTATGATTTGTTCGGAGTAATATTTTGTGGTATATGATAGCTAAATTTATGTCATTAATTTCGTATAGTAATTTTGTTTTATAATAAATATTGATTGTCCTACAAATTTATAAGTCCAGCTATATAAATATCAGATTAAAACTTCAGACATAAACGTACAGACATAAACGTTTATAAAAATTCATTAGCTTACAGGCTATCAAAGCCTGAGAGCTAATGTGCTCGCCGGTTCTGTATGTATGTACGTACGTATGTATGTATGTAATGCGATAACTCTTGATAGAAATATCCGTTTGGCTTCAAATTTTATATATAGGTTCATTGTGATAAGGCGCTTCCCTGGTTAGTGTTTGGGGGTTCATTGGTTAATTATAAAGGGGAGTAACGGGGAGCTAACCTCCCCCCTTAATTTAGATAAATGGTTTTTTCATGCAGAATTATCCAATTTGCTTCAAAGTTTGTATATAGGTTCATTGTGATAAGGCGCTTCCCTGATTAGTTTTGGGGTTTCACTAGTTAAGTATAAAAGGGGGAACTGGGGGCTAATCCCCCCTTAATTCAGATAAATGGGTTTTTCATGCAGAATTTTTCAATTTGCCTCAAATTTTGTATGTAGGTTCATTGTGATAAGGCGCTTTTCTGATTAGATTTGGGGGTTCATTGGTTAATTATAAAGGGGGGAACGGGGGCTAATCCCCCCTTAATTTATTGTTGATTTCTTTATTTTTTGATGGGCATTATTCTTTGAAATAAGAGTATAATATACAATTATTGTGAATAGCCTGCTATCAGTTTAACTGAGAACTTTTCTTTTTATTTTGTGTATACCCTCTTTAAAATATTTACAAATGTGTTGAGATCTGCAATTTTTACTCTTCTTAAAAACGTAAAATATTGTGCCTGTTGTTAAGGTACAAATTTCCAGAGAAGACAGTGGTTATGCATAGTATATGCGCAAAAACATATTCATACATGTATTAGATTTAAGTTTCTTTTTTTTTATGAAGACATTACTGTTATTAACTCGCATATGCCCAAAATTCTTGGAATTTTGGAATACATCTTAGATATTAATAAACACTCATGAGTATGTATTAAAAGCATTTTATTTTTAAACCAAAACAATATTTCAATACTATGTCAGCACCATATGGATGGAATAATACTATACCAACATTAATAAAACTGTACCAACATCACATGGATGGAATAACTATATGCCAACACCACTCAAACTGTACCAACTTCACATGGATGGAATAACCCTTACATGATAATGCAACAAAAACAAGGATTGAAGGGCAAAGGTGAAAACTGTCGTTGAGCTATTCCAATTCTTCTATATCCTGCTCGGACTTCGTTTGTAATATCCTAGAATGAAAACAAGTAAGACAAATCATCATTTTGCATAAATCATGGTTCTGTAAAATGATTGTGTAATTGATAGAGTCCATTTTTTAAACTTTTATGTCCAGGTGGCACTTTAAAGTACCACTAAAAATAAATACATAAAATTCATTTAACACATTGATTGACAGTAATACAATTTAGGATGCGTTCTACGACTGTACATTATCATGTACCATAAACATTATTCGTTGTACAAAGCAAAAATATTTTTTTAAATGGATAATTTCTTTTCCGATTATATAACTGTTCAGCTTTATTGATGTTCCAAGGCATGGAGTGGAAAATTTCAGGTCTGAAAATTTTCTATATTTTCTATTGTTTCATTATATTTGTACAATTTGCAAATGAAAGAGGACACCCCATACTAACGTTGCCATAAATCATAATATGACAATGTGATTGCTACCAATCGATTAGTAAAAACGTCTACTAATTAATGTTATACATAAAATTTTCTTAGGGATTGGTCTAGATATAAAAATTGTACTAAACTCCAAACTTTTCAATATTAACACTTACTTTTGACACCCTATTTGGATTCTTTGGTAAATTTTACTTTAGAATACCAAACGGCTAGTCATTCGGTCAAGTAGTTTAGGAATTATGCAGGTTTAAAGTGTGGAACTCCTATTGTTAAATTCATTTTTAATCGTTGCAAAAGAGATTGCAATGCTGGTAGTTTTTAAAGCACAACTAAAAAACTACTTGACGGAAAGAGCTGCAATTTTGGTTTCGCACATTAATAAAAGGAATGCGGTTTCAAACATTTAGCCTTATATAGTAAATTTTGTACTCCTTGATTTCTGAATTTTTAGCGATTTTTATCGGGATGTTTAACATTTTTTACAATCTTTCGCGTTCTAAGGCACTTTTTTGACATTCTTAAAAAAATTCCTGTCACAATGATTTAGCTTACGATAGAAAATTTTGCCCTCTGCGATTATTGAATTTTTAGCTATTTTTAATGCGATTTTTATCGTTTTATAGCGTTTTGCGGCGTTCTTTTGACATTTCTGAAATAATTACAATATTTTTGCTCTAAATAGTAAATTTTGTGTAATTTTCAATAAAGTTTTTCCGGAATTCGTACAGCGATTTTTGTATTTTTCACAAATTTTTAATGGGATTTTTATTTTTTTTTCGCATTTTGCGGCAATTTTTTCACATTAGTAGAAGGAATCTGTTTTCAAACTTTTAGTCTAATATAATACATTTAGTCTTCTGTGATATTCAATGCGTTTTTTTTAGCGTTTTTTCGCGTTTCGCGTCGATTTTTGACATTCGTGAAAGAATTCTTGTTACAATGGTTTAGAGAGATAAAAGAGGACCACATTTATAATATTGTGCTAAAAGATTAAAACCGGATTATTTTTACTAATGTGGCAAATCGAAACTTTAAATAAAACCGCTAAAAATCCCATAAAAACTTGCTAAAAACTTATTCGGAATTCCTACAGCGAGTTTTTTTGCGTTCCGTGTCGATTTTTTTATATTCGTAAAAGAAATCTTGTTTTAATATTTTAGCCCAATATAGTAAATTTTGTCCTCTGCGACTTTTGAAATAAATTTTCGCGACTTTTAGGGGTTTTTCGTGATTAGCTGAGATTTTTCCACATTAATAAATAGAATCCGGTTGCACACTTCTAGCCCAATATAGTAAATTTTGTTCTATTTTCAATAAAATGTATCCGGAATTTGTGCAGAGATTTTTAGATGTTTTTCACGTTTCGTCTTATTTTTTGTCAGGAAACGCAGGGCGGATCAGCTAGTAAGGTAATATTTTTACGGACAGTTATTTCATAAAGATATAACTATTATGGCGAGGTTTTAAAATATAAACAAATAAATGATTTTAAAATTTGCAAAATTCAGAAATCTGTTAATTCCTTGTTCACAAGCTGTGCATATTTTTGAGAATCCCATATGTTTTTGTAAAGTTATATTTAAGTCATTAAACATACTCATTTAAAAATATGTTTAGGAACATTGCAATTATATAACTTGAGCAATAAATTATTTAAATTTAAATTATTTTTATTTAATTACTTTTCTGAGATAAATCTAAACTATCCGCGAAACAAAAAAAAAATTATGTATCCGCAGTGATGAAATATAGTTAATTTTAACTGCTACTGTGTTAGATAATAAAATGCCCACAACATTCCCCCGCTATTAATTACTGGATTTAAGAATTGGATACCAACAAACTTTATATGTCAAATTTTGTTTCTTCTCGATCCATAGTTAGAAAAGGAACAAAAGCTGATTTAGTAATTTTTATTATATGAAAATATTTGAAATAATCTAACCATTTGTTTTATTTAATTGTTGCTGTGAAATTACAAAACTGAATTTTTCTTCAGAATGTTACGTTTCTTTTATATGAATATTTTGTGAATATTTATTCAATAAAGTGTTTCATATCATTATTTAGTTTCCTTTTATTTATTTGAGTATAGTTCTTTGTAAATATATATACATAATATATATATTATTAGTTAAAGTAAAAATAAGTCATGTTTGCTCGGATTCCCAGTCATTTAATAGTGAAATTCAATATATTAAAGCAATTGCAGTTGATAGAGGTTACAACCCTTCTATGGTTGATACTGCGCTTTTTAAACTGCAGAATCCTCGCTCCTCAAACTCATCTCAGTCTTCTACTCGTTCAAATATCAATATTGTGTTACCCTTCTTTCCTAAATCAAGCTTTTCCATTGGTAAAATTCTTAGACAATTTGACTTTAAAATAATTTTTTCCCCTACCAACAAACTCACCCTTTCCAAACTCAAAGATCCTATTGAATTATCGAATTCATGGGGTATCTACAATATTAATTGTCAGTGCGGTCTTTCTTACATTGGACAAACCAAACGTAGTCTTAAATTTCGTATTAAAGAACACAAACAATATATTGAAAAACAAGAAATCAAAAAATCCTCTATTGCAAAACATTGCTGGGAGATGAATCACGTTTTCGACTTCAGTTCGGTTAAAATAATATTCAAACCTACATCTGTACACGAACTTAATTTCCTTGAAGCATTCCATATTCATAAAAATCTTGGAAATCTTGTTAATTGTGAATTTGCTATTCCACCATTATCAGACTGCTGGAAATATTACATTAAAACCAATTTTTCTTAACTCTTTAAACTATTTCTCACCATAGCGTTTCCACTGGATTATTTTTTAACACAATTATTTCAAATTGGTAAAGTAATCATACAAGTTGTAAATTTCCAACTGGACGAAAAATGTCCGGGCCAGGATTCGAACCTGGGATCGCTTGGCTGAAGCCGCCACGCTCTACCACTGAGCTATCCCGGTCGAATCTGGAGGGCATAGTTCATCCAGTTAACCTTATTGATCAAAGCATCTGGTCTGATATTTTAATCAGCTCAACAGAAAAGATCGCAGGTAATGGAACTCCAGTAGACGCTGGATACGTGAATACACTGGATTATTTTTTAACACAATTATTTCAAATTGGTAAAGTAATCATACAAGTTGTAAATTTCCAACTGGACGAAAAATTTTTCGAAGACTGGACGAAGATTTTTCGTCCAGTTGGAAATTTACAACTTGTATGATTACTTTACCAATTTGAAATAATTGTGTTAAAAAATAATCCAGTGTATTCACGTATCCAGCGTCTACTGGAGTTCCATTACCTGCGATCTTTTCTGTTGAGCTGATTAAAATATCAGACCAGATGCTTTGATCAATAAGGTTAACTGGATGAACTATGCCCTCCAGATTCGACCGGGATAGCTCAGTGGTAGAGCGTGGCGGCTTCAGCCAAGCGATCCCAGGTTCGAATCCTGGCCCGGACATTTTTCGTCCAGTTGGAAATTTACAACTCATAGCGTTTCCATTTCCTATCGAATTTCCTATTGGATGTTGCCTAGAACCCTCCGTTTTCCTATTGGCTAATAAATCTGTCACTTGAATCCTCTATTTTCCTATTGGCTGTTTGCCTGGAACCTTCTGTTTTCCTATTGGTTAATAAACTTGTCACTTGAATCCTCTATCATTTCTATATATATGAGCAAATTTCCATTTTCTTCAGCACTGAGGAGGGTATGCTATATGCTACCGAAACCGGTATGCTGTAGATTCAATTACACTGGTGTTTTAACGTTGTATTTTATTTTTACTTTAATTATATCGCACGAAGCTCCAAATTAATATTTATATTATTAGTGTTTCTTAATTTCATTGAATAAACTAATTTCTCTTATCAATTTAGAGCATTTTTTAAAAGAAATTTTCAGTATTAAGGTTAACTACAGAGAAAAAAGTATTATCTTAAATTCAAATCTGTATTAACATCTAGTGAAGCTGTTTGGTAAGGCAATTTAAATTTTGGAGTAAGTAAATTAAAATTAATAATGGGAAATAAAACTTTGCTATATCTAAAATTTCAAGGATAAAACAAATTATGTGTGCGGAAATATCTGTTTTGGAATTTATGTACATTAATGTATTGAAGTTATAATCTTACTATCCAATAGAGTGTTCTAATTTCACGAGATTTTTCTCTTTCCCTTCTCATATTGCTGCATATTTAAATAATCAATATCACATGAGTTAAAAAAAAAAATCTACACAAAATATCCAACTTTGTCTGAAAAATGGTTAATTGTAAATTGAAAAAAGTATTTTTTTACAAATGAATTCAACTAAATATAAAGAAAAAATATGTAGAAAAATATATGTAGAAAAAAATACATATTGAAAAACAACCGATATTAATTATTCTAATTAAAAAATTATTCTTAATAAACATTCTTGAATTTATATAACTAATAAAAATTTCGCCAGTAAATTTATTGGTGCAATTTAACACTTTTGATAACGTTCATTATAATAGAAATATAATATATTTATAACACAATAGATCAGGCATATCAAACTCGTTTACCGCCGCGGGCAAAATTAAGCATTATATACAAGGCCACGGACCACATAAAAAAAGTGAATAATATTATTACCATTGCACAGAATAAAATTTGTACGTACAAAACACAGCCATGTTAATGAAATATTCAAGCAAAGTTCCAAAGTTAGTATTATACATAGTTTATTTTTTCTTATTTTTCTAAAAAATACTTAAAATTATTTTTTATCAACCAAACCTATAAAATTTATTTAATTTTCTAAATTGCATTTAATTTAAAAATGTATTGTACACGTTGGTCTTTAATCTTGATCTAGCAAAGGTGTGTTATCTTCCGTGTTTCCTTCAAATAAAAAATAAAAATAAGCATATTTTGAATCAGGAAATTTA
The DNA here is from genome assembly GCA_963931845.1 of Maratus michaelseni. NCBI lineage: Eukaryota > Metazoa > Arthropoda > Arachnida > Araneae > Salticidae > Maratus > Maratus michaelseni. The sequence goes on from OZ007586.1 coordinate 101,773,313, forward strand.
TTTAATAAAATGGGGCATATCTTATGCGCTACTTATTCGAATTCGTTTAGTAAATGTATTTTCTGGTTCAAATTATGATTGACTTGAAAAATAACAAAAAGCTTTAAAAGGCTTTAAGGCTACTCAAAGCTGTCCTATAAAAGTTCGCTGCCGAATTTGGCTAAAGTATGCCTAATTGCATATACTATACTTTAAAAAATCAGCCGATTGATGAATAATTACAGAAATTTGAAAACCCCATATATATTTTCGCTCTAATATGGAATCGTAACTGAATTTTGATTAACTGTACTAATAAATTCCGAAGAATAATTTCAACATAAATCGTTACAGGTGTAGTAAATAGATTAAACTGATTTTCATATTTCTTAAAATTAAAAAAATCTGCTTTTGAATTCATTTTTTAATATATTTCCAGTTTATGGAAAAAATTTCCACTCCGGTGATTTTTGTAATAACACCTGGCAACATTTTAAATGATGAAAATTGTTTTATCAAAGTAATAAATTCTATTTGAAAACGCTATTACTATCAAATAACGAGAGAGCATTATGAAATTTGCCTTGAAGTTGAAGTTTGCTCAGGTGCTTTGTAATTTATAATTTAGACTAAGAGAGATTAAAATTTAAAGTAAGGTTTAAAATTTAGAGTTGGATTTATTCAAAGTGGTAAAGAGTTTTAGCATATTTTTTTAATACATACTGGGATGTATGAGAGTATGTCAATAAAATGTGTATATCAATAAAAAATGAAAGAAAGATCACACAGGATTAAAGAAAGATAACGCTCAATTACTAACCTAAGTAATGAAAATAATCAAAGAGCTTAAATCCGAAATCCGTATGTTCAACTAAAGCCCAGGTGAAGAAAGAATCTGGATGACATATTCGGGGGTTTTGTGTCAATTACAAAATTGATAATTTTTGTCACTTTCAAAGCGACTCATTTAAAGTTATTTAATTTTATATTCAGGCAGAGGTATATTTCGAAGTGGACGGTCCCAACTGCCGCATCATGGCAAATAAGTCTTTCTTCTGCAATTCCAAATAAACAGGCTCCCCACGGTCTGTGCCTTCGAAATCTACCTGTGCCTGTAGGCTGAGCCGTCAGGGATTTTTTAAAATACAAGCTGACACTAAAAATAAAGAACTTGGAAAACACAAACAGTTGTGAAACATTTTATAACGAAAGCACGCTGTTCACCGATACACTTACACTGATCCATGGTTACGAAATGGCGCAGTCGTCTGTTGTTCAAAGTCCCAATTTCCAGACTAAAACATTTTAAAAACGGGTGTTTTACTTGAATTTTTGTCAACCGCAAGTTAAGATGTTGTAACATCTACTATCTTGAGACCTACCGTTCATTAAAATGGATGTTAGTAATTCCGCAGGGGATTGTTTTTGAATGCCACTTTTTCAGAATAGTAATATTCGCCTTATTCAATAGAAGAAATTCAGTGGTTAAATAACGCAAATATTACTAATAGGAAATAGGGGTGGGAATCATAATTATGTATGTTATTTTTCCCAGATCTCAGGAGGTTAATGGGTTAAAATGAATGATGTAACATATTTAAATATGGCTTGAATGACAATGGCATCAAATATTTGCTCGAAAGAAATATTATTCGATAAAATGTAATATGTTCTCAAGGATCTGTTCACGTTCTAAGGGTGAATAACTAAAATTAAAAGAATATTAACGAAACACGAATGAGAAAAATACACAAATGTTCAGCTCACTTCATGTATGAGACTTTTAAAATGGAGATAAGTTATTGATAAAATAAAAGCGTAAACATACTTATCTAGCATAAATTATATATATACAGAAAATTAATTTACCTGATTTTCATTCGCTTGACAAACTATTTCTTTGGCAGATTCACACGATTCATTTTCGAAATTATTGAAGTCTGTGTCACTAAATATTGCACTATCACTACTGTGATCAGGAGAAGGATTTACTTGACGCTGTGAGGTAATTTCATTCTTATGTTTGGTGTTATAATCAAGATTTCTCTGTATATTATTTGTAATGCTAGACTTATCTGGTGAACATGAATCTCTTCTGAAACCTAAATTCACTTTTCCATTACTATGTACGCTAGGCTCAATATTATTTTCTCCCACAATTCTTTTAAATTCCCCATCATATGGAAGATTTTCCTGAGTTCTAAGTAATTCAACAGCTAAGGATAATTTGTTCACATAAAGATTTTTATTTTGGAGTTGGTTTAGATAAGATTCGCTTTCATACCGATGAGGTATTAGTTCCACATCTTCTGATCCTGCATCATCATCACTATCAGCTTCGTGGACAATAATTTCATTGCGAGTAAAGCTACTTGGAATATTTTGTTCTGGCCTTAGTACTGGACTTGGTGACCGGGAATTGGATGACTGATCAGTGAGATTTTCATCGTAGGCTAGCTTGTAAATGGATTGATTTGCCTGACTGGCTTTAAGGCTTTGTAATTGTCTAAGTTCCATTTCCATTTCATTATGCAAAGCTTCAGAACTGAGCAAATTATGTGTGTAACTAAATAGAGGTGTTGAAGGCTTTGGTTTAGGACTTTTTTCTTTGTCAGGATATACGTTATCACATAAATCATTCCTACAAGAATTATCCTGCTCTTGCAGTTTTGCATTTGTTGTTTTATTCAAAGAGCTTACAATATCAGGAAGTGAAGATTGTGTCTTAAGGATGCCTTCTTCCCTTGTTTCATTCTTCATGGCATTTTGTTGTATATGATCGTCTTTTTGTTTCAAATAACCAGTTTTCGCACTTGAATCCATTTCCCGATTAGAACTGCTCAAGATTTCAGCATGTTCAGAAATTTCTTTTGTCTTTAAACCTTTATTATCCACTGTATCAAAGTGTTTTTTTTGCTTCTTTTTGTTTTTTATGTTTTCTGATGCAATTCTTGAGGCTAATGAATCATCCGGTTGAGTAGAATTTTCTGTGATTATATTAGACGTGTCAACAGCTTGATGTAACTTATCATGAATAGCTACACTGTTAGTTTTGTCCTTCTCAGCTTGCTGTTCGTTTGTAGTCCCTTTTCTTCTTGAGTGTACGCTACACATTTCAAGATTTTTCTTGGTAAGATGACTGTTTTCTGAACCCGGCAAACCCATTTCTTTATTTACATTGCTTGGACTCTTTTCATTGTCTATATTTGTTGGATTTTTCTTCGTTTCATTTGTTTTTCCTGAAATCTGGTTTTGTTCCAAGGTTCCATCGGAGAAGCTTGTTTCACTGAATGAAGACATCCTTTTGCAATTATTATACGGAGCACTTTTTCGCCTGGAATTTTCATGCGCCCCCGATACTCTGCTCTGATCCTTTTCTTCTGTTTTCGATGAACCCGTCTTTTCTGGGATTACAGCATATTCAGCGTATCCCTCCTGAAAGAAAGTACATTTTAAAAATTAATTATATTTATATATATAAATTTTTTTTATTTTAAATTAAACATCTCATTGTTAAAAAATAAATATCACATTGTCAATTTTCGTTCTTTGAAGATTTGCCCCTAATTTCGGAGCCGGTTAAGACAAAATCTTCTAAGGAGGAACAAAACTTGTTAATTCCTATGGAAAACAGCTATTGAAGTATCTTTCTCTCGGGAACCATCACAAAAATTGTAGTGTAGATACAGGTTTTAACCTTTAGGAAAACTGCAGGCATTTCGGATAAAAGCATGCAGTGAAGATACAGGTTTATCTAAATTGAAGATGCAGCTTTTTTACCTAAAAGGAAGATGACGTTTTTTTTTTACCTAAAACGAAGATGCAGGTTTTTGCCTAAAGAGAAGATGCAAGTTTTTTTGTCCAAAATATCTGCAGTTTCCATGAACATTTTTGAAAGGTTTTTACAAACTTTTTTCTTGGGTCGGCAAGAAATAAAAATAAAAAATGCAACAATTTCGCGTTACAAAAAAAAAAAAAAAAAAAAAAAAAAGTTACAAAAAAAGGAATTGATTTTCCAGAAAAATAAAACGTTTGCACTATATAGCTATTTATAATACAAAAATGCTGTTGAAATCGTTGAGTAATTTCCGAGAAAAAAGTATACGTCAATATCAGTTGTATTTAATAAGATTTCGCAATCGTTATTGCCCCCTTAAAATGAAGCCATTTTGATGCAATGAAAAATATTTCAGTTTTATGAATTGGAATTCGTATTTCCATTTAAAAATTATGTAATTTTTTCCTGCAAAATCATCTTATGTTTAGAACCATTCAGGACCCTTGGAAACCTCATCGCAGTCGAAGAAAAAGATAGGCCGTGATACTTTCAGCCGTTTCGGCTGTCACCTGATCAACATAGACCGATTTCCACAATAGTCAAACTGATTTTCACCTTAATTTGATCACATGACATCCAAGTGTTTTAGCCAGTCTCTCTCGATAGCTGCAGGACCTCACACTTTAGGACCTTATCTTAAACACCATCTGTTTGAATTAAAAATATTTTTCTTCAAAATTATAATGTAAAAATGGTATCAATAAAGATATATACCCATTATTTTCATTTTTCTCCTAACAATAGATTAATCCTAATGCCAACATTTGAAATATTACAGAAATTTCATTTAAAATAAAAAAAAATAAAGTCTCGGAAATTAATTTCAATTTCGAAAGATATTATAAGATCTTTCAATTCTTACAAATAATGAATGTTCCTTCTAGCTCGAAAATCACTATATTTCTTGGAGGAATAGAGGTGAAATACATACAGACATACATTCAGGTATGTATAAGATTATCAAAACGACTATAGCTTTATGTATACCAGTAAATAGAAGTAATTTAGGGTAGAATCAATATAATTATAATTTTGTACTTTTTTTTTATCTAAAATAAATCGGTCAAGTGCGAGTATCGCACTCAAAGGGTTCCGTACATTGAATTTATTAATTACTATTTATTAATTAATAAACTGCTACTACCCTAATTTTTTTCATAAAGTAGATTCAGTCATAGGAGGCGGGGAGGGGGGGGATATTTTTCCAGTACTTTCAACGATATCTCTAAAAATATAATGCCTAAAATTAAAACAAATATATTTTTGAGTTCGATGTTACGAGATCTTTCGAACGATACACCCTACACGATATATAAAAATAAAATCATTTTTCAAGTAGCTTAATTAATATCTCGTCTAATTACCAACAATGTTTTTTTTTTAAAATCATTATAAAATATCCTTGGATGATTCTGCGTCGATAGATACATCGAGCGCCCGTCAACTCCCCGCTGACCGCCCGAAAAGTAAAGTTTGTTTGTAACAGAAAAATGCGTTTTTCTCAAAAACTATAATACCTAAGAAAATCACTATAGTTTTCCTGCAAGGTTTATAAACTGCTACTACCCCTAATTTTTTCATAATTTTAGTTTCAATAGATTCGTAAATAGAGGGGGGGGGGGGGGTTGTGACATATTTTTGCAGTGCATTTTCGACGATATCTCTGAAAATATAATACCTAAAATTGAAATAAATACATTTTTGAGTCCGATATTACGAGGTCTTTCTTATGATACCCCACATTATGTACAGAAAGAAAACTTTTTTTTTTCAAGTAACTTAATTAGACCCCTAAATTTTTCCTAAACATATTTTTGAATCGCTAATAATCTGAAAATATGTGCGTAAAAAGGCTTTATAACTTTACCAAGTTTGAACTTTCCACGTCCCGTAGTTTATGAAATAAAGGGTAGTGACAGACGGACGTACAGACACAAGAGTGATCTTATAATGGTTCCGTTTTTACTTTTTAAGTACGGAACCCTAAAAACGTACTTTTAGGGTCTATTGCTTTATGATATATATGAAAGTCGTGACAGTCGTAGCAGACGATTTAAAAAAAAAAATATTTTGTATAGGGTAAAGTGCCCAAATATGGTATAGTCCCCTAATATGGCACTATCTTATATCTTGTAAAGGTGAAGTCGCACTCTAGTGAGAAAGTTCTCAAACAATAGTTTTTCAAGTTTACTCAACAGGATGCAGTGCGTTCGCATTCATGCTATCAATTTTAGTATTGATACTCCACCAGTTGTGTTTCCAAGTGTTGACTATTTTTAAGGTTACATTTTAAAGAGTAACTTTTTCGAAGAAGGTAAGTGATTTTGAAATGTTTGAACATATCTGTAATTTCAGTTTAGTTATATTAATGTTTGCTAATTATTTGTTTGGGTTGAAATTCATTTTCTTTTTGTCAGTAACTAGTATTAGCAATCCATGTGGAGTTCAAAATATGGCACTGCCAAGGATTCCCAAATATGGGCATAGTGCCATATTTGGACTTCCTCCGTGCATTATTTATTTACTTTATTTTTACATATTGTTACGAATTTTAGTTAGTGTTTGTGCTCAAAAATAATGTAAATAGTTCAATTAAGCTTTATTCATAAGCTAATATTAATTTTCGCGCATTAAAATATCTCAATTTGTTGATTTTCTGCAAGCAAGTAATGGATTACAATGGAAGTCTGTGGTAATTTGGTGAAATATTAGAGATATCGCCATGATGGCGTAACTTTTGGCGACTAATTTTGATCACCAAATTTGGCGATATATCGCCAAGTTGGCGACATAACGCCACCCCCCATTGGTAACCCTCCTTATAGGTATGGACATGCATTAAAGGCTGTTCCATGTTTTTCAAGGGGATTCCAGAAAATTCTAACATTAGAAAATCGTGGTATGTTCTCGAACGTCCTCTCGCTCCCATATATATGGAAGCGGAGCAGAGTTAGCAGTCAGTGAGTTAGTTAGACGCTTAGATGTCAGACCAACAGAATACATCCAAAAAATGAAAAGCTTGGGACATAATGGCCATGACGAAAGCTGTGACTGTTGCCAAATGAAAGAAGATGGGCTACTTAAAGGCATCTAAAACATATAATGCTCCAAAGAGAACACTTATAAGGTATGTCAAAGACCCTCGATCAACAGAGGAAGTGATCGAAATAAAATTAGGGAGAATGACTGTACATCCACCTGATCTTGAAGCTCAGCTAGTAACTTATTGCATCGAAATTGAGAAACGTTTTTACGGGTTGAGGAGCTACGACATTAGACGACTTTCATTCCAACTTGCAATGCGAAATGGGTTGAAGCACCCTTTTTCCCGAGAAAAGCAAGCTGCTGGCAAAAAGTGGCTTCGATTATTTATGAAGAGGCATCGTGAGCTGTCAATGAGGACGCCTTAAGCTTTATCAATGTCAAGGGCCAAAAGTTTTTCCCGTGAAAGCATCTCTGAATCCTTCGACATTTTAGAAAAAGAAATGGAGAAAATAAATAATGATCCTCAAAGGTTGTTCAATGTAGATGAGACTGGTATAACGATTGTACAAAGCCACCGAAGCAAAGTTATCAGTCTGAAAGGGAAGAAAAGTGTTTGTACTATAATTTCTGCAGAAAGAAGCAAGCTCATGACTGTCATTACTTGCATGAATGCTTGTGGCACTTACGTCCCTCCTCTATTGATATTTCCTAGGAAAAATATGTCATTAAACTTGATGGATGGAACACCACCTTTATCGGTTTGGGATTGTCACCCTTCTGGACGGGTTCAAGGAGATATTTTTGCAAAGTGGTTAAACCATTTCATTCAGTTAACAAGGCCAACTGCTTCTAATCCCATTCTGTTAGTATTAGATGGCCACTACAGCCACATATAATAGACATGGCGCATGAAAATCATGTGTCTACTGTATTATTATCTCCTCACTGAACTCACAAGATGCAACGCCTCGACATAGGATTCATGACTCCCTCAAGTGTTACTATGGTTAAGAGATTGAGACATGGCTGAGGAACAACACTGGAAGGGTTATGACAAACAATCAGATTGTTGAATTGTTTGGGAAGGCATACAATAGAACTGCGGCAATGTTGACTTCAATCAATGCCTTTAAAAAGACTGGACTATTCCCTTGTAACAGACATATTTTCAAGGATATTGATTTCATGCCAAGTAATAATACTGAGGAGGCTTTAAACAGAAACGATTCTAATGATGCTTCATGGTGTTCTTCTTCAGGCTTCATTAATTTCTCCTTGAGTGCCTGATCAGGATCTTTCTTCCACTAATGGTTTGAATCATGCTACCACAGTACAACATACTCAAAACTTCGTGTCACCTAACGACATTTCACCTGTGCCTTCACGACCTGCTTCCTATTCATCATAAAGATCAGGGAAAGCCTTACATATTACATCATCTCCCTACAAGAGGATGTTAAGCCAAAAAAAAGGTTGAGAAAACTGCTAAAGAACAAAAGAAGAAAGAGAAGGCTAAGAAAAAACTGGCAGTAAGTGTCCCCCCCAAATGAAGAAAGGCCATCGACCTCTAAAACATCAATTTCAGGAAAATCTGTAGCAAAAAATCGTATTTCAAAGGCCGAGGAGAAAATGAATCGGAAAAGACACCGAAAAGCTGTTCATATTGAATCATCTTATGATAGTCTCGATGAGGATGACCTTCCGCTGATCGACAGGGACTCTGACCACCATAACCACCGACTTCATAAAATACTTAAGAAGTTTATTAAGTATTTTATGAAGAATGTATTATGTTGCAAATGTATACTTTTTCGTGCATTTACTATCAAAATTTCCATACATTTACTAGATTAAAGAGTTCAGTAGAATTTCATGCATAGACAACTAGATTTTAATGTATATATTTATAATTTCATTGAAACCAGAACTTTTAGTGATTAAAAATATAACCTGGAATCGTTCAGTGAAACAGAAGAAGACATTGAGTGTCCCCTTTGTGCATCAAAATTCTCTGATGATTGCATGGTAGAAAAGTGGGTTAGATGCACCCAGTGTATTAGGTGGTCTCACGGGGATTGTGAAGAGAGGAAAACGGACTTATTTCTGTGCACCCCATGTTTTGAACTTTCTTTTAACTTTCGTATTTTTTTTTTACTTTTATGTCAATTATTTGTTTTCTTCTATTTACTTTTATTTCTGCATAACTACACATTTGAATATTTTTGATTACCTTTCTTAGGCTAGTTAGCTTAAGTTAGGAAATTTTTTATGGATTCTTTGCACCAGCATGAGTTTATATTTGAGAAAAATACTTTTTTGTGATTAAATATTTTAGTCTAATAAATTTATTTTATGTGAAAGATGTGTCGTTTTATTTTAATACCCTGAAATCTTGATTTTCTTTGACATTTTTTGGTGTGGGTGCCGAATATGGCACTGGGTGCCATATTAGGGACCCAGTGTATACCATATTAAGAACCCCTTTCGCTGAAACCTGCAAATGATACACCACACACAAAATTTTTTTCTCAAACTGTATTAATTTTTGAACAAACTTGACCCCGGAATATAGGGAGGAAATGGATCTACAACTGGTAATTTTTTGGTCAAAAAAGAGCATTTGAAAATAATAAAAAAAATTACATCAACAAAAAGTGGTACATATTTGGGCACTTTACCCTATATATCGTAAATTTTATCTCTCATTTACAGACGATTTTTGCATTTCCAGTTGAATTTGAAGAGTGTTTTTACTTGATAGAATAATAATTAAAAAAATCAAATGTAATCTGTAATGTTTTATTTGTGCAAATTAAAAATGTTGTTGAGTTTGAACTTTACAGATAAATGTATTTAGAGGTATATTTAAAACATCATGGCACCCGTGCGAAGCCGGAGCGAGTTGCTAGTTAATAAATATAAAGTGATATGATTCTCTATTTTTAGAGGACAATGCTCATTTTTAAGGAATATTTCTCAATTAAAAAAAAAAACTTGAAATCAGGATATATTTATTCTCCTTTGTAACTTATTGTTCATAATTGTGTAATTTGGGAAAAGGAATGTTGGTAGACCCAGGAAGAGATGTTTGGAACAGTGTTGAATTCAGACACTTATCTCCGGGAGGGATTTATGTGTCTCCCGGGAGGGACATTATAGCGTTCCGGGGGGGGGGAATTGTACTTTTTAACCTTTAAAAGCGTTAAATCTCAAATCTTCCGGGGGGGGGGAAACATTTCAATGCTCCATGGGGGAATTCCCCCCCCCTCCCCGGGCCACCCTCTGAATTCAACATTGGGTTGGAAGAAATAAGGAAATAACCTTGCACAAAACCAAATTACAAATTATAAATTACAGATCATTAATAGGAAGGTCTGGCGAGGTGTATTAACAAAGAGTATAAAATCCATCACGGATTGTAGAACCATTGTGTATGTATGTATGTATTGTGTATTTGAAATTATCTTGTCGGTTTTCGGAATTACAATGCATAGACAGAGAGAGAAACAATAAAACTGTTAATATTACAAACTTGCACTGGTGAGTTTTGTCAAGTTGTGGAATGTGGTTTGCCATTGTTTGGACAAGATCCCCCAATATTAGCATGCACTCTTTGAATATGTCGTCTCGTTTATGTTTATGGCGGTTGAATGTTTATGAACATTATGTTGTTGATTGTTTATGAAGGTTGTTACGTTGTTGCCAGACACTCTACTGGAAACAACGCAAGTTAAATTGTTTTAACCACATTTAATTAAACCACTCTCGCAAACCACAAGCCTTTTGAAAGCACGCCATTTGAAAGCAAGTTGTGGATTACGAAACAGTTGTTAGTAATTGTTTGAATTTGCTTTATTTTTTGCTTAAAAATGACTTGTTACAGACTTTTTTTTTTACGGTGTATTTTAAAGATGAGAAGTGTCTAAAATACTTACGTATCTTCTTCTCCGTCTTCTATTTTGCCATTCAGGTGCTATGTTCTGTACTGGTGGTGTTGGTCGAAATGTTTGAGTTGGAAGCAAAAGATATACTGTATCTGAAAGAAAAAATATATATTAATTTTATTTTTTAAGGACAAAGTTGCAAATGATCATTAAGAAGGAAACTTTGAAAATATAATAAATAATTAATAATGAGATTATTGTCTTATAAACTGTTAAAAGTTTTCCGCAAACTGCCCAGTCATTCGACCCTTTTTTTATAAAAAAGGTTACATAACCATAATTTAACCGTATTCTGACTATAAAATGGGCAATAATATGGCTAGAATACCGTTAAATTATGGTTATGTAACCATTTTCTATAAAAACGGTCGAATGACTGGACAGTTTGCTGCAAATTTTTAACAGTGTAGGAGTCATACGAATTACATGTTTATTAATGTGATTTTAGAATTATTACTATTACATTTATAATTAATATAATTACAGAACTACTATTAATTACTTACTTATTTTAAGATTTTAATTAGTAATTAACTTGATTTTAAGATATCCGAAAATATTAGAGAACAGATTTTATAATAAAAAAAAAACGTAATATTAGTTTTTAAAAACTATTTTTTATATAAAAACATATACACACTTAAAATTAGACAAAAAGAACACAAAAATGCTTTTTAATTGGAATTTCAGGATTTCAACAATGTTTACAAAAAAAAAAAAACGCTGTTCACAAAGAAATACTGGTGCATTATCTGATCAACATATATACACATATATTATATAGCGCTGGAAACGTAATTATCCAAAATCTAAGACATGCAAATAAATTCACTAAACTATACTCGAAATAGTATTTTAATGCGATCTTAAAGCTTGTTATCAACCAGACTGGAAATTCCCATTTACAGTGTTAAACCTATGGGCTTAGAATGCATTTTTAGCGCACAGGCTATCAAAGTCTGAGAGCTAATGTGCCCGCAGGTTCTGTATGTACGTACGTATGTATGTACGTATGTATGTATGTACGTAACGCGATAATTCTTGATAGAAATATCCGATTTGCTTCAAATTTTGTATATAGGTTCATTCTGATAAGGCGCTTCCCTGATTATTTTTGAGGTTCATTGGTTAAGTATAAAAGGGGGACCGGGGCTAACCCCCCCCCCTTAATTTAGATAAATGGGTTTTTCATGCAGAATTATCCAATTCGCTTCAAATTTTGTATATATTTTCATTGTGATAAGGCGCTTCCCTGATTAGTTTTGGGGGTTCATTGGTTAAGTATAAATGAGAGAACAGGGACTAATCCCCCCTTAATTTAGATAAATGGGTTTTTCATGCAGAATTATCCGATTTGCTTCAAATTTGGTATACCGGTTTATTCTGAAAAGGCGCCTCCTTGATTAGATTTGGAGCTTCATTGGTTAAGTATAAAGGGGGTAAATGGGGGAGCTAATCCTCCTAAACTTAGCTTAATGGGTTTTTCATGCAGAATTATCCGATTTGCTTCAAATTTGGTATACATGTTTATTTTGATAAGGCGCCTCCCTGATTAGTTTTGAAGGTTTATTGGTTAGTTATAAAGGGGGAAACGCGGGGCTAATCTCCCCTTAATTAGTGTCAATAGCCTGTGAGCTCAATGTCATCAGTTTAACTGGACACTTTCCTTTTTATTTTAAAATTCATATCAGAAAAATGAAATACCTAACTTCTTTCTTCTGCATGCTCTTCTTAAACCCTTGGGGACGAGCGACACGTATACGTGACGCATAAGAATCCTCAATTATTCCCACCAGTTACTTTTTACTGTAAAATTTGCCTTATTTAATGATAGCATTTCTGCGATTCAATTAGACAAAAATTTCTGTTTTGAAAAACCGGTGGTAAAAGATTAAAAATTCTATAAAGGATGCTCGTCGTGAAGGGGTTAAAGAATGTTTCTTTCTTACTTAATTCGTAAAATAATTGTAAAATATATACCTTTATTTATATTTTAAATGTTAAAATCTTACCAAAGTTTACGAGTTGTGAAGAAGATTTTAACATTCAAAATAAAATTAAGAATATATTTTAGAATTATTCTACAAAGAGACATTTTTTAAGAAGAGTATAGAAGGAAAAAAAATTATTAAAAATCTTAATTTTCTGATGAGAAATTTGAAAAATACGAATGCATTCCAAGCCCGTAGGCTTGAGATTGGAGAGAGGAATTTGAGATTAGACTGATGAGAGGCAGGGCCTGATTAAAGCAAGATAAAGCTGGGCTGTGGCCCTCTGGTTATTATATTATGTTTTCTATTTATTATATAACTAATACTTATTAGAATAATTTTGTTATATTACTTTGTTATCAATTACCTTTTTGATTAAATTACTTTATATGTATTATTATATAAATATTGTGTGTTGCGGTCAACCTAACGTGGCAAACAAGTTCGCGGTCCGCGAAAAGAAAAGGTTGAGTATGGATTCTAAATGGATATATCTAGTGAATGCTATTGTTTAAATATGGAAGAACTGTAATGCATTAAGATACCATATGACGTTTCGGCGATGCGTGGAGGTCATTTTCTTTCAACACTAACCGGAACGGTTGTAGGTCCGATTACGGAAGATTTCGCCGGGAAAATTTAAAAGCTTACACTTCATTTTCAGGACACTTTCGTTTTTTTGGATGTCAAGGACGAAGTATAATTTTTTTTATGAACAATTACGAAACACTCTTCAAACATAACTTAATATTTTGTTATTAAAACCTACAACAGAGTTCCTAAGGTATGACCATTTTAGATTAGTATTCCCCTTAAAGAATATTTATAAATAAAGAATGTACAATTTTGTCTAACGGACCCCCTCATGTAATTAAACACTTTTCATAAGCGAATGAACAATGAAAACGTTTGAAAAGAAATTGTATGAAGCAATTAATCACGAGAAAAATTAATTATAAAACGTGGGTGCACGAGACATGTAAAATATCCCAAAAACTCTTTACTCTTCTTATACAACTTCCGGTTTTAATTACGTAATGTATTCACGATTAAGTTTCTCCTTTAAATTAAGTCGCAAGCTGTCTGTTCCAGTTCGATAAAAAAATTTCATCAGTCAACAAAAATTATCATCATCAAGGATTTAATTATTGTAAGTTTCATTTTTCAGGGGAGTTTTGGATTATGTTTGTCATTGTTTTCATCTGATATTCGTCCTTCACTAGTGCTAAAATAATCGAAAAATTCATTGAGACATATTTTATTATAAACCTAGATGTGAAGGACAGATGATTTTTTAACAGCTCCTGGATAAGATGTCTTCATTTTCCGCGAAATAATCAGAGATTTGCTTAGAAAAAATTGGGAAGAACCCTTTACAAATTTTTTATCTTAAGGGATTACATATGTTCTCAACTTTAAAAAAATCAATTTTTTAAATTACGAAATTAAATCCTTATAGTGTGTAGAATTATGGGCAAAAAGATCTAAAGTGATATCTCAATTATTAAGAAAGATATGAGCAAAAATGTGAGCGCGCGTACGATCAATAAAACCGACTTCTACTAAAGATTCTACTCCATTATAGTCAGATGGAACAGAATGGTACACAGTATGGCGCATGAATTGCAAATTAAGTGTAAGTTGAAAAAAAATTATCAGTATATTTTTTTTCTTCTAAAATTTTAAACGCGATTTTCTGGAAATTACATTTTTCAACATGGGCTGTATGGCATGTTAACTTGAACAATTTTTAACATTTTTAGATAAAATTTGCGCTTATCTACGCACAATAAAATTATCTAAAGGCCATCGAGCCATTTTTTTTAAGAATTTTAATTTTTTATATTTTTCCAATAAGTTTAAAGGTCAAAATTTTAGACGAAAAAAGATTTTTTTTTTAAATAGCGCGATTTTCTTATTTTTCAAAAATTCAAAAGTTTGAGCCGATGGACCTTAGTTAATAGCTACAACATTATTTTACAAGAATAGACCGAGATTTTAATATATTTTTTTGTTTCTACAGGAAGTTAGGATGCTGCCCATCGAGCCCGGATATTTTGGTAGAAGTCAGCGCGGCTGCAGGTTTCTGACGTAATATGTGACCGAATTTAACCAAAAAATATTTTTAAATACTTGAAGCAATAAAAAAAAACCCGTGGAATTATTAGTTTTTCAATTAATTTTACACCCTTCCTAAAACATAAATTCCAAAATATGTCAATTTTTCGCCGCCAAGAACGTATGTATAACCGCTTATAACAGGACCTTTCACAATTTTTTTTTCTTAAAAAAGTTAAAAACAGATCTCACGCAAAAATATTCCATCTCAAAAATGAACCCGTCTCTAGTTTAATCATCTTAAGGGGACCAGAAAGATTTGAAATTATGAAAATTGACTGCAATTTGATCGTCTGTAAATAAATTTAGACTATTACATCTTTTTGCACTTATTTATTTCTGTTTTATAGAAATAAATATATTTGTTAAATTTTAAAACAATAATAGTAAAATTTTTAATATTGTACGGCAAAATGAATCTTGTAAAATCAGTTTTGTCAAGATTTTAAAGCCCACGATTCATATTTTTAAGTCGTCCTTTGGTCTTTATACTGCTTATTACGCTGTTTCTCGATTATAGCTGAAACAAAAAATAATGTAAAAGATATAATAAAATACAATAAAAAATTCAAAATCTATAAAAATGGATCATATTTTTTTGTTATAACATGAAAAAAAAAAATCTTTGATTTTGGGGTATTGTTTGTAGATAATTTATGATCTTTTATTTTAGAAAAGAAAAATATAAATCCGTTAACTTGTTCAAAAGTTATCGTGTGAAAACCGCTAAAAAACTGTGTTTCGAATTTAATAGAGTTTAAAGATTTGCCTCCGCAAGTATCACCGGCCTGTACGGTTTTACGCTATCGAACCACCTGTTACCTGTAAAACATTTTAAAAGGTTTAAACATTCTAAAAATTATAAAAATAAAACACATACTTTTTCTCTTCATTTCAAAATTTTCTGGTACCCTTAAAATATAATTGGATCTATCACAAAAAAAAAAAAAAAAAAAAAAAAAAACTTAAGCCGCTAAAGAAACAATTATCTAGCTATATGTAAAAAAAGTATTAATTATGTATAAAATTATTACCTAAATTTTATGCATTATATATATAGACCATAATTAAAGTGCACGTGTTTGAAGAGCTCTACAAGTTAAACTATTTGGAACATTTTTAAAAGATTTGGTATTTATACTGTTTAGAGAATACAGAAATAAGTTCTGCAATTAAAAAAGTAATTTAAAAATTTTGTGACAAATAGCGCTGTATATCATCATCATTATTATTTTTTTTATTAAGAAAGAGAAAAAAAAAACCTTAGCTTTCATATAGTCCATGTTTTATAAAATTCAACTCATTTTACTCATACACCCGAAGCTAAAATGCTTGGAACCCGATTATAGAGATTCAATCCTGGTTTTCGTTAATACTGCATTTGAATGCGAATTTCAACATGAAAGTTACAGTATAACAAAAATCAGATTGTTTCAAAATGTCAACCACCCTAGAATTTCAAACTGCCATATCTCAGCCATTTTTTAAGATAAAGCCAAAACAAAAAATGTTCCGGAATCCTTATATCACGATCTAACACTTAACGGAACTTTTGCAATTTATAATTTTTTTACATTTTTTTAATAAAAAAATTTAACTTGCCGCCATTTTGAAACTAAATGACGCATAAAGCTGCCCAACGAACTTGGTCGAGACCTTTGTATGCTCTGTACACATAATCGGTCACATTCATATCGGTTCATAAATACGAGAGTGACAGCATAACAAATATCAGATTGTTTCAAAATCTCAGCCACCATAGAATTTCAAACTACCATATCTCAGCCATTTTTTAAGATATAGCCAAAACAAAAAATGCTCCAGAATCCTTGTATCACGTCCTAACACTTAACAGAAACATTTTTTCATTTATAATTTTTTCAATTTATAATTTTTTAATTATTACATCTTTTTGAATTTTTAAAAATTTAAATTTTTTTAACTGGCCACCATTTTAAAAGAAGATGGCGGATGAAGCTGACAAACGAACTCGGTTGAGACCTTGGTATGCCCTATCCACATACTCAGTCACATTCAAATCGGTTCATAAATACGAGAGTTACAGCATGACATATGTCATATATATTCTACATTTTTTAAAATGTTGTAATCTATTTAGTTAAATAAAAATAACTGTAACTGTAGGTTACAATTTATGATCTGAAGGATTCTCTATTTAACTGTGAATTTAACCTCTTCTTTTGGATACAACTTTGTACATGTGCTCACAATATACTAAATATCTTGGGATATTATTAATATAAGTAATATAAATATTTTTTAATTTTTTTTTATTCTTTTTCACACTCCTTTTCAAATTGTATGTATAATTTATAATATTCCATTGTAAAGGTCTTGTTATTCAATATTGTTTCAGCGATTGTTCGGGCAAGATATGGCACTATATTTAGCAAAAGCTGGTGTCATATACAGAAAACAATCGTTCTTTGCTTATAAATGTGATTTTCTTGCCCTTGAAAAAGTAAATTACTTTATAAGCATTTATTTGTGTATATACTCGTGTGGTTTATATTTCATTCCTTATTTTCTATTTATTTATTTATTTATTTTTTTCTTCTTCTTAATTTGAATTAATAATGTTACTTTTATTAGGACTACAATTTTAATTTGTAAATTGACAGGGCTCTTTGGTATCGGGATTTCAGTGTATGTGGTCAGTTTCTTATGTTTCAATGGTTAAATTTTACTTAAAGTTTTATATATATTATATATATATATATATATATATATATATATATATTTAAAAATGATAACACATGTGAAGACATGGATATATATATATATATAAATCAACATTTGAATGGAGGGGGGGGGGGTTATGATCGGTGAAAATATACCAAAATTTTTTGGAATTGCTTTCCTCCGAACGGCTGCAATAGGTAGCTTTTTGTAATGAAAGCTACCTAATAGAGAATTTCCAACCATCTAAATTTAAAACTTTGTCATCGCAAATTTCACATAATTCCATGTATCTTAAAGTTTTAACCTAAGAGCCTTATGAAACTTAAAAGTTTAGCCAAAAAAAAAAAAAAAAAAACGCGCTTTATTAATACAATATTTTTATCAAAATGATAGTAATTATATCACTGCTATGAAAGAATATCGTCGTCTCAAAATATATTGGTTTAAAATGAGCTATTTTTGTTAATATTTGCTAATAAAACATCTCTAACATTTAAGCACCATCTATCAGTAAAATTTCAAACTAATCATTTTTATTACATAACTCGTTTCCACATACTCTAAACAATATAAATACTAAAGCTTTTAAAAATATTCCAAATTGTTTCACTTGTAGAGCCCTTCAAACACGTGCACTTTAATTATGGCCATCCAGTATATACAGGCTGTCCAACAAAGGACACCCTGATTTTAAAATTAAATAACACGTAAGAGGAGATTGATAGAAGTATGAAACAAGTGATATGTTTATTTTGAAAGTCGTAAAAACATGATACAGAAGTTTCAAAATTAGTTACAAATATTGTCGATAGGTGGCACTGTATGTTGTAGTTACAGTACAGAATCCAAGAATTAGGCTTCAAACTGTCCTTCGGGAGCAGAGGTTGCAATGACATCACAATAGAGACAAAAATGTGATCGATTCAAATTGTGTACTTTTTGCATCACTAAGATGGCGCAAACGAAGAATGAAAGAGGGGTGACTGAATGTGACGAAGAGGGTGACTGAAAGTTTCATTCTTCGTTTGCGTCATCTTAGCGATGCAAAAAGTGCACATTTTGAATCGATTGTGATGTCATTGCAACCTCTGCTCCCAAAGGACAAGTTTGAAGCCTAATTATTGGATTTTGTACTGTAACTACAACAAACAGCGCCACCTATCGACAAAATTTGTAACTAATTTGAAAGTTCTGCATCAGGTTTTTATGGCTTTCGAAATAAACATAACACTTGCTTCATTCTTCTATATCGATCTCCTCTTACGAGTTATTTAATTTTAAAATCAGGGTGTCCTTTGTTGGACATCGTGTATATATATATATATATATATATATATATATATATATATAATAAAATCTTTGTGTATAATAACCATTAAATCAAATGAACAAATATGAACCGATAATTATAATACAATACAAAGACATATATCCAAATTCATATATATATATATATATATATATATATACAGAGAGAGAGAGACAGAGAGAGAGAGAGAGAAAGAGAGAGAGAGTTCATTAAAACAGGACCTTGTTAAAAATGTTTAAATGGAAACCTGAATATAACGCTAATTTCAGATTCACAAAATTATGATTAGCTTTTTTACAAGTATAAAAAAACATTCATATTTTCACAAAAACAAGGCCCTTTCTTGAAAAGTCTGGACAACCCCTGATAATATTCGCTGTATTCTTCGCTGTACGAGGGTGGTTTGATAAGTTCTCGACCTGACAGTGAAATCACAAGATTTTTCATATAATTTAATATTATTTTTCAATGTAGTCCAATGTGTCCTGCTTCCAATGTGTCCCCTTGCAGCTCAATACATTTAAGACACACTCTTGCGTGCGAATTCTTTAGTGCAGCCCTGTACGAGGGTGGTTCGAAAAGTTCTCAGCCTGACAAAGAAAATACAAGATTTTTGACAATATTTCATTTTATTTTTCAACTTGCAACACAATACATTTCAGAACACTCTTGAGAAATGTTCATTCTTTGGCGTTTCTGGTCGACGTTCAACAAACGCGACACGCATCGAGCGCGAAAGCTTTTCCATACCCAAAACATTGTGTAAAATGTAGTGGACACGGTCTATGGAGATGATTGCAATGTCAGCAAGTTGCCGTATCTTCAATCGGCGATCATTCAATACGGCATTGCAAATTTTTGAGAATATTTCGTCGATCGTAGCGGTTTTTGGGCGTCCTGAGCATTCATCATCGTGAATGAATTTCCAACCATGTTTAAATTCAGAATCCCACTTTTTTATCGTCAAATATGAAGGACAAGAATCCTTTAAGGTGGAATGTAACTCTTTTTGTATGTCCGGGGGGGGGGGGGGGGGGTTAAACCTTTTTAACAAAGTATTTTATGACAGCTTCATTTTTTTCTATTTTTAGGTGCGTTCGTAATTATATAAATACGTAGCACCTATTGTCGCCGTCTGGTCCGTCCGTCTGTCTGTCCGCCCGTCCGTCCGCATATAACAACGCAAAAACTACCCAACCGAATGGTTTGAAATTTAAGATATATTATCTTTGCAGAATTTTGTCGAGACATTTAATTTTTTTTAAAAATCGAATCAAAACTTTAGAAAATATTAATAAAAACATTTATTAAGAAATTTGATTTTTTTTTTAAATCGGTGCTTTCTTTTTATAGGAGCTTTCGACGTTTAATCGTCAAGCGACCGAGATACTTGTTTTATGACAGAAATGAATCTGCAGACGATATAATTCATTTCACAGAATTAAAAATCATCAAGATCTGAATATTTATATAACTAGCTATAGTACGAACGCACCTCGTTTGTAACGCTTGGCGTACAATTTCCAATTTGTTAGAAAATGTCAAAACTTGTTTATTTTACTTTATTGCCAAGCAATAACCAATAAACTCACGTATCTGAAACTCGGCAGCATGTCATCTAAAGGATCATACTTTACAAACATCATTGTCAGTTGATCATACTTCTTCCATTTCTGTATCAGGCTGAGAACTTTTCAAACTACCCTCAAAATATAACGCAATGGTAATACTGTAAATATTTTGCATTTCTACCTTTTTTTATTAACAAAAAGGATATTAGTAGTAAACTAATGTTGGTTATATTGATTAAATTGGAACACAGTACTGTACGAGAAGTTTTGCATCGTTGAAAGAATTTCCAATGAAATACAAATACTGGTAAATATTGGCTTTACATTGAAAATATTTGTAATGAATCCGCATTATTGCTACAAATTGTCTTTACAATGGAAATATTGGCAATGAAATTGTGAAATATTTGTTGTCAATATTTGTGTAATATTGGAAAAACGTAAATAAGAATGCTGGGACAATATTTCATGCCATAATTGTCCCTCCTATTATAAACAAAAGCAAAAAATACGCGATTTTTCTTTTAAAAATATTTATAAATATTTTCATTTTATATAAATGCATATGGAATACTTAAGATGAATATTTTTAGGAACAAAAATTTATTTTAAATAAAATAAATCGTAATCTAAACAGATTTAAACATCCTTTATAAAGAGTGTAATGATATCCTGTTACGCAGTTTTGAAGGATTCTAAAAAGAAAATATACGCTTGGTTAACAAGAGAAGAGTAAAAGTTTTTTTGTTTATTATTTTTTTAATGTACAAGAACACTAAGCAGAAATAAACGTGTGGCTAGATTTTTTTTATATGTATATAAAATGTCTTAAGATTAGGATCTGTGATGAACTGTTTTTTTATAAGGTATTTTGATTAATTTTCTAATCACCAGAATGCACTATAAAATTTTTCTCTAAAAACATAAAGAAAATAAGATGCTCGGTAAATTTACACAAGTTCTTGGCTTAAAGCATTCGACCATAGTTCACACATTTTTTAAAAATAGATTTTTGGAAGAAAATTGCGATTGACCGGAGATTTTGTACATAGGAAGACTAGAGGTTTAGTCCAATTCACTACAATTTACAATACAATCTATACAGACTAAGAGACAATGAAAAAATAGTGCAACTATTTGATCAAAGTTTTAATTACAGTTTTACAGTACATTTTCCTAGCTTAAGTGAAAAATATATATATATATATATATATATATATATATATTTAAATACGAATGATTTAATACCTATGATTTTTTAAATAGAAATAGATTTCTAGAAGCTATGCGAATCCAAAATTATAGCTCATTCCGCAAGCAGTTTTTTATTTCTGTTTAAAAAATTACCCACATTGGGATCTGTTTTGAAACTGTTAAAAATGAATTTAACATTAGGAGTTCCAAACTTTAAACATGAATAATTCCTAAACTACTTAATAGAATGACTTCCAGTTTGGTATCCAAAATTACATTTTACCGAAGAATCCAAATATGATGTCAAAGTTAGGTGTTTATATTGAAAAATTCAAAGTTTGGTACAATTTCTATAAGTACCGAACCCACTAAATTTTAGTATAGTAGTAATTATTAGACGTCATTTCTAATCGATTGGTACTAGTTCAAATTTTTATACAATGATTTGTGGTAGAGTTAGTAAACGGTGATCTCTTTTTTCCCAGGACTTTACCATTTCACGGTACATGTAAAGTATCAAATCACGGTAAAAGTTTTCGCCATCTAATGGTTGCAGCTATTACAACACTGCACCCAGAAAAAAAGTTTTGTTGAATCAACAAAAATTTGGTTGACCCAATAAAACTTTTTGTTTAAATATAGGTCAATGGAAATTTTGTTTGAATCAACAAAAAACATTCTTTTTTGCAATTCCAAAAAAAATTTTTTGCATCGTCAGCAAAAAATGTTTTGTTAATTCAAGTAAAGTGGTTCAATTTTACTTGAATTTTGCTAAAACAACCAAAATGCGCTCAACAAAACATGTTTTGTAGTTTTAATCAATTCCTTTTTCTGGGTGCGTAATTTGATTCAATATCATTTGTTTCACATCAATTTTTAATAGTGTACATGGCTAAATTGAATGATTGAACATCATTTAACAGTTGAATGAAGTCATCTAAAACCAGACATTGAGAAGCTGTGTTTATCTAAAGAAGCTCAGCCTACGCACAGAAAGAAGAATGTGAGTTAAGTAATTAAAACATGTGCTACGTTTACAGCTCATGTTGATTGTAAGTTTATCTGAGAATTGCTTACCATTAACAGAAGAGAGAAGTATTTAGATAGAATATTACTTACCCATCATACGTAGTATATAGGGTAAGTCTTGTAATCGTTTTGAAAATCGAAAAATTTTTTTTGACAGATTTACACGTTTCAGACACTGGAGATTCCGAAAAACATATTTTTAGCAAACAATTTTTACCGTCAGTCTGTCTGTGTTGCTGTAAACACTCTATCTCCCGAACAAATTGAGATAGAGCATTGAAATTTGGTATGTACTTAGTATGTAATAATGGGAAGAAGCTTATTGAATTTCAGTAACCTCGATTGTACGGAACTATTTTTTTCGGACTCTCGATATATTCGTTCTGATAAAAGGTATATAATTTTTTTCGAAATTGTTTTTTTTTAAGGAGTGAATAAAAAAGATAATAAAAAAAAACAGAAATTTTGCATAAAAAACGAAGTCGATCTGATAATCAGTTGCCGAGATATTTGTATTCCTATTTTCCACACCCTTCGATTTTTCATGACCCTGTATTTCATTCAAATTTGAATTCAAAGATATATTTTATTTGGAAATGAGACGCTTAATCCGACGCAGTAAACCGTTAGTTAATTTGCTTATCAATTTTGGAGTTATAAGGATGTTTCTTTTACGCAATTCAGTAATAGAGCATTTAAAGTTTATGACGTCATCAAGCCAGGATTTTATTCGAATTCAATGCATTTTATAAATAGTTTACACATATTTTATTTTCATATTTTATATTATCCATGATGGGTAAGTATTACGGTGGCCCCAACGACTAGTTTATTATCTTTATTGGAATACTTTTCCCTGCTACATTTAATATTTTGAACTAAAAATAAATGAGCACTTTGGGGGAAATTGGATTAAACAAGCTATCTTTAAGAAAAGAATAAAACCAACTATAAGCGATTGTTTTTTGCATTATTGTACTGATATAACTTTTTGATACTTTAATTTTTAACATATTTTAATCAAAATAAAAAAAAAATCGGTAATTTTTTTTTAAATATATTCTTTATTGAAAATTTTTAGCCTAAAAAATATTTTCTTCATTGCTGAAAATTGAGTTTTTTATGTTTTAAAATTTTTCGCAAGAACTATTCCTGTTTTCATGATTATATATTCACTTGCATAACAGAACAACGAAATTTCCAAAGTAAAAAAAGTAGTTAAGTAATAAAAAAAAATCGTTTTTTAAAGAAAATATTTTAATTAAAAGGCTCAATTAAAACTTGAGTTGGTCGTTTGCTGTCATTGTTTTAAACATTTGTAATAACTTAAAAATTAAATTTACAATTGTATGCAGTTAAACATTTGTCTCCGACTTATTATTTTAAAACATATTATTAAAAGTATGGAATTGCTTAATACATTTGACCAATACTTTATCTGTTTAATTTATTTAACTTAAAGTAAAAGGCATTTTATTTTTACTTACTTATTTATTAATTTTTAAGAATTGCAAAAATTTATAAGGTACCATTAATTTAGCAAAGTATCTGCTATGAAGTGTCCTTCCAAGGAGTGTCCGTACCTTGAAAACAGTCCTTACTTTACGTTATGGTTTAACCCTTTCCGGCACAGACAAATTCTGTTCGTAAAATGAGAAATTACTGACTGACACCGGAATTTTCGAACGACTTTTTTAGAAAATATGAACTCCTTATTTTAAGCTTTCATTATAGAAACAAAATTTTATTAAAATATTCTTGGTGCCGCATACAAGTTTGGAATTAAAATTAGGTGTGCCTGGAGTGGGACCACTGTGCCGGAAAGGGTTTTAAGACGACTTTAAATGAAACTAAATGGAAAACTTAATATTTACGATTTTCATTCGTCATCTTAATCCTAAATCCTAAATCATTCTTTACGAGCTTTAGATACTGTTTTGCATAGGCCAATAAATTAATCAATTTGTTTGTTTATTTAATTCAAAAATCTGAACGTTATATTTAAATATAATTTAGATAGGATTTAAATATAATATTTAAAAATATTTTTGAAAATAATTAAAAAAATATTTTTATAGTTAAGATTAATTTAGATAAAATGATATGAGAAACCTTTATTCTTAACATCTTAGCAGATTTGATAAAACAACCCTTATTTTAAGTTATGGTTTAAGACAATTTTAAATGAAACTGAAAAGAAATTTTAAAATTTACGATTTGTATTCGTCATCGTAATCATAAATCATTGTTCATGATCTTTAGCTACTATTTTACACATTCCAATAACTTAATTTATTCTTATGTTTATTTATTTCATTCAAAAAAATTAAACGTTGCATTTTAAATACAGTTTAGATAGGATTTGAATGCAATTTGACGAATGCAAATCGTAATTTTTTTGTTTTCCATTCAGTTTCATTTAAAGTTGTCTTAAATCATTACTTAAATTAAGGACTGTTTTACAATATCTGTTAAGCTGTAAAGATTAAAGGTTTATCAGATAATTTTTATGTTAAATAATATTAACTGTTAAAATATCAATTGTGGTTACTTAAAAATATTTTTTAAAATAATTAAACAAATATTTGGTAGTTAAGATTATTTAAGATAATATGAAAAACCTTTATTCTTAACAACTTAACAGTTTTTATAAAACAGCCTCACTTTAAGTTACGGTTTAAGGCAACTTTAAATGAAACTAAATAGAAAACTTAAAATTTACAATTTTCATTCTTCATCGTAATCACAAATCATTATTCAAGATCTTTAGACACTATTTTACATATTCCAAAAAATTAATTTATTCTTATGTTTGATCATCTAATTCAAAAAAAAAAAATTGAACGTTACATTTTAAATACAATTAAAATAGGATTTGAATATAATATTAAAAAAAATATTTTTGAAAATAATTAAAAAAAAATATTTTGATAGTTAAGATTATTTAAGATAAAATGATATCATAAACCTTTATTCTTAACAACTTAACAGATTTTATAAAACAATCCTTACTTTAAGTTCTGGTTTAATATGTAAAATAGTATTTAAAGATCACGAAAAATGATTTACGATTACAATGCGAATGAAATTCGTAAATTTTAAGTTATCCACTTAGTTTTATTTAAAGTTGTCTTAAACCATGACTTAAAGTAAAGGCTGTTTAATAAAATCTGTTAAGTTGTTAAGACTAAAGGGTCCTCATATTATCTTAAATAATCTTAACTATCAAATTAGGACAACTTTAGGATTTCATTCAAGACAACTTTAAACGAAACTGAATGGAAAACTTAAATTTTACTTATTTCATTCGTAATCGTAATCATAAATCATTATTCATGATCTTTAGATACTATATTACATATTCTAATAAAAGAATTCATCTTTATGGTTGTTTATTTAATTTAAAAAAAATGAATGTTACCTTTTAAATACAATTTAAATTGGATTTACATATAATATTTTACAAACAATTTTTGACAGTAATTAAGACAATTATTTAAATATTTACGATTATTTAAGAAAAAATAATATGAAACTTAATTTTTTTTAAACAAACCTTTTTAATAGCTAGTCAAATAAAAATAAATTAATCAACATTTACGATTTCCATTCATCATCATAGTCATAATAAATCTTTCTTTATGTTGAAATATATTACTGTTTTTATTTTTACTGTTTTATATATTCCACTAAATTAATTCTTGTGTTTGTTTATTTAATTTAAAAAGTTAAACGTTACATTTTAAAGAGAATTAAGATAAGATTCATATATAATATTTCAATTTACAATAAATAAGAAACTTATTTAAATAGTTAAAGGTTTTTTTTAGATAAAATCTTATGAGAAAGCCTTTTTTCACAATGATTTAAATGGTGTTTACAAGCAATAAAAAATATTATTTATAGTTAAGTTGTTTATTGTGATAATTTAAACTTTGGATACATTACCACAAATGAAATGTTGCACAAATGCACAAAATTAAAAAAACAAAATTCCTGACGGCTCGGCCTACAGGCACAGGTAGATTTCAAAGATGCAGACCGTGGGGTGCCTGTTTATTGGGAATTGTAGAAGAAAGACTTATTTGCCATGATGCGGCAGTTGGGACTCCCCACTTCGAAATATACCTCTACCTGTAGGCGAAGCCATCAGGGATTTTTTTTGTTTTTAATTTTTTTTCTGTAAGAGTTGGTCCTATAAAAAACTTGTCAATATAAAAGTTGTAGATAATATTATGATGATTTATAATAAATTCAAGCGGATTTGATATCTTGTGAATTGACGAAGCTATAACTTTTTTTTCTTCTGAAACCCTTATTCCCCCCCCCCCCCCTTTGGGGGCATTTTTAATGAAATAAAAACGTCATACATAAATTTTTTGTCGTTTTCCTAGAAGTAATAATAACTTTAAACGGATTCAATATGTATCAAAATTAAGAAGTTATGAGTTTTTTTCTGTTTTCACAAAAAGCCCCACTCCCCTTTGTTTGATTTTGCCCATTAACGAACTTGACTCAGATTTTATGCCGCTTGATTTTATGTATCAGTTTGGAAGATATTTATGCAGAATTATTGAAGTTATCGTGTCCATAAAAAAGTGATATAGATAGATAAAGTTTTGAACTAGGGGTGGTTTTTGGTTCTGGAGTCATGATCGGTGTAGATCTGCAAACATTTTTCAGGAATTGCAACTTAGCGGAAAATACGAAATCTACCTTAAAAAAAAAAAAAAAGGCTCATATTTTTGTTTAGATCCTAGAGAAAATAATCTGTGAGAAAATCTTCTCTTATTCAGAAACGAAACAAATCTTTCAAAAACGAATTTTCCAACTGAATATTCATAGTAAAAAATGGTTCTGCTTTCTATTTCTGTGTTTCACAAGCATTGTTGAACTTCATATGAGGTTTCTATTGTTTCAAAGGTGTAAAAATTATGGATGCACAGTTCTCTGAGCTCTGAGGATTGTTTAAAAATGAAACCTCATATGAGGTCACCATGCATAAGAGAGTTAAGTTCTAGTTTAACACAACTTTGAGTGAAATTAAAAGGAGGAAAAATCAAAATTAATGATTTTCTTAATTACTGAATTAAAAACATTTTCTGTTTTAAGCAATCTATAATAATGTATAAAATTTGAATGTCTGCCTTCTAAATAGTTGAAAAATGTTTATGAATTCGGTTTGACTGTCTGTCTGTCCGTGTTCTAACTCTCGTAAATTTACTCGGATTGTCATGAAATTTTTATACATTTTTGAATTTTACTATAGAATGTTCGGTATTGAAAATGAAGTGTGTAGCATTAATAGTTCATTTACAGGGACAGACAAAAGAATTCCATTACATTATGGTCTATGGGGAAAAGTCGTTTGCGGTGCATTTTATGGATGTTACGTTGTTTCAAACATAATGAAATTATTGTGCATTACGGAGGTGAACTACAGCATGCTTTCACCGGAGTATACAATTAGTAGCATTTGCAGTTCAATTACAGGGACGTACAAAATATTTCCTTTAAATTATGATCTATGGGGAAAAATCGGTTACTGTGCATTTCGAACATGTTATGATACTTGAAGCATAATGGAATTTAAAAGGATCACTAAGGTTCAATACAACTTATTTCTATAGATTATGGAGTGTGTAGGATTTATCGTTTATATACAGAGACGCACAAGAGAATTCAGTTAAATGACTGATTATGATCGGTAATTGCTAGACGTGCTCTTTCCACTGTGGTATGCAATTTTATGTAATTTATAGTGTATTACGTGCTGTTTACAAATTCTGTAGATTATATACAGGGCTGCACGAAAGATTTCGAATATGGGCAACAATTGCTGGAAATGGATTTTTACCGAGTTATATATTTTTTTAATTGCTTATTTAGATATTTCATTTCATTCTATCAAAAATGAAATGTCTTAATAATATTCTGTTCGTGTTGGAAAGTGTTTCATAATTTCTGCCGGATGCATGATTTTTCGTTCTTGTTCGGATTATATGTCGGACTGATATAAGCTCAGAAACGGCTGCATAACAAACGCTAAACTTATCAGGGCAGATAGCGAGTTTCTGACGACAATGTTTCCGTATTTCGATATCTAAAATAGTTTTTGAGAAAACCGGGAGAATTAATCAATACACTAATCTTTCAATATAAAAGAAAAAAAAAACGGAATAAACTGATCAATTTTAAGGAATCTTGCGGCGATTGAAAGGTTTAATTAAGATTTATAAATGATAATTCTGGATACAATCTGCAATTTTCGCATTCCGATATCTTAAATCATTTTTAAGAAATCAGGGGAAAATCGAGAGAATCAACAAAATCTTTCAATACTCAAAAACGAGGGAACTAATTGATCAAGTTTAAGGAATCTTACGGCAATTGAAAGGTCTAATTAAGATTTATAAATGGTAATTTTGGATACAATCTGCAACTTGTCGCATTGTGATATCTAAAATAGTTTGGGGAAATCAGAGAAAAATCGAGAGAATCAATCAATCAACTAATCTTTCAATACTCAAAAAAACGGAACTAATTGATCAATTTTAAGAAATCTTACGGCGATTGAAAGGCCTAATTAAGATTTATAAATCATAATAATTACATTTTTTGTTTATGACTTATACGTTTTAGTTTAAAAACTGGATTGATAAGTATTTCCCCCAAAGAATTCGAAAGATAGTTTAAAATTTGCAAATGCAACACAACAGATGCGCAGATAGTTTGAAATAAGCAAAAATAATCTAGACTGGAAAAAATCTTTTAACAAATAAGTTTACTTTAGATGAAAAAATAATGTGAAAACTTTAGACTCTTGAAATTTTATACAATTAAATTGTAACCATTAACTGAAGTTCTAATTTATGATGATTTCACATAAAAATAATCGAGAAAATTTAAAAGTTACACATTTTTTAATTACTAAAACTACAAAAGTTATTTTGAGGGAATTTTAAATAAAAATTACTAAAAAAAAAAAAAAAAAAAAAAAAAAAAAAAACACTTTAAGATTTTTTAAGTGTTATTTATCCATTTTAAGGTAATTTAAAATAAAATTATATCAAAATTTTAATTGAAGTGAAAAAAAAACATTTCCTAGAATACTAAAAATATCACTGTCATCGGTTATGATTATTTACAATGAAACAGAATGGTTAATTTAATTGTATAAAATTTCAAGAGTTTAAAGTTTTCACATTTTCTTTCGTCTCACGTGAACTTACTTGTTGAAAGATTTTTTCCAGTCTAGTTTATCTTTTTCAGGCTCGAATTGTTTTCTATTTTGAGAAAAAAAATGTTTACAATAATAAAATTAAAAGTAGCTATCAAAATCACACAAGTTAAGGCAGGGTCGTACTGGCATGACAAAAAGGGCGGTGGCAATTTGGATAAAAAAGGCGCCAAATTCTAATCAAAAGGGCGCCAACTACTATTTAAAAGTATCTAAAACAAATTTTTTGAAAAGTTAACATACGTAACGGCTACAGGATTATTTTATATATTTTGAATGAGATAATTCCTATTCTTCAATGGAGTGTCCTTTATTTGGAGATTAAAGGCATTAGAAATCCAACTTAAATGGAGTAGGACTTATGGAATTGTCAGTTTCGCTGTGAAAGACCTTTTAACCCCCCCCCCCCCTTCCTTTCATAAGTAATTTAAGTCCCAAGAAGGTTGGCCATAAATTTTATTTTAAGGAGATTAGGTACCTTTTGAACATTTTTTTTATTTAAGTATTTTAAGGTACATTTTTGGCATAATAATAAAGGACTCAATGAAGGAAAATGATTCTAATAAGAAATTATTCAATTTTCCAGGCAACTTTCGAAAAATTTAATTTTTTTTTGGCAATTTTAAGTTAATTAGGTAGATTTCGTAAGAAATACTACCTATTACATTCTCACCTAAGTTGGAAATTTTGAAAAAATTTTGCAGATCTACGCCGATCATGACTCCCAGAATCCAAAACCCCAGTTCAAAACTTTATATCTATCTATCTATCTATCTATCTATCTATCTATGTCACTTTTTTATGAACACGATAACTGGAAAAATTCTGCATAATTCTCTTCCAAACTGACACATAAAATCAAGGGGCATAAAATCTCGGTCAAGTTCGTTAATGGGCAAAATCGAACCAAGGGGGGGAAATGGGGGGGGGCTTTTTGTGAAAACAGAAAAAACCCCATAATTTCTTAATTATTATACATATCGAATGCGTTTAAAGTTATTATTACTTCTAGGAAAAGGGCCAAAAATTTATGTATGACAGATTTTTGATATAATTAAAAATGGCCCCAAGGGGGGGGGAAGGGGGGGTTTAGAAGAAAAAAAATCATAGCTTCGTCAATTCACAAGATATCAAATCCACGTAAATTTATTATTAATCCTCTTAATATTATCTAAAACTTTTATATTGACAAGTTTTTTATAGGACCAACCGTTATAGCAAAAAAAAAAAAAAAAAAAAAAATCCCTGCCGGCTCCGCCTGCAAACAAGTTATTTTTCGAAGTAGGCGGTTCCAACTCCCGCATCTTTTCGAAACTGATACATAAAATCAAGGGGCATAAAATCTCGGTCAAGTTCGTTAATGGGCAAAATCGAACCGGGCGGTGGGGTGGTGGGGGGGGGGGGCTTTTTGTGAAAACAGAAAAAAACCCATACTTTCTTAATTATGATACGTATCGAATCCGTTTGAAGTTATTATTACTTCTAGGAGAAGGCCCGAAAATTTATGTATGACAGATTTTTGATATAATTAAAAATTGCCTTAAAGGGGGGGGGGGGGGAGGGGTGTTTTAGAAGAAAAAAATTCATAACTTCGTCAATTCCCAAGATTTCAAATCCGCTTAAATTTATTATAAATCCTCTTAATATTATCTAAAACTTTTATACTGACAAGTTTTTTATAGGACCAACTTTTATAGCAAAAAAAAAAAAAAAAAAATCCCTGCTGGCTCCGCCTGCAAACAAGTTAGGTTTCGAAGTAGGTGGTTCCAACTGCCGCATCATCGCAAAAAGGTCATTTCTTCCGGAATTCCCGACAAACAGGCGCTCCACGGTCTGCGTCTTCGAAATCTACCTGTGCCTGTAGGCCGAGCCGTCAGGGATTTTTTAAAATGTATCTTCTCCTACAATTTTGAACATTTTCAGCTATTTTTTTTAAAAGGTATTCGTAGAAGTGTGCTCTACAATTTTAAGTATCGGATTTTTCCTAAGTTAATTAGTTTGGGTGAAAAAAAAATAAAATGTGCTAGTACCTGTACAATTACAGTGAAAAACTGAATTTATTTTACATTTTTATGTGTAAAAAAAAAAAAAAAAAAAAAAAAAAAAAAAAAAAAAAAAAAAAAAAAAAACGTTTTACTTACTTGTAAATCTGATACTTAGTTTTATCAAACAGACCATAAAAGGTTGGTTGGTTGTGTTCATGACGACCAATTATCAACACGGGGGATATAGGCCCTAAAGGGGGGGGGGGCTTTCTAAGGGAACCTAACACGTAATTATGCAAGGAAATCAAAGGTTGGAAGAAAACCACTGAAAACTCCCAACGATTATTCCGACGGGCGCAATTGAGTTCGTACCCAGCACCTCCCGTCTACCTGCTTCGAGGGTACAACCTCTCGGCCACTCTCGCTTTAAACTGTACTTATAATAATCGAATCTTTACAAAACTTCATGAGAATGTACTAAGGGTAATAAAGTATAATTTAAGCAAAAAATAAGAAAATATATATTTTTATGTCATTTTTCGCTGAATCAAGGGTACCGAGTCCCCTTAACAGATTTTTTCTTCTTTTTTTCTTTTTTATTGCCAACTACAACTTTATACTAATAGCCATATGTATCACAATTCTGTCAGAAATAAGTTTGTTATTGTAATTTATTTGAAGGATATCTATAATAAAAGAAAGGTGTTTCTCACTCTGAGTATGTGTTTGTGTGTGCGGAAAAAAAAGAAAGAAATGGCTAGGAAAATTTACTACGCGAAAGGTCTGTAAATTTGGATGAGAATAGTCCAAGGCAGGTCTTAATACACCAGAGTTTCAATTTTGTTGTTTTTTTTATATATAATTGGCCGAGATATTAATTAAACCCCACAATTTAACCCCTCGGAGACGAGCGACCGGTATACGTGCCACTTAAGGTGCTCAGAATCCTTCATTATTCTTCTCAGTTATTTTTCATTGTAAAGTTTACCTTACTTAGTCAGAGCATTTTCGCGATTCAATTACAGAAAATTTTCTGTTTTGAAAAACCGGTGGTAAAAGATTAAAAATTAAGGAAACTGCTCTCGTCGCGAAGGGGTTAAAAGGTTGACCGAAAAATGTTGCGCCGACGAGTGCCAGAAACTACGTTCCAAAGTGTGGAGGCAGATACAAGCCGAAAGCGGCTTTTTTTAGCTCGTCTTTCGAAACATGCATCGGCTGAACCGGTCGAGACCGAAACGAAAAACACCAAATCCCATCTAAGTTCTTTATGCTTTCTAACTTATCAATCTGTTTCAAAAAGTACGAAAATTAACCCCCTCTTTCAAGTGTTGAATACGTCAGGACATTGTTTTCAAGCTAGGAATTTTGTTTTTATAATAGAACTAGAATTCTTCAAAAATAACAAAAACGACAATAGGTTCATAAATTTGTTGAAAATGTGAGGTATAAAGACAGTGTAAACAAAACAAACTTCTTAAGAAATTTTAGGTCTCTAGAGCTCATTCTTAGTGAAGAACTGGGTTTATCTCTAATCTTGATTTAAGTTTTTATTGGTAAAATTAGTTAGCTAACTTCAAAATCTAACCCCGCGCCTGTAGGCCGAGCCGGCAGGGATTTTTTTTTTTCTCGCCACAGTTACAAAGGGAAAATAAAGAAATACATTAGGCAAATTTTGCAGATTTCGCAAAAATTCAAACTAATAAACATTCTTGTGAAAGAGATACGATCAAAAAAATTAATAATATGTAGTCTGATACCTTATATTGTTTTTCCATGGACAAGTCACAGTTCTTGTTATGCAAAATGCCACATCAGCATATCTGAGCTGTGGTGATGATATTTTATAACACTGTACACTATTTTTTTTAACAAAGGTTGAAGTACAAGCTTATTATAAGAAAAAATGTTTAAGATTACACTAAAATAAGTAAATAACTCAGGTCACCGGCAAATAATATAAAGACGGAGTAGTTCTTTGACACTGGATAGAACGAGACAAACGAAGCAGATTTCACATCAAGAGCACTTTATTTATACCGATTATCGGTTGAAAATTAGAAACACATGCATTTCCAGTTTCTGCGGGGTGGACAATAATTCCCGGACATAATGTATTTAAGTTTCCTTTCAAATGAGCAAACTTATATTTACAAAAGCTATTGGGCTACTGGGATTGTTTCTGTTTTTCAAAGATCTTGTTCTTTTGTACGGCAATTCATGTGTATACGCAGGGCAGGGGGGGAAGGTCAGAAAATCTTTGGAAAAGTAATAATTCTTTAAAAGCATTACTTTGAATGTATTACTTTGAAAAGTATTACTTGAATTGTATTGCATGATAATTTTGTTTGAAATGTTTTCATTAAATTTCATTACAACTGCTGATTGCTTTAAGTGGCCGAAAATAACAGCTATTTTTTTACTGCCCATCAGAAACTTTGTAATAGAACTGTCTTTTATATTTTTTTAGGAAAAGCAAAAGATATTTCAGAAAATGCCGTCAAAGGTGCCGTTTTGAACTTAATTTCCGGACGCGACAGTGCGGGAAGAGGGAAAAAACTGCTGTCACAAGACAACAATCAATTTTAACTCAAGATGTGATTAATTTAAAGAAAAGAATCTGTTGTATTACAAATTATTTCAATGACCAAGCCTGCGATTCTCATTCATTTATGTAGAGTTTGGCCGAATATTCGGTTTCATTTTCGTTTTCAGTGCAAAATCTTAGTTTCGGCGAAAATACTGCCGAATAATCGGTATTACTATAACTGCCCCTCCCTATCATCTCCCAAACGCCACTACCATCCAAAGAGCCGCACATACTATGTATTCACATAAAAGGGGATAAATCTAGAAGGTATTAATAATATTGATTAAATTCGTTATTTTTAAATTAAATTATTTTTGAATCATTTTTTATGTTTATAGCACCTTATATTTAATTCCTTTTATTTGAATAAAATTAATTTTTAGTTAATAATTATGTACTTCCGTTTCTATGCAAAACATTATTCAGATAACATGCATGTTTATGTTAATTACTTTGAATATATTTTTTAAATAATTTCGTTTTCGTTTTCTGTCGAAACTAGAAAAGTAACCGAAATTCGGCTCCTGTCGAACATTATTTTTATGTTTGTAAATGAGCAGAAATTTTTGCATTACTGAACATTAAAAAATATTTTTTCGAAAATCGCCTTAAGGATTTGCACGTAATCATAATTTATAAATTTCGGAAAATCGAGTTTTTATTTTAGCGGCTTTATCAACGGAATCAAGACTTTTTTATGTGGCCAGAATCTGGAATAGACGATTCTATATAACACACACACACACACACACACACACACACACACACACACACACACATATATATATATATATATATATATATATATATAATAAGCATTCTACAATAAAATTGAAACTAGTTTTTCTCAAAATTGCATTTTTAAATATATGACCAAGACACGATTACTTTAATGATACTGAATTGTTTTACTTCTAATTTTGTCAGCTTTTTTTTTCTTATATAATTATGCAGAGCACTAAGAATTTTTTTTATCATCAAAAATCCTCATTTTTCTTCGATAAAAGTTGAATAATCTCTTCAAAACAATCGGCATTTTGAAAAAAGAAAAAAAAAAAAAAAAAAAAAAAGCTTTCCGTAATTTCCACCCTTTATCTTATTTTTCCACCCTTATAATTTCCACCCTTCCACCTAGTCACTAAAATAAATCATATTTAATTTTAAATTGCTGTTTATTTTAATCACAGAAGCCAAATTTAATTTTAATAGTCGCCGCAACTCACACACAGAGACAAAAAATAAAGAAATAAATGCACCAGAAGAGCAGCAATAGCTTCAAATATATTTACATTTTTTAAAAATAATATGTACTATCAAAATTATATTTAAGCATTGTATTGCAAAATAAAAAACAAAGTAAAAGAAAATACAAATACTTAATTGCGTAATGGGGATAAAATATAGAAAAGAAGAAGAATAACACGTTTTTCTACCGCAATAAGCTTATATGTGTTCATTATTTTGCATCTATTTCTTACTCGATATCTTGAGAAAAAAAAAGTATCTAAAAAATGATAAGGTTTATTGGCAAAGTTATTTTTCGTTTTCACCTTAATGGGAATATCTAAAAATTTAAAGTATGTATCAATGAAAATTGTTTAATAATATCGTCAAAAAGTTTTGGATAGCTTATGTTATTACTCAAAACATTATAAAACTCCTATAACAGTTACTTAATTCGATATTTTATTTTTTCGTTTTTAAAGTTTCTTTCTTTGCTGATGTCTGTACGCCGAGCGTGTGTTAATTAGTATTTCATGGAAAAATACCTCCACATCCGGTTTCTATTTTCTTCAGAAAGTTACAGAGATCCAAAAATCCCACAATATGGTATAATCAATAAAAAGTGTCACATCTGGTATTACTACAGATACCACTGGATATCTAAGGTGAAACTCCACCGAAATGTCTTCTTAGGGAATTTGTCTTCTTAGGAACTCCCACTAACTGCACTGAAAACTAAACAAATACACATCTGCGCTTCTCTTTCATCCATTCTTTTGTGAAACGACTTTTACAAGTTTCAGTGGTTTATATATTTATTTCGATTACATGTCATGTGTATTTTTCAATTTGTAAATCGGGGTGGTGTTTGAAGTTTAAAGTCGTTAAGCAGATACAGTTTAAAAAAAAAAGATTTTTAGATACTATTGGCATTTTCAAATACTAAAAAATTGTAAAAATTTTTCAAATATATATGAAAAATTAACCTTTTATTCTTTGAAAAGCAAAATTTACATAAGTTTCCATTGCCCAAAAACTTGTGAAAAATTAGTCTCGGCGGTGTAACCTGTATTATCATTAAGAAATTATAGAATGTTCCAGTTTATTAGAACTAAGAGCATCGATTTATGTGTGTGCAGTGTTGAATTCAGGCGGTGACCCAGGGGGGACATCCCCCCCCCCTCCAAGCAATAAAATGTCCCTTAAGAAAAATGTGAGTTTTTATGTTTTGAATGGTCAAAAAGTACATTATCCACCCCTGAACTCTAAAATACCCCCCCCCCCCCCCCGGAGCCACAGAAGTACCTCCCGGAGAAAAGTGTCTGAATTCAACTCTCTGTGTGTGCTTGTGAGGAATGTGCGTGTGTGTAAGTGGGTGGGTAGGAGGGGGAAGAGCTATTACAAAAACACGATAATAGTTTTTTACAGTTATTTTTATACAGGAGCTGGAAAAAACTGACCAACGGCGCCATGATTACAAAAACACGATATTAATTTTTTGAAAGTTATTTTTACTCAGACGCTGAAAAATCTGACCAAGGGTGCCGTAATTACAAAAACACTATATTAATTTGTTGAAAGTCATTTTTACAGTGGCGCTGAAAAAATGTGACATAGGACGCTATGATTACAAATACACGATATTAGTTTTTTTAGAGTTATTTTTAAACAGGCCCTGGAAAAATCTAACCAAGGGCGCCAGGATTACAAAAACACGGTATTAGTTTTTTGAAAGTTATTTTTACAGAGTGGCTGAAAAAAAATCTGACAAAGGGAGCCAGGATTACAAAAACACGGTATTAGTTTTTTGAAAGTTATTTTTACAGAGGCGCTAAAAAAAATCTGACCAAGGGAGCCAGCATTACAAAACACGGTGTTAGTTTTTGAAAGTTATTTTTACGAGGCGCTGAAAAATATCTGACCAAGGGCGCCATGATTTAAAAAATATATATTAATTTTTTGAAAGTTATTTTTACAGAGGCGCTGAAAAAAATCTGACCAAGGGCGCCATAATTACAAAAACACGAACACGATATTAGTTTTTTAAAACTTATTTTTACAGAGACGCCGAAAAAAATCTGACCAAGGGCGCCATAATTACAAAAACACGAAATTAATTTTTAAATAGCTATTTTTACAGAGGCGCTGAAAAATACTGACCAAGGCCGCTAGGATTACAAAATCAAGATATTAGTTTTTTTTTTTTTTTTACAGAGGCGCTGAAAAAATCAGACTAGGGGCGACATGATTACCAAAGCCGCCTCTGAAAATGGGACCAATTAAAATGAAAATGTCTTCTCTTAAATTGCATTCCATTTTTTTTTCGTCGTTTGTACTTCCACAAAAAGCAGAAATATTTGATCACCCAGGGCACTAAATATTTGACAGAAAAGTTAAATTTTTTTAAATTTATTTTTAGAAAGACGTTGAAAATGTCTGACTAAGAGCGCCATAATAACAAAAACATAAATACGATATTAGTTTTAAAGTTTTTTTTTACAGAGGCGCTGGAAAAAATCTGACCATGGGCGCCATAATAACAAAAACACGAACACGATATTAGTTTTTTGAAAGCTATTTTTGCAGAGGCGTTGAAAAAAATCTGACCAAGGGCGCCAGGATTACAAAAACACAATGTAAGTTTTTTTAAAGTTATTTTTACAAAGGCGCTGAAAAAATCTGACCAAGGGCGCCATAATAACAAAAACACGAACACGATATTAGTTTTTTGAAAGTTATTTTTACAGAGGCGCTGAAAAAAATCTGTACCATGGGCGCCATAACAACAAAAACACGAACGCGATATTAGTTTTTTTGAAAGCTATTTTTGCAGAGGCGTTGAAAAAAATCTGACCAAGGGCGCCAGGATTACAAAAACACGATGTTCCAGGATAACATGTGTAACAATAGCACATCTGATTGTCGATAATTTATGTTATCTCGAAATTGGGTTATCTAATTGTCTTTGATCCCACACAGTTTGCTTATGCTATACTTTTAAAAATAAAAAGTATTACTTTTTAATTTGCCATATGAAAATCTTTGAAATTTTATGCCTTTCAGAATGTACAACTTTAAACGTGCTTCCAAAAAAAAAAAAAAAAAAAGTGACGAGGGCGCACCGGGCATTTGCCTCGTTGCCCGGTGGGCCAGTACGACCCTGAGTTAAGGTTTACTGAAGTTTGACGAATATGTCGTTTACTGAAATTTAACGAAAATGTCGTTTACTGAAATTTAACGAATATGTCGTTTACTGAAATAAAACGAATACAGTTAACTTACGTACTATTCATATGACAATAGGCTAAGGGAGACATTTTTGAAGACGTTTGGAAAATGTCGTATTACGACAGGATTGAACAGACATAACAACTTTCTGGTAATTTTATGTTTTATCATAAATTATTCATTCGGAAAAGTAGCCCCTATTTTAAATTTAAAGAGTGAAAAGTAAGCTCGAAATTAAAGAATCGTCAACGATGTAAAGAGATTAAGGCAAAATTATTATTATTATTATTATTATTATTATTATTATTATTATTAAATATTGAAACACAAATGAGGGGGTCGGGGCAAGAATGTGCCAAGCCATATTTTTGGTGAAATAAATCTAACACTGTAATCTGTTGCTTAATATTGTAAATTATAATATCCAACATATAATTTGTTTCTCGTGTCACGTAGTGGCAGCATATATGACAGGTTTCGTTTTTGCCTCAGATGTCTATGCCCCCAACGAAGATAGCTAATTTACAAAAAACGTAATAGTAATATCATTAAAGTAATGCCATATTGTTATTCAGAATATCTCAAATGTTGCTAAGACATTGGCGAAAAAACTTTAGGTTATATATTTTGATTTGAGTATTGGATCAAATTTTCAAACTGAAATATCTCAGAAGATCAAAAATGTGGCTTGGCACTCTCTTGCCCCGACCCCCTCAAATGAAGTAATAATAATAAATGCATAGACATGTACTATCATCACTACATGCAGATAATAACAAAAAAAATTATTAAGGCTGTTAGTCAGCCAGTTCCCCAATTTTCCTCGCTAATATTAAACCTATGGGCGTGGAATGTATTTGAATATTTAAAATATCTCTTCAGAAAATTCATATATTTAACTTCTTTTTTCTGTATACTCTTCTTAAAGGATGTCTCTTTTATTCTTCGTTGACAAAATATTTCTAAAATCTATGCTTATGTGTTAAATACGCACGAGCTTTTAACACTTCCAATAAAATTAAGTACATATTTTAGAAATATTTTGACAGCTAAAAAACTAGTCGTTGTGGGCCACCGTAATACTTACCCATCATGGATATGCATAATATAAAATATGAAAATAAAACATGTGTAAACTATTTATAAAATGCATTGCAATTGGAATAAAATCGTGGCTTGATGGCGTCAAAAACTTTAAATGCTCTATTACTGAATTGCGTAAAAGAAACATCCTTATAACTCCAAAATTGATAATCCTATTAACTAACGATTTACTGCGTCGGATTAAGCATCTCATTTCCAATTAAAATATATCTTTGAATTGATATTTGAATAAAATACAGGGTCTAGAAAAATCGAAGAGTGTGGAAAATATGATTGCAAATATACTTCATTCTTTATTCAAAATTTGTTTTTTTATTGTCTTTTATATCCACTCCTTAAAATAAACAATTTCGAAAATGTTTATATACCTTTTATCAGAACGAATATTTCGAGAATCCGAAAAAAATAGTTCCGGATAATCGAGGTTTTTGAAATTCAATAAGCTTCTTCCTATTATTACCTGCTAAGTACATACCAAATTTCAAGTCTCTATCTCAATTTGTTCGGGAGATAGAGCGTTTACAGACACACAGTCACACACACAGACGGACGGCAATTTTTTTTTTTTCTGAAAATATGTTTTTCGGAATCTCCAGTGTCTCAAACGTGTAAATCCGTCAAAATTTTATTTTCGATTTTCGAAACGATTACAAGACTTACCCTTTACTACGTATGATGGGTGAGTAAAAAGAGACATCCTTTAAGAAGAGAACACAGAAAAAACGAAATTAAAACTATTCATTTCTTGAGGAGATATTTTAAATATACGATTGCATTCTCCACCCACAAGTTTAACATTAGCGAGGGAAATTGGGGTGCTGAATGACTAACAGCCTTAAAGAAATATCGTCAATAAAAAGACATGTTCAATTAATAGGATGCCAGACCCGAACGAGTGAAGATTTATGCTTATATTTTTTTTTATTGTAACTGTTGTTTTAAATTCAATCTACAGTAATATCAACAAGAACGAAAAATCATGCGTCAAGCATAGATTATGTAACACTTTCCAACGCTTCCAAAATAATTTTATTGTTCATTGCCGTTTAATAAGCTGAAAGATAACATCTAAGTAAACAATTTGGAAAACGCATAACATATTTAAAAACGTAATTTCAGGAATTCCCAACACATACAATATTTGGAAAAATATCCGAATACTTTTATTCAGCCCTGTATAGGATCTATAGATTTGTATATATACTACATAGGATGATAAATTTTAGTTTAGTTAAGAAACGTGTAGCACAGTTTAAAGTTCTCCTTCTGGAGTTTCTGTCAGTAACCGAAAATGTGTTTGTTAACTTTGGTGCTGCCCTGTATATGAAATACAGAATTTATACACACCCAGTAATAGACAAAAAGTGAGTTCAATTTAAAATCGCGTCCAGCAACTTAAAGCGCACTTCCATGAATTATTGTTAACAGACAGTAGATAATTCTCTTGTGTGTCCCTGTCAATGAACGATGACTGCTATACACACACTATTCTGTAGTAAGCCTCTTGTAATGCACCTTAGTGATATATATAAATTTCAATGCGTTTAAAATAGTGAAACATTTAAATAAACCGCAGACGATTTTTCTCCATAGACGTAATGTAACGGAATTCTTTTGACTGTCCCTGTAAAGTAACTATAAGTGCTATGCATACCCTATTCCATATTAAGCTTCTTCTAATGCACCTTAGTGATATATATAAATTTCAATGCGTTTCAAATAGTGAAACATTATTTAAATAAACCGCAAATGATTTTTCCCCATAGACCGCAATGTAACGGAATTCTTTTGAGTGTCTAAAACTAAAGCCTTACATGATTTTTTAAACTGTTATTTTAAGTTCTAGTTTAACCTGTTTCTAAATTACACATTTCTCAGAAATTAAATTGTCAGTTATTTTAATTTATTATTATTTCAAATTTAAAAAAAATGAGAAAACTTTACAATTACGTCATTTTTTTATGCTTAATTACAATTGTTA
Organism: Maratus michaelseni; assembly: GCA_963931845.1. Taxonomy (NCBI): domain Eukaryota; kingdom Metazoa; phylum Arthropoda; class Arachnida; order Araneae; family Salticidae; genus Maratus; species Maratus michaelseni. Next base: position 101,815,323 of record OZ007586.1, read on the forward strand.
TTTTACTTTCTAGTTTAATTTGTCCATAAATGAAACTTACGGAAAATTTTTTAGAATTGTGAACTTTTTAATTCTTGAACTCAAACACTTTATTTTACTTTAAGATTTCTTAAAATAAAAATAAACGTGACATTTGTAAATCTACATAATTTCTTATTGTAAAATTTCTATTGTTATTTTAAGTTGCTATTTAAGACGTATCTTAACACAAGTAAATCAGAAAACTTTAGAATTGCGAATTTATTAATTTTTAAATGGTGTCAATTATTTTTATTTCAGTATAATACTAAATGAAAACAATTCGGAAAAGTTTTTACTACAAAATTCCAACTGTTATTTTTACTGCAAAATTCCAATTGTTATCTTAGGTTCCAGTTTAAGGCTTCCTCAATAAATATAATTTAGGAAGCATTACATTTATGCATTTCTCGATTATTAAACTGCAATTGTTATTCTTTATTTAAAATTAATATTTAGTAAAACTAAAAGAGAACGTTTTAAATTTTTATTTTAGCTTCATTATTATTATTATTATTATTATTAAATTACAAAAATATATTTTATTTCCTAATTCAGGATGATCGTAAATAAAAATTAAAGAGAAAACTTTATCCATTCTCAATAACTAAACTAACATCAATGATTTATATTTTTTAATCTACTTTTAAGTGAAATCATGAGGGGATATATATGTATGTAATTATTTTACTGTTAAAGTGACATTGCCATTTTAAGTTGATATTAAGTTGTAAGTTCTAATTTGAGATGTTTATAAAAATTTTAGACGTTCTAAAATTAATGGAAAATCTTTAGAATTAAACACCAACATAATTAAAATGTAAAAAAAAAAAAAAGTTTTTTCTTCAAGATTTTACTTTATTTTTAACTAGTAAAGAAAAGAAAACTAAAGAAAAAGTTATAGACTTATGCTATTATTTTACAATCAAAGTGAAGCTGTCATTTTAAGATCTAACTTGAGATATTTATAAAAATATTTTTTAAAATTAATAAAAAAGTTTGCAATATTTAAACTGTTAAAAAAATAAAATCAAGATTTTCTTTCATTTTATTTTTTTTATCTAAGATTAAAGTAAAACTAAAAGAGAAAGTTACAAACTTATGTAATTATTTTACTATTAAAAATAAATTTTCATTTTAATTTCCAATTTTAGATATTCAAATTTTAAAAAAAAGTTGTAAAGTTAACGAGAAGTTTTAGATCTACATGTAGTTTTAAAACAATAAATGATAAACTATATAAAAAATAATATTTTTATTTTAAGGTTTTATTTAATTTTTTTCCATCTAAGATTAAAGTAAAGCTAAAAGCTAAAGTTGTAGAGTTATGTAATTTTTTTATTATTAAAAAGAAATTTTAATTGTAATTTCCAATTTTAGATATAAATTTTTAAAAAAAGTTCTAAAGTTAACGAGAAGTTTAAGAATTACATATAGTTTTAGAATCACAATTAATAATAAACTATCAAATAATAGTAATAATAATAATAATATTTTTATTTCAAGATTTTATTTCTTTTTTTTTTTTTAATCTAAGATTAAAGTAAAACTAAAAGCAAAAGTTATAGAGTTACATAATTCTTTTAGTATTAAAAAGAAATTTCAATTTTAATTTCCAACTTTAGATATTTGATTTTTATTTATTTTTATTTGTTTATTCATTTATTCTAATTCTAAAGTTAACGAGAAGTTTTAAAATTACATATAGTTTTAGAATCACAATTAATAAACTATAAATAAAAAAATATTTTTTTTTCAAGAATTTATTTCATTTTATTTTTATTAAAGATTAAAGTAAAACTAAAAGAGAAGGTTATAGACTTACGTAATTCTTTTACTATTAAAAAGGAATTTTCCTTTTAATTTCCAATTTTAGATACTCATTTTTTTTTTAAAGTTCTAAAGTTAATGAGAAGTTTTAGAATTACATATAGTTTTAGAATCACAATTAATAAACTATAAATAAAAATATAATTTTTTTTCAAGAATTTATTTCATTTTATTTTTATTAAAGATTAAAGTAAAACTAAAAGAGAAAGTTATAGACTTACGTAATTCTTTTACTATTAAAAAGGAATTTTCCTTTTAATTTCCAATTTTAGATACTCATTTTTTTAAAAAAGTTCTAAAGTTAATGAGAAGTTTTAGAATTACATATAGTTTTAAAAAATCACAATGAAAAATAATGATATATGAAAAATAAGGATACTTTTATTTCAAGATTTTATTTCATTTTATTTTTTTAAAATCTAAGATTAAAGTAAAAATAAAAATAAAAAGCGAAAGTTATAGAGCTATGTAATTATTTTTAAAATGTTATGTAATTATTCTATTAAAAAGAAATTTTTATTTTTATTTCCAATTTTAGATATTCAAATTAAAAAAAAAAAAATGTTCTAAAGTTAACGAGAAGTTTTAGAATTACATATAGTTTTAAAATCACGATTAATAAACTATAAAAAAAAAATAATATTTTTATTTCAAGATTTTATTTAATTTTTTTATATATATTAAAGATTAAAAGAAAAACTAAATTAAAAGACTAAGACTTACGATTTTTGTTAGCACAAAATTGTGTATCTTATTTTAAGTCATTAATCCTTCCATGTCAAAAACATATGAAGTAAATACCTCCACTGTTGTCCCATACAGCAACAACGCACTTAATCCACTTTCGAAATCGGAGGACCAAACCGAGGCGTCACCCATCCACAACAGCTGAGACATATTAGCTCACTCCGCTACCAGATGCGAATAATGTAGGCGTCCCACTGACTGGCCAGAAATTAGCTCATAATCGGTTTTTATAAAGTGTCCCTGCCCCTGACAAACTCCGCATAATGCAAACAATCTTTGGACTTACCCCGAACGAAGGATTTTTGTGAAAGTTTTGGAAGATGCTGGAAGACGTTTCCCAAAAGTCACCTCTGATGGAAGAGGAAGCTAGGAATTAGAGCACATGACGCAGATCGTCAAGATCCGTCATCATCCAATTTTACTACGCGTAACATGCTTCTCAGAGGGAAAAACTCCTTCGCGTGGGGCTGTCTGTCGCAGTGGATAGAGGGGGATTGTTTACTTTTCACTTCTCGACACACGAGAAAACCGAGAAACTACTGTAGGAAATTAATGTTGCATGAAGAGTCCGACTTAAGACGTCTGAGGGAGGGCAGGGCCCGACTTAGACTACCTAGGGCCCAGGGGTAAGCATCATTCTGGGGGTGCCCGCTTCTATCCATCCATAGAAATTGTTAGTGAATTATACTGAAGTGACTAGTACTAAACTTCATATGTATTGTATGCAGGGCTTGACAAATGCGGTCGCCAGGTCCCCACTGGCGACCAAGTTTTTTTTTATCTGGCGACCAAATTATTTAATCTGGCTTTTTTTTATTTGTTTGTTTGTTTTTTCGGACAAGGCTAGTGGAGCTTAAGCCATATGGTAGGCCACTCTGCCCGGCATGAACCTGTTTGATTGTTTAAAAATAACTATTGTTTTTTTTTCTTTCTTTTTTTTTTCTTTTTTTTTTTTTTTGTACAACAAATGAACTAAGAAATGAGCACAAATGGCATTTTTTCTCTCCCCCACCTCTACTAGTGCGCGGCAAGCAGTGATATTCCTCTTCTCTCATACTTTTAATGGAAGAACCAAGTTTAAAAAGCATTTCCCATCTCATGCACAGTATCAATATAATCATTCCATTCTTTCTCACTCTAGCCAATTGGATTTTCATACAATTAGAACGTGGGGGGGGGAGGGGGGAGATTTCAATATAAGAGTAAGAAATAGAGTTAATCCAGCCTGTGGCACCTAAAAGTAAATAAAATGCGAAAAAATATACATCATCAGATATAAATTTTTTGTAGCACTCAACTACCCGGACGTTTGAAGCGTTCGGAAATAAGCATTTTCCGAACATGCCGGTTAATTCAGCCTTTACAGCATTTCTTATTTATTTTTTTCCAGAAATATATATTTTTTAATACGAAACTTAGTTTATATCATCTTTCTAAATTGTGTACTATTCTAAACTATGTGACTAATAATTCTAAACTATGCTTATTATTACTTTTAAAGATATATATATATATATATATATATATATATATATATATATATATATATATATATAAACTTTTGTGCTTTTTGAATATCAATGACGAGGAGGGGAGACGGTAAATCTTTTTACTGACGACTAGAATTTTTTGCTGGCTACCAGATTTTATCAAATTGGTACAACCCTGATTGTATGTATAGATAAATTTCGAACCAGATACTATTCACATCTGTATACAGGGTATCACAAGAAAGATGATCACCTCACAACTTTAATAGGAATATAAGGGCTCATGTAAACATTTGAAGTGCAGATACGGGTTTTTCACTCACTCTTGGCTATTTATTTGTCATAAAATCATAATTTATCTTACCCCATTATAAAATTTTCTCTTTGTATTGCATCAACATGCATTTGGGTGATTTCATAATATGCGAAGCCAAGTGCAGACATGCATTTATACTAATAGCAACAAATTTTCACTCTTGTTATATTGTTACTGCATTACTCATGCACTAAATTACTTTTGTATAAAATTTTATTTTTAAAAAAATCGGGGGGGGGGGGGGAATTTTTTATTGCATTTAAAAAGTAAATATTATGCACATCAAAACTGAGAAATTAGTACACTAAATCCCCATTTATACGTCTCTGAAAGGACCATAGAAAAATATCGTATGATACACTGCAAATCTTTGTACACTTTTCAGAACATTTTTTAGAATACATATTTTGTCACCTTTTTTAGAACATTTTGAAGCGTACTTTTTGGACCAGTTTTTAGAATACTTCTGAAAACACTTCTTTTGTTCAGCACACTTTCTAGCGCCCTTTTTGAAAGCGATGTTTTCACAAGTGTGCCCAAATGTGCTCCCAGTCCGTTCTCAAATGTGTTCTCAAGTTTAGGTTTAACATATATCCTGAGCAGAACACTTTCGGTACACTTTCATAACACATTCTTTATAGCGGAGCATAGTCGGAACACATTAAGGGAACACATTCAGTACACATTAAGGTAACTGAAACACTTTTTTTTTTAATCAAAGTGTTTCAAATGTGTTCCCTAATGTGTGCTGGGAATTTGCAATGTAGAAAACTTAGATTGAAGGCGTAATATACTTTCCACATCTTCGGACCACGCATAATTGTAAAAATTATATAAATGAGAATATATGAACTGCATTCTAATCTATATATATAAAAAAAATGCATGTGTCTGAGATAAAACTGTTTTCCATATAAAACTATACAATCCTGATAAATAATATAAAACTGAATGCCAGTATAGTCATCGGAGTACGCACATCCATAAATTTAAATAAAATGATAAAATGTTTCACTGATGAATATCAAAAATAAAACTAACAATATCGAAAAATCATGCATCAGGCATAGATTATGAAACACTTTCCAAAACTAACAAAATATTAATAAGAAATTTCATTTTTTCATACAATGAAATCGATCATACTCCGTCCTGCAACCGAATTCTTTTGTGCGTCCCTGTAAATGAACATAAATGCTAAGCATTCCTTAACCCCTTCGCGACGAGCGTCCTTTACGGAATTTTTAATCTTTTACCACCGGTTTTTCAAAACAGAAATTTTCACCTAATTGAATCGCAGAAATGCTAAGGTTTAATGAGGCAAAGTTTACAATAAAAAATAACTGGTGGGAATAATCGAGGATTTTGAGCATCTTATGCGTCACGTATACGTGTCGCTCGTCCCCAAAGGGTTAATCTCTAGAAAAAATGTTGTAGTGCAGCTCAGTGATCCTTTTTAATTTTATCATGTTTGAGTTATGATAACGCAAATGATTTTTCTCCTTACATCATAATGTTATATCGCATATTTTACTGTTACATGCACCAAAGAAAATGCACATTCGAATTTATAAAGCCGAGTTTTTTTTCTATGATTCTGTGATAGTAACTTCATTTTTTTTTCTTATTGTCTTTTAACGATTTATGTGCGCGAATGTACAGAGATCCGTTATTGTGATCACCATATTATTGCATTTTTAGATCACAGGCTATCAAAGCCTGAGTGCTAATGTGCTCCCAGGTTCTGTATGTACGTATGTATGTACATAACCCGATAATTCTTGATAGAAATATCCGATTTGCTTCAGATTTTGTATATAGGTTCATTCTGATAAGGGGCTTCCCTGATTAGGTTAGGGGGGTTAATTGGTTAAGTATAAAGGGGGAAAGGAGGTCTAACCCCCCCTTAATTAGGATAAATGGGTTTTTCATGCAGAATTATCCGTTTTGCTTCAAATTTGGTATACAGGTTTATTCTAATAAGACGATTCCCTGATTAGATTTGGAGGTTCATTGGTTAAGTATAAAAGGGGGAAACGGGGAGGGGCTAATCCCCCCTTAATTTAGCTAAATGAGTATTTCATGCAGAATTATCCAATTTGCTTCAAATTTGGTATACAAGTTTATTGTAGAACTGCGTTCTACGCACGAGCCGGAATTTCCAGAAATTAAAAGTTCGGCCCGGCCCGTGCAAAAATCAGTGAAAACAGGCCCAGGACGGCCCGGTCCAACCCGTGCAAAAATCAATGACATTCAGGTCCAACTCAATTTCCACATAAAATTCCGATTTTTTTAACATACAATTAAGATTTTTTTTCTAGAATACTTAATACATATTTTTGGTGAAATTTTACAGTATATTTTAGCCTATTATAGTTTGGAAAACAGAAAAAACACAATAGCAACATTAATGATTACTTAGAACTACTTGGAATTTTCAATATTCAAATAAAGATTAAGAATTAATGTAGTTTAGAGGAACAAAAAAAAAGAGGGTTTGATATGCATAAAAAACTTCAACTATTCTGTACTAAAATACATGTGGAAGTTTGCTTCTGCGGTAATCGGGACCCTGTGAGTTGGAAAGGCTACCACGAATTAATTCCTCTAAATAAAACTTTTAAAATATTTTTTCTTGAATATTTTATGGCATTTAAATGTTCAGAAAAACGAACTTTTGAAATTCTGCTACAGTTTTGAAATAATTTTTAGGGATATATGAATTAATATTTCAGATAGGTTGATTTAATCAGACTCAAAATTAATAAGCCTTAAAAAATCTGAACAGATATTCTGATAGAAATTGAAATTTTTAGAAAACAGCGTCATATTTGTATAGTTCTAAATCAATTTTCTGGAATATAGAAATCACCCTTTTTCAAGGTTGGATTTATCAAGAAGTCATCCTTCATGTGTCACATTCTAGAAGGATAGAAAAGACATGCGTAGAAAGTAAAGTTTGTGTGTAACGTCAAAATACGTTTTCTCAAAAACTATTTTACCTAGGAAAATCGCTATACTTTTCCTGCAAGGTTTAAATAAACACCTACTACCCTTAATTTTTTCATAATTTAAATTTTCAGTAGATTCGGAAATAGAGACGTGAAGGGGGGTGGGGGCATATTTTTGCAGTGCATTTTCGATGATATCTCTGGAAATTTAACACCCAAAATTAAAACAAATATATTTTTGAGTTCGGTATTACGAGATCTTTCACACGATACGATATACAAAAGGAAAACTTTTTTTCCAGTAACTTAATTATCCCCCTAAATTTTTCCTAAATATATTTATGAATGGCTTATAATTTGAAAATATGTGGGTAAAAAGGCTTTATAACTTTTCTAAGTTTGAAATTTCCACCTCTCATAGCTTACGAGAAAAAGGGCTGTGACAGACAGACGGACAGACATAGGAGGGATATTATAATGGTTCCTTTTTAGTTTTTAAGCACGGAACCCTAAAAAAAGAAAAAAAAACATGCGTCAAGTTTAGATTATAAAACACTTTCCAACACTTACCGAATACTTTAACACAACACTTCGCTGTTTAATAAAGTAAACAAGATACATAAATAAACATTTTAGAAAACGCATAAAATATTTGAAAATCAGATTTCGGCAATTACCGTTCATGGCCGGAAAAATACTCCAATTCTTTTGTGCAGCCCTATATTCGATCTATTGATTTGTATATATTCTACATAATATGCTGAAATTTAATTTAGTAAGAAGACGCATAATAGGTTGAAAATTCCCATTGAGCAATTTCTACCAATAGACGGAAACATACATGAATTCTTTTGTACATCCCTGTATATTGCCTACAGATTTTTATACGCACCACATATTAAGCTAACATCTAATTCAGGCTAAAACACTCTTAAAACAATTGAAATCAGACTTCCAGAAATTATCATCCATAAATGGCCATATATCCAGTCCTTTGCGTGGCCCTGTATATGATTTTATTTATATTCTACAAATATCTCATACTAAATATCACATTGAAAATGCATAACTCAATTAAAAAACACCTTTAAGCAATTCACTCTCATACTCCATAATGTTAATGTAATGCTATGTATATGATTCATAGCATTTATGCACACCACGTAGTATGCGAAAATTTAGTTAAATTTAAAAACGCATACCATAACTGAAAACGTACTTCCAGCAATTATCGCTAATAGACAGTACTTTGAGTTACAGTATTGTATTCGAAATATTTTCTGTGTCCCTGTAAACGAATAATAAATGCTATGCACATGATATTCTACAGCACGAATCTTGTAGTGAACTTCAGGGATCTATATATCAATTTCATTATATTTGAAATAGTGTAACATAATTAAAATACGCTGCAAGTAGTTTTTCTCTGTAGAGCACTATGTGAAGGAATTCTTTTGTGTGGCATTGTAAATAAATAGTAAATGCTTTGCACCCCATAGTCTACAGAATGCATGTTTTAGTGCACTTCATAAATGCATATCAATTTCAGTATATTTGAAATGGTGCGACATCATCAAAATGCACTTGAAACGATTTTTTCCCATTGACCGCAATGTAACATAATACTTTTGACTTACCCTGCAAACGAACTATAAATGCTACACACTTCATTTTCAATATCAATTATACTATAGTAAACGGAAATGACATAAAAAAAATTACAATGTAATCCGAGTATATTTACGAGAGCTAGAGCTCGAACAGACAAACCGGAGTCATAAATACTTTTCAACTATAAAGTGTTACAAACGAAGATAATTTATCTAAAAAAAAATAGTAACTTTGATTCTGATTGTCTTATAAATCTGAAATTTTTAGCAAGCCGTAATAATGATATATTAGACCAGTTACCAGATTTCTATTAGAATATAATAAGTTTTTAGGAAATTATGGGCTTAAAAAAATCTCCAGTTCTGTTATAGCTTGCAGTTGAAATTTTGTTTAGCGCTGTGTGATGCCAAAACACCTGGATAGATAAAGCAAGGCACCGTCATAACACCTGGCTAAAACAAAAGATGGACCAATCTGGTAATAACATAAAAAGCGTATATTTAATAAAGCAAAATAAATCGAAATAAAAAATTCTTGAAAGCTCGGCCTACAGGGAGAGGTAGATTTCGAAGACGCAGACCATGGGGCGCCTATTTATTGAGAATTGCAGAAGAAATGACCTTTTAGCCATGATGCGGCAGTTGGGACCGCCCACTTCGAAATTTATCTGTGTCATTAGGCGGAATTTTTTTGGTTTTTAATTTTTATTTGCTATAAGAGTTGGTCCTATAAAAAGCTTGTCAATATAAAAGTTGTAGATAATATTAAGAAGATTTATAATAAATTTAAGCGGATTTGATATCTTGTGAATTGATGAATTTATGAATTTTTCTCTTCTGAAAACTCTATCCCCCCCTTGAGGCCATTTTTAATGATATCAAAAATCTGTCATACATAATTTTTTGGCCCTTTTCCTAGAAGTAATAATAACTTTAAACGGATTCGATATGTATCAAAATTAAGAAGTTACGGTTTTTTTTCTGTTTTCACAAAATCCCCCCCCCCATTTGCCCCCCCCCCTGGTTCGATTTTGCCCATTAACGAACTTGACCGAGATTTTATACCGTTTGACTTTATGTATCAGTTTGGAAGAGATTTGTGCAGGATTATGGAAGTTATCGTTTCCATAAAAAAGTTATATATATATATATTGTGGTAGCGTGAGACGTTGTATATATAATTAATAAATTCCATTTATCGTTTGAAACGAAAAAACTTTATTTTAAATTAACACATAAAAAAAAAAAAAAGTAAAAATGAAAAATTATGATAATTCATATTCATGCTGTGAAATTACAATTTCAGAAATCCTAAGATTCTGAAGTCTGCTCAAAGACAAGCTCACTCTAGCTTGTTTCACAACCAACTGCCGTCTTTCGTATCTCTCCTCGCATTCCTTCATCTCCGGCAAAAATGGTCTTTTTCCCCTAAGGAAAGAAACGCCATCTAGCCTCCTATGATTGACAGCTATCTTAATCCCATACTTATCCAGTTAGAATTTCCAACTCATATGGGCTAGATCCATTGTATCCAAAAAATGCCATTCCCATTTCTTATCCACCCATTCAGATAACATACCATTCAATACAAAGCATGCATTGCAGCTTGGCTTATCTCAAAGTGAAAATGAAATTCACACTATTGATAGAATTTTTCTCAATAGAGATCAATCTGTCAGATTATTTTCATTCCAGAGAGATTATCCTTTTTCCACAAATAAGGGAGGAGTTGAAACATGTCAACTCATCACAACACCTCCCCCTAAGAAAAAATTTCTAGAAGAAATTTGGCATATATATTAATAGAATAAGCTCCTTCAATCAATTTCTAAAGAGGTCAACAAAGCACAAAGGAATTTTGAATAACACATGAAAAATCCCTATAGAAAACAAACACATTCCCATACTCAGTATTTGATAGACCACACTGTCAACAGGATTTACTATAATCCCATAACTACAATACCTAAGTATAATTCCAGGAATAATTTATACTATTGATGCCCTAAGAAACAATTTTGAAATACTTCCCATACATATAATACCAAATACAGATTACAATTTACAAGATTCTAACAAAAAAAAAAAATAATAATGGAAAAAAAAAATCTATTTACAACACAATGCCTAAAACAATTCTCTTAAAAACTTGCTTAAAAGCCTAAATTTAGACACTTCTACAAACAAAAAGAAAGCATACTAAATTATGCAATTATGAAATTAATGAAGTTTTACTATTACGAAAATATTAAACATTAAATGATAAATAAACCCAATATAGATATTACAATAATGAGCACTACCAAATTTAGAATAAACTTAATTCAGAGAATTCCCCCGAAAACCAATATCTATATTACTTCTACCAGAAAATCTTTTCGACAATAATTTTCGACTCACAACTTCATGACCACAATTTTTCCTATCTAGATCTTGTTTGATTTCAATAAATCTTTCTTTGTGATCCGTTTTAAAAGAAGACTGCTCCATTCTTTTTAACTTTGATTTCTTATTCACATCTTCTTGGCATTTAGCCCCCCAATTTACTCTATTATTTTCCTTCATCCTAGAGTTAAATTTTCTGGCCACAGTCATAGATGAACTCAATTTCTTTCTAATTCTATTTCTAACATGTATAAATCCCATACTACCAACAAAATACCTGGGTATATTTACATCATGCTCAGAATTCTTTTCCCGAAATTGACCTCCAATACCTGACCTTTTATCACCATCCTTTTTAGACGCACCCTCTTTTGTATCGATCAATTTAGACCCTTTTTCCAAATACCTATCAGTCCCGTCTTCCAGTGAATTTACCTCTATCTCATTAACAGACTTATTATCCCTTTCACAGATTTCATTCACAACCATTTTTCTAACAACCCTTTGCTCATGATCGCTAGATAATCTGAGGGTTCCCTGCCCATTTAATTCTCTTTGATTCCCCACTTGTTTATACACCGAATTTTGCTTTTCCATATTTCCTAACTTTAATAAGTCATAAACAGCTGGTGTTATAAGGGGCGGAGAATTTAGTTTTCTCACAACTGCAACCACCACATTTTTTTCAACACACTCTTTTTCACCTTCCATCAAAGCAACCGGCACTGACACCAAATCCGCTTTTTGTCTATTTCCGAGGGCCGGTATAAGAAAGACATTTCCCACTTTCTTAGCACTCCACGGAATGTCATTAGCATCAAAAACCGCAATTTGCGCACCTGTGTCCTTAATCGCTTTTACTTTCTTACCATTCACGCATAAATCAACCATAGGTAATTCGGTTTCCACACCTTCCTTATTATTTACACTTTTCCCATCACTCGTAACAATCCAAGCTATGCTTTTATCCTCATAATTAGATTTACTCTTTAACAATTCAGGACAATTTGGTCTGATGTGCCCCACTGCCAAACAATTATAACATTGGACTTGTCTTTGCTTTTCGAAAGCATTGTCCTTCTTAAATTGATCAAATTTCCCACACTCTTTCGTATTCTCAAATTCCGATTTTGGTTTAATTTCCTTTCTACTTTTAGAATTAAAGCTGTCTTTTTGCTTATCCTGAAAAGATTTATTTTCCCACGGTTTTCTATCCGACCTATTAAATTCTCTTCTTATACTCTCAAATTTATCTGATTTTTCCGCGAGTTTAGAAGCAATCTTTATTTCCTCCCAATCATCAATAAATTTTTCTTTTATCTCAAAAGGGACATGTTTTTTCAATTGTTCCGTGAGCATTAGTTCTTTTAAGGATTCAAAATCTCTCACTTCTAATGACTCTAACCAATTATCCAGATAACCCCTTAACTCATAAATCAGATCCACCCATAATTCACCAGATTTTCTTTGATGAGTTTCAAATTTTTGTTTTAAGGCGCCTGTACTTAGCCTAAACCTATCTAACAAAACTTTCTTTACATGTTGAAAATCATCACATTTATCTGCTGGTTGTTTTACAATAATTTCGGCAATATCAGAAGGTAACAAAGGAATTAATTGACTGACCAAATCTTCCTGAGAAATTTTAGCTTTCTCGGCTTGCCTTTCAAAAATCATAAAGAAAAGAGTTATATCAATTAATTTAGAATCAAAGCGCGGAACTAAATCCTTTAAATTTACCTTAGGAGTTCTATGAAAATCTACATTTGATTCATTAGATGAAACACTAACAACATCCGCAGAATTTTGAATACGCAATTTTTCTAATTCAAATTGCTGTTCTTTTTCAAGTTTTTGTAATTCAAGTTGTTGCTGTTTTTCGAGTTTATCTGCCTCAAGTTGTTTTTCAAGTTTATCTGCCTCAAGTTGTTTTTCAAGTTTATCTACCTCAAGTTGTTTTTCAAGTTTATCTAACTCAAATTTCCTAAGCTTATCTTTTTCCTCTTGCGCAATCCTATCTAATTCAATTTGCCTCTCTCTTTCTTTACGATCTTTTTCGATTTGTTTTTCCTGCTCTTTCCGCTCCGCCTCCTGTTCAAGAAAATATTGCAATCGAATTTTAGCGAAACTTTCATCATAATCCTCTGCATCTACAATAGCCTGAATTATAGCTTTATTTCTACACGTTTTTGACACACTGGTCTCAAATTCATCTGCTAATAACAGCAAGACGCTTTTATTATATTTTGCTAAATACTCTACCATATTTTCCCCCAAAATATAATAAATTTCAAAATATCAGATATATTCAATTTACAATAATACAATAAATACAGAAATAGAATTTTCTTCACTATACGTATAATAATGTATTCAAAAACGACACAATTTCAATATAGCAAATTCTCATGCAACAGTGACGTCTTTCAAACTGAGTATATCCCCCAAAATAAATTTTATACCCAACAGTACAGTATAACATCAATTTATTTTGAAACATTAATCATAATCATCCACAGTATACCCATAAAATTAAGCTATAACTTTATTACTGTAAGAAATAAAATGTATATAAACAAAACTCTTATTTTCAAAAGTTTTATACAAAATTATGATTAAAATACCCTGATTAATAATCTCAATTAATCAATAACAATTTACTATACCCCAAGTAAATTTTAACATATACATAAGTATATAATTTTCTTAACCCAATATTATACCAAACAGATACCAGAAAATCAACAAACATAAAAATTCTAACTAAAATTTAAATACCAAATTAATAGCTTCCCTAGAATTCTTAAATTTCACATAGAGTTTTGTTCCCCAAAATTAAAATTTATACACAAAATTCAATTTAAAACAGACCTCTATAGAAGATATCATAAAAGAGCTTACCTCCAGATGCAGATATTTCCTCCACACTGATACCAGGCTTCCAAGCACTTTTAAAGATGACACACACAGATTTTTGAAGAATTGAAGACACTGATGAGGCACTAAATTGGCTTCGATCCATATGTAGACAACTCAGATGGTACACCGCATATCTTCATTCCACTGGATATATTAAGAAGCACAAACACGTATCACCAAATCTATAGTTGACTGTTCATACACTACACAGCTTTTGTCGATAAAGTTTTTTTTTTACCAGTTCTCTGCTTGCTAGAACTCCGAGAAAAAAACACGACTCCAATTATACTTCAAAACTCCACAATTCTGCTTATCCGTTTTCCACTGGCTCTTCATCTGTTTAATCAGGTTAACATAGATCCGTAATCTAATTTATTCTAGATTACATATCCCATTTGCTGCCACCAATTAATTATATATACTATTGCTGTGGTAGCGTGAGACGTTGTATATATAATTAATAAATTCCATTTATCGTTTGAAACGAAAAAACTTTATTTTAAATTAACACATTAAAAAAAAAAGTAAAAATGAAAAATTATGATAATTCATATTCATGCTGTGAAATTACAATTTCAGAAAATCCTAAGATTCTGAAGTCTGCTCAAAGACAAGCTCACTCTAGCTTGTTTCACAACCAACTGCCGTCTTTCGTATCTCTCCTCGCATTCCTTCATCTCCGGCAAAAATGGTCTTTTTCCCCTAAGGAAAGAAACGCCATCTAGCCTCCTATGATTGACAGCTATCTTAATCCCATACTTATCCAGTTAGAATTTCCAACTCATATGGGCTAGATCCATTGTATCCAAAAAATGCCATTCCCATTTCTTATCCACCCATTCAGATAACATACCATTCAATACAAAGCATGTATTGCAGCTTGGCTTATCTCAAAGTGAAAATGAAATTCACACTATTGATAGAATTTTTCTCAATAGAGATCAATCTGTCAGATTATTTTCATTCCAGAGAGATTATCCTTTTTCCACAAATAAGGGAGGAGTTGAAACATGTCAACTCATCACAATATATATAAAGTTTTGAACTGGGGGTTGTTTTGGGTTCTAAGAGTCATGATTGGTGTAGATTTGCAAAATTTTCTCAGGAATTCCAACTTAGGGGAGAATGTAATAGGAAGTATTTCTTACGAAATCTTACCTAAAATCGAAAACTGGGATTCGTGGTTTTCAATTAGCTGTTCTAATTTTGTAGCTCTACGTCCAGCGGTATCTGCACCATTTTAAACGCAGACAGCCAAAAAGTACAAATACATGGACAAACACTTTAATCCCTTGTATCATCGCGTTGCATATCTGCTTACATACCCAAACGTCAATGTTAGTTATGCAGTGGGCTTTAAAAGACGATTTTTAGGTGCGTTCGTAATTATATAAATACGTAGCACCTATAATCGTCGTCTAGTCCGTCCGTCTGTCTGTCTGTCCGTCTGTCCGTCTTGTATCATCGCGTTCCATATCTGCTACATATCCAAACGTCAATGTTAGTTATGCAGTGGGCTTTAAAAGACGATTTTTAGCTGCGTTCGTAAATTACATAAATACGTAGCACCTATAGTCGTCGTCTAGTCCGTCCGTCTGCCTGTCTGTCCGTCTGTCTGTCTGTCCGTCTGTCCACATATAACAGCGCAAAAACTACCCAACCGAATGGTTTGAAATTTAATATATATAATCATTGCAGAATTTTGTCGAGTCATTTGAAATTTTATGAAAATCGAATCAAAATTTAAAAATATATTAATAAAAGTTGTCTTTATTCTATTAAATCTTATTATACTTAATCTATATGATAAAAGCACAAGTCATGTGACTGAGGAAAACAATACTGGATAACCACATCTTTTTCCATATGCAAAGCGGCCCTTTTTATTCAAAATTAATTTTTTGAATAAAATTGCGTAAAAGTTACATTTTTAGAAAGATCGTTCAAAAAAATGCTTTGCTTGAGAGATGAGTGACATTCAAAAATGTATAGATTCTGAGATAACTTCAGTGAAAATTAGGTTAACAGCCGAATATCTCAATCTATTAAAGTAAATAAACCAAATAGTCATTCATCGTGAGTCATAGAAATATTAACCATGGAGGTAATCATTCGCAAAGCAAGATCTCCATGGTGAATTGATAGCTCTGTCTGGTGTCGAAAAAAAATTCGCATCTGAAAACATGGCATACGTAATAAGAAAAAATAAAGGCATCCTCAATTCGTTCATAGCAGACGAAATAAATAATTTCACTGAAATAATAACGATGATTTTTTACATTATAAAAACTAGTTATAGCATGAAACGAACGCACCTCATTTGTCACGTTTAACGTACAATTTCCAAATTGTAGTTATTGCTGCTATCTTTCAGCACAGCAGTTAATATAACTTGTTTATAGAATTCTCAACAGACGATGATACTAAGTTAATTTGTCTGAAATTAAAAAGACTGCAGACGACACAAAATGGATTTTTTTTACAAAGGTTAAGTTCGTATATTTTACAATTTTCTAGTAAAAAAGTTACAATATTTATGATAAGTTATATATGTAATTTTCTGTTTATTGCAGATGGGAACAAGTTGGAAATGGTACGTAAAACGTGACAAAATTGGACTGGTTTAATTAACTAAAAAACTAAAACTAAATTAACTAAATAAAACTGGTTTTATTTTTTAAAAAAATCATCGTTATTATTTCAGAGAAATGAATTATATCGTTTGTTATTATGATATAATTAATTTCCGAAATAAAATAAGTACATTTTAAGTTGGCAACATTTTATCATTTGTTGACATTTACTGAAAATTCCAATGGGAAATTTAAGCCAAGCTTTGAAAATTTCAAAACTTGAAATACATATTTAAACTCTTTTTCCATTTAATATCTATTTCTCCGGAAACATCTATCCAGAAAAACTTTCGGTAGATTATATGATTGCTATAATTAAACAATTTTAGTATAAATATTCGGTTTTTAAATTCAGTAATACGGAAATAATATGACTCCATCTTAAATAGGACGTAATCACCACGGCAACCCAGAATCATTACCTATCATGAGATATCATTTAATGAATTATAATATGATAGGATTTAATAGAATGAAGAAAACTTTTGTTAATATCTTTTTAAGTTTTGATTCGATTTTCATAAAATTTGAAATGACTCGACAAAATTCTGCAACGATTAAAATTTCAAACCATTCGTTTGGGTAGTTTTTGCGCTGTTATATGCGGACAGACGGACGGACCAGACGACGACTATAGGTACTACTTATTTATATAATTACGAATGCACTTAAAAAGTACGTTTTAGTCAATAATTTTTTTATTTATTTGTTCTAAATATTTTTAAATTATTTTTTACATGCTTAAAATGACTTATTCTAACATCTGTGTAAATATTTTTTCAAATCGGAGTTGTTGAGTCACAAAGGGTTAAACTATTTCATAGATTAATTTACGTTTAGTCTAGTGATATACATAATCTAATTTGCTATCCGAACTGCTCCATTTAAACAAAAAATATATTTTCTCACGTTTCTATTCGCTGTTTTTCGGAAACAGTCATATTCCATTTGCAATAAACAAAAGGGAAAACATATTTTTTACATGTTATTAATTTACCTTCATATCCTAGTCATACATAATCTATTTGTTATCTGAACTGTCCCTTTTAAACAAAAATTATGTTTTCTCGCGTTTTTATTCCATGCTTTTAGGAAAGCAATCATATTCTATTCAACGAACGGAAATGACTGAATAACATTACATTTGAATGATACTCCAGTTTCCCGGCTTCCTTTTGAAAAATGCATTAAACACTTTGATTGTATAAAAGAAAGTTAAAAAAAATGGATGAAAAAGAATGATGGTTATAATTTTTCGAAAGTTTGATTTTCAAAGTATATGTTTTTTAGGTGCGTTCGTAATTATATAAATACGTAGCACCTATTGCCGTCGTCTGGTCCGTCCGTCCGTCTGTCTGCATATAACAACGCAAAAACTACCCAACCGAATGGTTTGAAATTTAAGATACATTATCTTTGTAGAATTTTTTCGAGACATTTCAAATTTTATGAAAATCGAATCAAAACTATAGAATATATTAATAAAAACATTTATTAAGAAATTTGATTTTTTTTTTTTAAATAAAAATCGGTGCTTTCTTGTTATAGGAGCTTTCGAGGTTTAATCGTCAAGCGACCGAGATACTTATTTTATGACAGAAATGAATCTGCAGACGATATAATTCATTTCGCAGAATTAAAAATCATCAGGATCTGAATATTTATATAACTAGCTATAGTACGAACGCACGTCATTTGTCAAATTTGACGTACAATTTCCAACTTGTTTAAATGCTAATTTGACTATTTTACAAATTCAATGTATATGTAAATACTAGATTATTTTTTTTTTAACACAATTATTTCAAATTGGTAAAGTAATCATACAAGTTGTAAATTTCCAACTGGACGAAAAATGTCCGGGCCAGGATTCGAACCTGGGATCGCTTGGCTGAAGCCGCCACGCTCTACCACTGAGCTATCCCGGTAAATGTAAAAATATGTAAATACCCAATTTAATGTCTAAGAAGACAAAAAAAATCATGCTTCGAGCATAGATTATGAAACACTTTCCAACGCATTCAGAATAATGTAACAAACTCCACCGTTTAATAAGCTGAAAAATGCAGTCTAAACAAGGAGAGCACCAAGCTTGGTAATCGCAGATTTTGATTATTTTTATATATGTTGTAGGTAGAAGCCCCTTAGTCTCAGGTTCAACGGATTTTATACAACGCTCCTTGGTTCTCGAGAAATAGGGGGCCTAATATTTTAACACAACTTAAATACTTACTGACCGAGGGCCCCGTTTCGAAACCGAGACGGGGCTACGTTCATTTTTCTCATTTTTTGTTTTATAAAATATACTTTTAATTATAATTTAATAATCTCAATTAAAAATTTTAATATCATACATTAAATATAATATTAACATATTTAAATTTAAATTTATTTGAATTTTAAGCCATTGTTAAACATTTTTCATCATTTAAAGACATTTCTTTTTAAATAGATCCATTATTGACTAGTAAAAATTACAAAATCGTTACAAAATCATACCTTATTTTATTACTTATAAATTAATTCAAAGCGCAAGCATAGGTATTACAAATTTAAAAATCTTTAATATGCAAAAAAAATATGTTGTAATTTAATTCTTATGCTAAATTTTAATATAACTATGCTTCTTACTTTAAAAACAGAGTAGTATTATCATCGCATTGACTTCCCTTGTTAAGGCAATATATAAATGATGTTTTTTTAATATCACGAATTGACACAATTGTTCAATATCATTGCATCGATAAAGAATATATGAAATACGTTTTAAAAGTGATTAAAAAAATTAAGTGTTTAATGATGTTTTATACAAATAAAATTATTTTTTAGATTTTATTATTTAGTTTTATACAAATAAAATTATTTTTTAGATTTTATTATTTAGATTTATTTACAAATAAAAAATAAATAGGTTAACATTATAATTAATGCACAATATTATAATTTTTAATTACGATTATTAAATAATAATTAGAAGTATATTTATAAAACAAAAAAATGAGAAAAACAAACGTAGCTCATCCCGGTCTTGAACCCGGGTCTTCGGATCAACGAGCAGACGCCATAAGAACTGAGCTACGACCAACGCAGTACTTCCGTTACAAAGTAAGTATTTAAGTTGTGTTAAAATATTAAACCCCCTATTTCTCGAGCACTAAGGAACGTTGTATTATAACGACTAAGGGGCTTCTACCCTACAACATATATAAAAATAATCAAAATCTGTGAATACCAAGCTTGGTCCTCTCCTTGTAAGTAAACAAGGTCAAACCGGGTGGGGAGGCCTACCTTTCGGCTTAAGCTCAACTAGTCCCGCCCAATGTCTAAGTAAACAATTTCGAAAACTCATAACACATTTCAAAACTCAATTTCAGCAATTACCATCTATAGTCGGAAAAATATCCGAATTATTTTGTGCAGCCTTGTAAATGGTCTATGGATGTACATATATATACTATATAGTATGCAAAAATTTAATTCAGTTAGGAAATACCTAACACAGCTGAAAATTCCAGTTCAGTGATTCCCGTCAATAAGCGGAAATGTACTCGAATTCTTTTGTTAAGTCCTGTATATGATCTATAGAAATTATACACACGAAATAATTAGTTACATTTAAAAATGCATACCGCACTTCTAACAATTATCGCTCATAGATTGTACTATAATCGAATTATTTTGTGTGTCCCTGTAGATAAATGCTATGCACACCATATTCTATAGTAAGCATATAGTAGTGCACATAAGCGATGTATATCAATTTCAATATGTTAGTAATATTGTAACATTAGTAAAATACACTGCAAACGATTTTTCCCCGTAGACCATAATATAACGGTATTCTTTTGAGTACTCCTGTAAATGAAACATAAATGCTACACACTTCATTTTCAATACCGAACATGCCATAGTAAGAATCAATAACGTATATCAATTACATGACAATCCGAGTATATTTACATGAGGTAGAGCGCGGAAAGACAGACGGCCAGACAAACTGAATTCATAAACACAACTAATATTGGAAATCGTTAAAAATCAGATTTTGAAATTTTTTATCAACAATATTCAAAGACCATCACCCGCAGATTTAATTATTTTGCATTTTCTCATTAGAGACAGTAATTTTTTTTTAAATTTATGTTTTACCTACTTATATATTTTGATGGCTACAACAGAAACAGCTTGATTTTCCTATTTTTGTTCATTATTTTTCATATTTTATTTTACTTTTAATCGTAAAACTTTTTTTTTAGGAGCCATCTTGTGAAATATCCGATATACAAACAAGTTCTAATTACAAAAATTCTTTGAAGATTCTAATGGTGGTTTAAAATGAGTGTAAGTATAAAGTTTACTCATATAATATATCATATTTTATTTTACCTTTAATCGTAAAACTTTTATTTTTATTTTTTTCGAACCATCTCTAGAAGTATGCGATGTATAAACAATTACTGCTTTTTTTTATTATCATTTTTTTTTAATTTGTTGAATATTGATTGCCGAATTAAAAAGATTGTAAATATAAAGATTAAAGAAAAAAAATATTATCTGGAGAAAGGTAATAAATTAGATGCATTTCTATCAAAATCCGGTACCCAAAGAGCAGTGCTTTTTAAAATGTTTTGCAAGAATGAGTCCTATGTTATATTTGATATAAAGAGTAATTAAAAAAAAATTGGGCAAACTTTAACCCTTCGCGACGAGTGTCACGTATACGTGACGTACAGGCTGCTCAAAATCCTTAATTATTTCCACTAGTAAATTTGAACAGTAAATTTTGCCTTATTTAATCACGGCATTTCTGCCATTGAATTAGGCAAAAATTCCTATTTTAAATTACCGGTGAGAAAAGATTAAAACTTCTGTAAAGGGCGCTAGCCGCGAAGGCAATAAGGCTCCATTTGACTCACGCGAAAACACCCGCTAAAATATAAAACCTGTAAAAATATTAAAAATTAAAAAAGTTTAAACGTTTTAAAATCATTTTTTTTTAAATAAATTCTTTTTCAAAATCTAGCCATGATATTATATTTTTTGCCGTGAAAATCATTTTGTTTAACCCTTTCATTGTTTAATATATAAAGAAAGTACAACAAAAAGTAAAATAAACAAATAAATAAATAAATGGCAGAGTCTCCTTAACATGTGAATTTTTAATAATAATTTAATTTCAAGGCGGTTTTTTTATGCTTTTTTTTTTTTTTTTTTTTAAATCACTGTCTGTCGGATTAAAAAAATAGATGCACAGATTTTTAAATGAAGTCCTTTTAAGAAATAAAATGCTAAAAAAGAAAAATCATTTACAATTTGGAACACATGGAACATTTTTGTTAAAATACTAATTAATAGTTGCCAATAAATAGCTTTAATTTTTTTTAATTTTCTGTATATTGATTTTTTTTTCAAATATTTATTGAATTCATGCTACAGAATATTTCACCGAAGGCCTTCTTGTTGTGTATGATAAATAATGAAAGAATGATCTTTAAAGTCCGTCATAAACTTAAAATTGAATCGGGACTATTACGAGTATCCAAGCAAGTTCCAGGTTTTGACCCCAAGTTTTTCTTGATTTGTAGTTAGAGCCTTAAGTACTGTACCACACTGATTCCATCTTTCCTCTATAAGATATAATTAGCTAAGTTTGAAGTGCGCAAATTTCATTCTTTAAACTATTCAGACAAAATACTTCCGAATTGTATATCCATATTACATATATTAAACAATTTCACTTGAAATCTGTAATATGGAACACGAGTAATAAAGTAATTCATGGTTATATTTATATTTATAGACAAATCTATTTTTAAGTACGTATGAGATTACTCATATGAACATGTTATGCACTCTCTAATGATATAAATGTACTTAAAACAAAGCGATTAGGTTAAGGTTCTCGTTTTTAATTTCTTTCTTTTAACAATATACTCACTAACAACAGTGTAATCCCTAACAGCAGTGTAATAATAAGTGTAATCAACAGTTTGTAATATTAATTTTATAAAAAAATATTAGAATTTTTATGAAAGAAAATATACTGACCAATGCAACAACTAAAGACTGAAGTCCATTCACTATGCTCGCAATGTCTTTTTTGTCTTTATTCCAGAATTTGTTTAACTTACAATACAGTTTTCCTCATCTTTCATATTTTCTTTCGGGTTTTCCTCATTGATTGACGATTTCACAAATAAGTTCCATTCCGCGTTATTGCCGAAACGTCAGTTGAGGATCAGTGTGGAGACCCGAAAAGTTTTTGGTTTCCGTCTGTTTGTTTGTCTGTCTGTTCCGCAATAATTGCCGCAAAAATGATCCGATTAGGTTAATTTTTGGTAGGTTATGTTGGCGAGGTACCCGGAATTACCTGTATAGTTTTTAACTACATTTGGTTCACTCGTTCGAAAAATATAGAACATTTCTTTTTAGATCATAGTGCTTTCCTATGGGAATGCAGACAATTTTCAAATATCATTTTTAACTGAAATGAAAATCGCATATTTGAATAATGGATTTAAACGTAAAATTAAGGATACTAAATTTTCGATATGAAGGTTTTAAATATATGCAATAGCTTTGAAAATTTGCCAATATATTTATTAGAATTTCGAAATTGTATAAATTATTGGGAAATTTTATGCATTAATTTGGAAGATATTAAACATTTTAATACCTCGTTTTTTACAAAAATATCCAATGCATTTTTTTTCTCTTTCATTAAATGGTTGCCAAGCAACTATATTTCAAAGAATATCAACAAAGGAAAATTCAAGTGAATCGCATTATTTTGACGCGAAATTTTATTAACAAAATAGCTAATTTTCGAGTGATTTAAGTTTTTAATATGCTTTTTTTTTAATGAAATAGATGAGAATTTATTTTAACTTCTAAAGAAAGATTACCAAATCGTTTTTCTAAATGAAAATAATAAAAACGTTGAATGTGTAAATTGAATAAAAGTCACATAAGAGGAATGTACATTTATATAAGTATATTTTATACACGAAATTTTATTCAATTTCAGCAACATATGATGTTTAGTGGTTGATATGTAAGTATTATATTAAGGATAGGATAAAATCTCTTGTACAAAGAGATGGTTATTCTAATGAAATTCAAATAGTAAATACATTCAGACGTATACTCAAGAAATGAAATAGCACAATTACTGGAAATTGAGAATATAAAATTAAAGCGACAACGGGGGGTTTAGGGGGTGGAGCCCCACTGAGATAATGTATTGTTATTCTGAAAAAAAATACAGTAATAAGTAGTTTGTCCTATCATTGCATAACATTGTGTTTAATGCGATATTTCTAAAATTTCCGGAACTTTCGACAATTTTTTAATTTTTATAAATGTATAAATAACTTTAAAAAACTGAATTTTAGGATATATTATGCAGGATATATTATGCAGATAATGTTAAAAATTAGTGAGATTAATGAACAATGATTTGTAGAGCTGACGTTGAGGCCTCCGACCTGCAGATTTACTAGTATTAATATTGTTTTTAATTTTTTTATTAGAAACAAACCATTCTCAATACAATCCTCATCTTTTAATTCTGTACCTTAATATAAAAAGGAGTAGGGTGATTCTTTCAGAACCGTACACTTCCAATGCTAAATTTTGAAATTAAAGGTTAAAAAAAAAAAAAAAAAAAAAAAAAAAAAAAAAAAAAAAAAAGTTGTTTTTGTTTTACCTTGAACTTATCTAACATCATACTACATTTCCTCAGATCGAGAGAAATATTTTATTAAAATGACAATTTTACATTATGTTGATATCCATGACCATGATGTCCACAGACTTTCTTCGTAAATTATTTGAAAAACCCTAAATATTTGACGGAATTGAATGATGTTGCTGATTTGAATTTTGTGTATAGCATGTTTTATAATTTATTTTACATTTTTTAAATCGATATTTGTTTTTATCTTTTCCGCGGAATTATTGATATGGTGGGATCTTTGCGTTCATGATTTTTTCACAGTTATTTAAAAAATACACATTTTACACAGACAAATCTTTCAACTTATTGCTATGTTTAAAATGACTAACAAACTTTCATTTAACACTAAATATTTTGTATGCAATTTGTGAGCATTTTAAAAGCTCTTAATTTTTTGTCCACGGACATGACTTAATTTCGTTATTTATCAAATAAAACTATTATTAAACAAGATTAACCCTTCAATATAAATGCGCGGGCTCTTTTTAATTTAATTCCAAGAGGACATGTGAAATCATCCAAAATTGGAAGTAAACAAAACTTCCACATTCAAGAAAATCAAGGAAATACACTACAGTGCCACCGGATTAAAGACACCTGATTAGTAACGAGCTGCTAATCCTGCTGTCTTGATAACGAATGCCATATGACAAGACATAGATTCAGCATGTCTGCGAAAGTGTTTCGGAAATATGGCATGCCAAACGTTTGCTAAAAATTTCCATAAATCAATTAAGTACGCTGGTGT
Organism: Maratus michaelseni; assembly: GCA_963931845.1. Lineage (NCBI taxonomy): Eukaryota > Metazoa > Arthropoda > Arachnida > Araneae > Salticidae > Maratus > Maratus michaelseni. Next base: position 101,840,708 of record OZ007586.1, read on the forward strand.
AGGATGATGAGCTTGAAATCCATTTTCCAGTGTACCCCAATCATGTCGAATGGGACTTAATTCTGGGCCTTTCGATGAGCATTTAAGTAAGAATATTTCAGTGAAATTCTCCTTGAACCAGTTGATTAACAAAGGCGCCTTGAAAATAGCAGTTATTCTTCTTTTTTAACTCCATCTCTATACAAGTGGAAGGAAAACACAAAAACGTGAAGTGTTCGGCCATATTTTACAATCTACGCATTTATAGACAGAGAAGGTGTTTTATACAAGTAACGTAGGTCCCAAACATTGACAAGAAAAAAAACCGACAATCGTTGAGCCGCCATGAACTTTTGCACTTCCATCTTTGCATGTGACATCTATGGTTTGATGAATCTGACGCCATATTCTTAGTCTGTCATAAACGTGATGAAATAGTAATCGAGAATCATCACTTAATGCTACTCCATTAAAATCGCCAGTGGTCCATGGTCCATACAAGGCGTCGAGCGCGGTGGCATGCACTGATACTCTAACGCGTCTTCTGCCTTGAAGCCCATTTTCTGGAGCAAACGCTGCACAACCTGTCTTCTGACTATTTATAAGGCCCCGTAATTCAGTTGGCTGGTCACATGAGCTATTTTATGTCACTTGCTGCATAAAATACAGCTGAATCTTAGAAGATAAAATCTTATCAAACCTACCTATCCTTTGTAATTTACCAAGTTATTACTCTTTTATCCACTATCTGTGTATTCTCGCCGTAAACTTGATACTGTGGAACGAGGCAACCGCATTATTGAACTTTTGCTGGACTTGAATGACCCATGCAGCTAACACCCTTTATTTGTTTTCTGTCGAATATGTCTAAATTGTGAGTTTTTTCCATCATGTAACTTTTAACATTTTTTAGGCCTATAAATCCAACTACATATATCATATAGCCGCATCCGAACATCCATAGAAAGAAGACAGCACCACCACAATCTTCCCATAACACTATCTGTCTCTATTTCAATTGCATTTCAACGTATAACGCTATTAACAATATTAAAGAAAAGGAATAATACTTTTATCTCAAAAGCTTCAACGTTTTATGTGCTCCAAAACGAAAATAAAACAATTATTTTTTTGTGTGAAAGTCAGCAATATACCAGCCGCAATATTCTTTTTCAGATATCCATAAATGAAGCTTTAGTTTGTTTTTACACAATTAAACCTTTCAGAGACAAGTAATTATGTTGCTGTAATGTTGAAAACTCACCAGAATTTAAGAAAAATTTCACTTAAAAAAATGACATAATATATAAAAGCAAAATTTCACTCACAAATTCTGATACAAATTTTGATTTAATTAAATGGTATGAATAATATACCATTGCCCTTCAAATGGTTAACAATAAACAATTTTTTCAATTATTGAAACATGTTATTGCTGTTATTTGCTAGTAATCAATTAAAAATGAATCTGTCATTTCAAAAACTGCCATAAGTCACAGATTCAAATATTTTAAAGAACCAATAAGAACTGTTTTACACACAAACGCTAAGAACTGCATTTTGTATCCATTCTATTTCTTAGAGATCTAAATTTGCAAATCCGTTATCAGTTATTTGGTCTATAATAATTTAAAAAAACTTAAAATCTTTTAATCATGCTGTTTTCGATAGAAATGTGATTTTGTGATTTACAAATGATACAAAAAGGTAATAATCATGTTTTTTTTTACAAGTATTTTACAAAATAGATATCAATCATTAACATATGTATCTTAAGGATTGACATTAAGGCATATTGTCATATTTACTATTGTGATCGATCACATTTTCTTCTTCTTCTGTTGTTGCCCATTGAAATATATATTTTTCATTCACAAATATTGTTTTGCAATAAACGACAAATTTTCCGTCTCGTTTAGTTGGCAATAAATGAATAAAGTTATGTAATTTTTGTCCAGGAATGTGAGCCTATCTTCAAGGACACGTTAGCAACAAAAACAGGGCATTTCGAAAAATAAACTGGACTTAAGTATTTTTTTTTAATGACCGATTAAAAAAAAATCTCTTTACATATGATTTAATTTAAATAACTAAAAAATAAAAACTTGAAGCTCTTTTTCGGATTGCTGTCTCTGTCGAACACAATAATTTGGAATTACATACTTCCTCATGTAGTAAATGCAAGATATGCCAAACTCAAAATTTTCGAATTATTCTAACAACTGGTTTAAAAATTTGAATTATATAAGTTTTTTAACATTGTTTTAAAAAATGGTTTTCAAAGAGAATAAATCTTAAATTCAAATTAACCAATATTTCGAATTATCCACATTTGAATTAAGGAGAAAACTTACCTTATACTATTTATATAAGCACATGTAACTTTTTCTAAATTTTCCATACAAACTGAAGAAAAAACTTGTGAATCAGTCCTTTAAGTTCCTTTTTAAATGAAGACAACAAAATGTACCAGGAGTTATTTTTTTAAATATCTTCCGGCAAGTAAAAATGCTTCACTCAATTTACTTGTATTCTACAAGAAGTACTAAATGTCGACTGAACCACATAAAAGCCAAATGACTAATACACCCTTGTAGTTTATGACGTCACATTCTAGTCTTGAACTTGTAAGTTACTATTTCCTTAAACGAAACTATCAAGATACCGGAAAAAGTAATTACTGTTACTCCCTTTTACTTATTTTTATATTTAGATTTTATTTAAAATCCGGAAAAAGCCCGATGCGGAATAACAATAAACAGAGGTAATAAACTTCTTGCTGTGTCTTGTCTGACATGGCACTGAACCTTTGTATCAATGTAATATATACATGGAGTTCAAGGTACAAGAAGGGAAATATAAGAATGTACTCATTTACGGAAGTAATGGTTTGTTCCTTTTGTATATATTTTAGCTAAAATAAGAAGTTTATGTAGTAAGCATTTAAAAATTGAATGTAATTATACCTTTCTTGGTCCACTGCCCATTGTAGAATAAGCATTATACATAGCATTTTGGTTGTACCGGTAATGAAATCTCACCTCTTTCACAGGTGATAGATTTGATTAACATGCCTGACTAGTTCTTTTGAACTACTCAGTCAGAAATTCTTACTTAGTGTGTTATATTTTATAGGGAAGAGTCGTACACAGTGAGACAGGTTTTTAAAAATATTAATTAAGAACTTGATATAATCAATTGAAGAAATTTTAGTCATTGTAGATATAAAATTTGCTTATTGGGAGCACTTTGCACACTAACGTTTCAGACATACATAAAAAAATAGAAGCAGGAAAAAAATCAATTTAAAAATCACTTTAAATTTGCTTCATTGTGTATCAAACCTAGTGAGACAGGGCTGATATTTTCTGTGTTTCATCGACACATTCAGCAATTTCGTACGTGATGTGGTTGTGCCTAGATTTCTGAGCATCTATTTGTTGCATTGTAGAACGCTTTGAAGGTTCCAAAAATTGATAAATCAAGAGAATGCAATTCGTAGCTGCTTTATGGTTTTATAGTGCGCCTTACTTATTGTCTCAAAGGCATAAAAACATATTAAAGTAACATATAATGCATGTTATTCATTATAGAATAAATATAAATGCAATGTTACACAGTTCGATACTATTACGCTGTGGACTAGGGTTTCATGTCTCACTGTATACCACGTATATTTGTTGAAAGAAACGGTTACATACTGCTTCCTTCGGCTTTGTTAGAGTTAACTCCTTGGTATTAAGTGGAGAAATAGTACAGCATATGCATGATATTCGAAATAATACCACATACAATTAGACTAAGGATATATCATCTTTAATAGAGTTAAATGAGTAACTTTTATGTCCCAAAAAGTATTTTCTTTTCGGAACTTTCAAGCGAAACAACACCCACGTTTGAAATGTGGTCGGTGCACACTTCAAACAAAGCGCCACAGAGCAGCCCAACATCAAGCGGAAAAAACAAAAACTTCGCTTTAAAAGCATCTTTGTTTCATTGTGCATGACTCCCCTTTATATAAGGAGTATGAAGGGTTCTTTTTTAAAAAACAACGGAAAAAATCCATGCAGTAAAAAGTTAAACCTGTTTTCGCTTAAGATATTAGAGCTGTAACATGTACAAATTCTAATGAAGTCTATAAATAATGCATCCATTAAGAAGAATTTTGAGAGCAATCGGGATAGCATATTTCAAAATTCAATGCACACGTTCTAGTGAAGCAGTGTGTACTCTTCTCAATAACATGTACAGTTCGTGTCAAAAGTTTAAGCACAGAAACAATATTTAAATAAAACATCAATTAGTTATTCACTTTATTTCAACATCTGGTTTATATGGGTTAATAGTTGCAGTCTTTAAACAATATTTAGCAAAACTATGTTTTAAATTTTGTTTCAACCCAACGATTATGAATATAAGAAAATAAATGTGTCAAAAGTTTTAGCACAAAATTGTTTTTATATAAATTTTACAAAATCACATTGTTGCACACGCATACGATTTCTGGGCTTATAAGAGGCACCTGAATGTTGTTTTTACAAAGACAAAATTGCCAAGTCAAAAGATTCTCTCAAAAGGAGGTACTAAAAATATGGAGTACGAGAGCAAAACATAAGTCCGTTTCGGAAATTGCAGCTGCTTTAAAAAAAATTAAATGGGGAATGTATCAGGTTTGGGCTAATGGTGAAGATTTTAAGCGAAAATACCGTGCAGGAAGGCCACGAGTGAATCGGAGCATCGGAAACATGGATTCAACTGGATATTATTATCTCTCTCAGATTAAAAATGCAGCTGGAGGACAAATACCGGAAAATTCGATTCATAGATGAATCTTAGAATCGGGTACATAAAAAAAAGTAAGGTGGTTCAATTACCATGCTTGAAATCTCACGATATAGCAGATCAATTACAGAGGGGCCAAACAGCCCATGTCATTTGATGATAAGAAGCTGAATATATATTCGGCGATGGAAAAAAATGGGATTTAATCGGCCCTGATGGATTTGCCTACTATTGGCATGATATTCAAAAAGAACGGCGGAGCATGTTTGATAGATAACATGGTGGGGCTTCTGTAATGGTATAGGGGGTGGGGGTCAATTTGTTTCAGTGGTCAGATGTCACTAGCATTCATCAGTAGTTGTCAAAAATCTGAAAACTAAAAAAAGACGCCAATAATTTGCTTCGTATTGGGGAAAATTTAGGTGGAGAAGATTTGATTTTTCAACAGGACAACTTTTCAATCCATACCTCCAATTCATCGTCAAAGTAGCTTAGGTTGTGATAATAATAATAATAATAATAATAATTATATAATAATAGTTGTAATAATAATATTAATAATAATAATTATATAATAATAGTTGTAATAATAATAATAATAATAATAAGTTAATCCCCTAAGCTACTTTATCGATGAATTGGAGGATGGATTGAAAAGTTGTCCTGTTGAAAAATCAAAGAATCTCCACCTAAAATTTCCCCAATACGAAGCAAATTATTGGCTCCATTACATTTAATTAGCTGAAATACACGATGTTCCACGGCGGAACAGATGCTTTACACTCACGCATGATATCGGTTTTGGAATGGCCCGATCTTAGTTTCAATCTGAATTCGAAAGAAATTGTATGGGCTAATATCCCAGGCAAAGTTTTTCAAAATGGTAAACAGTAACTTCTTAATGGTAAACAGTAGTAAGAAGTCAAATATTTAAAATCGGCCATTGAGAAAGATTAGTTTTAAATGAAGCAAGGAAGCAATACTGAACCTATTTTTATGGGTGGAACATCGTGTATTTCAGCTAATTAAATGTAATGGAGCGAATAATTTGCTTCGTATCGGGAAAATTTTAGGTGGAGATGATTTGATTTTTCAACACGACAACTTTTCAATCCACACCTCCAATTCATCGTTAAAGTAGCTTAGGGGATTCACTTATTATTATTATTATTATTATTATTATTATCCTGTAAAAAAAAATTATTATTTTTCTTAAACTTTTGACATGATAATTTTTGTTCTCTTACTAAATTTGATGGTTTAAAATAAAGTTTAAATCATAATTGTATTAAATATATTTTTTAAACTACAAATTTTAATACATGGATTTAAAATACAGCGAATATTTAAAATTGAAATTTAAAATTGCTGTTGTGCCTAAACTTTTGACACGTGCTGTACAAATTCTAATGCAGTCACTAAACTTTTTTTGAAAGCAATCAGGATAGTATATTTCAAAATACAATGCATGCCTTCTGGTAAATCAGCTATGTATTCTTATTAATGACATGTACAGATTTTTATGCAACAGATTTTAGTTGATGAATTATACAAACAGTAATTAAAAACAGTTTTTTAAAGAAATCAGGATACATATTTCAAATTTCAGCGCATACCTTTTTGTAAAGCAGGTGTGTATTCTTGGTAAGGCACTGTCATGTATTCCTGCATTTGGCCCGCTTCTGGCACTGTACAGTAGTAGTAAGAAGTATCAGCTGGCATCAAATAGTTTGAAAATAAACTTGGACTGTAGACGACACAAGAGGTTGGATACCATACGCCTGTAAAAGTATTATTATTTTTTATTATATCTGTAATATGAACATAAGTAATTTTTTTCCAAAATAACATAACAATTATTATATGAAATTCGCAAGATAGAATATGGTCACAATTTTAGAAGCTGAACCAACAACATATTACTGGGTAATTTATCTGCTGTATTAAGTCTATACAGGGTGGACCTAATTTTTGTAACTGGGTAATTTGCCAAATATTAATTGTAAGGTGTCATTTCAATGGCAGATGGCAGATTACTAATTTTATATCATAAGTTTACGGATACACTTCTTACCTCAGTGCTAAAAGTTTAGATTGATTGCGGAGGTGTTTTTCCAAGGTCACCACGATTATCAACCCTTTCTTTCCTGGATTTCTGTGTATGATTTATAGTCTGCCGAAATCTTCTGTCGAATTGAAATCCCGAATAGGCACACCACTTGATTGGATCGACCTATACATGCTCACAGACATATGTATAAAGAAAACCATAAAGAAATGAGTTACTAATAAGACATTTTTAGAATAACGAGGGGCATCTACGCCGAACATTTGTAAAGAAGGAAAACTTTCACTATCTTATAGCTATGTGTAGTCTCTTGTTTAGATGTATAACTACACGTAATAAATCATTATTTTTGCCCGGCTAATTTATGTCCATCCTGTATTATATAAAAGTATATAATATATAAAAATATTTGAAGAAATTGCTAGACTCTAGAGTAGCTGAAGTTTTCTTCTCTTTCAGTACAATGAAGATAGAAGAAGTTATTACAAAAAGCAATTTCAGGTATTATTAAAAGTTTTAGTTGATTGAAACTTCGTTTATATTTTTACATGCACATTTTCGAAGGATGTAATATAGAAGGAATATCTTTCACCTAATAGATTATACCAAAAGTGCCTTTTACATACATTTTAACTTGTAATTAAAAGACTGTATGCTGTACTAATGATTAAAAAAAGGTACAGAATCAACGAAAATTAAAAGGAATAAAGATAATGGCTTTCAAAACTATGCATTTCCATGCTGTTTTAAAGTAAATGGTGAAATAATAACCATGTATAATTCTAAAACACATAATACGTATGGAATTTTGTTTTTATAACACCGGAAAATGTATACAAACCATTCTCTTTGTTGCTTTCATAAAATAAAGATTATATATATATTTTTTAAAGTATCTTTAAAAAATGTGCGGTGTAATCAATAGATGAGCTATTTAATAAAGCGAGTGATTAAATACAGCAATTTTTTAATTATATGTATACAACGTGTACATAATTAAATTCACCTACTTAGAGCTGTCTGTAGTTGAAACTATTCATCAGAAAAAATTGAAATTTGGACTGCGTCTAAATGAAGGGATACAAAAGACAGTTAGCAGAAAAAATAATTTCAAAAATGGTCACCAGAGGGTTTTTCTGATAAAATTTCGGCATACATGAAAATCTACGCACCCACGTGATGTATCTGCTTGCACACAATGAACATGTTAAATAACAAGTTGGAAATTGTACGTCAAACGTGACAAATGAGGTGCGTTCGTACTATAACTAGTTACATAAATATTCAGATCTTTTCTGATTTTTAATTCTGTGAAATGAATTATATCGTCTGCAGAATAATTTCTGTAATAAAATAAGTACCTCGGTCGCTTGACGATTAAACTTCGGAAGCTCCTATAACAAAAAAGCACCGATTAAAAAAAAAATTCAAATTTCTTAATAAATATTTTTATTAATATCTCCTAAAGTTTTGATTCGATTTTAATAAAATTTGAAATGTCTCGACAAAATTCTGCAAAGATAATATATTTTAAATTGCAAACCATTCGGTTGCGTAGTTTTTGCGTTGTTATATGCGGACGGACGGACAGACAGACGGACAGACAGACGGACGGACAGACGGACGGACCAAGCGACGACAATAGGTGCTACGTATTTATATAATTACGAACGCACCTAAAAAGATACAGGTGATCTCTTGTCAGTATCCCTTTCCACGGAAAATGTCGTGCAGTTTACAGGATCGTACTTTACGGGTGAAACTTTCTTATCAAAATGGCGTTTCCGCACCAGAAGCTTTGCGGAGGTTTCGAGCTTTGCAAACATTGTGCAATGACTGCAAATGCAACATTTTCAGAACTTAAGAGCCTACATCAGTCACGCGAAGAAACGCTCACACTAATGTTAAGTCTATGGGAAGGTTATCGCGCGATTTCTCGCTAGCATTTTAATATTTTTAAATGAATTTTTTTGCATGGGATAGCTGAGGCCGAACTCTAACGTTGTTAGTTTTTACTTTTTCGATTTTGGTTCCAGTTTTTTTATATAAAGGTACTTTCAATTTTAGAACCGGTTCAAACCGGTTCCAAAATTAAAAATGTCCACTTATAAAAAAACTGTAACCAAAATCAAGAAAGTAAAAACTAACAACGTTAGAGATCGACCTCAGCTATCCTATTAAAAAAAATCATTTAAAAATATTAAAATGCGAGCGAGAAATCGCGCGATAACCTTCCCATAGACTTAACATTAGCGTGAGCGTTTCTTCGCGTGACTAGTGTAGGCTCTTAAGGACAGTATTTTCTCTCACGTCCCTCAATTTTCCAAGAATTTGCTTCGCGTGACTGTTTTTTTTTTTTTTTTTTTTTTTTTTTTTTTTGCGATTTCAAACGGTACTTGATAATAATGATCAACACACTGAACAGTATTTGTTTTGATAAACCAATTCTACACTGTATAAGCTTGTATTTTGTTAAATTATTGAAAAAAAAAATCAATAATACGCCCTCTTGTGGACATTTTTGAAAGTATTATTTTCTGCTAAATGTCTTTCGTAAATCCCAAACCTTCATTTAGACGCACACTAAATTTCACACTTTTCTGATGAATAGTTTCGACTACAGACAGCTCTGAGTTGGTGAACTTTAATTATGTACACCCTGTATATATTTTTAATGCCAGAAGGTTTTCACGTTCATCCCTTCAGTTGCGCGCATGATATCAAGGCGATATTCTTGTTCAAATGAAGTTTGTTTCTAGATGTCCGGTGTAATCAGTAAGGTGCGCTTGACTAATACATTTAGTTTTCATTTGATATTCTATTAAAAAAAATTCTGTGTTTTTAATATCAATAATGTTTAAGCATTTTAAATTAAACCTATAGCTATGCATAAAGTAAGAGTATTTAATTTAGACGACGCTGAAAAATTGAAAAATATTGAATGAAATATAATTCATTTTAGGCCGGGGGGAGGGGTGTCGTATACGACTCATGAATTTGAATTTTCTCCTTTGTCGCATTGTTTTATTTGGGTTGTATGATGGTGTCTGTCTTTTAAAGTCATTTTGAGAAAAACGAGAAAAATGTCTTCATAAACTTTACTACAGTACTAGATGTACAGGAAGATTTTTCCGGATTTACAATAGTATTATTTTCAAAAATTAATTTCGAGATGTTTAGATAGTAAAACATCTATCTTTAACGTTCCTAATTCAACAGTCGTTATCTAAAAGTGCAGCAAAATATAAATCGATTGAATACAAAGGTTAGAATTTCATGGAACTAGGAAATAAATGTTTGTTATCGTATTGTTAACTGCCCCTGTGACCCAATCCCAATACTTTTGATATCATTTATTACCAATACTATATATTCACAAAAATCTTGAATATACAGTAGAACTCCAATTATCCTAATCAATTGGGACCGGACCCTATTCGGATAATCAAAAATTCGGATATTTGGATTTTTTCCCCAAAAAAGGGGTATATTTTAATTAATTACTGTATGTATGTAGAAAATGGGAGAAAAAAATTATTTTTAAAGAAAAGGAGCTTTTAATTAATTAAATGAAAAGCAACACTATTACATGTTAAGCGTACTTACAAGTGCTGTACATTAGTACAGTATGTACGTACCGTACTGTAAATGAAAGTCATTACTTGCTGAACATCTCGATCAAAGTAAACTGTTTGACAGTATTCATCCGTTTTCGGGGAGCCAAGTCGCGCATTCGCTTGACAGTCAAAAGTTGCATGTGGTCACACTCGGGCTGACGCTCCTTCCACTTCAACGCAGTTTCAAGGCCGGCAAATGCTTCACTAGCTGATGGTCCAGTGTATGCTTCAATTTCGATATTAAGGTAATCTTCTTCCTCGAAACTTTCTTCTCTCACACTTTCAATGAGTTCATCATCATTTAGAATTTGAAACCCAGGGTCTTCGCGGCGGGACAGACAGTAGTGCTCGTAGACAGAATCATTATTTTGAGAATCGCAGTACGTTTCTGTCTTCATTTTTTTTCTGAAATTCTGAAAGTGATTCGGATAATCAGCGATTCGGATAGTTGGAGTTCGGATAATTGGAGTTCTACTGTACTCATAAAGATATGTCAAATAAAAAATAACTAAGGAAAAAAAAGTGAGTTTTTAAAATTTTTTCTGACCTTGTCCTAAAATGGGTTAAAATGATTTTTTATTTATTTAACATATACATTTCAGTAAGAGAATGGTCTATGAAAACATAAAATTTCCTAAATTTAAAACTAAACTACCCCCAATTAAATAATATTACGCCGTAGATAAATAAAAAAGCCAATCACATTTATTTCCTTTATAACGTTGGTTTCTAATTAAATGATAGGACAAATAGATAACAAAATAAAAAAAATTAATCCTGGCTAGTTTTTGGAAAACCTTTATTTATTAGTGTAACGACATACGGGCAGTAAAATTTTATTGGTCGAGAAGATTTTGGGCAAACAGATACTAAGTAAAATCGTTCAAGCAATTATCGCCAAGTTCTGTAATGTTAGTTGGCATCGTATGGGCAAAAGGGCTTGATCTAAACACGGCCACTTAACCCATCTAGGCCGTGTAACCTTTATGTACAATCATGGGGGAAAATGATACATCTCTCATTAATTCTGCCAAAAATCATACCATAAAAATGATACTGTACCAACCTATTAATAATAACGTCTACTATTAAATGTTATGTATGGATTAGGGTTTGGAAGCTTTCTGCATATTAAAATTTGAACTAATCTTTAAATTTTCAATGGAAACACCCTATTTTGACAAAACATTTTTAATCTACAATGAAATGTATGCAGTGCCTTATGGGGTTAATATATTATAAAAATATTTTAAATTAAACGCCAATATTGCAGAAATGGCTTAACATTGGAAATATTGGTAAAAAATGTCGACATATTTCTTGACACTATTGGTACAATGTCGACAAAATGTAAACATTTCATTGTTTGGACAACATTTCATGCCATACCCGTATTAGACTATTGCAAAGATATGGCAAATACGTGCAATATTGGCCCAATATTGCTTTGCTATTAGGATTATATTCATAATTATTACCCGCAGTCATTGACAAGATTTTTACTTACCATCAATATATTCATATGGCTCTGCATAATTCTGAATAATTTCGGGTGGTCCGTTGTAGGATGGAATAAAATCGTTTTCTTCGCTCGTTGCATCTAAAAGAAAAGAATAAAATTTTAATGCTGACGAGTATGAATACAGACAAAATAGTATGATTAAATCAATTCATAAAGTATCCTGATACCACAGCTATTCTTTGTGACGTCATAAATGGTCACAGTCACAACGGTGTCCCAAAGGTCACTTCTTTATTTCTTCACAATGTGACTGTCAAGTCACCGTGACTTCGTAACTCCGATGTGAAGTCACAATTACCATTTTTCTAGTCAATTGCAAATCGTTACAAAATGGGGCATATCGACTTCACAATCATGTGGCTACGACTCATTTTCCCCGTCACGTGTAAACATTGCCAATTATAAAAATTTAATTCAGGTAACCGGGCTTTCATAATTTTGTTACATTTGGATCATGGATAATCCCGTCTTCTAAAATGAATCGGACTACATTGGGTTGAGTTAAATTGAATTACTACAAGTATACTTGTCAGATATCTAGTCACAGATCTAAGAAGTAGCTAAAATTCGGACCATAGCAACGCTAAACCACCCTTTGTGATCAACCCATATGAAAATTTTGGACCAAATTATAGTCCGGAATTTCTATATAGTATGCGCTTTCTGAACTAAAAACTGAAGAGGTTTTCCACAAACAATGAATGCGTTATATATTTTGCCACTTTTTACTTTCATGGATGATTTGATATAATAATATATATTTACTGATTAATATAACTTGTTGATGTCCAAATAATTATTAGATATATCATACTGTAGATTCCAAAACAAAAGCTAGTCTATATTTGCTTTAATCATCTTCATATCAGAAGTTGATACAGGCAAAGTTTGGGGTCTATTTAGGGTCCCTTCACAAAATGAAACGGTTCTCTTCGCAAAATTTCTTTTAATAAAACAGACCCCTTCACAAAATTCCATTCCATAAAAACATACTCTTCATTAATGACGAAATATATATATTGATACAGAAAAAAATGGTCTGAGTTTTTGCGGTTCGATATTACAAAGTTATTTTGAGCATTTTACAATGTAACGACATATATCGGTGATATCTGGAACTAAAACAAAGAAGCGTAGTAAATAAATTCCTGCTTTCAAACATTACATTCAATGTTGAATTCAGATTATTTTTCTACAGAAGGAGGGGGTAGGATTACACTTTTTAACCAATACCAAATACAGAATCTCAAATCTTCCGGGGGGGGGGGAGGTCATTTTGATACCCAAGTGGGAATGCCCCCTTCTTAGACCCCTGAATTCATCACTGAAACACTCCAGGAAAAATAACTTTGAATGCTGCCACCACTTACTTGTTTCGGAATTTAAAAAAAACAAATCAGTTCATTTTAAGACACCCTATGATGTCTTTTATTTAGAAAGCCCTACACTATAATAAAACGTTAAAAAACAAAGAAGATAAATTATGCGTCTTGCATAGATTATGAAACACTTTTCTATACTTCTGGAATACTGTTGCGAAACTTCATCTTTTGAAACATTGAAAACAATATCTAAATAAACAATTTAGAAAATGCATAACAGAAATGAAACACACTTTTAATAATTACTACTCATAATCGGCAAGGCATTCGCATTCTTTTGTGCAGCCTGTATATGATGTACAGATTTTTTATTTACCACACAATATACTAACATTTAAATTAACAGGAAAAAAACGCATAACACGGTTAAACATTCACTTTAATCAATCACCGCCTATTGACGGTAATTTATTGAAATCCTTTTGTGCAATCCTGTTTGTGATCTACGGATTTTTATACAAAACTTATATTATGCTAAAATTTAATTCAGCTAGAAGACCCATAACACAACTAAGAAGGTACTTCGTACAATTCCATCCATAGATGGCAATTATCGTATCCTTCTTTTGCGCATCCTTGTATATGAATTATTGATATTCTACAAATATCTCTTGGTATTCTGAAATATAATTCAGCTGGAAAATGCATAAAAAAGTTAAAAACAAACTTTAATCAATTCATGTCCGAAGACAGTAACGCTTACGAATTCTTTTGTGAAGCCTTGTACACTCAAGTACTAGAAAAACTGGTACACCTGCCTAATATCGTGTAGAACCTCACGAGCACGCAAAAGCGTCACAACACAACGTAGCATGGCATGGACTCGACTAATGTCTGAAAGTATTTTGTAGGGAATTCACACCATGAATCCTGCAGGGCAGTCCACAAATCCGTAGGAGTTCGAGATGATGGAGATCTCTTCTGAACAGCATACCTTGCAAGGCATCCCAGATATGCTCAATAATGTTCATGTCTGGGGATTTAAGTGGTCAATGGAAGTGTCTAAAGTCAGAAGAATGCTCATGGAGCCACTCTGTAGCAACTCTCGACGTAAGAGGTGTCGCATTATCCTGCTGGAATTGTCCAAATCCGTCGGAATGCCCATTGGACATGAATGGGTGTAGATGATCGGAGCACATGTTTACGTACCCGTCACCTGTCAGAGTCGTCTCTAGCCGTATCACGGGTCCCACATCACGCCAACTACACACACCCCATACCATCACAGAGGATCTACCAGCTTGAACAGTCTCCTGTTGACATTTAGGGTCCATGGATTCATGAGGTTGTATCCATACCCGTACACGCCCATCCGACCTATACAATTGGAAACGAGACTCGTGAGACCAGACAACGTGTTTCCAGTCACCAAAAGTCCAGTGGATGCGTTGGTGGGCACAGGCGAGGTATAAAGCTTTGTACCGTGCAGTCAACAACGATACACGAGTGGGCCTGTGGTTTCGAAAGCCCAAATTAATGCGGCCCGTTGAACAGTTCGCACGCTGACACTTATTAATGCCCCAGCATTCAAATCCGCAGTAATTTGAGGATGTGTTGCACGTCTGTCTCGTTTAAGTATTCTTGTTAGTCGTCGACGGTCCCGTTCTTTCAAGGTCTTTTTCCGGCCGCACCGCTGTCGGAAATTTGATATTTTACCGGATACCTGATATTCACGGTACACTCGTGAAATGGTCTTGCGCGAAAATCCAAATTGCATCGCTACCTCGGAGATATGTTCCATCTCTCGTGCGCCGACTATAAGCCATATTCAACGTCACTTAAATCGTGGTAACCTGCCATTATAGCAGCAGGAACCGACCTAAAAGCTTTGCCAGACACCTGCTTTCTTATATTGTAGCTGAAGACTGCATCGCGTTAGGCTGATTAGTTATATACCTCCATTAATTGTATACACACGCCTGTACCAGTGTTTCTGGATCTCCAGTGTATATGATATATAGAATTGATAAACACCACGTAATATACTAAAATATAGTTAAGCTGAAAATTGCATGCCTCAACTGAAAACGTATTTCCAATACTATTTATCGCTTACAGACTCTTCTGTAACTGAATTATTTTGAGTGTTCTTATAAATGAATGATAAATGCTACGCACTAAATATTCTACAGATTTATTATATTTGAAATAATGTAACATCATTAAAACACGCTGCAAGCAATTTTTTCCAAAGACCATATTACAACGAAATTATTTTTTGTGTTGTAAACGAACTATAGCTGCTACAAATCCAATTTTCAATTGGGATCTTCCTATAAGAAAGATGAATAACATGTGCCAATACCGCGGTAATCCAAGTATGTTTACGAAAATAAGAATACGGATAGGCTGCCAGACAAAAGACAGGCGGCTGACAAACGAATCGAATTCATAAACACTTTTCAACTATGTTGGAAAGTGTTAAAAAAAGATACCCTTTTAACACTTCCCAAGATAGTTGAAGAAAAGTATGAATTCGGCTTATCTGTGTGTCTGCCGTCTGTCTATCTGTCCGTCCGTGCTCTAACTCACGTAAATATACTCGGATTGCCATGCAATTGATATATGTTATTGAGGTTTACTATGGCATGTTTGATATTGAAAATGAGGTGTGTAGCATTTATTGTTAATTTACAGGGACACTCAAAAGATTTCCGTTACGTTACGGTCTATGAGGAAAAATCGTTTGCGGTGTATTTTAATAATGTTACTCTATTTCAAACATATTGAAAATGATACATATCACTGAGGTGCACTACAATAGGCTTACTATAGAATAGGGTGGGCATAGCATTCATCATTCATTTACACGGACACACAAAATAATTCGGTTACAGTACTGTCTATGAACAATACTTCCTGGAAGTGCGTTTTCAGTTGTGGTACGCGTTTTTAAATTTAACTATTTTTTTACATATTACTTGGCGTGTATAAATGCTATAGATCCTATACAGGGCAGCACAAAATATGTCGAATACATTTTGGCTTATTGATAGAAATAGCTGAATAGGAATTTTTAACTGTGCTATGCGTATTCCTAACTGAATTAATTTTTAGCATAATGTGTAGTATATATACAAATCTAATTATCATATACAGGGCTGCACAAAATAATTCGGATATTTTTCTGACTATTGATGGTAATTGCTGAAAGTGGGTTTTCAAATTTTCTATGTTTTTTTTTTGTTTTTTTTTCAAATTCTTTACTTAGACATTAATTTTCACCTTATTAATCGGAAAAGTTTTGTTAAAGTATTCTGGAAGTGTTGGAAAGTGTTTCGTAATCTATGCTTGATGCATGATTTTTCGTACTTGTTTTAAAAAAATTCTTTTCATTTTTTGCTGACCGGTTGGATTTAACAATTGAACGGGTTGGGGCAAGAAAATGCCAAGCCACATTTTTAGTGAAATAAATCTAACACTTTAATCTGTTGGTTAATATTGTAAATTATAATATCCAACATATAATTTGTTTCTAATGTCACTTGGTGGCAGCATATGTGGCAGGTTTCGTTTTAGCCCCAGACGTTTATGCCCCAAATGAAGATAGCTAATTTACAAAAAAAACGTAATAGTAATATCATTAAAGTAATGCCATATTGTTACTCAGACTATCTCAAATATTACTAAGACATTAGCGAAAAAACTTTAGGTTATATATCTTGATTTGAGTATTTAATCAAATTTTCAAATTGAAATATGTCAGAAGTTCAAAAATGTGGTTTGACACTCTCTTGTTCCCACCCCTTCAATTTAAACAAGAAATAATTTCGTCTCCGTTACATCTTATATAGAAATTCCAAATAAAATGTCAGTCCGTAATTTCTACTAAGGGTTGATAATTTTTTTCTTTTCGGTGCGAAACCAGCCTGGTGTTTGTGAGGATGGGGAGAATGTTGTGAAGAAAGGCTTTTAGGGGCCGGAAAAGGTTCTTTTCGTAATTGTGTATCTTAGAAAAATTCCGAAAACTCCACAAAGGCAATCCGTCTCGACTTGATTTGAATCCGAAAGGAATGTTTTTATGTTGTGTCTGTTCTGCAGTTGTAAAGTAAGTGTTCGAACTTTGAAAACGTTTGGTATGAATGGGTCGCTTTGTATGTGTACAAAGGTACTCTATCCTATGAAGGTCCTCTAAGATTCCAATGTCGAATGTGAGTCAGCAAAAGATGATGGAAAGAAAAAAAAATGTATGCAAATGTAATTTAGTACGAGTTCTGTTAAATAAGTATTTAAGGAAGGTAACTTGGGGCTGAAAGTGTTGTTCTTCAGCCGCCCTCTCCTTCTGTCTCTAAGTATTGCAGTCAATTATACACTCAAGGTTCAATAATATCATCGAGATTTATTATAACACTAAATGTGGGTATTTATGAGGTGACCAAATGACTCTAAATCTAATATAATCGCAATTATTTTTCTTAATTTAATCCAAGAAATTAACTTAATTTCAATCTTAAATTGCAGACAATATTTTCAAATTAATACAGGATACTTAAGTACACTACAAATAAATGTTCCGTAAACTACAATATCCACTATTATTAGTTCATTGAATGAGATTTTTTACAAAACAACTAGCTGAGCCACACTTTCACATTTTCCTGAAATATTGGCCAAAACTTGAATAGTTTTTTACTTTTCATTGAAAACAAGTTGATAGTCAGAAGGGTGAATTGCGTTACTAAATAACTGAAAGGGGGACGGATGTCTGCATTTTATGAAACATAGAAATCGCAGGCACCATATATTGTAATTTTGTAAAACTTCAGTGCAAAATTCGAATCATTTCATGTAGTTATTGTGTGCAATAACTAAGTAATATAATAACTTTTTTTCCTCAAAGAAGCGAAAAGTAGCAATTAAAATTAATCATGTTGTAAATTTAAGATTACAAACTATTTTTCTCATTTATTAATTCGACTGAATTCAGTTGAATCTCGAACATTTTTCGTAAAGATATGTAAGTTAAATATGAAATTGCTCATTCTGTGATGACATTTTTCAAAAATTCAGTAAATGCCTACGATTAAAATCTACTGGTACCTCTTTTTTTCTGATAGACAGTCCATCATAAAACATTTAAAATTATCTTTAGAAAAGATTAATTTTCAGTGTATCGTTTTGAAGAATGAAGATCATTATACGTGTAGTAATTTTTCTAACTGAGTCAAAATGTGTCCAGGCGGGGAACCGAACCCAGAACCTTCGGCTTCAATTGCTAATGCTCTTCCAATTGAGCTAGCTGGACAACATTCAGTCAGCCAATTCACTCAGCCAATCATTTGGTAATGGCATGTGGTCTGGTCTATTATTTGAAACATCGCAACAGAATAAACCACAGGTAAAGGAACTCCAATAAACTATAGATATGTAATTACACTTTTATTATTTTAACACAATCAAACTGACTGGTAAATAATTCATACGAGTAATAATTTTTCAAACTGACTGAAAATGTGTCCCGCCCTGGACACATTTTCACTCAGTTGGAAAAATTACTTCTCTTATGATTTCTTTATTAATCAGCTTGATTGTGTTAAAATAATAAAAATGTAATGAAGATAATTAATTTTCAAAATATTCAGTATCATATGAGCTAAAATAAAATGAAATGGCTGTACGTTATAGAATAAAGGTGAGATCACCCAACCATATTTATAGATAACGGTTACTTAATCATATTGTGAAGCATTCTCATTGTCAGAATATAATATAAATAAATTGCGGTTATGTAACCATTTTCTATAAAAACGGTTGGATGACTGGACAGTTTGCTTCAGAATTTTAATAGTGTGACCAATGAGAACGCTTCATAATATGGTCAAATAACCGTTATCTATAAAAACAGATCAATGACTGGACAGTTTGATGCGGATTTTTCACAGTGTTGTGATAAACATGATGCCTAGGTATAGTAAAATGACTATGCGCTCTTCGATGTGTTTGCTTACACACTGTTAAAAATCTGCAGCAAACTGTCCAGACATTCAACCGTTTTTATAAATAAAGGTAATTTGATCATAATTTGAAGCGTTCTCATTTGTCAGAATAGAGATAAATTACGGTTATGTAATAATTTTCTATAAAAACGGTTGATGGTCTTCAACATTCTCCTCCTTTTCATTTTACTCTCTTTATGTTGACGACTGTTTTAGCTTGTTTAATTCAAGTGCATTTGATTTAATTATAGTCTCTCAGTTATGAATTCCTTGGATGAGCACATACAGTTTATATGAAAAAGTAAATAATGATGAACTTTCCTTTCTTGCCATTTTATAGTTTTCCATGAAAATAACTCTTTTCACACTACTGGTTATTGTAAAGCATTCGCAGTTTCTTCACACCTTCATCGAATTTCTTCTCCTCCACCTAATCACAAGTTGGCTGCTTTGCTTTTAATACATATATTTATTGTGCCTTAAACATTTTCTCTGCGGACAATTTACTTAAATTAGAATTAAACCACATTAAATCTGTCTCTATTGATCAGGTTTTTTCATATGGAATAATTGATTCAATTTATTATAAACTTCTTAAACGTACCCATTACAGTGTCAACACTGTTCTTAATAGAAATTTAGTTATATTACCATACTTCCCAAAAACTAGCAATCAAATTTCTCGAATCTTTGGTGAAATTCGGTTTTAAAGTAACCTATACTCCTTTTAATAAAATGAAATTTACAAATTTCAAACTTCCAATATGCAAGTTTTCTGAGTGGGGGTGGGTCTAAAAAACTTCTTGTGAATATGGTCTAATGTTTATAGACCAAACTAACTCTTTAACAGTCAGGCTCGTGTTTTCCCGTTTCTAGAAATCATGTTAAAATGTAGACAAAAATATTTTAAACATAATTCTGTTTTGAACCGTATATAGAATTAGGGTATATAAAAGATATTATAGCATCAAACTGTGATTAAAACATTTATATATCCTGGGATTTACAAGCATACTTATGAAAATGCAGGAAAACCCTCAGACAGTGAAAGGGCACTTCCTCTAAACATTCGCTTGGGGAAAATAAAAACTGTGTTTAAAATGGAGATTTAAACCTTCTATTGCTAACTATTGTTGGTCTAGCAACAACATTTTCAATTTTTCCGAAGGTACCATGATTCAAAAATATTCCTCTATACACGATAGTGACTTGTGAGAAGCTTTTCACACCTGGGAAAATTCAAACAGTTTGGTGAATTAACAAGTACCCCCATATTCTCACAAGTTTGGATGCCATTTTTTAACCCACTCCCAGACTCTCCTTTGTGTTCATGTATTTTCTACCTCATTCTGAATGGCTTAGGTGCTCGGCCTGCTCATTGGTCCTACAGCTATATCATACATACTGAGTTTAATTAGCTCCACTGTTTCCTTGTTCTACGCCATTTTACCTTGGCCGCAAGCTACATTACTTGATTCCTATCTTTTATATTCTCATGCAATTAATTTTAATGTTTTTAGTTTTTTTTTTGTCTTGTACTGAAGATGGAGTTTTAGAAACTCCGAAATATATGTCTGCTGTCTACATTTAAAATTAATTTGTGCTATTTGTTTATTTGTGTTATTTTAGAGACTATTAATGCTTAGTATACAATTTTATATATTTTTGCACACAGGCTAATCAAAAGAAAATTTAATAGCAAATATCCTTCATAATCAAGATTGCTCTCAATTTTTTTTTCATTTACCCGCTCAAGAATGGAAATGTTACTGACACATTCTCAAAGTCAGTTTCATACCTAAATGTATGGAATTTGGAAACTTTACTACTTATGTGTTTAAAGAATTGGGCGAAGTTTTTTATTTTCTATGACAGCGGTATATCCTGGTAGATTACTCCTCCATGACAATATTTAGCTATTTTCATGTCCCTGAAAGTCTGTTTAAAATAGCAAATTTATTATTTATACATAACAACTGACAGAAATCTACCAAAAGTACAATTTTTATTGTTTTAAAATTCATTAAAACAACTATGGCAGAAAAACACAAGTTGTGTTTTCCAATAATTCTGAGAAATGACTTCAAAGAAGGGGGGATGCCCCGAGGCTTCTTCATGTTAAAATCACTGATCTAGTCAATGCTTCAGAATCAGAATATTTCTCTTTATACCCCATCAATAACAATACAATTTTTACAATTCATCCTTTCAAAATTATTTTTAGAAGATTAGAGAACACTTTAAGAAACTTGGGACCAGACTGCATTGTTGTTCCTCAAATAGTATCTCGCAAGTTTTATTTCCTTTTTTCAATTTGAGAATAAATAAAATTTTCCCTTTGTGTCCGACCCCTTAAACCCGTCTCATCGCTAGTAGAAAGTAGGAAACACCCCAAGAATTTAAAAAGAATAACTTATAATAATTTACATTCAACATTAGTCAAATTATATTTCACAGTGTAATTTCACTACCTTTCCAAATGTTTAGGAGTATGTTATAAATTTTTGGAGTAATTTTTAAAACATTTTTTTTTCAATTGTATCTATAATATTAGAAAATATGTTACTTGCATTGAAAGGCAAAAATTAAGTGCAATTTCCCCTCCCCTTTTTTCTGTATTTTTAAAGGTTATTCGTATCATGATTCGTATTATCATTAAAAATATCAAAACAAAATCCTCTATAAAAAAAATTATAAGTAGGGGGGAGTAAGGTAAAACCTGGTAGACGGGTAAAATGGGGTACCCCGTTTTCTCGCTGATGGGTGCTGCCCTATGGGTAGAACATACGGATTTTAAACGGATCGATTTAGGTATAAGTAGACCACTATTTTCTATAGCTTTCACACGATATTTTGATGCCAGGTAGATGTCAAAAACAACCATGTTGAATTTGGTCGTATTTTGGGGGCAAAACCTTCTGAAATACATTGTTTCTTTACACAACAGGTGGTGAAGGATGGATACAATGTTCAATATGTAAAGAGTGGGCACATGAGGGGTACAGCGGATACAAAAAGTAAAAGTTGAGAAAGCCATTATATGACAACATTAAAAATTGCCTAAAAATCTGAAAGAATAAAAGGTATTGACCTTAAAAAAATGTATATATGTTTTAAAGTTTCATTCAAAATTTTGTACAGTAAAGCTTTTAACTTAATTTCTGATTAGTACCCGGTTTTATATACCCTACTTCCAAATTTCGGAGCTGTTTCAGACGGTCCTAGAATACGCCTTATCCAAACTAGAGAAGAATTTTCCTGTAGCAACAGATGTGGTTTTTCAATAGGTTAAATCTCCCCAAACTCTTTTGTGGGGGTGTTCCGATTTTTCCGTCCTTCTAGACTTTTGTCAACAAAGGAATAAAATAGAATCATGTTCCTGGGCTGCATTTGTTTTTGTCGTGAAAAACTTTCTTGGCAACAAAGAGACAGACAGCTACAGACAATTAGTAGGCTATTCAATTTCGACAAACTTGGCTGTAATATGAGTGTTAAAATACATTATCTGCACAGTCACTTAGATCGCTTCCCAGAGAACCTTGGTGACTTAGGCGAAGAGCAAGGTGAAAGATTTCACTAAGATATAAAAACAATGGAAACCAGATATCAAGGAAGATGGAATGAACACCTGATGGTAGTATTGTTGGAATCTCATGCGGGATTGCTCTAAAACATCCCATTCTCGAAAGACTTACAAAAGTAACTTCTTGTGTATCAACTGTAAAATTTGTATCAAAAATCAATGCTTTTGATATGAAATAAATATATTTTCCTCTAGTACATTTTTATTTTAATATTTAACGTTTCATGCTACACTTTTCTTTTCATATTTCATTCTTACAATATATTAATTTAAACATTACATTAAACTACCTTGATTTTTAATGGGCAAATAGAAAACATGCTATGTGGCTTATGATCTCTATCACAAAAACTAGAGCTGATAGTGAAAAACTGGTGTTTTTATATTCAGCGAGTGTTAACACATGGGCTGATAAGTTCCCGGTCTGGCACACAGATGGCATTGCAATCGCCGAACCGATGTTTTTTTTAGTAAATACTAACCTTTAAAAGGTAGCAGAAAAAAATGTCGTGACGATTCGCCGTGTGGATAAAACGTTAGAGTGGTTTCAGTTGAACGACTTTGTTGATAAACAACAAAAAAAAAGGGATAAACAAGAATGTCAAGAATTGTTATTTGATGGGAAAAAACAACGTTCAAACAAAAGCTTGGGTTGATAAGTGTTATCCGGACACTGCACCAGGTAAATCAACCATTATTGACTGGTTTGCTGAATTTAAACGTGGTCGTACGGACACCGGTGATGCACCACGCAAAAGAGGTGGTTACTCCGGAAAACATAAAAAAAAGTCCCCAAAATCGTTTTGGGAACTATAAAGTGAAGTTGCAGGAGATAGCTCAAACTCTGAAGATATCCAAGGAACGTTTAGGTTTTATTTTAATGAACATTTGTCTATGAAAAAGCAGTTAAGTGGCTGCCGCGCGTGTTGACTTTTGACCAAAAACAACGAGTCGATGATTCTGAGCACTGTCGTTATTTTCGTCGAGCTTTTTCGTTATAAAATTATGTTATTTATTATAAAATTATTATTATTATTCATTTATTAAATTATTATTATAAAATTATTATTATTATTATTAAATTATTATTATAAAATTATTATTATTATTATTAAATTATTATTATTATTATTAAATTATTATTATTTATTATTAAAGTTATGTTATTTATTAAAGTTATAAAGTTTTGTTAAAAAGTTGTGTTTTCTTTATCAGACCGGGAACTTATCAGCCCATGTGTTATATACCCGACAACGGATCTAATATTCGAGGCATAAAAATGAGTGTTGGGCTGTGTTATTTTTTACTAAGCAATTCCTTAATTTTGTATTCGTATTTTATGGCATATTCTGGTTCTAACTTTAACGTGGCGATATATCTCAAAATATTCCAAAAATATCAATAAGTAGATTGCACCCCTCGAAATTTTCTCGAAGGATGAAAACGATTCTAAACGGGCAAAATAATTATCTACGCAAATAATGGAGAACACTGTTTATACCTTTAAAAGGGAAATATTTTATGATTTCCCATATAGAGAATTTTTTTTTTAGATGACAAACTTACCTGTCCGGCAGGTATCAGCAAGAGGTTTTTCTTCCTGTTTCGGGGGTATTTCCTTCGTAAACTCTTCTGAAATTAACACAAAAATGTTTTAATTAAATACTTCATTTAAAATAAGCTGTATAAATAATATTTAATTAAAACAAATAAGATTTTGCTATACTTTAAATGAAATATTACGCTTTTATCAAGAATGTATCCCACTATTTAATATACCATAAGTACTTGATACAATTAAAATTCTATAAAAGAAATCAACTTATTGGCATACGAAAATGAGGTTAGGAAAAAAAATGCTTCTCGTGATCGAAAGTTCTGCTTAAGTACCGGTTGCAACGTTTACAACTTTAAAATTTGTGTTAATTTTCGTAAAAACTTTAAAAATTAATTAAAAAACAAAACAAATGAGGATAAAAAATTGCGGTTTGTAGGAAGAGGATCAGGGAAAGACAGTAATTACTCAACAAAAGGAAAACAAATTTAATAAAATCATTATTTTTAGAGATATGCACATTTTATCTTTTTTTATCTATACTCTAAAAAAAATTCGTAAAATTTCAACATAAATGTGGTATATTTTGCTGTCTTTGTGACATTTTCGTTCTTTACGATATTAATACAGTACATTAAACTTAAAAATAAAGTATATGTATCGCTGTGTAGTAGGGTGGGCCGAAAAAAACTTTTTTTTTTTTTGATTCGCTATACCGCGCAAAACTTGGCTTTAGGGTTGCTTAGTAAAATAAAATGAAAAAAAAATTAATTAAATTTTAATTTTAGCGGCAGAGCAGCTCAAATAAATTTATTGGAAAGCAATAGTTTTCTTTCTTTTTTTAAAGCTATAAAAGAAAAAAACTGCTATAGTGAAAAATCTTTAAAAGAAAGATATAAAAATACATTATAATAAAAAAAGAAGCAAAATTACTTCATTTGAGGTAGCGCAAAGCATTTTTTTAAAAATCCTTAAATTAACGCAATCAAGTTGTATTCACTCAGTGAATGTTGGCCGGATTGTGGGGCGGGTCTTTTTTTCTGTTTTTATTCGCTATACCGAAAAAGACTTGTGTCTAGGGTAGCTAAGCAAGATGCAAAAGCAAAATAAATAAAATTTTACTTCTGGTGGTAGCGCAAAAGGCCTAAAATTTGAGAAAAAAAAGCCAAATTTTCACAAATTTTAGGCCTTTTGCGCTACCACCAGAAGTAAAATTTTATTTATTTTGTTTTTGCATCTTACTTAGCTACCCTAGTCACAAGTCTTTTTCGGTATAGCGAATCAAAACAGAAAAAAAAGACCCGACCCACAATCCGGCCAACATTCACTGAGTGAATACAACTTGATTGCGTTAATTTAAGGATTTTTTAAAAAATGCTTTGCGCTACCTCAAATGAAGTAATTTTTCTTCTTTTTTTATTATAATGTATTTTTATATCTTTCTTTTAAAGATTTTTCACTATAGCAGTTTTTTTTCTTTTATAGCTTTAAAAAAAGAAAGAAAACTATTGCTTTCCAATAAATTTATTTGAGCTGCTCTGCCGCTAAAATTAAAATTTAATTAATTTTTTTTTTCATTTTATTTTACTAAGCAACCCTAAAGCCAAGTTTTCCGCGGTATAGCGAATAATAATAAAAAAAAAGTTTTTTACGGCCCACCCTACTGTGTAGTTGTAGATGGCATTTATATTGTTTTTTGCTATATATGGCATATTTACCACACTGTTAAAAATTTGCAGCAAACTGTCCAGTCATTTGACCGTTTTTATAGAAAACGGTTACATAGGCGTAATTTAACTCTATTCTGACCATATTATTGTTCATATTATGGTAAGAATATAGTTAAATTACGGTTATGTAACCATTTTCTATAAAAACGGTCAAATGACTGGACAGTTTGCTGCAAATTTTTAACAGTGCACTCATCAGCAGCAATACAGCATTCTTACGTGCATACACACAATTTTTTTTCTCTATGGTGAAACCAGAATCTTGTCACAGGAAATTGTTAATACTGTCTTTGTATACCATGACTGCTCACTTATACGCGATGTACGGTAATTATTTTTAGCACCCGAATTTCTGAAAGGTTTGCCCAATTGTTTTCCAATTACTTCCAATTGGGCCTCGCATGCAAGGGGGGCCCGCAACGTAGTGTAATCTACTATCGGCTTATAAAGTACATATAACAATACAGTTCAATATAAATGTAACACAACATTTCATGTTTTACAGGAAACTGTAGTGATTTTTACTATAAAACATCATATCGCATTTTTGGGGGATTTAGTACACAACTTTTGTAAGTTATTTCCTAAAAATAAATTGCTTCGTAAGCTAATAAGAATAATTAGAGCTACAAAAGTTTATATTAAAACTGTAAGAAAATAAAAATTTAGCATGTCGCGGCTACTGTTCTTGATACTAATAAATTTTAATTTAGGTGCAATTGATTTCTCCTTTCATATCAATATCACGCCAAGCTAACACTTTGTTTGCTTTCCATTCTACATACCACAAAGATATAAAGCGCATAATAGACTTTTATGAATCTATAGACTAGGACTGTCCAGAGCGGCGCACTTTGAAGGTTCTCTTGGCGCCCCTTTGAATGTTTCCTGTTTCTAGAACTTTTTAAAACAAAAGTACATTTTAAAAGATATTTTGCTTTAAAATCATTAATGTTTGTATAATTTTTTTTTAATTACAGGTGTTATTAAACTTTTTTGCTATTTTTTCTGCAAAAGTGTTTGAGATTTCCCCCTCTATATATATATATACGAGGGAAAGTCATTAAGTAAGTCACAAAAGATAATTAAATATTAACTTACAATGATATTCCCTTCAAAACCATTTTTATTTCTCAACATATTCTCCACCAATATTTATGCACTTATATCACCGTTTTATCAGTACCCCAATACCAGCTGCATACAATTCTTGGGGTTGCTGTCTCAGCCACATTAGGACTTCAAGTTGAACCTTTTCATCATCTGTGATGTGAACATCATCTTGCTTCCAAGATGGATTTTTAGTGGACTAAACAGATGAAAATCGCTTGGGGCTAAATCAAAGCTGTATGGTGGATGTTGAAGAAGTTGCAAGATGATGTTCACAGATGATGAAAAGGTCCAACTTGAAGTCCTAATGTGGCTGAGACAGCAACCCAAAGAATTGTATGCAGCTGGTGTTGAGGCACTGATAAAACGCTGATATAAGTGCATAAATATTGGTTGAGAATATGTTGAGAAATAAAAATAGTTTTGAAGTGAATATCATTGTAAATTATTATTTAATTATCTTTTGGGACTTACTTAATGACTTTCCCTCGTATATATATATATATATATATATATATATATATTCAATTTTTACATGTGTCACCTTCATAATAGGGTACCTTTGTTTACAACTGTGAGACGTGTGTACATCATGTAAATATTTAAGTATCATGACCACTGCTAAAGTGAGATAATATTGTTGCATTGTTTCCAATTATCATATATTATGATTTGAGCAAATCTTGTGCGTGTCTATATATGCAAATTTTATCTAAAAGACGGCTCGAACGATTTTGACTAAATTTTATATCCTACCGTTTTAGGGTATTCTTTAGAGTACCTTTTCACGGATTTTACTGTTGTTGCTGTATTATAAATTATTACAATTGAGGTGTTTAAAGTCATAGAGCTATGAGTCACATTGTCTTAAGAACTCAAAAACCAGCATTTTCTGTAGGCATAACAATGAATTAAATTACCGTAAAATATCTTCGTGTGCTATCTAATGCCAGTTTCACAGAACAATCAACTATTAACTCTTCCTATTAATAGACTCATTTGTCCAAATCCTTTCCTGAACCTAACGCTACTTTTCAAAATTATAATAGTGACTTACAACACAAAAACACTATTACATTTTTACTGAATAATTTATTTTGTGGAGTTTTCCATCCGTCAGTGTTTAGTGTCCCGGGCAGTCTTCCAACTTTGTCCCCTCTGTGACCGGATCTGGATGTAAAATGTAAGTGTAGTAAAAAAAAAAAAAATGGGGCGGCATTTTTCACTGGCCGTCTAGGGCGGCAAAAGGACGAGAAAAAACAGTAATTTGGAGAGATAAAGACAGGCGTATTTTTACTAGCCATGGCGCCCTAGGCGAGAATTTTTCTGAACCTCTACAAATGATATATTAAGAAAGAAAACTATTAAGTTTTTACTGATTATTTTATTTTGTATATTTTCCATCCCTTAGTTCTTAGCGTCGCCCGATCTTGCCCCCTCTAAGCCAGATCTGAATGTATATATATATATATATATATATATATATATATATATAGTAAAAAGAATGGGGTTGGCATTTTTCAGTTGTCACCTAGGACGGCAAAACATCTCGAAATGGCAAAAGGACGAGAAAAAATAATTTGGGTGATAAAGACAGGGTCGGCTTTACTAGCCATGACGTCCTGGGTGAGATTTTTTCCCTGCAACTGAATAAATACTATATTTAAAAAAAAAAAAAAAAAAAAAAAAAAAAAAGGTAATTTACAAATTTTTACTAAGTATTTCATTTTGTGAACTATCCACCTCTTAGTTTTTAGTGCCCCAGGTAGTTGCCCGACCGCGCCCCCTCTAAGGCCAGATGTGGGTGCAAAAAAGTAATTATAATAAAAGAACTGGGACGGCATTTTTCAGTTATCGCCTAGGGCGGAAAATTACCTAGAAATGGCAAAAGGACGGTTAAAAAAAGAAAGCTCCACTCTGTTCAACGATAAAGAAACAAATAGATCAGTCCTCATGGAAAATTTTCACCTAATAGAAAAGATAAGTGAATTTCTTGGCAATTATCCTTGTTGGACAGTGACATGAGTGGACTGTGAACTTAAAAAATATTAGTTAGCGATTTTTACGACACAGGAAGTAATTTCCTCGATAGAAGGCATAGGCATGATATAATTGGATTAGGAGAATGGACATAGCCTACGAGAATGGCTTCGTTTTTCTTATTTATTTGTTGTCTTGTATTGTAGACGAATTTTTTTTTTTATCTATTTCTCAATTTTAATGCACTTGGCTCAGTTTTTTTAAAAATTATATTTCTTTTTCTTTTTGTTTGTATCAAACGATAAACCACATTTTCATTTGGCGTTCCTTTCGTCTTTCGTTTCCGCCCGGGGCACATGCCGCCTTTGACCCCCCCTTCCCCCTTGTTTCGGCCTTATTAAGGCATTTCAGTGATAAAATAAGCTAAGGTAACTGTGCCAATCAAATAAAATTTGTGCATGTGACGCTACTCCCGTAGGAGTTACCATCGGTCCTTCTAGTTTCTTTCTAAAATTTTCGGAGTTTTTTGCAATTCTAGGTATTAACAGTAAGATCTTGATGCAGTTATTTCTTACTTTTATTACTCCGTAACTTTCTTTCTTTTACGATACTTTTATTTTCTTATAACATAATTAATTCTGTCAGTTAATATTTTTTAATAAAGGAATTCGACTTCTTCCTTCATTCATGGCATCAACGTAAAGCGGAAGTTGTGCAGAAAATAGTGACGTTCATTGAAGGCCAGGCGCATTAAACATAGCTAAAAATACAATAGCTCTCTAGTTCTATCTTTTTTCGCTTTGACACTAAGTCGATAGAGGTACAGTCTAGCTTTTTAAAAATATTTATCAGAAATAAGTTCTTGAGAGTTTCGAAATATTTTTAGACCATTTTTTTTTTCCTTTGAAATATTTTGGAGCTGGTAGAATTTTTATTGATAAAATATTTTTGAATCAGTTTGCTTTTCTCGGGACTTCGAACCATAATATTTTTTGTTCCGGTTCAGTTTTTAAAATATTTTTGCTTTCGGTTTCGTTTTTTGTTTCCTTAAAAATAAATTTTCGTTTCAGTTCTGTTTTGCATTCTATTAGAAATAAAAGGTTTTTATTTCGGTTTTCGATTTTAGGTTCGGATTATATATAGACGTGTGTCCCTATATTTCACTTTGCAGCCACAACTACCCAGCGCAGACCACTGGTGTTTCTGTGTGGTAGTAGCCTCGAGTTTCCAATCGTGCACTATGGTTGGCTGCATGTCGGTAGCTGTGGGGGTGTAGGAAATATGGTGGATAAAAGTGGTCGACCTAGGGCATTTTCATATTTCGACCAAAGTGTTCTAAAAATGTTTGGAATCTTCTTCAACGGGAATTGGTTCATTCAACTTAACATGAACTAATTAAGATATAGATAACTAAGTAAGATGATTTCGCGCCCATTAGCGGTGGAAAATGAAAGTAAACAATATTGCAGCGCATGCGTAGCACGCCTGCTATACAATGCCGTAGGCAGCGGAGACGACTGCCGGAGTTTCGTTCGGAAAGATATTTGCTTAGAACAGAATGCGCGCCGAAAATGACTATTTTTATGGAAACCGGAAAAGAAAGTTACTGATTTGATAATCCTAGACAACGAAATATTCTCATTTTCACTCATCCTGGAGTACTAAGAAAACTATTGGAGGTATCGAGTTGAAACTCACAGTACGTACTTTATTACTAAATTAGTTTATTTTTCTGATTCCGAAAATGCAAATTTTGTGAAAATCGGACGGTGACATTAAAAAAATTTTTGCCTAAAAACTAACCCGCTTTGAATCAAATGACCCAGACATTTGGGGGGGTATGACAGTATTTACTTCCGCTTTGGGGTCCGTCTCTCTATTTAATTTCCGAAAGACGAAAGGGATACCAGAGGAACGGTTTCGTGTAGTGATTTTTAGAGTGATTTTGCGTTTTTTACTATTTTTTGACGGGACCGGGCAACGCCGGACATATCAGATAGTGACAATATAAAATCATTTAACAAGATGTTAAAATTCCCAACAGTTTCGGCACAACCCACTTGGCCATCATCAGGGGATTTCAAGCGTCGAACTAGCGAAGACTCAAAATATCAACACACTAGAATGGAAGGGCAGGGGGAAGAAAAAGGACAAGAGAGAAAACATGGGGGAAATTTTTAATCACTGGTGCGATCTGTTGATAAAGAGAAAAATAAACCTAAGTTGAAACCTTCGGAAAATAGAAAATTGGGGAGGATCAACTTTGTCTCAATAAATTCATCCAAATATTAGGGACGGTAAGAGATAAATTATTGCTACAGATGTCGTTTTGTCTTATAATAATCTCAACAGATCTGTCACTTTGCCACCACAGAAGAAGAGCAAATTGTGTGTGGGGATAAATTTACTCAATCCTCCCTATCTCTCGTATGTCGTGATACTTAAAGGTTTTACGCTTTATCTGCATTCTTAAAGCTGCATGCAGAGCTAAGTGCAGTAGTTTTATACTACAGTAAAAAAAATGCAAATCTTCTTTTGCTTCTCCTATGAATTATTTTGCATTGTCTCACTTTTCTTGCGGGTGATATATATGTATATATATATATACAGGGTGTTTCAGTACCAGGTTTACAAACTCTAAGCGGTAGAAGAGCACACTACAACAAATCATTTTTGTATAAGAAACCAGGGTCGCAACCTACTTATTTACAAGATTACAAGATGCTTCACTATAATCTTAGCCGGGATTTTCAGTCATAACTTTAATAATAATAAAGATAATTTATCGATATTTGAAACAGCCTTAAAGTATGATGAAATCACAAAAAATACTAGAAGTATACAGTAATTTGGTCGGTCCACCTGAATTCAGAAAAGTGGATCGTCTAATTTAAAGCTGATTGGATGCGGATAGTGGCAACTTTCACTATATATTGTGATATTCTCTCATTTAAGATGGGGGAAGTGGCCACTATCCACATCCAGTCAGCATTAAATTAGATGATCCACTTTTTTATCTTAGTGCACATATATACACTGTTGTCCAAAAATTAAGGGCAGTGATCGGACGCTCTCGCTTTTTACACGGTTTGTCGAATATCTACAGAAACTCATGACGAATTGTCGTTGAACTTCGAGGATGTAAAGCACACGTTAGACTTCAAGAACAGTAGAAACAGTATACTTCAATTAAAAAATTAATATATCGAATATTTGATGAGATATGGACATTTGTATGAAATTATTTTTAACTGCGCATGCGCGAACTATACGAAAGATTTTTTTTCATGATTTGATAGTCAATTCTATAGAGCAACTCATATAAAAAGACCAGTCGTGAAAACTCAGAATGATATCGGCAATACAGTAAGCTGGCAAGTTGGGGGGGGATCCCCCCCCCCTAATTTATTAATAAGCTCTTTTTATATGAGTTGCTATATAAAATTGACTACCAAATCATGAAAAAAAAATCTTTGGTATAGTTCGCGCATGCGCAGTTAAAAATTATTTCATACAAATGTCCATATCTCATCAAATATTCAATATTATATATATATGTATAATAATCTTTTAATTGCAGTATAGTGTTTCTGCTGTTCTTGAAGTCAAACATGTGCTTTACATCCTTGAAATTCAAGGACAATTCGTCAAGAATTTCAGTAGATATTCGACAAACCTTGTAAAAAACGAAAGCGTCTGGTCACTGCTCCTTAATTTTTGGACAACAGTGTATTATTCTTATTAATTTAGATGATGCATTTCAATAATCACAAATAATTTTGATTAATACATTTTTTTTTAAATAAATATTTTTTCAGGATTGATGACTTATTTCATCATAGGTTGTATTATGAAATACAAATTAAAATCTTGAAAAGAAGACGTGCATCATAAAAAATCTTTTTTAAGGAATTTTCAAAAATTCCAAACCAATTGGATTGGGGCATTGAAAATTCGAAATAATACAGTAAACTCTGTGAAAACGGAATCGCTACGGTCCGGATGAAAATTCCGGTTTTAGACAAATTTATATACACGAGAGTTTTAAATGTAGTTAAGAACATATTTGAGATTTGAAAAATTTTAAGAGTTATACGACTGTTAAATCTTCGAAAAACTAAACGAGATCTTAGCATGTTGATCTTAGCTGGTATAATCGTATGGTACTCGTTCCGTCGGGAGTATGATATGTATCATTTAAACTTCCATTATAGACTGTTCCGTTTACACAGGTTTTACTTGTATTTGGAAATTTTGGGAAGTTGTGGTAATAAAAAAAACTGTTTTTAAAATGTCATACAACTGTTAAAAAATGAAATTGTCTTAAAAATTCCGAATATTCGAGGCTTAATAATTTGGAAAGAACATATATTTTAAAGCTATAATTTTTACGGATAATAAAATAAAGTAAGCTTTATAAATACCTTTATCGAGTTTAGAATATAAAAAAGTATGTGTAATTGAGAGTTAAAAACGATTAAAAACTTTTTATTGATAAAAGTGATAAAGAAATATGCAGGCATGATAATAATTATTCGAATTATCTTAAATTTATCAGAAAAATTCTGTTTTCTCAACATACTTAGGACACTATCATATTCTGAACCTAAATTTGTGTATATTTTAGAGCAAAATTTATATTTTTTAAATAAAGTTGAAAGTACTACATATTTTTCCAAAATAATTTAGAGTTTATTCATGTGTAATTTTTTGTGGGTGAAATTATAAACAAATTTTGATTCAGTCTTAAAACATTCGCATCGGGAAACCAGAATTCCCGTTTTTAAAAAATAAGCGTTGTCATCGGGAAACGAGAATTCTCGTTTTTATTTAAAAAAACATTATTGACTAAGGGCGTGGCTTCTACCTTACAGAATATGCATTTATATCATGTTGCACATATTTGTTTAATTTGTAAGATATTTTATATTAAATCTGTATATTTAAAGACATTTACTGATGCATAAACTTGAGAAAATTATCTAGGAAACAACTTACGAAATACTTACAGAAGAAGGAGGAGCTACCATTGTTTTAACAATACCACATTTTATTGGAAATTTTAAGGAAAACTTGGCCAGTTCAAGAGATACCTTGCACACATTTTCACATATTTATTTTAAAGTATTTTTTTAACATTTTTTACACAGAACACCTGATACATTTCTGTCACAATTAGCATAGTTACAAGAAATTGTGTATGTTTTTTTTTTTTAATTTTTTTCAATGTTCAGAAAATATTGCTCTTTCATAGATATTTTTAACCCTCTCGTTCCCGTTTTTTTCCCCCACTAATAGGTCTTTAAATTAGCAGAATTAAAATGCTATTAAAGATTGCGATAAAAATATATTGTATTTATGCCATAAATGATACCTGGATCTTTAAAAGACATCACTCAAAATAAAATTTAGTTGAATGCCTTTTCTAAAACATTGTGTTTTATCGTTTAAGTTAGAAGCCTCATATGAGGGTCAGGGGAATGAGAGGGTTAATGGAGTTTTTAAAAAATTTAACAGTCAAAACTTTTTTCAAAATTTCAAGTACGTCCTTAGCTATTTTAAAACTCTCGTGTTTTTTATTTTTTAGAAATTAAACCATTTGAGCGTAACAACATTTTTTTTTTCATCTGATTCTAAATGTATTCGAAGCTAAGACAGAGAAAGATTCGCGGCACGTGAATTACATCCCACCAACTCAGCCGATTGCCTGTAGTTTGAAGGGAGTAGTTTATTTTAAAAAATGAGCATAAAAACAAGAGGAAAAGAAAGCAGAAATAAAACAGAAAAAAGAAAATAAAAGCATCACGGATGAGCTCGACAGAAATACTCAATATCCTCAGTTAGGGTCCCCTCTTCATGCCCGTGTGACAAAACTTGAAGCCCGTCCGTAAAAATAGAGCTTTCCTTCGCATGGGCCTCTTTCTTTATCACTGCATTATTGTACCTCCCCAAAAATCAGCTTATACATAAAGAACGTTGTTTATTGCCGCTTTGGAATGATCTCAGTATATTCAAGGCGTTTAGTTACCTTTTTCTATATATTTAGTTAATAGAAAATTTTGTACAAAT
Source organism: Maratus michaelseni (assembly GCA_963931845.1). NCBI lineage: Eukaryota > Metazoa > Arthropoda > Arachnida > Araneae > Salticidae > Maratus > Maratus michaelseni. The sequence goes on from OZ007586.1 coordinate 101,876,021, forward strand.
GTTTTCAATGCTATATAAAATAACCAAATTTTATTTATTTTACAATTAACAATATTTTTTTTATATTGTCTATTTATTTTACAATCTATTTTACAAATCGGCCGTAACAATAGAGCTTTCCTTCGCATGGGCGTCTGTATGTATCGCTGTATCATCATTGTACCCCCCTCCCCCCAAAAAAAAATCACCTTCTACATAAAGGGCGTTATTATTGCCGCATTGAAAAGATCTGAGTTCATTCAACGCGTTTAGTTACTTTTCCATATTTGATTAACGCAAAATTTTTGTAAAACTGTTTCGATGAAACACAACATAGGGGAAAGTCGTCTAAAACGGGGACGGCTGGTCAAATGGGGACGTTAGAATTCTCACCGATAAGTCTTGTCATTTTAAGATCCGACATGTTACTATCATTCATGGTTGCCAATATGCCATTTTGAAATGTGCTATTGACAATTTTCACTGATCTGGTGTTTTCCACAAAGTTTTCAAATTTTGGCAATTTTTCTTTCCGATTTTCGTCGTATACTGTATTGGAACTGATCAAGTCATCTTTGAACATTCGAATTTGATAAGTACCGCAATGATTCTTCTATATTTAAGTTACATTTTGATATATTGCTTGATAAATTATCTTACATCTATACAGGGTGACGCCATATTTTTCAGCATACGTCATTGTCTGCTAAAACGGGGACATTAGTGCTCTTCCAAAATGGGAACGTCCCTGTTTTGGACATCACGGAATATGTTACTGTATGATTTAATTTTTCGATAAATAGGTGGTATTATGATTTTTATTAAGTTCTTTAATGATGTATAAACGTTTATTTGGGCATAATGCCTGATTAGAAAGGTTAAAAAAGAATTCTGAAAAAAGGGAAAATGACAAGAAGAGAGGTAAAACTGTTATATTAACATCATCTCCTTATAAAGCATAATTGGAAGCTATAGAGCAAGAGAAAAATGAAAAAAAGAATAAGAAAAAAGGGGCATTATTCAAGAAACCCAATAATCCTGATCACACAACTCCTAACACTCAAAAATTGAAGAAATAGAAAAATGACACATCAGTGATATCATCTAATGTGGAAGAAAATGATAACGATGATGCTTACATCTTCTGTAATGAACTTTATGTAAATTCAAAGGACAAAGAAATAATGTGGGGCTTTTGTGAACGATTGATTTTTTTTAACAATAATAACAATGATACTTTGGTTTGTATTATTTTTCTGTATTCATAACTTCATTGCTTGTTGTCCAAATAAACTTGTTTAATGAAATTTCGCATTAGGCTTCAATGTTATGTTATTTCATATGAGTACCCCATTTTACCCAACCTGCCGTCCAAAACGGGGACTTAGAACATTTTTCATAAAAATAGTTTTCTTTTCTAATCTAATGATTTTTTTTAACAAACAGCCTTGAGTTCTGATGGTCTAGGAGTTACTCTAAAAGTAAAATAGCTTTCCCGATTTTTTTCAGTTATGGGTCATTCCACGGTAACTTACGTTACATTTAGAATAATTGACTTCAGTAATTTTAGTAATATAACACTAAAAAATATTCAAAATATAATGTTGATATGATTTGTTAATTAAACCTAACAAAGCTAAATTTGGATAAAAATTACTTAAATTTAGTACTATTTCTTGAACGCTAAAAATTATATTTGCTATGGTAACTTACGTTTCTGACAAAAAGAACGTAAGTTACCATAATAAATATAATGGCCAGTGTTCAAAAAATAGCACTAAAGGTAAGTAATTTTCATCCAAATTTCGCTTTGGACAGGTTTAATTAACAAATCATATCAACATTACATTTTCAATATTTTTTGGTGTTATATTAAGAAAATTACTAAAGAAAATTATTCTAAATGTAACGTAAGTTACTATGGAATGACCCTTATATATTTTTTTCGGTAAGACAAAATACGTTAGCGTCCCCATTTTGTACAACTTTCCTCAAATCAAATTGTATCCATTTTACAATTCTCAATTTTTCATTTTTTATTTTCTCAATCTATCTATTTTCCAATCTATTTTGTAATTAAGTCTTAAAAATAAAGCTTTTATTTGCATAGACAGCTACTTTAATGTACCGCTAAAATCTTACTAATTGAAGAACGTTATTTATTGTTGATTTGGAATGACCTCAGTATATTGAAGGGTTTTCGCTAACTTTTCCATATATGATAATGGAAAATTTTGTAAAAAATAATTTCGATGATATATATAAGTAAGCAAATTCGATCTATTTTACAACTTTCCTATCAAACCAATATTGATTCCATATTATACAAATGCTATTTTTATTGACTTTTCTCCAAAAAAGTATATAATATAAATTTTGCGTAAATATTGGCACCACAATATTGGTCCTCAATTGTTTTGAGTATTTTTACGTAAATAAGAATAAAAAAGAACTAGATAGTACCCGTCAAGATTTGACGGTAAGTAGTTTGAAAGTTTCATTACAAAAATGTTTGAAATTTTAAATAGTTGCTTTTAAATTAATTAAGGATTGAAAATTTGAACAATTGCTATATTGTATAAACGATTCCTGTAGATATAAGGCGACAGATATTGTTTTCAGTCCAACATACTCAATTAATGTAGTGAAAAAAAATTTAAACTTGTAATTTATAACATATTATGCTTATTTTCTAGCAGAAGTTTAACTAAAAATATTAACTGAATGTGTAGGGTATTTATTTTTACTTATCACAATCTCAATTTTTTGAAAACATAACAATATTTAGTATTTTCTAATTTTTTAAAACTACGCGACCTTTAAATTTTACATTAATTTTATTTTTATCAGTCTCATTCTAAAACCCCGAAATTAAAATTTGCTGCTTGCAGCTAACGATTTATAATATAATTTTTTTATTTACTTGAATTTAATTTAACATTTTCATACATTATTTAATTACTAAAAAATGGATATCAAGAAAATTCATTTTATAATTCTTAAAGAAATATTTTTCTTTCTTTCTATTTTGTCTTCTTTTCTTTTTCTTTTTTACGGAAAATAATAACATATTTTTCTCTTTTTCACCTTTTCAAATATTTTATAATTGATACAGCCCTGTTCCCTGATCTCATAAAACTGTTTACTTTTAATAATATTCATATTTTATAATTTTAAAAGTATTAAAAATTCCTAAATTACTCTTAGTAATTATTCGATGGTTGGTTGATTTACATTTATTTAAATTGGTGTATTTGTGTAATATAATTTTTATATAAGAACTCCTATTTAACTCTACATTGCACCCAGCATCATATGTGGAATAACCAATGCACAGTGCCAAATAACTAAATAGCAGAGATATCTAGCGGGTATTGTGGGAAAGTCAAACCACATGGAAATACTTTAGTACAAAATAATTGCTAGAGGTCATGCTATATCTAACGGGTGGTTTGTTCAATTTTTCCTTCGCTGTGAAGTGCTTGTACATGTATTTAAATTTCAATAAAAACCATTTGAGCAGAATTTTAAATTTAACAAAAATATTTATATATTGAAAAAACTGTATATTAAAGAAATTTAATTATTTTTATGCACTTTTGTGTGTGTTAAGATATTGATAAGTTATTTTAATTGGACGTTCTAGATTTGTCACATCGTGCATTGACCTGATTATAATCATACGTATAATTTCGACTTTATTTCATTTTCTTTTATTTTAATGTCGAAGGAAGTCTTGTCTGACGATGATATTGAAATCTTTTTAATCTTACCGTCGGAAAGGGAAGACAGCCAAGGCTCTTCGGAAACCAAAATTAACGATGACATCGAAAAATACAGACGGCCTTCAACCAAATATGTGAAACTTTTAGAGATTCGGAAAATAGTTCGTCACTTTTCAGGGATGAACCTTTAGTTTTGACGAATGCAAATGTTGACACTAGCGACAGTGAAAATGCGAAGCAGAAAACATCAAAGTCACAACGAATACAGTAGGGTCCGTTAGAAGGTTGTGTAAAACGAAGGCCGCATCCACAACTATAGCTACAACAAAATGTCAGTATCTGTTATCAAAAGAGGAAAAAGGGAAATTTATGTGGAAAGAACATTTCAAGCCATTATATTCAAGCAGCACATTTTTAGTTTATTGGAAACATAAATTTAAAGCAATCGATCACAGAATTTGATATTCCATTGCAATACTTATTTTACGTTATAATGATCTACTAAGCCATAGTGCTAAAGAAATACAAAATTTCAGCACACAAAAAATTCTTTCAAACCCCTTTCCAATTGATACGATAAAAAAATTGAAAATAAATGTAGGAATATTTCTGTTTATGGGTCTAACACCATTTACTAAAGTTTGTACGTACTGGCAATCTTAACTGAATTTACCTTTAGTTTTTCATACTATGTCCGTAAAACAGTTCGAAAACATCCGTCAGTTCTTGCATTTCAATGATAATTCTACGCTGCCGATACTAGGAGTTCCTGGAAGTCATCGCCTACATAAAATGAGGCCTACATTAAAAATCCTATAAGAAAATAGTGACAAAGTGTACCTAAAAGGGAACCACAGTCAGTGGACGGACAAATGCGTACACAAAGGTTCCATCATTCTACACAATCTCTCAAACAAACCATACATGTGGGGTTATAAAGTACTTTTGCTACTTTTGGGGTTATAAACTACATTCCGATGTGATTATCAGGGTTTTGCGTACGGCTTTGAATAGTAAGCGAGATTTGAGATGAGAGTTTCTAATGAGCCTGATTTAGGTGCGAGCGTAAATACCGTTGTTCATTGTGCAAGGTTTATACCCATGAACCACAATTACAGATTGTTCTTTGACAACTACTACACAACTCCAGAATTGATTTCTTATCTGACCAATAAAGGGGATCACTCGGAACCATAAATAAAGGTCCTTTGGGAAAAGATAAACAAATCAAGCTTTTGAAAATTCTGAAAATTGAAAAGAAAGAAAGAGGCTATACAGAGACTGATGTAGATGGGACAGAAATTGTTCCAGTAATGTGGTATGACAGTAAACCTGATGCCTTGTCATCGTATGTCAACAGCCAACTAAAAAAGCCAGGAAGTATTACAAGAAACAGAAAAAAAAAAAAGATTATAAAATGGATTATCCCCAGATAGTGGAACTACAATCAGCATATTTGAGGTATTGATAGGTTAGATTAATTTCTGGGAATATATAAAATAAAAATGAAAACAAAAAGATGGTACTTGAAAATATTTGATTATCACCTCGACGTTATTGTCATAATTTGTTGGTTGCTGTACAGAAGAGTCGGGGAGCAGAAAAAATTACCAGCACCACTGAAGCTGAAAGATTTAAACTGGAAGAGGTGAAATGTCTTTGAATGTTTGATCCATCAATAAATAAGATGTCGACCATTTTTTTCTCCCGAAAACCAGATTGAAACGAAAAGTAAAAACCCAATACGTTGATCCTTCCTCCTCGTAATATAAGAAGTTACTGATTTGATAGCTCCCTTTGTGAATCTGAAAGTTTCTCGGATACAAAGAGAAAACCTTTATATTATATGAAAATTGCCAAATTAACTTCATCTAAATAAAGATAATTGCTTCTGAAAACTTTATGAAGGAAAGAAATTATGTTAGGAAAGTAAATTACTCTATTCTATTTTTGTTTTATTTGTTTTCCATAACTGTTTTATTTAAAAATAATTACGCATTAGCTAGAAAGTAAAATTTAAAATACTTGATATGACCAATTATTTCTATTTTATATCAAATAGAAGTGATAATGCACAGTGTGTAACATATGGAATTCAATAAAAAATTATTTTTCCTGCTAAAATTGTTGTTTGATTACTTTTATTATTTTTCCTATAGTATAGACTCTGGATCTAGAGCACAATATAAACCACATATATTTTTTGCAGGAAAATTAAAAAGAGTCGTGCGTTGTAGAAAATATTTTCGCTTTTTTATAACTTTTAGTATAGATAACAACTTTTTTATTCTTTTATTATTTGAAACATCTTACACCCTGTCGTAGTCTTTATATTTTCCATTATATTGTAAACATCCTGTTATTTAGTACAGTTTAAAGAAATTCCGTAAAAGTACAGACTGCATTTTTCCGAAAACATTTTCAATGAAAGTGATTTACTGAATGTGTCAGAAAGTAGTAAATATGGATTTGAGAATATCCATGACATATAATAGTGTTAAAAATTTAGTTGTACTAATTTTCACTAAACAATCTCCGTAAAAATACGGAAATTATACTGGTAATAGATTGTCAATACAATATCTGTATTTTTAAGGAACTTTTTATGGTGTATTTTCGAAGCAGTGGGTTAAACATTAGGTTAAAAAGTAAACAGATGTATTTATATACTTAAATATTAGATTAATTTTCTTCACTTTATCAGCGCTTTTCACAAATTTAAAACAAGTATCGCTATTTCGGAAACATCTAAATAATCAGGGAAAAACAAAAAAAAACTTCAAGCAAATTTTTTTTTACACCTTAAATGAGAGAACTTGATTATTTTTCAATGACTTCTTAAATTAATTAACCATATACTTAATCAAACACATCTTATATTATTAACTTGATTAATTATTCAAGAATTTCTTATATTACTTAATCACCTATTCAATCAATTATATCTTAAATTATTCAATTTAAAGTAACACATTTTTTAGTAACTACACATATACACACATTTTAAATAAATTTAGCAAAACTTTTCACAAATTCAAAACAAGCATCGATGTTTAGGAAACATCTGAATAATGGTTAAAAAGATGAAAAGAATTCTTAAGCAGAAAAATTTTTAGCCTTGAATGAAAGAACTTGATTATTTATCATTACTTCTTTTTTCGTTCTTTCTGTCGCATTTTTTTTTCATTATTTTACCGTCTTCCTTTCATTTTTTGAAACATTGTCTGGAGCTATTCCTTTAAAAGAAAAAATATCGCAGTAATTCTTTGAAAATTTTGACTGTTACTGACAAATTCTTTGTTTCTATTCTGTGAATACTTTGACGAAAAAGTATGAAGTAATGTACTTAAAACAATAATAAGGTACGTGGAAATCTGAATAAACATTGATTAAAAGAGAGGGAATAAGCAAAAAAAAGAAAGAAAAAAGTGTGTGTGTGGGGGGGGGGGGGGGGGGAATTGCATCTCTTTAAAAAAAAATATAGTGGACTTCGTGAACGTGAAGTGGGGTCGAGGCTAAAATTCGTCTGCTGGCGGTATTTACAGTTGAATACTGGAGTATTAGTGTATTAATGTTTATTTGTTAAAAATAACACGAAAAAATTCCTTGTTGTAGTACTAGATACTTAGTATATTGTAATATAAATTCAAAATGTCGTTCTGTATCCGAGATTCGCGAGCTTATTTTTGAATGTAAAAGCATTAAATTAGCAGACAGTATAATTAAAGAGCCTGGAAATCGAATAGCGGTTTTCATTTTTCCGTAAATGCCACACATATTGAATGAAATTGTTTGTTTCATCATAACTATCTTTACAGGGCTATATCGCACCCCCAAAACTGAATTAAAACGCCAAACTGACACTTTCTGTATGATCCGTTGACTTTCTATTAAAACGAAAATCGACATTAGATTTCTTACACCTGAATAGGAAAAACTGCAAATTTTATGCATTTACGAATGAAAATGACTTTGCCAATATGTCAGAAAGTAACAGTATGGATTTGAAAACAGACTTAAGCGTAGGACATTAACCATGGTGTATTTTCCTGTTTCCTCTACGCTTCATAGAGCGAAAAAACGGTTTTATCGAGAAAAATAGAATAGTTTTATTTTTCATCTACTTTATTTCAGGAATTATTTACTGCAAAAGATGCTAATTATCAGATAAAAATCTTAAAAAATAATATTTTACACCTAGAAAAATAGTGTTGCAACTCAAAAGGTATGCATTTTTAAGGAGATATGAGAAACATAATTCTAATTATATTATCAGGGTTCAGTCAACCTTTCATCCCTTCGGAGTTCATAAAATGAATATTAAGCTTGCTTTGGACACTGAGACATGACTGAGACATGAGATAAACACTGAGAATACCGCGTACATATGCTGTATGGCTTCAGGGCCCATGGTTAAGAAAACAGAATTGGACACTGTAGGCCTAGAATTTTAACTAATTCTAGCGCCACAGTTTTGATAAGTTTAATTACATTACCAGCAGGGAAGACCAAGTTACGCTCGGTTAAAATTAGCTTTGTGTTCAACTCGATATAATAATAAATTATCGCTGTATTATTGCTAAATTTTGATAGTCCAGAGCAGTCTTCACAATACAACAGGAAGCACAATTCTGGTAGTTCAGAGCAGTCTGCACTGTACAGTAGGAAGCGCGAAATTTGGGCCACAAACTTCAATCGTTTCGTAGACTTCTAAGTCTTTATCAGCTCGCAAGATTCTCTGTCCAACTTCACAGATTTTAGGATTCGACCGAAGCACTTCCTTATATAGGTGGGGGATTAATTGCAAGAAAGATCTATGTACCCTGCTTGATTGAATTCTGTTTTCGAGAACGTTCTATGGACTCTGATTGGTTGAATGATGTATCTCGACTCCTATGGGACATTTCTAGAAACTTCCTTCAGATTCTGAAAGCCAATTTTTTCATCAAATGTCGCCAAAATTTCGCGAAAAGTCGCAAACTTGGCGACATTCTTTCATTAAGCGCCAAGCATGTGTTTTGGCATTGGTAATCTTGAAAGTCGATTTTCCCGCCAAATGTTGTCACTGTCACCTACATTTCGCCAAATATCGCGAAATTTGACGAAATGTTCGTCAAAATAATCGAAATAGTCGAAATAAGTCGAAATAGTCGAATAGTCGAAATAATTCCTGAAATAAAGTAGATGAAAAATAAAACTATTCTATTTTTCTCGATAAAACCGTTTTTTCGCTCTATGAAGCGTAGAGGAAACAGGAAAATACACCATGGTTAATGTCCTACGCTTAAGTCTGTTTTCAAATCCATACTGTTACTTTCTGACATATTGGCAAAGTCATTTTCATTCGTAAATGCATAAAATTTGCAGTTTTTCCTATTCAGGTGTAAGAAATCTAATGTCGATTTTCATTTTAATAGAAAGTCAACGGATCATACAGATAGTGTCAGTTTGGCGTTTTAATTCAGTTTTGGGGGTGCGATATAGCCCTGTAAAGATAGTTATGATGAAACAAACAATTTCATTCAATATGTGTGGCATTTACGGAAAAATGAAAACCGCTATTCGATTCCCAGGATCTTTAATTATACTGTCTGCTAATTTACTTTGCGACTTCGTTTACTGCCAACTGTTCAACAACTTAATAACTGTTTCAATCTTCATTCCCATTGAAATGCTTTGAACTGTAGTGACCCCAAAATGACCCACTAATCGAATTTTCTGGAACATGTGACATAGCCCAATAATCTTCTCGTACCCCAAAATGGCAGGATACATAACTTAGTCATAATCGTTCAAGCCGTTTTTTAGATAAAATTTGCACATATTTACACACACACACACAATATTTGCTCGTATTATAATGTATGATATCAAGTTATAAGTTAGATGGTTTGATTTATCTGACAGTGTTGCCTAGTGTTGCCATGGACCGTGTAAAAACTAGCGGGACAGAAAGATAAAAAAAAAATGATTACATCTCAATAGGGAGAAATAACACACACTTAATCTAACAGAGTTTTCTTTCATCCCAGTAACTTTACATGAATGAAAGAGCCCATGTGGACACAATTTAAAGTTACTTAGGTAAGCATTGATATACTTTAGAATTATTAACAATATGTGTATGAAATCAACATTCACAAATGAAGCAATTGTACTTTATAGAATACTAGCAGAACTACCTGGCTTTGCCCATGTTAAGGCATTACAGGTAAAATAAATAAAAATGCAATAATATTGCAATCACAATAACGGAGCTCTGTACATTCCCGCACATAAATCGTTAAAAGACGATCATAAAAAAATGAAGTTACTTTGACACAATCATAGAAAAATACCTCAGCTTTATAGGAGAATGTGCATTTTCTTTGGTGCATGTAACAGAAAAATATACGGTTTCCCTGACAATACAAAAAAAAAATCAACCAAATGGCGTAGCATTTAGCAAAAATCTATTTCGTATGGCATCTAAATGTATAATAATAAAACAAAATCCTTGGAAAAATGTCTTACGCAAAATATCTAATAAAAAATCAGCAATAGTTGTCTTATTCGTCTAATCTTTCATAATCGGGTTCATAACCGATGTTGGCCACGAAATCGCAAAAATACGTGTTTAACTATTTTTTTAGGAGATTGGTTTAGTTGTATTTATGATCCTACGTAAAACTTCAGCTGAGATATGGTGAAATGATTTAAAACTGTCGACCCCCCCCACCCCCATTTAACACCCATTAGTGGTTGAATTTCAAAACTCGCTGAAATACGTGTTTAACTATTTATTTTTTGTTATACTGCATTTTAGACTCCTACCTTAAACTACTGCTGAGATATGGCGAAGTTACCTAAAAATTCCGACTTCCATTTAACCCCCTTGATGGTTGAATTTCTGAAATCGATGAAATACGCATTTAACTATTTTTTGAATAGATTTGTTATGCTGAATTTTACGCTCTTACCTGCTGCTGATATATGGTGAAATTACCTAAAACGTTGACCACCCATTTAACCCCCTTAGGGGATGAATTTTTTAAAATCCTTTGTTATTGCTTGCCTAAGTCATAACAGCAATCCAAATTTCATGTTCCTGACTTTAGTCGTTTCTGCTCTGCGTTGATCAGTCAGTCAGTAAGTCAGGAGTTCTCTCTTTATTATGTCAATATAGATAATACAGTAAAAACTTAAACTCTTCAATTAAGTTGTTCTAAAGAACAGCATTATAAAGAATGAATCTCAGCAGTCCTATATCAATTTTAACCCTTTAACGTTCATTGGTTTCCCCATGAAACCACAAAACTTTAATTACGAAACTCAACAATGACAGCAGAATTTTAATAGAAATGTTTTTCATTTATTATATATGTGAAATATCGCTTTTTTCTTATATAAAAATAAATTTGTTCATAATTTCCGATGTCAATCATTCATTTCAACATCTTAGCAATTGAAGTGCTTTATCCGTTAAAGGGTTAAACAATGAAATGTGGTCCTGTTTTTTTTTGCAGTTTCACTTAAACATAAATCATACTTACGTCTCCTTAAAAAATTTAGTCTTAATCAATAATCTGTCACATAAATACCCCACTAAGGCCTTGGAAGATCTAGTATTTAAAATTTAAAGCTTCTTACTTATATTTCTTGAAATTTCTTTAAAGCATTATCTTAAGAATAATGAATAAGATAGTATATGAGAAAATTTAAAACAATTTGCGCATTATAAAAAATGATATCTCTATGATCCCGTGGGACAGGTTGATGGATCACTGAAAATCGAGACACTTGGGAAATTTCTTGTTGTCCTACCAGCTGTATCTTCAGGTAAATATTTTCAGGCCTTTAATGACTGTGGCAAAGGAGTGTAGGGGCAAAGACAAACTTAAGGGGCTACTTCACTCTGACGAAAACACCCGCTCGCTAATGTTTATCCTATGGAGGAAATTTCTGAAGATAGCTCGTTCGCATTTCAATATTTTTAAATGATTTTTTTTTTTGCATTGGATAGCTGATGTCAATCTCTATGCACGCTCCTTTTTACTTTTTTTAATTTGATTACAAGTTTTTTTTATTAAGATACTTTAACTTTCGAAACCGGTTTCGAAAGTTTTAAAAGTATCTTCAATAAGTATGTAAGTTTTTAAAGTATCTACAATAAAAAAAACTGCAACAAAAATCGAAAAAGTAGAAAGGAGCGTGCATAGAGATTGACCTCAGCTATCCAATGCAAAAAAAAAAATCATTTAAAAATATTGAAATGCGAACGAGCTATCTTCAAAAATTTCCTCCATAGGATTAACATTAGCGAGCGGGTGTTTTCGTCTGAGTGAAGTAGCCCCATAACTGAGTTGTGACGGTGTTCTTCCAGAACACTTTACAATGTTCAAAAATGCGAGGACGATTCAGAGATCCTCATCGATCGTGAAATCCCACGTAAACTTATGAGGGAAATTTAAATATGGATCACTTGTTACCTAACATAATTATCAAAATTCCGTTTCCACCATTCAATAAAAGACCCCCAATTCCGACATACTTGCATTTCCAAAAATTGTGTCTTTAAATTTTAAGTATTTATCTAATCTAAAAATAAGTAATTAATGTTGCCACCGCCGCTGATGTAATTAAATGTATTGTGGCCTTTTCCTTTTCTCGGCTGATAATAAAAAATAACTATTGCATATGAAAACATGAAAATTGGTATTTTTATATAGAAATGTATAATAAGCACGTTGAAGTAGACAGTTTTTAAATCGAAAAAAAAAATAAGCGCTATTTAATGTTGCAATAGATCAAAATAGTCCAGTTAAAAAGTTTTATAGGATTAAAAACTATGCATAACAATGTAACCATCTTTGGCCGGCACATACTTGGCTAGATTGTGGTGGGTAATATCCAATCATTTTTTTAATTTGTCGAATTTTTAAGGGTTTTTTTTTTTCAATTTTTTTATTTAAAATTTCGTTATCTCAATACAGATTTAATTCATAGTTTGAAATAGCCTTTTTTACCTACTGTTGCAGATTTTAAAAATCCAAATAATATGTTTAGACACTTTTCAATTGAAAAATGCATTTACACGGGAATTTTAAAAATAAAGAAAACTTTAAAATAATTAAACTAATACGTGCAAACAGCATTTAATGGTGAAATTTACGTCATATTTCAAACGATATGTATTTAAAACGTCATATTTAAAACCATTTTCTTATAGCGTTTCCAAATACTGTATTTTTAATTGAAATATATAGTTACACGTGGATATTGAAAAAGAAAGAACAGTTTAAAATAATTAAATTATTACATACGAAAAGCATATTGGGGAAAATTACGTAATACTTAAAACCATATATTTAAAATGTCATATTTAAAACGAATGTCTTATAGCATCTAAAAGAGAACGTTTCTTCTAAACGCTATAAAAGTACGAGAGGCAGCGACGTTTTTTAACTTAACCATTTTACAAAATCTGACTTTCAAATGTGTAGTTGATTTTTCTTAATCAATAATGACAACAGCCGTCAGCTGTCGGGACAACGGTGAATTGCTTGGGCACTGAAAAACCCTCAGTCAAAGGGAAATGAATGGCAACCCGATTACAGAAGATCGTCATTGGTCGTGATGATATCGTTTAATCTTCCGTAATCGGATAATCTTTTTAAAACAGAGCAAATTCGCGTGTTTATAGATTCTGCAGGATCTGGACGGGGGATAGCGAGCGTAGCTCGTAGGAGGCGGAATCCCCTAGTATTAAAAAAAAAAAGATAAATTTTGTTTTTGTTTTTCCTCAAACAAAAATTTCAAAATTCACGGCGTTTTTGAAAAAAAATTAAACTTTATGAAAGTAGTTTAAAAAAAAAAAACATGTTGGTATCGAAATCAGATTTCTGGTGGTAAAAATTAGATTTGAAAATAAGTAATTAGAATTTTGTGTGTAAATTTTCTCCTTAGGTTAATATAGGATTTTGCAGTCTGTGAAGGGAAAATATGCTTCGTTAGTGCGTCCACTTACGCTTTAACCCTTAAATGCCTAGAGTATCAAATTTGCAAACTTTTTATTTAATTTTTAATAAATAAATAAAGTTCTTCGCAACCACTTTATTTATATAGAAATATTAATTCTGTAAAGATCACATAAATATGCTACTAAATAAAATTAAAAATCTATCTTAAAATTTCTGGTGTCTAATCCTTACTATCAGAAAAAAAAAAACACAATTGTAAAAGAAAAATTCAGTCATTTAAAGGTTAAAGACACGAACGGTTTTTTGTAATACAACGCCACGAGTGACACGGACCATCGGTTTTTAAATCAGCCTAAATAACAAATTTTAATGATATTCTTGTTTAATGCAATGTCCAGTAGTAGTAAAAAAGTAATAAACATGAAATTGTAAAAAAAAAAAAAAAAAAAAAAAAAAAAAAAAAAAAAAAAACTAATAAAATTAGATTTGATATAACACGGACGGTTTGTAGCAATATAAAGACACGGGTGGCATACTACTCCATGCGCCAATGCCTTTTAAAGTCGAAATATCCACTTTTGATGCTAAAGAAGAATAGTGCTTAATATCTAGTAATAGTATAAAAGTAATAGACATCACATTTATAAAAAAAAAATGTTTAATTAAGAAAGAAAATAGAATATAGTACACAAACACACAGGCGGGATATTCCGTACACAAGTGGTGACTTACCAATAAAAAGGATGAAACAGAGTAGACAAAATTGCGAACTTAACTTTAAACATTGGTTGAGCAATAAAGGGACTTTGGGAAGAGGGTAAATGAAGCGCAAATGTTAATCATGTAATTATTTTAGAATTCACAACTGTTTTCTTTTTTTTTCACTGAGTGGCTCCCATTTTCCTCATTCGTCCTTAACTACTGTCACAGAAATTCTTGCATAGCTACTGCGAGCGGTCTCTGAGACCGCTTGATCGAACAATGATTAAAAGGCTAGATTAACTCATGGGATATTGTTTACACTAGAAAAATAACACTTTCAAATATGAGTAAATCGATATTTTCATTTTGTTATGAAACTTTTTGTTTCAAATAGGACGATCCAATGCTTTCAATTCTGAAATACCAGAAATACTCAGAATATTGAAACGTGTACATACTCAAAACTGAGCACATAGAGGTCAGTTCATACTCATTTTTGAAACATGGACATACTCAAAAATGATTAGAATCAGTTCAAACTCACTTTTGTAACATGGAAATACTCAAAAATGAGCACATAGGAGTCAGTTCATTCTCATTTTTAAAACATGGACATATTTAAATATGAGCACATGAGGTTTTATTCATGAGTGCGTATGCATGTTTTCAGAAATGAGTATATACCTGTTTCAAACTTGAGTAATTTTGATTCGGAGCCATTTTGACTATATGCGACATACTCAGATATGAGTACTTTTGCTCAGTTTTGAAAAAGTCGTTTATAGAGTGTATGTGCTAAACTTTATGTACAGGTAATCAAAATTTCGTCTAATCAAAATTGACCTATTCAGAAGTCTCTTAGCGATCGTACGAGGATTCCAAAGGAAACAAATTTTACTTGTCTGTGGTTAAACTGAAAGTTACAATTAAAACTGTAAAAATTGAAAAAAAATGGCGGACTGTGAGATCGTTAACAGCATTTAAAGGTTAAGGTGGTCCGGTATACAAAAATGTCGAAAGAAAAGTCATATTTTTATTTATCTATTTATTAATTTATTTGGGCTTAAAAATACACCAGATGTTTTAGAGTAAATTATGCACACTACATGTAAATGCGATAATTAGATAAAAAGTATATTACGCTTTTTATGTTGTACTGCCTGCGGTTGCAGCGCTTTATCCCAGGATTTAAATGTCCCAGAATGTTTTTTTTTTTTTTTTTTTTTTTTTTTTTCATATTTAAATTGATATATCTGAATTTACATGAAAGATAAAATTATGAAACTTTGTACATGGTTGGTCAATTTCAGTCATACATTCTTTAAATTGACTTCAGATTATTTTTTTTTTATTTGGAGCAAAAATCTTGAAAATATGATTCTCGGAGTAAAAGTAGTCATAAACAAAAACGAAAAATCATGCACCGAGTAACGGTCTGCATGGGCCGAAAGTTCCAGACCCGGAGAAAATCAATTAAATCAGGCTCGGCCCGACCCGACTCAATTTCTACAAAAATTCCGATTTTTTAAGATTATTTTAATAAATACTGCATACATATTTATGGGGATATTTTACTGTATATTTTAGATTACTACATGTTCACAGGCCATAGAATAATGTATAGCAACATCAAAGATCACTTAGACTTTTAGTAGACTATTACATTCAAATAAAGACATTAAAGAAATTAAGATAGTTTAGAAAAGAAAAAAGATGGTTATACACCATAACTTTTGTTGCTGTATAATAATAATAATAATAATAATAATAATAATAAAGTAGATTTTTGAAAATGTTTCACTATAATTTATTAAAGTATATTTCCAAAGATACCGTTAACAGAATTACATTATAGCAATTACTATTTTTACAAAACAAATTGCTTGCTCGATACGTACTGGAAACAATTAAGCCCAGTTCCGACCAGCACGAGTATATAAAATAAAGTGTAAGCCTGATCCCGGCCTGCCCGAGTCTGCTGAAAAAATTAATCCCGGGTATAGACACGATTAACTGCCCGATGCCGATTTCTACGCTAGACATGTTATATTTCTGTATTGATGATGTCATTGGCTCGCGCAACACATTTATACTTATTCTCGTCCCAGCCACGTCCATTGAAATCGCTCATATGTTGTCAGCTTAGTTTGCACCTTTTAAATTTGTTATATGGGCCGGTCGGTCCACTTTATTTCTTTATCAGCCTGGCTGGCCCATTTAATTTTTTTATCGGCCCGCTCTGGCCCGTTTATTATTTTTTATCGGCTCGGCCCATTAAAAAAATGTCTTTATTCTGCCGGCCCGGCCTGTTTGAAAATTTGCCTTCATTTTGCCGGGCCGGGTACGGACCTCGGGCCAAGCCAGGGCCCGTGCAGACCTCTAGCACCAGGCATAGATTATGAAACACTTTCCAACATTAACAGAATATTATTAAGCAATTTGATTTTCTCATACAATGAAATGCGAAATCTGAACAAGCAATTTAAATAAAACGCATCGCAAACAATTTTTCCCCATAGACCATAATGTAACAGAATTCTTTTGTGTGTCCCTGTAAACGAATTATAAATGCTACACACTTCATTTTCAATTGCAAACATTCTATAGTGAATCTCATTAACATATAAAAATTACATGTCATTCCGTGTATATATTTACGCGAATTAGAGCACGTTCAGACAGACAGACAACCCGAATTTAAAAGCTCTTTTCAAATATGCTGGAAAGTTAAAAAGATTTTTATCCTTAAAATTAAATGCATTTTTTAAAATAAATATTTTTGTAAATTCCAAAAACAAATTAATATTTATTATTTTCTATACGCAAAAATGAAAAAAGTTTGTAAAAAGAGTTAAACTTTCAGAAGATGCATCAAATTTTAACCCATCATATTCATAGGGTAATGTTTTTTATTCAGTATTATTTTGAAAAACAATTATTTTGTTATTATATTCTTGTAGTACACTGTTAAAAATTTTCGTTTATTGACAGGTTGTCTTCCGTGAATTCTGATCAGAAATTTTCCGTTTTGTTACAAAAATGGAATCTTTCCCGTATATATGTTGTCATTTTAAGATTAAAGAGTTTCAAATACGGAATTATTACTGTAAAAATCTATCATCCAATGGGATTGCAGTATTTTTTATCACCCCGCATGCTCTTCAACTTCATCGCGTCTGTATCGCACCATTTATGGAATTTACGGACTACAAAGACGGAACTTTCTTCAAAAAACGGAAACATTCCGGCAACTCTGCTGCCAGTCCTTTTTCCGTAAATTGACGGAATTTTTTTACAGTGTATATATCTATAAATTTATTAATATGACTTTATTCATGTTTCAGAATTTAATAATAATAATAATAATAATAATAATAATAATAATAATAATAATAATAATAAAAGATTGCTTAATTCTCTTTACACCGTTGACGATTTTTTTTTAACATAAGTTTCACTCTTTAAATTTAAAAGAGGGCTACTTTTCAGAACGAATAATTCGTGATAAAACATAACAAATACTAGAAGTCGTTATGTCTGTTTAATCCTGTTGTACAACGGCCTTTTCCAAACGTCTTCAAATTTTTTTCCTTAGCCTATTGTCATATGAATAGTACGCAAAATAACTTTATTCGTTAGACTTTAGTAAATGACATATTCGTTAAATTTCAGTAAACCTTAAATTTTGTGATTTGGATAGCTACTTTTAATATGATTAATGTAAGAGTAATTTTTCCCCAAATAATAATAAAACAAATCGAGACCGAAAGTGTTAAACATGGTTAAAATTATTATTATTTTTTAAAGAATTTAATTCAAAAATGAATATATGTATAAATAAATATTTCAAGAAAAAAAAAATATATATATATATGTTTTTAAAAATGAAAACACATACGAAAGACAAAGGATAAGACATTATAAAAAGCAATGGAATGGACACGGCAGGAATTATACTTAATAGGATGAAAAAGCAAAAATTGGGCAACTATGAATATCTTATAGAATCTTCAGAAGGGCTTTATAAGAATATTCATAGTAAATATATGTTATTTCATCAAATATTGTCAGCATTATGCCTAAAATCGACAATATTAAGCCCCTAATAACATATATATATATATATATATATATATATATATATATATGAAATAAGACAATTAATAGCCTACATGAGTTCAAATAACAAAATAAATAAATAAATAAATATTCAATTTAAATAGAAATAAGATAAATAAACAATTATTCAACTTAAATATATATATATAATACCTTTAAAATACATCAAACAAGTTCTATAAATCAAATCTGCAAATTAAAAATGGCAAATACTTAGTGCATATAGACAGACTACTTTTAAGTTAATAAATAACCAACAAATTCAAACATAAATTACCGAAACTCTAATTTAGAGATGGGATGTAGTAATACATACATAAAAGTTATAGAGAAAAAAGGCAGAAAAAAATGAGTATTTAAAAAGATAAAAGATGCCAGATAAATAAAATAAATATAATTTACTGACATATCTGAATAAAAAATGGAATTTAGATTTGAAATGACAATAAAATGAAATTCAAAAAACGACATGTGAACATGTATAATCGTCAGCTGGTAAGTACATTTCAGATATCTAAGAAAAATGCAATATTTCATAAAATATACTGGCATATTTGCCAAGATCAGTATATATATATATATATATATATATATATATACATATATATATGCATTGGACTTTTGTAATTTTGGTCATTGCCTTACATTGTTAGATATTTTACGCTTCTGAGTTTTTCGTTGTATTATTGGTTAATTTATATATATAATGCGTTGTATTATTTGGTTAATTTATATATATATATATATATATATATATATATACAGGGTGATTTTTTTTAAAGTTGTGAAAGTAAAACCCTATAATAAAACAACCACTGATCCAAATGATCAGAAATTTCACCAGTACGCTCTTAAAGCAATGGGAATTTTTTAGGCGTCATTAAAAAAACTTAAAATAGCACCAACAGATGGCGCTGTAAGTTAACAGAAACAAAGAATATCGTCAGTGGAAGGAAAACAATGGACGGTACTTTGAGAAACCATTTTCCATAGTCCCTCTGTCGTCATTGGACCTTTACTTAAATTCTTTAGTGTCCTAAATCTCCTAAAGCAGTTGCTGAGCTGCCATTATTCTGCAAATACAGTTTCACTAACAACGCGCGGCCCGTCAATGGCACAGTCATTGCGAGGATATCCGTAGAATAATGAACATCAGGTGTGCGTACTTCAGGTTTTTAACGCCAATGTGCATGCGTCGTGCGCAAGTTCGTCTCCCGACTTTACTGCATATACAGCGCCATCTGTCGGTGCGATTTTAAGTTTTTTTTAAACCACGCCTAAAAAATTCCCATTGCTTTGGGAGCATACTGATGAAATTTTAGGTCATTTGGATCAGTGGTTCTTTTGTTAGAGGATTTTACTTTCACAACTTAAAAAAAAATCACCCTGTATATATATATATATAGTTAAAATGAAATCATATGTGTGAAAATCAAAGGAAAATATATTGTAAAAATTAAACACAATAAAATGAAATTGCAAATATAAAAAATTATGAATATCTTATGGATTTGCCAGAGGAGCTTCATTAGAATAATTCATAGTAAAGATATGTTATTTCGTCAAATATTGTCAGCATTAAGCCTAAAGATGACAATATTAAGCTCTATATACTCCGTACCGAAAAAAACCCAAGAAATGTGAAAATAATAAGAAATCCAAAAAATAAATTATGATCCATCTGTAATAGATAGAAACTAAAAAATAATAGACACAACTCGCCAGTTCAAAAAATTGTGGTAAGAATTAACCGCTACCACCGTAATATAAATTCTATTTGACTCAAAAATGGAAGTCTGCTAAACCCTGATAGATGACGATATTTTTTCTGACGTGTGCTGTTGTAATATTTACATAGATCGCCTCATAGAAATGCCTTTTAAAGCTACAATTTTTCTTATTTTTTGCAGCGATTTGTGCTTTTTCGAACAGAATTCATTTGTAAATGAAAATTAATATATTTTTTCTAAACTACCGTAATTTCCGGCATATAATCCGCGGATCAAACAATTATGTTTCGGCCCAGAAATTTTATTTTATATAATGGAACATATTAGATCGCTGTAAATATTTTACTTCAATTATTAAATAAAATTTCTGGGTCTAAACATAATTGTTTGATCCGCGGATTATACGCCGGAAATTACATTACCTTACTGCTGTGTGCCTTATCGCCGCGTTCATCCAATAAAATCAAGGAAAATATTTCATTTCATCAAATTCCTGTAGACAATCGTCGGGCTTTATGGCTGAAAGCGATAGGCAAGGTTATGTTTTTGTTGTTTTTGTTGTTGTTGTTGTTTTTATGTTTGTTTACTAGATTTTAACCTTTTTTCTTTGTATTTTTAAAAATACGAATGGGCATTTTTACTACAATTTTTATTTTTCTAGCAACATTCCGTTGAATAATAATAAAATAATAAATGCCTATTTGTTATTAATATGATATATTTTATTAGGTTAAAAAGTTGTGAAAGAGTGCCTTGATCTAAAAAAGTTGTGAAATAATTATTAATATTAAAAACGCGACAGAAATACTAGGTCAAAATATTTATTTTTATCAAACAATTATCCAAATGCCTTGTGTCTGCGAATGAAATTGAAACTGTAACATTCAAAAATATTTAAATGTCTTCTATTGCACTTGCGAAATAACCCTTTTAAAAAATTAATCTTCTATAAGATGAATTCAAATATAAATTAGTAATGTGATCAAAAGTTTTTAGAAAAAAATAATATGTATTCATGGGTTTGGATTGTGTTTTCAAGCAATATAAGTATTTGTGCAATTGAAATATAGGGTAAACGTGCCAGTAATGAAATTTAAAAATGTCGTTAATCGAATCCTGTTAAAGAATTTCGTAATATATATTTTTTAATTAATAGTTATAATTATTATATTCCAGTTTTTTTTTAAATTATATTAATCTATCAACAATATTTCATCAATGTCATGATTACATTTCCCATTGTGCATAAAATCTTTAGATTAAACAAAAAGCAAAGTAATCAAATTTATTTTTTTAATTGTTCTTACCAGAATGTAATACAAACAAAATTCTTATAAATACCCGTTTTTAATTAATTTAATGTGGTTAATAAAATTTTTAATATTAAACCAAATTATTATTATTTTTTAACTCTGCCTTGCATATTTTATAATATAGCAGTCAATCAAACTAACCAGGAAGCAGAGAATAATGATCAAGGGCATAAGAAAAAGAGAGGCTCATGGGGCTCAAGCCCTCCTAATTCAAATGAAGAGCATTTTTTAAGTCACACGAGTTGTTAAAATCTATTACTTTCTGTCTTCAACGTTTGGTTATTGATATCTGTATATAAAAGAATACTATAAATATTAATTACATTTATTGTAGTTATGAAACTAGCAAATCTTCATGCCTGGGGCCTCAAACGTCAATTCTACAATTTGATTTTAAAATACCTTTAATTTAATATTTAAAACATTCAAGCCACTGTTTCATTTCTTTCATATTTGTATTATCAATTACTACAAGTAATTTTAATTTAATCCACTACTTTTATATTTTGCATTAACCTTTCTAAAACTTGCTCATATCAGGTTGAGTAAAAAGTTTCCCGCCAAAAAATGTTTTATTGTAAAATGATAAATTCATACGAAATCATCAAAGCTAATGAGGATAGTAATCTCCATTTAAATCTACAATCGTTTACCGACGTTTTGGCAACATTTCAATCCCTTCTGCGAAAAATTGTGGTGTGCACGAGTCCAGAAAGAGATCGACCTCATTTATGAGCTCCTCATTTGAATGGAAGATTGTGCCATCAAGATGCAGCTGCAGATGTGAAAAGAGATAGAACTCTGAAGCGGCCATGTCGAGGCTGTATGGTGGATGCTGCATCAAATCCCACTCCAGCTTGTAGAGCGTCCAGCCGGTTATCGTACTAACGTGTGGCCGGGCGTTATCTTGATGAAAGAGAACCACCTTCCCTCTGACCTTGTTTCTTTGTTTTTCGCGAATGGTATCACAAACTTTGATTAGAATGTTGCGGTATGTTGCACTGTTGATAGTTTGTCCGCTTTTCAGGTACTCTTTGTACAGAATTCCACGACAATCCCATCTTCTTGTTAGTTAAGGCACGTCTTGCAACCGAGCCAGCTAATTCCCCAGGTTCTAACCACCTTCCTTTATGGCTTGTATTGTTCACCCGTTGTATAGTACACCCATTTTTCATCACAGGTCACAATTCTGTCCAGAATGTTCTCTTTCCTTTGATCTCTGAGCAGAGCCAAACAACAGATATTTCTCCTGCGCATGATCTTCAGCAGTCAATTCGTGAGGCACCCAGCGGTTAAACTT
Source organism: Maratus michaelseni (assembly GCA_963931845.1). NCBI lineage: Eukaryota > Metazoa > Arthropoda > Arachnida > Araneae > Salticidae > Maratus > Maratus michaelseni. Next base: position 101,898,848 of record OZ007586.1, read on the forward strand.
AAACGTTAGGTTTATGCGTTTTAGAGTGTAAACTATTGTTTTTTGGCAAATGTTAAGCTCTAAAGCAATAGTTTGTGTTGAAACATCTCTGTCTTGATCGACGATTTGCTTTAACTGCTCACAATCAACTTCAATAGGGCGGTCGGAGCTTGTTTCATCTTCACTGTCGAAATTTCCAGCTTTAAACTACCAAAACCAAACTTTGACCGTATCATAAGAAACAGCATTGGTTCCTAAACTTTCACACATCTTTCTGTGGTATTCAGTCGCACTGAGTTTTTTACGGAACTCATAGTAAATAATCGTTCTGATCTGCTGACTTGATAGCTCCATTTTAAACACTTTTTTGAAGCACAAGATAATAATTTTTTAACAAACAAATTACACAGTCATATAGGCCCTGTGCTCTGCTTTCGAATGCAAAAATTGGTTGGCTGAAAAGTTAACAACCGCACGGCTGACAGCTGTTTGCACGAAGGTATCTCCCCTTGGCGGGAAACTTTTTACTCAATGTAATAATTTTTGATCCATTAATTAAATTTTATGTGCAATTTTATAGTGTTAATAAATATTTTCACTCCATAAACATTGTTTGTTTTATTTTTGATAGAAATCTATTTACAAATAAAGGTATGCGCTATTAATTTATATATTACAGTAAATTAAAAAAATAACTTTTATATTAAAAACAAATATTTTAAATTAAAAATATCAGTTACTACAGCCAATTTAAATTGGTATTTATAGTACAAAAATAAAATTGTGAAATTGACGATTGTGGTTCATTTTATGGAAATATTAATGTATGCCATAATTCATAACGTTTTTATATGAATTTATTAGAAATATTCATAATTAAGAAAATGTCTTTGAATCAAAGAAAACGCCTTGAATCAAAGAAACGCCCATGTGTGGGTCTATTCATTGTATCTTGTTAAAAATTAGAAATTCAAATGGAGGATTTTTCGGGAATCTATAACTTAAAACATTTCACGTGAATTTAATATTACCACCCTCAAACATTGAACTATTTTAACTCTATGAAGATTTAAGATAAAATATATACACTACACGTTTTTCCAGGCTGCCTTGATTCAAGGAACTCAGATAGGGTGTCAAAAATGGGTGTTACTATTTGAAAATTCATATTTAGTACAATTGTTTTTGTGTGTAGACATCTCCGAAGCAGAATTTATGCATATCTATTTTTAGTAGACATTATTCGGAAGTGGATTGGTACATATAGATTTGTATGCGATTATTTCTAGCAGAATTAGTAGGGGGGGGGGGGTGATCATTTTTTTTTTCAAGACTGTACATTTTGAAAAAAAAAATCTGGGCTTATGTAGTTTTTAAAATGACAGATTCAGTTCATTTTTGGAGTTGTAAAACTACCGCTTAATCCAACAAAAATTGCCTGAAATTAATTTAATTGAAAAAAAAATTACACAAATTTTTTTACTACGTTTTATCTGAGAAATGTTGCATATATTTTACTCGTTTAAATGTGCTGTAATTTATATCAGAAGAAAAGGAATAAAACATATACCTAATATAAATAAAAACATAACGAAGTAGCTAATTCTTTGCTTTGTAAAACAAGCGCGGAATCCCAAAAGCAAAACTAATAACAAAACTTATCTAAAATTAATTTAATTGATGAATTTTTTACAATGTTTAACATGGGAAATTTTTATATAAATGTTTATAGCATTTAAATATGTTGTAATTTATCTGAGAAAAGGAAAAAAAATAAATAACAACTGTTTCTTAGTTATGTAAACTAGCGCTTAATTTGAAAACAATCGTAATAACAAAAATTGCCTGAAGTAAAATTAATTGACAATTTTTACAAATATCCAAAAATAATACAAATAAAATACATTACAATAAAACAAAATACAAATTTTTTTACTACGTTTTATGTGAGAAATGTTATATATTTTTTACTCGTTTAAATGTGCTGTAATCTATATCAGAAGAAAAGAAATAAAACATATACCTAATATAAATAAAAACATAACGAAGTAACTAATTCCTTGCTTTCTAAAACAAGCGCGGAATCCCAAAAGCAAAACTAATAACAAAACTAGCCTGAAATTAATTTAATTGATGAATATTAGCATATAACATTTTTTTTTTTTTTTTTTTTTTTTTTTTTTTTTTTTTTTACATGGGAAATTTTTAAATTAATGTTTATAGCATTTAAATGTGTTGTAATTTATCTGAGAAAAGGAAAAAACGAAATAACAACTGTTTCTTAGTTATATAAACTAGCGCTTAATTTGAAAACAAACATAATAACAAAAATTGCCTGAAGTAAAATTAATTGACAATTTTTACAAATATCGTCATTTTGAATTATTTTTTTGTATGAATGTGTCTCTCATTTAAATATTCTGAAATTTTCAACAGAGAAAATAAAAAACATTTAATTTTAAAAAAATCATAAAAAATTTGGTTGAAATTAATCTTATTGATAATGTTAACAGATATCAACATTTTATATTAAAATTTCCTATATGAGTGCGACTCTCAGACAAATGTTCTAAAATTTCTAATACAGAAAAAGAAAACCCTATACTAATTCCTGGTCTTAATTAAAAACAGAAAAATAATAACCCACTCCAAAAGCAAAATGAATAATAAATATGCCAGAAATGAATCTAATTAACAAAGTTAACAAACATAAACTTGATTGCAAACAAAACATAAATCATCTTGTTGTAAAGATTGATAAACTTGAATCAAATTGATAAAGTTAACAACTATAAACTTAAATGCAAACAAAAACATATAAACTTTTTTTAAGTTTGATAAACTTGAATGTAATTAACAATGTTAACAAAATATTTTATATTAATGTACTTATCAATTAAATATTCTGAAATTTTTAACAGAAAAAATGAAAAACTATTTGAATCATGAACAAAAATTGATTCAATTGATAACGTTAAAAAATAACAACTTTTTATATTAAAAGATGAATGAATATCTCAGAACATGAATGAATATTTAAATGTTCCGAAATCTCTAACAGAGAAAAGGAAAAAATATATATATTAACTAATCCTTGTCTCTGTAAAAGAACCGCTTAATGCTAAAGCAAATCTAATGCCTATTATTGCCCAACTATTTCTTGATATTGTAAAACTAGAGCTTAATTCATAAAGAAAATTAATAACAAAAATTTCCTGAAATGAGTCTAATTGATAGGTTTAACAAACATCATATTTTATATTAAACGATTTGTAGAATGTGCCTCTCACCTACGTGTTCTGAATTTTCTAACAGAGAAAAGGAAAACTCATTTAGTAACAAATTGCTGGTTTTATAAAACAAGTGCTTAATGCAGCCGTAAAATTAATAACATAAATTGCCTGAAATAAATCTAATAAATTTAACCAATATAACAATGTAAATAAAACAAAAATAATCTTGTTGTGAATATTGTTAACCTCGATTCTAATTGAGAAGTAAAGAAAAAATTTTATATAAATGTGCCTCTAACTTAAATATTCTGAAATTTCTAAAAGAAGAAAGGAAAAATGCCTAAATCAAAAACAAAAGTAATAACAAAAAATTCCTGTTATGAATCTACTTCATAATGCCAAACTTTTATAATAAAAGTTTTTATAGAATGTGACTTTCATAGAAATATTCTGAAATTTCTAACAGAAAAAAATTAAGACCCATTTAGTAACAAATTCCTGCAAAACGAGCGCTTAATTGAAAAACTAAATTAATAACAAAAATTGACTGAAAAAAATCTAGTAAAGTCAAAAAATATAAGCACTTTAATCAAAACAAAAATCATCTTGTTGTAAACATTCATAAACTTGAATATAGTTGATAAAGTTAAGAATAGTTTTATATATGAATGTGCCTCTCAAATAAATGTTCTGAAATATCTTCCAGGAGAAAGGAAAAATGCTTAAATCAAAAACAAAATTAATAAAAAAAATTTCCTAATATGAATCTGATTGTTAATGTTAACAAATATCAACTTTTTTAATAAAAGTTTTTATAGAATGTGCCTCTTACCTCTAAATCTTCTGGATTTCTAACAGAGAAACAGAAATAAACCTATTTAGTAACTAATTCCTGGCTCTGTAAAAAGTAGCACTTAATGCTAAATAAAAACTAATAACAGAAATTACTCTTATTGTCTAACTATTTTTTAATATTGTAAAAATAGAGCTTAATTCAACAACAAAAATAGCTTGAAATAAAATTAATAGATTGGACAAATGTCATATTTTATATTAAAGGTGTTTAAAGAATGTTCTTCTCATCTAAATGTTCTGAAATTGCTAACAGAGGAAAACAAGTAACATATTTCTGGATTTGTAAAACGAGCGCTTAATTCAAAAACAAAATTAATAGCAAAAATTGCCTGAAATGAATCTAACTGATAAAGTTAACAAATATAAACTTTGAAAATAAATCAAAAATCTTGTTGTAAACATTGATAAACTTGAATCTAATTGATAAAGTTAAGAAGTTTTTACATGATTGTGCTCCTCATATAAATGTTCTGAAATTTTTTCTAACAGGAAAAGGAAAAACGCTTACATAAAAAACAAAATTAATAACAAAAATTTCCTGGTATGAATCTAATTGATAATGTTAACAAATTTCAGACTTTTATAATACATTTTTTTAATAGAATGTGCCTCTCACGTAAATGCTCTGAAATTTCTAACAGAAGATACAGAACAAAACCTATTTAATAACTAATTCCTGGCTCCGTAAAAAAAATCCCTTAATGCTAAAGCAAAACTAATTAAAGAAATGCTTCTTATCGTCTAACTATTTTTTAGTATTGTAACGATAGAGCTTAATTCAAAAACAAAAATTACATGAAATGAAATTAATAGATTTAACGAATATCATTTTTTATATTAAAAGTTTTTAAAGAATGTTCCTCACATCTACATGTTCCGAAATTGTTAACAGGGGAAAAGAAGACCCATTTACTAGTAACAAATTCCTGGCCTGGTAAAACGAGCGCTTAATTCAAAAATAAAATTAATAACAAAAATTGCCTGAAATATAAAGCTAATAAAGTTAAAAAATATAAACATTGTAAACAAAAGAAAAATCATCTTGTTGTAAACGTTATAAGATTGAATCTAATTGATAAAGTTATGAACAGTTTTTATATGAATATGGCTTTCACTTAAATGTTCTGAAATATTTTACAGAAGAAAAGAAAAACGATTAAATCAAAAATAACATTAATAACAAAAATTCCCTAATATGACTTTAATTGATAATGTTAACAAATATCAATTATTTTTAATAAAAGTTTCTAAATTTTCTGAAATTTTTAACAGAGAAACAGACAAAAACCTATTTAGTAACTAATTTCCGGCTCTGCACACACACACACAAAAATTCACTTAATGCTACAGCAAAACTAATAAAAGAAATGCCTCTTATTATCTAACTATTTTTTTAATGTTGTAAAAATAGAGCTTAATTGAAAACAAAAATTGCCTGAAATGAAATGAATAGATTTAACGAATATCATTTTATTTTATTATAAGTTTTTATAGAATGTTCCTCTCACCTAAATGTTCAGAAATTTCCAACAGAGACAATGAAGAGCCATTTTGTAACAAATTCCTGGCTTTGTAAAACGAGCGCTTGATTCAAAAACAAAATTAATAACAAAAATTGCCTGAAATAAACTTAAATAATAATAAAGCTAATAAAGTTAAAAAAAAAATATGTATAAACATTGTAAACAAAGCAAAAATCATCTTGTTGTAAACATTGATAATTGTTCTAATTGATAAAGTTAAGAACAGTTTTTATATGAATGTCCCTCTCATATATATATTCTGAAATATCTTACAGAAGAAAGGAAAAACGTTTAAACTAAAAACAAAATGAATAACAAAAAATTCTTTATGTGAATCTAATTGATAATGTTAACAAATATCAACTTTTTTAAATAAAAGTTTTTACAGAATATGCCTCTCACTTAAATGTTCTGAAAAACAGAAAGAAAAAAAAACCTATTTAGTAACTAATTTCTGGCTCTGTAAAAAAAAAAAAAAAAAAAAAAAAAAAAACACTACTAAAGCAAAATTAATAAAAGAAATGCCTCTTATTGTCAAATTATTTTTAATAGTGTAAAAATAGGACTTAATTCAAACACAAAATTTGCCTGAAATGAAATTAATAGATTTAACGAATATTATTTTTTATATAAAAAAATTTTAAAGAATGTTCCTCTCATACAAATGTCCTGAAATTTCTAACAGAGAAAATGAAGACCCATAAAACAAATTCCTTTTAAAACAAATTTCCTGTCTTTATAAAACAACTCTCCTCATATAAATGTTCTAAATTTTTTCTAACAGAAAAAGGAAAAACGCTTACATCAAAAACAAAATTAATAACAAAAATTTTCTCATATGAATCTAATTAATAATGTTAACAAATATCGACTTTTTTATTAAAAGTTTTTATAGAATATGCTTTTCATCTAAATGTTCTGAAATTTCTAACAAAGACAAACAAAAAAAAAACCTATTTATTAACTAATTGCTAGCTCTGTAACAAAAAAACAAAACAAAAAAAAAACACTTAATACTAAAGCAAAACTAATAAAATAAATGCCTCTTAGTGTCAAATTATTTTTAATATTCTAAAAATGGAGCTTAATTCACAACAAAAATTGCCTGAAATGTAATTAATAGGTTTAACGAATATCACTTTTTATATTAAAAATTTTTATATAATGTTCCTCTCACATAAATGTTCTAAAATATCTAACAGAGAAAATGAAGACCCATTTAGTAACAATTTCCTGTCTTTGTAAAACAAGCGCTTAATTAAAAACATATCTATATTTACAACAAGAATTACTTGAACTGAATCTAATTGATGAAATTAACAATTATAAATGTTGCAAATCAAACAAAAGTCATATTGTTGTAAACATTGATAAGATTGAATCTGATTGATAAAGTTAAGAAAAGTTTCTATATGAGCCCCTCATACGTGTCTGAAAGTTTTAACATAAAAAGGTAAAACGTTTAAATCAAAAACAAAATTAATAAAAAAATTTTCCTGAGATGAATCTAATTGATAATGCTAACAAATTATCATCATGATTATTTTATATTAAAAGTTTTTACAGAAAGTGCCTCTCACCTGAATATTCTAAATTTTCTAAAAGAGAAATGGGAAAACTATTTAGTAACTAATTCCTGGCTCTGTAAACAAACCACTTAATTCTAAAACAAGACTCATAACAAAAAATGTCTATTACTATCTAATTATATAGTAACATTGCATAAATAGAGCTTAATGCTAAAGTAAAATTAATAACAAAAATTGCCTGAAACGAATCTAATTGATAAAGTTAACAAATACAAACTTCGCAAATAAAACAAAAGTAATCTTGTTGTAAACATTGATAAGCTTGAATCTCATTGATAAAGTTAAGAAAAGTTTTTTTGTGAGTCTGCCCCTCATTTAAATATTCAGAAATTTCTAACAGAGAAAAGGAAAAACTCATTTATTAACTAAGCGCTTAATGCTAAAGCAAAACTAATAAAAATTGTCTATTTACCTAGCGGTAATTTCCTCCACTTAGTTTTCTTTTTGCCCCCCATTCTTTAAATCACCTCCTTGCTCCAAACTTTCTTCCAGTTCTTTAAATCGTAGCCTCACCTTGCAAGGGCATCCTCATCCACTTTTCGTGGACTTGCTCGTTTTATCGCACGCCTTGGCGAAAAGTTTTAAGATCTCTCTCTCTCTCTCTCTCTCTTTCTATTCCCGAGTTTTTCGAACTTCAGATGTAGGAGTGAATTTCTCGCGCCAGAAGTGAAATAACTTTTGGTTCTAAAGATGAAACGAAAGGGGGGGGGAGGGAGATATTGTCCTTATTTTTAGGTATGGATAAATATTTAAAAACAAAAAAGAGCTAACAAATAATATAATAGAATCACTTGTTAACTTTAAATTAAAGTCTAATAATGCTTAAAGTGATAAAAAAAAAACATAACCCGAAATATTTAAAAATACCTTTTGAATGTAGATTACATATGTTTCGTTCGCTCTTATCGGCGACATCTTTAGATCTAAATGCCTTGTGCCATTAAACCTTATACAACCAACCAACCAACCTAGATCTAAATGATAAATACAGTATTCTCGTGGTTTATGTTTACCATTTTCAAATAACTATGCGAGAATATTGTATTTATCATTTAGATCTGAAGATGTCACCGATAGAGCGAACGAAACATATGTAATCTACATTAAAAAGGTATTGTCCTTATTTTTAGGTATGGATAAAGATTTAAAAACAAAAAAGAGCTAATAAATAATATAATAGAATCACTTGTTAACTTTAAATTAAAGTCTAATAATGCTTAAAGTGATAAAAAACATAACACGAAATATTTAAAAATACCTTTTTAATGTAGATTACATATGTTTCGTTCGCTCTATCGGCGACATCTTTAGATCTAAATGATAAATACAATATTTTCGCGACATGCGATCTCGTGGTTTATGTTTACCATTTTCAAATAACTATGCGAGAATATTGTATTTATCATTTAGATCTGAAGATGTCGCCGATAGAGCGAACGAAACATATGTAATCTACATTAAAAAGGTATTTTTAAATATTGCGTGTTATGTTTTTTATCATTTTAAGCATTATTAGACTTTAATTCAAAAAAGAGCTAATAGCAGAAATATGAATTTTCGGGACCTTATTATCGCTATTTCCAGAATGCATACAGTTCAACCACAATTTTTTAATAGGATTTTCCTCCTTACTTAATCACTGAAAAATATTATGAATTGTACGATTAAACAAAGTGATTAGAAAATCTGCGATTTAAATATTAAGTAGAAAAATTCTAATCTCAAAAAGTGGTGCCGTACTCCAAGGAGTGTATACACCTTGTATTTCGTAAAAAATACTTGAATTATCATTTATAACAGACTTTTAACGAAAGCAGTTATCCAATTCATTTGTGTGTATGTATATATGTGTGTATGTTTGTATGCATGACCACGCGTAACTTTTGAACAGATGCTCTTCTTTTTAATTCTTTTTTAGATGCGTTCGTAATTATATAAATACGTAGCACCTATTGTCGTCGTCTGGTCCGTCCGTACGTCTGTCTGTCTGTCCGTCCACAGATAACAACGCAAAAACTACCCAACCGAATGGTTTGAAATTTAAGATATATTATCTTTGCAGAATTTTGTCGAGACATTTCCAATTTTATGAAAATCGAATCAAAACTTTAGACGATATTAATAAAAACATTTATTAAGAAATTTGAATTTTTTTAAAAATTCGGTGCTTTTCTGTTATAGTAGCTTCAGAGCTTTAACAGTCAAGCGACCGAGATACTTATTTTATTGCAGAAATTAATCTGCAGACGATAGAATTCATTTCACAGAATTAAAAATCATCAAGATCTGAATATTTATATAACTAGCTATAGTACGAACGCACCTCATTTGTCACGTTTGACGTACAATTTCTAACTTGTTTTTAAAGGTCTCGTTCTGTTGATGGTGCTATTTCGAATTCATTAGTATCTGAAAATTATATATTTGTCTGTTTTCTTGTCTTTATACATACATATATAAATATGTATATATTAGGTAGGCGGTCTTAACAGTATACAAGTAAGTTTTTCGTCAAATCAGTATATTTGCATATTTCACGGTGAAAATATGATATTTATAGGCGGTTAAAAGAGTATAAGTCAAGGTGAAAGGTAACGAAGTATTTAGCTAGTGATCATAACAGTACAAGAAAGAAATGTTCACTTCCTTGTATATTTTAGTACTCACTGCACAAAACCAAACAGCAACAATTATTATTTTACACTATCAAAACACATTTCACAGTTAAATACATTGATATTAACCAAAACAGCCTGCACGCAGTTAAACCAAAAGCAGGCGTACACAGTTTTTTCCATTTTACTCTAAAGTTGCAATTTTGGACTTGTACTTTTAAGACCGCCCACCTAAGATATGTAGGTTTAGAATTGACCAATCTTCACCAAATTTTAATATGGTCGTTAAGGTTCACAGTATTATTACACGTCTTTAAATAGTCATCACATTGTGTATAGGATTTTTACATGGACACGTCAAAAATTTTAATATATTATTGCGCGTCAAAATGAGCGATATTTGCAACAAACGGAATTAAAACGAAAATGGATTAGAGTTCTGCATCGGATCGGTTCTAATTTCGTTTGCAGTGATTCGGGTAGAATATATTTGTTTCGGATTCCTTTAGGTTTTGGTTTGGATTTTGACTCTTGCAGATTGTGTCTGGTTATATATATATACCGCATATACTCGTGTATAAGTCGACCCTCCCAAATCTTACGTAAAATTTTGAAAAAAATTGGATTTTCGTGTATAAGTCGAACCAGATTTCTGCTAGTATGTTGACAAATTATTTATAATCGAGGATAAAAAAAAAATAAATAAAGTTTCATTAAATTAATAAACAATTTTTTTTAATTCAGCGTTTTAAAACTGTATAATTATGTAAAACTGAAGAAGCTTAAGCTATTTTGAAACCAATTCACATCAATTTAAAGGTACTTAAAAAGAATTTTTTTTTTTTTGAAAAATCTATTCAAGACTTTTATTTACAAGAGTAAACAACTTCTTAGACTGCTAAAATATAGTACTTCTTTGTATTGTAGGACTTTTAGGAGAGAAATCTAGAAGCATTATCAAGTCGAACTCCTTTTAAAAAGGGGATTAAAATGTTAAAAGGAATGCCCCTGTATTGAAGAGAATTCTATCCCAAGAAAAAATGGGTGCAGAACAATTACAGGGACATTATTGTTGAGCTTTTTTTTTTTTTTTTGTCATTCACATGGAAATGACCATTGTCCACTTTTATCTCCCTATCTCCGTCCCCAACCTACTTATTTTTTTAGACCCGGTGACTCCGGTATTTATTTATTTATTTATTTATTTATTTATTTTTTACTAACTCGTATATAAGTCGACCCCCCATTTTCAACTCCCAAATTTTGTCTAAAATTCTTCGACTTATACTATACATGACTATACGGTATATACACATGTTCATTTTTTACATAAAACAAAATTGATATTAGAGATATAGAGATATAATCATAGAGTATATTTCCATAATTGCATTAAAATGTGGATTAAGTTCCTTTCATTTCAGCTCGAAGTGCATCCGGTGTGGGTCGGTTTCGGGTACACGAAAAGTTTTATGTCGAATTCGGATCGGATTTCTGGTTAATTTGAAACAGAATTTTCAGGTTCGGATCGGACATAACCCGATCCGTGCCGGAGTCTTATCTGGCTGACAATAAAGTGTTGCCATGAAACACGAAGGTAGGAAGCAATCCCTTGTTTTTTTTTTCCTCAAATATTACTCGTAGATTGGAAGGTGATACTGATACATTTAGATTCTTATTGAAATAGTTGTTAGTTAAGGAGACGGGTATCTTTAAATCAACCAGAAAATCGATATTTTATTTATTTATCTAATATTTATTGCTTACGCATATTAAAATTTACTTTATTTGCTTTATTTGTAATATTGTAAAGAAAACCGAGCCTGTATATATATATATATATATATATATATATATAGTTAAAATGAAATCACTTGTGTGAAAATAAAAGGGAAAGACAGTATAAAAATTAAAGGAAAATACATTGCAAAAATTAAACACAATAAAATGAAAATTCAAATATTTAAAACTATGAATATCATATGGATTATTCAAAGGAGTTTCATAAGAATAATTAGTAGTAAAGATATATTATTTCGTCGAATATTGTCAGCATGAAGCCTAAAAAAAGACAATATTAAGCTCGTTATAACATATCGAAAATTGTTCCTTTCATTTTTTATATTCCGTATTTCCTGTTTACTTTCAAGTAAATAATTGTACTCATATATATTTTTCATTTTGTACTATATACTTAACTTCAATTATTCCTTTGTCACATTTTTCAAGGCATTATTTAAATTTCACATGGCAGATGAAGGTTTCTGGTGTAAAACATTATTACTGACATTTCTGATTTTTTTTCTGGTTTCATGTAAAATTGATTAATGAAAGGTTCTATTTCTTTGGCCTAAAATTCATGTGATTTTTACGATTTTTTTTTCATTTCCAAAGAAAATATATATATCAACTTCGGCCTTTTTGCATTATATTTATTGACATTTCACTTATATATTTAATTTTTTGTGCATACAAACAGTGAATAGCACATCTTGTGCGACGGAGAGTACCTGTAAGGTGCGCGCCGATCGGGTGACAGTTTTTCTCCGGTCACAGACATCTGAAACAAATTTGGTCGCCAAATTATGAAAAGTCATTAAATTGTTTGGAGCTTATCGCAAGATTTATTTTAAAAATATGATTTTTGACAAAATGGCGGTCATTTGAACAAAAAATGTAATTATTTCGCCTCTTTTTTACTTTTTGCGAACTTGAAAAAACAATTAATCGTTTAAATTATACTTTTCGGTGGTATAAGCTCCAGCAAAAACGATTATCCTTCTTTTAAATAAAAATGAAGGAAAACGGTCGAATAGTTCTTGAAAAAAATGTTCGCCCAGTTTTAAAAACTTGGTTTCGAGAAAAACAAGTTTAAAATTTTACAGTAGCATTGCGTTCAACGATCGGCGTTACATTCAATGAGTAAAAAATATTGTAAAGAATTTGAATATCACAAAACTGCTAGTAGGTCAACAATCTACACATTTGAGGGATGCAAAAAATGTAAAATTCAAAAATCGAAAATTTTACCCAAAGAACTACTTCTTTTTACTTCCCCTTAACTGTATCCTGACAACCTTTTTTAAAGCACAATGTTTTTATTTTATTCAGTATATGCCATGATAATCAAAGATAAATTTTATATATGAATTTTAATAACGAAGACTCTAATTAATTTGTTTTCTATTAATCAAGTAATTTAAGGCGTTACATTCAACGAGTAAAAAATATTGTAAAGAATTTAAATATCACAAAACTGCTAGTAGGGCAACAATCTACACACTTGAGGGATGCAAAAAAAGTAAAATTAAAAAATCGAAAATTTTACACAAAGAACTACTTTTTTTTACTTCCCCTTAACTGCATCCTGACAATCTTTTTTAAAGGACAAGGTTTATATTTTATTCAATATATGACATGATAATCAAAGATATAAATTTTATATATTAATTTTAATAAGGAATACTCTTTGTCCGTAAGTCCAATAATACGAAATGTATCAGACAAAAAATGTTGCACATAAGTAATCTGAAGATCTAACAAATCAGCTGTTTTAAAGGAAGCAATCATAATAGTTTTGTTTCTAGTTTTCTTTAGAAATTTTGAATCTAGAATATCTCGAAACTTGCATTTTGTTGGTTACCGTGTTCTAACTTTGTTCTTCCGAGATTCATTTATTAAGTTTACGGTCATCATAATTTTGTGCGCAGTAATCAAAATAACATTATTTACAGCCGCATTATGGTGCTTACAATGGATACACACAATGGATGCACACAATGATATCCTATTTTTAACAACTGTGTTAAAGATCCGAATTCAAATTCCGATAAAATGTATAATCTAAGAAATAATTTTCAAATTTGCTTTATACCAAATGCATCCAAACTGCCGCCCACGATCCAAAGAGCTTCCATTATTTTCGTATAGAATAACTCGCCTTATTTAATGGAAGAAATTTTGCGATTTAATAAGCCGAAAATTTTAATTTGGAAATAATGGGGGCATTACGGTTTTCAGAAAAATGTTTGGAATACAGCCCTGCTGTATTTTATCAAACAATTACTTGTATTTCGCAATGCGAATTTCCTGTCTTTTTCATATTTGAATCTCTTTTCTTCCTCGGTAAATGCAAGTCCTTACTTGTATCACGCGATCTCAATTATAGGAATCGAAAAGTCGCATTTTTGTGATGATTCTTATCCTACTTGATTTGAGTAGTATTTGATTCTTTAAAACCTTTAACGTCCAGCATCTATAAATAGGACAGCGTCATTCTGTTTCCATATATCCAGTTAATGAGTGTCATTGCAGACGGGATAGTATCTTTGTAGATTTTCACGTCCGGAAGCGTTAGTAAAGCAAGTACGTGTCTGGGAAACCTGGGATAAGGCATAGAGCCCATGCCCATATCGGTATCCGCTTACCCGAAGCTCCTGTGGGACTCGGATGCGTCCCCATGTGTCATGAGACAGTTTCCTTCAGTACGTTGGCTCTGCTGTTGTAGCGACCACGTCATCTATTTTGTCTTGGATGCAGAGAGTGTGATGCGCAGGTGGCGGTGCTCTCCCTTGGCCGGTAGCTCTTGTCATGGCGGCATTCCGCTGGTCTAGGTCTATCCCGTCTGACGAGTTGCGTATAAGGGCTCCTCAGAGCTTAAACTGTCGAGGCGACTTATCGTAAGGTATATGCTCGTTTTTATATCCAGTTAATGAGTCTTATTGGTTCTTATTTGCACATGCGAGTATCCCAGCATTTATACTCACTCTTCATTCCGCTCGGAACCAGTATTACTTATTGTTTCTTCAGCTGTTGGAACAAGAATAACGCTGTTTTCTATCTCTTGAGTAGACCGTTAACTTCTCCCTACAAAAGGGTACAATGAACGACACGCACTCCTGATGTAAGCCAACGTCACGAGTAGACTTTTCTTTCATATAGCTCATCATCGGGCACACTTGTTACAAACATTAGCAAGAGCCAATCATAGTACGAATAATTGCCCACAAACATTTAGAGCTCCGTCCAGTCCATGTGGTCCATTCATTATGTAATACGTTCTACCAGTAGTCAGTGTTGAATTCTGACATTTTTCTCCATGATAAATAAGCATAAGATGAAGATTCGATAATGTCCGGGGGGGGGGGGGAGTCCCCACCCGAGCCACCTCCTGAATTCAACACTGCCTGTAGTACTTCTTATCACCAAGATAGCAGAAGGAAGACTCCGTAGTGCTCTCGTATTGGCAGGGCGTCTTTTCGTGCCTGATGAAGAACTATTAAGTCTGCCTAAACACGTCGCATTAGCTTCTTTTTATGATGTATTTAAGAAATATATTTCTTTTGTATTATGATACAAAATTTGAGCAATTCTTATTTCTAGACGTTCAAATATGATAGTGAGACTATATATGTTACTATAACACAATTTGAGTAATAATATGCGTTCAGACAAACGATTTTTTCATAGAAAACCTGTATTGCAATCCACTTATTCAGTCAGAAACAGAGGATATCTCACACTAAGCCGAACAATAATTTTCCTTCACAACTTTAAAAACACGAACGAAAAATCATGCGTCAAGCATAGTTTATGAAACACTTTCCAAGGCATCCAGAAAACTGTTACGTAATTTCATCGTTAAATCAGGTGAAAAAATTATGTAAGTAAACAGCTTAGAAAACATAATATGTTTTATTCACAAATCCATTGGATGTCAGAAAAAGTATTTCCATTAGATGTTCAAAATAGCATTTCCATTCGACATCGAAAGAGTAACAGCTATAATACGTCTATAGCAGGTCACAGACGTCTAATAGATATCTAAATGGGAAATGTCTTATAGCTATCTGTTTGTTTAATGATATGCACATCTATAAGATGTTATGGACCGGTTATGGATACGTACGGAGATGTTATGGATACGTATTTAGACTATAATTCGACATCCTATAGATAAAGTGTGCCGTCTGGGATATGACACAAATAAAATTCAGTTTCAGAAATTACCGAACTTTGTCAGAAAAGTAGTCGAATAAATTTGTGCAGCCTGTATATCATCAATAGATTTACATATATAATATTTTAATGCCTGAAGAAGACCACTCGGCTGAAGGCGAACCCAGTCGTTGATCGTTTAATGTCTTCCACGGATAGCTCCCCGGCACGCAGGGATTACACATATATAATATTACATAGCATGCTAAAATTTAGTTCAGTTAAAAAACGCATAACATAGATGAAAATTCACTTTTAGCACTTGAATTCTTTTGAACAGCCCTGTATATTATCCACAGACACCACATATTAAATTAAAATTTAATTCACGTTAAAAAAGTACATAACACAACAAAAAACGCACTTCCAGAAATTACCAACCATAATGCCAACGTATCCAGTTCTTTACATAGCCCTGTATATGAATTCATTTATATTCCACATATTTCTCTTAGTATACTAAATATAGTTCAGCAGGAAAATGCATAACGCAGTTAAAAACCACCCTTAACTAATTTACGCCCATAGACAATAATACTTACGAATTATTTTATGTAGCCCTGTATAGGATCAATAGAACTTTATACTCTACGTAATTTGCAAAAATTTAGTTAAACATAAAAACGCATACCACAACTGAAAACGCACTTCCAGCAATTATTGCTCATAGGCAATATTCTAACCCAATTCTTTTGTGTCTCCCTGTAAATGATTGACAAAAGCTATGCACACCATATTTTACAATAACCATTTTATGGTGCACCTCAGCAATGTGCATATATTTCTTTAAGTCATAAATAGTGTAACATTGTTAAAATAAACTACAAACGATTTTCCCCTGTAGACCATTATGTAACAGAATTTTCTGTGTGACCCTGTAAATGAATTAAATGCTTTACATTCCATATCCTACAGAAAATAGTTTTAGTTCACTTCAGAAATGCATAACAATTTTATTATGCTTGAAATAGTGTAACATCAATAAAATGCACTGCAAAACGATTTTGTCCAACTGACCATACTGCAATGGAATACTTTTGAGTGTCTCTGTAAACAAACTATAGGTACTACCACGGCCAAACTCGATCTTTCCCCTTCCCCTTATACGGCCGTACCAAAGAGTCAAAATCCCTTTGTTCAAGGAGAATCAGGTTTTTGCTCTGGAGGAATGTAGGTGGCGCTTTTACCCGCCGTATCTAATGGAGAATTTCCTTATCTTTGCCTTTTACTCTTGTGTTTTTTTAGGTATAACTTAAATGAAATTTAAATTATTTATTTTTTTTAGTAGAAAATGGTTCATTGATGTGTTTCATACTGCACTACAAACTCACAGAAAAAAAAACCCTGCAATTTCTTTTCATGTATTTCCTTCAAAATTGGACTTAAGGAATAAATGGTTGAAACTTATATCCGGAGAAAATTTCTGTGTTAATGACATACTTCAGTTAATTGTCAATCAGGATAGAGGTGGATTGTTTTATTTTAAATCACAATTCATCAGTCTAATTTCCAATCAGGATAGAGGCGGATTGTCTTATTTTAAATCACAATTCCTCAGTCTAATTTCCGTAATTTAAGACTTTATGGAGCAGATTGTACCCATCCTAAATTCAAACGGAATCGTCAAAACTAGTATTTATGAATTGATATATCCGTATCTAATAAAAAAAACCCTTTATGGGAATGTGACTTAAACAAGCATAAAATAAATATATGCTCATTAATATGATCAAAATTCTTACCCATCATTTAAAAAAATATATATGGCAAGGAATTTTACAAATGAAGCCAATTCATCTGCATATCAGAACTCTTTATCAAGAAAATTTTTAAAGTTTACTTGATTTTAATGTTATAATATTTACTGTATATTGCACTGTAAAAATTATCATTGTTTAAAGTATAATCAAAAAATGGAATCTGCATATACCTGTAAATACATTTACCTATATAAGTATAGTGAATAGATTTATGAATTAATATTTTAAAATTCTAAAAAATATATTCTGTAATTTCTGTAACCAATATTCTAAAATTTCTACAAAAACTATTCTCTCATAAGTGGAGTACATGATATTACAGAGAAAAAACTTCTCTAAAATAATGAAACCTGTAAAAATTATTAATTTTTTGTTTTCCTATATTTCATGATCAGCACCTACAATGCTTAAATTTACTGAAAATATTCGCAATATATATATATATATATATATATATATATTCTAAATAATTAAGAATCGTGTAAGAATAATTCAGGTTTTGAGAAAAAAAAATCGATATGAGTTGATTGCCAGATATTAGCGAAATAGGTTTGCTTATTCTGTTGATACACTGCTGTCTAAAAATTAAGGGGCAGTGACCGGACGCTTTCGCTTTTTACACGCTGTTTGTCGAATATCTACTGAAATTCTTGACAAATTGTTCTTGAAATTCGCGGATGTAAAGCTCATGTTTGACTGCAAGAACAGCAGAAACAGTAAACTGCAATTAAAAAATTAATATATTGAATATTTGATGAGATATGGGCATTCGTATGAAATAATTTATAATTGCGCGTGCGCGAACTATACCACAGACTTTTTTTTCATGATTTGGTAGTCAATTCTATAGAGTAACGCATATAAAAAGACCAGTCATAGTCAAATATCGTGAAAACTTAGAAAGATACCAGCAATACAGTGAGCTAATTGACAAATTCGGGGGGAAATCCCATTGGATTTATATGAGATTTCCCATATAATGCCCATATAATTTCAGTAGATATTCGACAAACCGTGTAAAAAGCAAAAGCGTCCGGTCACTGCCCCTTAATTTGGCAAACTTGTTTATTCTCTTAACATTGGGAAACATGTAAATATTTTTTTATTATATGTTTTTATACTATGACTCTGTTCAGAATTCGAATATTGAATTATATATTTTTCCTTGTTTTTTTATATTTTCTAAACATAATAGAAATCTGTAATTATTTTTTTTTCTATTTCCCTGTACACTTCATCTTTAGTACCTGTAATATTTAAAAATATCGAAAGTTGTCTGCAATCAACTTTAAGTACCTATATTTTCTATCCAAAGTATGGCCCAAATATAATTAATGTTCTGAAAAGCTATCCTGATTTGAGTAGACTTTGATATTTTTGAAAAAGTTTTGCTTAATTTTCTTACTATTGTGAAACTAGTAAATATTACTTTTAAATTTTTCACTGTGTATTTTACGCTGAGAATTTTCAATGTTTCAAATAATCAAGAAATTAAATGTATATAAATATAGAAATTTATTTATAACGTTTGTTTTGCATTTTATAGCAGCGTGTTATTTAAACTATTTTTAATTGCTTAACCCTTTAACGTTCATTGGTTTCCCTAGGAAACTACAAAACTTTAATTACGAAATTCCACAATGACAGCAGAATTTTAATAGAAATGTTCTCCATTTATTATATAAGTGAAATATCGCTTTTTTTATATATAGATATAAATTTGTTTATAATTTCCGATGTCAATCATTTATTTCAACATTTTAGCAATTGAAATGTTTTTCCGTTAAAGGGTTAAAGCATTCTATTTATTTATTTTATCTCTAAATCTTTTAGTTTTTCCTGTTTGTAGTTAATAAAAACACCGAAGCAAAAGATATATATGTTATATATGCCTTTTATAACATATATATTGCAAAGTTTTTTGTTTTTTTATGTATAAAAGTAACCTTTACTAAGCATTATTTACGGTGGTATTCGCGCCATCTACCGGCTAAAGTAGTCCTTTAACAATTCCGAAACTAAGGGGTAATTGTGAAGGCCGTATAAGGGGAAAATCGAGTTTGGCCGTGGTACTACACACTTCATTTTCAGTAACGATCACGCTATAGTAAACCGCAATTACATAGTAATCCGAGTGCATTAGTAGATAATAATTAGGGGTTCTGCATCAGCGGCGTACGCGGCGTAGGCTCAAGGTTGAAGGAAGGTCACAGAGCCGGAAGTAGCAGGTGTGGACACCGGAAGTTGTGCGGGCTGTGAAGGTCACCGGAAGTCGCAGGTGTGGATAACAAACATGTTGAGACAGGAAACCGGAAGGAATTTGGAGATAAGGACAGGATGAGACGTATTTTTTATGAGTTTTGAACAGGTTCTTTCTTGACAGGGAAAATTTTTCTGCATCAGATGTGCTAATGTCTCAAGGTTAGCGGAAGGGACAGGTGTGGACACCGGATG
This sequence comes from Maratus michaelseni, assembly GCA_963931845.1. Lineage (NCBI taxonomy): Eukaryota > Metazoa > Arthropoda > Arachnida > Araneae > Salticidae > Maratus > Maratus michaelseni. The sequence goes on from OZ007586.1 coordinate 101,918,853, forward strand.
TAGCAGGTGGGGATAACAGGCATGTTTATACAGGAAGTGATTCCGTAAGTAAGAAAGAAAAAAAATTAGAAGATAACGTTCGGATGTTCTACATTAGATGTGCTAACCTCGCAAGGTCATAGGAAATGACAGATGTTGATAATACACAGGTTGAAACAAGTATCTTTAGACAGGAAGTAATTCCGTAAGTAAGACCGGAAGGGATCAGGAGATAATGTTCTACACCAGATGTGCTAACCTCGCAAGATCATAGGAAATGACAGATGTTGATAACACACAGGTTGGAACAGAAATCTTTAGACAGGAAGTAATCCCGTAAGTAATACCGGAAGGGATCAGGAAGTGAAATGTGATAAAACTTTCTGACTTTATAAAAGTTTAATATGATTTTTTTTTCTATAAAAAGGGTTTTAATTAGATTCTTTCTTGAAAGGGAAAAAATTTAGTTTTTTTTTTTTTTTTTATAAAAGTTCTTTTTTTTTTTATAAAAGTTTTTTTTTTTTTTTTTTTTTTTTTTTTTTTTTTTTTTTTTTTAAGTTTGTAAATAATAGATCTTAATGATATAATAGGTGCTTTGATGTAATACAAATTGTACCATAAAATGGAAATAATATTAGCACAATACCAACAGTGGTTTTAGTCAAGTAGAGTTGAGTTGTAGGAATCCTGCTATAAAAATAATATTAGCAAAATGTTGAATATTTTTTCTTATTTAAACATTAACTTAAATGTGAATGAGATTAAAATAGATGTGAGGGCTAAATTTTTAGAGATTTAAGAAAATTCACTGTGAGTTATGTTAGGGTTGTTAAAGGAAAGGAGGTGATCGACTTTGACAGTATTTTTCTAAAAGTTTTCAGTGTGATAAGGGAGAGAGGGGGAAGGCTTAATTTTTTCGTACATGTGAGGGAAAAACGGTATCGCCCTCTATCGTTGGGAAAAGGAAGTGTGAAAAGAAAAATGAAGATTGAAAAGAAGGTTACCTTTGAGTTTCGAACCCGGGATCAAAATAGTCTCATGGTTTGATCATTGACGAGGGGTTTAATGATCAAGCCATGGGACTACATCGTTGAAAAGCGATGTAAGCTATTTGTGAAAAAGAAATTACCTGATCTTGGTCGTGTCTTAAGAATCATGTGACATTTTTAAAAAAATAAATGAAGCGTAGTTTGAATCGAGCTTGATATAGCTACATGAGAATGTTTATTAATGAAAAAAAAAAATTAATTCATGTCTTTGAGACTAATCTTTCATAGGAAAAAAAGATTTGTTTATTTTTTAAGTTTACAAATTTGTGGAGTAACTTAAATAATCGTTTCTATGCTAATTAAACAATATATTTTTTAATTATATATATATATATATATATATTTTTTAATTAACTTGTAATATAGCTTTCTTTTTCTTAAAAGGGTACTGTAGAATAACTTATGTCACAAATACTACATCCTTCTTTAGTTAAATATGTTTCACTTAAGACATGACAAAGTGTCTTAGAAACATTTCATTTTGGAGTTAAGTGATTAAACAAGAAAAATATTATTTATAAAAACACAACACATAAGACCAGTGACTGAGAGGTTCTACTGTCAAAGCTGATAGACGGAAGGTGTTAGGTTTAAACCTCTCTCGAGATCGTCGACCTAACCGTTTGGAGTTTTCTTGGAACCTTACATAAATACGGGTTAGAACACATTAGAAAGACCCCACGGAGGACTATATGCCAAACGTAGGTAATCGGTTTTAACACTTAAGACATTTTAGATTATTATATTTGGTTAATATGTGATTTAACATGCAAAATATTATTTATAGAAACATACAATATGATATATACAACACACTAAACATTCAATTTTAAAGATTCTTTCCCTTTCATATGAACAATTTTTAGTGACTATTTAACTTGTTGAAGAAGGCGATTATTTTGTTTAGAGTTATACGATTAAAATAAATTTTCAATAGATTTGATTTTATACAACCAACCTTTTTAAAAAAGAGAATGGAATCTAGTTTTTATAAATTAACATATTTCAATTTTACAAATACTTCACACCCCGTCTTTTTTCCCCTCTTTTGGTAGACTTTATACACATAAGACATAAAAAGCGTTGTAGAATACATCATTTAGAAATTAAGCAATTTGATAAGTAAAATATTATTTATAAAAGCAATAGATACAAAAGTAATAAAGATTTTTACTTACAAATGTACGAACTTCTGATAGGTAAGACTTTCTAAATCATTGTGCAAGAATTAAGTGGTTATTGAACTTATAACATTATAGGATGAAATAATCACGTGACGTATTTTTAAACCAATAAAATGTCAGTATTTTTAAACCAATAAAAAGTTAGTATTTTTTTACACGAGCGCCCTCTATTACTATATAAATTTCAATGAAACGAGTTCAAAACATTCTACTGTGACCTGGTATCGTTGTAATAGGTTGTATTTTTCGTTAAGTTAGTTTTCATTTAAGTTATTATGGAACGAGTTATGAATTCTTATGTTGGTGACGTAACCAACTTGGAGTGTCAACACTCATCACCAAAGTTAAATAATCAAGAGATGGATTCTACACTTTTATCCAATGAAGGACTCGTTTCGAATTATGAAGTGAAACCCACCTCATCAGGACTAAAGAAACAGAAGTTACCCCATGTGTGTAAGACGTGTAACAAAGCATTTCCTCGAAAAGTTAACTTAATGTTTCACATGAAATGTCATTTAAAGGAAAAGTCTTTTCATTGTGAGGTGTGTGCTGAAGTTTTTTCACAAAAGAGGGATTTACGTAATCATCAAAAGATTCACAAATCGCCCAAACAATACAAGTGTAGTGATTGCAACGAATTGTTTTCAAGAATGGCTGACTTATTGAAACATAAGAAGACTCACAAGTCAGGAAAACAACATTCATGTACAAAGTGTAGCGAAATGTTTGATTGTGATTCAGATTTAGTACAACATTGTGATACTTTACATAAAGTTTTACCTAATGTGAAGAAGTCACCTGATTTGTTATTTGAAAAAGTGAAACATTTTAAAAGACAACATGATGTGCGAAATATTTGTACTAAAACTATCATTGTGTCCAATGAGATGAATCAAAAAGACTTTCGTTCGTTTTTTAACAGTGTTCGATCGGATGTTTTAAACGAATTAAATTACCAATTACAAATGAAAAAGTCAATAAAATGGTATGCAGCCGTTAAAGTGGATGTCTACCGTGAATCACAGGATGGTGACTTAGAGAGAGCAACCCCCTTTTTCCTTTCCAAAAGTGAACTGGAATTAACAGAACAAAACATACATGTACATGTTGAGAATGCCTTTCTAAAGCTGTACAATGGCTTTGAAGATTTCACAGAACGTGTGTTTAATTGGACATTACAAAAAATTTTGAAATTAGAATTGATTACAGCTCAATATGACAGGCTTATTTGATTTGTATTACTTTAAATGATTAATAAATAGTTTTAATATGAAAAAGTATAGTGTTTTTTTTTTTTTTAGTTGATGTAAATTACTTTGAACAGTTTGACAATGCAACATAAACTACTGTTTAACATTTTGAATGTCTTAGACAAAATGGGAATGAATTTGTTGAAATTATGTAAAACATGATGAAATAAATGTGATGTATTTATTATATGTTACTTAAACTACAAGAGAAATGATTGGAAATGTGTTATTTTAAATCTATGATACTTTTAATCACTAACAAAGTAAGACGTGACGTTATGAATCATCGATGGGTTTTCCTTTGAATAGGTATTAATCTTACTTATTGATAAGAAAGTTGAATTTTTCTCTTCGTTTAAACAATGACACTGCATGTTTTGATAATTTTCTCTCAACAGTCAAAATCAATGTTTTTAACCTAGTTAAGAAATTTTTTAACTTAAACCGTCACTGAGTTTATCCTAGATAAGTAAATTTTTATATTTAACCTACATATAAATTAAATGATTAACTATAACCATGACTGTTTTTAAAATCTAGATAAGTAGACGTTTTTATGAAACACATCCAGTGTTCTGCTGACTTTTATCGAGATTACATCAGTTAGTGAAGCAGATTAAATTGTATAAAAATATTTTATGAAATGAATATGCGATCCCACGAAGAAGTGTTTCAACCTTCAAAGCGTCCACGCTTAGAAAAAGCTATGGAAAAATCAAATACTTGTGAGAAGGAGTTAAAAGACCCAAGATTAAAACTTTCTAAAATGGACAATGACTGTGTAACTATATCACGTGATATCTCCTCTACTAAGAACTTATCAGATGTGAAACCTGAGATCACTATGAATTTTTCAAACTTTACCGATGGTTACGATGCAACATCTTTCGAGAATCCACATCAAGAGTCAGTTTTTGCCCAGGACTATTTAAATACATTTTTCAAAGACATGAATTTTGAAAATTTAGATTGTTCTACCCCCTTAACCTCGCTAAAGGATGAACCCTTTCAAGAACCTACGAATAATATCTTACAGACTACTGTTAAACATGAGATGAACGAGCTACAAGCAAACAGCCTTTCACAAGCAAGTGGTGAAATACAAAGCATCACTACACCTACATTTGCCACTAAAAGTGACAAATTATACAATTCCAATGTGTTTCACAAAGAACTAAGTGACTGTTTCTACTTAACTTTGAAGTTAAAAAATAAACAATATTCTATACATATACGAGAATTTAAACGCAATGTATCTACTAATGAGGAAATCCCAACCAAAAACGGAGTTAATATGGATATTCATAGCTGGTATGAGTTTCAATATAAAATCCTTGCATTTAATTTAAGATACAAAAGTGCATCCTTTGTTTCTAATAACACGATTTTAGTGTTAAATCAAGATTCTATGATGCGAATTAAAAATTTGAAGAATTTTTCTCATGTTGACTTAAACGAACAACAAATGGAAAAATTAAAAGAAAGTACCTCACACTTAAATACTGTACTTTTACAACATATGTACACAAAACTATTACCCTTTCTCATTAAACAGAAATGTGTGGTGAGTAACAGATCCACAGAAAAAGAACCTGTGTTATGGTCTAAACTTAATACGTGTATCGAGAATAATATGGTAACAATACTTAACCAGTTGTATGAATGTACAGGATGTATTTTTCGACATGCAAGTCAAAGCCTTCACTCATGCTTCGCATTTAATAATAAGGAAAAATTTAATCAACTAGGTGAAGCTTTGTTAATGCTCATCGATTTCGATTATGTAATTTCAACGTTTTTGAATGGAGTTTATAGTGTTAGTGAACACTTTGTACATAAGCTTCATGAACAAACTGTTTATAATGAATTGTTTAAGACAAAATAAATGATTTGTTTTGTTAAAGATCTATGTGTGTTTATTTCTACAAAGTGTCTCTGTGTGAATTTATTAGTTTTTTATCTAATCGAACTTTTAAGTGAAGAGATGTAATTTAACTTTTTTGTATATTCCAATTCAAAAATTTCAACACTTGCAAAAAAGATTAAACTATTGAAAAAAAAAATATTCACGTTAGAAAAAAAATTTTGAAAAAATTATTAGTTAACAAAAATAAAATAAAATAAAATAAAATAAAATAAAATAAAATAAAGTTAACAAAACAGCTTAAAAACATTAAAGTTAACAAAAAGTTTATAAATGTTAAAAGTTAACAAAAAAAAAATAAGTTATGTTGAAAAGTTAAAAAAACAATGAAAAGTAAACAAAAATATAGTTTTTAAATTAAAATTTTTTAAAGTCTTCAAGTTAATCAAAATTAACTTTTTACTTTTAACTATTGAGAGACTATGATCTAACTGTTTATCCTCGCAACCAAGTGGTGCATATCAACTATATACTCTATATCTGCATATGCTCAGAAAAACATAGACATTTACACTAACGACTTTAAATTCGTTAAATTTGTTCGACTTTAAATTCTTTGCCAACTTTTAAGTTTAATTACTATACACAACTCGATTATCTTTCCCACAAAACACCTTTCAGAAACAAAACAGAAATTAACACTTACCGAAAAACACGTCCACTTTGGGTGTTAGTCTTCACTCAACTAACGTTTCTCCCTTATCTTTGCTAGGGGGCGCTGCAATCGCCGCTAGAGGCGTTAGTAGTCTTCAGGTGTGTGATAAGAATAAACTTTAAATCCAACTTACACTCGCTCAGTCATTCTTGCTTCTCTCTACCTTGCTAACAACCGTTTGCTGCTGGCTCATTGTTTGGTTGTTTAAACTTGTTGAATGACGTCATCATGTGTTTGTCTAAACTTGTTCAGTCTTGTTTTTATGCAGTACGTCTATTTAGATGAGTCATCACTCGCTTATCTTGGTTGACTTGTCCAAACTTGTTTTTGTGTGGCACGTCTATTTGGGTGAGTCATCGTTCGCTTATCTTGCTTTACTTGTTTGAATTTGTCTAGTATCCACCACCTCATGTCTTTTGTCATAGCTTGAACATACTTTACACCAATCACTTAAATATAAAAGTCTTGTCATATCTTACTTAAACTTTGATAAAAATATTAATTATTTATAAATTTCATCAAATTCTTATTTTTCTGATACATTTACTATGTAATTTTCGTTCAAAAATATGGTAAAGCCCGATTTTAAATCGAAGTCTAAGATAAATTCCCCAAATTTGTAACATTTTAACACTAATAATAAATATTGTAAGCGCCCAGTACATACAAGTTTTGTAAAAATAATATTACTTACTTATAGCTAACTCGTTATGTCCCATGATACAAAACTTCAATATAACTAAAATCAGTGTTAAACGAAAATCTAATCACGTGTCTTTATATATTATTTTGAAATGCTAAGCATTATATCTAAACGAATGATATAAGGAGTAGTTAGAATAGTTCTTATATTTTTGTTAGTAAAAAATGTATACACATTATCTTACAAGGTTGCAATATTCAACACACGGTTCACCATATTTAAAAACGATTCACCATGATTTAAAAACTTAGTAACATATTTTTAATTTATAAATTTAAATTAAAACATATTTTTATAAATAAACAATTATAAATACTTAAGTATTTTTAATTTAAATTTATAAATTAAAAATATGTTACTAAGTTTTTAAATCATGGTGAATCGTTTTTAAATATGGTGAACCGTGTGTTGAATATTGCAACCTTGTAAGATAATGTGTATACATTTTTTACTAACAAAATTATAAGAACTATTCTAACTACTCCTTATATCATTCGTTTAGATATAATGCTTAGCATTTCAAAATAATATATAAAGACACGTGATTAGATTTTCGTTTAACACTGATTTTAGTTATATTGAAGTTTTGTATCATGGGACATAACGAGTTAGCTATAAGTAAGTAATATTATTTTTACAAAACTTGTATGTACTGGGCGCTTACAATATTTATTATTAGTGTTAAAATGTTACAAATTTGGGGAATTTATCTTAGACTTCGATTTAAAATCGGGCTTTACCATATTTTTGAACGAAAATTACATAGTAAATGTATCAGAAAAATAAGAATTTGATGAAATTTATAAATAATTAATATTTTTATCAAAGTTTAAGTAAGATGTGACAAGACTTTTATATTTAAGTGATTGGTGTAAAGTATGTTCAAGCTATGACAAAAGACATGAGGTGGTGGATACTAGACAAGTTCAAACAAGTAAAGCAAGATAAGCGAACGATGACTCACCCAAATAGACGTGCCACACAAAAACAAGTTTGGACAAGTCAACCAAGATAAGCGAGTGATGACTCATCTAAATAGACGTACTGCATAAAAACAAGACTGAACAAGTTTAGACAAACACATGATGACGTCATTCAACAAGTTTAAACAACCAAACAATGAGCCAGCAGCAAACGGTTGTTAGCAAGGTAGAGAGAAGCAAGAATGACTGAGCGAGTGTAAGTTGGATTTAAAGTTTATTCTTATCACACACCTGAAGACTACTAACGCCTCTAGCGGCGATTGCAGCGCCCCCTAGCAAAGATAAGGGAGAAACGTTAGTTGAGTGAAGACTAACACCCAAAGTGGACGTGTTTTTCGGTAAGTGTTAATTTCTGTTTTGTTTCTGAAAGGTGTTTTGTGGGAAAGATAATCGAGTTGTGTATAGTAATTAAACTTAAAAGTTGGCAAAGAATTTAAAGTCGAACAAATTTAACGAATTTAAAGTCGTTAGTGTAAATGTCTATGTTTTTCTGAGCATATGCAGATATAGAGTATATAGTTGATATGCACCACTTGGTTGCGAGGATAAACAGTTAGATCATAGTCTCTCAATAGTTAAAAGTAAAAAGTTAATTTTGATTAACTTGAAGACTTTAAAAAATTTTAATTTAAAAACTATATTTTTGTTTACTTTTCATTGTTTTTTTAACTTTTCAACATAATTTATTTTTTTTTGTTAACTTTTAACATTTATAAACTTTTTGTTAACTTTAATGTTTTTAAGCTGTTTTGTTAACTTTATTTTATTTTATTTTATTTTATTTTATTTTATTTTATTTTTGTTAACTAATAATTTTTTCAAAATTTTTTTTCTAACGTGAATATTTTTTTTTTCAATAGTTTAATCTTTTTTGCAAGTGTTGAAATTTTTGAATTGGAATATACAAAAAAGTTAAATTACATCTCTTCACTTAAAAGTTCGATTAGATAAAAAACTAATAAATTCACACAGAGACACTTTGTAGAAATAAACACACATAGATCTTTAACAAAACAAATCATTTATTTTGTCTTAAACAATTCATTATAAACAGTTTGTTCATGAAGCTTATGTACAAAGTGTTCACTAACACTATAAACTCCATTCAAAAACGTTGAAATTACATAATCGAAATCGATGAGCATTAACAAAGCTTCACCTAGTTGATTAAATTTTTCCTTATTATTAAATGCGAAGCATGAGTGAAGGCTTTGACTTGCATGTCGAAAAATACATCCTGTACATTCATACAACTGGTTAAGTATTGTTACCATATTATTCTCGATACACGTATTAAGTTTAGACCATAACACAGGTTCTTTTTCTGTGGATCTGTTACTCACCACACATTTCTGTTTAATGAGAAAGGGTAATAGTTTTGTGTACATATGTTGTAAAAGTACAGTATTTAAGTGTGAGGTACTTTCTTTTAATTTTTCCATTTGTTGTTCGTTTAAGTCAACATGAGAAAAATTCTTCAAATTTTTAATTCGCATCATAGAATCTTGATTTAACACTAAAATCGTGTTATTAGAAACAAAGGATGCACTTTTGTATCTTAAATTAAATGCAAGGATTTTATATTGAAACTCATACCAGCTATGAATATCCATATTAACTCCGTTTTTGGTTGGGATTTCCTCATTAGTAGATACATTGCGTTTAAATTCTCGTATATGTATAGAATATTGTTTATTTTTTAACTTCAAAGTTAAGTAGAAACAGTCACTTAGTTCTTTGTGAAACACATTGGAATTGTATAATTTGTCACTTTTAGTGGCAAATGTAGGTGTAGTGATGCTTTGTATTTCACCACTTGCTTGTGAAAGGCTGTTTGCTTGTAGCTCGTTCATCTCATGTTTAACAGTAGTCTGTAAGATATTATTCGTAGGTTCTTGAAAGGGTTCATCCTTTAGCGAGGTTAAGGGGGTAGAACAATCTAAATTTTCAAAATTCATGTCTTTGAAAAATGTATTTAAATAGTCCTGGGCAAAAACTGACTCTTAATGTGGATTCTCGAAAGATGTTGCATCGTAACCATCGGTAAAGTTTGAAAAATTCATAGTGATCTCAGGTTTCACATCTGGTAAGTTCTTAGTAGAGGAGATATCACGTGATATAGTTACACAGTCATTGTCCATTTTAGAAAGTTTTAATCTTGGGTCTTTTAACTCCTTCTCACAAGTATTTGATTTTTCCATAGCTTTTTCTAAGCGTGGACGCTTTGAAGGTTGAAACACTTCTTCGTGGGATCGCATATTCATTTCATAAAATATTTTTATACAATTTAATCTGCTTCACTAACTGATGTAATCTCGATAAAAGTCAGCAGAACACTGGATGTGTTTCATAAAAACGTCTACTTATCTAGATTTTAAAAACAGTCATGGTTATAGTTAATCATTTAATTTATATGTAGGTTAAATATAAAAATTTACTTATCTAGGATAAACTCAGTGACGGTTTAAGTTAAAAAATTTCTTAACTAGGTTAAAAACATTGATTTTGACTGTTGAGAGAAAATTATCAAAACATGCAGTGTCATTGTTTAAACGAAGAGAAAAATTCAACTTTCTTATCAATAAGTAAGATTAATACCTATTCAAAGGAAAACCCATCGATGATTCATAACGTCACGTCTTACTTTGTTAGTGATTAAAAGTATCATAGATTTAAAATAACACATTTCCAATCATTTCTCTTGTAGTTTAAGTAACATATAATAAATACATCACATTTATTTCATCATGTTTTACATAATTTCAACAAATTCATTCCCATTTTGTCTAAGACATTCAAAATGTTAAACAGTAGTTTATGTTGCATTGTCAAACTGTTCAAAGTAATTTACATCAACTAAAAAAAAAAAAAAAACACTATACTTTTTCATATTAAAACTATTTATTAATCATTTAAAGTAATACAAATCAAATAAGCCTGTCATATTGAGCTGTAATCAATTCTAATTTCAAAATTTTTTGTAATGTCCAATTAAACACACGTTCTGTGAAATCTTCAAAGCCATTGTACAGCTTTAGAAAGGCATTCTCAACATGTACATGTATGTTTTGTTCTGTTAATTCCAGTTCACTTTTGGAAAGGAAAAAGGGGGTTGCTCTCTCTAAGTCACCATCCTGTGATTCACGGTAGACATCCACTTTAACGGCTGCATACCATTTTATTGACTTTTTCATTTGTAATTGGTAATTTAATTCGTTTAAAACATCCGATCGAACACTGTTAAAAAACGAACGAAAGTCTTTTTGATTCATCTCATTGGACACAATGATAGTTTTAGTACAAATATTTCGCACATCATGTTGTCTTTTAAAATGTTTCACTTTTTCAAATAACAAATCAGGTGACTTCTTCACATTAGGTAAAACTTTATGTAAAGTATCACAATGTTGTACTAAATCTGAATCACAATCAAACATTTCGCTACACTTTGTACATGAATGTTGTTTTCCTGACTTGTGAGTCTTCTTATGTTTCAATAAGTCAGCCATTCTTGAAAACAATTCGTTGCAATCACTACACTTGTATTGTTTGGGCGATTTGTGAATCTTTTGATGATTACGTAAATCCCTCTTTTGTGAAAAAACTTCAGCACACACCTCACAATGAAAAGACTTTTCCTTTAAATGACATTTCATGTGAAACATTAAGTTAACTTTTCGAGGAAATGCTTTGTTACACGTCTTACACACATGGGGTAACTTCTGTTTCTTTAGTCCTGATGAGGTGGGTTTCACTTCATAATTCGAAACGAGTCCTTCTTTGGATAAAAGTGTAGAATCCATCTCTTGATTATTTAACTTTGGTGATGAGTGTTGACACTCCAAGTTGGTTACGTCACCAACATAAGAATTCATAACTCGTTCCATAATAACTTAAATGAAAACTAACTTAACGAAAAATACAACCTATTACAACGATACCAGGTCACAGTAGAATGTTTTGAACTCGTTTCATTGAAATTTATATAGTAATAGAGGGCGCTCGTGTAAAAAAATACTAACTTTTTATTGGTTTAAAAATACTGACATTTTATTGGTTTAAAAATACGTCACGTGATTATTTCATCCTATAATGTTATAAGTTCAATAACCACTTAATTCTTGCACAATGATTTAGAAAGTCTTACCTATCAGAAGTTCGTACATTTGTAAGTAAAAATCTTTATTACTTTTGTATCTATTGCTTTTATAAATAATATTTTACTTATCAAATTGCTTAATTTCTAAATGATGTATTCTACAACGCTTTTTATGTCTTATGTGTATAAAGTCTACCAAAAGAGGGGAAAAAAGACGGGGTGTGAAGTATTTGTAAAATTGAAATATGTTAATTTATAAAAACTAGATTCCATTCTCTTTTTTAAAAAGGTTGGTTGTATAAAATCAAATCTATTGAAAATTTATTTTAATCGTATAACTCTAAACAAAATAATCGCCTTCTTCAACAAGTTAAATAGTCACTAAAAATTGTTCATATGAAAGGGAAAGAATCTTTAAAATTGAATGTTTAGTGTGTTGTATATATCATATTGTATGTTTCTATAAATAATATTTTGCATGTTAAATCACATATTAACCAAATATAATAATCTAAAATGTCTTAAGTGTTAAAACCGATTACCTACGTTTGGCATATAGTCCTCCGTGGGGTCTTTCTAATGTGTTCTAACCCGTATTTATGTAAGGTTCCAAGAAAACTCCAAACGGTTAGGTCGACGATCTCGAGAGAGGTTTAAACCTAACACCTTCCGTCTATCAGCTTTGACAGTAGAACCTCTCAGTCACTGGTCTTATGTGTTGTGTTTTTATAAATAATATTTTTCTTGTTTAATCACTTAACTCCAAAATGAAATGTTTCTAAGACACTTTGTCATGTCTTAAGTGAAACATATTTAACTAAAGAAGGATGTAGTATTTGTGACATAAGTTATTCTACAGTACCCTTTTAAGAAAAAGAAAGCTATATTACAAGTTAATTAAAATATATATATATATATATATATATATAATTAAAAAATATATTGTTTAATTAGCATAGAAACGATTATTTAAGTTACTCCACAAATTTGTAAACTTAAAAAATAAACAAATCTTTTTTTCCTATGAAAGATTAGTCTCAAAGACATGAATTAATTTTTTTTTTTCATTAATAAACATTCTCATGTAGCTATATCAAGCTCGATTCAAACTACGCTTCATTTATTTTTTTAAAAATGTCACATGATTCTTAAGACACGACCAAGATCAGGTAATTTCTTTTTCACAAATAGCTTACATCGCTTTTCAACGATGTAGTCCCATGGCTTGATCATTAAACCCCTCGTCAATGATCAAACCATGAGACTATTTTGATCCCGGGTTCGAAACTCAAAGGTAACCTTCTTTTCAATCTTCATTTTTCTTTTCACACTTCCTTTTCCCAACGATAGAGGGCGATACCGTTTTTCCCTCACATGTACGAAAAAATTAAGCCTTCCCCCTCTCTCCCTTATCACACTGAAAACTTTTAGAAAAATACTGTCAAAGTCGATCACCTCCTTTCCTTTAACAACCCTAACATAACTCACAGTGAATTTTCTTAAATCTCTAAAAATTTAGCCCTCACATCTATTTTAATCTCATTCACATTTAAGTTAATGTTTAAATAAGAAAAAATATTCAACATTTTGCTAATATTATTTTTATAGCAGGATTCCTACAACTCAACTCTACTTGACTAAAACCACTGTTGGTATTGTGCTAATATTATTTCCATTTTATGGTACAATTTGTATTACATCAAAGCACCTATTATATCATTAAGATCTATTATTTACAAACTTAAAAAAAAAAAAAAAAAAAAAAAAAAAAAAACTTTTATAAAAAAAAAAAGAACTTTTATAAAAAAAAAAAAAAAAAACTAAATTTTTTCCCTTTCAAGAAAGAATCTAATTAAAACCCTTTTTATAGAAAAAAAAATCATATTAAACTTTTATAAAGTCAGAAAGTTTTATCACATTTCACTTCCTGATCCCTTCCGGTATTACTTACGGGATTACTTCCTGTCTAAAGATTTCTGTTCCAACCTGTGTGTTATCAACATCTGTCATTTCCTATGATCTTGCGAGGTTAGCACATCTGGTGTAGAACATTATCTCCTGATCCCTTCCGGTCTTACTTACGGAATTACTTCCTGTCTAAAGATACTTGTTTCAACCTGTGTATTATCAACATCTGTCATTTCCTATGACCTTGCGAGGTTAGCACATCTAATGTAGAACATCCGAACGTTATCTTCTAATTTTTTTTCTTTCTTACTTACGGAATCACTTCCTGTATAAACATGCCTGTTATCCCCACCTGCTACATCCGGTGTCCACACCTGTCCCTTCCGCTAACCTTGAGACATTAGCACATCTGATGCAGAAAAATTTTCCCTGTCAAGAAAGAACCTGTTCAAAACTCATAAAAAATACGTCTCATCCTGTCCTTATCTCCAAATTCCTTCCGGTTTCCTGTCTCAACATGTTTGTTATCCACACCTGCGACTTCCGGTGACCTTCACAGCCCGCACAACTTCCGGTGTCCACACCTGCTACTTCCGGCTCTGTGACCTTCCTTCAACCTTGAGCCTACGCCGCGTACGCCGCTGATGCAGAACCCCTAATTATTATCTACTTGCATTTATGGGAGTTAGAGCACGGACAGACGGCAGACAGACAAACCAAATTTATAAACACTTTTCATCTATTATATATTACATTAGTATACCAATTCCATCAGGCATTAGCATATATTGTGTAGAGAGCAACACTTACATAGCAGCATCTTTTCAAAAGAAAAAAGTGAAAATGAAAATTAACATAATTCGGACTTATGATGCCTCGGAAAGAGGTGAAAACATTTTTCGAAGTAGCAACATTATATGGGAGTATCTGTATACCTACAAAGGATGATTTTTGTGAATTTTTCAGAAGAACTTGGAACTTTTCACAGGACTTGAAAGAATGCAAATTAAGTGCGGTCAGCATAGAATTTTTACAGACTTTTTGGAGGATAATATGTATGTAACATATCTCATAACACGTTAGACTGTGTCTAGATTTTTTTTAAAGTAACTAAACTATGTTTTCAATTGAATGCTGATAATGTATGTTTTAATGATAGTATTAAAAGTTTTTAGAAAAAACAAAAAATAGTGTGTTTAAAGTAAAAATATTATGAAAAGATACTGCTATACAAGTGTTGCTCTCCTCACAATATTTGCTAATACCTGGTGGAATTGGTATACTAATGTAATATATAATTATAATACAGGCATTAAAAGAACAAAATATTTCGTTTATCGACTATGTGGACTTGTCATCTATGTTGGAAATAGTTAATAATGAAGATATTATAACAAAATTTTCAACAGACATACTTTGCTTTCTGTGATATTTGATGATAGCACTAGAAATGCTGAAAATAAGCATCATTTGCTTTTGAATGACGCTCAGCTAAACGCTGCATAATTCAGATTTTTTTCTGATAGTACATACAATGTCCTTGACCGAATTAAAATGCACTTACAGCACTTCCCGTGATTCCATCCCGTTTAACACAAATCAAAATTAGTCTGTTGAAAATTTCGCTAATGTATTTCCATTATTATTAAGGTTATAAAATAAAACCCAATCCAGTGAAATACCCTTTATTTATTTATTTATTTATTTTTGAATAAGTGGTTGTTTGTGTTTATGTATGCTATAACCCCTAAACCTTTTGTACTAATATTTTTGTGTCATTTTGTATACATCCCTATTTTCTTGTTATTCTTAGGCTTTTAAAGTTGAAGGGGATAAACTAGCGACACAAATTAAGGGACTCGCTGTCCCTTAATTTGTGTCGCCTGTATTGAAGTCATGCCTGTATTGAAACTCCCTGATCGTGAAATCCCATGTATTCCCATCTATGGGAAATTTTAAAAGCGCGAGATTACTCATTACCTAATATAATTTTTTAAATACATTTTTCACCCTCAGAAAGTAGACGTCAGATGCTGACAATGTGCGTTTTTTTTTTAATTCTCTCCGTAAATTTTAAATATTTTTAAGAAGCAGATAAAATTTCATCAAGTGAAAAATTCATAGTTTATAGGAATTTTTTAAATGCTTTAAGTTTAAGAAGACAATATTTAAAAACGTATATCGTCGGCATCTTACGTCTATTTTCTGATGATGACAATCGTATTTTAACAATTATATTAGGTAATGAGTAATCGCGTTTTTAGTTACGTTCGTAATTATATAAATACGTAGCACCTATAGTCGTCGTCTAGTCCGTTCGTCTGTCTGTCTGTCCGCCTGTCCGCATATAACAGCGCAAAAACTACCCAGCCGAATGGTTTGAAATTTAACATATATAATCGTTGCAGAATTTTGTCGAGTCATTTCAGATTTTATCGATATCGAATCAAAACTTAAAAAGATATTAATAAAAGTTTTCTTTATTCTATTAAATCTTATCATACGTAATCTATATGATAAAAGCGCAAGTGATGTGACTGAGGAAAACAAATACGGGCTGATCACATTTTTTTTCCATATGCCAAGCGGCAATTTTTATAAAAAATTAATTTTTCGAATAAAATTGCGTAAAAGCTACATTTTTAGAAAGATCGTTCAAAAAAATGGTTTGCTTGAGCGATAAGTTACATTAAAAATGTATAAATTCTGAGATAACTTCAGTGAAAATTAGGTTAACAGCCGAATATCTCAATCCATTAAAGTAAATAAACAAAATATTCATTCATCGTGAGTCATAGAAATATTAACTATGAATATAATCATTCGTAAAGCAAGATCTCCACGGTGAAGTTACAGCTCTGTCTGGTGTAAAAAAAAATCGCATCTGTAAACATGGCATACGTAATAAGTAAAAAAAGGCTTCTTCCTTTCGTTCATAACAGACGATATAATTAATTTCACTGAAATAATAACGATGATATTTTACATTGTAAAACTAGGTATAGCACGAAACGAACGCACCTAATTTAACGTACAATTTCCAACTTGTTAAGTTTTCCCATAGGTTAACATGGGATTTCGCGATCGGGGAGTTTCAGTGAAGCGGCCCATTAAGAGGTTAATCTCTTTTTATCCAGCAATTCTGATCATAATACAGAAGGTATTATCAGCTACAACCCATTGTGTACACCATTAAAACTAAGTTTTTATAACTGAAACAGAATTGCCTCTTTGCAAGCGCATCATGTAAGGGAAAGTGGGGGTAAAACAGCATACTTTATTATTAGTTGCTTCTTGAAGACAGAATTGCCAACAAAATTGAATGTAACTTTGTGTACAAATTTTGCACTTATCCTTGTACCATAATATCACTCAAAATATATGATTAGTTCATTGCATTTTATAAAATAAATGATTTTTTATACAAAAGCAAATGATCCGCTACAACCCATTTTGTACACCATTAAAACTAAGTTTTTATAACTGAACCATAATTGCCTATTTGCAAGCGCATCATGTAAGGGAAAATGGGGTAAAACAGCGTACTTTATTATTAGTTGCTTCTTGAAGACAGAATTGCCAACAAAATTGAATGTAACTTTGTGTACAAATTTTGCACTTATCCTTGTACCATAATATCACTCAAAATATATGATTAGTTCATTGCATTTTATAAAATAAATGATTTTTTATACAAAAGCAAATGATCCGCTACAACCCATTTTGTACACCATTAAAACTAAGTTTTTATAACTGAACCATAATTGCCTATTTGCAAGCGCATCATGTAAGGGAAAATGGGGTAAAACAGCGTACTTTATTATTAGTTGCTTCTTGAAGACAGAATTTCCAACAGAATTTAATGTAACTTTGTGTACAAATTCTGCACTTATCCTTGTACCATAATATTATTCAAAATATATGATTAGTTCATCGCATTTTATAAAATAAATGATTGTTTATACAAAAGCAAATGATCCATGCATGGATATGTTGATCTTACAGAAAATAAAAAAGTTTAGACTTTCTTTGAAAATGGAACAATATATTTCATTTTACAGATTTAACTAGAGAACTAAACTTATACTATGTCAATTATAAGTCTAATGATTTAGTATTTGTATTTAAAGACAAAAGGATAATTATCTTCATTAAAATTTGAGAAATAGCAGAAAAAAGTTCACCTTTTTCTCAGCTTTATGAAAATCGTAATCACTCTTTTCTATGTGTGGATTTGACTGCCCTTTTTTAAAACATTGTTTACAGGCTCATCAATTATTGTTTTCTAATAATATTTTTTTAGTCACACATAGGATATCAGGTTTTACTCCAAGAGAATGAAGGCAGAAAAGCAAATCACAAAATTGCACCTATATATGCTAGCAACAGTTTTATTGTGATAAATAAATCCTTATTAAATACGCTACACACAATAAAAACACATATAAAACGTTTTAATAACTTTAAATGCTTTCATATTTAAGAATTTTGAAACTACAAAGATTAAAACAAAAAATAAACTTTCCGTCACAGAAAATACACAAATGCTAATATGGAGATACTGTAATGGCTGATTCTTCTTCTCGCCTAGAGCTAAATATTTCAATCATTAGCCGCTACATGGTTGCTTAAATGGAATCAAACTGAGGTATCCAGTTTTCATCCGACTATACGGTTTTACCCTACTCAGAATATCTCCGAGACAAAATTACTTATATTTGTAAACACATGCTCTTATATTCAATGGTTGGAGTATCATAGTTGATATTTATTCCAACAGAACGAAAAATGCCGGGACCAGGACTCGAACCTGGGTACTTTGGCTTGCCGTGCCAACGCTCTTCCTACTGAGCTATCCCAACGATATCCTGGCTGGCATATTTCACTCTTATTTTTTGGACAAGGCTGCGAACTGTAGAGCTAATTGTGCTGGCACGGCAAGTCAAAGGACCCAGGTTCGAGTCCTGGTCCCGGCATTTTTCGCTTTGTTGAAATAAATATCAACAATGATACTTCAAACATTGAATATAATTTACCTAGTTGGAAAATACTTTCCTCTGTTCACATGCTCTTATTTTTGAAGTACATCTACTTCTCTTAAATGATTCAACATCTACTTTTTTTTTACCTCAGTTTGAAAAGAATTGTGTGAAAACTAGAAATATAATTGAATAATGTGAAAAAAGTGTGCTAATAAATATTTATATTTTCTATCATGAAGCAGTTGAAATTTCTATAAACGAATATGCCTGTAACATACTAGAATATAACATTTGGTAAGAGGTAGACCCACGAGTTCAAAAACTAACATCCCATACTAAAAACAGCAACGAACGTGGAAAAACTATTCAGTTTAAAATAATTTGACTATATCAAAGATGCTCACGTACATGAGCAAAAATGTTATAAGAATACCATGTTTAGAATGGTACTTTTATAATTTTTATTGTAAATAAACAACATTTATTTGTTAAATATATTTTAATATTTTCTATTTCTGTAACTATGTGAGATCCAAGTACGTATCATTACTTAAAACTGAGAACAGTGAATACTCATCTTCAATTTAAGAATATGCTTGAAAAAGAAAGTAGGTTCATGTTCACATTTTGAAGCACATTTGTTTACTTTTATAACAGAGATTTAAACTCGAAATGTTGTCAAACCGAACCTTATCTCTCTTCTACTCTCCTGCAGATTAACCTAACACCGGTAAGGCCCTTATTGTACTGAAATATGGCAGATGGAATTAACCCTTAACTACTGTTAGAGAAATTGTTGCATAGCTACTGTGAGTCTCTGCGATCGCTTGATCGAAAAATGAATAAATGGCTAGATTAATTCATGGAGTACTGTTTCTGTACTAGGGCCATTCTCCCATAAGTGTGCTTTTTGGCTGCACAGATATCGGATTTTTAAATGTTTCATATTATGCTCAATTCGAATTTTTAATAATAACTGATATATTGCAGAATAATAATTACTAGATGAGCACAAACTTTATTGAAAAATAAATATGATATGGCAGTTTTATCAGACAAAACACAAATTGTAAGGCACAGAAGTGACATTTTTTGCACTTTTGCCTCTTTACTTTAAAAAGAACATTTTTTTTTGGAATGTTGTATGCACTATTTTCAAAGGCATATCAAACCTACGATTAAATAGCTAGATATTAGTTAATCTGATCAATGGGAACAGTAGCAATGGGTAGAGGAAAAGGTGTAAATATGGGCACCCTCTTTTGTTTTTGACTTAAAGTGATTTGCATTTTGAAAAATTCTAGATTTTTGACCTTCATTAACAACTATATCAAGTTTACTAAATGAGATGAGGTAAAACAATGATTAATATCAATTATTTCAATTCGAAAGTGAAGATTTACAAAAAGCTTTTAAAAAGCACCAGAAAAAACGTGTGTAAATATGGGTCCTCTCCAAAAAATCACAAAAACAGTTTTAAAACAGGATAAAACAATACAAAATGGTAGAGAATAATTAACTTATTACAGAAAAAAAATATTTACAGAAATCGCAACCACAACTGGCTCTTTCAACCCCAGCACAATCTAAGTGTGCCCACATTTGGCACATAACACATTTAACCCACACTTCTTCGTGAGTGTCTTCATCGAACGTTCCATCACAAAGGATGTAAGTTGCATAGCTCGAGTCTGGTTTATCCCCATCGTTGATATTCCGGTTGATATCATTATCACTGTCCACAAGGGTTACAGTAGTCTGATGACTCCGATGACTAATCGTTTCGTTTCGTGGGTCGAATTTTCTTTTTTTGAAGGCCTTTGGTCTTGCCACTCCTACCTCCTGGCCGGTCTCTTACCCCGGGAAAACTCAAGGACGTCTTTTCGGGAGAACTTTGTCAAGCGACTTGGCCAACGGATCCTTGTATGGTGATCCAGTGATGAGGATGGACCTTGCTGTTTTGCGTCCACGAGTAGTGGCTATTTTCTTAATGTTGGATACAGAAGATATGTTGAACGGAGAAACTGCATTTGAAGTTCCCGGGGAACATTGCGGTGTTTCAGCAACCTCAACAATTGGCGTAGCTAGAGCCTGATTAACTTGTATATCAGGATATCTTGAAGACAGAGGCAGATGATGTCGATGGTCCACAGGAAGAAAGTAGAGTAGCACGTGATTCTGAAACATTATGTTCACCTATGAAGCAAGTTTTTCCTGCAACCAACTCAGCAGCTATAGTGTCAGCGGCCTTGAAGGTGTAGCTGTTCATAGGGTAAATCCCAGATACTTTGAGCCCCTTTATTGCTATCTCAGCCGTTTGGGTACGAATGTAGGCCAGGGCAAAATTCTCCATAACATCGTAGAGTGTGAGGAGACGTCCATTCTTTTGCAACCATACTCTCACTGCCTCGCTGTAGTACGTTTTCGGAGGCCCCATAACAGTCCTATCTAGGGGTTGCAACTTATGGGTGGAATGAGGAAGAAGGGAGATGATAGTCACGTGGTTCTCTCTGGGGGGTTTTATCAAATTTAAGAAATCTCTGCCGTACTATGAGGTACTTCGAACCTTCTTGCAGCACCTATCACGGAAGCCTCTTTTGCTTTCACAGCTGCGATGGTACGTACCATTTGAGATTTATCCCACTGATGCCTCTCGTTCTTGCATTCATAACGCTTCTTCGTCCTTGGCATTCTGCAACAAACAGAAACACGTTAGATATTGGCACAATTTGAAAAAAAAAAAAAACCTCTGCGATGTCCTTACACTGGGGTTTATATTTAGCTCTTTCTAAGTGAATAACCCGATGTATAGTATGTTAGATTACGCACATTACCCGATATATTATAAAATAAAACTAACGAATGCTTTAAGGATAATAGATAACGAAGATAATAACGAATGTTTTGAGGATTTATAGATAATAAAATATCCTTATAATTAACTATAAAGTTATTATTATCTACATCTAAAGAAATTTTAAAGTTCTCTTACCTCAAAGCATTTGTTAGGTTTATTTTATAATATATTTGGTAATGTGTATAATGCAGTTAATGGCTGTTTTACCATAAAAAATTATTTAATTAATTGATGTGTTGTTTACTAGAAATGGTGGTGTAATCATGGGCCCCCTTTAAATGGGGGCCTATATTTATACCAAGAAAGGGTGCCCATATATACACCAATCCCACAAACAGGAAAAGAAAACGATTTCGGATACTTGTCAAAAGTTTGAAATCCAGAACTAACACCAATTCGCACAATAACTCACGCTGCATACACATTACTTGAAAGAATGGCTCCAACTGCTCTCTGTAATCTCATATCAACAAGTGGCGCCATCTGCAGTCCTGACCACCAGTCTTCAGCACCTCCCATAGCCACTTGGGCAGGGTGCCCATATTTACACCTTCTCCTCTAATAAAGGTACTCTTACCTTTTCTCCATTCTTTTCAATCCAGAAAATCATCTTTATGAACTAACAGCAAGAAATGGCGACTGTTTAAGAACAACATGTACTCCCCTACTGGAAACAATACTGAAAAAAATAACACCGGAAACAATACTGCATACTGCCATCTGATGTAAATATGAGGTTGAGGATATACGCCGAGAAAGTGGTGACCAAAAAGGTGAGGCACGTAACTTTAAACACAACAAAAACAAGTATTACACATTTCACTCATACAAAAATTATATTATTATGCTCCATGCGATTCATATTTATAATAAATGCATTGGTTTTTCAAAAAAATTTAATAATTACTGTTTGTTGATGGTTTTAATGATCAAGTTATGGGTTAGGGACAGGGAACAGTGGACTTTTCAGACATTTAAATTCCATTTTAAAAATTAAAAAAACACATTTTCACAGTAGAAGTAATATAATATTGTATAACAATCACAAAGAAACATTTTCACATTAAATGAGAATTTATATTGCCAAGAAATGCCGAGTTCAACTAAATCGTTTATTCAAAAAACCCCATGCGCAGAATTTCACGTTTTCGGATATTTAAGAAAAACTGTCTAACACCAAGCTCAAAGTATGCAACATTTTTACGAATAAATTCCAGAATATAAGAGGCGGTTTTCTACATCAAATATTAAAGTGGTTTATTCATTAATTTTGAGTCGAGGTAGTAAAAATAAATTCCTTTTGAAGTTATGGGGTTTCTGCAATAAAATATACATTTTACTTATGTATTTTCATCTATTTTGCTATTTTTATGATATTATTAAATTGAGCGAAGAGTAAAAACTAATAAATTTGAGCCTTTTAGTAAATTTGAACTTTATCCTGGCAAGTTACAAAATTTTTAAATAAATTCAAATGTTGAAATTATTTTTTAGATATTTTTGAACATCAAACATGTCAGGTAAACTGAAAAAAGTTAATGTAATCCTTTTCACAATTAGTCTAGCAAAACATTTATGTATAGGTGAAAGATTCTCTTAAATTTAACTTAAAAATTCTCTAAAAATCTAATTTAAATACAAATTAATCCTCAAATTAATGTCTCTTGTTGTGATTTCTACAGTAAAGGCAAAAGCAAGAGGGTATAAAGAACGTTATTTTATTTGAGTTTTGCACCAATCTATCAATAATCTTGAGTCTATCTAATCTTTAAGTCTATCAATAAACTTGAGAAAAGGTTACCATTTACGAAAAAAAAATTACCTATTTCAAATCTTTGTATTGTATATAATAATCCCCTAGAACAGTAAAATTAAATTCGAAATATTTAAGAAGTTACAGTCATTGAAATTCAGCACGGACTGGCTAAAAAACATGTGTACGTGACCCGGCGGTTCACAGCTGCACGCGTGCTGAATTCTTTGCTTTGTAGGTTAGTTCAAGGGATCGCTGTAAGTTGCAAATTTTAACGATTACCTAAAAGATTGTATACTCTTTTGTTTTAGTAAAACCTTAAATGCGTTTTTCTTAAAACGACATTTTCAGCGCGCAGTGTAAAGTAGCGCTTAAATCAATCAATCAATCATTTTTTCTTTATGGAAATTAAAGATTATTTATAAGGAAAGGGCATGTTTACAAACAAACAGTTTCATCAACCAATCTACCACTGCATTTTTGTCGTAGCGATCATTGCAGGAATCATCATGACGAAGTAGGCCAATCATATTATAGACCAGTTTAACGTAGACCAATCAAATCGCCCCATCTCATGTGTGCAGTAGGAGTCATAACGAACGAACAGGTTTTTCTTACTAACCAACAGTAATTTAACCAACAGTGACGTCAGGTGCCCTTTCCTTATTTTGTTGGGTTATGAACTTTTCATATGTAAAGAATAATATTAATAATATTTTTTAAGCCCAAAAAAAAGGCGAAAAGGTGATACTTTTTTTTTTTCAAACGACTACCATTTTACAAAACTTCGTTCAACTTTACTAAAAAGAGGTTCATAAATTCAATATGTTTTCTGAAAAATTTGATTTTATTTGTTTCACATGACTTTAACAAGCTGTGCATTACACGGCGCAGGGTGATGCGCGCACAGCATACCCATGCACCTGACAATATCTCAATCAATTTTACTAATTATTGTGTAATAAAAATACTTTTACAGTAAAAACTATGAAAAATGAGTGGGTAAATTCAGTTTTTGTGTTACTTCATTATTTCTGTGAAAAAAATCCCGAAGTTGACCTATTTTTCGTGCCGATGAACGGCAACCTTTCCTAAGAAAACCAATGTTAACTCATTTTCGAAAATGATTCAACTAACTTTTATTAAAAGAGAGGCAGAGAAAGAATAAAATTCTAAAGAAAACTAAAAAAATAATAAAATTATAACTAAAACTATTTAGACGCTGCGCTTCTATTCTATAGATATGTATAAAGTAACAAATTCGATATTCATTTATTTTCATTCAAAATATTGTTTATTTAATAGTATGTTTCATTTTGCATTGAAACACTGTTTATATAATTTATTAAACTCTAAATTTCTTGTTAAATAAGCCTAAAACTTTAAAAAAATTAGTATTTTATTAATAATGAGTGGTGGCTCATTTTTGGATCATCATTTCTTAAATTGTACCAATAGTGGATAATTTCCTTTATTGGAGCATATGCTAAATATTATTTTTACGTTTAATTTATTTTAATTAATTATTTTTTGCGATTCTAAGTCTTTGTGTATAATTTATTTGGTTTTATGTTCATCAGAACCAATAGTGGGCCTATGGCCCACTATTGGTCTACTTAGTTAGTTGTATGGTTCACAAATGGCTCACTTCTAGAGCAGTGAAAGTGTAACTTTACTGAGATATCAGACATGTTATTGTTAAAAGAAGAAATTAATAATTGAAATATGGTGTACTTCAAGGTTGGTTGATTAATTACTCATTTATACAGTTGGAAATGAAATGACTACCTGCCAACTTGTACCTATTTTCTGCTACATTAAAATATTTTTCTCGTTCAAATTAGTTTGGTTTAAATACAATTTGGTTTCCTTGTGTTCCAATCATATGCAAAAAAAAGTCAAAATATTAAGCAATTAATATTTTTTTTCTATGGGAAAATAAAAAACATAATTTGAATAAAATTCTATAATAAGAGGCTTTTTCTTCCCCTGCATAGTTTCCAACCTTCGGGTTTGTTTCAATCAAATATACATACGTTGCACCAGAAATGTTGTTAATAAAATGTTAAATTTTTCTATTTAGTAGTTGTATGTTTTCATTTATTAAGTAACATTTGTGGTTGAAATATATTTATTTGACTTCAAAAAGACCAGAAGGTTGGCAGCTATACATCGATAGAGATTCACATGAAATAAAATACAAAATAAGAAAATGCCCGCATTTCTGGCTCCTAAAATAGCTTTGTTTTATAAGAAATCTTATACTTGTTTGTTTAAGAGCATATAAATTATTCCAACAGTAAAATTAATTATTTAAACAGTTATTTTTTTTTTAAATCTCAAGCATTCGTGAAGAATCTGTGGCAGAAAAGTACTATGCTTTCTGCAACAAATTTTCTTCCTGCAGAATTAGTCTATGAAGTCGCAAAATAGAAGGATACTTTTTGATTTGCCTCCCCCGCTCCCTACAGGTATTTAGATTATTGACCACATATTTATCATTACTGTAAGGTATAAAATTGGGAAATTTTTTTAAATTAATATTTTTTTAAAGACTTTGTGTCAAAAAAGAAGAAACAGAAATTTCGGTGGGTAAGGAGTAGTTATTTAGATGGTTGATTATTTATTTATTTATTGTTACCACAAAGTTACAAATAGAGCAAAATTAATAATAATATAATTAAAGATTTATAATTTTTGTGTGCTAGGGAAGGCAGAAGGGTAGTGAAAATTTTGGCACGGGAAGACTGGTTGACAGATTATATGGATTTTTTAAAGCAGAAATCTGCTGCAATACAGGAATTCTCTACTTAGAGAAAAAAAACTAAGCGCTTCGAGAAAAAGTTTGTTCCGATTACTACTGTTGGAATGATTCCTGCAAACAGAACAAATTGATTACGTTTTAAGAAAACCATCCCAAACATGCGCAACTAACTTTTTCCGAAAAAGAATTACAGTATATATAAATAAGGAATGTGGTCGTGGCACAGTTCTAGCAAGGAATAAGGGAAAACATTAAATTACCCCAAATTAATTAAATTAAATAATTAAAATTAATTTAAAATTAAAGTACTAAATAAATAAATGTGCGTTGTGTCGCTCCGATGAATCCCTACGTATGAACTAATAGTTAATGACAGAAACATGCGCGCTATTAGAATTAACTATGATACTACAATCTTACAAGGATTCCAGAACATTTTTTGTTTTGTTTTTATCTTAAAAAATGACTGAGATATGGCAGTTTGATTTTCTAAGGTGGCTGACATTTTGAAACAATCTGATTTTTTTTATGCTGTAACTCTCATACTGAAATTTGCATTCAAATTCAGTGTTAACGCCGGGATAGAATCTTCTATAATCGGGTTCCAAGCTTTTTAGCTTCAGGTGTTTGAGTAAAATGAGTTGAATTTTTAAAAACATGAACTATGAAAGCTACCTCTTCCTCCCGGTACAGGCCGGAAGGACTTTTTTAACTTGAATTATGCATTTTCAAATTGAACTATATTTAGTATACTAAGATATGTTTGTAGAATATAAATAAAATCCTATACAGAGCAATGTAAAGCTGTGGATACGTGGCATCCTATGAAAAGTAATTCCCGGAAGTGTGTTTTTGTTTTAAGCGTGTTTTCACCTGAATTAAATTTTTAGCTAATTAGCTGAAATGTATAAAAATCTGTAGGTAATATCTGTAGGCTGTACAAAAACATTCAAGTAAGTTTCCGTATATTGGTAAAAATTGCTCAAGGTGAATTTTGAACTGTGCTATGCGTTTTCTTACAAACCAAATTTTAGCATACTATGTAAAAATCTATAAATCATATACAGGGCAGCACAAAAGAATTCGAGTAACTGTACGGCTATAGGCAGTAATTGCTGAAATCTGGTTTTCAAATGTGTTATGCGTTTTCTAACATGTTTACTTAGGTATCTTATGAATAATATTCATGTGACGTCACAGTGGGAATCACGTGGTGTAAAAATAGCGGCTAGCGCGTTTTTCACCTTTTTGCGTCATTTGAATCAGCTTGAATACAGGAAAATGCATGCGTAAAACACTGCAGATTTATTTTATACGAATTATTTTTGATAAATACATATATACTTAATAATTAAGGGGGTCCGGGACGCAAAAATTTT
This sequence comes from Maratus michaelseni, assembly GCA_963931845.1. NCBI lineage: Eukaryota > Metazoa > Arthropoda > Arachnida > Araneae > Salticidae > Maratus > Maratus michaelseni. The sequence continues at coordinate 101,946,325 of OZ007586.1, forward strand.
CAAATATTTGAATTTTTTTTTATTGTATTACAAAATTCTCTTTTTTTTTCCTCTTAAAATGACGTTTAGATCATGGTTCTATCTTAAATAGAACAGGATATATATATTTTTTGTTTTCAAAATGTATCTTTCAATAGTGGTTGTAATGGAAACGTTTTTGCATTCTTCTGCATGACGGATTTTTACAATTCTCGTCTTAAAATTGTTATAAGACAAGAACCGGTAAAGATAAATGGTTCAAACTTCGGACATGACTTTTTCAGTTATTTTACTTTATTTTTGATTCAGCAAATTTGAAAAAATATTTATTTTTGGAAACATGATTTTTTTTAAAACTAAGTTGCACCATTTTTAAAAATTTTTTTACTTTAAATATTTTTAATTAAAAAAAAATATTAAAAAAAAATGCTGAATCAAAATTAAAACTTGTATATTTCTGTTTAATTAAATGAATTTTTTTTTAAGATTGACGAATAATATTTTGAGTTATAACGATTTTAAATTAATTTTTTTTTTTTAACTTTATGAGAAGTTTCATGATTTGATTTTGTTTACAAATTATATGATTAACCATCACAAAAAACCTCAAAATTTTAATTGAATAAATATAAATATTTTTAAAATGTGTTCCGTACCTCCTTAAAATTAATTATTTTTATTTTATAAACAAATGAAAAATATGCATCAAAATGCAATAAAATAGAGAAAAGTATTCATATATAACCTATATCTGCCTATAAAAATATCTAAAACTCCAATAAGAGAAGTTGCAATCAGCTGATCAACCATTGTACTTCACTTGGAAGTCAGGGTACTTCCACCAATCAGAATTGCCTATTTGTAGTGTGTGACCTCCAGCCTGACAAATTACACACAAAATAAATTCCTTTCAATACGCCGCTGAAGTCGTGACATCATCAATATGGCGCTGGGCATAAACAGACTGAAGTGCCCATTGAAATATCATGGACGTAAAAAATAAAATCTTCTAGGAGTAATAATTTTCATATATTAGAACTTTCAGGCACTGTTCTACAAACTTTAAGGTACGCTTTTCATTATGAATTCCACAAACTTCTGATTTTGTGCTTTAAATTTGAATAATTTATTAAAAAGTCATTAGCTTAACTCCAGTTAGCCAAACAACACGGCTGAATTGGTGATATTTACATTCATGTCTATCAAGATATCTCCGTCTCTCTCTATTTATAAGTAAAACTTTCATTTAATTTAAATTAATAATTTTACTAATTTTATATTTTTAAAAATTATTAAAGATATTTTATAATTTATAAATTATTATAATACATAAATTATAAATAATATTTAAATTAAGTATATAAATTATATATTAAATATATAAAATATTATGTACTATAATAATATAAATAAATATAAAATATTAAATTATAAAACTAAAATGATATACTATATTAAATTAAATATTAAATCAATTTAAACATATTAAATTATTTGTATATTACATTAAATTAATATTATGCATAATTAATACTAATAATAAATAATTATTTATCATTTCAAATGTTTAATAAATATAATTGATATTAATAAATAATATAAAATTTATTATTAATAATTTTAATTAATAATTATTTATTATATATATAAAATTAAATAATTATTAATTAAAATTATTAATTTAATGATATTAAATATATATATATATATATATAATTATAATATCTATGAATTTCAAAAAACATATCAAGTTCTATTCCACTTAAATCTCCAAAGAGATAATCAATGATACTGTGTATACAGAATACCACATAGCTAATAATTAACATGTGCAAACATAATATTACCATAGCTGATGCTTCAATGGTAATTGGCCAAATTTTACTCATACCAAAAGAAGATTGAAAAAAGAAATAGAGAGAAAGGGGAAAAAAAAAATTATAAATTGGAGTTGCAATTAAGTAAACACAAATGGATTAACAAATTAAATATGAACCATACACAATGGAAAATTGGACCACATGAGAATTAAATATGAATTGGACATGGAAAAACACATGCACATGTACTCATCAGCCTGGATGCACCCACATGTGTTTTAAATAATAATTCAGTGTTTCATAATTCTACTGGCATAATGCTAAGATCAGCAGAATCATCCAGGTACACTGAACTATTACCAGACAACAATTGGAAATATTAACATTTGGAAATATTTAAATAGGAAATAAAAAACCATTAAGAAAATACAATATATTTCACTCACATCGATTATCCAAAAAACTGTAATTAACACCTCACTAAATTACCACGAGATAACAGTTTTGAAATAATAAAATTGGAAATATGAACGCGTAAAGTGTAGATAAAATATTTTACTCACAATAATTATACAGAATCCTTAAAATGTCACAACGTCTACATAATATTCACATCCACATGGCAATGCATCATACATGTTAACTAAGTCGAGTTGAGAGAAATGATTTGTAAGACAAGTTGAGAGCACACTTTTTTTAAAACACAACCCCATAAATGACACCCAATCACAAAATGATTCAAAAACACTCAAAATAATTCTGGTTTTAATACACTTATAACAAATTTATATCCGTGAATATATATTACTCCATCCAATTTTAATTCCTGAAAGTAAAATTAATATACAATCAATAGCTCCCTCTATAGTTAAATTAAATATAATATTAACAATATTATCTACAACTACCTGAAAGGTAAAGTGTCGCCATCTATTGGTATTATAATAGTTCATAATTAATATTTAGTTAAATATCCACTTTATTAGTTACATACTCACTTCATTAGATTTATTTATATAAATAAACTTTAAAAAACAATACTAACTTGTAGTTTTACTTAAAATTCAAATAAAATATAATACTACTATATGAATAAATCTACACAGAATTAATTCAACTTGCACAGCATTTCAGATATTCTTAACAAGAATATATTATGTAAAAGAGATATTATTTTAATTCAAATTATTTTTGCTGCCAGCTGTGTTAATCCACTGATATTATAGACATTTATTAAATAATTAATGTTTTATTTTTACTACTACTTAAATTATATATATATATATATATAATTAATTAAATAATAATTATTAAAATTATTAATAATTAATTTTATATTATTTATTAATCATTTAAAATGATAAATAATTATTTATTATTAGTATTAATTATGCATAATATTAATTTAATGTAATATACAAATAATTTAATATGTTTAAATTATTATTATTATTATAGATTATATTATAATTTTATATTATATTATTATCAATATTTATAATTATATTAATATATTTATATTTAATATAAATTAATAACATAAACAATATTATTACAAATTATTAATTTAATTTATCATAGTAGCATGATTTAATTATTATTAATTAAAAATAATTGTAATATAATAATATGAACTAAAATATTAATTATTTAATAATTATATTTAATATTTCAAAATAATTATTTAATAATTATATTTAATATTTTAAAATAATTATTTAATAATGATATTTAACATTTTAAAATAATTATTTAATATTAAAAACTATAATTAATAATAATAATAATAAAATATTTATAATTATAATTAGTATTAATCTTAATAAATAATTAATATTGTAAATATAAATAATATCCTGATGATTTATATTAAATTAATACTTTATTAAATTAATAATATATTAAATTAAAATACTAAATTTTAATATATTAAATATATAAAGTATTATAATATGTAAATTATTAAAAATAATCTAATATTTTTTAAATTTTAATGTGATTTTCTCTTTACTTATAATTAAAACATTAAATTACTTATTGGGAATTCAAGCGCTTGAATACGCCATCTGGTGGAAAAAAGATATAACTGCTCCCTTCAGGAAAATCCCTTGCAATCCCATTGCGTTACAAGCATTTTTAATTTGTTCATAATGATTATTTTTATGCACAATTTCAGATTTCATGTGCTATTTGTGTTCCGTGTTTATATGTCAAAGTAAAAATTATCCGCATTTGAATATCTAACACTTTTAAACGCGTTTACAATAAATAATGGTTTCAATGGCACTTTAGCATTAGTTAAAGGGCCAATTTTCCTGTACCGACGGCTGCAATCAGCGCCTCTATAGGCCGTTTTAAGTCCCAATAAGTAAAGAGAGATAAATACATCTTGACAGACATGAAAGTAAACATACCCGATTCACAGACGATGTAAAAAACCGCCATGTTTGTCTAACCGCAGTTGATTTTTTAATAAATTATTCAAATTTAAAGCACAAAATCAGAAGTTTGGTGAATTCATAATGAAAAGCCTACTTTAAACTTTGCAGAACAGTGCCTGAATGTTCTTAAATATGAAAATTATTATTCCTAGAAGATTTTATTTTTTACGTCCATGTTATTTCAATGGGCACTTCGATCTGTTTATGCCCAGCGCCATGTTGAAACGTCACACTTCAGCGGCGTATGTTATTTAATATGCTTTCGAAATGTTTGACGACTCAGAAATAATTCTTCATAATCTCACCAGAGGGCGTATTCAAGTGCTGGAATCGCGAATTGTCCATTAAAACGGGGTAGTGTTTCATAATCCATGCTTTCTGCACGATTTTCCTTTGTTTTATCTCAATCATATAATGATTTAAAAAAAAAAAACTTCATCTATTTTTTTTTCAATCTTATCGACCAATCATTATCATGTTTTACTGCCTTTATGTCATTACTCTCTTATAAAAGTATTTTAGATTTAGCAACGGTTGCTCTCCAGATCTTTTCTATAGCTCTGTGATCTACATTTAATTTTTCAGTTTCTGATTGGCATCAATGCCTTCGTTTAATTTGTTTACACTTTTCTCAGGGGATGTCCATAGCTTTTCAGAAATCTATTAACTGTTTCTAAAATTGCGCAGAAAGAAAGTAAACTTGAAACAAAGCATGGCAAAAGGAATTTTTGTAGCATCTTTTGTTTTGTTTTGAACTTTTGTTTTACATTCTTAGATGTGAAATAAGTAAAATCTTCCAACTCGTATTGCTACAATCAAAACATTACAATTGACACTTTAGACAATAATTTATTATAAACACCAATTAAACATTCAAAATGGTTAAGAGTTCATCTGTACAGCGCTCCAGTAAGAAGTTGGTCACATCAGTCGAAAGTTCCCATCCTGGTATTCTACCTCCTGTGAAAAGTTTCGAATTGAAATCTAATAATACATTTGCTGGTAGAGCCTCCGGTGTGTTTAACAGGCTTAGCTCATTGGAAAACGAGCACAGCATTTGGATGGCAAGCAATGAAACACATGGATCATTTGAAACTGATGATGTTTCAGTTGACAGCATGCCTGATACTTCTAAAACTGATACCTTTATAAAGCCGTGTTCTTCAACAGACACCTTGAATAAACCGTGTACTTCTACAACTGACACCTTAAAAAAGCCGTGTACTTCTACAATTGACACCTTTAAAAAGCCGTTTTTGCCAGTACGTAGAAATCGAAAGCATGACTTCATTAGTAAAAACAAAAATACGAGAGTTTGGCGCAAATATTCTTTGAAGGATGTACCTCTTACATCTGATGCCAAGAATGCTGCTGTAGCATTTCAGTTTCTGAATGAATTACGAAAACAGAAAGAAGAAAGTAGTAGTAATGAAACAGCTTCAGATGATGGTAAAGTTACATTTCGCAAGCCTGTAAAAAGAAATCTTTTTCAATCAACATCATCACCACGCAATAAAGTTTCATCAATCTCTAAAACAGTAACAGAGAAGCTGTCAGAAAACATTAATTCGAGCATAAAACTTGATCATTTACAAGATGAAATTGAAGATGAATAAATAATATATTATTGCGATGCTGATGGATAAAAAAACCCATATTTTTATCCCTGATTGAATGTCATAAACTAGCAATTAATAGCCCTATCCCCTTCTAATTTTGTATTGATCATAGATGCTAACACAGATTTTTTCTTTCTCTCGTTCTCTTCTTTCCTCTTGTGCACAATTTAATGAACTATAAGACATTTATGTTCAGAACAGAAATAGAAATCATAATGAATTACAAGGTATAAAAAGATTTTGGTATATATGTTTAGTTGGAAAACTGTAACTGTCTGCAGACAGTTTTGAAACAAATAGGATTTGGAAATATTTCTCAGCATTACACTATTGTCAACATAAATATTTTTTATAAGAAAGGACAAAGACTCCAAACATGTTATTGTATGAGTCAGGTATGCAGGAATGGAAAAGGCAAACTGTATTTCAAAGTTTTATAAAATTCCAACTATGTGTAAAAATTATTATTAGCATTAATTGTAAAGTATTGTTTTGAAAATATATAGTAAATAATTTTCTGAAATATAAAAGTTGTTTGTACATAGTAAGTATGCATAAAACTAGCTTTTGATTTTTTTCAGTTTATTAAAGAAAGATTATATAAATGGAGTTCAACAAAGCCTCATTTACGAGGAAGTATAAATCATTTTGTTTAAGAATACCATACAATTTAAAAGAATAGTAATAAATGTCATTAAAAAAAGAAAACCTCTCTCTTCCCAGCATAAATTTTAGATCAGATTTACTCTTGTTAGGTCAGATAAATCCAACTAAGTTTTCTTGGTACTTCTCTATTATCCCGTCGACCACTTTTCATAACAAAAAACTATCGCCAAACTGTAACGCCAAATAAACGGGAGAACATTGCCATTAGAATATCAAAATAAATAAAATATAAGAATTTAAGGACACAATTGTTATTTTAGTTAATGAAATAACTAATAAATCAGTAAAACATGATGAAAAATACACGCAAATGTCGAATTAAAAACCACTTGATGACATAACAAGCACGTATAATGCTTCTGACATCAAGTAAATGAGACTGCATTTTTGGCGTTTAATCTTACAGTTTGGCGATAGTTTTTTGTTATGAAAAGTGGTTGACGGGATAATAGAGAAGTACCATTTTCTTTAACTTTAACATAAATCTAAGTAGGTTAAAAGGAAATATGCATTTGTAAAGTAAATATAAAAATTTTCAAAGAATATGTATTAAGTACTAGAGACTATTTTGCTGTTTTAAAAGTATTTACATTTACAGTAACAAAGGAAATTATCAAAACATAATAGTTGCAAAGCAAACATAATATTTACACATTATTGAATGTTTTTAAATACGACCTAATCATTCTAATGCAGAATGAAGTAAATTATCTTTGTTATAAACAGTCATTGTAAAAAGTTTTAACATGTTTATTTCAAAACAAACTTTGCACATTTCATAAATGGTATATTTGATGAGGCAATATCTTTTGATTTGTCATAATATGATGAAAGTTCATTCTATTTATGATCAGTATCTGAATCAGAGATATATTTCAAAATTTTCTTACATTTTTCTGAATCATCTGTTTGACCTAAAAAGTTCATTGTTGGAAAAATCTTCATCATCTTCCAGCAGAAGGTTCATCATTTTGTCTAAATATTCCTGTATGCTAAGTTAATATATATATATTTGAAAATTTTAAACTTTATGAGCTGAAAATATGGTTAAAAAACAAGCATAAAACCAGCAGCAAAAAACAACCGTAAAATAAATTTGCGTGAAAAAAAAAAATTATACATCTTGTCGTGTTGGGTCTAGGAATCCCAAATTTTGGAATTCCCACGTAAATATCTCCACAGAGCAGCGTTTTCATGGAAAATGAATTTACTTACTATAAATACTACAATTACAATACTACAACTATTAAATATCTGGTGGCATGAAGATGTTCTTGTTCTGTTGTCATGACGATGCAGCACCATCTAATGATTCTAAAATGAACAAAATCAAACTTTTGGGTTTTTCTGGACCCATGGTGGGTAATGGAGTGTTAAATGTTGTATGTTTTTAAATACGACCTAATCATTCAATTCAGAATGAAGTAAATTATCTTTGTTATAAACAGCGATTGTAAAAAGTTTTAATATGTTTATTTCAAAACAAACTTTGCACATTTCATAAATAGTATATTTGATGAGGCAATATCTTTTGATTTGTCATAATATGATGAAAGTTCATTGCCTTTATGATCAGTATCTGAATCAGTCCATATTTCAAAATTTTCTTACTCTTCTGAATCATCTGTTTGATCTAAGAGTTAATTGTTGAAAAAATCTTCATCATCTTCCATCAGAAGGTTCATCATTTCGTCTAAATATTCCTGTATACTTAGTGTTCACATTTCTTTTAAAAATAGCAGGGCAGATTTGCTGAAAAGGGAACCTATATTGAGTAAAGGGAAGGAGCACACTTTGTTGAGTGAAAGGACACTTCTCATTAGATTTATCATTTGTCAGTTCTGAGGAGTGGGGATTTCAACTCTAAACCATTAATATGTATTAAGTCTTAAATTTCCTGGAGAGCATTTCAAAGGGGGAGGGGGGGGGGAATCCACTCTCTGGATTCACTTGCATACATTATCAAGGTAAGCTGAAATCGTGCTGTAATTTTAAAAATCTCATAAAATAATCTGATTAAAATAACTCTATTTTCTTAATATTCCACTTATGGAAACTTGCCGTTCTGGGACGATTTTGAAATGGAAAATGCATCACAATTTGAAAACATAATACAATATGCAGTTCCTGCATCTGTTTTTTTTTTACATTGACTCACATGTTGTAAATTCTAAATCAATCAGAGGATCAGAACTTCTGTTTTGAAAAGTCTATGGGGTTTCTGGGAGGAAAGGGGGGGGGGGGGGGGCAGTAGGAGAGGAAAAAACTAAATATTTTGAAAAAAAAAAAAAAAAAAAAAGAGAACGCCAAGAAGTTACTGGGGGCAGGGTGCTTTTACCATGTCTAAAAAGGACAGGGTGCATTGGCAGTTTAAACGAAAATGGCAGGGCTCAGTGCTCTTTGAAAAACATCAAATGGGAACACTATGTATACTAAGTTAATATATATATTTAAAAAATTTAAACTTTATGAGTTGAAAATATGGTTAAAATAGAAAAAAAGCATAAAAACAGCAGCAAAAAACAACCCTAAAAAAAGTTTCGTATGAAAAAAAAATTACACATCTAGTTGTGTTGAGTCTAAGAATCCAAATTTTGGAATTCCCACATAAATATATCCACAAAGCGACGTTTTCATGGAAAATGAAAATGAATTTACTTACTATAATATTACAATGCTACAATTATTGAATATCTGGTGGCATGAAGATGATCTTGTTCTGTTGTCATGTCCAACATGATGATGCAGCACCATCTAGTGATTCTAAAATGAACAAAATCAAACTTTTGGGTTTGCTGGACCCATATGCAGGTAACAGTGTGTTAAATGTTGTATGCAATGTTCTCGCTGCTGATTGCCATTGCACCAATCGTGGCAAAACATTTCGTTTGGTGAGAAAGTGAAAGATTAAAATTGCCAAATTGCGAGAGTTGATTTTTCTTTTCTTTCAGCAACACTCAGTGTTTCTTATTGAACGATTGAAAGCTTTTTTATATAACCTGTTACAGTAGACTCCTTTAAATCCGCATAGCTTAAAACCAGAGGTTGTGCAGATTTTAGAATTTTGCGAATTTCTGGTCACTGTTTTGTTTATATTTTTTAAACAATAATTTGAATATAATAATGCACTCAAAATTATAATGAATGCTTACAATAAAGTAAAATAATTAAGTAAAATAATAAAAATTAAGAAAATTTAAAAAACATTTAAAATATTAAAAGTAAAGGACAAGTAAATAATTAATATTGCTTAACTAAATATTCATAATTATGATTAGATAATTTTTTCTTGAATTATTCATCGAAACTTGCCTTATAAATGTACACTAATATGTCACATCAAATTCTTAAAATAACGAAGTTTTATTTCATGTTTAGCCATACTTAAAAAACAAAAAAATTGATCAATACATAAATTATTTGCAATCGTCACTGATATCAGCCCTATGTTGAATTATTTCAAAAATAAATTTATATTTCCTTCATGAGAAAACATGAGTTGAATCATATTAATGAGAATTGCATATTAAAATGTGTATAGAATGATATAAAAATTAAAAACTTGAATTTTATACCTACATCTTAACTGTAAGTTTCATTGTTTACATCAGAAACGATGCGCAGATTTTAGGGTGGCGAATTTGAGGGAGTCTACTGTACTTGTGTTTTGATTTTTTTTAGATGTCTTTCTCGTATAAAAAAAATTTGTTTGTTTTTATTTAACCCACTAACACGCTATTCCGAATCCTGACTTAACTCTAGTTTTGTTTCATAAAACTATTTAGAAATAAATTGGGCAAGATTTTTTTTCTCAACTTTGCAAAGCATCTATTCTATTACATTTCTGTATAATCCGTATAACTGATAGTTCAGTTTAGATCATTAACTGATCTAAAAACAATTGCAAAAAATTGGAATACATGCTGAAAAGGAAAGTAGGGCATGTTAGGGAGTTTAAAAAACAATTTTAGAATCAGTGTTTCATAAAGAATCTATTACTAACATTACTTTCAGTACTTTTTTGTTATACCAACCCTATTGTCACCAAGCAAAATAGTTGGTGTCAAAGGACCTTTAATTTTTTTCATTGGATTGTGAACACAAAAATCTTATCTCATATAGCTGTCTCAGTCTATTGTAGTTCATTTGGAGTTGAAGCTCACAAAACTCAGTCGAAGTGAGCTCTTAGCACTACAAATAAATAAAACTCAAAGCATTAAGAAAAGCAGGGTTGTCAAGTTTTTGACAGTGTGAGTGTTTTAATTGTCATGTCAAAAAACCCTTTTTGACACAGTTTTTGACAACGACTGTCAAAACCTGTATAATGCCAGGGGTCAATCCAGAAAAAAGTTGTGGCTTATCTTGGGCCCCTTGACAAAAATAGATTTAATAAATCAAACCCCTTCACGAAATTCAGTCTTAATAAGACAGGACCATTCATAAAATTACTCTTAATAAAATAGGCCCTTCACAAAATTTCATTCCATAAAAACATTTCTCCATTAACAATATAATAAATTATAACACCTTGTAATAATATATTTCTTTTAAATGCTAAAAGGTGTAAATTAACAACACAATAAATACACAGTAAAATAACTTTTATTAGGTTGTTTGAGAAGTTTTGGCTCACTCCGAGCCATTTTCAAAAACAAATGAGAATATTTGATACTTGCACGGTCTTTGAAGTTATTATTAAAATGCTATCATTTAATTTTCATGTACATTTTTTAAAATTATGCACATTATCTTTTATATTTACTTGGTTGTTTATTTTCATATCTGGATCGATGCGGCATCTTTTAACTTACCGAAATTGTGGCTCGAGTTACTCCATGGTTCCAGATATGAAAATAAATTATATACACACACATAGACACATGATTTGCTTGTATTATAATACATATGATTTAAAAATTTATGTTTACATCTTTTAGAAAATTGTACCTTTACTTTCAGATTGTAAAATAAAATTTGAAGTTGTTTATTAAAGATGATGCAAATTTATCTGTATGATGCAAAGTATGATGCAAATTTATATTTATGCAAATTTTATCTTAAAAATGGCTTTAACGATTTTGATTAAATTTTGTATCCTACCTTTTTGTGTTACGAGAAGACCATTGAGCTAGGTGACATGTTCAAGAAAATTCAATTCTTGGGGTCACTACGGGACAAGCTAATTTTATCTAAAAAATGGCTCCAATGATGTTGACTAAATTTTGTATCCTACCCCTCTTCCCATTTCAGGGTACGAAAAGACCATCGGGCTGGGTCCCATGTTCGAGAAAATTAAATTAGTGGGTCATTTTGGGACACTACAAGTCAGGGTGGTGCTAATTTTATCTAAAAATGGCTCAAACAATTTTGACTTAATTTTGTATTCTATCATTTTGGGTTACCAGAAGACCATTGGGCTAGATCTAAAGGTTAAAATTCTCGGTCGCCACTGGCCGCAGGGCGACTAAATGTAAAAAATTGGCGACTTTATGTTATGCATCTGATCGCCAAAATAGCGATTAGTAATTTCCGAAAATTTAAAAAAAAAAAAAAAATCGGTCATAAATCCAAAAATTAGGACATAAAATATATCGCGAATTTCGACAAATAGTCGCCGAAAACAACCAATTCCGTCAATTGTTCGATGAAAAATCACCAATTTCGTTAAAGGGTCGTAGGAAAACGCGAATTTAATCAGAGGATTTCGTCAAATAATCTCGAAAATACGACAAATTTCATCAAAATATTGTGAAGAAACGACAAATTTCTTTCAAAGATTGCGAAAAAAACGGCAATTTTCTTCAACAAATCGCAAAAAAACGGCAATTTTCTTCAACAGATCGCGAAAAAACGGCAATTTTCTTCAACAGATCGTGAAAAAATGATCGCCAAAATGGCGATCAATTATTTCCGAAAAAAAAAGGTTGGTCATAATCCGAATATTAGGGCCCCACCAGTGGCTGAGAGGTTGTGCTCTCGAAGCTGGTAGACGGGAGGTGCTGGGTTCGATCCCAATCGCGCCCGTCGGTCTAATCTTTCGTGGTTTTCTTCGAGCTGTGGATTTATCCATGCGTAAATACGGGTTAGGTTCCCTTAGAAAGACACCCACGAAGGGCACTCCCCCCGGGCCTATATCCCTAGTGTAGATAATTGGCCGTCAATATTCAACCCAACCCAACCCGAATATTAGGACATAAAATATATCGCAAATTGCGACAAATAGTTGCCGAAAACAACCAATTTCGTCAATCGTTCGAAGAAAAATCACCTATTTCGTCAAAGGATCGTGGGAAAACGGGAATTTAATCAGAATATTTCGGCAAATTTCGTCGAAAAACTGCAAAAAAAGGCAAATTTCGTCAAAAAATCGCGAAGAAAAGGCAAATTTCGTTTAAAAATCACAAAAAAAGATACATTTCGTCAAAAAATCATGAAGGTACGATAAATTTCGTCAAAAAATCATGAAGTTAGGGCAAATTTCGTCGAATGATCGCGAAAAAACAGCAAATTTCTTCAAAAGATTGCGGAAAAACGATAGATTTCGTCGAAAGATGGCAAAAAATCGTGAAATCCGTTGAACAATAGCAGAAAATTTTTTTTAATTCATCAAGTGGTCGAAAAAAAAATAATAATCATTTTCATTCGGTGATGGGGGGGAAAAATCATACATTTGAACGAAGTTATGGTTTTCTGTACATAAAAAATAATTGTTAACTATTTAATATTCAGTTTATTTGCTTCTGATTAGAATTACATGAAACTAAATTCTATATTTGGGCAAAATAATGTAGTATGAAATTGTACATATTGACAGGTAGCCAGCCATTTTCACCAACTCAACTATGAAAATGTAGTGTATTTATTATAGAAAAAGCTATAAAACATTTTAAGGGGACACAGTATCTTTGAAACTCTCTTCAATGAGAATGGTGGCACAATACTTAGTACTAAAAATTAAATAAAAAATTTTTGTAGAACAGCCTATTTTTCTAAAATTTATTTATTTATTTATTTATTTTTTTAATTAACTTTTTTAAAATTCTTACTACTTTTACAAATATGAATATTTTTGCTTCAATTTTTCCCCCTTATTCTTTAGAATATACTACATGAAACTGTATGGATTTTTAGATGTATGGGATTTTACATTTAATATATTTTTTTTTTCTTGTGTATCAAACAATTAAAGAAATTCAACAAACTCTCAATTAAAATATTTTTTTTTAAATATCTATAAACTTGAATGCCCCGAGGCAGAATGTACGCGACGGACGTTGAAGACTCTTTAGGGCACCTGCAGACTAAAAACATACAGCGATGCCGCGGACGTGCTATAACGCATAAATTATGCAAAAAAAGGCAAACTTCGCGAAGTATCGTGAAAAAAACGGCGAATTTCGTCGAAGAATCACGGAAAAAATGCAAAATTCATTTAAAGATTGCGAAAAATGGCTAATTTGTGTTGACAGATCGTGAAAAAAAGCAAATTTAGTCAAAAGGCCGTGAAAAACCGTGAATTTCATCAAAAGGCCGTCAAAAAGACATGAGTTTCGTTGAAAGATCGTGGAAAAATGCGAATTTTGCCGAAGGGCTATGGAGAAAATGCCAACTTTGTCAAAAGATCATGGAAAAAACTGTTAATTTCGTCAAAGGATCGCGAAAAAACGGTCAATTTCGTCGAAGAAACGGCAAATTTCATCATCGGATCGCGAAAAAATGGATAATTCTGCCGACAGATCGTGAAAAAGCGGCAAATTTCGTCGAAGGATCGCCAAAAGACAGTAAATTTCGTCGAAGTATCTCGAAAAAGTGGCAAATTTCGTCGAAGGATTGTGGAAAAAACGCAAATTTTGTCCAAAGGCCAAAGAAAAAAAGCGAAATTCATCAAAGGATCTGGGAAAATGGCTAATTTCGTTGACAGATTGCGATAAAAACGTAAATTTCGTCAAAGGGCCGTGGAAAAACTTGATTTTCATCAAAAGACTGTAAATAAAACATGAATTTCGTTGAAGGATCGTGGAAAACATGCCAATTTCGTCAAAGAATTGTGGAAAAAACTGCTAATTTCGTCAAAGGATCACAGAAAAAGTGCGAATTTCGTCGAAGGGCCATGAAAAAAAAGCGTGAATTTTGCCAAAGGATCACGGAGGAAAAAAAGAAACGCTAATTTCGTCAAAAGTTCACCAAAAAAACGTGAATTTTGTGAAATAATCCCGGAAAAGATGCAGCATTCCTTTAGAAAACAGCAGACACACAAAGTTCTATGCTTATTAATATAGGCATAGTTTTTAATCTGAAACAATATATTGAACTAACTTTTGAAAAATCGGGTTAACCCGAACCCAATTTGCAAGAATCTACACTCAGCCTGAAATCGACTCGAATCAAAAGCAGAGTTAATCCGACCTGCAACAAGAAAAATTATTTCCGAGAGGGGATTTTCTCCCCTCCCCCTTCTGCTGTAACCTTTTAGAATATTTTCTGTGAATTTCAGAATGTTTTTTTACTCAGAAAGGCTGTTAAATGCTGATGCCTTAATTAATTAGCACTACAACTACAACAGCAGCAAGAATAGATTTATATGATATATTGCGTTTTGCAGACTATTTTTGAAAACATTATTAGTGTTGCAGACACTTGAAGATAGTTCTGTCACTGGGTTTGAATGTGAAATCCATACACAAAAATATTAAATACACCATAGAGAAACAGTAAAAAAAAAAAAATTCAAAACTATTTCGAACAAGCAAGTTATTAAAACATAAACAGGGAGAAAAATCAGTTTAAAGTTTTTATTTATATGGGTAATTGCGCTGGGTCTATTAACAAAATTTACAATATCTCGCAATATAATTGTCGTATAGGTAAAAATGAGGTGTCAAAATATTCACAATTAAAGAAGCTTTCATTAATATTAAAAGAAGAAACTCTATATTTTGACCAATTTTAAGGCACTGTGTCCTCTTAACATAAGAAATATGTCAATGTATTTATTTTATATCCAATACAATATAATTCACAAAATCTAAGCATAAATGTGAAAAATGTAAATTTTTCCTTTACACAATATTTTCTCAGTGGCATCCCTGATAGTAATTAGTGGCCACTAACTTGACAATAGTCGCTACTAAACATGCAGCCTCTACCGGCCACTGGCTACTAATACAAATATTGAATTTTAACCTTTAGCTAGATCACATGTTCAGGAAAATTCAATTAGTGGGTCATTTTGGGTTCACTATGGGTCAAGCTAATTTTATCTAGAAACGGCTCTAACGATTTTGACTAAATTTTGTATTTTACCGTTTTGGGCTACGAGAAGGCCATTGGGCTAGGTCACATGTTCTAGAAAATTGGATTAGTGGTGATATGTCAATGTATTTCAATGGGAATGCAGGTTGAAACAGTTATTAAATTGTTGAACATTTGGCAGTAAGGAAAGTCGCAAAGTTGGCAATACTTTGAGAAATGCTGGTGACATTGGTGAGAAAATCGACTTTCAAGATTATCAGTGTCAAAATACATTGGTGCCAAATGAAAGAATGTCGCCAAGTTTGCAACTATTCGCCAAATCTTGGTGACATTTGGGGAAAAAATTAACATTCAGAATCTAAAGGAATTTTCCAGAAATACCCAAGAGAAACTGAGATAAATGATTCAACAAATCAAAGTCCATAGAATGTTCTATAAAGAGTTCAAATATCAATATTAGGAAAGCTGACAATTCTTTAAACATTTGAGAATTATTTTTTACTCATGGATAAAGAACTTACTATATTTCATATTTTGCATTATAAACAAAAATTTTTTGGCATTGTTTGGGGCCAAACGATTTCTGTTGTCTGTAGTTCTGGTTTCAAACCAAAACTGCTGTTCTCATTGGATGTGGTTTAAAACTACAAAGGAAATCACAATGGAATATTTTTAACTGTATGTAGTAATAATATTAAGAAGAAAATATTAATGAGTAATTTTTATTTAAAAAATACAGATTTTGTGGGAAATCTGAAGAATTGTCATTTTTTTATTTTATTTAAAGCTATACAGTAGATTTAAAAATATTTTTTTTTCTTTCAGAGTAAGTATAATCACAACAATATTTTCAAAAGCAATTAATTAACTGTCTTATTCCCTGATGAAGGAAAGCCAATTAATTGCTCTTAAATTGTAGTTGTGGTTTTACTTACTCTATGGAGTAAAAAAGAAGTTTTTAATCTACTATTTACAATCGCCACTATGTTTTACTATTAAAAAAGTTACTTGAATTTCAATTCTTAATAGATTACTCAATTTCAAAAACTTTATTAAGAAATACATTAATAGTAATGATTTGAGTAAAGAATCTATAAAATTTATTTTGCATGTTGTAAAATTTTTTTGATTCATTTTTATATTTTTATGAGAACTTGGAATCTCAATGCAATTAAATTGTAATTGTTCTTAATGTTGTACTGATTTTCAAAAATCTGACATAAAATTGTATAATATTCATTATTGTCAGTCATATAAAGATCATATGATAGGATATATCAGTTTAAAAAATGTATCCATCAGTTTTATGGGTCACTTTTATCAAGGATGTTCGAACACAATTTGCCATTCTGTCCTATGCATATTATTGATAGAACTTCTGTAGTAAAGACATATCAGTTTAAAAAATGTATCCATCAGTTTTATGTGTCATTTTTATCAAGGATGTTCGAACACAATTTGCCATCCTGTCCTATGCATATTATTGATAGAACTTCTGTAGTAAAGACACATCAGTTTAAAAAATATATCCATCAATTTTATGTGTCATTTTCATCAAGCATGTTTAAATACAATTTGCCACCCTGTCCTATGCATATTATTGATAGAACTTATTTAGTAGAGTGTCGGATATCTGGTAATTGTGATTTGGATATTGAAAAATCAGCCGGATATCGGATATTTTCCAGATATCCGTTGCATCCGTACTAAAATACAAATATTTACAATTTAATAGCACTTATTATACACAGAAATTAATAAAATATAAATAAATAAGCATTATACTTAAAATTGTTTCTTAAAAAAAATTGTCAATGGGTAATTTATTTCAATAGTTTTGATTTTTCTCTTATTAGTTTTTCTTGAATTCTGTGAACAATTGGTACTTCTTGATGTGTTGCTAACACAGTTTTGTAGTTTGAGAAATTTCAAACATTGCTCCACCAATTTTTATGATAAATTTTTTTCTTTTGTCTCTGAAAAGAAATTATTTTGTTTGCAATGACCATCAGATAGCACTATGTTATCTCATTACTCAATTCATATTTCCAAAAGAATTTTCACGTAATAGCAATTTTTTCATTAGAAAACTCTGTTAGTATATAAGAGGATTAAGTTTGAGACATTATTTTATCTTTATAATGTCTCAAACTTAATCCTCTAGAAGGTAGCAATATTTCTACAATGTAGAAAAGAGTTGCCTCTTAATTGTAAAATTCACTGTTTACATCTGAGAAATTGTGCGTTACATAGAGAATTGGATCATCTACCGTATTGCAAAAAAGATTTATATTTCTATCTATTAATTGACAACACTTTCTTAGTACATATTTTTTAATTTAAAAAGGTCATCTATACCCAGTAGCATCAATTTATAAGGGTGTTGTACAAACTGTGCAGAACGAGAATTCTCATTGGGAGTACATAAAAGTTGTCCAAAGAACTATAACTTGGCAATGCAAATTTTTCGAGAAAAATACTAAAAGAAAAGTATGATGCATCCGGTGTAAAAAAAATAAGCTTTTTGGAAATATGGATATGAATTAATATACAGGGTGTCCCTGAACTCATGGGCCAAACTGTAAGGGGTGTAGAACATGCCTAGACAAGTTCAAAAACCATCCAATGCATGGTCGTAATTCAAGCAGTGTATCGCTACAGGGTGCTTTCTGACTGCGGAGAGAACCCTGTTTACTACCATACTCACAACCGCAGCACTATGCATGAAATACATGTCCGCCTTTTCATGATTAGTAAAACCAGCCATCCTTTTTTGAATCCACTGTAGAAATGATGATGTGTGTGAAAAATGATCGCTTTGTGTGTTTAATGACAATGTCATCTAGCGGTTCACTGCTTGTGATTCACCCATGCATTATATGACGATAATAGCTTGTTTAGATATGTTCTATCATCCTTTGAAGTTTTGCCCATGAGTTCTGATTCACACTCAACGTCCATGAAGGAAATTTGGTTCAATTTAAGATACAGCCCTCCCTCTTTAGTAACACTATTCCACATAAATAATAAAATCAGCAATTATTTGTCAGATATTATGTAGAAAACATGGTTCTCCCCACAATCAGAAAGCACCCTGTAGCGCTTCACTGCTTGAGTTACGACCATGCATTGTATAGTGTTTTGAGCTTGTCTAGGTGTGTTTTATCATCCCTTACAGTTTGGCTCACGATTTCAGGGACACCCTGTATATTAAATATTACCTAATCATAGTGTGAGAAGATGCTGAAAATGACCATTACATTTATCAAGGAATGTTTGAGTGTATTGTGGAAGAGAGTAAAAAAAAAAAGTCATTGTAGCATTCACGAAAGTTCATAGATGCTTTTCTGTTGAATCGAATTTTGTTAACCTTCCAATGACGTATGCTAGTATGTTCCAATGCATGAAGAGTTTATTTAGAACTATACGGCAGCGAAGTGTGACGTCACTGTAATGGCTGCTGGAGACAAGAAGTTTTGGTTTCCCATTAAACGTTAATGTTAGCAAAAAATAAAGTCATGTTAACAGTATTAATAAATTTTTTTAAGAAATTTCTGTTACAGTTTTGCTAAATCTTAGGTAAGGCATTCATATGCATTCAACAAACTTCTGATTAAGTGCGTCATTTTTTTTTTTAATTCATCAAAAAAAAGATAAACCTTCATGGAGAGCATCAATGGCTCTCCATGATGTTTTGAATATTTTAATGTAATTTTAAAATGTTTTTAAGGTTTTAATTTCTTTTAGCTGATATTTCTATTACTCAGGCATACTCTATGTTAAGTTTCATCTGAGTTAAAATGTGTTTCTGCTGTTTTTTTTTCTTTGTTTTTTTTAAATTTTTCTAACAGCTAGAGCACTAATGATAATTTTTTCAAATGATTCTTCATAGTTACTAGATTATATTTTTTTGCACGGTCATCGCATAATTAAATGCAGGAAGACTGACTATCTTTATAACATTTTATTAAATACTAGGAAAGTAAATAACTGAATATAGACATTTTCGGTAATCAAGTAAAATAATTAAGAAAAAAACAACACAAATAACATCAAAACGACTGAAAAATACATTTAAACTGCAGGAATATCAAGCAAAATATATTAAAATATCCCCCTTGCTTTACGATTCAGCAGAGAAATTTATGTAAATAATACACCAAATGAAGAAAAATTAAAAAAAAAAAAGTAAAGAAAAGAAAAAAACCCAGCAGAAACACAATTTAACTCAGATGAAACTTAACATAGAGTACGGCTGAGTAATATAAATATCAACTAAAAGAAATTAAAACCTTAAAACATTTTTTAATTACATTCAAATATTCAAAACATCAGCCATTGATGCTCTGCATGAAGGCTTATCTTTTTTGATGAATTTTTAAAAAAATGACGCATTTAATCAGAAGTTTGTTGAATTCATATGAATGCCTTACCTCAGATTTAGCAAAATGCTAACAGAAATTTCTTAAAAAAATTTATTAATACTGTTAACACGACTTTATTTTTTGCTAACATTAACGCTCAATGGGAAACCGAAACTTCTTGTCTCCAGTAGCCATTACAGCGACGTCATCACTTCGCTGGCATATTGTAAACGTATGCTGAACTAATGTAAACATAGTTTCATAATGCAAATACCTAAGTTAATTTTTTCTGTAAAAATTATTTTCCATGTATCAGATGTGATGTAACATATTTTTCTTTTGCATTTTTCTCAAAATCGATGTTTCATAGAAATATGATTCTTTGGTCAATTTTTATGTACTTCGAGTGAGGAATCTGATTCTGTACAGTTTTGTGCAGTTAGAACACTCTGTATAGATCTGTGGAGCCCGAGTCCATCTAATAATTTATTTTCCATTGTTCTGTTTTGTTATTTATTTATTTACCACTGTAACAAAATTTTGTTCTGTTGAAATTCACAAAATTATTTTGTTTGAAAAACAGTAAGGACAGCAGTAAGACATACAGGAGAACAAAAAGTACATTCAACAGATGTACACTTAAAATTTCTCTTAAAATATATATTTCCTTCATATTTTACCAGTGAGTATAAGTCATTGACCATCTGTTTTAATGCCCTGACTGACACCCATAAAACACTTAGGTGGCTGAAATGCTTTGTTGGATGTTTAGTTTTTTGTTTATGATATAAGATATGATTATTATAATAAATATTAGCGTCTTTATAAGAAAGAAATCATGTGAGTGTAATACAATAAAATTACAACTTTATATACAGGTGGTTATCAAAATAATGGAAACACTTGTGAATGAAAGGGACATTTAAGAATTCCCTTCGTAAGCATTAAAATATAATCTTAGCTACCAGATTTTTTTTAATATAAAAAGTACATGTATTAGGTAGTATGAGAGAGCTCTAGAAGAGTTGTCTACGTTTTGATTTTTTTTGTCAGAAGCGTAAAATGTCAGACCTCACAGATTTTCAAAGAGGCCAAATTGTAGGAGCCCGACTAGCTGGAGCAATGGTGACCGAAACATCCCAGCTTTTAGGCGTTTCTAGAGGTATGGTGTCTAAAGTCATGACAGCATACACACAGCGCAGAAAGACAAGCTCAGCAAAGCAAAATAGTGGACGGAAGGAGAAGCTGAGTGAAAGAGACCGACGGGTATTGAAGCGGATTGTAATGTCTAAAAAGAAAACAACTGCAGCCAAAGTGACCGCAGAGCTCAATCAGCATCTGGATTCTCCAGTGTCAACAATTACAGTTCGGAGATACCTTCATAAAGAGAACATTTACGGCAGAACAGCAATTCCCAAGCCACTTGTCACAGATGCTAATGCCAAACGTCATGTAGAGTGGTGCCACAACCACAAAACCTGGTCGATTGATAAGTGGAAGACTGTTATATGGTCAGACGAATCATCTTTCACACTTTTCCCCACAACAGGATGGGTACATGTCTGGAGAACACCTGCACAAGCGTATGATCCTGATTGCCTCCGTCCAACTGTCAAGCATGGAGGTGGATCGGTCATGGTATGGGCAGCCGTGTCATGGTTTTCTGCTGGTCCAATCGTAACCCTGAAAGGAAGGATCACTGGGGAGAAGTATAGAGAAATTTTAGCTGACCAGGTCCATCCCATGATGCAAATTTTGTTTCCTGCAGGAGATGGAATTTTCCAGGATGTTAATGCCCCTATTCATGCAGCCAGAGTTGTCCAATCATGGTTTGATGAACATGAGGATGAGGTGGAACATCTACCTTGGTCCGCAGTCCCCAGACCTCAACATAATCGAACCGTTGTGGTCTATTTTAGAGCTTTCAATCCGGAATCGATATCCTCCACCGGCATCTCTCACGGAACTTTCACAATATCTCCATGAAGAATGGTACAATATTCCTCTAAACACTATTCAGAATTTGTATGATTCGATTCCCAGGCGAATCCAAGCTGTATTACATGCCAAAGGCGGTCCTACGCCATATTAATAAAGAATTCCTTCAAAATCTAGGGTGTTTCCATTATTTTGATAACCACCTGTACTTTACTTAAAAAATTATAACTCAACACTTAGTTATAGTTTTTACTTATCCACCCGTTGTTCAAAGAGAAAAAGATTGGCCATGCCATTTTACCAGAAAATTTTTGACTCCACCCAATGTTTTTCAAAAAATGCCACCATTGGTTGCAGCTAAAAACATTGGCAATCAAAATTTTACATTTTGAGCATTGTCCTTCATTTCGAGATGATTGTTACTGGAACCATTAATTATGTGTATGCATGTAAAATGCAGAGGGATCGTATTAATGTTGAACGCAGTTTAAGAGAGATTCATTTTTATATTTCAAAACTTTTGCTATCATGATACATTATTGGAGTTTGTAATACAATTTATATCTGGTAGCGTTAAAAAAAAAAAAAAAAGCAATATTAGTGCATTTTTCTAAGAGGATAAAATGTCTTATTTACAAAATTGGTAAGTTTGTGCTAAAATGGTTTAAACTACTTGTAAGATTAATTTTTAAAACAATCTTACGAGTTTCTAAGATTATATTTTAAAAACTATTGTGACAGAAACAAGATTTTGCCATAAATGTTGCTTCAATGAGCAGATACTTAGAAAATGACTAATACAATAAAAATATTTATTGAAATACAGAAAAATAATAAAGAAAGTATTTTAAAGTTAATGAAATTGCAGTTTATTTACAATATTTATTCAATGACTAAATGAGTACATCACACACAGGAAACTTCAGAAAATTTGTCATTCAAATTAGGTGATGTAGTAAATATTCAGTTTTCAGTTTTTATGTGCCGAATATTCATCCTCAATAAAAATATGAAATTTAGCATATGGCTAAAGCCAAATAGTATTGTTTGCAAATATGTATACAACTTTAAAAGTTTTTAATTTAAATATTCATCATGTATAAAGGAAATTTTAATTGATATTATTTATTACTCTAATATTTATCCATTTGTAAAATTTGTATGTTTTCTTTCCAACATCATAAAGGACAGCCTCTTGTCTCTAACAGTGTTTTTCTTAAAATTAATCTGATTTCTCAGTGATCTGTTTAAGAAGAATTTAGATCCTTTAAAGGACAGTTCACAAAATTTTCTATCTTAAAACAGGACCCTACACAATATTCTTTGTCTTGAAAAAAGACCTTTAAAAAAACTTTTCCATTTCTAAACCAAACCCTACACAAATTTAATCTTTTAAAACTAAAATCAGACCTATATGTATATAAAGAAGCTTGTAAAAAAAAATCTGTAATTAAGAACCTGAATATAACAATTTCAGATTCACAAATTTATCATAATTTTTTTTTAAGTATATATATATATATATATAAAATCTCAATTTCACAAAAACAGGACTTTCTGAAAATGTCTGGACAAACCCGTTTCTATTTCATCATTATAATTATATATGTTGAAAATTTATCTGCTTACAGTTTAAAACATATTTGATTGAAGCAGTTCCTAAATAATTTTTTTAATCTGATTCATTCTGAATATAAATACAACTATTTTTTCTTTCTTATCATATTCCCCCGTAGCTGGCGTGCCAGAAAAAAAAAAAAAAATCAAAGTACATTAGTATGCCAGAAAATACAAAGTTTTGTTATTAGAGGACTAGTGGTTAATTTTTTTTATCTGCCTCATTACATTTTTTCCCTTCTCCAACAAACTTCATAAAAAAAAACAAGCATATATTTCTATATACAGTAAAACATATGAAAATGGAATCATTAGAGACTGAAAAAAAAATCTGTTTCTATCTTAGCAGATAAAATTGTACGGTATTTCTTCTGTTGGGACCATGAGTTTTTTCTGTTTTAGACAGGTTACATTTTCACAGATTTAACTGTTTATCCATAAATATATTTAACTGATTTTTATTTTATCTTATTTTTATTGCACAAATTTTATAATCAATCTATTGATGAAAGTTCTATAAAAAGGGACTTGATGATACATATAAGCTAAAAGTTATTCCTGAATTTGCTGAATCTTTTTTAAAGCCAAAATCCATCCTAGTCATGGCCAATGAAAAAACCTATTTAAAAACAACTGTCAAATTTAGTTTTAAGCAACATGAAAATGAGAGTCAGGGAAAATCTGAAAATGTCAGGGAATTTTGATTGAAAAATCAAAATATCAGGGATGTTTGACTAAAATCTGGAAATTTCAATGCAATTTTGAAATTTGTTTTTCACGATATGGCTTCATAGATGAGAAAGTGCCATTCATACAAATTTTATGAAATGTATCTCTAACCAACAATGATATTTTTCAGAGTAAATAAAACTATTTTTGTTCACATTATTTTTTAAGTAAAAGTCTTAAAGATGGGTATTACACCATTGAATATTATATTAAAATATAAATAGCGCAAAATTGTGCTTGTTCTTGCTAAAAACAGTGTACAATACAATTAATAACTTAGTTAAAAGTTATCCAACAGTTTCGGCCTGTAACTTCACAGCCATCATCATCAATAGTAAGCCAATTTATCGTAAATTCCAGTATATCCCTATATTATTTGAAAGACTTAAAAAGGTTCTTATAAAATTTAATATTCATCTTATTGCTGACCCCCCCATAAGTTAATTGATTTGATATCAAATAAATTAGATCCCGTCCCTTCCAGATCATTTTGCAGGTGTATACGAAATCCCCGTTTAAGTAATAATCAGACAATTTTCTACATTGGCATGACCAAAAGAAGGTTTTTTGAATGATCAAAAGAGCACATAAGTGATATTAAAAAACAGGAGATTAACCACTGCCCTTTCGTGATTTTATGCTTCCAATAATGATAAAATTGATTTCAGTAAAGCTAAAATTATCTCTAAATATAATAACCCATTAAAGCCATAGTTAGAGAATCCATAGAAATTAAATTACGAAATAGTGAAACTTGTAACAATAATTTTTCATTTAATATTCATACCAAATATCTGGATTAATCTTTTGAAAAATAATTATCCCCTCCCCCCCCAACTTCGTTTTTTCACTGAATGGTTGGTTTAGTTTACATTTTAATAGATAGATGGCTCCAGCATATTTCTTTTTCCTTTTCTCTGTTTTCCCTACGTATTCTCTGTTTTCATTTCTATCATGTCAGGATGTGAAGTTCAACATTTGTGTCTTTGGTCTCCTTGATGATGGCTGTGAAGTTACAGACCAAAACTGTTGGATAACTTTTAACTAAGTTTTTAATTGTATTGTACACTGTTTTTAGCAAGAACAAGCACAATTTTGTGCTATTTATATTTTAATATCCCATTATTTTATTTTTAGGCTAATCAAGCAACATATAAAATTTAATTGTATGATGAATCAATTTAATTAAAGTTAAATTTTTTGAAAAAGTTGCACATGAAAGTTGAGTTAAATGACATGAAAAAGTAAGGGATTTTTTTTTTTCTAAAGGCTGGCCACCCTGTTTTACAGTGTCCCAAAAGTCTTTGACACATTTTAAAACTCAATAAAAAAATTAAGCAATTGGCCTATGAGAGTGCAGTTTGGACAGAAATGCTTCTTATGATCGAAAATTTTCTTTAAAAATTTTTTAAATTTAGTTCAAAATATTTCTGATAGATGGTGTTACTTCTGCAAAGCTACCGAAGAGGTAGAATGACTTTATACATAACTGTTGTGATAGATGCACAGTTTTGTCCAAACTGTGGCAATCCTTAGACAAATCAAGAAACACTAGTTTGATGATAATAGAAATCTCGGCAAGTTGCTTGACATTTAATTTTTTTCTAAAATCGTATCGACCAATCGAATTTTTTTGTCCCTATGTTGCTAATATCTGACAGAGCCATCCTATAAATCTTGGCGAGTTTCCTATTATCGCCAAACTAATGTTTGTTGACATGTCTCACTTGTCTAAATGAATTCATAAGGCGAGTATTTTTAAGTTTTGGAATGTGGGTTGCTATAGTTTGGACAAAAACTGTGCATACACAACGTACGTCTTTCGCCATTATTATCTATAAAGGCATTCTACTTCTTTGATAGCTTTGCAGAAGTAATGCCATCTCTGAGAAATTTTTGGAACTAAATTTTTTATTATTTTAAAGGAAATTTCGATCAAAAGAAGCATTTTTGTCCAAACCACACTCACATTTGTCAATTACTTAATTTTTTATTGAATTTTAAAATGTGTCAAGGACTTTTGAGACACCCTGTATTTCCTGTAGGTTTGGCACCACTTCTACAGCCAGAGAATGTTCATTGGAGACTTTTGAAGGTGAAATGAGGTGTTTATGCAGCATATGGCTAAAAATTGAAGAAAAGAGCTATTTTGTAAAGAGCAATTTTTGGTTTAGAATGGGAAGAGTCTTACAAGATTGATATTCTTGGTGCAATGGATTTTTCAGTCAGTGCGTGGAACGATGTTTATGATACAACTATTTTTAATGACTTTTGGCACATAGGCTTTATTAAAGAAACAGTCATACCAGAAAAATTCCCTGACAATATACTTCAATGAAGATGAGTTAATAATGTATGTATGTATAGGAACTTGCAGTTGCTAAAAATTTCATTCCCGAATATTTTAAATGTGAATTTTAATGTCATCAGCATGGAGGATTGGATGATTATTTTTAGCAATGTTATCAATGAGAATGAAATAGAACTTTCAGGTGCAGAAGAAAAGAAAATAAATTAATCCCAAGATTATCGAACTTGGAAACAAGTTGTTGAATGCCTGTCAGGGTTTAGGTTTTTTTGAGATCAGTAATAATTGTGAACTGCTTGCAAATATAGAGAAAATGGAGTCATGCATTGTACAACACGTTGTTTTAAAACAGACAAAAATAAGTGACTATTTTGATGTTTAATGTCTCAATAAAGTTACATACATTGAAAACTTTTTTTGCTTGTTTAGTAGCATGCATATCATTTATTAAGTAGTAATAATGAAAAAAATTCCCAATATATTTAAAAGAACTGGATAGTATTGCTAAACTGTCTTGAAAACATTACAATGTATAATGCTAATAATTTTCGATGCCCTTCTAAATTACAATCTATTTTCATTGTCCCTCTGAGTTTGTAAAAATGAGCATCTACTGTAATTGTGACATGTTGCTTCATTTTTACACTAACTTATTGTAAAATTGTAGATGACAATAATCCTTTAATTTGCATTTATTGTTTTTGTGTCAGTTTTTTCTTATGATTATGGATTTTTAAAGTATTATGTATATAAAGTATTATAAAGTATTCTGATCAGAGTAAAAATTATGCACTCCTTAAAAAAACTACAGATGCATTTTTATTCACTAAATAGAAACATTTTACAATGATGGAGACAAAAAGTGTCACATTCCTCACTTTTCATCTTGCCTGAATAAAGATTAGAGATGAAACTCTTAATAAAATTCTCCAAACATCTTCATTCTCATGTAATCTCTCTAAAGTGATAAATCACAATGAGATGAGATACAGAATACTAACATCCACATTAATCTGTGGAAATTAACATTTCTTTCACTTTAGAATTTTATTGATACCATTGCAGCATTTTATAGTGTGGCTACTGAAATTTAAAAAAAAAAAAATTGCTGTTTTCCCTCTATGTATATGTGTGAACCTTATTATAAAGTAGTGTACTGGAATTACAGACATGTGTATTACTTGCATTAAAATATCCCTTTGTTTCTATCACGAAACATTTTAATGATATTACATTTCTACAGACATGATATATAGAAAATAAATAGAAGAATAAAGTACAGAAATTCTTTCTTATTTAGTTACCTAGATCTTAACAAAATATTGGGTTAATAAATTAGTTCATTTCAAAAGATGGTGCCAGCTGTTTTGAATGTTTTATAGTGACAGCTGATTTCGGTGGTTTCAGAGTAGGGATGCACCAGATATCCGTCTCCTGCCGGATATCCTGCTTATTCGGCACTCAAACCGGATATCCGGTCCGGCCGAATACTTCACTATCCGGTTGCCGAATAGTGACTCATTTTCTAAATCATTTAACATTATCAGAAAAAGTTAGTGCAAAATTAATTTATTTCTTACCAACATTATCCGTTAAAACAATGTTAGTAGAAATAAATATTCCTGTTTTCTCATAAATGAAATTATAGGATTTATATATAAGTGAAAATATAATATTTAAAATATGGCAACTAATTATTTATAATTGCAGGCAAGTTATGGTGCTCAGCATTTTCAGACTCTGTTATGTTTTTAGCACAAATATTTTCCTTCTTCTGAGAAAAAGCATTCACTCCTCTGGTTGTCTCTTTTTGTGTTTTCAACAATTCTAAAGTAAAAATGATTTTATTGAATCTTTAGTCACTATTTTGTCTATGGATGGAAGACCAGCTGTGGTAAAATAATACTGATCATGAAAAGAATTGTGACACTTTCTTGAATAGTTCACTGTCCCCTTTCTAGAGATGAGTTTGGGCTCTCTTTTCGGAGCCCGGGCCCGCCCGAGCCCGATAATTTTTAAATCCGAGCCCGAAACATTTTGTGTCATCAGAGCCCGAGCCAGATACCGAAAAAAAATTGCGTAATATTTAAAAATTGTTTTAAAAGTAATATCTCATTTTTAAAAAACTTTGTACGTGAAAATAAATGTTTATCCCGTGCACATAATTAATTTTATGGAAATTTACATTCAATCTTATCAAAAGAGAAGTTTGGTATCATCAAATATAAATATGCTTCCTTAAAAGGATGTAAATATTTTGCTCTCCCAACAAGCAAATCTGATGGTCAAATTAACGAAATGCGTTTTATGAATAAATGCATGCAATTTGCAGAAATTACTATTTCTATGCTGAAGAATCGAACAACGTTTTCTATTTCTTATAAAAGGTGTATATCGTAACTTATAATTGATTCCTTAATTAAAACAACGTTTCGTTTCCTTGAAAATCAGCTTAAATTAAAAATTTGACACCGTTATCTGAAAGATCCTGTGCTTTTACAGGAAAATTGGAAACACTCTTCAATTGCTTTCTATCGGAATAACAATACATGACAATTATATCTATTTACGAATGAAAGTTTCTTCGTAAATGTGCAGATCACAGCTTGAGCATGAGCAGAGTTCATGATTAAAAATAGAATCACTGACATCATTTTCATACGAAGAGCGAGTATGACTCGCACACAATAAAAGACTAAAAATTCGCAAACCTAAACTAATGCTCATTGACTAAAAACAAAAAAAAAATATATTCATCTCGCATTAGATCTCTCTAAAAAAAAAATAATAATAATAAACGTTCCAATTAAAAAACATCCTACAAAAAATCTAGCAAGAAATATTATTCGTGCCACTTTGTATTGGCTGGCGCCATATCACCCTGTCGCCAGTTGCGTTGCAAATATCATAAATTTTCTTTTAAAGCAGCATTCTATACTAGAAAAGAAAAATAAGACTTCTTTTTCCCCTTCTATTCTTTCTGATCAAAATAATATTAAAATTACTTGAAATGGAATATGTAATTTTTTAAGGAAAAAGTTATTTTTATTTTTTCTATATGAGAATAAATAAAATTGTCAGTTTCAGAAAGAATGAGCCCGAGCCCTCCCAGGCCCGAAGGCTGACATAAAAATCAAGCCCGGGCCCGTCTCATCTCTACCCCTTTCTACTACAAAACAAGATACTTGCAGCTTCTCTATTTAAATTCTGTTAGAAAACATTCGTCGTAGGAAAAGTAAGTAATAATATGTACCAGTATGTAAAAAAAGAAAAAGACGCTTCAATAGGATGTTTAGTATTTATAAACAACAAAGATTTATAAGTATGAAAAACAGAGAAATTAAAATTACTTAATGGTGTTTATCTTTTTATGTTCAATGACCCTGAATAAAAGGGAAAAAACTACTAATATGTATATTAGAATAGGCAAAAGACAAAACATGATTAAATTTCAATACTTAATTAGCAAAAAGCATTTGTTTTTAAGCAACTTTAACTTAATAAATGAGTTTAAATTTATTATTAACATTTGAATGACATAAAATTATAATAATTTAAAGTTTTCCTTCTGTAAGGCAAGCATAAAATAGAAATATTACTATTGAAATTAAAAACAAAAAAGTATTCGGCCGGATACCAGATATTCGGTAAAATTTTGTATTGGATATTCGGTATCCGGTATCCAGCAAAATTTCACATCCAGTACATCCCTACTTCAGAGAGGTTAGACATCTGTCAATAACATTCAATTTATATCGCTTTGAGTTTCATACAAAAAAACCTTGTTTTTTACTGCTATGAATATGTCAAATCTTGTGTTAACTAAGCAACATTTGCGGGAGGTTTTAGTTTTCTGCTTTAATTGGAAGAAAAGTACAGCTGAAGTCCATCAAATGCTTGTGGAAGTTTATGGTGATGCTGCTCCAACTGATAAATCATGTAGGGAATGGTTTCGACATTTCAAGAATGGTGATTTCAGCGTTGAAGATAAGTCTCGCTCTGGACAGCCACAAAAATTTGAAGACAAAGATTTAGAGACATTGCTGGATGAAGATCCCAGTGAACTGCAAGAGGATCTTGAAGAATCATTGGGAGTGAGTCAACAAGTCATTTCCGTATGATTGAAATCCATGGGAATGATTCAAAAGCAAGGAAATTGGGTGTCTTATGAACTGAAACCGAGTGACACTAAAAGGCAATTTTTCACAAAAGTCGTAAACAAATATTTTGAAACGTTCAAGTGGGATGTTTTACCACACCCATTGTATTCTCCGGACATTGCTTCCTTTGGTTGTTCTGATGGAGTATGATTTAGCAGGTGACAGGTTCACTTCTTTCACAGAAATAAAAAATTGGCTCCAAACTTGGATTGCCTCATAAGACGAGTTATTTTTTTGAGATGGAATTCGAAAATTGCCTGAGAGATGTCTAAAAGGTAGTATAGCCAGCAATGGACAATATTTTGATTAATCTTTTCATTCATTCATTTTGTTTTAAAATAAATGCGTATTTGAACACAAAAAAAAAAAGACCGAACTAATTTATACTCCCAATAGAAAATGCACAAGTTAAAAAAAAAAAAAAAATTGATTCTTACCTCATGCACTCAAATATTTAAATTCACACAAAATAACTTCGATTGTGGCTGTTAATGATAGAATTTATTCTTAAATTAAATTGAATGAATGAATGAAAAAATATATAATTTTCAAAATATTAAAAATACTTTTTTTGTCAATTCACATATTTGTGCATCAATTTCTGCACAATATGTAATAAAAGTATTATTACTACTTCAATAAGTTAATTTGCTGAGATACTTGTAGAGTATATAGTTGAGGTACTCCTCGTTTTTTCATGAACTTTTTCTGATTTTCCAAGTTTTTGTCATGATATTTCAAACAGGTTAATTTTGTATACTAGTGAAGCAGTTCTTCCATTTACAGAACATTTAAGACATTTCCATAAAAGTGTATGGCACCATGCACAGTTCTCAGGCAAATTAACAATCTTTGAGATTTTCAACAGGCATATACAGGGTGTCTCATCAAGACTGTCCAAACTGTGCACAGCCAGATTCCTCGCTTTGATTACATAAAAAATGGCCAAAGAACTATACCTCTATGACCTCGTAGTTTTCGAGAAAAATGCAAAAGAAAAGTATGACATCATATCACATGATGGATAGGGACGATCATACTCCCTAGCAGTTCCTAAGGCTTTACCATTACATTGACTGAAGATAAAATATACATGTCACAATATTCACAAACGGAATACATTATCACAATCTAAAGATTATTGGTAGCTACTAGATGCAGCCTTTTAAATATGATACAAATGCTGGCTTGACATCCCACAGCACATGCCTCGATATGCACAGCGGATATTTTGCACATCTTCGTCTGCAAACATATGCAAATACCGATGTTCATTTTTCCAATAAATTTTTTTTCCTTGCACCGGATATGATGCCATACTTTACTTTCACATTTTTCTCAAAAACTATAGTTCATAGAGGTATAGCTCTTTAGTCATTTTTTATGTACTCCAAGTGAGGAATCTGGCTGTGCAGAGTGTGGGAAGTCTTGATGTGACACCCTGTATATCCTCGTCAACACTGTCAAAAATCTTTTAGAGCATGCTCACAAACATTAACATTTTCTACAAAGCGAATAAACACTATAAAAGTTTAAAAATTAGGAAGTGCCTGTAATTTCTATGAAATTAGTTTTCCTAGCTGAACTAAAAATATGCCATACATTGCTTTTAAAGTAGCTTACTAATTTCCATTCAGTAGACTTATGTCTAAACTGAAATGGTCATGCATAATGTGAAGTCCAGAAGTTCCTAAATCTAGAATTTTTCAATCACTTTCAGATAAAAGTTCTTTTTTCACATGTTTAAGAAATTTTAAATTTACATTTAGACCATCCATACTTATTTGTAGAAGTGATTGTATGTCTTAAAAATAATTAATTCACACCTGCCAACATGTCAAT
Organism: Maratus michaelseni; assembly: GCA_963931845.1. Lineage (NCBI taxonomy): Eukaryota > Metazoa > Arthropoda > Arachnida > Araneae > Salticidae > Maratus > Maratus michaelseni. Next base: position 101,979,060 of record OZ007586.1, read on the forward strand.
TTTGAAAACCGTTCAATTTTTACAATGTGCTTAAAAACACATAACAGAATAAAATATATGCAATAGAAAATCGGGGCCGTAGCGACTGCTCCCTCCTCCATTTAGGGGAGACCTTGGGAAAGTCAGCATCCCAGTAGTAGCTATTACAAACCTTTGAGACAAATCATAAAATTTACTTAAATTTTTTTTTTAAATGTATCTTTTATTAATATTTTAATTTATGTTTTATTCAGATTTATTTTTTTATCAAAGATCTCAGTCAGATTTCAAAAAAAGAAAAGTCATTGAGTGTAGCGACGCTATGGCCAGGCACGTACCTCATCCTTACATTGAATATTTTTCAAATTCCTTTTAAATCAATCATTTATTATGGTGGGCAGTTGTTCTGCTTATGATTGTAAAAACCACTGAAATAAAGAGAAACATATACAATTTCACAAATAAATTGTATTTTTTCTTTACACATGTTTAAATGGTTAATTTGTAATATCGCTGTGTGAATGATAATTTTTCTATATTTATTTTATAATTTTTATATACCATTTTTCTCCACGTTTAGTACAAGTATTACTAAAATACTTAGAGATTAATGCATTAAAAAACATAATGGAGAGTTTGTCTATACAAATTTAAATATTTTTGGTTTTAAATAATGATATTTTAGATTTTTTCTGCCTTTAAAAATTCACATTGCACCCAATTATTAAAATGCAGTATCGTAGTTGAGTAAATCTGTAATTCAAATTTAAGTTACTTCTGTGTAGTATCGAATAATAATAAATACATTTTCTTTCTCTGTTTTCTTTATTTCCCTTTTTTTTAAATAGTGCTCATATAGAGTTAAAATTTCCAGAATTTTAAAGTGGTAAGAGAACTTTTTTTCTGGAAAAATTGATATATCCTAAAATTTTTCTTGAAAAATATAAAATAATAAATATATTTAACACTAGAATGGCAGAAAAATCTTACCTATGGCATTTAAAACTAATGCTAACTAAAATAAAACACAATTTATAATTTTTTTTCCCATCAATATTTCATATATTCAATATTTTCAAAAACTAACAAATCTAAAATGCTGAAATTTTTTTAGAAATATTTGTTATCTATTTAGCAAAAGGAAAAAAAAAAAAATTCAAACAATTTCTTCCAACCAAACAAAAGTAATCAACTGACAAAAATGCTCAGGGGTCATTTTGACCCCTACTGCCATCCTAGTGTTAAAGTTATATACACTAGATTTGTTTTTTTACTATAGACAAATGCATAAAAAAATAGTTTACTATTAAATTTACTGTCAAATTATGATTTCCTATTAAAAATTATATATATACGTAATTTAGTTTTGGTTTTGCAAAATTTGAGAAAATGGAAACCAGTTTTAATATGGATTTTTAATATAAAAGTAATAAAATTTTACTTAGTCACATTTTATATTTGTCATTTTTTCCTTCATAATAAATTTCTAAATTAAGTGTTTTAATAATTCTTCTAACATAAACTCATTTTTTAAGTTACATGTGCTTACATATGCATAAAAAACCTCAAGTTTTTGAGTGTTGCAAATTATGAAAATCTGGTATTAAGAGCACCAGGAATACATTACACTGAAAATTATGGAAATATAGACCATATTACATCGGATAAAAATTACCCAAAATTTAGAAAAGTTTGGCAATATAATTAAATATTTGTGTTCTAGAATTTCATTGATAAACTACTGAAAAGGAAGTAGGTCACATAAAAATTTTAGGGTATTTTGTTAAATCTTACAAATAGTGTGTTTTTGTGCATAGTTACTTTTCATCAGTTTAAAAAAAATCATTTTAAAGATACACTTGATTGTTTTTTAATTAATCTTTATTTTTAAAAAAGTAAGCAGCTTGGCATGTTTGTAAAATAGCAGGGCACACACAAAAGTATCACTGTATCCAATATATCTGAATGAATCTCTATTTTGAATACTTAAGGCTGTTCTGGAATCCAATCTGGCTACTTTGTGACATGATATTAATTAATTTTTGTTCAGAAATGCATGAAATTGGCATGTGTTCTTGTAATTAAAATAAGTTTTCCATTTTTGGTAAAGGCAGAAGATCTTTCAGAAAATACTGCCAAAGTCGGCATTTTGAACCGAATTCCCGACTCAGCAGCACAAGACAGGGGAAAAATGTGTCATCACATGACACAAATCGCTTATAACTCAATAAGTAATTTATCAAAAATGGAAAACTCATTTCAATTCCTGATCACTTCAATAGTCAGGCCTGCCAATTTTATGCCTTTGTACTTAAAAATGATTCAGAAAATGTGCCAAAAAGTTTTGCATTGTTGAGCAGGTCATTTCAGAACCACCTTAAGATTTTGCTGCATAGATTGTTTTTCTTAGTTTAATTTTAATCTGTAATATGTTTAATAAAAATAAGAAAATGGACTATTGGATATTAAATTGTTTTCTCCAATGGATTAGCAATAGCCAAACCTATTGTTTTATATTATGTGTGTCGGCAGATTAAACCATGTCCCCCGGTCATATGAATTTTCAAATTTTATCTTAATTTTCTTTATTTTTCATTATTTTTAAAAAGGTCAAATATCATTACTTAAAATATTAAGTACTAAATGAAAAATGATTGAGCATGGGTATATGCCAAATATTCCTAAGAGAGGAGAAGGGAGAAATTACAGTTTACACTTGTAATGAAATTAATAATTTTTTCAAAGATTTAAAGGGACAGGGCATCCAACTTCTGCACCTTCCCCATGATTGAGTTTTTTTTTTTTTTTTTAATTAGAAAAAGGCCACTTTTATCGCATTCCTCTATCCTCATGGATTTCGTTCTGGTGGTGCTAATTCTTCACATTTAAACTTCATACAATATATATATATATACATTGTTCATTCATATGATAAATTATCTTTTGCTTTAATATTTTTGAAATTTTTATTTCAATTTTCATATGAGGCTCTATTTTGTTGCTGTTGTAATTTGTAAATTATTTTGTTCTTTAAAACTGTTTAAAGTATTAATAAATTGAATTAAAATATTTGTCTTTCATTTAGATAAGATAAGAAAAAATAAAGACAATTCAGTTGTTAAAAAAGCTGAAAAACGAAATGACAACTTAAATTTCAAAACTATAATTGTCTGTCTGGCTATTTTGAATGAACATGAATGATGGGATTTATAAGCAATTTATTTAACAAATTTTCAAATAAGTCAGCTTAAAAATATATAAAGAAAAAGCATAAAATGTTTGGTTTAGTAATAATTTCAAACTTCGGATTTTGGCACTCTGAAAATTGTGCAAAATATGGAAAAATGGCTGCCAAAGCCCATCAAGCATAATTTTTAATTTTGAGAAACACGTTATGATGTATTTAGTACAGGAGAAAAGGATTTCTATCAACATATGTATAGGTGCTTGACTTACATATAATAACTTAGTTAATGGAAAATGTTAAATAAGTACCACAATATCAGCTTTGAAATTTGATATTGTGCTCCTTTTTAGCCATGACTTTCACCTTTTTTTAAAAAAAAGTTTGGCCTTTTTTTTTTTTAACTTTTGAAAAGTTGCTTTTAGTAGATAATAAATGATAATAATGATAATGTCCCTTTAATTTCAAGTAATCCTGCTATCCCTAATTTTTTCATAACTTTAGTTTCAGTAGATTCATAAAGAGGAGGGGGGGGGGATATTTTTTATGATATTTTACCTAAAATTAAAACAAATATACTTTTGAGTATGGTGTTATGATATCTACCCTCACACAATATATATATGTATAAGGTGTCTCCCAAAAAATGTAAACACAATTTATTTGCTAATAACTGGCATGTTCTTCTTTATCTTTCAGGTTTAACTAACTTGAAATAATGGCTGAAACCAGACTAAGCTTTCAGTAAAGGAAATTTATCCTAAAGTGTTATTCAAAGTTTTAAAACGTAGGTGAAGTGTATAAACAGTTTTTAACAAATCTCCCAATGTCATTAACAATCCCTAGAATTAGAGATAAGTTTGAAGCAGATGAAACAGTTCAAAATATTCACAAACATTTGGGATGACCTTGGTGATAAAAAAACCCTGGTAGAGACATACAGCAAAAATTCAAAGAAATCTGTTTGGCAAGCAATTTGCGAGATCAGGCTTTAAAAATCCTGCGTCCATCACATTTTAAAGTTCCTATATTAGAAAAGTTACATCCACACTCTCAATGTAGATTATCTAGACCAGAGAGTGAAAGTTCTGCATACATTTTTTGGGAGACAACCTGTGTAAGTGTATATATAAATTTAAACTTTTATATTTTATTACTCAATAATATACTTATTTCCCACCTTAAATACTTTCCAGTATTAAAATTTCCTAAGTCTATGCTTATTGTAGCATAGTTTTTTCATATTAAAATCATTCCATTTAAATATTTTTCCCTTAACCTTTTGCTCGATGCGTTTTTTTTAGATAGGTTTTAATTAATATGTAAACTAATTACTGAAATTTTTCTTCGAAAATCATTATCAACAATCCTTGGATGATTCCGCATCAATAAGTACCTTGCGCACCTGTAAAGTACAGTTTGTGTGTAACAGAAAAATACAATTTTCTCAAAAAGTATGATCTAGGATAATTGCTATAGTTTTCTTACAAGGTTTAAATAAAGTCCTGCTATCCCTAATTTTTTCATAACTTTAGTTTCAGTAGATTCATAAAGAGGAGGGGGGGAGGAGGAGGTAATATTTTTTATGATATTTTACCTAAAATTAAAACAAATATACTTTTGAGTATGGTGTTATGATATCTACCCTCACACAATATATATATATATATATATATATATATATATATATATATATATATATGTATATATAATTCAAGTAACTTAGTCTCCTAAATTTTCCCTAAAAATATTTGTGTATGGCTAATAATCTATAAATATGTGGGTCAATAGCCTTTATAACTCTGCCAAGTTTGAACTTTCCACGTTCCATAGTTTTAGAGAAAAATGGTTGTGACAGACGGGCACACAAGTTATCTTATAATGGTTCTGTTTTTACTTTTAAGTACAGAATCCTAGAAAAAAGAAAGGTTCAATATTCTGGACACAAAGTTGTTTTGCAACTTTAACATTTTTTAAACTGTTAGATTAATCTGTCTAAAATAATCTGCAGCACTTTTTGTTACTGGGTAACTGAATACCGATATTTAACATTAATTATCAAGAAAATCTCTAAGTTAGGCATTGATTGTATTATATTTCTTTATATAAATAATAAAAGTGTATTAGGTATTATAATCCAAAGTTGGTTTGAACTCTCAAAAATCAAAGATGAGATTGAAAAAATAAAATAAAAAAATAGGAAGCTATGTGTGAAGTAATTTTGTAGTGTAGTATTTTTAATTTTTATTAAACTAAATATATATAATTAACATTAATAATAATAAAAAATAAAAATTATACTAGACAGTTTAATAAGTGGAATAAAACTGTTTTAAACATGGTTGTAAATTTATACATGTTAAAATTTATTCAAATTATTTTCAACATAAAATATTACTTATACTACAAGAAAATATATATTTGAAGATTTTGACAGTTTAAACCATGATTTAAACTGTCAAAAACTATTGTGTAAAACCTGTATGTCCTGAACCTGTGCATTGCAACTGTTGAATATTTGCCAAATGAAACGTATTCTTTGAGAAAATCAATATGATTATTTACAAATTTCACTTCACTGTATCTAAAGATTTAAAAACATAATATTGGAAAGTATTTCATAATCTATACGTGATACATGATTTTTCCTTATTGTTTTCTTTCTTTATTCAACTTGTTAAAGATCACTGCCTCCTATCTTTCACTTCTTTTTCCTAGCCTTTGTTCACATAAATAACTGCATTAATAATAAGTGCTTCAAATTTGTAAGCACTTTGAAGAATTGCTATTGGTTTAACAGAGAACACAAATCTTTGTTTATTATTGTACAGTTTAGACATCTTTAATAATTAAAAGTATGCATTGGTATATAAGATTTCTGTCCTGTAAACATTTTAATTTAAAAAAATGTTTCACTTAACAAGTGAAAAAGACAATGAATACTTAATAACTTTGCTTACTAATAATGAATAACTTATATAATTTATTTTATTCTACATTATCTACAAGTGGAGTCACTATTGGTCAATCTGAGAACTGCTTTAAAACATCTTAAACTGTAGAAATTTATATTCATCTAGCAAGCAGAAATGCACTAGAAACATCTACAATATCAGATTATTAACTAACTACTAACTGATGAATTTTTTTAGTAAAATCTCAATGTACAGTGTGATTAATTTTGTAGCAGTTGCTAAAGCATTTTCAGTAAGGTTAAGACACTGTTACTACTTAGGTTTGAACCAGCAAAAGTGTTTTATGAAGCTTCTAGAAGTTTCTAAAAAGTATAGTAGTTAGTTTTTCTTTATAAATCAAAAACACAAAACAATAACCAGCTTTTTCGAAAAAGTGACTAATTTTAATAAAAAGTGAGAAATATGACCAAATTTGTATGCCTGTAATTTTGAAGAATATTTCATCATCATCATTACTGCGGTTCATGATTTAAAGGCTGTATTAAAGGAATCATTACCCTGGCAGTTTTTAAAATATTTTTATTTTTAGCAATTATGAATCGTTAGTCACATTACCTGTACAAAATAACTTTTTAAAGATATGTGAAATAAAAATTAAATTTCTTCATACTTAATAAATAAATATTAATCAGTGAAGTATCCCTTTTTTCATAGAATGACTAATATAATGAAGGAACATTAAAATAATTGTTATGATTAGAATTTAAATAAGAAAATAAGATGCAAGAAAAAATAAATAAAATAAATTTTGTGAAAAAAATGGGGCAGTAAAACCTGTGTATAATGGAGTTTTGTCTTAAACAGAAAATTTCATGATCCTGTAAAAAAGCAATATTTATAAGGAACAATGCACTTGCTAAGACATAAACTTGTCTAAAACTAAGAAAATTCTGGTCATTGTGATTCTTTCTTAGCAGGTTTTACTGTATTTTAAAAGAAATTGAGAGACAAGTAAAAAACATGTAAAAAATGTATTTATTATAGCAATTAAAAAAAACATAACTAGGATATAAGTTTTGACCTAGCAGAAAAGGCTATATACCAAAGAATTACACTGGAGGTAGCAGCTAAGAATTCACTTTGTACCCATGGTCCATAGTATGTCCCCTATAAAAGAGAGAGCAATTTATGAATAACTAACAAACAAACAAACAAACAAAAAGGATAATTGAATGTCACTTTCTGTCAATGAAAACTGCATTCAAAATGTATTTATAAGTACCAGTATATTCAAATGCAAAATAACAATAAAATTTTACTAAAAGATTTCCCCATATATGGGAAATGAACAGAACTTAACAGCACAATGAGGATGCTATTAATTTTATTAAATATCTGAATTTAGCACAAATATACATAAGAAAAAAAATGAATGATGAAATTATTAGTAAAATTATTGCAACTGAAACACCTATTTTAGAAACCAACATTATTGGGCATTTTATTGCTAATATTTTCCCCTAGTTTAAATTAACTAACTTACTTTTCCTAGAGTTTACTTGTAACTTCTGTTTAATTATTCAAAAGCTACCGAAATAAGAAAAAAATTCCTTGAAATCTAGGTGAATACTTTCCATTAGAATAAACATTTTAGTAAATTTCTCTATCTTTTTTTTTCTTTCTATAATCTGAACACAACAGCTTCAGAAATGAAAGGCCAAACATTCACAAACAAAAATACATTCATATCAAAATCTATTTCCATTGCTTTTAAAACTAAAAGGCTTATTTTTACAACAGGGTTTATGCTCCTTTCTCAGAAGAAAAATTAAACACCTTATCCAAATTTCAAGCACTTTCCCATAAATTTCAAAAATAAAAATGTTAATACTACAAAATACTATATTGTTCATAATGTGCAATATTATCAAGTGTGAAAATATTTTGATTTTCACCAGGTTTCAGCTGAATGTCATACAGCAGCAAAGTATTGAATGTAAAATGTAATGAGAAAGCCTCTAAAAAATATAGAAAATCTTTTTGCATTCTACTTTTAAAGTTATTTTGGTCTAACATTTTACAAAAGTAGACACTTGATAATTTTGCATTGTTATGATAATGATATACAATACATAATTTTCTTGGGACTGGCAGGTACAACAAATTATCGACGTCCTTTCATTTTGGAAGAAACAAAGCAAAGTACAAATGTATGGTATTCTAACCTCCTAGGAGGTTATAAGGTAGAAACGATGTTGTGCAATAACAAATATTTTTGCAGATTATTTAACATAAATGCCCCCTATACTCAACTTCAATTTTATTTTTAACTAGCAAACCCACTTCGACATTGCCCTGAACCCTCTCCATTTGAAACTGATGAGAAAAATTAAGCCTGGGTTAACTTTAGAAAAAAAAAAAAAAAAAAAAAACCTTCAGAAAATAAGTAAATATATATTTTTTTAAATAAAAGGTACTGATGATAGCAGAAAAGAACCTTTTTTATACATTGGTATTTTTTGTTTTATTGTGTTTCCATCTGAGGTATGAGAATGACAATTTAAAATTACAGAAGAAAAAAGGGAAAAAATACAAAAACAACCTCAAAAAAATTTTTTTTTTTTTTTTAAATAGTAAATATTCATATTTATTTTTAAAGAAGATATTACAATTGGTTAATAAAAAAAATAGTTTTTCTTTTTTTTTTTTTTTTTTTTTTTTTTAATAATTCCATCTAGGGCTTTGAGATTGTGATTTGGAATTGCAAGAAAAATACCTTCAGAAAATAATTTTTTAAATAGTAAATATTTATAATTTTTTAATGAAAAAAACCATCAATACTAGAAGGGTGCCGTGAATATGTGCAATTTTTTTTTTTTTTTTGTAATTTCATAGAGTTTCTGATGACTGCATTTTTAAAATGCAGAAAAAATGGAATGTTTACTACCTCTACACTTGTAGAACCATGTTTCCTACAGGCATGCATGGAAGGGATCATAATGCCAGCAACCTGGAGAAAACCGAAGCTTGTTCTTTAGTGTTAGATAAGGGTGTTTAATTAATATCTCAGCTAATTATCACAAAATGAAAAATCAGTCTCAGGTACATTCAGTCTTTGTCTATTCGGAACCAAATATCCAGACTTCTACATGTAGATCTGAGTTCAGTTCTTGACACAGAAAAGTGGTAGGATGTGTTTCTCAGTCCACCCGTGACTGACTTTTAACGAATGCTGATGTGTTCAGTGAATGCGAACTTATGCCACATTCTGGACCATGGTTTGGGAAGTTAAATCCCAGGTAGTTCTTGGAGATATGAGTATGTGCACTTTTTTGTCACTTTCTGGTATTATGGACATCAGAAAGCTACTGACTGATGATTTACATATGTTGTTCACCAAGATCAACGCTGACCTTGGTAATGAGAATTGCAGATTAAAGAAGCTGCATAGGGTAAAGGAGCCCTCCCTTTGTGATTTAAAAGCTCTGCATCTGCAAGCTAGTAAGGGTTTGATACTGAGACCATTACAAGGGTTAGCAAGGTTACTCTGTTCACTTATACACCATGGTCTGTCAAAGAGCATTCTAATACCCCTTCCCCTATTTTGAAACCTTCCTAATTGGAAGATCCAAAGACTGCCTTGAGCTTGGAGAGGGAAATGGTGCTACCTGTCAGTGCAGGAGTCAACCAAATTCTTTTAATGAGAAAGGCTTGAGGATGATACTGACTGCCTAAATTCTAACTCTGCTAGTGAGGAAAAATCATTATTATATAAACCCATGATTTGGCCGATCACAACCTATGGTTTTTTGTTTACGGAAGTGCCCTAAAACTGCCTAGAAAAAATCCAAACCTTCCAAAGCAAACTTTTACATATATTTACTAGAGTGACATGTTATGTCCGTAATGACATCAATCATGGTGATCTTAAAATTATATCCATTTTTGGTGAACTTGCAATGAAATTTCACATGTCAATCACTTCTGAGGAATCCTGCATTAAAAACTGTGTATGTCACTATGATGCAGAGTTACGATTTCGCCCAACCCAAAAAACCCACTTGGAAAAAACCCAACTGTGTTTTTTTCAAAATTTCAACTTTAAATTACATAGGTAATACAGAGTTTACTCCAGGTTTAAAAAAGGGCAGGGTGCTGCTGATGAGAAAAACGCATTTTTTTTACTGAGGGGAAAGAAGGATGCTAATTATTTTACTGGAGGGGGTAAGAAGGGTGCTAATTCTTTTTTGAGGGGCAAGAAGGGTGCTATTTTGTAAACCAAAGGGCAGACACAGGGTGAGAATCCTAATTTAATGATGTAGACACATAGAATTATTTGGTTTATTCTATTAATTAGTTATAATAAAAAAATACTTACTTTACAACAAATATTTTTCTCCAGTTCTGTGAATTTTGTTATAATCTAGTTTCAATTGCATAAAATTTTGCTTAATTAAATATAAACTACCACCCCAACTTAATTCAATAACAACATAAACTAATCGAATAATCATTAATTTATTCATTCACATTAATACAGTAGAAAACGTCTTCTCTCAATTATCATTACCATTCTGTTTCAACACCTTTTGATTTTAAACATCTATAAACTTTTACTAATTTTTTAGCCTTTTCACACCCAACTTTGTTTCTAAATTTAGACCACACCAGACCAAAAGTCGAAAAAATCCTTTCAATTGAGGCTGATGTTGCTGTAATGGAGTGGAGATCTTCTAAAAATTTACAAAAATCTGTATTTAAAAGGTAATTTTTCTCTGATTTACAGCCCATTAATTTCCACCACTTTTTAGCTTCAAAGGATTCAATCACATTTTGGGAAAACATAGATTCAGGATAATAATCTGTATCTTTTATTTGAAACATCTTGAAAGGGACAAAAGCAGGATTCAATTTTTCCATAAACTGTTCAGCTAAACTTTCTTGCTGCCTTGTCAATCTTTTTGCTCGTAAGGCAGGATCTGTGATATTTGCAATGAAGTGAATTGGAGTAACAGCTTCATCAAATCGATGTTTTATGCAATCTTCATATGACGACAGTTCTTTACTTTTCATTACATCAAACCAAATTTCCACTGTTTGTCCAAGAGTACAACTATCAGTTTGCAACTTATCAAGTGCTTTAACAATAATAGATAACTATGCTTGGAGGTTTACACATTCTCAATATAACCCTTTGTTATCCAAAAAGGTTAAAATATTTTTATCTATATCATCTTTATGTTCAATTGATATTTCTATATATTTCTGATAGTTATATATGAATGATGAAAGGCAGGTTTCTTCAGAATTCCACCTTGATTCATTAGGCAATTCTGGTTTGTGTCCTTTTTTCTCAATCAGCCACCCATGTAGTCTATTATGGTTTCTGAAATATTTTTGAATTTCAACTACATATTTCATCAAACTTTTAGGAGTGATTTCTTTGGCAACAAGGTTCATATAATGAGCTGAGCAACCAAAGGTTAGAATATGGGGATGTTTTTCAGTTATTATATCTCGAAATTTCATTTTATTTTCATTATCGCAGCATACAGCAAATATATTTTTAGCATATCTTTGCTTAAATTCACTAATAACCTTTTCAGCTATTTCTGCACAAAATTTAGCAGTTTTCTTTTCAGATCTGCAATCTATAGCATCCAACAAATGTGTACTTTTGCAAGTATGAATATTTACTGCAATAATGGAATCGTTACTTGTGTTGGTCCATCCATCCAACATTAAATTAATAGCGCCATTTGTTAATATATCTTCCATTAGCAAATCAACTGAATTATTAGCCTCATCCAATAATTGTCTAGCTAACCTTTGTCTGTTAGGAGGAACATATCATGGACGCAAAGCACTAACCATTTCTTTAAATGCACAACTATCAGCAGCATTGAAAGCTATATTACTAGCATAGAAAAATTCTGATATTTTCTTTTGGTGATCAGATGTTTTAATTGCATATTCTTCCACTGATCTTTGGTGCTTTGGTTTTGATGGCTGTGGAATTTCAACATCCAGACTATCAGAATTTGTGCCCTCAAGAATGCTATCTTCAACTGTCTGTTTCCTTTTCTGTGAAATAAATGTGCCTGCACTTAATGAAGGTTCATCATCATCAGTATTTGACAGTGGAGAGGAATTGGCTACAGATTTCTTACATTTACTCATATGAGTACAGATTCTTTCAATTTTTGCACTAATTACACTGTCACAGATTTTACAGGTCACTTGATATTTGTTGTTTGTTTAGTTCACAATTGTCCACTTAATAGATTGCTTTCTTCCACATCTTTGAGTTTTACACATGGTTAACTAAATAAATATACTATATATATTATAGAGAAGTTAGATATTTTCTTCAAAACAACCTGAGTTTTATCAGAATATATTTCTGGCAAGCAAAGTAGCCGAATGAAACAGTCACTGTAGCAAGACTTGGGAGATATTTTTTGGTCAGCTGAAAGTACAACTAAATTCAGACCAGTTTCAGAGAGAGGGTGAAATACAACAGAAACCTTCCAAACAAGTTACTCCAGTTTCAAAAGAAAAGGGATTATAGAAGGAGAGTTGGGGATGTATGATACTGTTCTGTTCTTGGAAATTCCTCATTGTCCTTGAGAGGGAGAGGAGAAATACAACTCAAACCTTCCATAGAAGTTTCTCCAGTTTCAAAAGTAAAAGGATTATAGAAGAGGGTAGAGAGGGAAGTATATATTGTTCTGTTCTTGAAAATTCCTCTTCATTGTCCTTTCAGTTAAGTGGGAAAAGAATGCTTTGAAAAGAGAATACCGAAATTTCCTATTTACCTCAGGGTAAGGAAATGTTACTTATTGTGCCTAAGAAAGAAAATAGCAATACATTTTGGAATGAAAACATTTAAAAAAAAAGAAAATCTTGCAAATCCATCATTAATCAATATGTTTCAGAATGAATTTTTTCTAGTGAAAATATTTATTATATATAGGCAATCACTTCAATTAAAATGAATAAAGATACTTTATCCTTAACAAAATATTAATTTAAAAGTTCTTATTCAGCACTAGTATTAGTATACTACTTTAATGATAATTTCATTATTAAAATTATTACTAATAATCAATTTTTCTAAAAGCAAAGCATACTTTTGATTATTGTCATTGATTTAGATATTTTTGTAATCAATTAGTTACTTTAAATTGTATTTAGTAGTAAGTAAATTTTTTTCAAACATTCTGAACCACCTCCCTTAACTTAAAAAAACCTGATAAAAACCCAAAAATCCTAATAAAACCCAGCGGGTTGGTTTTTTTCTGAAAAAACCCAGGCATTTAACAACCCTGCTATGACGCAAGAGTAGGCAGGGCATGGAAGCATCCTTTGGATAATAATTTCACCCAGTGTTCTAAAACATAAAGAAGAAACCCTTCTAGAGTTCATAAATGCAGAGTTCCCCTGCAAAATCACTATTTCCCTAGATCAAAAGAAACTTTCATCTAGAATTACTATCCTCATGATGTTATGCAGCCTACTGTCTAAATCAGTCATACTCAACCTGTGGCCCGGCGACCTTTTATGTGCGGCCCGAGACACATAATCATTAATCTACGTATAAAATGAATTTAGGACTGTTGTTTTATATATTTTTATGGGAAGACAAAATCTGTCTTGTTATTTATAATTAATTTAGAATCATGTTAAAACATCTTAAATGTCGTTTTCTTAGTCAAAATTTCTTTTTACATGTAGTCTTATTTGTGCTATAGTGTTGTATACATTTCTAAATCTAGAACACTAATCAAACATTATTCCAAATAAATTAGATTTACTATTAGATCTATATATTTCTACAATTAAAAGAAAATAAAGTTTTTGAATTGAGCAAAATATTGGTTTATTAGAAAAAATCTCATGATTTTTTTTTTAGAGCTTAACAATTTTGCATTGTTATATTGTAAAGTTGTATACTTATTATACAGCTATTACTGCGTTTTAGTGTTGAACGTTAATCACATAAAAAATTGGCACCAAACATTTTTTACACTACTATTTCCAAACAACGAATTTTGCGGCCTATTTCTATAAAATTTATAATAGAAATCTACCACGAAGTTTATTGTTTGGAAATGGTGCTGTTAAAAGTTTTTGGTGACATTTCTTTTGCAAAATACTTTTAACCCTATTGATGTAATATTGCTTTGTTATACTACTTTTGTTAGATATTATTTTAATTACCCCTATTTTATCCTTTGTTAAGAGTGTTGCGACCCGCCTAACGTCACAAACATGTGTCTGCAGCCCGCGAGAAAAAAAAGGTTGAGTATGGCTGGTCTAAATTATAACAATCGTGTGTTCAACCTTATTAAGTTTAACTTTTATTTCTTAGATTTTTAAATATTAGCTCATTTTATCTTGTTGTAAGGGCCTTTTTTCTTTTTTTACCCTCATATTTGCTTTACTTGTAAGCTAGTGCTTAGTAAAACTTGTGCTCCAATCAAATTAATTGTTAGGTACTGCTTATCTTGAAATTTTATTGGTTGCAGGAAACTTGATCACGGAATCTCCAGCTAAATCTGTTTAAGATCTGTTTTTCTCCCTTTTGACTTATTTCTTCCCAGGGTTGGAAGGTTTTCGACATGTGTCAGTGTTTGACGGTTTAAACCGTCATGTCAAAAACCTCAAATAGTACATTGATATATAAAATTTCACATTAAATGTCACACATATAATACAACATTACATGTAATGTTTAAAATGTCCCTATTACTGTATATCAATATAATTAATGTGTAGTAAAGTATTATTAAGTGCAACGTTTTAATTCTGTAAAAATTTTATTTACAAATTTGTTTTGGGGTAAAATTGGGTTTTTTAAAAAGTAAATATAAGATTTGAAACTGTTCACACGAGTTGCACATTTTTTTTTTCTCTTACTTAAAAAAATCTTAAATGTCCAAATAATTTAAAACAATGATATCATCATCTTTCTGCAGCATGGCTAAATAGTGTAAATAATAAGTAAAACCCTAGCTGGCCAAGTGATACCCCCTGGAATAGTCAACTCACTTGCTTTGAAACTTTTTTATACAATATTTCAGAAAATAGTGGAAGAGCATAAAGATGCAATGGATATTGGAATTTCTGAACTGATTAATGATTTTAAGTTATATAAACAGCAGAAAGATATTTTACTTCATGTTAAATCTATAGGTGTTGCATTAGACATTCTAAAATGAGATACTGCTACAATTGCTGATGCATGTGCTGTTTGGCTCAGTTTTCTAAGAGAAATTTTACTTAAGCCCCATATTGAACAAGTGTGTAACGGATCAAATGATGATACCATACCATTTTATGGTTTGTGTTTTTCATGCCAGCCTTAAGGATGAAGGGTTGATTGATGCACAAATTGATTCAGCTCACATATGAGTCACAAAGAGAATCAATGGATGTTTGCCCATTATGATTGAATACAAACCTGAAGAATCCCGTTTTCTGTCTCCTTATTTCAAGTGACAGAGTTAACCGCATGACTTGGTGGAAATGTATTATAAGATGCAATAGTTTTTCAATTGAACCTGACTCCAAACTTACTGAACTAGCAATGCTTTTGCTATCAAGTCCTGCTAGCTCAGCATCAATTGAAAGAGTACTTTCAAACTTTAGCTAGATACGCTCTAAACTCAGAAATTGTTTGGGTGTAAATAAATGTGCAAAACTGGTTATGTGCTACAGAATGCAGCTGTGTAAAATTATGGATTATTAAATGTACAATGACTTTCTTCTGATTGAAAATTTCAAAAAATAAAAATATTTTATTACAATTAAGAATTTAAATTTTTTTGTTATTATTAAATTACTATAATTTAAATAAAAGATTACATAAATCAACATATTTAATGTATACCTATTGTTGTTAAAAGTTTTAAAGGATGTTATACGTTTTCGATGGTTAAAACCAATTTATGATAGTTTAAACCAATTTTTGACGCTTGTCATGTCGAAAGCCAGTTTTTGACATCAAACCTTGTTACTTCCAAGACCGTCTGTGTGTATGCTTGTCTATCATGGGTAGACCTGAACAGCCAATAGCTCTTATCAGAGCTGACCCATCCAAGCTGTCCCAGGGGAACATGGTGCTGGTGGGTGGAATGGTGTGCTGCTGGCAACGGTCGCAATTTTCAGATTTAGCCTAAGTTATATATATTTCTTTATTAAATTTAAATTATTTCTTTTTTTAGATCCTGGTCATTACTGAAATGCTTGTTTATCAGTCGTGTGTGGACCAGTAATGATACAGTAAAGGGTCTATTTCAAGGCTGAATCATCCGAGCTGTCTCTGAAAAACTTCGACTGGTAGCAGGCATTAGGCAATGGCCATGAAAATTATTTTCCATTTTAGTGAGCTATGTGGTCCTCTTTGTTTTATAGTTCTTAGAATTCAGGTTACTTTTGGCCTCTGGTGCTATTGCTTTGCTATGGCTCCCAACATTTCTCCCACATGACTCCTAACATAGGTCACCCAAACATTTTGGATGCTCTATGCACTCATTTCTTTAGGTTATATTTAGCCTCCTGTGCTTGAAACTCTGGAATAGCCCTGCAGGGTTTTTTACCAGTTTTCAAAATTATATTTTTCGACTGTTTATTTGCAACAAAATTTATTTATATTTTCTTTTTTTGATAGAAGTTTTGCTTGTCAATTTTTCACATTCTATGTTGGCACTTCTTAAGCACCACAATGTCATATCCACATGCAATTGTTTTCCCAAGCCATCATGTATAGACAGACACACAAACATCTTTCATTTTTTAATAAGATGTCTGAATAAAAAAGTATAAGAACTTATATAAAAAAAAAAAAGAAAGCACCTTCGCTAAAATTTCAAAGTCGAGTGCTATTAAGGCCTTTATTGCTCCCTAGGATTTTTAAAAGCACTTTCAAGGACTATACAAACATTGTTATAAGTACATTAGTGGAACACAATGACCTTTTAAATGACATACATGGATGACATACAATATTTAAGTGATTTGATTAGTAAAATTTGAAACAACAAATTCTGAAAATTTTAAAATGATTGTCAGTATTTTTGAAAAGTAAAAGTTCTAATAGGCTGAATAAAATTTCTAAATTTAAGGCTAAACATTCTCAAGCAAATATACACAACAATATATGTACTCTAATAGATCTCTTTCAAAATTAAAAGGGCCAAAAGTTCTATTGTTAGATTAGAATGTATTATAAAATGCTTTAGTGAAAAAGACAATGACGTTTTAAAATGACACACTTGATGATATACAATATTCAATGATTAAATTAGTAAAATTTGAACATTGTTAAATGATTAACAGTACGATTTTTGAAATGAAGGTTCTAATAGGTGATTAATTATTCTGCTAAACACAAGATTACTTTAAGAAGTATTACACAATGACAGGATTAACTCTAATTAAATTTATATAGGTAATCTTATCAAAATAACGAGTGGATAGGGAAAAAAAATAAAAGTTTTGTGCAATAATATTGCATAATTAAGCAAGACACAGTCCAATATTTATATTGAGTTGGGTTGGGTTGATTGTTGACGGCCAATTATCTGCACTTGGGATATAGGCCCAGGGGGAGTGCCCTTCGTGGGGGTCTTTCTAAGGGAACCTAACCCGTATTTACGCATGGATAAATCCACGGCTCGAAGAAAACCACGAAAACTCCGAACTATTAGGCCGACGGGCGCGATTGGGATCGAACCCAGCACCTCCCGTCTACCAGCTTCGAGAGCACAACCTCTCAGCCACTATATTTATATTGAATGTATTGTTAAAGTCTATTTCTGCAGAATAGCTCTAGGAATAAGGTGAAGCTATCAAAATTCAGCAAAGATATATGTCTACAATTTTGACAAGTATATTAGACAAAAGCAGCTTGTTAAATACTAATCTAGAACACACCAAAACACAGGAAAGTTTTTTCATTCTCCGATGTCTAGAAATCCTCCCTATTGATGAGAGACTAAGGGAGAGCAGAAATTTCAGATGGAAGACTGATTTACATGATTTATTTATTGTTAATACAAAGTAAAAAACAGGACAGAAATAAGTAAAAAACCTAAAGAGTTTTAAAAATTTGTATACTGGAGGGAAAGAAAAGAAGGAGGGAGGATTTCAGAAAAAGGGGAGGAATTCAGATCAAATTTTTAAATAAATGAAAATCTACTGAAAAACCAAACGATTATCACTCTTGAAACATACAAGTAAAAATAAATAAAATATTTCAGTTCTTTTATATCATATACATTCTGTTATTTTTTGCACATTTTCAAAATAAGATTGGACACATTATTCTGAGTATTGCAAAGCATAAATTTTATTCTATTCATCTGCTTTCTCATAGAATCATAGTTCTTCAGCAAAAAATAAATAACAGTTTAGAATTGCACATATATGCAAATAATAAACATTTTCACCAATCATAAAAAATAAACCTACATAATTTCTTTTACTATATTTTTGTAACAAAAAGAAAAAATATATTCAATTATTGATATAAAACAGGAGATGAGAAAAACTTACCAAATGGTATAAAGAAATTGAAAATGTTGCAGGAATATCAGATGTCTTATCACCATTACGTTGAGCCTAATATAAAATAGATGAAAAATTAACATAGGTGAAAAAATGTTTTCCTTTAGAAATTATTTATCACAAATATAAAAAAATATGTATGTGAGCAATTTGAAAAAGTAATTCTGAAATATAACATAAGCAGAAATTTCTAAACAAAATCATTATAGTTACATAAAATAGATATTGGTTATATACCCCAACATTTTCATTAAATTTATACAGTGATTTGTTTACTGAGAGTCTCACTATTTTTCTACCATTCAAGTAAAAATTAGTATCCATGATTTGCAATGAAAAATACAACAATTAATAATTTGAATCTCAATTTCTGGCAATAAAAGTACTGGTAAAATATGTCAATATGCAATGAGACTATAGAAATTTTTGAAGCAGGTAGAAATAGGGGAAGTTATTGCAAGGAAATTTTTAATTTTTTCCAACAAGCAAAAATACATTTTGGAAAACAATATACAAACTATTAAAAATCTGCCTAATTATCTTATTATATACATAAATCTATCTCTAACATCAAATTAAATTAATAATCATAAGTTGCTATATTTGGCAGAATTTTCAAATACATTTCCAAAATAAAACTTGTAAAATTTGTGACAGAGGATCTAAAAGTTTATTCATGGAATTATCTATCGCCCCTCCCCCCTAATAAAATTAATGCCAACAATCAATTTGCCCTTTTGTGCTTTATGAAATTTAGGTTCTAGGAAAGTCTCAAACAGATGAAAGACTATGATCCTGCTGTTATTGCCAAGCTAATGTTTGTTGACGAGTCTCACTCATCTAATTAAACTTGTCTAGGTGAGTACTGTTAACTTCTGGAATGTATTTGCCATAATTTGGACAAAAACTTTAAATCTGAGTATGTGCCCCATTCTTATTTCTATCTACACTCCACTCTACCAGCAACAATGCAGATTAAATATAGATAAAGAGTTGTTGTAAAATTTGACGTATTTGCTTGGCTCATAATATTGAAAAATTCACAATTCCCACACCTTTTTTTATCCTTAATTTTGAAAAATTTTGGGATTTTCCTATGCTTAATAATGTTTGGGAAAAAAAAATTGTTATCACAGCCCACTAACAGAAAATTTTAAAACACACCCTGTCACACCAATATCAATCACCAAAATTTTATTAGTTTTTACCACTTTTTAGTGACAAAACTTAAAGCATTAAAAAAAATTCTTATTATAACAAGCTAATATATCAACAATTTCATAGAGGGAAGTAAAATTACTGAAACCAGAACAGAAATACTTTTTGACTGGCAGGAAGCAGAATAATATTCTAAGCTTACAAACATACATGAATTTTTATGCAACAGTATCTTTACTTATATCTTTGACTAATGATTTTACATTTATAATCATTTAATTAACTGGGAAATAAAATGATTAAGACATTTTACTATAATAACGTCTCAGGCTTTTCAGACAAAATTTATCAATTAGATTTTTGAGAAAAATAAAACACATTAATTAAAAATTTTAATTTAATTTTTTAATTAAAAAAGCGAGAACATTCATGAATAATAATAGTTTAATAATTTTTACTTATATAACAGTATTTAAAAAATGAAAATAAAATAAAAATATGCAAAATATTACAGCATACTTTTCTTAGAGCTGCAAATCCTTCTTCATCATATATTTTAACATCATGAGAACCACTTCCAATTTTAGCAGACTCCTCTGTCCAGCTCACCTAAGAAAAAGCATTAAATTATAAATTAAAAAAACATAATAGTTGAAATAAACTAGCTTAAAAGAATCCAAATAAATCAATCTAAAGCAATTAATGACTTCATCTATATAGGATGATTCCTTAAAACCCTTTGTGACTCAACAACTCTGATTTGAAAAATATTTACTCAGATGTTAGAATACATCATTTTAAGCATGTAACAAAAAAAAAAAAAAAAAAAAAAAAATAGAACATAAATATATATATACATTGACTAAAAGGGACTTTTTTGACAGCTGTAATAAACAGAAAATTACATACTTCTCATAAATATTATCAATTTTCTAATACAAAATTGTAAAGTATACGAAATTACCTCTGTAAAAAATCTATTTTTAGATGTCTACAGCCTTTTTAATTTTATAAAATTTACGAAGTTCATTTTAGCAACAATGATGTAAAACTGCTCAAACGATAAGTAAAACTTTTGTACATGAAAAGTTAACTCAGAATCGTCATCTGTTGAGAATTTTATGAACAATTTATATTAACTACTGTGCTGTAAGATAGAAGCAATAAATAAAATAGTCTTTTAAATCTCCCTGTATAAGTAACATTGATTTATGGGTATGCTGCAAATATGCAACATGGTGATACAAAGAGTTAAATCGGTTTCACTTCAGATTACTTGTGAACAACAGAGTTAATTACAGCTATGAGTGTGGTGTCTAGGTAAAATGGCTATGCAATATACATGAAGTACCTGACACACTTTTTGTAATGCCATGAAATCCAATTTTTATAGAAGCTATATAAATATTTTTTTATAGAAAAAGTGCTAATAATAGCTATAATTGAGAACACATTTTTGAAGGTTGGGTATGGCAGGATTTACAATACGAGGGTGATTTGATAAGTTCTCGGCCTGACAGTGAAAGCACAAGATTTTTTACATAATTTCATATTATTTTTCAATGTAGTCCCATTGCAACTTAATACATTTAAGACAAACTCTTGTGTGCAAATTCTGTAGTGCAGCCCTGTGTGAGGGTGGTTCGAAAAGTTCTCGGCCTGACAAAGAAAGTACAAGATTTTCGAAAATATTTCATTTTATTTTTCAACTTGCAACTCTTCAGAAGAATCTTGAGAAATGTTCATTCTTTGGCGTTTTCGGTCGATGTTCAACAAACGTGGCATGCATTGAGCAGAAAGCTTTTTCATACCCAAAACATCGTGTAAAATGTAGTGAACATAGTCTATCGAGATTTTTGCAATGTCAGCAAGTTCGCGTATCTTCAATCGGTGATCATTCAATACGGCATTGTAAATTTTTTAGACTATTTTGTCGGTCATAGCGGTTTTTGGGTGTCCTGAGCGTTCATCATAGTGAATGGATTTCCTACCATGTTTAAATTCAGCAAGTCACTTTTTTATAGTTGAATATGAAGGACAAGAATCCTTTAAGGTGGAATGCATTTATTTTTTTATGTCTGTGGGGTTTAAACCTTTTTTAACAATGTATTTTATGACAGCTTGAATTTCAAGTTTTCCATTTTTAGAAAATGTCAAAACTTGTTTACTTTACTTTATCGCCCAGCAGTAACTAATAAACCCACGCATCTGAAACTTGACAGCATGTCATCTAAAAGATCATACTTTACAAACACCATTGTCATTTGGTCATACTTGTTCTATCTCTGTGTCAGGCTGAGAACTTATCACACTACCCTTGTATTTAAAGCTGTATCTGTAATGACCAATACTCATTGATTGGTTGGTTGATTGGGGTTTTATGGCACAAAGTCCCTTTAGGGACATGCTGCGCCAAAAAAAGATTAAATTATGTACGTCAAATTGAAATATAAAATCTAAAACAGAAACAAAGCTTAATAAGAGAAATATCTGGATGGGGTTACCCATCTAGATATAGTCATACATTGTATAAAACAAATAGCGCAAAAAAAAAGATTAGAATAAAAATGACAAATTAAAATTTAAAAATGAATTAAACTTTATCATAAAAACAAAATGAATGAAAGTAACACATTTAAATGAAAAGAGTGATATGATGACAAATGTATAATTAAAATCATTCAATGAAAATACAACACAATGTCTAAAAGATATAACAATACTCATTGAAAAAATTAAATACCATTATTTTTTGTATAAGTACAAACTTATTTACTTAAAATAAAAAAGAATAGTTACATATTATAAAAAAAAAATGTTGAAGATATGAAAATTAGGAGAAAATAACAAACAAATAAATTTTTTTTAAAAAAAGGTGGTGGGAGGTAAGGTGCATATAACAATGTGAAGAAAAAGACAGGTGCTATGCTCTTCTAAAACTGCCCAAGGCTCTTTTTAAACACTAGTTCAATAACACTATAGGTGAAAACTGGAAAATCGGTTAGCAACCAGTGGACAGTAGACTCGGTTTGATTAGTGGGCACTTTTTAAAGCAGCTCACTATAATGTTTCAAATTTTCTTGACATCTAGATACAGTATAATCATCGTATATTTTTGTATAAATCAGAGTTTTATACCAGCCAAGTATTCATGATAAAAATAGGGAATAAATCAAAATTCAGGAAAATTTCCTTAAAATCAGAAAATCTGTTATCACATTAATTTGTTTAGAATATGTTCATGGATTATTTGTCAGGGCATGATTGTGTTCCAGTTATATAAAAGAATTCTAGTATTTTTTTCTTTTTGAATACCAGAATACCTTTTTTTTTTCGGATAGATCAGTTGCAGGAAAAAAAATCTCAAAATTCGTCAGTTGGTCGAAACACTCCCCCCCTCCCCCTTGTAAATTTTGTCATTTTGATCGCAGGGAGAATATAGCTAAATTTCTTAATCACGTGAAAAAAATCGGGAAATTTTTTAGCATGAAAAAACCCCACGAATTTCGCTAGTAAGATGCGGGGAAAAACACATAAATTTGCCAATCAGTCGCAAAAAAAAAAACTGCTAAATTAGGCAATCAGTAGCAGGAAAAAAAATTGTGAAATTCATCAATCGGGTAGCGGGGAAAATTTGAGAAATTTGACAGTCAATCGTAAGAAAAAAAAAATCACGAAATTCTTCTGTCGTTCACGAGGTGAAACTCGTCAGTTGATCATGGAAAAAAAGTCGTGCAATTCGTCGATCGATCGTGGAACAAACCTGTGAAATTATCACGAAATTTGCTAGCAGAGGCAGAATAAAAATCGTGAAATTCGTCAGTCGCTCAAGGATTGCAATAGAATGTGTAACTGGAAAGTGACCGCGCAGGGGTGGCAATCAATGCCAATTTTTTAATCGCCACTTTTACAACTTTAATCGCCACATGGCCAGTGGCGACTGCTAATTTTTCCCTTATAAAATAACACCTGATCAATCTTTTTACAATAACAAGTTTTGTAGATTTTATTGCCAGTAAGGATAGAATTTAATGTGTTTAGATATTTCAGGGGTAAAAAGGCAACATTCTAAAAAGAAGAAAATACTTGGAAGAGAAAATGAGAAAAAAGGAATACTGTATTTTATTGTAAATGCTGTGTGGTGTCGATTCCAAAAATTTATTTTTAAAATTACTTCCGCATATGATACATGAGGATTTTAGATTTGGATGTCACTGCTGCATTCAAAACATTATCACTGGTCTTTATATATATGATCACTGGATGACAATAAATTTTCTACTTCAATACGTGAAACCACAAATAAATACTTTTTAAATATTGTGAAATATTAATTAAAATTGTTAAATTTTAATTAGGATAAAATCCATGTAAAAACATTGTCTGATATTTTTTATTAGATTTTTTTCTCCAAATGAGGTATTAAAATTTAGGGGGAGTGTGTTACTTAACAAGACATCAAACACCAATAGCAGCCCGTTGGTTATTTAAATGGATGTTAATAATACATACATTGCAAAAATAAAATCTGCAAGCACAACTTAATGTACAAGTTAAAATATATTTGTATTTTCAAAAGTTAAAAGAAAACTATGCAATTAAAAGAAATAACAATACTAATGAGTAGAAAAATGTAACATTTTGCATTTTATGAAGAGTGATAATACACCATACAAAAAAAAAAAAAAAAAAAAAAAAAAATAATAATAATAATCCCTCCAGGCTTGGCTTACAGGCACAGGTAGATTTCAAAGTTAAGTGCTAATTTCACGTGATACACTGCACTGGGAAAGTCTATTTTTATTGGAGGGGGAGGTTTCCGCATTACATCTTTTTGTTTTCAATTTTTTTTTTCGCTACGAGTTGGTCCTATCAAAAACTTGTCAATATAAAAGTTGTAGAAATATTAAAAAAGATTTATGATAAATTTAAGCGGATTTGATATCTTGTGAATTGATGAAGTTATGAATTTTTTTCTTCTGAAAACCTTACTTTTTCCCCCCCTTGAGGCCATTTTTAATTATATCAAAAATCTGTCATACATAAATTTTTCGCCCTTTTCCTAGAAGTAATAATAACTTTAAACAGATTTGCTATGTATCATAATTAAGATATTATGGATTTTTTTTCTGTTTTCACAAAAACCCTCCCTATTTCCACCCACTTGGTCTGATCTTGCCCATTAATGAACTTGACCGAGATTTTCTGCCCCTTGATTTTATGTATTAGTTTGGAAGAGATTTGTGCAGAATTATGGGAGTTATCGTGTCCAGAAAAAGTTTATATATATATATATATATAAAGTTTTGAACTGGAGGTGGTTTTGGTTTCTAGGGGTCATTCTCTGCATAGATCTGCAAAAATTTTCAGAAATTCCAACATAGGGGAGAATGTAAAAGGTAGTATGAAATCTACCTAAAAGAATATAGCAAGCTAATGGGGATTTTGGACAAACAAATGAGCAGGTAAATATGCAAACTCCTGCACACTGAAGGTTGTGCAAAGGCAAAAGACATGAGCCATGCTTTTCCTCTTGTCACTTCCGTCTGTACAAGCTAGTTTCAAAGAGCACTTCATGGATCGCACATGCGATCGATGAAAGACTGGGCACTCTTTACTAAAAAATATCAAAATTAATGTTATTACAGTAACGTTTTGCCATGGATGTATTTAAAAGAGGAGGGGAGAGGGATGAATGAAACTCATCCTGGAAATTGACGAAAATATGTTCAATATCATATTATTTATTTTTTTCCTTTGATTTTCTGTTTGGGTTCATGTGCTCATGTACACCAATAGAGAAGCTACCACCAGCATAAATAATAATAATAATAAAAAAAAAAACAATAATATCAGCAAAACCAAAAAGAACTGCATCAATCTATTTATTTTAATAATATTTTACTTTCATTTTATAAAATTACTTCTAAATAAATAAAATAAAAACATAAAACTAGTTAACAATCAACATTAATGTAAATAATAATAATAAAAAATGTTATGTTTGTAAAATGCAGAGAAGGACCCACCATCCCCTCAAATGAAAAAACATTCCCTTGGATTTCTATAGGATGTCATATTTACAATATTGAAGCTACAGTTTTATGATAATATTTTAATAAACAGAGTTATGATGATATGAGACTTTAATAAACAGAGTTATAATGATATTTTAATAAACTTATGGCAATTAACTTTTAAAAAATACAAAATTAACAATGCCAAAGTTTAGGGTGTGTTCTAAAAAGTTAAGTGAGACAAGCTCCCTATTTCATTAAACAACATTGCTTCAAACATATCTTTCCAATAAACAAGATGCTAATTTCAACAGATAGTACACAGATATTTTTTATATTATGAAAAAAAAAATGGAGTAGAGAAAATAATATACATACTTGATATTTTGTGCCATCAGCTGATTTTACAGCAGGAAATGTTTTTCCTTTGATATCAGCATAAAGTGAAAGGTCCTAATAGCAAATAAAATTACAAATTAGTAATTTAAAACAGCTATTTTAATACTAAACAAGAAAGAAATACTACTGTTTGTTCTTGAGAAATTATGGTACATTTCGTATATTAATTCAAAAACGAAAGCTAAGATTTATAGATTTTATTTCTGTAAGATGAAAAGAAGATGTATGTAATTAAATTATGGAATTAAAAGAAATCTTATGTCAAAACTCTAACTTTGACTCATGCTTAGTCACGTTTTGATGCATAGTAGTTTTTATCAAAATTTTAATGTTACATACTGGCTGAAAAGTCAAAGCAATTAATTTACTGTAATGCACTTCATTGCTGGTTTTAAATTAGGTAAAAAACAAAATATATATATATATAATACATTAAGATGTAATAATAATAATAAATCAAGTCATGTCTGTATTAAAAGCAGCAGAAGTAAAGGAATAACAGATCTGCCTTATAACATATATCTTAATTTGTACTCTATTGTTTCTTTTATAGTTGAATCAGTTTTAAAATTTTTCATTGAACTCTGTATTGCATAATTTGTAATAAAACTTTTAATTTCATTTTTAGCATTGAATAATAAGTCTAATAGCTTTACAATTATTTATGCTATGACAAAATATTGTTGAATTAATGTTCAGACATCAGAAAAAACATGAAAGTAAAATCTTAACACCTGGCCTTTATCTTTGATTTAAATATATTGGGCGATTCAAAATAGAGATTATGGTGATTATCTGTTAAATTGCAGATAAACTATTTACAATTACAAAAAGTATGTAAATCAAGTACAGCTTTTAGATATGGCTGCAGCCAACAAAGGAGACAGGCTACAGTACTCCACTGGTATTGGCTGTTTTTCAGCCTACCACCTACCTTGATGTCAATTCAACAGTTGTTGGAAACCAGTCTATCTTGTGACAGCCAAAGGGGTTAGAAGTATTGAAGCCTGTCTCTTTCATTGGCTGGAGATATGAAATTTGTTTTATGAGGGGTATATGTTTATAAAATTAAATTTTTTATACAGCCTCCTTTTCCTATAACTTATATCCAGAAAAAATTTGCCCTGCGTCTAAGGACATTAACTTACTGAGTGATGATATCTTGGAATTTTCTGGCACTAAAAATATGGGAAATTCATAAAATTCAAAATCTGATAGTTTGGTAAGCTTTGGTAATAATTTTTTTTTTTTTTTTTTTTTTTTACATGGAGAGTTAGGGATAAATTATAGGAAAGACATATGTTATAGGGAGAAAAATACTTCAAATTTAATTTTGTATTTTAATATGTATACAGACCCTAGTAACACAAATGCCATATCTGAAAACTATACTTGATTTGTATACCTTTTATAATTGCAAGTATGTTTCTGTCATTCACAGTATATAAGAGAATTGCCATAACCTGTATTTTTAATGACCTGGTATAGCGAAATAAAGTTTCTATTTCCCAATTTTACTTTATTAAACAATTGTTAGAATTTTTCTGATTTAATAAGATTAACATAATTATGAGAATATTTACATACTTTAGTCTCAACTGTTTTTGTTCAATTGAAAAAAACAAAACAAAGACAATATAGTAATTTTATTGTAATGAAATTATCATTTTTTCATTGTTTTCACATACATTTAATTTATAAATAAACCCTGCACGCACAAAAATGGCATATATGCATTAAACAAAAAACGCTTTTACAAATTATGCATAATGTATGTTGAAATATAAAAAATTTACCAGACATGGGAAATATTTTTATTACAAAAATATTTTCCTAAAAAAAAAAAAAGCAAAGTTGAATGCTGTCACAATTTGTATTCATGGAAAATTACATTCTTTCAATTTCCTATGTGGATTTATTCTCATTACAAAATATTCAACAACTAAAATTACAAATAAAAAAATGTAAAGAAAATTGTCTAAAAAAATTTAATAAGTAAATAAAAATTTTATTCCCCATTCATTAGACAAATCATATTTATAGTCATATCATATTGAAGTCATATTTATTGAAGTGATATTTATCGAAGTGATATTTATCGAAGTCATATTTATTGAAGTCATATTTATTGAAGTCATATTATTGAAGTCATATTTAGCCTTCTAACACATATGCTCTAAATGGTACTTCTTTGTTATAGGTGCGCCTTGGAGTGATAGCAAAAAAAGCAAGGTTGACTTTGGCGAGAAAAGCAAAAATTTCAAAAGCAATTTCTGGTAACCTTCATTCACATTTGAAAATCTCATCAGATAGTTATATCTTTATGAAATAACTATCAATTTATAAATTACACAAGCAATTTGTACACTTTTTACACCATTTAATATAGATATTGAGAAGTAATTTATTTAATTACTTCTCATTTAATACACTGTCAAAAATCCACACCAAGGTCAAAAATCCATACAAGATTTTAGATTATTGCTTTCTTTACATTTTAAAACCTATTCATAATAAATGCTAATAAAATTCAATATATCTAATGAAAATAAAATAAACTTATTAAAAAACTATTTATTTAATGAATAATTTTGATAAATTATAATCACTATTACAAAGTATAGCTTAAATTTGTTAAACATATGATCAATAGGGTTTTGCGTTAATTCGTTACACACAATTTCATTGCAGCATCAGTTCAGCGTGACATCAATTCATCATGCGAATAATGTTTTAAAGGCTATGATAATAAAAATGATAACTTATTAGTGTGATATTTTCAGATATCAATAATTATGATAATTAACATTTCACAGACCGATTTTAGATGATATTTAGTTGATATTTGGAGTATTTTTTTTTTTCATTCTCATATGTATTTTTAGTTGATATTTGGAATTTATTTTTTTTCACCTTCTAATAATAAGTTTAACTTCTAATTTAGTCTAAAAATATCAATAGTTAAAATGGAAAGATTTTTTATATATATGACACTTGTGAACATGAAAGTGTAATGGAATACAGCGAGTCTTTACTTATTGAAATTATTGAAGATAGACTAGATATTGCATTAGATCAGCTATAAAATGGCATAAATCATCCATCATGAGAAAAAGGTTTACTAAAAAGGCTGGAAAAATTAGAAAAAGATTATCAATTGCCATTGGCATACACAGAGGGGGATGGGGTGAAAGGGAGCCCCCTTATTCTGGAGAATGTAAACATAAACAATTTATTTTGATTGTAGTTGACCTAATTATTAAATGAATACAATTTCATTGTATTCATTGTATTGTATGAATACTACTTTAGTTTTTTTTTTTAAATTATTTATTTCATAACAAAAAGCAAACTAATTTTATGACTGCTCAGGGTTTGAACAAAACCCACTTTTTCTTTTAAACTCAGCACACTGGGCCAACTAGTCAAAAACCCGTTTTTGGGGGGGTTTTCTGGAAAAAAAAAAACTTTTTTTCGGCCTTTATTGAGTTTTTTTAGAGAACTCTTTAAATTTCTAATTTTCACATGCATAAAACCTAAATTATTCAATTATCAGTGAAACCTGGGTATAATTTTGCATTAATTATGAATGAACAATAAATATATAAAAATAAAAAAAATCAAGTTAATTAGAAGGTAAATTTGTATCTCACAGGACTAGTTTGCTGCACTAAGGATATATTAAGCCAATTACAACTGGATTTCTTTATATAATTCTTAGCTTAAGTTAAACAGGTTAAATTTATACAGTTTCTTTCATTCATTTCAATCAAAAATCAGTGGAAGACAACAACATTTATATTTATTTCTTTTTTCTCAGAAATTTCTTTAAATTTGGCTCTTTTGAAAAATATTTAAATTGGCATTTATCTTTTTTTATTCTTTTGTAAATTTTATGTTTAATTTCATATTTTGGTCCCCCCCCTCTTTTTTTTTATTCTCATATCTTAGATTAAAATTTTTCTTCTTTTCAGCTGATTTCTTTTTTGGTCAGAACGTTTTGGTTATTTCATCTCTGCTTAGAAATTTCTTTAAATCTGGTTCTTTTGAAATATATTTAAATTAGCATTTTTTTTTTTTTTTTTTTTTTTTTTTTTTTTTTGTAAATTTCAGGTGAAAGTAATTGTTAAAATGTTGAATTTCATATTTTGGTTCCACCCTTTTTTTTTTATTCATTCTTATACCTTAGATTAAATAATGTCACAGTTGTGATAACACGAGAAAATTTGAAAAAACCCACAATGAGTTTTTTCAAAGTGGACCCACCCAAAAAATAAATAAATCCCAGGCGGGTTTTTTCGGGCTGGGCCCACTTAGGCAAACCCTGTCACTGCTTGATCCTATTGAATCACTAATGTTTCTGACCATAATCAGTGAATGTTTTCAGTTTTCTATTGTCTTTTAGTTTAAGCCGAAAGGTAGACCTCCCCGCCCAGTTTGACTTTGACCTTGTCTTTTAGTTTTCTAATCTAACAACATTAAACAATAACAGGTAAATATATATCTATGAGAAAAAATACATCTTTTAAAATATAAAGTATTTATTAATCTTCCACTCTGGCCAATAAATAAAATCTACCAATAAGGCAGTTTTCTGGGGTTCCTTTTGGTAATATTTAAATCCTATGTTTTTCTAAGAATGTGAAATCATGTTAAATACGATATTTTGAAGTATTAGATTGTTTTCCAATTTTGTATAACAAATTTCTAACTTGGACACTGTAAGTTTATTCTTTCTCTAATAATTTAAATAAGAAATGGCTTGCTATTTTTAAACTAAAGCAAAGACGAAATAATATTTAAATATAATTTCAAATATAACTGCCTATAAAATCGACCTGTAAAATATTATTATAATTCGTGATATCCAAAGAAAAAGAAGTCATGCTAATATATTATCATTACTTTTATTATAATAGTCTTTAAAAACATTATTGCCACACTGAATTGATGCTGCAATGAATTGTGCTCGATGAATTGACGTGACACCAATCAATAGTAGTTTAAGAGCATTAGTTTTATATTTTAAAATCTTCTCTTGCATCCTGCAAACAAACAACAGTTCTTGTTCTGTCACAAAATTATATTATTAAAAAAATTCAAATATATCTTCATGAGCAGATTTCTATCTGATTCAATATCTGCGAGTGCTCTGAAAACTGCATTATACCACTTATAAATTTTTCATCTGTGAGTTTCTGACTGACTGCTTGTTTCTTGAGTACAAATTACACAGCTTAGAAATCACAAATCAAAACATCACCACCTTAATTTTTTTTAATTAACCTTATCTGAAAATTTATTTGTTTACATTGGAAATGATGTGTGGATTTTAGGCATTTGCATATTTTTAAGAGTTGACTGTATATACATAAATGAAAGACATAATAATGTAATATGAAATAAATAACATATATCAACACAAATAAACTATATAATAATGCACATTTAGTAAAGAATATGTTATGGTCAATTTAATAAATTCAGTTATTATTAATAATAACTGCATCTTTTGGTAAATCTCATATAATCACATTTACTGGTTATACTAATTAGCTAATAATTGCCAATGAAGTTTGGTCAATATGATTAATAAAGCATAGTAACGAATATGTCCTTTACTGGAACATGTTCATCATTACTGTATAAAGCTAACAAAAATAATTGTTACGAGACAATAATAAATCAAAAGACGTGTCCTATTAATAGGACACCAGGGTCGAAGGGGTTAAAATTAATTATTTTTATAGTTGTTGAATCAATCAGGTGAAAATTTTAAGTATTGAAATAATGAAAGAATAAATAATACAGTTTTAAAATGCATCCTTTTAGCAAAGAATTTAAGAAAAATGTAGCATAAGTAAAAAGTTTTAAATTTTGACTTCTATTAAATTAACAGACAAAAGAAACTTGTGTGCTCACAAAAGATATTATACGATTGCACAATAGTCAGGTGCTGACACAGAATAAATATACACATGCATAATAGAAATCAAGCTAAAAGAGTTGAAATTTATTACATTGACCAAACTTGATTGGTAATTATTAATAATAACCAGTTAATTTGATAAATTAATCATATTAACCAGTTTATTTGGTAATTAATAATAATAACCAGTTATTATTCATAATTACCGATTAATCAAAATTGACCATAACACACACACACATATATACAAATTTTACCATCAAATACTACCTAAAATACACTGTTTTAGTTTAATTCTCCCAGCATTTTTTTTTTAAATGAAGAGAGATTCATTGCTTTGCTTGATTTTACTTGGCCCTCTTTTAGGTAGATTTCGTAAGAAATACTACCTATTACATTCTCACTTAAGTTGGAATTTTTTTTAAATTTTTGCAAATCTTTGCCAATTATGACTCCCAGAATCCAAAACCACCACCCACTTCAAAACTTTATCTATCTATCTATGCCACTTTTTTATGGACACGATAACTGCAATAATTCTGCCCAAATCTCTTCTAAACTGATACATAAAATCAAGGGGCATAAAATCTCAGTCAAGTTCGTTAATGGGCAAAATCGATTAAATTGATACATATCAAATCCGTTTAAAGTTATTATTACTTCTAGGAAAAGGGCTGAAAATTTATGTATGACAGATTTTTGATATAATTTAAAATGGCCCCAAAAAGGGGGGGGGGATTAGAAGAAAAAAATTTATAACGTCGTCAATTCACAAGATATCAAATCTGCTTAAATTTATTATAAATCCTCTTAATATTATCTAAAACTTTTATACTGACAAGTTTTTTACAGGACCAACCCTTATAGCAGAAAAAAAATTTAAAACAAAAAATAATCCCTGCCGGCTCCGTCTGCAAACAAGTTAGGTTTCGAAGTGGACGGTTCCAACTGCCGCATCATGGCAAAAAGGTCATTTCTTCTGCAATTCCCAACAAACAGGTGCCCCACGGTCTGAGTCTTCGAAATCTACCTGTGCCTGTAGGCCGAGCTGTCAGGGTTTTTTTTTTTTTTTTTTTTTTTTGTCTGAACGCTTTGTTATAAATTCAGAACATGTAACTATTCCAGTCTACGACTGATGTTTCACAAATATTTAACTACTTTTCACACAATCAAATTGAAGTCAGTTCCTCATTCTAGCAATAAATAAATCGCAATGAAATAAGAAAAGGTATTTTAGAACCATTGAACTAGTTTGCCATGTGAACATTTCTTTTTGCAACTGAGCTTAGTATATATTGCATCTTGAGATTTTTTTGTCTTCAATATATAGTTGCATATTATAATTTTCACAGATTGTTTCAGATGGTAAAATGCCTTTATTTTAGAAAAAAAAGCTAGTTTAATTTTCGATTGCTGGTAAATTAAAAATAGTAAACATGTTAAAAATTTTAGAAATGATTTTTTTTTTTAATTTATCACAGACAAATTTCACATATTGGAAAAAAGCAAGCTACGTGCAGATTAGAAAATTTTTTCATTGGTTGCAGTATCATTTTTCTGATTGTTTATACTAATTGGTGCAAAATTGCACTTTCTTCAGACCAAGGGCGGATCTAGAGAGTCTTCAAGAGGGGGGGGGGGGGGGGGCAATATCAGAAATTTGGAAGTTAATATCGGACCCGCAATGTTGGTCTGATCGGGCCTAATTTTTTTAATTGTGGGTCAGTATAGGTGCAGATTCACAAAATTTGGAAGGAGTCACTAGCTCCTAAACCCAAAAAATCCAGTGGCCACAATTGTAAAACAAACGCATAAAAACAATAGTGTTTATATGGGGTAAAAAACTAAAAAAAAAAATAACACTCAGGAATTCAATAATATAAACACATGTACAACAAAGTTTGAATATTAATTAAATATTAAATCATGTACAGTCAGAAGATAAAGTTGGACAAGATATGGTTTAAAAAAAATATGTATAAACTAAGCAATCATGATAGCAGGGAATATCAGAAAAACAATATTTCTTATTTTGATTTTGCCGGACAAAAGTACATATGAAAGAAAATCTGAATTTGTGAGATTATTTTGTACTATAAAAATCAAAACACACTTCAAACATTTGTTTATATATATATAATACCAATAGATGGCGACACTTTACCTTTCAGGTAGTTGTTGATAATATTGTTAATATTATATTTAATTTAACTATAGAGGGAGCTATTGAATGTATATTAATTTTACTTTCAGGAATTAAAATTGGATGGAGTAATATATATTCACGGATATAATTTTGTTATAAGTGTATTAAAACCAGAATTATTTTGTGTGTTTTTGAATCATTTTGTGTTTGGGTGTCATCATTGGGGTTGTGTTTTTAAAAAAAAGTGTGCTCTCAACTTGTCTTTCAAATCATTTCTCTCAACTCGACTTAGTCAACATGTATGATCCATTGCCATGTGGATGTGAATATTATGCAGAAGTTGTGACATTTTAAGGATTCTGTATAATTATTGTGAGTAAAATATTTTATCTACACTTTACGCGTTCATAATTCCAATTTTATTATTTCAAAACTGTTATCTCGTGGTAATTTCGTGAGGTGTTAAATATAGTTTTTGGGATAATCGATGTGAGTGAAATATATTGTATATTCTTAATGGTTTTTTATTTCCTATTTAAATATTTCCAAATTTTAATATTTCCAATTGTTGTCTGGTAATAATTCAGTGTACCTGGATGATTCTACTGATCTTAGCATTATGCCAGTAGAATTATGAAACACTGAATTATTATTTAAAACACATGTGGGTGCATCCAGGCTGATGAGTACATGTGCATGTGTTTTTTCATATCCAATTCATATTTAATTCTCATGTGGTCCAATTTTCCATTGTATATGGTTCATATTTGATTTATTAATCCATTTGTATTTACTTAATTGCAACTCCAATTTATATATATTTTTTTTTTCCCTTTCACTCTATTTCTTTTTTCTTTTTTCAATATTCTTTAGGTATGAGTAAAATTTGGCCAATTACCATTGAAGCACAAGCTATGGTAATATTATGTTTGCACATGTTAATTATTAGCTATGTGGTATTCTGTATACACAATATCATTAATTATCTCTTTGGAGATTTAAGTAGAATGATAAAAGAACTTGATATGTTTTTTGAAATTCATAGATATTATAATTATATATATATATATATATTTAAATCAGTCTATGTAAAATTATCAGATTCAAACTGTTACAAATAACATTGCTATTAATATATATATATGCTATTTAATAGTTTGCTGTGTTAATCAGATCATTCTGAAATGTTATAAAAAGATAATAATGTTTGTTATGTGTTTTGGTCTTAATCTTTAAAAAAAAATATCAACATTTCACCATTGGGACTGGGAATACCAGAAATTGATTACTTTTAAATCACATGGCGACTTAAACACCGAAAGTTAGTGGTCACAGCAAAAAATTTAGTCGCCACGTGGCGACTGGCGACCGTGAATCTGCACCTATATGGGTCAGGTTTACTTCTTTTTTTTGCTATGGGTCGGGTTTGGGGTGGGTTGACTACTACTTGTTTACTGCGGGTAGGGTTTGGGTCGGGTTGACTTATATTATGGGGTTGGGTTTTTTCACTCTTGCGTGTCGTGTTCAGGTTGACTCGATTTTTTAAAAGAACGTCTAAAATATTTTTTCAGATAAAATATATATGCAGTAAAAATTTCATAACAGACAGTCCCAAATAGTGGAAAGCTTTATGTAGGGAATACATTTTAAATCATTTATTTAGTAAAACCTCCGAATTACGGACACCTTGGAGCCATCGAGTTTATTAGCTCGGGAGACTCGGGGGTAAGAATTTATGCACGAGCCAATAATGGTTTTCATACGGGTTGAGTAAGACACTGGCCGAACTCTTAGCTTTTATACCGGGTTGGGACCTGATCTGGAAATTTCGGCTTGTGCAGATCTCTAGGAAGAATGAATTCCCTGCCAAACTCGTCCTGGAAGAAAGAAGTCTAGCCCGTCCCGGCTCGAGTCTACAGAGAAAAGAAATACCTGGCCAGGAAATAGTGGAGAACAGGCAAGGTCCAAGTTTCGTGAATGAAAATTGGCTCGAGAATTCTTTTCGAACGATATCCTTTCACACACAGACCTCTGATGTTGGTTTGCGACCTTTTATTAGCGCAAGGGGGAGGGGGCGATCGATTCGCCATTGGTCGCAACCGGGATGAATTTTCAGCTTTTATGCCGGGCCCAGGCTTGAAAATTTCCGCCCTTGCAGACCTCTAGAAAGAATGAAATCTAAGCCAGGCTCGACCTGAAAAAAAAGAAGTCTGGTCCGGCCCCAGTCTAGGCGCAAGTCTCCAGAAAAAAATATGGCCTGGTCCAGACCCGACCCTTAAAGAGTGAAGACATGTCCTGGCACGACCCGCGGGTCGGGCTTCACCAGAGGCCTTTTCTCGTGGAGGCCTCTAATGTCGGTTCACCGACCCTTTTTTAGCCAAAGGGGGGAGGGGGCGATCACCTTCCCCCCCTAGGTCCGCCATTGCTTCAGACTGAATTATGCCAAATCTCCTATAATAAAGTAGCACCCTTTAGACAATCTATGGATGAAATCAACTACAGGATGGCAACTAAATACAGTCATCTTTCAAAAATCCTTAAGTGCGCTAAGTATTTAAAATCTGCATATCATTCACAATGAAAATGAAATTTTCAGTTAAGAATGGAGAGAAAAATCAATACGATTTTGGTTGGTGAATTCTAATCTTGTGCCAATGAAGCACCTGTCATTCAGCTTTTCACAGGTGAAAAAATAAGCGGCATAATGCAATCTTCCGAGCAATCATCAGATACTGAATCAAAAAACATTTAATTTGGATGAGAAACTTGCTCATACAGATAAATATTTAAATTTTCTAATCACACAGATTTTTGTGACTTAACAAAAACTGCTTGAAAAAACAAAAATGAATGTTCTTAATCTAACAACTATTGACAAAATGTTTAAGTTGAAATTATAATTTGTAATAGTAGTTACAATTTATAAAATTACTTGTTAATAAATAGTATTTTAATGAATTATTCGTACTTTTACTAAATACTATATTGATCTTTATTAGCATTTATTATTTATAACTTAGTTATTTAATAAAGATATTCATTGCGAACTATTTTGATATTAAACTAAACCAATTTCGAACGGCGATTTCTAAGCTGCATCAAGAGCAAGATATTATGA
Organism: Maratus michaelseni; assembly: GCA_963931845.1. NCBI lineage: Eukaryota > Metazoa > Arthropoda > Arachnida > Araneae > Salticidae > Maratus > Maratus michaelseni. The sequence continues at coordinate 102,016,478 of OZ007586.1, forward strand.
TCGATTTTAAAAGAGGATCATAAGGAAATTATCAAGTTATTAATTATGGAGTCAATTGAAATTTTATGTTGAACTGCTTATAATGACATGTAATGATACATTATCATACAGGGTTCCCAGCAAAACATGACTGGCAAATTCCCTGACCAAATCTCAAAAAATTCCCTGACTTTCCCTGACCAAATCTCAAAAAATTCTCAGACCAAACGGGCATACAATGAAATTTGTTACTTATTTTTGCAATCCTTTGTCAAAAATTAGCGATTTTTTTTTCTGTGATTGCTCTTCAAAATTATCTATTTTTTTTCCCCTGAGACTATATGATGAATTTCGCATCATTTTTCATTTTTTCTCCAAAACTTTTCCATGACTTTTTAGAAAATATTTGTAAATTCCCTGACTTTTTCTATATATTTTAAAATTTCCCTGACTACTTTGAAATTCCATGACTTTCCAGATTTTCCCTGACTTTCCATGACGCTGGGAACCCTGTCATACACTATTTCTCAGGATTTGGTATAATTACTAGGAATAACAAACTCCCTCCCCACTTCAGTTTAAATTTTGAAACAGTCCGGGCAACATAAGTCTAACTAACTCAACATAAGCCCCCCTTACTTTTAATTTTTGGAACAGTAAAATCAAGTATAAAGGAATGAACTCGACCTCTGGTAATGTTTTAATGATTTTAACCCTGATGAGCACATCAGATGCTCGAAAGTACTTGGTTGATATTTTGTATAGTTTATAATAATTTTAAGTAATTTTAAATTAAAGTTTGTTTAAAAAAATTAATTAGATGATTTATTTTGATAGGTTTTAAAATGTAAACAAAGTGGTTTTAAAATATAAACAAAGCAATAATTTAAAATCTACCAGAGGTCGATGCAGGTTTTTTTTCTTGGACCCAGTTTGTAAAAAGTAAAGGTTATTTTTGTGAAAAATAACATTTTGTAACAAAAGCTGAAATCCAGTTACTCAAATTCAAACCAAGCAAAGCAATTATTAACAAAAACTTTTTAAAATCCCTTTGCTGAAGTCTTCCTCTATGGAGAACTTGTTTGTTTACAAATTACACATTTTACAATGTCTCAAAATGATAAATAATTAATAAATAGTAAGTTTTTATGGAATATAATTTTGTGAAAGGGCCTATTTTATTAAAAGGATTTTTGTAAAGGGACCCATTTTATTAAATTGATTTTTGTGAACGGGTCTGCAGGGCTTCAATTTCAGGTCGGGATGCCCACCCAAAAAAATATTGTGGGCGGGAGCTTCCCGCTAAAAAAAATTCACCATTTTCCGGAGAAATTTGCGTTATTTAATTTTGTTTGGTCAATACAAATGTACTGACTGGGGTTTTAAAGAAATAGCAGATAAAACTACAGCGGAAGCGTATATGGCTGATTTTATTAACCCCAAAAGAAACTATTAAATTAAGATTCTATTTAACCAATTATCAAAATGAATATATAAGTTATGTGAAGATTAGAATTAAAGACAATCTATTTAAAACAACCAATATATTTATTCAAACTTAATACATATAAATACAATAAACTTAAATATAGATTCACTTACTTAAAGTAGAAATAAACTTATTTAAATAAACAATAATAAGACATCATGACGTGCACAAAAGTTAAGCAAAATATTTATAACTGAAACGTCTAAACACATTGATGATTTCATTCAGCCAGATTAATCTTGCATATGTTATCTCAAATCATACGAAGAAACCACCATGCCTAATACATAGACATCATTAAAAAGGAAAAATTCCAAGTTCCAGAATGACCCCAAGAGAAAAACACGATCTCACATTGATGATTATATTCCTTCACAAGTTAAACCAAAAACCACGTTCTAAAACGAAACTTAATTCAAACCTTTAACCATTACACAATTCCGAAGAAAAACCATCAAAGTTACATCCATCTTACTCCACGTCTCACGAAAGTAAAAACTAACAGAAATAAATGCAAGCCAGCAATGCCGGTAGACAGAACTATTTATCTTCACAACATTCTAATAGAAGAGCATTCATGCATGTCCGATCGGTATTTTCATCGGCTTCTCGAATGTCGTATGCAAATTCAAAACATCGACATGAGGCAAGGAACGAAACGCGGCTGCGTTGAATCGCACTACCATCTAGGCGAGTTTGTGAGAACCACTCAGAAAAACAAGAGAATTGTGGTCGACGTGTCGATACGAAGTCAGACGGAAACGTCGCGAGTTAAAGATTGATATATTAAATAAAACAGCTCTTAAATATTAAAAATTTGAAACAGGAGTTTAAAGGCAAGTTTATTAAAAGACATTTCACAAACATACTTAAAGATGTTTATCTAGTTTATTTATTAAGAACAAGTTAATTAAAGGCAAGTCTTAAAAGTAATTATCTTTAGCTTGTTTAAAGTATTATATTATATTTTATGAATGATACTTATGGAATGTATGTGAGGTAAGAGAAATAGGCATGGTGATAAGATCCAGGGACTGTTTTATTTCCTAACAAATTTACCTGCAATCGAACGATAAATTTCGTGATTTTTTTTCCCACAATCGATCAACGAACATTGCATTTTTTCTGCGACTGATTGATGAACTTTGCGTTTTTTCCTTGACTGATCGACAAACTTTGCATTTTATCTGCAACTGATTGACGAACTTTGCATTTTTTCCACAACTGATCGACGAACTTTACATTTTTTCCACAACTGATCGGCAAATTTTATATTTTTTCCATGACTGATCGACAAACTTTGCATTTTTTCTGTGACTGATCGACGAACTTTGCATTTTTTCACGACTGACTGACGAATTTTGCATTTTTTCACAACTGATCGACGAACTTTGCATTTTTTCACGACTGATCGACGAACTTTGCATTTTTTCACGACTGATCGACGAACTTTGCATTTTTTCACGACTGATCGACGAACTTTGCATTTTTTCACGACTGATCGACGAACTTTGCATTTTTCACGACTGATCGACGAACTTTGCATTTTTTCACGACTGATCGACGAACTTTGCATTTTTTCTACAATCGATCAACGAAATTTGCATAATTTCTCGTTTTTTTCTTTCGACAGATTGACAAAGTTCGTGATTTTTTTCCCCTGTGTTCGACTGACAAAATTAGATTTTATTTTCCTGCGTTCAACTGATGAATTTCACAATTCTTTCCCGCAACCAACTAATGAAATTCATAATTTTTCCCCACGACCAAATGATGAATTTCTCAATATTTTCCCGCGACTGATTGGCAAATTTCGTGATATTTTCTAGCAAGCAATCGACGAATTTCGTGATATTTTCTGGCGAGCAATCGACGAACTTCGCAATTTTTTTTCCCTTGACCGACTAACGAACTTCGCAAATTTTTCCATAACCGATTAGCGAATTATTCATTTTCTTCTGGTGACAGATTGATGAAATTCACTTGCATTTTTTTCATTAACTGATCAACAAACTTTGCATTTTTTCCTTGACTGATCGACAAACTTTGCATTTTATCCGCGATTGATCGACGAACTTTGTGTTTTTTCCACGACCGATCGACGAACTTTGTGTTTTTTCATGACTGATCAGCGAACTTTGCGTTTTTTTGTAACTAATCTATGAACTTCGCGTTTTTTCCATGACCGATCAACGAAATTTGCATAATTTCTCGTTTTTTTTTTTCTTTCGACAGATTGACAAAGTTCATGATTTTTTTTTTTCCTGTGTCCAACTGACAAAACTAGGTTTTATTTTCTTGCATTCAACTGATGAATTTCACGATTTTTTCCCATGACCAACTAATAAAATTCATGATTTCTCCCCGCGACCAAATGAATTTCACAATATTTTCCCACGACTGATTGGTGAATTTCGTGATATTTTCTAGCAAGCAATCGACGAATTTCGTGATATTTTCTGGCGAGAAATCGACGAACTTCCTACCCGGACCACCCTGAATTCATCACTGATTACAACAACGAAAATGGAATGTAAATGTATTATTAATGAATTATTTTTGCAGTTGCATATATTTTGCTAACTGCATGTTGCATCTTGCTGGCTGGTAAGACTTTTAGAAAATTCCCCACTTCTGAGCTATAGTCTATAAAAAAGTTCACGAATAGTTACTGTTACATATAAAAAATTTATGCTAATTAAAAAGTGCACTATAAATTCAAAATACTTTTACCTTCATTTTCTTATTACAAGACACTGTAAATTCAGTAATTAGAGCAACTTCTGAAACAACCATTCCATCAGTTGTTGTGTAAGTATCAGGTTCCACTGTAGGTGATTTGCATACTTCACCTATAACAAAAATAAAAAATGAATAAAGGAGACTCCAAATTTCGGTTTGGATAGGTTTAATTAAAAAATCACATCAACTTTACATTTTGAATATTTTCTGGTGTTATATTACTAAAATTACTGAAGTCATTTATTCTAAATGTAACGTAAGTTACCATGGAATAACCCATAAATAAACATTCAGGGATGTGTAAATTATTAAAAAATATTAATTATTAACCCTTTGATGCACATCTTCTTTTTATTATTATCTGTTGCAAACCGGGTCAATTTCACCCAAGTTAATTTTCACTAAGCTATATCTACTAGTTTAAACCAAATGTTTAGATTTTATTATAGTTTTTTTATAGCTTTTGAACTGTACTTTAAGATTGTTTAATTAATTTTAATAGAGAAAAATTCATTTAAACAGCACTATGTTTTCAAAAATTTCAATTTTACTTAAAAGTTGCACTAAAAATTCAATAATTAAAACCTGAAACAGAATTTTAGAGTTCAATTGTGGTACTAAAAGAGTGCTAAAAAAGGTGGATGGTAAATGTTTAAAATAAGTGAAAAGGTCTATGGGTTAAAATGACCCAGTGTTCTCTCAAAGGGTTAATAAAAATACCAAAAAACTATTTTTCTACCTTTTAAATATGCCAAAACATTGATTATCTAGTCATTGATTATTAGAAAGTCTGCATCCTCCTGCATCCCTACAGTCCTCTTGAAAATAAAAAAAAAGGGGGGGGGGCACTTGAGATAATATAAAAAAGTATGGGGCGGTGTCCCCCTTTGACTACACCACTGGGTCTATTCTATTAGAATATCTTACTTATTATATTTAAAACGCTATTCATAAATTAATGGTTTCATTTAAAAAGCTTCTGAAGGAAGAAAAAAAAATAAAAGTTAGCTTTTTTTATGTAGTTTAAAACAGAAAAAACGTCAATCTTTTTCTGGACTGGCAAAAAGTAGACATCAGTATCCAAAATCCATACATATTAAGAACACTATCATTAAAAAATATGAACATCAGACAAAATATTCAGCATGAAAACATAATTAGGAGAAATATAACCATTAAAAATTAATTCAAAAGTAGGAGCTAAAATTTTACGCTAATGAAATTAAAAAATTATATGAAGAGGACTTAAAATTCTGAATATGAAGCAAATTTTACCATCCATTTAAAATGTGGAAACAAATTAGACTATTGCTACTGAGAGTTTTAAAGCTATGGAAACGGCCCCCTAAACTTTTTATTCATAAAGGATCAAAGATGACCCAATTTTCAATCGCATGTTATCTTTGTAATAATTTAATCATTTGCTAATCTCTCATTCTGTGAGTTTTTTTTTTCGCTGATTTTATACATGCACAATGTATGTAACTATTTATTCGAAATCGAAAGAAACCTAAATTATATATATTTTTTAAAGGGGATTTTACGGTGCATATGTACGCACTTTGCTTAAGAAAATCAGTTAAATGAGTTGATGTGGATTCAAATATGAAAATAAAATCTGATTATTTAACATTAAAGGTCTCAAAATTCGAAGGCGTCGATCACCGGAATTAATACAATGTTCGCAAAAATAGCATATGCACTATATAAAACAGATCATAAGTAAAAAGTTATACCTACCTAAAGAACAGATGAATACTGAAAATAGAAAACAAAAAGTTAAAGTTTTTGAAACCATTATTGACACGTAAACAATATTAAAACTACTAGGCAAAATCGGCCGGATCGATTTCGAAATTTACAACAAGGCAGAGTTGGTTGTTTGGATGGTTGGTTGCATCCATGGAGATAGAAATAAGTTTCTATCTCCCTGGTTGCATCTAAACGACACGTCTCTTGCGTTTTCCTAGTAAGTCGGAAATGTCTTCCAGTGTCTTCCACTTTTTGAACAGGCGCGCTTCATTGGTGGCGCTGTCGTTCCTATCCACTTTTTAAAATCATAAATCATGTTATTGCTCCTAACCATTCGCATAGAAGTAGGCGGTAGTATAGATGGCGCTATATTACCCAACAACTGGAATTCGCCGAGTAATGCATTAAAAAGTGCTAAAAAATTGAATCCGATAAATGATGAATAATGCTGAACAAAAAATATCGACCTCAGCGACATCTGCTAGCTCTTCACCGGCAGATTGAATTTAAGTTACACGATTTCGCTGCGATCGACATTTATCGTTCACATTTGATTCAATTTTTTGGCACTCTTTGGATAGCCGATTGCTACACTATTATATCTTCTAGACACTATGGCCATACCGCGACTACAGTGCCTAGAAGTAGTGCCTTACTTCTAGGCATTATACCGCGACCTACGTTATACACGGCCGAGCATGACGTTTAAAACTTCACATGGAGTGGATCATTTTTACACAGCGATTGGTGCAAAACGGGGGGAGCGTCGCTTTGCACCAATACCGTGTAAAAATTATCCACTCCATGTGACGTTTTAAACGTCATGCACCGGCCGTGTATAACGTAGGTCACGGTTATACCGCGACCTTCGTTATACAAGGAAGGTGCATGACGTTTAAAACGTCACATGGAGTGGATCATTTTTACACAGTGATTGGTGCAAAACTGTAGGAGCGCCGCTTTGCACCAATCGCCGTGTAAAAATGATCCACTTCATGTGACGTTTTAAATGTCATGCACTGGCCGTGTATGACGTTGGTCACGGCCATACCAAACTAATAATACTAGGTACTCTTTTAAGATCCAACATTTACAGCAGTTTGATAGTTGTCTTTCTTTCTACGTCAACGTTTCTCAAACCCCCAAAAAATGCTCACTGAGCTCTAATGTAGAAGAGAGAGGGGATGCCTAGGGTGCCTTGATATGAGAGTGGTGACATACAGGTTATAAAATTTGATTGGTTGAGACGATTTTGGACAAAAGAGAAGGCCATTATCTCCAAGCTAATGCTTGTTTATTTGTTTATTGAGAACATACATCAGACTTGTGTGCTTGACATCAAGTGCCCGCTTATAAGTCATCGTCAATATACAAGGACGAGATAGCCACAAGGAAATTTACAACACCAGAGAATTACATCCGGAAGCTCCACAAAGTGTGTGCAATGGAGCTGGCGGGAGTCGAACCCGCCGACCTGACTCCTACGCTCACAAGCGATTAGCGGAATGGTGTCTTAACCACTCGGCCACGGAGGCCCCCTAATGCTTGTTAACCTTTCTCAAACGTATAATCAAACTCGTCCAGACGAGTATTGCCAAGTTCTAGAATATAGGGTTGCCATAGTTTGGACAAACGCATCTGTTTAAACACAGTCTGAGCCCGTATGTTGCTACCGTCATATTACAGTGTCTAGAAATATATAGTATGGAAATGAACAAACGAAACCGTATACAAAAAATTACATTTTCACCGGAGGGTGCTATGATCGAGTTTTTTGCTACGAATGAATAGAAATCCAGTGTGTTTTTAGATATTTATGATGCAATTTAAACTAAGGGATTTATTTTTGAAAGATAAATTTTGCGAAAAACTGAATTAAAAATATTTATGTTGTAATACGCGATACATTAGGAATGATCGAAAATTCAGGCATATATTTGAAATGCATTTCGCATTTGTATGAATTGCAGAACACTTTATTTTCAGATTGCTCAACTAACCGACATATTTCATGAGATAAATATTTCATGATTATAAACCGACATATTTCATGTGATCTCCGTCCATACTTTTTTTTAGAATAGAACTTTATTTATAACAGTAACAAGAAACAATTTCATAAAATTTCATATTTTCATTTCATCACAGGTTTAGACACAAATAAAACCTGCAAGATGATCCCACTCCTACACACAAACACAACCTTTCATTCTTTACAGTATGATTTGAATAAGCTAGTTACAATGAAACAGATTGTTATATACATGTTGTTACTAATTTTTGTATGACGAGTTTATAATAGTACACGGAAAAGGTAAAAATAAATAGGGCAATTGCAATTGATGTCATGTTGGAGGTCACACATTACAAATAGGCAGTTCTGATTGGTGGAACTACCATGACCTCCAATTGAAGTACAATGTTTAATCAGCTGATTGCAACTTCTCTATATTACAGTTCTGAAGTAAATAACTATAAAACTTTTATAATTATATTATGTTCAGTGTTTGACAATTTAATTTTCCTTAGTAGAAATAAAGAAAATCAGTAATAATTGAACAGTCTTATTTTAGTGTCTTAATTTTAGACTGGAAATATTTTCTGGGATTTTATACTTAAAATAAATTAAAGAAAAATATAATTTCCCGTGCAAATTAAAAATATATGCTTTTATCTCCTAACTGTTTAAACCCGAAATATTAAGATATTTCATTCAATTGGCCCTATATTTCCTGTTTCCAGGATCTTTAATTTAAAAAATAATAGAGAACACAATTTTATAATGTATTGCAGGACATAATGTATTGTAATGCATAAGCATATATACAGGTATGCAATAGAGGCAAAAAGTTTGGCTTCAATCAACTAAATGCCAATAAAAATTATAATATTTTTTAAGGAAAAAAAAGATAGTTACAGATTTTATAGCAGTTAAAAGAAAAAAAATGCTAAAATTCAAAATATATTAATTTATGCAAAATTTACAGATAGTTACAGATTTTATAGCAGTTAAAAGAAAAAAAATCCTAAAATCCAAAATATATTAATTTATGCAAAATTTAAGTATTTTTAAAACTACAAATTTGCTTTTAAATGTAAAAAAAATAATTGAAGATGTTCGTCATAAAATATGGCAACTGGCTGTGAAACTGCTGCAATGAAATATTTTACACATTAAAAAGCATAAAATATAAATAAAAAATAAATTGAGTAATATATATATATATATGTCAAATACGCTTTTATCAATTAATAATTTAATATTAAATTATTATTATTCATTGAGAAAACAATTTAGGAAACCTGAATACATAGTTAAAATATCGTCTCCAGTTAAAATATCGTAAATTCATTACTGCAAATTAACTCCAAGTGGAATCTAACTATATAATTGAGTAAAATCTTGTTTTATGTTCTTTATAATTTATCTTTCTCAGCACGAGGAATATTTTTTGTCCATCTTTCACAAAGATTTTGATTTTAGGGTACACCGAAAATACACAGCTTGCTGTTATTGTATTGTGTAACACAACCAAGAAAAAGACAATGAGAATCTCGTTTTTTCAGTATCTTAGGTAAATTTTACATGTTTTTATATAAATTTTATACATTTCTGGACGATGTAACTAACGCTAGTGTTTACACTTTCAAGCAATAAATTCGATGGCCTACGAAAATGTAATTTTTTGAGACATTTTAAGATGTATACTTTATTTAAGGGGCTACTTCACTCAGACGAAAACACCCGCTCGCTAATGTTAATCCTATGGAGGACATTTTTGAAGATAGCTCGTTCGCGTTTCAATATTTTTAAATGATTTTTTTTGCATTGGTTAGCTGAGGTCAATCTCTATGCACGCTCCTTTTTACTTTTTTGAATTTGATTACAAGTTTTTTTTATTAAGATACTTTCACTTTCGGAACCGGTTTCGAAAGTGAAAGTATCATCAATAAAAAAAACTGCAACAAAAATCGAAAAAGTAGAAAGGAGCGTGCATAGTGATTGACCTCAGCTATCCAATGCAAAAAAAATCATTTCAAAATATTGAAATGTGAACGAGCTATCTTCAAAAATTCCCTCCATAGGATTAACATTAGCGAGCGGGTGTTTTCGTCTGAGTGAAGTAGCCCCTTAAGCTGCCAGCATATTTTAATGTTAATGGTAGAAAATATTCGGAATACAAAAATAAAATATAAATCCAAAACAAATGCTTTACGTTAAAAAATATATATTTCTATTTAATCATGTGACCTCATTATGGTATTCGAATGAAGCTTATTTTACATTGTATTGAAATTTCAATCACGTAATGTAGCTCTCCTCTACGTGAATCCATGACTTGTACGAAGGAATTGTAAACAAAACTTCTGAAGCAGTAGCAATGGCGCAGATCTGATTTAGGAGGATTTGAAGCGGAAGACGCTTGTACAGTTTGACCAATAGCAGAGCTTTATTTTTCTCCATACATGAATTCGTGTATGGTTTTCTAATATGCTGTCCATGTATCCAAAATATGTTAAGATTGTAGAAAAAAATACTAGATTAATTTTTTCTCTTTGTAAAAACACTCGTTAATTTCTGCAATCTTTTTAGGCCCTCCGATTTTTTTGGTATATCTTTCTAGAAGATCAGACGTACAAACTTCTAAGACGTTTTCCGAGGCTAACGAAAAAGACAGGCTACCGCTGTGCATTCTACTTATCTTTTTTTACAGACCGCTAGAGTGACGTGTGCTCTTTTCGTACACCTTCATTGGTGCATTCGAGCATCACGTGACTCCCGCGTTCTGTAAAAAAAAAATACGCGTAAAGCACCGCGGTAGCCTTTCTTTTTCGTTAGCCTCGACGTTTTCCGAGGCTAGCGAAAAAGAAAGGCTACCGCGGTGCTTTACGCGTATCTTTTTTACAGACCGCGGGAATCACGTGAGGCTCGAATCCACCAATGCAGGTGTACGAAAAGAGCATCACGTCACTCTAGCGGTCTGTAAAAAAAGATAAGTGGAACGCACCGCGGTAGCCTGTCTTTTTCGTTAGCCTCGACGTTTTCAGTATGACGTCAGTCATACTGCATGACGTTTTGGTTGGATACTGACTCCAAACAAACGGTTGCTATGTTTCATTTCTTATTAAATGTAAATCGTAGAAAATGATACCATTGCAAATAAAGTATTAAAACACTTAGCTGTGAGATATAGCTATAAAATGTATCTATACTATACAAACAAAATAGAAAATACCACATAGCAACCGTTTGTTTGGAGTCAGTTTCCAAGTAAAACATCATGACTGACGTCACGACTGAAAGCGCGATGCTAACGAAAAAGACAGGCTACCGCGGTGCATTCCACTTATCTTTTTTTACAGACCGCTAGAGTGACGTGATGCTCATTTCGTACACCTGCATTGGTGCATTCGAGCATCATGTGACTCCGGTGGTCTGTAAAAAAAGATACGCGTAAAGCACCGCGGTAGCCTTTCTTTTTCGTTAGCCTCGTGAAAGCGCCTCAATCAATCACTGTACTCTTGCTTAAATCCAACTGCTTTTTTAACCATGTGATTGATATAAATTCATCTGACCATCTATAAAAATCTTAATGCAGTTACAAAAGATTTTGGAATCGTTGAATCACGTCCCTTTTTTACCAGATATTAGCTTATCACAGTGAATGACATTACATTGTCATTTTTTATCTGTTTGTAGATAAGCCTCATATTATTCCTATTAATGCACCGTCATTTTTATGGCAGAATTCCACAATCTGGAAAATAGTTTATCACATCAAGTTCTGCAGATGGAAGATCAAGATTTTCTCTTTATCATTTCTTTTTCTAAATGAGAAAGTTCAGTTAACTTATATCCTATATTAAAAAAATTAAAATTGCTTATCCACAAAAAAAAAGGAATACGTATATCACGTGCTAGCGCTGCATTTTTAATCAAACATGACGTCACGATTTTGCATTATTGGCATTAAATCCCATTGCTTAGTGACAGGATTTTTTTTATTAAAAAGTGGTCTACGGGATAACAGACAAGTACCTTTTTTACTCAAATTGAGAGTACTCCTAAACATTTTGTTTACTAAAAACTGATTCTAGACATGTGGGACATGTATGTCCAGTTTTTAGATTAATTGGATGAATCACGAATATTACAATTTTTTGTGCTACAATGAATACAAGACATGCAAAATCATATATAGAAAAGAGACGAAACAGCCACAATTAATTTACAGTTTTCAACTTTTGGCGTAAAATAAAAAACAGTATTAAATATTTTTTAAAGCGAAAATGTCTACATAAAAGTTTAGGTCGTGTCCTCTTCTTTTGACATGAAAACAACAAAAAGTAAAAAAAAAAAAATGACATATAAATAAAGCATATGATGTTCTTAATCATGCAACAAAATGTGGTGAATAGGAACGCCATTTAAAATGCGCGTGTTTTAATTTCTGCAGTCTTCTGCCCCACCAGCGGCTGAGAGGTTCTGCTCTCAAAGCTGGGAGACGAGAGGTGCTGGGTTCAAATTCATGTCGCGCTCCTCAACATAACCGTTCGGTTGGTTGGTTGATTTATGACGGCCGATTATCTACTTGAGGGATATAGGCCCTAGGGGAGAGTGCAATCCGTGGGGGTCTTTCTAAGGGATCTAGGAGTCAAAGAAAAGTTTAATTTTAGACAGTTTTCCATCGTAGCAGGTATGAGAAGATTCATAATTTTTTTCATTTGAATGTGTAAATCGCATGTTTTCATTTTATCTGATGTTTATGTATTATTAAAATATACTAAAATTCAATACGTGTTAAAAAATAATTACATTTTCGTTATTTATATACATTTCACACATCTTTATTTAATAGTATAAAATTCTGACAATTATTACAAAAGAAATTGACTATTAATTATAATTATTATGAAATGTTAAGTAAAAATAGTAAATTACATGCAAAAATAAAATAAAATAAAAGTGTATTTTAAATTAATGCAATAATCTTGATTCTGTGTACAACGATACTTATTTCTGGTCTCTGCAGTATCCTAAATTGGGAAGACCAAAAATGTGACAATGTTATAAAATGAGCTGACCATAAAATGTGACAGTACCATAAAATGGGAAGAATGCAGTACTAGTACCACAAAACAAACAGTACCATAAAATGGGCAGAATAGGAACAGTTTTCAACTTTTGGCGTAAAATGAAAAACAGTATTAAATATTTTTTAAAGCGAAAATGTCTACATAAATGTTTGAGTCGTGTCTTCTTCTTTTGACATGAAAACAACAAAAAGTTAAAACAAGTTGGAAATTGTACGTCAAACGTGACAAATGAGGTGCGTTCGTACTATAGCTAGTCACATAAATATTCAGATCTTTTCGGATTTTTAATTCTGTGAAATGAATTATATCGTCTGCAGATTAATTTCTGTAATAAAATAAGTATCTCGGTCGCTTGACGATTAAACTTCAGAAGCTCCTATAACAAAAACGCACCGATTTAAAAAAAAAAAAAAATTCAAATTTCTTAATAAATATTTTTATTAATATCTCCTAAAGTTTTGATTCGATTTTAATAAAATTTGAAATGTCTCGACAAAATTCTGCAAAGATAATATATTTTAAATTGCAAACCATTCGGTTGGGTAGTTTTTGCGTTGTTATATGCGGACGGACGGACAGACGAACAGACAGACAGACAGACAGACAGACGGACAGACGGACGGACCAAGTGACGACTATAGGTGCTACGTATTTATATAATTACGAACGCACCTAAAAATGACATATAAATAAAGTATATGGTGTTCTTAATTATGCCACAAAGTGGGGTGAATAGGGACGCCTGTTAAAATGCGCGTGTTTTTATTTTTGTAGTCTTCTGCCCCACCAACGGCTGAGAGGTTCTGCTCTCAAAGCTGGGAGACGGGAGATGCTGGGTTCAAATTCATGTCGCGCTCCTCAACCTAACCGTTCGGTTGGTTGGTTGATTTATGGCGGCCGATTATCTACTCAAGTGATATAGGCCCCTAGGGAGGAGTGCCCTCCGTGGGGGTCTTTCTAAGGGATCCTAACCTATATTTACGGTAAGGTTCGAAGAAAACCACGGAAAACTCCAAATGATTAGGTCAACTAGTGCGACAGGGGTTTGAAACCCAGCACTCCCGTCCCAGCTTTGAGAGCAGAACCTCCCAGCCACTGGTGGGGCACTAACCGTTCGGAGTTTTCCCTGGTTTTCTTCAAACACGCGTAACGCTGCGCAAATACGGATTAAGCTTAAGTTCCCTTAGAAAGACCTTAGAAAGCTCCCTTAGAAAGATCTAAATCTACGGGAAGCACAGTATCATTTTGGGGCCCCCTTTCATTTGGCAAAAGGTTTCTAACTTCTACATACACAGAAACTCATCAATGCTAGTAATATTATTTCCAGGAGCGGCTTAGTTAAGTTCACATATATTTCATTAAACAGCTTTTCTGTATTCCCTGTACATACTTCAGATATATTTAGTACACATATAGTTAGTGTATGCCCAACTACCCAGATGGTTTCTAACCAGCCCATCAGGATGCCATATGATTGGTTAATAGCCTATTGATCATATTCATATTTACCGGTTAGATAATTTTGCTAAAGTAGTGTGTGAATATTTTCGTGTATCGCGCGGCGCATGCAATCCTTTACAAAAAATTAAAGATGCAAAGTAAAAATATAAAAATGGAAATTAGAGGACCCATTTCACAGTCATTTAGAAGCCTTTTTTAAATTTTAGAGGGAAAGCTCGTGCTTCTCGTGCCTTTTGGATAATCAGGCCCTGCTCAGGAGTTTCAGGATATTTGGGAATTTTTAAATCAGGTTCTTCCTTAGATTTTGTTGAAAACAAATCTCTTTTTCACTCTCTTGTATGGAGTAGTGAGAGTCATCTGATGCAGATGATTTTAGGATTAATCTGATTTTCTTTTTGAGATAGCTGCAGAATCTCCTACAATATGAATAGGAACACACACAGATAACACGGAAAAAAATGTGGTCCTATTCACCCGACACATTATAATTCTATGGCATCACAGCAAGAAAGCATTGCTTATACGAACTGTTTAATAAAAATTGAAGAACTAATGTAGAGTATCGTTATATTAGAGCTATATGTAACAAAAAAAAATAATAATCCTAAGCCTTATGTTAATAGCAGTTTTTGTATTTACAGGAGAAATTTTGGAGAGGACAAATATGTGTGATTTATGTTGATGCTGTTTACGATATTGTAAGTATAAAAGTAGTGATGACGACGTGAAACGTAATTTAAAAACCTATTTCCGTGTTAACAAACTGGCAAAAAATAAATATCTTAAAATGACTAGTTCATATTTTTTAAGACAATTTTGTATCCTCTCATGAAGTTTTGTTCTTTTTCATCCTACTGTTCCTATTCACCCCATTTTACGATATTGTTATAAAGAGGTTTCACTGTTATTTATACGCCGAAAACCAAATTTAAGAGATTCTCCATGTTTGTACGCAATAGCTTTAAAGTAACGTACTTACAAATAATCGAAAAGTTTACGATATAAAATTTAAGGGGTAACACTACGTTGACTCCCTGAGATTTGCAGTTTTTTCGGGATTTTTTAAAAAAGAAATGCGAAGTGTTTATAACCATCAATTACTTTAAATTATTATACATATATTAAAGTAGAAAACTGTATATTTTTAGTTGATATATTAAAAAAGACGGCTTGACAGCTGATGGCTGAAAGCACTTCGAAAAAAGAGGGTCAAGTGGTGTTCACGATAACTCATCGTAGATTTAACCTAGAACAAGAACTAAACAAAATATTTTTTAAGTTCAAAAGCTAGTGAAATACGTAGATTTTTTAAAAAAATATGCATTTTTAGTGAAATGGTATCAATTCAAAATGAAAATTAAATAAATTTCGTTACTTAAAGTTACACAGAAATTGAGATACCAATATTTAAAAAAATAAAAATAGTAAATAAAGCCTATACGTATTGCGTTTGAAAAGTATATGACGATTAATTTGTAAAAATATCAATTTGATTGATTGGAAATTCATGAAGCTAGAGTGTCCACCGATATTGAAAACGCTGTTCTCAGAAAAATGCGCTTAAAGTTTTCGCCCCTGTTTACTCGCTGTGGCACGCTTTACTTCTATAGCTCCAAAATTACCCTTTCACATTTGATATCGATTTGTAACTAATAAAATGTGATTTTCGTATGTATAAAGAGTAAGTACTTTAGGCGACAGTAGAATTTTTCAAAATTTTGAAATGGCTAATGAGGTGTTACAAATTAAGATATAAATATTAACAATCAGATTATTTTATTTACTCCGAAAATATAGCGTCTAGAATATATAGTGTGGCAACCGTTTATTCCAATAATGCTTTAAAAATGCTAAAAAAATGAATCCCATAAATTTTGAACGATGCTGAATGGCAAATATCAATCGCAGCGAAATCTGCTAGTTTTTCCTTTCTCAATTGAATCCTTATAAAATGTTTATTTTTGAACTACCAGATGTCGCTGCCATCGACATTTATCGTTCAGCATCGTTCAACATTTATGGGATACAATTTTTTAGAACTCTTTGGTTGGCCGATTGCCACACTATATCTTCTAGACACTATACTTGAAAGATGAAACCTTCTTGAATGTAGCTTCAAATTTTATGGCAATAAAGTAGACTTTTGAGTCTGTTTGTTTGTTTGTTTGTTTATTGAGAACATACATCTGACTTGTGTGCTTGACATCAATTGCCCGCTTATAAGTCATCGTCAATATACAGGGACGAGATAGCCACAAGGAAATTTACAGCACCGGGGAGTTACAACCGCCAGCTCCCCAAAGTATGTGCAATGGAGCTGGCGGGAGTCGAACCCGCCGACCTGACTCCTACGCTCTCAAGCGATTAGCGGAATGGTGTCTATTAACTACTCGGCCACGGAAGCCCCACTTTTGAGTCTAAACTTATAACCTGCGTAAATACGGGTTAGGTCAAATATCTCTACGGAGGGCAATCCCCTAAGCCTATATCCCTCGTGCAGGTAATAAGCCATAACAAACGCTACTACCTAAACGTATAACTGAAAAGCTGTATTCCTTCATTATTTATAGAGAAAAATTATAAACAAAAATTTTTTGATTAAAAAAAACCAAACTACTGTGGAACCACTCTAGAAAGACGGACCTTGGCATGCTGCCAAAAAAATAGACCCGTCCGAAGGGAGGGAAGCATTATATTAGGAGGAGACAAAATTCAAGTTTCCCTTATCTTGCCTGACCGCTTGTCATTTCTTCACTGGCTGTTCTTGTACTATTAGCGTTTTTTCTCTCTCTCCTTATTTTGTCTGCTATTCATTTTGTATTTGTTTCTACTTCTATAAAATGGATTTAAAAGAATCTAAAAGCTCTCAAGGCAAACATTTTCACAGTGCAGTGAAAAATATGTTAAACAATGTTGTAAAATATTGTGATAATGAAGCAGATAAAGACTGCCTAACTATTCCATTAGCACATGCAACAAAAAGAGCTAGTGCAATTGCCGGTGTTTCGGATAGCGCTATAAGAAGAATTCGGAAAGAAGCTAATAACAATGCAAATAATTTCGCTTCTCCTAAAAAGAAAAAGGCGAAAACAACCATAGAGAATGTCAACTTGGATAATTTTAACTTGGATGTAATTCGAAGACCTATCCAGGACTTCTACACTAAAGATGAAAGAGTGCCCTACTGTTCCGAAATTGCTAGCCAAGTTGAAAGAAAACATACAATTTTCAAAAGGAAAAGAGACATTGCGCAAAATTCTTCTTGAAATGGGATTCCGCTGGAAAAAATGTCAAAATAAGAACGAAGTGATATTGTTTTATCTCGCACGAAATATTTACGGACTATTCACCAGTTCCGAAAAGATAGAAGACCGATAGTTTTTGTTGATGAAACATGGATTGACAGCAATTTAACTGTCGGGAAATGCTGGCAATCGGAAGAGGTGTTCGGTGTTATGAAGACGGGGGCGGCATCGAGACGCATTATTGCTTTATGTGCAGGGGGGGGGGGGATGGGATTTATTCCAAATTCATCGTTAATTTATAAAGTCAACACGATGACCGGTGATTATCACGGGCAGATGAACTCACAAATTTTTGAAAAATGGGCAAATGAAAAATTCATTCCAAACTTACCGAAAAATTCTGTTGTTGTGATAGACAATGCGCCATATCACTCTATTCAATTGAATAAGCCTCCGAATTCTTCAAAAAACAAAAGGGAAATTATGGATTGGTTGGCATTGAACAAAGTGCCATATTCTTCAAACATGCGAAAAGTTGAATTGATGGACCTTGTTAAGACGAATTCGCCCTCTACTAAAATCTACAAATTCGACACCATGTTAGCCGAACATGGGCATTATGCGTTAAGATTGCCTCCATACCATTGCGACATAAATACAATAGAGTATGTATGGGCGGATATGAAGGAATTCATTCGAAAAAGGAATATAACGGCGGTTTAAATATGGATCAACTTTTTAAATTGACCAAACTTGCACTAGAAAATGTTAATGCTGAGAAATGGAAAAACTACTGCACGAACATAGAACACCTGGAAAATGAGTATTGGAAGAAAGACGGCATAATAGAAGAAATATGTGAGCCATTAATTATTTCGTTCGACGATGATGACGACGATGATTTTTTTTTCTGGATGATTCTGATGATGACACCGAAAGTGAATGAATTACCCCCCCCCCCCCCCCCTGCACATTTTTTTTTTTTTTTTAAAGAGAAGGTCTGTGATGATATTATGAAATACGAGCATTTTTATTGCTTTATTTTTTTCTGAGACCTTCACTTTAAAATAATTTTGATTTTACCAGCTTTAGCATATATTTGTTAAGTTCTTTCATTTCATTTTGACAATAATTTCAATTTTATTCCTATTTGCCTGAAAATTTTCAAGAATTAACATTCAAATACTTAAAAATCGAACAGCGTCTTTAATTTTCCTATAAATTCGGTACATTGTGAGTTACAATTGCAATTTTTTCGTGAACTTATCCGAAAAATAGGTTCAAAGTGCGACCTTCAACGACATTTTCAGTAAGATTAGGTACTTTTATAATAAAACGAAAAACGCTGTTCAATTTCCTGATATCTGAATAAGAACGTCTGAAACTTTCGCGCATTTATCAATTAAAAAGATTTAGTAAAGGCATCAGGAAACTTAATTTGAATTCGAGCACAATTTTTTAAATATTTGAGTGTAAAAAATATTTTTCATCCTTTAGTATGACTCTGTACACTTTGAACTATTTTCTTTTCTTATTAATTGAGTATTTTGTTATACATTTTCGCCATATTATTAAATGGTTTCATATAGGAAAATGAACATGAGCAATCAAGAAAAAAAATGGAATTCTTGCGGTAAAATTAAAAAAATATGTATTAATAACTTTACTAATAAAAGAACATTTTAAAACCACACTTCTCCTACAATTACATAAGTGTACCCTATAACTGTAAGGAACCGATATTTAAAATCGTAATTTATTTAAGAAAACAATAAATTGCAATGACATGTGTAAAAAGACAGTAAAAAATAGTATTTATTTACTTAACATGTTTATATCCGATAATTAAATAATCTAAATTATCATAACATGTTTCTTTAGATTGAAGATATCCCCTTCATCGAAGAGAAAACTGCAATTTTTATGTGCTTTATTACATAAGAACAAAAATCCTTTTATAATCTTGGAACAAGTAAACATGAAACTATCGGGAATCAACTCATCTCCCCACGAAAGCAAAACTAGGGGTGACTCCCTTTCATTACCTCGATCCCTATTATGAAGAATAGACTGGTCATATTTGGACCCGTTACTCACGTGACCAGTCTTTAAAGCTTGGCTGAGCAGTATTTTTTGTTTTTCGTCTTTTTATTTAGTCTTTAACAATTTCTAAATTACATTATGAGTTCCATAAAGTCAAAAATTACATCTGAAAACTAGTTTTTAACTAAATTTTCTATACACTGCTTTTATATCTGTTTAAATGGATTTTATTTGTATTTTTTCCAGCCAACTCGACGTTCGTTTTCAACATCTGTTTCTTCATAGTATATTTTCCAACTTTAAATTCAAGTTGTTTTGTTTGTGATTCCAAGTAGGAAGAGTCTAATGCTTTACATTTGTGTACGATAAAAAGAAATTTACTTTAAAAATTCGAAAATAATATACGTACAACTGGCTTGAAATACTTTTTATTCTTCATTAAGACGGCGTTTTCGTGTCTTTAATAAGATTTAACCCAAAGCTTACATTCAATTAAATTGATTTTCCTTAGAAATTTTATTTTATATTTTGCCTTAAATCTCCAGTCTATAAATTGAAACAGGATTTGCAATAGCTCTTTTTATAAATTAATTAGGCTTATAGGACGAATTTTGAAGCAATTATAAAGATGCAGCTGATTGCTTAAAATAGACTGAGATTTAGAAATGTTTTAAAACTAGCAGTAATTTTTATTCTTTATCTGGAAATTATAAGATTGTTTAATATAATACAGTAATAACATGTTTAAATAATTCTGGCAGTCAACTTTTCTTTTATCCATAAAAATAAATTTTTATTTTTTGAGATTTTTATTTCGCTTCTATGAGCAAAATGTTTTTGCTTTAAAACGACACCAATTAATGTCGGTGCCGAAGATGATTTCAAAATAATGTTTTACCTGACTTTCCACAACTGCCCCCATGGGTGTTACTTTTGAATGTTGCATATCTATGTAAAATATATTTTCTTTACTGAAGATTTCAGTAAGAATGGTTTTATATCACTCACCCGCAATAAAACTAACACAACTCAAAAACACTATACTTCACAGGATAGGCAAAAAAAGATTGGATTTTTTTTACTGTAATATAAAACTATAGCACTTAGCTCTGAATGTAGGTATAAAAGCGTACATAAAAGTGCAAGGCTGCATATACACCAGATACTGCGACAAGCTCAATAAATTATTTCTATGGACTTTCTTTGAAAAGACTCCGTAGTCAGTTGTGATCCTTTTTATTACGCTTCAAAGGTTTCGAAGCAAAGAGAACAAAATCAACAAAAGAAATTCTTCCTAGTGTGAAGATGTTAAACATGTCAGGGACCCCTTTCTCCAATCGTTGCATTCTCGGAAAGAAATATACTTTTTTGACGAGTTCTTAATTAAAATCTCGGGTAATTGTAAAAAAAAATAAAAATCTGAGTCCTAGATGCATCAGGACCTGCCTTGGAATTAAAATTTTCAGATTTCTATATTCGGTAGATTTCACTGGCCATCATCAAGAGACAGACACACACATAGAGCGAAACTTTTTTTTTAATTAATATAGAAGCATGTAATTTTAAATGATAACGTCCGTTTGTGCATCTATACAGGGTGTTTTAGAATAACTGTTCAATAATTTGCAGGGAAACAAAATTAAGCAATAATAACATAGGAACATGACGTCCCAATAGACTTAAGGTAAGTGAGTCAAAGGTGGCCAGTGTTCCTAAGGTAGCCAACCTGTCAAAAGTTGAATTAATTTCATTTTTAATCACAAAATGGCGTTATTGCATTGTAAATCATGTATTTGCAGTTCACGTGGCTGAATTTGAAGATATAACATTGATCGTCCCCCATTGTATGCAGTGATTTCACTTTTGAGAAGTAGTCGTTCTAATATCCAGGTAAGAAGATATTTTTTTTTAATTTACATGTGTTTAAATTATTAGAACTTTGAGTAATGATACGTTCGCTGAAAGCTTATTTCTTTCTCTTTAACCAAATTTACTTCAATCATAATAAATGTATCAGATTAATAGTTTTTCATCATGCAAATGGCGATCATATGTATGTTCCCAAGATGTCCCACGTGGGCCATCTTAGGAAACAAATGTGGAAATCAAAGTAGTAAGGTTAATTTTCAAGATATAATATTACAGATTTCTGCAACAATTTCCACACTATTGAGAACACCAGATATCACCCAAAAGAAGTCAGTAACTCCCAGAAAAAAAGTCCTGAACTATCTAGCACAAAAAGAGGTTCAAAGTCAGACGATAAGTAGATTAAGAAGAAAAACTTGAAAGATATTAGAGAGACAGAATCACCAGAGCATAATAGTAAGCATCATAATAAGACCAATCCGGTATACTGACAAAGGAGACTGTCAATCAAACTGATACTGTCATGCCTGGCACAAGTGCAAACGCTAGCCAAAAGTAAGCTGGTTTTGCCATTCATCCAAGAGAGACAAAATAACGGACATGTGATTGTGTAATCAATGCTTGCAATATGTGCATGAAGAGTGTCAAGGACTTACTAAACTAGACAAAATCGAAATTTTCATCTGCATTTTCTGCATGGAAGTCGATATTTTGAAAAATGTTTATTGTAAATTTTTCCTTGTAATTTCTTTGTAATTAAATACTTACTTTTAATTGAACATTGTAATACTCTTCTAGATGTAAAAATAGTTTGCCGAGTACTTTTTTCACATTTTAAAAGTGATTTCAATATATGGGACATCTTTGGAACACTATGCGCCGAAGGTGGCCCACAAGCTACAATTTTGAAATTGTATTATACAATAATTAAATTTATTTTACAAAGAAAAGTGTACTTGATATGTGTTAGAAATAAGTGTAAAATGTCACAAAAAAAAAAAAAAAAAAAAATCAGCCACACACACCGGACCAGAAAATTGTGAAGCATACTCAAAGCTTAACTATGGCCACCTTTGACGCACCCACCTTATTCAGTGAAAAATACAGGGCGTTTCACTTTAATCGATCTTGGGGTTCGCGTTAATAACTTTGAGAAAAACGAGGATATTGTAATAAAAATTTGAAGAGCTTGCTTTGTGCGAAATGTGATACCATCAAAACAAGTGGTAGAAATTTCCATTACCCAAGCCCAAACAACACGAATTCGAAGTTCGCATTTTGGAATGTGGTTGTTAGTGCATACGGTATCACTCATTGAATTATTATACTTTTACAGCACTTTTCGTGATGTTATCGTATTTAAATCAAAGCGAAGTAAGTCAATTCAAATATTCATTAAAATTTCTCCACGTTTCTCAAAGTTATTAACACGACTTCGGTTAGAGATGAACACCCTGTAATTTTGACTGGTTAAGAGAACGCTTCACCGATACAGGTTTTCCGCTTGCCGATCGCGAAATGCCATGTTAACATACGGGAAAATTTAATTAGGCGATTACTCATTATCCAATAAAATTACTGAAAAAAGGTTTTCACCATCAAAAAGTAGACGTCCAATACTGATGTAGTGCGTTTAAAAAAAGTCACCTTAAATCTATATTAATAGAAGAAAATTTTGCTCTGTGTGAGTGTGTTGGCAATGCTAGCGAAATCTACCGTGCCTAGAAATCTGAAAATTTGAATGAGGATAATCCAAGGCAGGTCCGAATGCACCTGAAGCTCAGATTTTAAATGTTTTGATAATTAGCCAATATATTACTTGAAAACTCATCGTAAAGCATTATTTTCTTGAAAATCGGCAAGCGCTGCCACGCATCACAGTTCCGAGCATCCATAATTCGACAAACAGAGAAAGAAAATTGCGAGATCGGTTTTTAGGTGCGTTCGTAATTATATAAATACGTAGCACCTATTGTCGTCGCTTGGTCCGTCCGTCTGTCCGTCCGTCCGTCCGCATATAACAACGCAAAAACTACCCAACCGAATGGTTTGCAATTTAAAATACATTATCTTTGCAGAATTTTGTCGAGACATTTCAAATTTTATTAAAATCGAATCAAAACTTTAGGAGATATTAATAAAAATATTTATTAAGAAATTTGAATTTTTTTTTTAAAAAATCGGTGCTTTTTTGTTATAGGAGCTTCTGAAGTTTAAACGTCAAGCGACCGAGATACTTATTTTATTACAGAAATTAATCTGCAGACGATATAATTCATTTCACAGAATTAAAAATCAGAAAAGATCTGAATATTTATGTAACTAGCTATAGTACGAACGCACCTCATTTGTCACGTTTGACGTACAATTTCCAACTTGTTTAATTTGCTGTGTTTCTTAACGCGCTATGTTAAATTACATTTGCATAGTTTTAAAAATATCTCTTGAAATTATAATCCTAATGTGGTAATTTTTTGTTTGGTTATAATACTTAAAATCCCAAACATAAATACGTTGAATTTGTAATTTTTATAAATTTTATAATATGAATTATGAATTATGAAATTAATATTTGAAAAAAATTATGAATTGCAACCTGCAATTTTTTGATGGATTTATATGTATTATGTCCTGATTTATGCACATTCAAAATTTCAAAATTTTCTTCCAAGTAGTTTTCAAATTATGCTTAAAAAATGACAAGATGCTGGTTGTGCAGAAAAGTATAAATTGAAAAAAAAATTACTCATTTTATTGTTGATTAGAATAAGATTTTTTTTCACTTTTTCTGTGTCTGCTTTTAAATGTTTTACTAAAATTACGTATTTGCATGAGATATAATTTTATGTCAGTTATGTAAATTAGTTTCGCTTTTTTTAAAAATTAACAAAGCTCATTTTTGAAAAATGAACAGTCCTACCTAATAAAAAAAATCTTACTCATTATTTTTGTTACCTTTAATAGAATTTCTAGCTTCTTTTCCAGTCTAATAAACCTATTTTATTTTTTCTGTGGTATATATGTTTGAAGTAAAATGACTTATAAATGCATATTTGTTGTGTATTTGCTGAAAAAATTTAAAAATATGCCATTAGCAATCGAGTTAAGATTTATATTCAGACTGAAAAGCAATTTGTCCGAGTTTTTTTCTAAATCGTTTCCTTATACTGCTTCAAACTATTTTTATTCTAAATTTTGTATTCGCAGATATTCTTCAAATATAAATTTAGAAAAGAGCGAGTAAAATAAATTCAAAATCTGAGAAAAATCATTATAAAACCACCTGTAAAATTTCAATCACATTCACATATTCAAAAACTATTTCAATCACAGATAACCTTATATATGGCTAATTCCATGCGTGGATGTAGTGTCAGTCACAGAGATGTAAATGGCTACGATTTTTGACTACCAGTATTATAGTAAAGGGAAAATCGACTTTTTCAATCTCATATATCTACGATTAAATACAGTGAAGAATTTATTAAAAAAAATATCGGTGGCCAAAAATCGTAGAAGTCTGCGGTTATGTGACTTACACTACATTCACGCATGGAATTAGCCATATATATTTTAATCGGATAATTCAACTCTTGTAAACGTTATATTAAAATGATTATTGAAAAGGATTTTACCGTATGGCTAATTCCATGCGTGGATGTAGTGTCAGTCACAGAGATGTAAATGGCTGCGGTGTTTGACTACCAGTATTATAGTAAAGGTAAATTTGACTTATTCAATCCCATATATGTACAATTAAATACAGTGAGGAATTAAAAAAAAATACCATTGGCCAAGAACAATAAACTTTTGCGGCTTACATCACATTCATGCATGGAATTAGCCCGTATATAACAATAGCCGAAAGATATTATGTGAGTAAAATGGTCATATTGGCAATAATTAATACATAAATAGAATCTTAGTCATTCTGTAGCATTTCAACAATCGAATACTGAACTTCAATTTGGATACAGCCTCTAAAATATGCTCATTTTAAAATAATTAATTTCCCTGAAACTAATCATAGGAATTTCATGAAATTTGGTATGTAGGCTTAGTTTGGGTTTGTTTGATATGTAGATAGCTCTCTAAGAAAATTTTATATACATCACTTAAAAGTAGACTTTATTTCTAATCGTTTGATACGAGTAAATTTCTTCTACAATAATTTATTACTGGGTTAGTAGGGGGTGTTCAGTTTTTTCCACGACTGTACATTTAAGGCCCGGGCTACGTCGGTCTTTCGTTTAAAAATATAAATCAAAACAGACCGGAATGTGCGTAGAACTCCTGGTGCACGCTGCCGAAGATAGTGGGGCTCCCCACTCTAAATTTGTTTGGATAGATATCGGTTTGAAAAAATTCATACAAAATCGAGGGTGTACACTACTGGAAGCCTACATTCCCAACATTAGGATCGTTTAGAAAGATTTTCGTTTAAATATATAAAATCATTCACCATTAATTTTAGGTATATTTAAGGTTATTATCACGAGCCCGGGCAACACTGGGTGGGTCAGCTAGTTTTAAATATTAAAAAAAAATTGTAAACCTGTGGCGTGCTGATTCATAGTTAACCCTGGCTAGCTCAGTAAAAAGTAAGAAAATAAGATAAAGCTCGGACTGATGAATACTATCTAAATAAGCCCACTAGAGAAATATACTTTACTACACAGTAATAGAAACCGCTTGAATAAGACGAGTAAATAAAACTTTAAATTACGCACAGATGAGCACTGAAACCCTTCCAATCTTAACTTTAAAACTCCGGAATTATCCTTTGCTGCGATGCGCAGGATTCCACAACTTTGCTAAAATATGGCTAAATACCTAAAATCATATTAGCCCGTGGCCACCAACACAATTTTATTGAAATAATCAATCCAATTTATCTTACCAAGTCAAGCTTCTACTCTAAGAAAGCTTCACGTCAGGAACATAACCTCTTTATGGTGACAGGAGCGGGTCTTGAATTCCACTATGGCGAGATATAACCAAATCCAACGCTACACCCATTTTCATCTGCTTAAATAACATTGCTGACTGACCAGAAAAGCCAAAATTTGTATAAATCCGCTGCGAAATGCAGAAAACCCACAAATTCCGAAGGACACATGCATCCATCGAAAGTTAAAGTAAAATAGTCTATAGATGTCGCTGCACGCACACAAATGTTATTTTCACAATACGATCTCAATCAAAACAAACGGCTGCCTTTATGAGGAGTCGCCAGTCCATTACACTTCTTTTACTTGTAGCAAATTTTCAAATTTTATCATATTTTAAAAAATAATTTAAATTTAAGAAGACAATTTTTAATAACGCACATTGTTAAAAATTTTCCACAAACTGTCCAGTCATTCGACCATTTTCTTAGTAACGGTAACCATTTTCTTAGTAACGGTTCTTAGTAAGCGGCCCCTTAGATGAATTGCTACCGTACATTCATACGATATTATTGCTTAGTTTTGTGTTCCTGTCCTTTTTGCAAATTATTCAACGGCTATTCTGAATAGCCATGTAGAAAAAAACAATCAAACAAGCAAGAAAACAAACAACAACAACAAAAAATAAATTTGGAAAGAAAAATCATGCATCTAGCATAGATTAGGAAATACGTTCCAATACTTTAACAATACTTCGCTGTTTAATATGGTAAATAAAATACCTAGAAAAACACTTTAGAAAACGCATAACACATTTGAAAACCATATTTCAGAAATTACCGTCCATAGCCAGAAAAATACTCCAATTCTATTATGCAGCCCTGTTTATAATCTATAGATTTGTATATATTCTACGTAGTATACTAAAAGTTATGTTAGTAAGAAAATGCATAACACAGTCAAAAATTCACCTTCAACAATTTCTACCAATAGACGGAAACATATTTGAATTCTTCTGTACAGCCCTGTATATTACCTACAAATTTTTATACACGCTATATATTAAGCTAAAATTCAAATCAGGCTAAATCACGCTTAAAACTACTACTAAAATAACACTTCCAGAAATTAACATCCATAGGCAGCCATGTATCTAGTTCGTTGCGTGGACCTGTATATGATTTTATTTATACGCTACAAACATCTCTTAGTATACTAAATGCAGTTCATCTTACTTAAATATGCATACCACAACTGAAAGTGCACTTCCAGCAATTATCGCTTATAGACAGTACTTCGGATACCGTACTGTATCCGAAATCATTTGTGTGTCCCTGTACATGAACAATAAATGCTATGCACATCATATATTACAAGAAATATTCTGTAGTAAACCTCAGTAACGTATATGAATTTCATTATACTTGAAATAGTGTAACATAATTAAAACACGCTGCAAACCCCTTTAATCCGTAGACCATTATGTAACCGAATTCTTTTGTGTGGCCCTGTAAATGAATGATAAATGCTTTATACTCCATATTCTGAAGAAAGCATGCTTTATTGCCCCTCAGAAATTCATATAATTTTCATTATTTTTGTAACAGTGTAACATGTTTAAAATACACCGCAAACGATTTCTTTCATATACCATAATATAGGGGAGATGGGGGATGAATGGGGCATTTTCACAAAAATCGTTATTTTAAATATTTTATTTAAGTTATTATCAGTATTATACATCACATGTCATACATTAAGTGTTTGACTACATCTTAAGCATAATATTTATTCAAGATTATTATTATACAGAAATATAAATGGAATTTAAAAAAGAAGTTCTTCTATGTCCCAATCATCCCCACAGCAGGGATGAATGGGACACAAACATTTTCCTCCCCGTATTTAATGTTAAGGACTAAAAGCTAACAAAAATGCCTCCTTGGCAAAAGCTGAGAGATTATAAATTGTAATATGATCTCCAGGATTATTTGTTAGCCAATCATCTTTGACTCATCCCAGCTTTGCCTTAAAAGGCCTATAAACAGAGCATTCAATGGCTGAAGACAATGGCTACAATGAGGATGAAATGTTAAAAGAATAATTACCATAAATTATTAATTTATCAACCTATTTACTATATTACACTAACCTATATAATATATTATACTAAATATATTTAGTTAATAAATATATTTTTCAGCATCCTCTAGGGATGAATGAGACAGTTCCATTCATCCCATTTGAAATGTCCCAATCATCCTCATGATGCATATATTCAATTGTCAGCCATTTTGTCTAAAAAATTATTTTGTCACAATGGTTAATGTGCATTCATTTTAATTACCAATATTGAGCCTTGAAATAAAAAACTACAACATATCTTAATTGTTTATATTGTGTAAGATATTTAAGTAAGTTCAAATGTTAAAAAAATTACTTTTAAGCAGAGTTTTCAGGAAATGCAAATTTGAAGAAAACTGAAAACAGCCATGAGCTCTTGCTTTTGGTTCTGAATCACACTATGGTAGTGAAATCTATAAGGATAGGAAGCAACTAAAAAAGAAGTTTATTGCCTGAAATATTGAGAACGTCCCATCCATCCCCTGTCCCATTCACCCCCCATCTCCCCTAACGCAATTGTTTTGAGTGATTGTAAGCGAATTATAAGTGCTACACATACCATATTCGACTTAAGAATCTTACAATGCACGTCAGTAACGTATATCAATAAGTTTGAAATAGAACATCATTAAAATACACTGCAAATGATTTGTCCCCGGAGACGATTCTTTTGAGTGCCCCTGTAATCGAATTATAAATGCTACACGCTTCATTTTCAATACCGAACATAAACCTCTATAACGTATATCAATTAGTACATAATAATCCGAGTATATTTACGCGAGTTACAGCACTAAACAAGACGTTCAAACAGACAGACAGACGGACAGTTAAACCGAATGCATAAACACTTTTCAACTATATTGGAAAGTGCTAAATACAAAACAAGAATTTATCCTCAATGTCTTAAAAAGAATTTTTGGGATTTTAAAAAGTCTTATTTTCTTTGAATACTAAATCTTATTTGAAGTATTCTTTAATTATCCAAATATATTCAAGAATTTCTTATGAAGATTTAAAGAGTTTACCTTCTTTCTAATTGCATTATTAGGAAATGTTTTCTGGAAATCGGAAAACAAATAGTTCTTTTTGTTAGAAAAATATAAATTTAAATACTGTTTTCGAAATATACAAAATTGTAATTAACTTGAACCTAGATTCTCGAGAGAAAACTTATCTAAATGAACACTAATTAGAATCTCAATCCACCCTAAATTTTACATAAAAGTGCACAGATAAATTAAGTTGAGGAGTATTTATTTTCTTTTGCTATACCCGTCTCAAAGGAGATGAATTGAATTCTTTGAAAACATAAATTAAACACTGATAAAATGTTTTAAAAAAGTGAAGTATGTAGATTTTCATGATTCTGAAGCCATTGCATATACAGGGTGATTATAAAAAAACTATCCCGATATATGAGTCCTGAACTATCACACCGTTCACAGAAACTGACTGAAATTTTGGTTTTAAGTATTTTGAGGTATGCGCTCAAGAATCGTATGAAAAACAACAGTTAAACTCTAACAGTTACAGTTACAGTGACAAAATTTTGAAAATTTCAAATGGCAACACCTATTTTTTTTTATTGGAATGTGATCTTCATAGTGAAAAACCATATAAAGCGTTGGAACGGTACCTGTAGCACGGAAATTGCCGGCACTAGACGGACTAAGAAGAAAAGTGAAAACAACGAATAAGGACAGAGAATCAACAGAAAACAAAACATTTTATTGTGTTTCACAAATTTTCCACGTCACACACGAAGACACGTTGCATGCGGCAGATGGTGGATAGCACTGAATAATAAAATGTTTTACTTTCTGTTGCTTCTCTGTCCTTTATTGGTTGTTTTCACTTTTCTTCTTAGTCTCTCTAGCGCCGGCAATTTTCGTGTTACAGGTACCGTTTCAACGCTTTTTATGGTTTTTTACTATGAAGAACACATTCCAATAAAAAAAATAGGTGTTGCCATTTGAAATTTTCAAAATTTTGTCACTGTAACCGTAACTGTTAGAGTTTAACTGTTGTTTTTCATACGATTCTTGAGCGCATACCTCAAAATACTTAAAACCAAAATTTCAGTCAGTTTCTGTGAACGGTGTGATAGTTAAGGACTCATATATCGGGATAGTTTTTTTATAATCACCCTGTATATAAATAACACCGGCCAACAATGATTTTCTAACAGAAAGGTGTATGGGTTACTTAAATATTGTATGATGATAAAATATTTGATATTTAAGCGTCGCTAGCAAGTCATTTTTTTAATAGCCACTCTGTATTTTCGTATTTACGCTTTAAGCAACATATAACGTACACTGTTAAAAATTTGCAGCAAACTGTCCAGTCATTCGACTGTTTTTATAGAAAAAAGGTTACATAACCGTAATTTAACTCTATTCTGACCATATTATGCGCAATATTATGGTCAGAATAGAGTTAAATTACGGTTATGTAACCGTTTTCTATAAAAACGGCCAAATGACTGGACAGTTTGCTTCAAATTTTTAACAGTGTACAGTTGTGGGAAAAAAAAAACATGTACGCCCACACTAATTCGATCAAAAATCGTCGTATATAAATATTACTGGAATCAGCCGATTGGTAATAACGTCTACTATAAAATTTTGCACACGAATTAGGTTTTGGGGGCCGTCTATATACTAAAAATTGAAGCAACGTTTATTTTTCAAATTGTAACACCTACTTTTCACACCATGTTTGAGGTCCTTGAATCAAGGATGCCCGGAAAAAGGCATAGTTTATATACTCTCTCTTAAATATTCATAGAGTTAGAAGAGATCAAAAGTTTGAGGATGCTAAAGTTAAATGTAAATGACAAAACTTTAATATATATCTTCCCAAAAATAATCCGATTGAAATGTACCTTTTTTAATGAGATACAATGAATAGACCTAAACATATTTCAAAAATTTTTTAACGCTATCCAACATAGTTGAAAAGTGTTTACATGTATTCCGTTTGTCTATCTGTCTGGCTGCGCTCTAACTCGCATAAATATACTCGGATTGCTATGAAATTGATATATGTTATTGGAGTTTATTATGGCACGTTTGGTATTGAAAATGAAGTGGTTAGCATTTACTGTTCATTTACAGGGACACTCAAAAGAATTCCGTTATATTAGGGTCTATGGGGGAAAATCGTTTGCGGAATCGTTTAATGATGTTACATTATTTTAAACATATTCAAATTGATACATATCACTGAAGTGCACTACAAGGCGCTTATTGCAGAATATCGTGTACATAGAATGTAACGTTCATTTACGGGGACACATAAAAATAATTTGGTTACAGAATTCTCTATGAACAATAATTGCTGGTAGCTCGTTTTAAGTTGTGGTACGGGTTTTTAAATGTAACTATTTTTTTTTGCATATTAATTGGTGTATATATATACAGGGTGGTTATAATATAAGTATCTCTATTTAGAGCTGTCTGTAGCTCGAAGGAATGATCCGAATGAAACCAAAATCGGTACACTTACTATTCGAGAAGGGGGAAGAAGAATGGAACAATAAAATAAATAATTGCAATAATCACCGACAGATGTCGCTACTGAGTATGTAATATAATGTGTAATACAAGAACAAAAAATTAAGGCGTCAAACCGGATGGCATACCTAATTTATTGGAAAATGTCACAGTGAACGTGGTTACGCTTTTGCATGTCGGAGCCGATCATGTTCAGGTTCCACATGGTCATTTTGCTTGGGACACAATCCAGGCGGTGCACGACGTGCTCAACTGCGGAATGTAATGCATCAGGAGTGATGTTTCGCATATGTTGTGATATGCGGTAAAGTTATTGAGGTTTGTGACACCTCCACGGTACACAATATTACACATTACATTTCACACTCAAAAGCGCCATCATAAGTGTACGGATTTCGGATTCATTTTAAATAAATTTTAGCATACTGAGTAGTATATATACAAATCTGTAGATTATATACAGGGCTGCATAAAATAATTCTGATATTTTATTCGACTTTTGGTAGTAATTGCCGTAATTGTGTCTTCAAATGTGTTACGTGTTTAGCAGAAAAGTAGGCCTCCCCGCCCGGTTTGGCCTTGATCTTGTTTACTTAGTAGACCGTGAAGTTTTGTTACAGTAGTTTACAGCTCTTTCTAATCATTAGTTTTCAAGATATAGATAAATTTTATGCCTAAGTGAGCCGTCTTCTGTTAACATTGGCATGCACAGAAAAGAAAATCTTAGACAGTCACCGTAAAAATTTTACTAATTTTGGTTTCTTAGAAATTGAGTTTAATATACAGGGTCATAAATGAATGACCGGATTAAAAAAAAAAATATTTTTTGAAAACTATTACACATGTAATAATAAGCGATATATCAAAATAAAGAAAAATATTCCAGATTTATTTTGCCGTCGCTCAATACTGGATTGTACGTGCGGGTAACGATTATTTACCCTTATTCACATGACCACCAAGATTCCCGGTTTTTACGCCATATGATTTCATTTTGTGGGGTTACGGGCAGTTATACCCACGTCATAATTATAAAAACTTGTCCCAAGCATGTCGAATAGCATGGCTGCGCGTCACCAAAATAAATGTGGTTACATCTATTCGAACTTATAAGTAGTGTTTTTATAATTATGGACATAAAAAATAATTATTATTCGCATTTCATATATATATATATATATATATATATATATATATATATATATATATATATATATATATTTAATTATTTTTTAATAAAAATAAGCAAGAGAGTTGTCTTGCTGAATTTTACTATATTTTATCATCTGAGCAAAAAATGTTCAGATTATAAATACATATTATATGATGTTCATGAATACTCAGATTTGTATACAATTTATGATTATTTTCATTTTTTAATGTCTAATAATTTTGGCTAGGGGCGTATACGTATGTAGTTCCTATATAGGACAGCTGTCTAAAATTGGAATACATTACATATATGAGCAGTTATTACTTGAAATATTGTTCAGTGATTTTATAAGTTTGAAAATGTAAATATATATATATATATGTATATATATATATATATATGTGTGTGTGTGTGTGTGTGTATATATTATATAAATGTATATATATTCTTTGCTAAAAATGGCTTTTCTAAATGCTCACTATTGTTGCTATAAATGTACTAGTTTTCCAGATATTTGTGAATAATGAATATAATGCTTCTATGGAACAACAAGTTTGTTTAGAAATCACTTTTCACTGTTCAGAAGTTGGACGGCCAGACGCCCAGGCGGCAGACATACCGAAGTCATAAACACTTTTGACTAGGTTGGAAAGTGTTAAAAATGGTGTCAGTTGACACTGATAGCAATAGTGTTGAATTACTCTACACTTGTAAGACATTCTCAATTTCATTTTCAAGTAAAGTTAGTAAAATTCAGTATTTATTGCGGCAACATTTTATTTTGAAAATTTAAAATATTCTGTTTTGAACTAGTTTGCCAGTTTCTAGTTTCCTACAAACTTGTAAACAATGTTCATAGAAATCAATTCCAGCTGCATAAATCCCAAACGTTTGCGCATGTGATCAATCATTACGTTCTTCCACAACGTTTGCGACTCCAAGAAGTAGTTGAAATGTATTCTATCACAAGGAAATGACATTTTGTTATAATTTGCTTTTCTATTACTTTCAAATCTGGCTTTATTTGAAACAGTTTGACCGATTCAAGCAGGAGTTGAAATGTATTCTTATAACAAAGAAATAACATTTTTTTTTATATAATTTCTTTTCTAAAAATCTGGCTTCATTTTCAACAATCTGGCCGATCCAAGCAGCAGTTAAAATGTGTTATTCTTATAACAAAGAAATGACATATTTTTAAAACTAATTTTCGTTTTCTCTTACTTTTAAAATCTGGCTTTCTTTTCAACTATCTGGCCAATTTATCTTTCAATTAGCAATTTTTATTTGTTACAATCTAAAAATAAAATTAATACAACCTAATAGTAGAATGGAGTATTAATTTTGAATGTTTTCATGTTGGATAAATAATGTTCGGAATTCACAAACGTGCATATATAATAAATTGGATTAACAATGACTTTATATAGGGGGCTTCAAAGTCATTAGTAGATATGTTTAGAGGAGATGAAACATACCTAGAAAAGCATCAATCACCATATGAGGGGGTTAGAATGACAGTGGAGTAAGTCAAAAATTTGAAAAATCTAGATAACCATATTTTCTCTGAACGTATAATAATTTATATTCAGTGTGACAGTCAAATAAGTCATATTTGACAGAGAGAGTCACCTAGAGGGCAAAACAAGTTGGACCACTTAATGCAACGGCATTACGACGAGTTTCACAAAACCCTTCATTTATCAAATTACTAAAAATTGACTTACTCCACTGTCATTCTAACCCCTTCATATAATGCAGGGGTAGGCAACTTACGGCACGCTTGCCAAACTTGGCACGCATGTGCACTATAAGTGGCACCCAGGATGAATTTTTCTTTTTTCATTTCTTTCTTTCAATATTTCATATTATTTTTATAAAAACAAAACAAATTATTAATAATTTGAAATAAGAGCTTTCTGTAATTGAAATTAATAATAAAATTATCATTGTGTTGTTGTTATTTACATAGTTTTTATTATTCAAACTACTTTGCAATTATCAATTATATCTCTGTTATCACACATATCAAGACTGCTGGTAATTATACATAATTAGCGCTGAGTATATGTATTCTTTTATTATTACTTATTTTACAGTAACAATACACGTTTCCTTAGGAAGTTCAAGGTGATAATTTATTAATATTGAATAACTATAAGTTTGAATATAACATGCTTTATAGACATAGAACGATTTAAGGGAACTAGCGTGGCATGTGAAGCAGCTTTTTGATATAAATTCGGCACAACGCTAGTAAAAGGTCTGATAGCCGACTTCTGATATATTGCGTCGGTCGTCATTCAAGAAGTGAAGCGTTAGAGGGCGCTGTCTGAATGTGGAGGGAGATTTCTTAATTACGTAATATATAAGGGACATTCAAATGAAACCCCGTCACTATTGTAAACATTCAAATGAAACCGGTCACTGCTGTAAAGTAACGATTTTATTAACACACACAAATGTAGTTATACACAGTACACAAACTCAAAAATAATCGCCAAAACTGTTGGCACAAAGTTCAAGTGTTGATGCAATATGGTGTGAGTGGTGCCCACGCTAATACCCAGTAACCGATGGATCTCGTCCACAGTTATTCTGCGGTTGACCAAGACTAAATCATTCACTTCCGCAATCATTTCCGGTGTGATGACACGATGAGCCTGTCCAGGACGAGCATCGTCTTCCAGTAACTCGCACCCATCAAGGAATCTTTTGTGCCATTCCACAACAGTTGAACGACTCAGACTGTACTCACCGTACACAGCTTTCATCCGTCGATACAGTTCACGGCCTCCAACTCCCTCCGCCGCTAAAAATCGAATCACTCCTCGTTGTTCCTGCTTACTCGCCTGCATGTTCAGTAGTGGACGATAACTTGTGTGACCACCTTCTCTTCGGCGTGCAACCACACTGTCGCTATGCAACGTGAAACGTAGCGCATGCGTCAGTCTCTCTACCAATAGATGGTGCCGCCATACACACAGTTACGTGGCGCCCCCTTACGTCTAATGCAAAGTTACACGCACTGACCGGGTTTCAGTTGAATGCCCCTCATACAGTAAATTTACAGTAACATATATGTATTCTTAGGAAGTTCAAGGTGATAATTTATTAATATTGAATAATTATAAGTTTGAATATAATGGGCTTTATAGATCATAGAAATATTTAAAGGAACTGGCGTAGCATGCGAAGAGGTTTTTTGACAGTGTTAGAACGCAGTGGTAAAAGGTCCGATAGCCGACCTCTGATATATTGCATGGTCGTCATTCAAGAAATGAATCGTTAGAGCGTGCTATCTGAATGTGTAGGGAGACATCTTAATTACATAATATACAGTAAATGTTCGCTGTTTTTAACACTTTCCAATATAGTTGAAAAGTGTTTATGAATTCAATTTGTTTGGACGCCTGTCCGTGCTCTAACTCGTGTAAATGGAACCTGTTCTAAACGTGAAATTACCCTCATATAACAAAACTGTAGCCAAAATCGAAAAAGTACAAACGTACAACATTAGATATCAACTTAAAGTATTTTTTAAAGTTATGACGATTTTTCTTCTGATACCCTGTATGCAGATGTGAATAGTACCTGGAAATTTATGTATAAATTTATTATGTACGAAATTTAAGTATACATGCAATATGTATGAAGTTTACTACTGATCACTCCAACATAATTCAGGAACAATTTCTATGGATAGATAGAAGGGGCCCACAGAATGATGCTTGCCCCAGGGCCCTATATAATCTAAGTCGGGCCCTGCTAACTTCTTTAAGAGCCTACGCTAGTCACGCGAAGAAACGCTCAAGTTAATGTTAAGTCTATGGGAAGGTTCTTGCGCAATTTCTCGCTCGCATTTTAATATTTTTAAATGATTGTTTTTGCATAGGATAGCTGAGGTCGATCTTTAACGTTGTTAGTTTTTACTTTTTTGATTTTGGTTACAGTTTTTTTATAAACGGCCGTTTTCAATTTTGAAACCGGTTCTGAAAGTGAAAGTACCCT
This sequence comes from Maratus michaelseni, assembly GCA_963931845.1. NCBI lineage: Eukaryota > Metazoa > Arthropoda > Arachnida > Araneae > Salticidae > Maratus > Maratus michaelseni. The sequence goes on from OZ007586.1 coordinate 102,053,854, forward strand.
TATATAAAACAACTGGAACCCAAATCGAAAAAGTAAAAACTAACAATGTTAGAGATCAACGTTAGCTATTCTATGCAAAAAAAGCATTTAAAAATATTAAAATGCGAGCGAGAAATCGTGCAAGAATCTTCCCATAGACTTAACATTAGCTTTCCCGTTTTTTCGCATGACCGATGTAGGCTCTTAAGAATAACTATTTTGACGTAAATGGATTTTCATATGATGGTGACCAACATTTGAAACATTTTTGCAATTGGAACTGCACTATATTGCCAAAGGTGACCGGTCATTTGCGATTTTAGACGTTTTGTTAACTATCTAGAAAAATACATGAGAAATTAACCTGAAACTGCAGGTGTGTAAACAGTATAGTATAGGTTATATATTTCCGCGAAGATTTTTTCCCGAAACCCTATAGGAGACTGTCAACAAATTGAAAAAGAACGAATATCTTTTGGATTACCCTGTAAAAACTAATGTAGCAAAAGCGTTCAAATTCGAGATTATTAATAAGTGGCTTATTGTAATATACTGTGTTCATTTTTATGACGATAGCATGTATACTCGAAGAGAAATTAAGGTTTTTATAAAAACAGTCCCAAATTTCACCAAGTTTTTTGCTTATAATTTGCAGAGTTCTTAATATAAAAAAAAAGTTATTTTGAGAAAATATGTCAAAAAACATTGTACATAACACTCTGCAATCAGAATTAAAAAATAATAAAAAATTAATGAAAAATGAGCAGGTTTACTAAAAAATGTTTCACTGCGCATGCGCGAATGCAATCAAAATATAATATGCATAATCTATTAGCTAAGTATATAGAGCAACTTTTATGAAAGTCTCAAAATCATAGCTTGAAAATTCTGAAAATTATCGGCGATAGAATAAGATCGAAATCCGTTGTTCCGAAAAAGAAGCAAAAAGATGAGGGGTTGTATCAAATATCTGTTGATTAGTGCCAAGATAGCGTACACAATATTGCAAGTACTACTATATTTGGACACAACCCCTCATCGTTTTGCTTCCTTTTGGGAACAACGGATTTCGAGCTTATTCTATCGAAGATAATTTTTAGAATTTTCAAGCTATGATTTTGAGACTTTCACAAAAGTTGCTCTATATATTTAGCTAATACATTATGTACATTATATTTCGATTGCATTCGCGCATGCGCAGTGAAACATTTTTTAGTAAACCTGCTTATTTTTCATCCAATTTTTATTACTTTTTCATTCCGATTGCAGAATATTATGTACAATGTCGTTTGACATATTTTCTCAAAATAACTTTTTTTTATATTAAGAACTCTGCAAATTATAAGCAAAAAAATTGGGACTGTTTTTATAAAAACCATAATTTCTCTTCGAGTATACATGCTATCCTCATAAAAATCAACACAGTATATTAAAATAAGTTACTTATTAATAATCTCGAGTTGAAACGCTTTTGCTACATTAGTTTTTACAGGGTAATTCAAAAAATATTCGTTCTTTTTCAATTTGTTGACGGTCCCCTATGGGGTTTCGGGAAAAAATCTTTGCGGAAATATATTACCTATACTATACAGCTTACACATCTGCAGTTTCAGATTAATTCCTCACGTATTTTTCTAGATAGTTAACAAAACGTCTAAAATCGCAAGTGACCGGTCACCTTTGGCAATATAGTGTATACTCTAAAACTAACGGTTCAGGAATTATATATTAGTCAACGATAAGAATGGACACCCCTGTATATAATAAAAATAACCGGATTACAAAAAAATGAAGAAAGTTATAAGAAAAATTGATGTCATTTTTGTAGAAATTCCTTTTTCTGAAATTAAGAGATAAAGGAAAATGGAAAAAATAAGCGTGAAAATAGAACGATATTGATCCTGTAAATAATTTAATATTCAAATTCCTAAAAATGTTCAGAATGTATGAAAATATTTTTCATGCGAAAAAAAACTTTGTAATTAGATTATTGAAAGAATTCCATAATTGAGAAGCAAAAATTCAATGTTAAAAATGATTTTAGATAATAGATTCCAGTCAGATGGTCGGAAAATACTGTTTTTTTAACCTACATCCAACGAAGGCAGTTATACAATTCGTTTGTATTTTTTTTTCTATACATGTCTACGCATAACTTTTCAACTGGAAGGTTCTATTTTCAAACTTTTTCTTGTTGTTACTGGTAAGGTCTTTTTTACCAGATGATCCCGTTGCAATATCATTAGGATTTAAAAATCAATCAATGTTAATCAATCAATGTCATCTCAATGTTAAAAATGTTTTTCCTGTGTGTCTGATTTCATGTCTTTTTAAACACTTTCCAACATAGTTGAAAAGTGTTTAAGAATTCGGTTCGTCTTTCTGCCATTTGCCTCATGTATGTCCGTACTCTAACTCTTGTAAATATACTCGGATGGCTATGAAATTTTTGTATGTTATTAAGGTTTACTATAGAATATTCAGTATTGAAACTGAAATGTGTAGCAATTATACAGGAACAGACAAAAGAATTCTGTTACACTACGGTCTATGGAAAAATATCGTTTGCGGTGCATTTTATTAATGTTATGAAATTTCAAACATAGTGAGATTGATATACATCATTGAGATGGACTACAGCATGTTTTCTCTGGAGTGTAGAATAAGTTGAATTTATAGCTCGTTTACAGTGATGCACACAAAGGATTCCATTACATTATGATCTATGGGGAAAATCGTTTACAGTGCATTTTAATGATGTTATGATACTTCAAACTTAACGAAATCACTGAAGTGCACTGCATATTTTCTATAGATTATAGAGTGCATCGAATCAGGGCTACATACACTGCTGTCCAAAAATTAAGGGGCAGTGATGTGACGTTTTCGCTTTTTACACGGTTTGTCGAATATCTACGGAAATTTTTGACAAATTGTTCTTTAAATTCGACGATGTAAAGCACATGTTTGACTTCAAAAACAGTAGAAACAGTATACTGCAATTAAAAAATTAATATAATAAATATTTCATGAGATATGAGCATTTGCATGAAATAATTTATAACTGCGCATGTGCGAACTATACCAAAGATTTTCTTTTTAATGATTTGGTAGTCAATTCCATAGAATAACGCATATAAAAAGACCAGTCAAATATCGTAAAAACTCTGAAAGATACCAACAATACAGTGAGACAATTGGCAAATTCGGGGGGAAATCCCATGAAGGGTGTACTCTATAGAATTGACTACCAAATCATGAAAAAAAAAATATTTGGTATAGTTTGTGCATGCGCAGTTATAAATTACTTCATACAAATGCCCATATCTCATCAAATATTCAATATATTAATTTTTTTAATTGCAGTATACTGTTTCTACTGTTCTTGAAGTCATTTGTATGAAATAATTCATAACTGCGCATGTGCGAACTATACCAAAGATTTTCTTTTTAATGATTTGGTAGTCAATTCCATAGAATAACGCATATAAAAAGACCAGTCAAATATCGTGAAAACTCTGAACGATACCAGCAATACAGTGAGCTAATTGACAAATTTGGGGGGATATCCCATGAATGGGGTACTCTATAGAATTGACTACCAAATCATGAAAAAAAAATATTTGGTATAGTTTGTGCATGCGCAGTTATAAATTACTTCATACAAATGCCCATATCTCATCAAATATTCAATATATTAATTTTTAAATTGTAGTATACTGTTTCTACTGTTCTTGAAGTCAAAACATGTGCTTTACAATCTCGAATTTCAAGAACAATTTGTCAAAAATTTCAGTAGATATTCGACAAACCGTGTAAAAGTCGAAAGCATGCGGTCACTGAGCCTTAATTTTTTTATGGCAGTGTCGAAAGGGTTCGTACACATTACAAGATATGGACAGCAATTGCTGAAAATTGATTTTTACTTATGTGTTTTTTTAAGTTGTTTATTTAGATATCTCATCTCATTTCATTCTAGGAAAAAAATTATATTTCAATTAATATCCTGTTAGAGTTGAAAAGTGTTTCATAATCTATGCCCGATGCATGATTTTTCGTTCTTGTGTTTTACTTTACAGGTTTTCGTAAAAAATCACCAATCGTCACGAATTTTAAGTATGGTGTTAAAGTTTTAAAATAGTCGTCGTACCGAATATCGTTTTTTATAGGGACAATTAAAAAAGTTTCAGATATCCTTGTGTACTGCGTGTTACAATAAGTGATATTGTTAACAATGGTATTTAAAATGAATGTGGATTGGAGTCTTGTATGTAATCGGTTTATCCGACTTTACCTGAACCCGCCCCGACACGCGGTTGCTGTCGGGTCGAGTTGGCAATAAATGTTTTCGTTGCAGATCAGAATTGAGTCATGTCGACTATATTTGTTTCGCGTTCGGGTTCGTTTTTGACTCTTTCGGGTCGATTTGCTAACTCTTTCTTTCAAAATAAAATACACAAGATTGTTTAAGATGGAAAAAACTGTATATTTGCTTATAAATGAGTTTATTTTTCTACACTCTAAAATTGGAAGGAGTGAGAAGTTGACTCTTTGGAAGAGTGAGAGGCATTTTCACTCTTTTAGGAGTGAATTTTATAAATATGCACTCTTTAAAGAGTGGAACTTTCCACTCTCTAGAAAAGAGTGAAATATCTCACTCCGTTGTCGAGAGTGACTGTTCACTCCGTTGACAAGAGTGAGATATTTCACTCCGTTGAAGAGTGAGGAAAAACAGTTTTTTCCAATAAAATCACAAGATGGCGCCAGCTGACGGATGAGAATCCGAGTAATCTCCGTTATCGAAACGAAACACCTAAAATGAAATCCTTTATATATAGTAGCACGATTTAAAAAAAACTGAAAAAGGCATTGAAATAATAAATGAATCGATAGAATTATGGACAGGAAATATATTTTATGCTTTACAAATTGCAGGATTTGCCAATGCTAAGAAAAGTGCAGGGAAAATAAATATTTGAAGTAAATGTATGCTTAGCTGCAACACAATTTTGCTTCTATTTTATAAACAGAAATTTAATATCTCTGAATGCTAATTATTTTCCTCCTTATTTAAATAACCTATTCTACATATTTTATATCATTTCTAACCTCTTTATGAATATAAACAAAATATAACTATACAGATTAAATTTTCTGTTATTTTTAGCACGTTTGAAATTAAACATAAGAGAAATGAAAAACGTTGCATTTAATCACTGATTTTATAACATTTATTATAGAAAAAAAAAGAGTATAAATGTGTCGGAAATAATCTTAGGAAAAATTTAACAGCTATAATTTAAGAAAAGAAAAACGTTTTTTACCCTGACTTAAATTTCCCCCCAAAAAATTTGTTTTGAAAAGTAAATTTGGGGGCCCCTTTGTATTTCAGTGAGTAAACTTCGGCTTCACGGGCCTATTTGGTAAACAGGCCCTGGGCCTCGGACAATCTTAATCAGGCTGTAATTATGGAAACATTATTAGCAAGAAAAAAATGAATGAATAAATAAATAACTGCTTTGTTGTAACGGAATTTTTGTCATAGCGGAAATGTACAGACGGGTGTTCGCACATTTTTTAGACGATTTCGGCGTTGTTGTTTTTAACGTTTAAAATATGAATATTGCTTTCTGAAGTAATCTGTATGATAATCTTGTTTCTTGATTCTAATTCTGCATAATGCTTTCGATGGATATCGATGGATGTTTTCGATGTAAGATAAATTTGCGATAGTCATAAATCCTTACTTGAAACTTCGTTTTCCGCCTTGAAATGGGCTCTTTTTTTCCCTGTTTTTTTTTTTTTTTTTTTTTTTTTTTTTTCATCTGATATCTTTTTACTATGTATATGTACTGATTTTTGGAATAGCACTTTCCAATCAATTGTTATGTTTATTTCGCACTAAAAAGTTTTTATATTATGCGCTTTGCAATCATTTTAGACTGTGGAATTAGCATACTTCTGTTCGGAAGAAGAAAAAAAAAACGCAAACGCATCTTCCCATTCACAGCTTTTTTAGCATGCGCAATCTTGAATTAAGAATAAATTTGAAAGTATCAGACGATAATATAAATTACACATAATAAGTTGTTGTCAGAATTTTTTCCTCTAAAAGAATTCCATCTTTTTAAATAATTTATCAAATTTGTCTAAAATATGTGCGAACAGTCTCTGTATTATATGATACAAAAAGAAGGTTTCAGTTTCTTATTTACACAGTTGAGAAACACCGTAGATATTTATGATTTCTACACAAATTTAATAAACGTGTTCGAATATCACAAAAGAAACAAAGCTAAAATAATGTAATAAGAGCTTTTTAAATTGTAAGCGGCTGTAGCAAGCTGTAGGTACCAGTTCTCGTCCGAGCGCAGGAGTCAAGCAGCAGCGAGCTCGGTTACTGCTTGGGAGGGTGACCGCCTACGAACAAGCGTGTGTAAAAAATGAGTTTCTCTTTTTTATTCAAGAATTTTAGTCACTCCTGAAAGAGTGACTATTTACTCCTATCAGGGGTGAAAAAACTCACTCCTGAAAGAGTGAGTATTCACTCTTTCAGGGAGTCAAGAATTTCACTTTTTCCTAGAGTGAATAGTCACTCTAAAGAGGTTGGGCAAATTTTGACTCTGCGATAGAGTGAATATCCACTCCTCCGGAGTGAATAGTCACTCTTTCTTATTTAGAGTGTACGTAAAAGATAAAATTGTTGCTAAACATATATAATTACAGAGTATCTTTTCATAATTGCATTAAAATCTCGATTAATTTCTTTTGATTTCGAGTTTTGAGTTGCAGTGCGTCGGATTCGGATTGACTTCAAATAGAATTGTCTGGTTCAGCTCGGGTATACCGTCTCGAATTCTAATATGGATAATAGTACAAAGTTGCCACAAAAACACGAATGTAAGAAACAAATCCTTGAAGTCGGTTTTATTTATTTATTTTTTTGGGTTAAAAATTACTTGTATTAATAAGTTTTTTTTTTCATAACCCGCAAAATTTCACTATTTAAAAAATATATATTTCAAGATTACTAATATTAAAACTGCGAATTAAATTATTTATTATAATATTACCACCATAGTATTTTCTTTTCTTTAATGTGACTACATTTCTATTGATTTAAAATTTCAATTGTATATTTTCATTTTTTTAAAAATTGATTTATTTGATTTTTTTTTATTGAGTCATGTACTGCTTTGCATTTATAGAGGTTGCTGATGATTTTATATCTTTTAACTTTTCAATTTACTCGATTTTTGCATATTATTTGGCAATATAAGTAATATTTTTAATTATTTTGCTAGTTCGAGTCCACCCATTTAATACTTTCTTTGTTGATACCAAGACGCATGGCTAAATAGTTAGGTTACAGTTTTTTCATATTAAGGGGAAGTTCACACTGTAAGCATAAAAAATTGCATTTTTTGAATCCTTAAAGTGTCTAGAATATCCCCTCAAAACAGTTTTTTGTTCCACCCAATATTTAACCTTAGGTTAAATATTGGGTCTTTAAAACAAATGCCTTCAAAACAAAGTTTTTGAATTTTTATAAATTTTAATTTTAAATTTGCTAATTATTATTAAAAATGTTACAAAATGTGATATAAACATACAAATAAGTAATTAATTTTTTTTTTAAATTTTTATTTAAAGAAATAGTATAAAATTAACGAAAAAATTTGTTTTCTTAACATTATTTAAATTTAAAATTATTAAATATAAATAAATTTTTTGAATTCCGTAATAAGTATAATAATGTTATACAGGAACTAGACTATTTTTATGACAATAACATAAATAGTTTAAAATTTATCGGTAAAAAAATACAAAAAATGCAAAAAATTTCTGAAAAAAGTTAATAATTCCTAAATTAAAACTCTAACTCATATTTTTTTCAATAAATCAGCATAACGATAGTCTACTTCCTTTGAATACATATTTAAAACGTAATTAAAAATTTTTGCGATAGTTGAACTATTATTTATTGAGTTATGACAATTTTTTCAACAAATTTGTACAAAAAAAATCACTTTTGAGAAAAATCAAAAGTAATAAATGCCGTCCCCCCCCCCTACCCTCCGCCATATTTAGCCGTGTCTTTCACAGGATACTGCTGAGTGGACTGCTATTGGTCAAAGTCGAATATGGCAGACGCAAGGGAGGGGGGGGGGGAGAACTCGTTTTTCGACTTCAAGGCTTTCCACAAGGGAAGATTGATATGGGATTGATATGATTGATTGACGGCTGCAATTATTAAACAGCTGTAACTTTTTTCTAAATACGATAAAGGCAAAATTTAAACGAAAATCGAAAGAAAAATATTGAAACTTTATATTAGTTTAAAAAACAGAAAATTGAAATTTTGATCGAAACTGACGTTTTAAAGGTATCTTACAATAATCAAGATTTTCTTGAATAAATCCACGTACGCGCTCAAAATGCGTACTTAGTACCATTTTCTTGCATTGACTAAGGCACGCCTTATTCTTAAATTAAACATATCCCTGGAAATGGAGCTTACCAGTATTCGGGCACGTCTCACGGCCAAAAATAAGGTATGCCATTGCACATTCATTAAATTTAGGTTTATCTTTGCTAAATGACGTAAAGTACCAATTTTTCATTCATGGACCTATACCTAAGGTCTAAAATAATATAATAGGTATCAGCAAATAAAGTATGAAAGGGTAGTCTTGAGCTAACAGAATTAAGGGATCGTAATACTTTTAAATCTTCAAAACATTCAATCTTTGAAAAAAAAATATATATTGAAGAGTTATCATTTCCAAACACTTTAACACAAAATGAATGATACTCTTAATAGTTGTTAAATATGGAATATTTTCAAAAAGAGAACTTGAAAGTCATTTTTTTCAAAAATCTGATTTTGGGCTATTGCGCGTAAGGTAATTAAAATACTTTTTGAAATATTTTCAGGATATATAGTGTATGGTTGTCTCTATAAAGTAAACCTAAATTTTAATTTTTTTTTACATTTTTTTTTTGTTGAAAACGTATTTTTTCTTGATGTTATATTGATAAAGTTTTGAAAATTTTATATAAGCAAGATACAGTTTTGTTTTCAAAACCTAAAAATGCTATAAACAAACAACTTTTTTAGGTTCAGTCTAAGCACAAGACTCTCAAGTATACTCAGATACCAAAATTTTTGTTTTACATGCAGAAATTCTTTTGTAATCATGCGCGCAACAAGTGATTCAAATTTTTTGCTCGACAAGTTAAAAAAAACCCCTTTAACAACCAATTTTCCCCATTATGATCAGAAAAAAGTAGGAAATGAAAGAAGAAAGATGTGTATATATTACCACATTTAAACATTTTGTTTTTGTAATGCACACTTTTTAAGATACAATGTGAAAAATAAATATTTTTTTTTCACTTTTCGACATTTAAAAAGTCCTATAACCCCTTAAAATATATTGCTATATATTGCCAAAACATACAGAAATTCATTCGAAAAAATAGAATACTTTTCCCTCAGTTGAGTGATTCATAAGGTTTTTGAACGCTTTCCCGTGAATAAAACAGTTTTCGATTTATTTTCACTGTTAATGTAAATTTCATGCAGATTATTTCTCAACCAGTCTGGCTTAGAATCGAAGTATTATATAATCAATTGTTAATCCAATTGTTTAGTTCCTATTGAGGGGACGGTAATATTTGAATAGAGCAAAAATATGAATTTTCGTTCTTGCGTTAAAATTTATTTGATTTTTTTTTAAATATCAATATATTTCTCTATAATTGGCAGAAAGTGTATTTTCAAACTTCTTACAAAGTTAAGTAATGAAAATAACATACTATAATGCATTTTAAATGCATTTTTCTCAACACAATTTTCCCACAGTCTGTACATCTTTAAAATGTTCCACGTGTTTTAGTATTTATTTAACATTTTCGCGAGATGGCTAGCAGACAATCTTCATACCACCTACAAAAAAACTATGCATTCGATTTGAAATCCTCAAATTGGAAATAGTATTTTAACATGTGAATTTTTAATGAGAAATTCAATTCGTGCCAATTTTCTGGGTTTTTAAAAACATTCTTCAACACAGTTGAAAAGTGTTTATGACTTTAAGTGTTTGTCTGCCGGCTGGTCTGCCTGACCATGATCTAACTATCGTAAATAAACTCCGATTGCTATATAATTGATATAAGCTATTGAGGTTTACTATAGCGTGATCTCTAATGAAAATAAAAAGTGTAGCATTTAATGTTCGTGTACGAGGATACTCAAAATTATAACGTTAGATTACGGTCAATGGGGAAAAATCGTTTTCAGCACATTTTAATGATGTTACACTATTTCAAACCCAATGGAATTGCTATGCATTTCTAAGGTGCACTAAAACATGCTTTCTGTAGAATATGGAGTGCAAAATATTTATCATTCATTTACAGGATTACGCAAATTATTCCGCTAGAGTACTGCTTAGATAAATGCTAGAAGTGCGTTTTCAAGTATGGTATGCCTTTTTAAGTTTAACTGAATTTTTCATATTACTAATTTTTGCATTCTATTGACCATATACAGGGCTACAGAAAAAATAAATAAGTATTACTGCTTATGGGCGTAAATTGCTGGAAGATGTTTTTTTTTAATTGTGTTGATTTTGCTGCTGAATTATATTTAGTATAAGTTTGTGAAATATAAATAAACTCATATCCATGGCTACGGAAAGTACTGGATACATTGCCGTTTGTGATTGGTAATTGCTAGAAGTGTGTTTTTATTTGAGTTATCTGTTTTTTACCTGAATTAAATTTTAGCTTAATCTGTGGTCTGTATAAAAGTTTGTAGATCATTTACAGAACTGTACAAAATAATTCGAGTGCATTTTCGTCTATTGGCAAAAATTGCTAAAAGTAAATTTTCAACTATGTTATACACTATATTGCCAAAGGTGACCGGTCACTTGCGATTTTAGACGTTTTGTTAACTATCTAGAAAAATACATGAGGAATTAACCTGAAACTGCAGATGTGTAAACAGTATAGTATAGGTTATATATGTCCGCGAAGATTTTTTCACAAAACCCCATAGAGGACTGTCAACAAATTGAAAAAGAATGAATATCTTTTGGATAACCCTGTGAAAACTAATGTAGCAAAGGCGTTCAAACTCGAGATTATTAATAAGTGGCTTATTGTAATATACTGTGTTCATTTTTATGAGGATAGATAGCATGTATACTCTTAGAGAAATTAAGGTTTTTATAAAAACAGTCTCAAATTTCGCCTAGTTTTTTGCTTATAATTTGCAGAGTTCTTCATATAAAAAAAAGTTCTTTTCAGAAAATATGACAAACAACGTTGTACATAACACTCTGCAACCAGAATTAAAAAATAATAAAATTGGATGAAAAATGAGCAGGTTTACTAAAAAATGTTTCATTGCGCATGCGCGAATGCAATCAAAATATAATATGCATAATGTATTAGCAAAGTATATAGAGCAACTTTTGTGAAAGTCCCAAAATCATAGATTGAAAATTCTAAAAATTACCGTCGATAGAATAAGCTCGAAATCCGTTGTTCCCAAAAAGAAGCAAAAATATGAGGGGTTGTATCCAAATATAGTAGTACGTTCAATATTGTGTACGCTATCTTGGCACTAATCAACAGATATTTGATTCAACCCCTCATCTTTTTGCTTCTTTTTGGGAACAACGGATTTCGAGCTTATTCTATCGACGATAATTTTCAGAATTTTCAAGCTATGATTTTGAGACTTTCACAAAAGTTGCTCTATATACTTAGCTAATACATTATGCATATTATATTTTGATTGCATTCGCGCATGAGCAGTGAAACATGTTTTAGTAAACCTGCTCATTTTTCATCTAATTTTTATTATTTTTAATTCTGATTGCAGAGTATTATGTACAATGTTGTTTGTCATATTTTCTGAAATGAACTTTTTTTTTATATTAAGAACTCTGCAGATTATAAGCAAAAAACTAGGCGAAATTTGGGACTGTTTTTATAAAAACCTCAATTTCTCTACGAGTATACATGCTATTCTCATAAAAATGAACACAGTATATTACAATAAGCCACTTATTAATAATCTCGAGTTTGAATGCTTTTGCTACATTAGTTTTTACAGGGTTATCCAAAAGATATTCGTTCTTTTTCAATTTGTTGACAGTCCCCTATGAGGTTTCGTGAAAAAATCTTCGCGGAAATATATAACCTATACTATACTGTTTACACACTCAGTTTCAGGTTAATACCTCATGTATTTTTCTAGATAGTTAACAAAACGTCTAAAATCGCAAGTGACCGGTCACCTTTGGCAATATAGTGTATATGTGTTTTCTAACTGAACTAAATGTTAGCATTGTACGTGATATTATATGCAAATCTATAGAGCATATACACGGGTGCACAGAATAATTACAGTTTTTTTTCTGACTATGGGCGATAATTTCTGAAATTGAATTTTTAAATGTGGTATGTGTTTTCTAAACTGTTTATTTACATATCTTCTTTCACCTTATTTAACGGTGAAGTTTGATTACATTTTTCTGGATGTGGTAGAAAATGTTTTATAAACTATGTTTGGCGCATGATTTTTTGTTCTTGTTTAAATAACTGTCAGTAGGATTTAAAAATGGATGCGAAAATTTTTTATAGTGTGTGTCAAAATTGTTATTTAGCGATATCGAGAATTTTGAACAAGAATGGAACACTTGCATTTGAAGATATATAAACTACGAAAAATTCATTTTGAGGAAAATGCATTTAAAACAGATAATTGACATGTTATTTCCATTACCTATCATTATAAGAATCATTAAAGTACATTTTCTGCCGCAAATTCTATTTGTTGCGATTTGAATGTGTTTTTTAAAATGTATCACGATAAAAAACTCGTTTTCTAAAAACATCAACTAAAATTGGCGTTGTTTCTACAGGTATGGTATTTTTTTTTACATATCTGTGCAAAAAATAATCTGTCTATGCAAACGAGTTATTTACAGTGTGAGTGCATAGAAAAAACAGTTTTCAGAAAAGTGCGCTTAAAGTTTTAAAATTAGTTGGAGTCCGCGTTAAACAACACATATCAATTTCATATTGACTCGGCTCTAATTTGAATATTTTTATGTGGTTTGCTTTGTTTGATTCCGAATTGTATAATTTTTTAAAAAATATGAAAACAAAAAATCATTTTTTGATGGTTTAAATCTGATGAGTCCCCTTAAATATTAACAGAGTTCAGTTTTATGCCTTTAATATTACGAAATTTAAATGGGTTCCAATTGCAGAAGTTATCACCTCAGAGGAAATGAATATTAAGGCTGCTTGTCAGTGTACAAACAGATCTTCGCCATGCGTAGATCAAGCGAATCCTCGCCCCGTTGCCAAGCATCAACCCGTTAAGCTGGGCAAAAGCCCGGTAGGTAGTTGCCTGGTCAGCGGTCTAAAAAAAAAAAAAAAAAAAAAAAACACTTCCCTATTCCCCTCGCTAATTTTAATCCTATGGACGTAGGATGTATTCGTATATTTAAAATATCTTTTCGGGAAATTAATATTTTTAATTTTTGTTTTCTGTGTACTGTTCTTAAAGCATGTCTCTTTTTTCTTAGTTGTCAAAATATTCCTAAAATATGTGCTTAATTTATAATTTTATGTGTTAAAGTCTTAGCAAAACTGAACAAGATTTTAACACTTCACATAAAATCAGGTATATATTTTAGAGAAATTTTGAGAACTAAGAAAAACGAGACATCCTTTAAGAAGTGTACACAGAAAACAGAAGTAAAAAATATTAATTTCCCGAGGAGATATTTTAAATATACGAATGCATCCTATGCCATAGGTTAACATTAGCGAGGGGAATCAGGAAGTTCACTGACGAGCAGCCTTAACCCCTTCGCGACGAGCGTCCTTTACAGAATTTTTAATATTTTACCACCGGTTTTTCAAAACAGAAATTTTCACCTAATCGAATCTCATAAATGCTATCATTAAATAAGGCAAAGCTTACAATAAAAAGTCCTTCCGGCCTGTACCGGGAGGAAAAGGTAGCTTTCCTATATCTTCGTTTTAAAATTTTAGCTAATGTTACACGAAAACAGCAAGTTAAAATGCAAAGAAACGTTTACAAAAGATTCGTTAATACTGAATTTGAATAAGAAATTCGCCAAATTATTGAGCAATAGCCAAATTGCCTTCATTTATGAAGACTTATTTTGGTCGCCAAATTTTGCGATATTTCGCCACATGGCGCCAATTTTGCCATTTTTGTCGCCAATGTCGTCAATTTTGGCGCTAACGGATATGAATATATAGTTTTATGCGTATGATTGGGAAAATTATTACAACAATGCCAATAACAGAAAATAATTTGTGAGTAATCGCGTTAATGTGCTGTTTTGTTTCAAAATGTCAGCCACCCTAGAATTTCAAACTGCTCTTTCTCAGCCATTTTTTAAGATAGAGGTAAACCAAAAAATGCTCTGGAATCCTTGTATTAAGGCCTAACACGTAATTAAAAAATAAATTTTAGTTTTTAATTTTTTTGTATATTTATTTTAGTTTTAAATTTTTAAATGGCTGCCATCTTGAAACAAAATGGCAGACCAAGCTGGCCAACGAACTCGGTTGAGACATTGGTTAGCTTAATACACACAATTAGTTTCATCCAAATTGATTTATAAATACGAGCGTTATCGTATGACATAGGTCAGATATATATATGGATATATATATACATATAAATCAACATTTGAACGGAGGGTGGTTTTGGGGTCTGGGGGTCATGATCGGTGAAAATATATCGAAATTTTCCGGAACTGCTTTCCTCCGAACGGCTGCAATAGGTAGCTTTATACTTTTTTGTATTGAAAGCTACCTAAAAGTAACTGGTGAGAATAATCGAGGATTCTGAGCATCTTATGCATACGTGTTACTCGTCCCCAAGAGGTTTAACTACGAGAAACCACGTTAAACTAAGAAATAATTTAACAAAGTTTTTGAACCAGTGCCTAATTAATATTGATAAATATAATGATTGTTATGTTGATTACTATTGACGAAATATTTTGTTCATAAAAAGACTTATTAAATGGTTATTTCAGTACTTAGTTTTTTTTAGAGAGAAAATTATAAAATTTTACAGCTATATTATCTTTGAGAGTCAAACAAAAATCTTAATTATATATACGCCGATTTTAATGACCATTGAAATTTAGCAACATAGTATTACTATGATCGATCCTAAATATAATAAGAAAAATTGTCCAATCTATACTTCGTGAAACATTCTTTACTGAGAGACAGAAACATTACTAATTAATTTTGTTAGTT
Source organism: Maratus michaelseni (assembly GCA_963931845.1). Taxonomy (NCBI): domain Eukaryota; kingdom Metazoa; phylum Arthropoda; class Arachnida; order Araneae; family Salticidae; genus Maratus; species Maratus michaelseni. Next base: position 102,069,172 of record OZ007586.1, read on the forward strand.
TGATTTCTAAGTATTTGAATACAAGCTTCGTTTTAGTATAATAGTGCCTCATTAGTTACGAGAAATAAATCCGGGCGAAACATACCTTTCTATTATTAGTTTAAATCAAAAAATTAAATAGCAATGTTTCAGTCTCTAAACAAAGAGCATTTCACTAATGAAGTATAGAAAATAATTTTTTTTTATTATATTTCGAATCGATCACAGTATATCGATACAAAATATTTTGTTCATACTAAGATATATTAAATGTTTGTTTCAGTATTTAGTCTTTAGGATTTTTATAGAAAAAGTACTAAACGTTTTATATTCTCATGATAGTTAAAATTTTTTAAAGTATGTTATAAAATACTATAACATTTCTTATATTTTGTACAGGTGCAAATTTTATTATAAAATTCCCAATTAAATAAAAATATATAGAAAAATCTATATAATACGAACGTCAAGTTCACCTAATAAAATTTTATAAAGCATAATGTAAACACATTGATAAGTTACGTTACTATCGAGGTGCAATAAATCAAAACACAGTTTTAAAAATATTAAAACTATAAGATGTCAAAATCATGAGCTTTCAGCTAAACATTAGCCTTCCTCAGATGAACAACAAGCAGTCGAGAAGACACAGCTCCAAAATGGCGCGCTTTGGAGAGCTTTTTTTTTTTTTTTTTTTTTTTTTTTTTAATTAATAATAAATATGCATGTATTTCCAGAATCCTATGTCATGAGGAAAAATTAATCACAAAATTATTCATAACCATTAATAAGTTTCTCAAAATCCATTTTCGCTATCGGAAAGTTGACGTCTAATTGATGTTATACTTTTTCAAACCTATATAGAAAACTAATTAAAGTTTTTGAAACTTGCTATCTTAAAAATTATTAGACTCATTTGCACAAAACTTAAAAAAAATATTTAGGCAAGGCTTACTCTTTTATATTTTGATTTAAAAAAGTAATAAATTTTTATTAGTTTAAATTAACAAAGTACATGTTTTTCCAAGGATAAGGTCAACTGGGTGAAGGATAACACTGACATTAATCAATCATGTGAGTTAATGTTTATTATTACTTAGACAGCGTTTAATTAGTATGATCTTTATCGAAACAAAACTTGTAATAACACAATAATAAATATATATATATATATATATATATATATATATATATATATATATATATATATATATATATATATATATATATCATAAATGTCGGAAATACGGAAGCTTTTTAAAGAGAATAATCATACATGTTTTAAGAATATTAATTGAAGGATCAAAATTTTAGATCATTTCATTCGTTTTGATAATTTTACGTGTTTGCTGTACAAGAAGTTAAAATTTCATGAAAATCCATCATCAATTTCATCAATAGCTCTCCAAAGCGCTCCATTTCGGAGCTGTGTCTTTTCGACTGCTTGTTGTTCATCAGAGGAAGGCTAATGTTTAGCCGAAAGCTCATGATTTTGACATCTTATAGTTTTAATATTTTTAAAACTGTGTTTTGATTTATTGCACCTCGATAGTAACGTAACTTATCAATGTGTTTACATTGTGCTTTATTCCTAATTAAAATCTTGATTTTAACGATTTTCTTAATTATTTCTAACGATCTTAATTAAATATTTAAATCTAAATTTATTATTTTCAACGACCTTTTAAACTTTATTCTTACTTTAAATAAATAAATAATTTTTTCCATTAAATAAATAATTTAAAATCAAAATCAGTAATAATAATAATTTAAATTGCTTTTATTTTAGTTTTAACGATCTTAGTGAAATTATTTTTATTTTTCTCATTACTTTGATATGTTTTCATTCAAAATTTGACTTATGATTCACAAAATAAAATAAAAACGATCTATTTACTATTCTTAACTCCCAATTCCCACCATCTTGTTTTTCTGTCTTTTAAGTAGTTTAGGGGTAGACATCTTTGTTGTTCAGCTAGAACTACAACTTTGGACGCCATATTATGGATATTATGGATTCAGGATTATGTATTTGCAGGGCCATGCGGGGCAGTTGCCTCCCCCCCCCCATGGGAGTAATCAAGATTTTATTAAGAGAGTGCCAAAGGGTTTAAATTGGTCAAAAGTGATCAATATTCTTACATTTTTAAAGATTTAAGAAGGTAGTGCGGTCTTCCCTTTCCCCTTTTTACTTCTAATATCCCCCCCCCTCCGCCAAAAGAACGAATTTTATTATTAGAATACTAATGATTAAAGTTTTATTATAACAACGTAGTAGTACATTGTTTTCAAAAGAAATTCATTATTGGTATTTTCCTAAAAGCATTCATGATGAGCAATTGGGGGGATTTTTCTTTCAGACATCCTAACGTAGATAATTAAAGGAAAATTTGCAAACAAATACTCCTGTCAACTAATCCATCATTTTTCCTACTAGTTTTCCTACTATAAAACTATACTAGCTATACTAACTATACTATACTAGCTTTTCCTTAAAGTACTAGTAGGAATTCATCTTTTCCATCTTGACCACCTTTCTTGTAATAATCTGTATACAGATGTGAATAGTACCTGGTACGAAATTTATGTATACATACAACAGGTATGAAGTTTAGTACTAGTCACTTCAGCGTAATTCATGGACAGTTTCTTTGGATAGTTAGAAGGGGGCCTTCAGAATGATGCTTTCCCCGGGGCCCTAGATAGTCTAAGTCGGGCCCTGTGCATTTGTTTACATCAAAGTCGTAAATGTTTGTTTGTTTGTTTATTTTGCAGCTTTTTTATTTAGCCAATTTTGGCTTCTATATATAGCTGAAATGGAAACAGGTCTCCTAATTTTGAACCAATTCCAGATGAGAGACCTGAATCTGGTTTGGCACCCCCAGAGGTAACGCTTATATAGAACTTGGAGGACTTTGGAGCCACGAACAGATTTAACGTGCACCAGCTCCCATTAACGTACACGGTCTCACAGCAGAGGCAGACGAGAGAGGATAGACGATGCACCCTCCCAAGCAATGACCTTGGTCGATGCTGCCTGGCTTTCGGTGATCTTACCAGAACCGAGCTTTACCGTCCGCGCCACTGCGGGACAAGTCGTAAAAAATTTCGTTCCATTCCCGAATGCTCAGTCATCGTTGCCAATCAAAGTGAAAATGGTACAAAAGTATAATTTTCAAGATCGCCACGGCCATTCGACTAACAGATAGTCTATCTCTGGAGCATTTTATCAAGCTATTTTGACAATTTTACGGCACTTTATGGATCTAGAAACATCCTTGCAGTGCTCTGATTAGTGGAGCTCAAAATTTGTTGAAATCGTTGACCGGGAAGATCTGGTAGATTCATTAAGTTTGTAACGACGATAGAGTGAAGGTGAAATAAGAGCGAGGGGACAGCTGGGGGAAAACTCCGTTATAAAAAAAATGCCGGCTCCCAGTCTGTTCAACCTAGATTTTATTCGATTTTTCCCAAGATCTTTGGTTTTTTACATTTTTGCCTCCCTAGATCTTTTTGGAGCTATGAAATGCACAGCAGATTCTTTTTTTTCTTAACAGTTCTTTAGCTGAATGTTTTTTGCTTTGGAACAAAACCAATAAATGGCAGCACTGATGCTTATTTCCTCATAAAATAAAAAGATTTTTCATCTGAGTTTTCAAATCCTTCAAGACAGTGTGGCCAAGAAAGTTATAAATTTTCATAATTATTTAACTTAAACACTTTACCATAAAATATTTTGAGGCTTTGTAGATCATTCACTTGTTTAAAGCCCTTCAATTTGCCATTTCGTGGAATTAAATTATTGAGAATTGATATTTGAAGGAGACTAGTAGTTTCAGGTGAATAAAATTATTAGTCAAGTTACTAGTAAGAACCTAAATTATTAGTCTTCTAAAGTATCAGAAAAGTATTTCAGAAAAGGGCTCTTTCTGTCATCTATGGTGTCATTTTGTTTGTGCAAAAGCATTGAATGTGTATTTGTAGTGTTATCTTTACCTTCAGGTCTCAAGAGGATAATTGAAGTCCTATACAAGAAGCTCTTGATAAACGTCACTCATGGATAAATTATCTTGTATTTACTATTTATTGTCCATTTTACCAATTTTTATTCAGACATTATTTAAAAAATACATGCTGGTAAAAAGTTCCTCACTAAATACGTCCCCCATTTAAAAAATGCAAAAACAGTTTCCAATAAAAAATCTTTACCACTCCACAAAAGCGCTTTCGCCCCAGCTAGGGCATCATCAGTTGCCCTAGCTGGGGCGAAAGCGCTTTTGTGGAGTGGTAAAGATTTTTTATTACATGACTAAAGTGAAATTTATTTTAATTCTAAAATGGGTGGGACCTCCGTGGCCGAGTGGTTAAGACACCACTCCACTAATTGCTTGAGAGCACGCGGCGGGTTCGACTCCCGCTGACTCCGTTGCACACTCTTTGTGGAGTTCCCGGCTTTATTATTCAATGTTCTTTACTTCCTTGTGTCCATCCCGTCTTCAAGAAGAAGATTTATGTAATTTGTTGAAATCAGATATGTGTGTTTCTGTGAAAAAAAAACATATGGATCATTCGAGACTACAGAAGCTATAGGTCTCAAAGCACCTCTCCTTCAAAATGTCAAAAAGAAAAAAATGTTAAAATGAAGTTAAGTATGCTGAATGTGTTCCCCATCGGCAGCAATGCATCAAGTATTCTACTTGTTTTCCACTTGGACACATTGAGCATACTTAACTTGATTTTAATGCAAAAACAAACTATTTCTTGCTTACATGTGTCAGTTTTATTAATGTGAGTCGGCCTTATAATGCTTCACTTCTGCATGCAATTACTGGCGTATTTAAGTAGATGATAAGCTATAAAAAATTACATTTAAGGGCATCTAATAAAGTTATTTTCACACGCAAGACGTTATAGAAAAATAAACTCATTTATAAGCAAATATACAGTTTTTTCCATCTTAAACAATCTTGTGTATTTTATTTTGAAAGAAAGAGTTAGCAAATCGACCCGAAAGAGTCAAAAACGAACCCGAACGCGAAACAAATATAGTCGACATGACTCAATTCTGATCTGCAACGAAAACATTTATTGCCAACTCGACCCGACAGCAACCGCGTGTCGGGGCGGGTTCAGGTAAAGTCGGATAAACCGATTACATACAAGACTCCAATCCACATTCATTTTAAATACCATTGTTAACAATATCACTTATTGTAACACGCAGTACACAAGGATATCTGAAACTTTTTTAATTGTCCCTATAAAAAACGATATTCGGTACGACGACTATTTTAAAACTTTAACACCATACTTAAAATTCGTGACGATTGGTGATTTTTTACGAAAACCTGTAAAGTAAAACACAAGAACGAAAAATCATGCATCGGGCATAGATTATGAAACACTTTTCAACTCTAACAGGATATTAATTGAAATATAATTTTTTTCCTAGAATGAAATGAGATGAGATATCTAAATAAACAACTTAAAAAAACACATAAGTAAAAATCAATTTTCAGCAATTGCTGTCCATATCTTGTAATGTGTACGAACCCTTTCGACACTGCCATAAAAAAATTAAGGCTCAGTGACCGCATGCTTTCGACTTTTACACGGTTTGTCGAATATCTACTGAAATTTTTGACAAATTGTTCTTGAAATTCGAGATTGTAAAGCACATGTTTTGACTTCAAGAACAGTAGAAACAGTATACTACAATTTAAAAATTAATATATTGAATATTTGATGAGATATGGGCATTTGTATGAAGTAATTTATAACTGCGCATGCCCAAACTATACCAAATATTTTTTTTCATGATTTGGTAGTCAATTCTATAGAGTACCCCATTCATGGGATATCCCCCCAAATTTGTCAATTAGCTCACTGTATTGCTGGTATCGTTCAGAGTTTTCACGATATTTGACTGGTCTTTTTATATGCGTTATTCTATGGAATTGACTACCAAATCAGGAAAAAGAAAATCTTTGGTATAGTTCGCACATGTGCAGTTATGAATTATTTCATACAAATGACTTCAAGAACAGTAGAAACAGTATACTGCAATTAAAAAAATTAATATATTGAATATTTGATGAGATATGGGCATTTGTATGAAGTAATTTATAACTGCGCAGTCGTTGTTCTGAAGTTAATGGGGGTTGACAGGACTTCAGTGGGCATCCTGTATATCTATCTATAAATAATGCAAATAGTAAAATCGCGACACCGTCCGAAATACAGAACCAATTCGAACCTAATGGGGACAGTGTATTGATCTTACCCGTATCTTGGACGAGTTCGTTAAGCAAGTATGTAGCAGTTATAATTCGTTTACAGGGAAACACAAATGCAAAATATGTAAAACGTGTCATTATGTTAACGTCCTAAATACTGAGCTAATTCGAACTGAATACAATTGAGACAGTGGATTGATCGTGCAAGTATCTTGGATGAGTTTGTTAATCAAGTATTTAGCTTTTATAGTTCATCAGAGACACACAAACGTTTTTTGATTACATTCGTTGAATTGTATGGGTTCGAACCTCGTTTGAGTGTCGGAAATATATTACAGCGTATGGACGATTTTTAATCTGTGATTTCAACAAATTTTAACTTTTTTTATGCAATTGCCTGATATTCATTCAATTACATCTAACATCTAATAAGCCAAATTAAAAATGCCGCTGCAAATTTCAAATTACCTTTGTTGCCAAAATAGTGAACTTAATCAGACGAATTTTTTAAATTTGTATTAAATCTGATGTGTGTACATTTAAAAAAAATGAACTTACTTTTTTCGGTGGAGCAGGAAGGAATTGTTTTGTGTTATGCTAAATTCTGTGCAAGAAATGTAATATAGTATTTTATTCTTGTCATTTTGAATTCATTGGACTGTGACTTTGTATTATAAGTCAGATTGTTTGAAAATTCTTAATATTGTCGGTAGATATTTAAAAGTAATTTCCTTGAGTTTAGTTGATTGAATTCTGAAGCTGATTAAATTTAATTTGCCCGATTCATTTACACTGAAATCTACCTTTCTTTTTCAAATAAACTCTCTTATTATGAACTGTTAAAAAAATTGAGTGTTTATTTCTCCCGAAAACATGGATGGTGCAGTCAACATAACTTTTGATAAAAATAACCCCTTTTTTCTTGGTTCAACTACGCATATGGGATGTACAGAGTGTTCAAAAGTCATCGACACATTTTAAAATTCAATAAAAAATTAAGCAGGCGTACGAGAGTATAGTTTGGACGAAAATGCTTCTTATAATAGAAAATTGTCTTAAAAAAATAGTTAAAAATTTTTCTCATAGATGGCGTTACTTCAACAAAGCTACCAAAGATGTAGAATGATTTTATAACAGTGGCGAAAGACACATATTGCGTATGCACAGTTTTTGTCCAAACTATGGCAATCCACATTACAGAATTTAAAAATATTTGTTTTCATGAATTCGATTAGACGAGTGAGACAAGTGAACCAACATTAGTTTGATGATAATAAAGGGTGATTTTTTTTTAAGTTGTGAAAGTAAAACACTATAACAAAAGAACCACTTATCCAAATTACCTGAAATTTCACTAGTGTGCTCCCAAAGCAATGGGAATTTTTTTTGACATGGTTAAAAAAATAAGTTAAAATACCAATGACAGATGGTGCTGTCTATGCAGTAAAGTCGGAAGACGAGTTTGTGCACGACACACGTACAGTGGCGTTAAAAACGTGAAGCACGCACACCTCGTGTTCATTATTCTACGGATATCCTCACAATGACTGTGCCATTCACGGACCGTGCGTTGTTAGTGAAACTGTATTATCAGAATAATGACAGCGCAGCAACTGCTCTTAGAAGATTTAGAACACATAAGAATTTAAGAAAAGGTCCAATGACGACAGAAGACCTACGGAAGAGGGTTTTGAAATTTGAGCAGACTGGTTCATTGAGCCTAAAACCAAGGCTACACTACATACCGGGCTGGCTCATTCATTATCATGACGTCACAAAAGGTGGCTGGCCGCGAGCAGCGATTGGTGCAAAGCGACGAGCCTTTCGTTTTGTGCCAATCACTGTATGTCTTTCATTTTGTCGTTTCGCTTTGTACCAATCGGAGGTCGCGGCCAGCCACCATTTGTGACGTCATGATAATGAATGAGCAAGCCCGGTATCTAGTGTAGCCCTGCTAAAACCCGGTACAGGAAGAAAAACAGTTGATGTTAACCTACAGCGCCATCTGTCGATGCGATTTTAAGTTTATTTTAAACTACGCCTAAAAAGTTCCCATTGCTTTGGGAGCATACTGATGAAATTTCAGGTCATTTGCATCAATGGTTCTTTTTTTATAGTGTTTTACTTTCACAACTTTAAAAAAAATCACCCTGTAGATAACTCGGTAAGTTGCTTGGTGATTCGTTTTTTTCCAAAATCGTATCGACCAATTGATTTTTTATTTCTCCGTATGTCGCTATTATTTTACAGAGGCATCCTATATAAATTTTGGCGAGTTTCCTATTATCGTCAAAATAATGTTTGTTGACTTGACTCACTCGTCTAATCGAATTCATGAATTTGAGTATTTTTAAGTTCTGGAATGTGGATTGCCATTGTTTGGACAAAAGCTGTGCATACTCACTGTGCGTCTTTCGCCACTGTTATGTATAAAGGCATTCTACCTCTTCGGTAGTTTTGCAGAAGTAACTCCATCTATGAGAAATTTTTGGAACAATTATTTTAAAGAAAATTTTCGATCAAAAGAAGCATTTTCATCCAAACCGCACCATCGTACGTCAATTTCTTATTTTTTTATTGAATTTTAAAATGTGTCAAGGACTTTTCGGACACCCTGTATATTTCTTTAGATGCAGAAAAGTAATTAGAAACAAACCTATCAAAATAAAACGGTGTGAATAACGCAAAAAAATTATGAGTTACATATTCAAAATAACTGATGCCAGACATTTTTATTTTGAAGCAAACATACATGAGAAAATTATATTTATAGCGATACATGATTGCAGTACTTTCTGAATCAATAAAATTATATCGTTAATTACATTCATAGCTTTCATGACTCCACTAACTTTTACATTTTTTTTTTACTTCTATATTTTCTTGATTTTTATTCTGTATTTTATTTTCATTCGACGATTTTTATTTATTTATTGTAGTGGTATTTTAATACGCTGTAAATACTTCAAGTAAAAGAAGGTTAAATAAAAGCAGATTTTTAAAATTCTTTTTTCGGTCTAAATTGCTTTAACCCTTTATGCACCGGCAATATTTTAAAGTACAATTAAAAGAAACTTGTTATAAAATTCATTTAACACATCTATTGTCAGTAATGCAAGTTAGCATGAGGTTTAGACACTTTTACTTTATCATGTTCCAAATGCATTATTCGCTGTACAAAGCAAAAATATTTTAAATGAATTATTTCTTTTTCCAATTGTAACTGCTCAGCTTTTTTTTTTGTATTATATATCGAAAAACATTGAGTTGTAAGTTTCAGTTCAGAAAAATTTCTATGTTTATATGTAAGGCCATTACTTTTCTACATTTCCTAAATGTTTAAAATTCTAAAACAATATCCTGAAGAAATGATTTGGGTAGTGTTGTAAATAGTCCACAAAATTCCTGTAAATACTGATTCAGCTAATTACATTTTAATAAATAAAAAAAAATTCTTAAATTTATTAAATGATTGCAGAAATCCACTAACATATTTTCAAATATTCAGAAAAAATGCTTTGGAAGGCGAAATTTTCATTAATTCCTAATTTGGTACATGAAGGGTTAAACAGATTTAGTGAGAAGCGTTTAAGTTATACACACACAAAGATATATGGTATCTATTTATAGCACTTCTCGTGATGTCATCATATTTCACAGAATACAAAATAAGTCTGTTCAAAATATCGTTGCAATAACATTATTGTTTATAAAGTTATGAACAAAATCCTGGCTTGACTTGGAGTGAGAATTCGTGAATTTTTGAATAAATAACTGAATTCCAACTCTAGTTTCTACACTAATGTCGTTGTGGTACTTCCTTCTTATAGCGGTCCTCATAATTACGATTACACAATGTGTTGTCACCGAACTCTTATACACACCACATATACGTGATAAATACGCCATACACCATGTATATGGTGTTTGGCGTATCTATCATGTTTCTATCTTATATTTATCATCTATCACCAAATGCTCATATATACGCAATATATAGAGTATATAAATTACATTGATTCGATATATATGTCAAATGTGCGTCATATATATCGTATATACACCATAAAAACGTCATGTATACATAATAGGTACGTAATATGTACATCTTATATGTTATAAACCCAGCGGGGAAGACCGAGCTACGCCCGGTAAAAGTCAACTTTGTGTTCAACTCGATATAACAATAAATTCTCGCTGTATTATTACTGCTATAAAGCATTTTACTTTATAACAGTATTGTTTACAGAAACAACGCATTCATTCACATTGATATGCATTGACGCGTAGTGACCCCAAAATGACCCACTAATCGAATTTTTTCGAATATGTGACCTAGCCCAATGGTTCTCTTGTGCCCGAAGGTAAAATTGCTTGATCCATTTTTTAGATATGATTACCTTGACCCTGACCCATAGTGACCCAAAATGACCCATTAATCGAATTTTCTTGAACATGTGACTTAGCCCAATAGTATTCTCGTGTTCGAAAACGGTAAAATAAAAAAATCAGTCAAAATCGTTTCAGCCGTTTTGTAAATAAAATTAGTTTGACCCTGACCCATAGTGACCCAAAATGATAAAGCGATCGAATTATCGAATCCATTAATCGAATTTTGTCGATCATATGACCTAGCCCAATGGTCTTTTCTTGCTCGAAAACGGTAGGGTATAAAATTTATTCTAAATCGCCTGAGCCTTTCTTCACAGAAAAATAGCTTGACTCGTAGAGACCCAAAATGACCCACTAATTGAATTTTCTCAGCAATGTGACCTAGCCCAATGGTTTTCTCGTGCTCGAAAACGGTAAGATAAAAAATTTAGTCAAAATCGTTTCAGCCGTTTTTTACATAAAATTAGCTTGACCCTGACCCATAGTGACCCAAAATGACCCATTAACAGAATTTTCTCGATCATGTGACCTAGCCCAATGGTCTTCTCGTGCCCGAAAACGATATGATACAAAATTTAGTCAAAATCGTTACAACCATTTTTTAGATAAAATTAGCTGTAGATGATCGATTAGACTCAAAAATGAATCACTAATCGAATTTTCTCGAACATTTGACTTTGCCAAATGGTCTTCTCATAAAGGTAAATACAAAATTTCGTGGAAATCGATTCAACCGTTTTTTACATAAAATTTGCTTGACCCTGTACCGATAGTGACAGAAAATGACCCACTAATCGAATTTTCTCGAACACGTGACCTAGCCTAATGGTCGTATCGTGCTCGAAAACGTGAAAACAAACAATTTCGTAAAAATCTTTTCAGCCGTTTTTTACATAAAATTAGTTTGACCCTGACCCATTAGTGACCTAAAATTGACCCACTAATCGAATTTTCTCGAAAATGTGACCCAGCCTAATGGTCTTCTCATGCCTGAAAACGATAGGATAAAAAATTTGGTCAAAATCGCTTGAACCGTATTTTAGATATAATTAGCTTGACACTGACCCACAGTGACCCAAAATGACCCCCTAATCGAATTTTCTCGAACATGTGACCTAGCCCAACGGTCTCCTGGTGCCCCAAAACGGTAGGATACAAAATTTTGTCAAAATCGTTAGAGCCGTTTTTATGATAAAACAAAATGATGATGAATTCCATTTGAGCGTTTGACCAAGATATTTTAAGTTGAGGTAGACTGCGAATTAGTTTTTTGGGATGGCTGAATCCATGCACTAGAAAAAGTACTTTTACGAAAGTCACAATAATAAATAAATAACGAACTTCAAATGAAATGAAAGTCTTTGAGTTTTAGTATAATTTTATTTGGAGTACGTAACTAACATCTGACCAATACTTATTTGTCCAGCTTTTGTTGGCTCCAACACTTACATTCAATAAACACTGTCGCTCAAATCTTTCCAATGCTAAGCAGATGTAAGAACAACAATTACATGTGTCAACAGAAGTTGCAACTCAAGAACGTCTCTGAGGTAGGATCCACGGTAAACCACGGAATGCCAAATTCGTATTTTGGTTCCAGTTATTTTATATAAGGGTACTTTTACTTTCAGAACCAGTTCCAACCTGGTTCCAAAATTGAAAATGCCCGCTTATAAAAAACTGCAACAAAAATCGAAAAAGTAAAAACTAACAAAGTTGGAGATTGACCTCAGTTATTCTATGCAAAGAATAGCATTTAAAAATGTTAAAATGCGAGCGAGAAATCGTGCTAGAACATCCCCATAGACTTAACATTAGCTTGAGCGTTTCTTCCCGTGACTAGTGTAGGCTCTTAAGGGTTAATGTGTGTTATTGGTTCAATTCTTCTCGTTAATGTATCCCAGCATTCCTGCTCAGTTCTCCATAAGTTTGAGTACTGGTGTAGTCTAGTTTCGTCTGCTATTGGAGGATGAACAGCGCAATTTTTCTGCTTTTGGAGTCAATTGCTGTTTGTCCTTGCAAAGTGCTGCTATTGATATGATGTACATCCTAATTGTATTACGTACTACCATTATGAGAATGAAAAGAAAACTTTCCTGTTCTCGAGCTAGTTCCTAGGATGGCCTTTTTGTGACTGATGAAGAAAGACTTTCGAAACGTGCTGATAAGATTCTTTTTACTGTGTATTTAAGAAGGGTCTTTCTTTGGTATTATGTGACAAAACTTTAGAAGTCCACATTTGTTTGATTTTCGAAAAATATTTAGAAATAAATCTCACTTAAATACAAATTTTAAAATAGTTTGAGTGTTAAAAGTTTAAAATAAAGCAAATAACTTTCCTATTTAGTGTTTCTTGGCAATTTCAAGGAAATAGTTTTTTTTACCTTCTTCGTCTTGAATTCGATTGAGCATTGCAATGTAAATGGTTACTTCATTTGGTGATGCTCACTATGTCAATTACAGTTCTAAAAAAAATGCTTAATTCACTGGATTGTACTCATCATCACAGCTTATCACAATAGATTTGCCTAAACACCTTCAAAAACACTCTTCTGTTCCGCCTGCAAGCAAATTACAAAAACCTGATGTCTCTCTAAAACAGCAAAGACATTTAAAAGTCATGCGTACAGAAAAACAAAACTTCATCTCCAGTCTCTTCACTTTGAAAAACTGTGAAGGAAAAAAAAACAAGAATTCACGTCTTGACCCAACAGTTGCTAATGTTAAGGATTCCAAACAGCTGCTCCGTTGTGCGAAAGAAGCTATGGAAGACGTACAGTTATGACTCAGATACAAATAAGGATAATACTATATTTGAGGAATTTATGACTACGTTATTTTAACTTGTTTTCTTTTAATATTCTATGATTTATTTCAACCTGTTTATGCTACATAATTTCGACATTTCATACTTTGTTTTTGGACCAATATGATTGTACAGATTTTAACTAGGAAATTTTGTTTTTTGTAACATCATATTATGACTTCATTAAATGATTTTAAGTACATTCTTCATCATATTATATTTCTTTTTGGTTCAACTCATTTTCATACGAAGGTTTTAAGGTAATTAAAAAATAATTTGGTATTTGTTTTAACTCTTTTTTGGCGCAGCATGTCCCTAAAGGGACTTGGTGCCATTACACACCATATAAAAAACCAACCATTTTTAGTGCCAGAAAACGCTAAAAATTACTAAAATTCAAAGTATCATAACTTGGTATGTTTTCATACAAAATTGGTATTATTACTGTTTTACTTTTTAGAGCACGGAGAAAGTTTTTCTAATTATAACATAGGATACAGGGACCGTATAAAATTTAAATTTAATAACTTTAAAAAAAAATAGCTATTTTGACGAAATAGATTTTCATATGATGAAGAGAAGACCAATATTTAAAACATTTTTGCACTTTGAACTATACTTCTAAAACCAACGGTTTAGGAATTAGCTATTTGTCAACAATAAGCAGGGAGACCCTGTATACTAAAAAAAGTATGTTTCAGAATAATTACTTATTCGTTCAATATATGATAGAGCCTGTGACTCACACTACTCTTTCTTTTATTGCTTTAACAAAAATCAAAATCAGGTTTTTTTTTTTGTTTTCTCTTTAGTTTTAGCATTGTTCTTTAAAGCAAAACATTTGACTCTAAATCATTCTTTTTCCAATTTTCAGAATTAAAAATTCAAGAATCATTAAAAAAAAAATGTTTATAGTCTTTACTTGAATAGGAAACAAGTTCAAATGTGTTGCATGCAGATTAAGATTTATATGTTTCAATCGATTTTCAATTCAGATTGAAAAGTTATTTTCGGTCTTTTGAACATATCACGAATAAAAACATAGAAAGTCGAGGAAAAAAACCTGTACCGATGTTGAATTGTAAAGACTTTCAAAAACTCTTCATTAATTTTAGTAATGAAAGAGGTATTTTTGTTTAATCCATTCTAGATAAAATAGAAGTAGATATCATATTTGTTATTAATGGTTTTCGTGGAGATATTTTTATGTTTTTCCTCATTAGATTGATTATTTAAATGGAGTGGCATCATTAAGTATATACATTTTATTTTGTAAATATGATCACTGATCCTCATTAACGAGAATTTCTATGTTTTTCTATCTCTAGCATCAAAACAATATTGGATTAGAATTGTTTGTATTGGTTATAACTTGTCCAATACTGGTATTAAAAGAGCTACATAGCGAAATCGCATGTAAAACAGATGATTTTGATGTACTTTTTTCTTGGGAACTACGGAAGCGATTTCAGCACTTCTTAATGGTTTTAGAAGTACCTATTTTATAAATGGATCGCTTGGCATAAAATAAAAAAAAAGTGACATGCCTATCGGGGCTGTGATCTTTTATGAATGCCATGACACAGATTTAATAAACTACTGCAAATTAATTATAACAGTATCCTGGAAATATTAGAAGTGGAGTACATTAGAGTCAGATTATCAAAAATAAGCTTCATTTTAAAAAGGTTGAGAGTGGGCAAATCCTTTCCCAAAACTTGTTAAATTATAACGCACTTAACTCGGACTTCAATGTCCTCATCGTTCTTTTCAGGAACCCCAGAAATCCACTCGAGAAGATAAAAAACTATAAATGGAATCGCTGATCCGGATGCTTCTTTATTTGACGAATAAAGCTTCATTTCTTACCAAATAGGCCAAAACTCGCTGTCGCTGAATCTATCAAAAAAGGCCGCTCAGTAAACTCCGCTCGAAGTCAACACGTGGCGTGAATCGCACAAAAGAACTTGATTACCTTTAGACGAGATCCATCAAAAATCAGCTGAATCCATTTATTATTGCCGTATATAGCTACTACACAACCACAGTTACCTAATTAACATATTATTGCAAAAACAACCGTGACAATCAGTTTTTCGGAGATACATACGGACTTTGAGAAAGTTAAAGAATGACAGATTAGATAGTTCAGTAACGTACACATGTTAGTGATTCAGGACGCCACGATCGCACGCAAAATCTCAAAACTCACTCGTCCACTAGAGTACCCTTTATAAGAGTTGCTAGGCACTCTACCACAAAAATAGAATAGCTACACGCAATTTCTATAACGAAAGAAATCTAGGTTTAATTTAAAATTAACATAACTATTTTTATTTCTTGCTGAACGATCAATAAATAGTAAAGCTATACTGACAAAACTATTAGTCATTAACTGCTGTAACAGAAATTGTCGCATAACTACTCTGAGCGGTCTCAAAGACCGCTTGATCGACAGATGAATAAATCGCTTGATTAATTTATAGGATGCAATTTCTGTACTAAACTTTATGTACAGGACTATTATAACCATAGATGCCAACCTCTCATTAATATTCCGTAATATGCGAGTTAATTTGACCCAGTTTAACAACGCTTCAAACGAGAAAAATTATTGGATGAATCTTTATTTATTCAATTTCAGGTTTCTACGTGGAATTTATTTAATTTCATTTCTTAAAAAAATTTCTGGTGCGAAACGTGTTAAACCTGGGTCAAATTAACCCGCATATTACGGAATATTAATGAGAGGTTGGCACCTATGTATAACTAAAGTTAATCTATTCAGAAGTCTCTAGCGATAGTATTGGAGCTCCAAAGAAAACAAAATGCCACCACTATCTATAGTTAAACTGAAAACTACAAGCTAAACTGTAAAAATTGAAAAAGCAGCGGTCCGTGAGACCGCTAACAACAGTTAAGGGTTAAAAAAGTATTGAACTTGCTTCAGTAATTCTTGAGAAAAAGATACATCAATGTCAGCTTTTATATATTTGATTTTGTTTTTGTTTGCGAAATCACATAACTATTGTACTTTTAATCTTTGTTTCTTGCCAAATGATCGATTCATAGTTTAGCTACTGCTAAATATTAAAATGGCTTCCGTAGTTCTTGAGAAAAAACTTACATCAGTGTCAACGGTTTTGTATGTGATTTCGCAACTGTTGTCGCCCCCTTAAGTATTGCTACAACATTGGACATTTCTGTACTCGTATTCTTCGTTTATTGAAAACTAATAAGAGAAAACATTAATTCTTATTCCGTTAACAGTTTCCTAAATGTACTTAACACATTTCATTAAAAAATTAATTCGTTAAAAAAATTATTCAACTTAATGAAAAATATCGCCAACATTAAATATTTATTCAACATTAAAAAATTAATTAGTTTAATTCATATATTTCACGAATAACATTAAAAATGTATATAGTTTAATTAATATATTTCGCTAAGAGCATTAAAAATTTCCAACCTCTCATAACATAATTATCATAATCAGTCTGTCCAGACTTTCCCTCCAGGGTCCTAGCTTCGTAAATGGTGAACATATTTTTACATTTGTGAAAAATCTAGTCATATTTTTGTGAATTTGAAATGATCGTGATATTCACTGCATTGCTATGTGATTCCGAGTCGTCTAGGTGTAACCCCACCCCTCCTAGAAGTTTGTTCCTCCAGTTTTGAATCACCTTGTATTTGAAATTTTGCCAATGAAATGATGAAATTTTTCTTATTCATATTATCGAAATATTCGAAAAATTGAAATGTCCATTGTTGTAGCAATATTTGAGAGGGCGACAACAGTTCGAAATCAAATACAAAATCGTTAACACTGATGTAAGTTTTTTCTCCAGAACTACGGAAGACATTTTGATATTTAGCAGTAGCTAAACTATGAATAGATCATTTGGCAAGAAACAAAAATTAAAAATACAATAGTTACGCGATTTCGCAAACAAAAACAAAATCACATATAAAAAAGGTGACATTGATGTATCTTTTTCTCAAGAATTACTGAAGCAAGTTCAAAACTTTTTTAACCCTTAACCCCTTCGGGACCGGCGGCTTTTACACAAATTTTATTAGGTTGGCACCACTTTTTTTTAGAAAGCTACCTTTACTTAAACTATCACAAAAATGCTCTAATTAGAGAAAGTAAATATTACTTTTATTTTTTACTGGTGCCTAAAACAAATTCTGTATGCTCTTTTTGGGGGTGCATATATGCACCCATGGTCCCGAATGGGTTAACTGTTGTTAGAGGTCTCACGGACCTCTGCTTTTTCAATTTTTACAGATTAACTTGTAGTTTTCAGTTTAACTATAGATATCGGTGGAATTTTGTTTTCTTTGGAGCTCTAATACTATAGCTCTAATACTAGAGACTTCTGAATAGATTAATTTTAGTTATAATAGTCCTGTACATAAAGTTTAGTGCATAAATTGCATCCTATAAGTTAATCAAGCCATTTATTTATCTGTCGATCAAGCGGTCTTTGAGATCGGATCGTCGGATTTCGTCGGATCAGAAGACTTTCTCGTAATGCGCCGACGAATGATAGTTTCGCATTCTGCTCGTATAATCTCGGAATTCGTTCCGATATTCCGGGGTTGCTTTTGTCGTAATTCATCTGAGAGCTGTGTGCAGCCGGAAAGCCTTCGCTTTATCGTTTTCAGGGGCTGCTTCACTGAAACTCCCCGATCGCGAAATCCCAAGGGAAACCTTAGAAGCGCGATGACGCATTAGCTAACATAATTATTAAAAAACGGTTTTCAACATCAGAAACTATACGTCAGATGCCAACGGTGTGTGTTTTTAAAAATTATCTCCTTAAACTTTAAGTATTTAAAAATTTCCTACAAACTTTGAAATTTCCACTTGTTATCATCTTCTTAAAAATACTTAAAATATAAGGAGACAATTTTTAAAAACGTACACCGTCGGCATCTGAAGTGTACTTTCTGATGGTGAAAACCGTATTTTAATAATTATATTAGGTAATGAGCCATCGCGATTCTAAGTTTTCCCATAGGTTAACATGGGATTTCACGATCGGGGAGTTTCAGTGAAGCGGCCCCTTAAGATGGCGCGTAGACAGGGTGAATCTAAACTCTTGGGCAAAAATTTAAGGGGCGATAGTACACATCAAGACAAACAATATTAAATAGGAAACTGAGGGTCCCAAACGTCTTCCAAAGGAGAAAGGTGCCATTAAAGTTTAGGGTCCAAAATTTCAAATGATTATAAACAAGAACGAAAAATCTTGCGTCAAGCATAGATTATGTAACACTTTCCAACGCTTCCAAAATAATTTTACAAATCATACCGTTTAATAGGCTAAAAGATAACATCTAAGTAAACAATTTGGAAAACGCATAACATATTTAAAAACATAATTTCAGGAATTTCCAACGTATACAATATTCGGAAAAATATCCGAATATTTTTATTCAGCCCTGTATATGATCTATAGATTTGTATATATACTACATAGGATGCTAAATTTTAGTTCAGTTACGAAAAGCGTAGCACAGTTTAAAATTCTCCTTCTGTAGTTTCTGCCAATAAACGGAAATGTGTTCGCAAACTTTTGTGCTTCCCTGTATATGATCTACAGAATTTATACACACCACGCAACCAGGTCCTTGTCGGAGTTGACGGTAAAAAAATAGTTGTTTATTACTCCAAAGTCTAAAGCGCCCTCTATCGGCATTTTTGAACTTTATCTTTAAAACTTATTTTTAAAATAAATTTTTTATTTTATTTTGTCATCCCTCTATCGTTTATTTTACGTGTAGGGGGTAGTATTTTCTGCCTGGTCTACGACACCAAGATCGAGAATAACTGAACTGTGTTCAGGAGGGGGGGGGGGGGGGGTTAAATTTCAACTCCTGAACACAGTTCAGTTTGCGCTACTTAACCACTCCCAACGATTCAGATTTTCAGCTCAAAATTTAATTTTAAGTCTAAGCTTTTGAAAGCATTTAATCAGATACAAAAAATAACGGTAAAAAATAGTTGTTCGTTATTCCAAAGTCTAAAGTGCCCTCTATCGACATTTTTTAAACTTTTTCTTTAAAATTTATTTTTAAGAAAATACTGACATAAAGAATAGTTTTAGCGAAAACCACAAACGAATCGACCAATTTTTCCGTTTTTTATAGTTATTTGAAATTTTGGACCCTAAACTTTAATGGCGCCTATCTCCTCCGGAAGACGTTTGTGACCCTTAGTTTCCTATTTAATATTGTTTGTCTTGATGTGTACTATCACCCCTTAAAGTTTTGCCCAACAGTTTAGATTCACCCTGTATATTGCAGCTCTTGTATATGAGGACAGAGAGCCAAAATAAAGCGTGTTTTGGAATAGGAGTGCATACAATTTCTAATGGCCATAGTTTTTAAACACAAATTTGATTTTTCGGTTAAAATTTATTTTAATACTATTTTGAATTGGAATTGATAAAGTATTATACACCCGTTAGGAAAAATAAAAATAAAAACCCTAATCCAGTAGTACTATTTAAATTCTAATTGGTAAATGTTCACTGGAGTGAAATTAAAATTCTTGATCGCGAAATAATTTATGCATGTTACAAGAAAACCTGCAAAACTATCGATAGAATTTATATACTAATGAAATTTATCTGAATTATTTTGCACTGTCCTGTATATGTATGAAATATAGTGTCTGAATCATAATATAAAGATTGAAACGCATTCTTAGCTTTATTGAAAACTAATAAAGGAAAACATTAATTCTTATTTCGTTAACAATTTCCTAAATGTCCTTAACACATTTCGTTAAAAAATTAATTCGTTAAAAAAATTATTTAACTTAATGAAAAATATCGCCAACATTAAATATTTATTCAATATTAAAAGTTTATTTAGTTTAATTCATATATTTCACAAATAACATTAAAAATGTATATAGTTTAATTAATATATTTCGCTAACAGCATTAAAATTTTCCAACCTCTCATAACATAATTAGCATAATCAGTCAGTCCAGACTTTTTCTCCAGGGTCCTATCTTTGTAAACCGTGAACAGCTTTTTACAATTGTGAAAAATCTAGTCATGATTTTGTGAATTTGAAATGATCGTGATATTCAGGTTCTTGTTTATACATTTTTAAGAAGATATGTGTATGTAAAATATACATATTTTCTTTATGTAAAACTGACAGTCAGATTTTACTTTCAAATGAATAAGTTTGTGAGAGGTTCAATTGTAGAGGGGAAAATTTTGTGAAAAGTTTTTTTTTTAAGACAAAGAATTTTGTGAAGATTCCTTTTTTGAGGTAAAATGTTTTGTGAAGGGTTCTGTTTTGAAATACAAAAAATTGTGAAGGGTCCTTTAAAGGACCCAATTTCTTCCTAAACAGATTCCTGATAATTTACTAATTAACATGATAAAAATGGAGGAGATGGGCGATATTTTAGTGCAACCGGGTATTTTCTGTAAGATTAACATATTTATGTGGATTTACTCCACCAATGGGACAAGACCGGTTCATATGATTTTTTATAAATAATAATTTATTAATAAAAATGGGATAAACTAATCATATATTTAAAATGCTATTATGGTACAATGATAAGTTCAGAGTATGTATACAAAATTAAATTAAATTCTGTTGGAAATTCTGACTTTAACCCTTTGAAGAGCAGTGGAATATATTTTATCTTACTTAGCTTTATTGAAGATTTGTACCAGAAGTTTTGAATAAAATGTTGTTTTTATAACTTTGGTAAACTAGTCTGATGTGCCAATCCCAAACTTTCTTCTATCTCATACATGTTAATACTTCAAAAAGTGTAATTTGTTTTATTACACTACAAGTTTTTGTCAGTAAATGTTTAAAAACCATGGGGGGGGGGGGGATTTGCAATGAAGTCTATATATCAAAAGACGTGAAAAAATTTGTTTTTTACAAATATGGAAATGAAACCTAGATTAGACAATTGGGTGATTCAGTATGATTTTTTTCAACTGCTACCGCGCTCCTCCCGAAAATTGAACAAAATTTTCTATCACAGCGCCACCTTCAGGCCGATTTTTTCAAAAATTTTATACAAACCTCGGCCTATTATATCACATCTAAAAAAAAAATTAAAAAAAAAAATGTTAATAAATTCTTCACTTTGCAAAAAACTGAAAAAACGCCAAAAAACCGCTATCACAGTGCCTTATTTCGGGAGATTATCTGTTTTTTCAACTGGGACCAGACGTCTATCGCCAAAAACATATGTATGGCGCTTGGTTCAATTCTATCCATAACTTCATACACTTTCCGATGATAAAAAAGGAAAATTGCACCTCAGTTCGCTATTACAGCGCCACCTTTAGGCCGATTTCCCCCAAAGTTTTATACATATCTCGGCGTATGACATTACATCTAAATATAAAATTTCGCCAAAAAATATTCATATATTCTTCACTTAAACTGCAAAAAATCGAGAAAATCGCACAAAAATTGCTATCACAGCGTTCCCTTCTGGGGGAACATCCCCATTTTCAACTGGGACCTGACGTCCGTAATCAAAAACGTATATATGAAGTTTGGTTCAATTCTATGTATAACTTCATACACTTTCCAACGATACAATGAGGAAAATGGTACAAAATTCACTATCACAGCGCCTTCTTCCGGCGGAATATCCCAAATTTCAAGCAGGGTCTGCTGACCAGAGCCAAAAACATATATATGGAATTTGGTTCAATTCTATGCATAACTTCATACACTTTTCGATGATATAAAGAAGACACACGGACAGACAGACATTTTGCAAAAACGTATTTTTCGAAATCTCTGACTGCTAAAAAGTGTATATCCGAAGCCGTAAAATAAATCGATTACGATAATTTCTTCTATTATAGATAGGTGAAAGTAAAACAAAAGCTGTAAAACTGCTTTTCCTTGTTTGTAAATATATTTTTAGAAAACTCTGGTGTGAATTCAAAATTACAGTAACACAATTACTTGCCCCTAAAAGGGTTAAGAAGCAACTAATGATAAAGCATGCGGTTTTATCCTACTTTCCCCGACATCAATGTCAACCATTTTACATGTGATTATATAACTGTTATAAAAAGTTTTAAATAAGCACAAGATGAAATAAAATAGTACATCGAATTATTATTATTTTTTCATCAAGAACAGTTGTTTCATTTCAGACTAACTTCAAAATAAAACTGCTATTATTAATGCATCTTTGTTCCATTAAGTTTATATTATCTTCATTTCAAGGTGTGTTGAACATTGTTTCACAGTTGAAATTATGTTGGCGCGTACAACATTGTATTAAACCACACTATTTCACGGTATTGTAACTATATATTAGAACTAACTGAGCAACAGATAAGCACTAACCTTCTGATTATTAAGAGTTTGCATCTTTTAATTATTAATATAATAATTAAATTTGTAGCCGTTCTATATAATCTCGATTACACGTGTTTCTAGTGTTCAATTGGTAGAATGATACACAGACACAAATATTACAATTCTTTATTCTATTTTCCTGCACTTGTAAAAGAAAGAATAATTTTTCCTGATCAAGCAAGAAGGTTGACAAAACTATAATATAACCTCTTCCGAGTTACCCATGTTTCCAAGAAGCATACCTTTATCTTCCTAAACCTCAGAAATCAATCGATTTCCGAGATTTAAAGAAGAGTTTCTGAAACAAAAGTTTATTTTTCTGTCCGTAATTTTCGGAAACGTTTCCGAGTAGTTTTTATCGTGTATTAATCGAGTTTCTCAGCTCGGTATCAACACAAAATATCAGTTTGTTGGATGCTGTCAATTCTGAAGTAACCATTTTCAGCTGCGTAACATAATTACACATGCCAGAGTGATAAAATAATGTTCATTATATTTAGTTTTTTTTACATGAAAATGATTACTTGAAAATTAATACAGGGTTCGTACGCTTTTACCACAATTTTTGAATAGAAAATTTCTATTTAATACCTAACCCTTTCAAGGGAGCTTAATAATTTTTGGACCAGCTAATTTTAATCCCTTAATGCCACATTGGCACCAGAATTTTGGAATGAAAATTTTCTTTTTATTAAGTACGTGAAGAAAATCGTTTACATATTTTCAAATAAATTCGTTTGTAAAATCTGGTGTCAGTCAATCATTTCAGCATTTTACGAATAGAAGTACTTTGCCCTTGAAAGTGTTAAATAGCAGAAATTGTACATGCCTCGTTTAATTGCAGATTTGTAATACTTTTCTGCAGTTAAATAAGACAAAACATTCTATTAAAAATTTGTGGTAAAGGCTTACGAACCCTGTGATAGCATCCGAAAAACCGATATTTCTTGTTGATACCAGGTTGAAAAATGTGATTAATACACTGTAAAAACTACTCGTAAACGTTTCCAATGAGGGTAAAATAAATTTTTTTTTAAGAAATGCTTCAATAAGTAGCAGAAATCTATTGGTTTCTTAGTTTTTTGAAGGTAAAGGAAAGTTTTCTGAATCGTGGTAACTCAGAAGAGGCTATAATATTTTCGTAAACCTTATTGATAGATCAAGAAACATTTATTACAACTCATTATACAGGGTATTAAATTAATGTAAATAAAATATAAATACAATACTTCTTTATTTACTAAAAAGGTGCATAAAATTTATTTAAAACTATATGTAAAAGATGTTATATATGTATTCCAATATTAAACCCGAGATCTTTCAATCACGAACGTGATCATCAGATAGTTCTATAGAAACAAATAAATTATACAAAAATGAATAATTTATACTTTGTGGCTTTAATAGATTTTATAAGACGTGAACCTAAATATTTAAAAAAATGCATTCTGAAAAAAACTGAAAACAAATTACAGTTATATGCGTGCCATTGTTTTTTACGAATCTTAAGACTTTGTTTCAGGATTTATATACTATGAAACTATATATAATTTTTATATTTTTGGATTCAACTGTGTAAAATTGCAAAATTGAAGCATTTTATGTTTTTCTTGAGCTTAACAGAATAAGTTTTAAAAACATTGATTTTCATTTTAACGCTTTCCAACATAGTTGAAAAGTGTTTATGACGTCGGCTTGTCTGTCTGTCCGTCTGTCTATCTGTGCTCTAACTCGTCTAAATATACTTGCATTACCATGAGCTTGGTATATGTTATTGAGGTTTACCATAGGACATTCTCTATTGAAAGTGTAGTGTGTATAAATTGTAGTTCGTTAAAAGGAACTCTCAAAAGAATTCCGTTACAGTATAATCTAGAGGGAAATCGTTTACAGTGCATTTTAGTAAAGTTAAACTTTTTCAAACATAATGCAATTCATATGCATTATTTAGGTGCAACATGACATTCTTCCTGTGAAATATAAAGTACATAGCATTCATCATTCATTCATCATATTTCGCAAGTTAAAAGTTTCTTTGCATTGTTTTTAAAGAGATTTTTTTTTCCATTTTTGGCATGTTTTTCTCAAATATATCCCACAGGCAAGTGGTTAATGATGTTACACTATTTGAAACATTATGAAATTAACGTGCAAAGTTGAGATTTTTATTTAGATATCGTTTCTTTATCTCATTAAATAATGAGGTTTCGTTACAGTATATTGGAAATGTTGAAAAGTGTTTCATAATCTATGTGTGACGCATGATTTTTCTATCTTGTTCCATTTCAATTTGTTCTAAGATTTTTTGCATCTACAGAATTTGGCTTATTGTACATCATTAATCAATACACTGTCTTTGGAATAACCTCTGATAAAAGAACAGCAGGAGTAGATTCCAATTATGGTGTCTCCTAATAACCTATTTCTTGAAAGATCAGCCTTCAACCACGCCCGTAGTTTTTTAGTTTCAAATAGTTAAGTGTCTCGAGAGATTTATTAAAACATATGACAACATGTATATGCTTTTATTATGCTCAAAATAGTATTATATTTGTAAGTTTATTATTTGTTATAGATAGTTAAATTTGTACTGTGCATTTTCCCAGAAACATATACAGTTTTTATTATTTAAAATTATTTAAAGCAATTAACCCTTCGACTATGGGTCGGGACGTATACGTCCCGGTGGACTATTTTATTATTCTATTCGTACCACTATTTGAAAAATAATATCTGCCTTATACATAAAGTGGGATTTTTGAAGAGAAATCTACAACAAAGAAAATTTTTCGTAAATTCTGGTACGACTGAACATAAAAATAGTCGACAGTCCTAGCGCGTAATCAAGTGGTTAACAATGTATCGGAAAGCATCAGTAACTTCAAATGCATAATAATGCTTTTGCGTATCTTTATGATATTTTATGTATTTGGTTTCAAAGCAATATATGAAGAACTAGCCGGTCGCTTTTGAGTGGGGCCCAGATACATAGTGCAGCGTACCGCCCTGACTTCGCTTGGGGCTCACAAAGTGCATTTTACACTCAACCAGAAAAATATAAATAAAATACTTTAAATTAAAAGTATACGAAAATAACTAATAAGAATATAAAAAAGCACTTAAATAAAGATTTCGCGACATAAATATTTTTTTCATGAGCCCCCTGACAAAGTACTACTGGGATCTAGGGGTGGGGCCCAAGTAGTACTTTGTTTCTGGGCCCCACTCGAAAACGACCGGCTAGTCTTTCATAATCGGGTGCATAGCCGATGTTGGCCACAAACTCGCTAGCTCTAAAATCGCTGAAATATGTGTTTAACTATTTTTTTAGTAGATTTGTAATGCTAAATTTTACGCTTTTACTTAAAACTGCTATTGAGATATGAAAAGGTGAAATCACCGAAAATTTTCGACCTTTCATTTAACCTCCTTTGTAGTTGAATTTCTAAAATCGCCTGAAATGCATGTTTAACTATTCTTTAGTAGATTTGTTATCCCGAATTTCACGCTCCTAACTATAACTTCTACTGAGGTATGGCAAAATGGCGTAGAACATTCAACCCCTATTTAACCCCCTTAGTGTCTGAATTTCTTAAATCGCTGAAATGCGTGTTTAACTATTTTTTTAGTAGATTTGTTATCCTGAGTTTCATGATTCTACCTATAATTTCTATTGAGATATGGCAAAATAGCCTAAAATATTTGACCTCCTATTTAACCCCCCTTAGTTGCTGAATTTTTAAAATTGCTGAAATACATTTTTATCTATATTTTTTGTATATTCGTTATCCCGAATTCCGAGCTCCTAAATAAAAATGCTGCTGAGATATCGCGAACGGGCAAAATGACCTAAAACTTTCGACCCCCCATTTAACCCCCTTAATGGGGAATTTCTAAAATCACTGAAATATGTGTTTAATTATTTTTTTAGTAGATTTGTTATCCTGAATTTCACGTTCCTACCTAAAACTGCTGCTGAGATGTGGCGAAAACGCGAAATCACTAAAAACTTTCGACCCCCCATTTAACCCCCTTAGTGGTTGAATTTTTAAAATCGCTGAAATATGTGTTTAGCTATCTTTTAGTACATTTGTTATCCTGAATTTAGCGCTTTTAACTAAAACTGTTATTGAGATATGTCGAACAGCCAATTGTCCTAAAACTTTAGACCCGCCGTTTAACCCCCTTTGTGGTTGAATTTCTAAAATCGCTGAAATACGTGTTTAATTATTTTTTTAGTAGATTTGTTATCTAGAATTTCACACTCTTACCTTATACTGCTGATGAGATATGCTGAAAATGTGAAATCACCGAAAATTTTCGACCCCCCCATTTAACCCACTTAGTGGTTGAATTTCTAAAATCGCCTGAAATACATGGTTAACTATTCTTTAGTAGAATTAACCCGAATTTCACGCATCTACTTAAAACTCATGCTGAGATATGCCGAAAAGACGAAATTATCTAAAACATTCGACCCTCCATTTAACTCCCTTAGGGTCTGAATTTTCAAAAATTATTCTTTTAGTAGATTTGTTATCTAAAATTTCACGCTCTTACCTTATACTACTGATGAGACTACATGCTAGATGGCAAATCTACTAAAAAAATAATTTTTGAAAATTCAGACCCTAAGGGGGTTAAATGGAGGGTCGAATGTTTTAGATAATTTCGTCTTTTCGGCATATCTCAGCATGAGTTTTAAGTGGGTGCCTACATTAGTGGGTGCCTACATTGTGTGAAGAACATGTCTTCCAAATTTCATTGTTCTAGGACAAATGGTTGAGGCTCGGCGTTGATTATGAGAAAATCAAGCTACTCTTTTATAAGTATAGATATATTTAAATATCTGTTTATTTTTCCATTACAACTTGTCCTCAAATCTTCTACATCTAAAGAATACGTCTTATTGTACAGTCGTGAAAAACGGATACTCCTCTACTAATTCTGCCGACTGTCATCGTATACAAATGATACTGGTACCAACCTATTGGTAATAATAACATCTATTATTAAATTTTGTGCACATATTAAAGTTTGGGGGTGGTCTACATGTAAAAAATTGTATCTTTTTTTTTCAAATGGTACATCCACTTTTTACACTGTATTCGAATACATTTGATCAAATCAGCCCGGAAAAATACATAGTTTAAAATTTTTTTTCTAAAATCTTCAAAGAGTTAGAAGAGGTCAGAGTTTGGGATGTTGTTAATCCTCTAATGCTCCTGGCAGCATATGCTATCATCAGTGTTGCCAGTTCGGCGAGTTTTTTTTTATTCAGATTGTTTGGTTGTTACCACTTTTTTAACTTGTAATATTTGTCTTATAGAAAGATTAAAAAAGGCGAATAATACTGTTTCAAAAAAATGGATGACAATCAAGTAATCTGAGAAAATATACCTGTCCAACTGGCAACTCTTATGGCAACATAAGAATATTAGAAGGACAACTTCAAATCAGTGCGAATGGGTGTTTGACACTTTAACACTTAACACGTTCACTACCGCGTTAAAATTAACGGCATTTCATTTTATTCGGAAATTCTGAAATCATACCAGGAAATACTAATAGCAGCAATATTTCCTTTATTTAATGACACACAATTCGTGATTACATAAAATAAAGAAATTCTTTCGAAATTTCCGGTGTGAATTTGCAATTTTGGATTTAAATTGGAATGTCAAATGAGTGACCAAGTAACGCCAAGTAGCGAACGTGTTAAAGGGCTTTGTATTAAAAGGGTATAATGCCCGAACTGTTATACAAAATATTTTTACACTTAAACAACATTTATTTATTTTAATACAGTAGCACCGATTCTCTAAAATATTATTTTCACGATTAGAAAAAAATAGTTTTTATTTGTTGCGGATGTGGCATGGTTTTCAAACCCGCAACGCATAAAAAACATTTTTTAAATATGAAAATGACGTTCTGGGAAATAAATTCTGCTGTATTAACACATTCGCGTCGGTATGTTTTTGTGAAATCTGGGTTTTAACCCTTTCCGGCACAGACAAATTCTGTTCGTAAAATGAGAAATTACTGACTGGCACCGGAATTTTCATACGACTTTTTCAGAAAATAACAACTCCTTATTTTAAGCTTTCATTTTAGAAACAAAATTTTATTAAAATATTCGTGGTACCGAATGCAAGTTTGGAATTAAAATTAGGTGAGCCCGGAGTGGGACCACTGTGCCGGAAAGGGTTAAAACAATAGAAGCTCCTCCCTCTTCTGAAAGTCTTTCGTATATTGTTTCCTAGATAGTTTTGTCGAGTTTATGCTTCAGTAAATATCATTCAATATAGTGATTTATTATAAAATGTCTTACAATCTAAAAAGATATGGGCAACATGATATGAATATATTTCTGTAAATTAGAAGCCACGCCCTTAGTCAATGCTGTTTTTTAATAAAAACGAGAATTCTCGTTTCCTACGGCAAATGTGTTAAGATAAATGAATGTTGGTTAGTTACAAAAATGATTTAATTTTAAATGCTGGGCTTTTAAACCTTTAACTACGAAGATAATTTAGGTGTAAAAGTGTTAGACACGCCCTCAATGATTGAGTATTAAGTCCTCGTAACAAACTTTAATTTCTTCCTTCCAAGATAATTATCCATTAAAATGTTTGTATTTTAATGATATAAAATTAATAGATTTAAATATTATCTAGGAATTTTTTCGGATCAAAAACTTTTTTTTTTAATTCTTACTATTTTTAATTCCTACTATTAGTTCACACTCTCCCTATATATATTTATATATCTTGTTCAAATTTTCAATCGTTGATAAAAACTTTTTATTCATCCACTCAAGTTCAAATACATTTTTTAAACTTTTAGTGGATGACACTTGATGTTAATACAGTCTTTTTCAAATATTAATTCATTAATTAAATATAAGTAATTAATTTTAGTTTTATAGGGGAGAAAAAATATCAACACAAAGCCGACTTATTTCAGACATTAGTTCCATTTAAAACCACTCACTCACAAGTCTTGATAGCGCAGTCGGTTAAGCTCTGAGCTCGTAACCACAAGGTCCCAGTATCGAGCCTCGCCTGGGACGGAAGGAAATTCTACCGTACTCGAAAATAAATTTCTCTTATATAAGATAATATTTAGCAGGATATAAATACCGTCAGTGGCGAAGCGTGTAGATCGCTGGAAAAAAATTTCTTTTTGACCTAAGTAGAAATTGACTTTATTTTTTTTATATTACTTGTTTATATGAAAATCGTTAATAAATTCCTATTAAATTACTATAAATTCGCAAAAAAAAAAAAAAAAAAAAAAAAAAAAAAAGCCGTCAAGAACATGGCTAGGTCTTTTACAGCTCATACCTAACATTAGGCTTTGAGATATACAGAAAGTTTGCTTTTCGACGGTCTAAGTGAATCGTCTCCTGTTACCGTTTGTAACAACAGAAAAAAATTCATATAATATAACCGAAAAAGTTGCACGGAAATTTCTTTACTTTTATATTTGTTTTTTCTATATATTTATTCCTGTAACTAATCGAATGTTTCTGGTACTTTTCCATGTAAGTTCTTAATTTTTATTTTCCTAAATTTAGACATTAAACCTTAACACGTTCGCTACCGAGGACCGAGGACTCTCTTGGTCACTCATTTGACAATCCATTTTTAATCCAACATTACGAATTCATACCGGAAATTTTCAAAGAAGAATTTTGTATTTTATATATTCACGAAATATCTGCCATTAAATAAAATAAATATTGTTCTTAGTATTTTCTGGTGTCAATTAGGAATTTCTGAATTAAAATAAAATTCCGTTAATTTTAAACACGGTAGTGAACGTGTTAAAATAGTTTCGTTTCTAACTCTATCAAGATTTAAGAAATAATGCATAAAATGTGGATGCTGATTTAATCCAAGGAATACAAATGCAGTGTCAAAAGTGGGTGTTACCATTTGGAAAAAGAGAGTTGATACAAGTTTTAATATGTAGACAGCCAAACCCTAATCCGTGCAGAAAATTTAATAGTAAACATTAATACCAATCAGTTGGTACCTGTAGCATTTTATACGACGATTTGCTGCCAAATTATTGCGGGGAGAAAGCTGTATCTTTTTTTCCATGACTGTACATTATTAATCAATACACTGTCTTTGGAATAACCTCTGATAAAAGAACAGCAGGAGTACATTCTAATTATTGTGTCTTCTAATAACCCACTTCTTAAAAGATCAACCTTCAACCACGCCCGTAGTTTTTTAGTTTCAAATGTTTAAGAGTATCGAGGGATTTATTGGGATGTATCATAACATGGAAATGCTTCTATTATGCTCAAAACATTGTAATACTTGTAAGCTTTTATTTGTTAGAAAGAGATTCATTGTTATGTGTGGTTTTCTAGTTATCATACAAATTTCTTTATTTAAAGGTATGTAAAGCATTAAACAATGAATTGGGAGATAAGGTATCAGTAACTTCAAATACATATTCGTATTATTGGGTATCTTTATGATATTTTATACATCTAATTTCAAGTAAAAATCTTGTGGTTTTCTAGAGAGACATACAGTTTCATTTATAGTGCCTTGAGAGATATACTAAAACTTAATTGCAATATTTGTATATTCTTCACTTGTTATAGGCAGTTCAATTTGTTATTTACAGGTTTCTAGAAAGACATACAATTTTCATTTATGTGTGCAGTAATTTATACATTTACAAAGAGGCATATATATATATATAGTAACACAAATTTCGTGATGCATTAGGATTATGCCAATAATAACGACACTAACATGTCCCACTTAGATTAAGACAACAGATGCAAGTTTGATTTGATAATTTGCATGACTTTCCCTTATAACCATTTTCAGTTATTTAACCCTTTCAGGGTCAAAGTAGTTATCTTTCTAAAATGTTGAAATCATTGTATCACACTAGGATTTAACAACAAATTTATTTCCAAATAAGTAAAAGCGTTTCTTCACGTATACTATAAAAGTAAAATTTGATTAGGAAGTTCCTGTGTCAATATATTATATCCCACTGCCCTTCAAAGGGTTAAGAAACTTTCTAGTTGTTGCACATTTTGCATTATACCATTTTCGTGTCATGAACTTCTTTAACCCTTTCCGGCACAGACAAAGTCTGTTCGTAAAATGAGAAATTACTAACTGACACCGG
Source organism: Maratus michaelseni (assembly GCA_963931845.1). Lineage (NCBI taxonomy): Eukaryota > Metazoa > Arthropoda > Arachnida > Araneae > Salticidae > Maratus > Maratus michaelseni. The sequence continues at coordinate 102,101,146 of OZ007586.1, forward strand.
AATTTACAAACGACTTTTTTAGTAAATAATAACCCCTTATTTTAAGCTTTCGTTATAGAAACAAAATTTTATTAAATATTCTTGGTGTCGAATGCAAGTTTGGAATTAAAATTAGGTGTGCCCGGAGTGGGACCCGTGTGCCGGAAAGGGTTAAACGACATTTTTATTGTAAAAAATATGCTTTTGCTCATTAATATTATTTTCGTTGGAACATAATTGAGATTGAATCATAATTGAAGAATATCAAATTTACTAGTGATTGAAGAATTTGGTTCATCTTTCAATATTATTCATCAAACTTTATGAACTTACAAACATCATTTACCCAGTTTTTAAAGCCAATAACACATTAACTGTAATAAACATGAAAATGAATTAAAGGACATGTTCATTAGATAGTTTATAAATTTTGTATACAGTAATTAAAAAAAATATTTCAGACTAGCGAAGCTTTGCCCGCTTCGCAAGTCGATTTTCTTCAAACGAACCTGTAACTTCAGTACCTTCAAATCAGTAACTTCAAATACGTATTTGTGTTACTGGCTATCTTTATGATATTTTATACGTCTAATTTCAAGGTAAAATATTGTGGTTTCTAGAAAGACATACAGTTTTCATTTATAGTGCCTTGTGAGATATACTAAAACTTAATTGCAATATTTGTATATTCTTCACTTGTTATAGGTAGTTCAATTGTTATTTACAGATTTCTAGAAATACATACAATTTTCATATATAATATATATATATATATATATATATATATATACAGGGTGTAACTGAAATGCTTCAACAAACTTTGAGGGATGATAGTACTCATGAAGATGAACAAAAAATGCAATAGAACACGGGGTCGCAAATGACATTTAACCCTTTCAGGGACAGTGGTATATCTAAAAAAATTTAATTTCAAAACGCCACAATGGCACCAGAATTTTGCTAAAATCTTTTCCATTTAATATTTATGTGAAATATAGCCTTTTTCTTATTTACAAACAATTTTTTTGTAAATTCCGGTGCCAGTCCATTTTCCGACGCATTTTCTCTATTTGTATCCTTTAAGGCTTTTAGGGGCAAACTACTTTTAGTACTAAAATGTTGAAATAAAGGACTGGCACCGGAATTTATAAAAAAAATTGTTTGTAAATAAGAAAAAGGCTATATTTCACATACATATTAAATGGAAAAGATTTTAGCAAAATTCTGGTGCCATTATGGCGTTTTGGAATTAAAATTAAGCGCTTTCATAAACATACCACTGCCCCTGAAGGGGTTAAACGTCATTGGCGACCCCATGTTCCATTGCATTTTTTGTTCGTCTTCATGAGTACTATCATCCCTCAAAGTTTGTTGAAGCATTTCAGTTACACCCTGTATATATATATACAGGGTCATTCATAATTCCCTCCGGGGTTTCGAAACGTTATAGTAAAAAAACGAAGACGAATATGAAAAAAAGAAACATATGAAATTATTCCGAAACTATTCAAGTTTTACTTACATACATTACAGGTGTTCTATGTGTGAACCCTTGGTCACACGGCATACATCCATGCGATAGTCCAGTTCCTGCCATACTCCGTTTCTTTAAATCTGAATCAGTGGTGTCAGTTCAACGGGCCTTTCGTAATAAATATCGAAAACAGGGACCAACTGACAAAACAATTCATGTGTGGTACCGGAAATTTAAAAAAACGGAGTATGGCAGGAACTGGACTATCGCATGGATGTATGCCGTGTGACCAAGGGTTCACACATAGAACACCTGTAATGTATGTAAGTAAAACTTGAATAGTTTCGGAATAATTTCATATGTTTCTTTTTTTCATATTCGTCTTCGTTTTTTTACTATAATGTTTCGAAACCCCGGAGGGAATTATGAATGACCCTGTATATATATAGTAAAACAAATTTGGTGATGCATAAGGATCGTAACATTATGAATGACACTAATATGTCCCACTTAGATTAAGACAACTGATGCAAGTGTGATAATTTGCATAATTTTCCGTTATAACCATTTTCAATTATTTAAGAAACTTTCTAGTTGTTGCACATTTTGCATTATGCCATTTCCGTGTCATGAACTTCTTTAAACGACTTTTTTATTGTAAAAAAATGGTTTTGTTCATTAAGATTATTTTTGTCGGAACATAATTGAGATTGTTTCATAACTGAAGAATATCAGATGTATTAGGGATTGAAGAATTTGGTTCATTTTTCAATATTATTCATCAAACTTTATGAACTAACAACAGTCATTTATCCCCAATTTTTTAAGCCAATAACACATTAACTGTAATAAATATAAAAATGAAATAATAGACATGTTCATAAGGTAGCTCATAAATTTTGTACACAGTAATTAAAAAAAAAATATTTCAGACTAGCGGAGCTTCGCCCGCTTCGCTAGTCGATTTTCCCCAAACGAACCTGTGGATGAGGGCCCCACATCTTTCGCAGCATACATCCGTGAGGGCTACGTCCCCCTAGGTTTAAAATCAAAGGAACCTTGAATTATTGTGTTTTTATATTTCGACCCATATTAAATTCTAATTTTCAGCATCGTCGTGCGAAATGCTAGGAATCGGTTTGATATTCTTCCAATTTGATGTTAATCAAGGCAGTAGCAAAATTTGCGGAAGACTTATTTTTGTTTCAGAAAAAAATTGTCAAAAAATGGCCACAAAAGGCGAAGAAACGCTAAAAATCACATAAAAAATAGGAAAAACTTCAAATGTTGCACAGCACAAAATTTACTATATTGAGTCAATTATTAAGTAATTAAGTAATTATTTCCATAATTTATGAAAGATAATTTTAATGTAATACAACTAATGTTGTGGTTGGTGAAATACTGCAAAATGATAAAAATGCAGTTACCCGCAATTAATCTCCGGTTGGAAGAATTTGTTTATGTTCAAAATCAAATGATCTTTGCAGTAAGCTAAGTTGTAGCTTACCATTCTGTAATGTTTAATTTCTTTTTCTTTTAATGTATACGTATATATGTAAATAAATATTTTTATTGTTAATTTTAATTACTTGTCAGTTTTTTATGAATCATAAGAGTGTTTATGTACTCAGGTTAGCTTTAATGCGGGTCTATTGGGTTGGTGGTTTGTTATTTGCAGGTTTCTAGAAAGACATACAATTTTCATTAATGTGTGCAGAAATTTATACATATACAAATAGGCATATATATATATATATATATATATATATATATATATATATATATATATATATATATATATATATATATATATATAATAAAACAAATTTGGTGATGCAAAAGGATTATAACATTATTAACGACACTAACGTGTCCCACTTAAATAATTTTTTAATTACCCAATTAAAAATTTCTATACTGGAATCTTTACGAAAATATACAGCGCTAAGTACTTAATATGACTTATAGCGTTTAGGTAACGATTTAATCTTTTTTTCTCCAGTTAGAATTTCGATCATGTTTATGTTATTTACCTGCTTATAGTTAACCACCAAATAGAAAGTAGTAGGCCCTAACCCGGTTCAGATGTATGATGTGATTACTGATGGGATTTGTAACCAATTATTCTTAATTACTCAGACCTCAATGTTAGAGAATGGACAAGCAGACGAACAGTGTGATACAGAGTCAGACGAACAGTGCAATAGAGAGTCAGACGAACACTCCGATAGAGAATCAGAAGAACTGACAGTCAGATAAACAGATTGACAGACAAACTAAGCAGATAAATACTTTCGGCTATGTTGGAATATTTCAATAACTATGTCGGAAAGTATTAAAAAGGAGATGTATGCTTGAAATGCATCTGATAGTTGTCAAAGTGTGATTCGTCAAACCTGAATAAAAGTGGTATGTCTGACGAAAGTTCCAAGCTGCGAGCAGGAAGACTCAAAAAATTTGAAAAGTAAACATTTTTAGCTTTAATTTGACACCAAGTTTATCCTAAACACGTGTGATTAGGGATCTAAAAATCAATCACTAAAGTTTTGTCTGCCCATGGTTTCCACCAAAACATATGATGTTGCAGACCAGTTCCATTGTAATATGCTTATCAAGTTCTATTTAATACAGGATTTTCACCCATGAACGCGATGAGGTGATGATTTCTGCAGCCGCCTTCCGATCTACTACCTAGGTATAAAAATTCCCGTATGAAATTTGGGCTGATATGTATAAGCAAAAAAAGGTTTAGTTGACTGAATTTTTCAGTACTTTAGGTCTTTTATAAGTACATTTTTTCACATAAACCATCTTCTAAATTTTTTTATAAGGCATCACCTGACTTTGAGTTGGTGTTCCTTCATTGAACCTGCTGTTAGTTAATGAAATCTTTAAATTCTTTTACACTATACAAGGTATCACCTCTTGTTGTTTTACAATAGCTAATTCCTAAGCCAAACCTCAGAGGTAAAGTTCCAAAAAAATGTTTTAGATGCTCTTCATCGTAGTTTTAAAAGCCACTTACATAAAAATAATTGTTTTTATAAAAGTTGCGAAATAAAAAATATTATATGGTCCTTGGGTCCTATATTTAGGAAAACTTTCCTCATCCTCCACGCTATCCTATATCATAACTCGGTAAGTTTGGTAGTACAATATGTAACTTTTATTGTTGTACTTGTTAGAGCATGGAGAAAGTCTTTTAAATATAACTTATAGAACCCAGGAACCGTATAAAAATTTTAATTTCGAAACTTTTACATAAAACAAAAAACAAAAAAAAACCTACGTTGAAGCAAATATTTTTAATATGATGAGGAACAACATTTGAAACCTTTTTGGAATGAAACTGTACCTCTAAAAAATGGTTTAGGAATTAGCTTTTGGACAACAATAAGGGAGGGACCCTGTATAGAGTAGAATATTTTAGAGATATCATTAATTTAAAAAGGTTTAATGAGAGAACACCAATGTAAAGTCATGTGACATTCGAACAAAAGCTAAAGATGATTACAGTGAAAAAATGTACGGCGCGACGTATGTATAAAAACCATAAAATACTGAAAAATTCAATCAGATACAATGGATTTGTTAATGCATATCAGTTCAAATATCACACGGGAATTTTCATACCTAGGTTGGACCTACAAACCATTAAAGTATGAAAAAAAATCGGCGTATATTACTTACCTAACAACCCTTGTCAGACAATTTCGAAAATCACTTTTTGAGTTTGTTCCACAATATAACTCCAAAACAAAGCCTTTAAGTTCGTAAACAAACAATAATTAGTAAGCATGTATCTGTGAATCTCTCTTTTGTTTTCAGTTTCTCTCCAATCGCATTTTATGTAACTTTAGGTACCTTTTTGTATATAAAAACTATTAAAATTAGAGGATTGAAAAATTTCATGTTTCTTTAACTAATTTATTTCATTAAACCTACGTAAACTATGAATGTAACTATAATATCATATAAAATATATTAGAATATGTGATTTTTTTCCTGTGATTTCCTGAGTGTTTCAAAATGATTTTTAAAGTTCATTACTTTATAAGAAAAATGCTTAGTCTTCTTATTATTAAGTGACGTATTTTTAACCATTAAGGTATGATTTGAAGAAGCTATCTGTTATACTCTTTTAGAAAAGTGTTTCTAACTGATCTATAGTCATAGATACTTAGGCAGAAGTAAGTAAAAATTAAACAGTCACTCTGGTTATGTATATAGAAAGTATTTTGTGTTATTTTAAAACTAAAATAAATCTATTACACTGGCCTCCAAAAGTTAAGGTACAACCAGTTTTTTGACACTCACTATTAAAAGAATGAAAATAAAGGTAAAAAATATGGTTTATATGAATGATCATAAGTAACTTCAATAAAACCTTATGAAAAAATTATACCCATCTCAATTATTTTAATGTATTGAATACTTATATGTTTGTCAGGAGGAATTGCGAATATACCACTTTGGGAATTTGTGTGAAACTGGTTTAATGGTTGATGATCTTGAATTGTTGATACTAAAATAGCGTTGTCCATGTCTAGGAGATATCGTTTACTTGATTCGTTAAGATGGAGGGCAATCGGATGGATGGAAATGGGGTCATCACAAGCTGGTGCTGCTAGACATCTTAATGTATCTCGTAGTGTAGTCCAAAGACTCTGATATCAATTTGAATCCTAAAATTCAGTATCAAGAATACTTGTTCCAGACCGCTCATGGGTTACAACTCCTGTACAAGATCGCTTTCTAGATCTTTTGGCCCGAAGGAGGAGCATCACTACCATGGCTCTTCTCATTTCAGATCATCGTAAAACAACAGAGATGACAATACCTGCGATTACGATGCATAGACGTGTGCACAATTAAGGACTCTATACAAAACGACCCGTTGTGTGTGGTCCTCTTAATCGACAACACAGAAGTGTCCATTTATGTTGGCCAAGAGAGCACGTTACCTGGAACACACAACAATGGGCTTCGTACTGTTCACAGATGAGTCCCGGTTTGTTTTAGAGAGTGATTCATTTCGTGTGCTTATCTGGAGAGAACAAATCATCAGATTCTACCTACGTACCTAGACATGGACAACACTATTTTAGTATCAACAATTCAAGATCATCAACCATAAAACCAGTTTCACACAAATTCCCAAAGTGTTATATTCGCAATTCCTCCTGACAAACATATAAGTATTCAATACATTAAAATAATTGAAATGGGTATAATTTTTTCATAAGGTTTTATTGAAGTTACTTATGATCATTCATATAAACCATATTTTTTACCTTTATTTTCATTCTTTTAATAGTGAGCCTCAAAAAACTGGTTGTACCTTAACTTTTGGAGGCCAGTGTAATAGATTTATTTTAGTTTTAAAATAACACAAAATACTTTCTATATACATAATCAGAGTGACTGTTTAAGTTTTACTTACTTCTGCCTAAATATCTATGACTATAGATCAGTTAGAAACACTTTTCTAAAAGAGTCTACGTAACATTGTTGAGAGTCACAGTTATAGAGGAGGTGGAATCATGGTTTGGGCTGGAATCTCTCTTTTGGTCACAGTAATTTCCATGTGTGCCATGGAAGAATTCTGACTGCTGTGAAATATCGGGACGAGCTCTTTGCTCCGTTTATCACACCGTATGGTGGTGCTATTGGTGATGAATTAATGTGAATGGTTGATAATGCCCGATCGAATTGAGCTAGAGTTGTTGATGAATATCTAGATTAGAGGATCAAGGTTTGGATCAAATGGAATGGCCAGCACAATCTTTGGACCTTGATCCTATAGAGAGCATCTTTGGGACTATCTCAGCAGACAGGTGGCTGCAGTAAGTCCTCCTTCGAGGTCGTTAACTGAGCTGGAACAACCGTTGGTCAATTCGTTGGCAGTTGACAACAACCGTATGACAGTTGTTTCCCTTTACAGTGTCCGACAACTTAACTGGCAGTATGGAAAGCCGATGCCATCAATTCACTACAAATAGGGTCGAACACATGCCTCATTAAAATCCGTTTAATTTTTTTTTCACAAAATCTGCTATTTTTTTTTTTTTATCAAACAGTGGACTTTTGCAAAAAATACATTTTTTTTTATTCGTAAATCATGCTTGATGTTAAAATTAAGTAAAATTCGATACATAACTGTTTAAAGCGCAATTCTTCTAAATTTCATGTTTTTATCTTCATTTGTTTTCAAATTAGACACAAAAGACTGGTTGTACCTTAACTTTTGGAGGCCAGTGTATTATAAGCGAATAAAATGCTTTCATTTTCTATCTCTTTATAAGTAACTTACACGATTATAAGCCTCCTGCTTACTCCCATTATCACAAATCTGCTTCATTCGCACTGTCGAGATGTCATCTAATGTCCTTAACAATGACATGGACGCTGTACTTAGTGCGCCACTCAGGGAAAAAACAGTTGTGAATTCTAAAATAATTGCGTGATTAACATTTGCGCATCATTTGCCCTCTTTCCAACGTCCCTTTAATGTTCAACCAATGTTTAAAATTGAAAATCGCAAATTTTTCTGTTCTGTTTCATTATTTTTATTGGTAAGTCACCACTGGTGTACAGAGTAGGCTGCCCGTGTGTTTGTCTAATACATTACATTTTCTTTCTTAATTAAACTTGTTTTTATACATATTATGTTCATTGCTTTTATACTATTATACTAGACATTAAGCACTATTCTTATTTATCATCAAAAGTGGATATTTAGGCTTTAAAAGGCGTTGGCGCATGGAGTACGCCCCCGTGTCTTTATGTTACTACAAACCGCCCGTGTTATAATTCTAACTAAATTAGTTTTTTCAATAATTTCATGCTTATTATTTTATACTACAACTGGACATTGCATTAAACAAGGATATCATTAAAATTTGTTATTTAGGCTTTAAAAACCGATGTCGCATAAAGTGCGCCGCTCGTGTCTTTATGTTACTACAAACTTTCGGGTTTACTTTCGAGCAAACTTTAAAGTTTCTGGGCGTTCAATTTTTTTTATACCGTTAAACAACTGGAAACATTCTGACACATTCACAGACTCATTTCTTTTCAATTTGTCTGAAAATTTCAGGTATTCAACATTCAAGTAGCCAAGCATTGTTCAATTTCCTTGAACCCTTTCAGTAGCAAGGAATTGTGTTTTGTAATGTTGAATCCACACCAGAATTTTCGAAAAAGATTATTTGAAAATAAAGAAATGCAATTTTACAGTTTTTTTTAGCATAGACATAAAACTGAAATTTTGTTCAAAAACTCTGGTAGAAATAAATCTTAATAACAATTAAGGGGTATAAAAATATTCCACCGCGTTTCAAGAGGTTAAGGAGTAACACCACTTTAATGCCCTGGAATTTAAGGGTTTTTCAGTATTTTTTTAAAACAAGAAATTCAAAGTGTTTATAAAAATCCATTTACATTAAATTATTATGCATATATTAATGTAGAAAACTATATACATTTTTTAAAGTTGATATATTAACAAATAGGGGCTTGACAGCTGATGGGAGGGAACGCTTTGAAAAAGAGGGTCAAGCGGTGGACACGATAACTCATCGTAAACTTAACCTAGAACAGTAAGATTAAAAAAATTAGTTTAGTCCAAAAGCCTGAGCCGTTTGAAAAAATATGCATTTTTAGAGAAATAACATCAATTCAAAATAAATTGTAAATGTTAGCTATCAATATTTAGAAAATATCCTACGTATTCACTAGAAAAGTATGTGGTAAATAATTAACAAAAAGAGCACAATTTGAATGATTGAAAATTGTTGGAGCTAAAGTGTCTGCAGTTTTTGAAAATTCTGTTTCGAAAAAAAAAAAAGACTTAACATTTTTATTACTGTTACCTCGCTGTAGTGCGGTCTATTTCTATAGCTCAAAAATTTTCCTTTCAATTTCGATCTCGATTTCTAAGTAATAAAGTACAATTTTCGGGTAATACGTGTTACGGGTTAAAAATATTTCGAAATTTTTTACCGGTCAAAGTGGCGTTATCCCTTAAATTCTATACATTTTGGTTTATAGTCAATTTTTAGCCGACGACCACCGTTATCATTATTCCATTTCAAAAATATTCTCAAAACACCAACTTTTAAGTATTTTCCTGAAAGGTTCGATTGTAAAAAATCACTATTTAAATCCCTAGTATATGAATAACAATATCTAAAAAAAAAAAAAAGCTTTTACCAATAAAAATGACTTTATGAATATGTCAGAAAATAGCGAGTTTAGATTTGAGAACAGCTTTTAAGAATTTCCTTATAAGATAATTTAGCATATTGAGAAATTTTCGAGTTTCGAAAATCACGTATTTTATGCTACATAAGGAACTTGAACTTGTGATAAAGTTTTATTTGTTGCAAAGTTTAAATATCATTAATTGTTAGTAAAGACTTTTCTACAAATAACTGGGAAACACTTAAAATAATTTCTGTGTAAGACTTTTAATAAACGTCAAGGAACTATTTCCTTCTCTCATAATTTCAAAAATTTCTCTTCGGAAGTAATTTCGTGTATGAACCGGAGAAGCACATCGTTCGATCTGCTCAGATTTAGGTATGCTTTTGTCCATATTTTTACTTTCTTCTATCTTTACAAGAAGAAAGTATTGGATTCATGAAAATTTTCGACTTCCGGTTTTCGACGGATTTATACGTTTTAGAAGGTCTTGAACACGATTTGACTATTTTTAGAAAATGTCTGTCTGTGACTCTGTCTGTCTGTATGTATGTGACACAAATTTTGTGGGCGCTCTATCTCAAGAACTAATGCTCGGAATTTGATAAAACTTTAGATTCAGTTAGTCCCTGATATAAATTGGTGCTGATTAGTTTTTGGTAAAAATCGCCTGGCAGGTGGCGCTGCTATACAGCATTTTTCGCGATTTCCACAATAGCTCTATCTCAAGAACTAATGCTCGGAATTTAATAAAACTTTATATTCAGTTAGTCTATGATATAAATTGGTGCTGATTAGTTTTTGGTAAAAATCGCCCAGCAGGTGCCGCTGCTATGCAGTATTTTGCAGGATTTACACGATTTTAGCGATAATCATATCTCAAGAAATATTGCACGAAATTTAATAAAACTTGAGTTTCAGTTGATATAAATCGGTGCTGATTCTTTTTAGTGTATGCGAAACCTGTGTGAGATAGAAGAAAGTTTTGGGATTGACACATCCGACTGGTTCAATAAGGTTAGCGTTGATAACAGCTTATTATTAGAGGCATTTGCCTAAATTCGAGCATTTAGTAAAATAAAATTATTCGTCTATATTGACAGTAATTCTCTATTAGGGATGAGGAGTGTATTGGGTTGGTGCAAAATTTCGTCCCGGTTTTGCACTAAATGACAATACATCGCAAAAGCGAAGTATCACACCCAAAGTTACTACTTCACACCCAAAGTTTTGCCATTGTTTTAATCTCTTCGCTACTGAATGTTAATGTAATATTATTGAGTATTACTGAATTATTTTTTCTCCAATTTGACTCCGGAGCAAAAGATTTAATATATTTGCATTATTTCGAATTTTAGACTTTGAAGCATATCATTCGGAGATCGAAATTGCAATTATGTTTGAGTATCATTAATAAAACGGGAAAGAACGGGGACCCATATAGTGTAACCTCTTTGCTACTTAGTATTAATGTATTATTATTGAGTATTACTGAATTATTTCTTCTATAATTTGACTTCGTAGCAAAAGTTTTAATCTATTTGCATTATTTCGAATCTTAGACATCGAAGCACATCATTCTGAGATCCAAATTGTAATTATGTTCGAGTATAATTAATAAAACGTGAAAGAACGGAGGCCCACGTACGTGGACCTAGAGAGTAAAGAGGTTAATGAAGAGATTTCAGCGAGTACTTGAGAAAAAGAAATCTGTTACTTGGTTGTGTTTTTAAAATCTTATTAAGCACTAGCTGCGTAGGAACCCATTCTGATGTATTTGTATTCTATGAGATCTTTCGAGTTTTTGTGGAAAGATACTTACCAATCTAGTTTTTAAAATAAAATGTTTAAGTCATAAGCTAAATATGCAATTCTTATAACTTATAAATCTTAATTACAAAGTATTTAATTAGAAAGTCAAGATATTAATTACCCATTCGCCGTAAGATTCCTTAAAACTAATCAATTAGTTCTCGATTTTTTGAGCATTGAAAGATTGGTTTGTTGATTGATTCTTCCAGTTTTCCCCCTGTTTTCTCAAAACTATTTTAGATATTGAACTGCGACAAACTGCAGATTGTAGCCAGAATTATCATTAAACAATCTCAATTAGATCTTTTAATCGCTTTAAGATTCCTTAAAATTGATCAATTAGCTCTCGAGTTTTTGAGCACTCAAAGATTGGTTGATTGACTGATTCTTCCAGTTTTTCCGTGTTTTCTCAAAACTATCTTAGATATCGGAATATGGTAAGCTGCAGATTGTAGCCAGAAACGTTCTTTATCTGTTCCTGATAAGTTTAGTGTTTGTTATGCAACAGTTTATGAGCCTATTCCGGACAAATAGACAGACAAAAAAAATTCAACGTCCTTTTTGAGTGTTCATCATCTAAATAATCGAAATAACTTAGAAATAGGCGCTTTTCTGAAAATCATAGACGGACATTTGAATTTTATGTATTAATATATATTAAAAATGACAGAAAATAATTAAATTTTTGACGTATAATGTTTTTGTTTATGGAAAGACAAAAATGCTTCGCAGGCGCAAAAGAAGATTCGTGCTGTGTAGGATGAGGATGCCGGTGACGATTACACGAGCTGAAAGGGATTTCTAAAGTTTCGTGAAAACAATTTTAATCTTAGCAATGCACCACGTTTCGGACAACCGACTCAGACCGAAGGCAACGAAATACTGACGCTAACTGAAACTGTTCGGCATAGAGTAACTACACAGATTGTAGAAATTCAATTCTTAGAATAAACCATTCGACAGCATCAAGCCAATTACGTCAATTTGAAATGATTAGCAAGAGCGATGCATGGATGACACATGGGTTAACGGAGAAAAAAATTTATAAAACGGATTTCTGTTTGCAATTTTCTATTGAAGCGAAACAAAATCGACCCCTTTTTAAAGTGAATGGGCACAGGTGATATAAAAAAAGATTGTGTATAACAATGTTTGGCGTAGAAGATCATGATCTAAGCCCGAAGATGGCTTTTCAACCAGCACAAAATTCAGTTTAATCTGATGAGTGTTTTCTGATGATTTTAGAGGGAATAGAAGCGAATAATTTGTTATGAGATATTAGCAGCAAAACAGATCATTAATTCATAAAATACCGTTCACAACTATGTGAATTTAATATTTAAGTGAGAAACTGACCAGGAGAGGCTTCAATTAATCCACACAAAAAGCATTGTGTTCCATGTTAGACCAAATGTATTTTTAGCCACCAGACACAAACTTTTGAAAATTGGCTCGAATGTTTTGTTTTTTAACCGCACTTCCAAAATTGTGCCCTTCGATTGCCAAATCACTTCGAAACAGCTTAAATGGTAAAATCTTAACTTCATTAGAAGATTTGAAAAATCACTCTGTAGCCACAAACTTAAGCTATTCTATGAGTGAAGAATGAGCGGCTATCAATTAAAGGAGAAAGGTCAAAACGGTCGATACGATATGGATAAAAATAATTTATTGTAAATAAAATTTGTCTCTAATTTTTGTCAAGAACACTGGACGAACTTTTGAACTAAATAACATTTCCTTTTGTGGAACTAGTTCATCTAATATAGTTTTTACAACAGTACACTGTAAACACTATAAACTATATAGTACCTTATTTTAATGACTTCGATTTTTTTTGTTTAGGTTAAACTGGTGTTTGAAAACCACAGTTGCTATTAAAATACATACAGAAGTCATCAAATGAGAAAGTGTGGCAGTTCTTTTAAATTATGGAAAATTTAATTCAGTTGTATCATTCAATGGATGGATGTTTTTTTAACCCCTTGAAGGGCACCGGTATATTATATATACCACCTAATTTTAATCCCAAAATGCCACATTGACACCAGAATTTTATAATCAAATTTTGAATTTTTAAGGTAAATGAGAAAAAGCTTTTACTTATTTAGAAATAAATTCGTTCGTGAATCCTGGTGTCACTTTAATATTTTAGCTACAAGAGTACTTTGCCCCTGAAGGGGTTAAACTTGTTTTATTGTAGAAGTTGTTTAAATTGATTTTTTACCGATATCAATTTTCTTAATCCTCTTGTTTCTTTAAAATAAATTGTTTTAGCTTAATAATAATTAAAAAGATGTGACTTTGAAAGAAAAGGTTTTTTCTCTTTTTCTGATTGCGGAAAACAATTTGTCCCCAGAGAAAATTTCATTGAATTAAACAACAGAATGGCGTTTAATACAATTCAGAAAAAACTAGAATAAGAAAGAAAAACTCATTAAAATATTCAAGACATTTTCAAATTACTGAAAAGTATTCTCAGGTAAAAAGATTATAATATTATTGTTATTATTTTAATATTTACTTTTAAATTTTGTAAAATCCATACGTTATCTGATATAAGCAAAACTTGAAAATATGTGAGAAAGACAAATAATCATAAAAACACCCTGTCATTCGTGAACTATAAAAGCATCAAACTGAATTTTTTTAAATACTTGGATGAAAATTAGTGTTCACAAAATTAAAATGATGCAAAGCTAATTAACTTGTTTCAGATTATAATGATTTAATAATACTTTAACGGAGGGACATCATATACTTGTACACAGACTTAACAATAAGAGATTTTTAAAACCAGTGTAAACAAAATGAGTTTTAACATGCACATAAAGAAAGGATTATGTAGACACAAATTTAAAATTTATTTTACAAAAAATACTTTTTAGAAGATTATTTAAATGATAAAGCGTTTTTGCATGAAAAACAAATAGTAATGCTCACTTAGGTACTGTTTTCAAGAAAACTGTAAGTTCACTTGCCTTGATCTCTTTCAAAAACATCCAAAGCATAATGCTTGACATAGTGAAGTAATTAATTAGTTTATTTTTTTCGATTACATATTTTTAAAGTTTATATGGAATGCAATCAATTAAAAATGACATTTCATATAAATTAAAAAATATATATAATTAAAAAAATAAACAAATTAATTAATTCACTATGTCAAGCATTGTATTTGAATGTTTTTGAAAGATTTGAATGCAATTTAACAAATAATTTTCTTTAAAAATATACATAGGTGAGCATTAGTAATTATTTTTTCCTGCAAAAACACTTTATAATTTAATTAACCTTCTAAATAGTACTTTTTTTATAGAATAAATTTTGATTTATGCCTAAATAATCTTTATAGCATGACTGTGTCTGGCTTTAGTCTAGTTTGCATTCATAATAATTAATTAAGACATAATTGTGGACAGTTTTTGGGCTAGCTGTTATTCTTTACAGCCACAAGTGACCTGGTTAAGGCGAGCTTCTGGCTAGCTTTTATTCAAGGTGATTGTTAGTGGTCCTAGCTGTAGCTAGCTTTCATTTATAATGGCCATTAAAAGCATAATTGTGGCCAGATTTAGGCTATCTTTCATTTATAATAAACATTAGTGGCATGGTTGTAGGCATCTTGTATCTACGGCCAATTATTATGCGGTCTCATTGTGGCCGGCGTGACATTTTTTTGACGAAGCCTTAACGGCCAATGATAGTAGGTTTCTATCAAACACTTTAAGCCAAGGCTAACGTAGACAGATTTTCAAAATGTCCTCCATATTCTGTTCCGAGCTTCTGAAAGTCCTCATCAAGCATAATTTCATCTGCTTGGATCTGATAGATCATGAAATATAGTTTTGACCCCTGTCCCTTTGGAGGGACAGGGGGTTAAATTGGAAAGATACCACACTCATTGGTGACTCATTATTTATTGGTCCAGTGCTAGACTCTATGCTTGTTAAAGTAGCAGATTGCTTTTACTGTGCCGAAATGACGTAATAGCGATCTTTAAAGTTATATCACTAGAAAACGTGATGTTATAGACCATTTATATTTGAATTTTCTGTCTCAGAATTATATATATTTCATAAAAATGTATTTGACTTATCTGTTCCGAAAATCTTGTAGACCAGTGTTATTATTCAAGGTTAAAGAGAGCAAACGGTGCCAGTGATATAACGCCCCATACCCTCTAGTCTCTCCCCTCAACCACGCTGATTTATCATTTGTTTACTTTCTACTCAAATACTTTTCCTCCAAAACGCAACCACCAAAAGTCAAAGTATAGACAGAAAAGGCTAATAATTCCAGCTTTACATTAAATAAAGTGATTCCTCTGATTCTCACTGAATTTTGCATTCTGTAAATGTCCACCCTTACAAGATTTCATATTCCACATTTTTCAGTTGAAAATTATTTCTTGATTTTCATTTATCAACTTACTGTAAAACTATTGCAATAAAAATAATATATTGTTATTTAAAAAAAATTTTTTTTTGATGACAATATTTTTATTAAATGTTCTCAGACTTTTTTACATGAAACTTCTGAGATTCCGAAAAAGTTAGCATTGTATTTGTTTAATAATTTTTAAGTAAAAAATATGACTTTAAAAAAAATAGTATACTCATTATTGTAGAAACCTCAATTCTTATGCTATACTTTCGTAATTTTTACTCTTTCATTTTTATACTCGGCGTATAACACGCATCTGTATACTTTGATCAATCTTCTTGTATAAAACGTGCGCATTATACGCCGGAATGTACGGTATGTAAAATGATTTAAAATCCACTTAATATTGTCAATGATTTTATCTTAATGTGTTACTGCTCCCTACAATTGTATTAGAAGTTGTATTAACGTTTAGTATTTCTGTGAAGTTATTTTAATTTGTATCTAAAGACTTGGTTTTGTAAATCGAATACATCACAAAAATGATACATAAAAGCAGAATAAAATATGTTTCGGTATATAAAATCTGTTTTTGTCACCAAAGCTGTGGTACTGGACTTATTTCTTTGAAAAATCCTTCCAGATTTCAAATATGAATTCAAAGGACCTGAAAAGCTACTATTCTTGATTTTTTATGATTCTTATAAAACAGCTTATTATACTTTTATCCTGGTATATCTCGTAGATCTTCTCACAGGATTGCAGTATTGAATTCTTATTTTTCAAAAATTCCGATTTCTTTTCAAAAGGCATATAATTTGTGATACTCTTTAAATAAATACCTTGCATAACGTGAATTGAATATTTATCTTCAAATATTTCTTCTTGTTTGGAGTATCCTACTCTTATAATTCAGATTTTTCAGATAAATTTCTGGTCGTCAGTATGAAGGTAATAATATATTTATTACATTATACATAGTGTTCGATAAAAGACTCTTTAACTTTAAAATTCAGCAACTCCTTAACTGTACTAAATATAAAGATGAAATTGGTGACACGTGTAACAGATATCGCATACATTTTATGTATAGTAATTTTATAAATAACACAAAATTTGGTCAGTAAATGGTGCTGCGTTGTTAAATTTTAAGGATGCTCAGATTAACATTTTCAAACTGAAAATTGTTTTCTTGAAATCTTCTGAACCACTTTTGAGCGGTCCGTTCACTTACTGAAGTCTTTCCAAACACGGAGCATATTCTTCTAGCGGCCTCTGCATCTTTGTTTTCTAATTTGAACTCGTAGAGCAAAATAGGCCTCAAAATCTCCTTTGTCAACGACATACTTTGTCAACGATTGTACTTCCTACAAAACTGATAGCGAAACGTGAGATACGTTAAACTTTCTACTGATTGAGATTTAAAGGCAATGTACAGAAATGACGTCATCAGAATCAGTTTGACCATGCCTACGCAACAAAAGTAGCTGTTCTCAAAAATCGTACGAACTTTCTTGGTTACCTGATAGTTTAAAATGGCGATACCGGTAGCTTTAAATGTGACAGATATATGCACTGTTCAAGTGTTTTTAGCGGGTTATAGAGTAAGAATTTTAGTGGAAATTAAAGTGCAGTAACCATCTTGTAGAGAGTTCTGGGTTGTTCTTATACCGAAAATGATTCATAATGTTTTAAATTTCAAAGCAAGCTAAGAGATGCACACTTTGCGTATACTGTGTGGAAGTTAGCTGAATAAAAAATCCTACTATACTGATAAAAAATATGATGTATTTTAATTTTTTTAATTGAAAAATAGTAAAAAAGTTGTATTTTTTATAAAGTTTAAAGTATATGTGCGATCAGAAGATGTTATCCTATTTCAAAAATCTTATAACAATCTTTTTCAATGATGCCGCAGGCTACGTATTCACGGTATTGCGTGTGAATGTATTACTGGAAGTATTTTTCTTTTTATTAGGAAAAAACCTTGAAATTCGACAATTTTCGGAAATTTTAGGCTGTATGCACGATCGGAAGATGTTATCCGGATACAAAAATATATTTTTTGTCTTTCTTAGCAATGGAAAAGGCAACTATTCCGCGATATAGCGAATCGCAAATAGATATTTCAATTTTTTTCGCACCACCCTATTGGATAACGCAGCTTTATACTACGTTCAGACTTGGTGATTTAAGTTAACTCAGACAATCCAAACTCACTGAATGAGTTCCAGAAACTCACTCAGTGAGTTCAAATTATTTATGGCTACATGTAGATCGTTAACATTCACTCTGATTGGCTGTTGAGATTCGCTGAGTTATCCACTGTTTCTTCGGATTCGGTACCAGTTTTTTTGTTGTTGCTATATCAGATGTTTGGGATTTTTTGTGGTTGTTAAGTTTGTACATCTTTTTTATTTAATAAAATAAATTTATATATTTTAAATAAAGGTTTAAAGTTACAGTTACATCTTCATTAACTTCCGTTTTGTTCTGATGAGTTAAGTTAAAAAGGTTTTGAGTATGAACAGGCAATTCTGATTTCAAGCCTACCACCTCCAAAATTCAAGATAAGTTAACTTAAATATCGTAGTGTGAACGTGGTATTAAGGTTGGAAATAGATTAAGAAGTTCTCAGAAGGCTTTCATGGTAAGTGGGTAAAATAGAGTTACAGTATGTGAATTTTATAATGTGCCTATAATGCTGTAGATTTAACTGTTATTTAGTTGTAAATATTTTTCAACGATAAATTCATTCAAATAAATCAAACAATTTTATTATTTTCATTATTTTCATTTAAAAAAAAATATTATTTTTATTGTATTAAAAGTGTTTTTCTGTTTCTAGAGCCAGAAAACGTCGGAAATTCATAATATCCAAAGTATTATAGCTTCGTAAGTTTTGGTCGTTGGTAGAGTGGAATTTTCACTGCTTTATTTACTTGATAAAGCATGGAGAAGAAGTTTCTAAATATAACTTAAAGGACTCACTGATTATGAAAGCTTCCTTTCTGAACAATTTATCGACACAAACATCACAGAAGAAAATACATACGAACGTATATCTGATTACACGAACTCTTATGGTATGAACATTGGGATAGAACTGCGGTAACCTCGTGTATTCAATTTATAAAACCTGAATCAAATCTGCTTTCAAAAAGTTCTTCTGCCTCTTAAAACTGTAATTGTAACAAAAACATAGACTATATTCCAGGAATATTTCTCTAAATAAACACAAAAGTATTATTCTATATAATGTCCTTTGTTTCATAATGCTCTTTTTCTTCGTGACTGACTGTCATATACCAGTTGAAATAACAGAATAAGACTTACAAGTTATAGGCATTATATAGAGAGGTTTGTCCTTGCCCATTTTTATATGAATATAACTTCCCTCTTTTGAGTTTCAAGCTGTCAAAAATGCTGATTTCTGAAAATTTTTCGAATTTATGTTGTTATAATTCAAGAGGTAAAGGAAATAAACAGCCTAATTTTTAAGGAGATGTTTGGAGAGATGTTTAACAAAACGTACAAAAATCCATATTTGCATTTCTTTTCCTTCATGAGATATATATTTTTAAAAACTACCATTTTGATGAATATTTCAATAATTTTTAAAGTTCTGATTTTGTTTAATACAGATTTACAGAAAATTTACACAATCTAATACAAAAAAGTGTGTAAATGTCTAATATTTTGAGTTATTTGTTTATTTCTATTTGTTACGTATTCATTTATCAGAACCTTTTACCCGAATGATGATGCTATTTTCCACAATGATAATGCACCTCTGCATTGCTCCTGTTTACTAAAGTTTGGTTAGAGTAGGATTTCTGTGAGTTTGAAAGACTCACTTGGCCTTCCGCATGATCAGCTATAAATATTTTTAGAATTTGTTTGGCTTTCTGGAATTCGCCATTCCAGTTCTCACTTCAGAAACGATGCTCAATGCAAAATTGTACAGGCATTATTGTACAGGCATTATTGTACAGGCCTGTAACAGGCAGAGTTGTTGGAAAAAATTCATACCAATTCAAAGGACTCACTGACTATGAAAGCTTACTTTCTGAACAATTTATCGACACAAAAATCACAGAAGAAAATACATACGAACGTATATCTGATTACACGAACTCTTATGGTATGAACATTGGGATAGAACTGCGGTAACCTCGTGTATTCAATTTCTAAAACCGGAATCAAATCTGCTTTCAAAAAGTTCTGCTGCCTCTTAAAACTGTAATTGTAACAAAAAATTAGACTATATTCCAGGAATATTTCTGTAAATAAACACAAAAGTATTATTCTATATAATATTGATCCGATTACACAAAAGTGTGTAAGATTCTAATATTTTGAGTTATTTGTTTATTTCTATTAGTTACGTATTCATTTATCAGAACCTTTTACCTGAATGATGATGCTATTTTCCACAATGATAATGCACCTCTGCATTGCTCCTGTTTACTAAAGTTTGGTTAGAGTAGGATTTATGTGAGTTTGAAAGACTCACTTGGCCTTCCGCATGATCAGCTATAAATATTTTTAGAATTTGTTTGGCTTTCTGGAATTCGCCATTCTAGTTCTCACTTCAGAAACGATGCTCAATGCAAAATTGTATAGGCATTATTGTACAGGCCTGTAATAGGCAGAGTTGTTGGAAGAAATTCATACCAACTCAATAGCTGAATCACTACCAAGGAATATAGCTGCTGTTATTTGAGCGAAAGGTGGACTTACACGCTGTTAGCCTGGTGAGTATAACAAATTGTATATTCAACATACTTTTACGAATATTAATTTTCCAGTCCATTTGTGAAAGCAGTGGAGTCTTTATTCTATTATGCATGAAAAGTTAGTTATTAAACGCTTTATGATTGAGTTCAATCTACTTGAACGCCGATATTAAAATAACGATTAGAATTGTGTTTTTCCAAGCAAGCTTTATTATTATTTTTTTTCAGTTCTCAAATTCGTTCTGAGTTTACAATGACTGTTTCTGATTATTTTACTTTTATAAAACAAGTGTAATCTTTCCTTTGGACATACATATACATTTGTTCTATACACCCTTTACTGTGGCTGATATAGTATCAGTAATTAAACAACATGAACATAAAATAACATTCGGTTGTGCCAAAATCACTTTCGCTAAATTACGCCGATTGGCGTGAAATAAGCATATATCAGTGTAATAAGTTCAATAATAATCGCTTAAAGTAGTTTTCCTTAATGCAATGTTGACAAGTCACAAGTATATTTAAGTAAACGTCACTGACTAAGGGTATGTTCGGAGCTTGGTTACTACAGGACAAACTTCCACCAATATTTCCGAATAGGGATTTTAACCTTTTTTATGACAGAAATTTTGCGTTTAAATAAGTCAACGAAAAATACGAGGGTGGATCAAATACAGATGAGACTTTTTAATATCAATAGCAATTTCTTATACTTGTTATCATGGCAATCAGTGGCGACTCGTGACTGGTTTTATTAGGGGTACTAAATGCATGGCTGCTAAATTTATTCTTTTCTTACCACTATTATTAAAAAGGAATACTTTATTTTATTTACTGGCAGAAAATTCTGCTATTAAACAAGGAAAAGATTTCTTGTAAAAAATAATGGTATGAAAATAATATGTGTTTCAGGCATGCCCCAAAAAGACAGTCACAAGCCACCGCTGATGGCAATTATGATAAGTTGCTTACAACCTAAAATTTCTGAAAAAAATTCTAGTCTACTCAGGTCTAATAATATCAGTATAGCCTTCAAACCACAGAATGTTTTAAAAGATTTGCTTTGTAAGTTTAAACCTAGAATCCCTCCCCTACTTAAAACCGGCGCGGTCTACAGTATCCCTTGTGGGGTCTGTGACTCAGTCTATATTGGCGAAACGGGTTGTACTTGCGCCAGTCGTCTTGCCGAGCATAAACGTGCCTATAAATCTGGTAGCCTTCAACCGAAACTAGTACAGCATTCTTTGGATACTAACCATATTCCGAATTTCGCAAGTATCGCAGTAATCCGATCCAGCTGCAATAACGTTAAGAGTAGGGTGTTTCTTGAGGGTTGGTTCACTCGTAAACAGACTTCGCCAATTAATAAATCTTGTGTTGTTCTACCTGAATATACGATCTTACTCTAATGTATAGGTTCACTGAAGTTTTCAAGTTTTAACTGATTGACTGTAAACATGGTTAAAAATTCTCCGATCGGCGTATGTAATTGCACTGATTAGGGGCTAGATTATAGCCCGAAACGTTTGCATGTAATTTTTAATTGTACTTTACTTAATTTTAACTTTTATGTCTGATTAAATGTGATATTTTATTTAAAATCTAAAATGTGTTTGGTATCGTTTTATTCTTCACATATTCATTTATTTAGTCGCTGTCACTATGAATAAATACAAAGTACCTAGTGTGGTTGCACAAAGTATAATTATAAAACCTTTTAAAAAGGGCCCGCACCCTCACTTGTGAGTGTGGCGCAGAGGCATATGCCTCATAGTGTTATAATTGCCACCTAACAGCTCGCTGGCACATCTGTCGCCCCTCTTCTTCCCCTAGTGGGTGGCGGGATAATATCTTCTCCCACCCAGTACTTCTTAACAAACTTGTATATATTTATGTTTCTAATGGATCGCTCTAACTTTACTCGCTCTTGAGCTACGTTTTTGACTTCTGGTTACAAGCAATAATCATTCATGAAGCATTATCTTCACTGCCCAGTGTCGCGTGGGAGGTATGTCTCCGGCAAAGAACTTTCTGATATGTAATTTAAGGAAGTTTCACTATAGTATGTCTCTTTCCATCCCGTCCCCTGTCGCTTTTTCTGGTGGATTCAGCTCCGGCTGAAATATGTATATATTTTAAGACATTTATAAAGGGACCGGGAGGGATATCTATGCTCTACAGATCTGTTTACACAGTCTGAGCAGTTTCTCTTAGGCATTAAACGATAAAACTTTCAACAACTGAAAATGCCAAATGTATTGAAATTTAGCACGGATTGAATGTACAATTCGGAAATAGCACACTGTCGAAGTTTCAGGTACGCAAAATGGCACAAGTTGTTTAAAAATGGCTATGAAGAAGAGGAAACAAAGCTATCCAGTATGGAATACCGCACAAAAAGTGAAACTGTTCTACTGAAACAAATACTGACAAAGTTCTCACTAATAATTTTTGGGATTTACGGGATACTGTGTGCGTCAATTTTCTCCATGAACGACGTATAATGAAGTAGAATAATGTTACTTTTTGGAGAATATTAAAGTTGCACATCGGTTCTGAAAAACGTTCCATTCCGATCCGAATGTTGATCTTCTTCGGGACAATGCAATACCTCACACAACAGATGCAACGAAACAAATATTTCCTTGTAAATCACTCGATAATTTCCTTATAATCCAAACATTATCTTCTGACTAACAGTTATTCGGATCCTCTTAAAGAAGCATTACGAGTAGCAAGATTTTTTTCAGATAAAGAAGTCAAAGAATTTTTGTGCAGTATGATTCATTCACGCTATAGTTCTTTTTATTATACAAGAGTAAAATACTAACAACATGTTGAAAAAGTTGTGTAGATATTACAGAAAACTATCTGGAAGATTAACTTTAGTAAACAATATTTCAAAAATAATCTATTAAAAACATCTCTTGTATATATTTGATCTACACTCGTATTAAAAAATATGAGTGGAAGTTTGAACTTGAGGTAATTAGAAATGTGAGCGTGATGTTCTAAATTCTCAGATTTCCACCTATGTAAATTTTCATTCATAAAATATTAGTAAGCTATTGTCGAAAGACTAGTATTTTTTGTGATGTATTTGAGGATATTTGTTAGAATGTAAGACATTTTATATTAAATCCATGCATTGTAACATATTTACTGGTGCATAAATTTGAATAACCTATCGAGTAAGTCACTGTATTGAAAAATTTCTGAAGAAGGTAAGGCTGCATTTGTTTCAAAATGAAATTTCAAATTAAACTGCCGGTCGACAATGTGTTAAAAATTATAAATAAGAATATATTAATGTATTTTACACATAAAATTGCTAAATGGTACAAATATGATGGTAAAAACATGGTTTCTGAAGAAGGTAAGGCTGCATTTGTTTCAAAATGAAATTTCAAATTAAACTGCCGGTCGACAATGTGTTAAAAATTATAAATAAGAATATATTAATGTATTTTACACATAAAATTGCTAAATGGTACAAATATGATGGTAAAAACATAAAATCTACGTATCGAACTGCTTCTGCAGTCTTTCTCAGAATAAAATATAATGTTGCAATTATCTAAAAGTCCAGAAACAAAAGCGTCTTGCATGAGAAAATACATGAATACATTCTTATTTATAATATTGGTGCAGTTGTCTAGCATGTATTAGTGTTAAAAATTACTTGTGTGTATGTACTGATAGAAATAAAACAACATACCTTATGCAAGAAACATTTTATTACATTGTACAAACAGGCGATTTAGCCTATTAATACTGTACAACATGGAGGCACATAATTAACAATTTTAATTGAAATAGCATTGCTACATGTATGTGTGTCTTTCTCAAAATACTTCTCTAGTCTTGGCAACCAATAAATCATCGTAGTTTGTTTTCATAAATGTGGCATACTAAAAAGCTATCGTTTGAAAATTTACTAAATAGCTTCTCCAAAATTAAACTTTAACATATATCACTAAATTAGTATTTGTAAAAATTTAGTTTTTAAATTCACTTTCCAAAATTTACTTTGCTACATGATATGCTTTATGTTTCAAATAGTTTAAATTTTGTCGAAAATATATTTTGGTATTTTAAACTCTCTCATTTTTTTTCTCGAAAATTTAAGAGAGAAAAATCTTTTACTGTACATTCTATAATCATTTACAAACTTAAAAAAGCTAAGAATAAAGTAATTCTCAGAAATATAATTTTATTAAAAATATTTTTAATTCTAAGCTTATAACATACTCAAAAGAGCAAATATAAAAGCTACTGAAATTTTAGGAAGGATTATTTATTCGATTTTTCAGAAGAAAATTCTGTAATTTATTCCTTCATTACTTTTAATTCGTAATACAAAATGCACGAATAAAAATATATCAAATGAAAAAACAACTCCATTAGTTTTTCTTTGAAAGTTTTTGCACCGCCTTTGAATAGTAGGCCTAAGCGCTGACACAATAATAGCGGCTGTCGTAGGCGGAATTTTTTCAGCGTTTATACGGTCCCTTGAAATCGAATACCAATAATTTCTAAAAGTTTTCTTCGCCTTATTTTTCTGAGACTTAATAATTCAAAGAATTTTTTTTAGAAAATACTGCTGCGTAAATTCAGGGGACTGTACAAACGTTTAAAAAAATCCACCTACGAGGGGCCGCTATTTTTGTGTCAGCGCTCAGGCTTAGTATTTAGGGGGCGGCAGTTTTTGCCTGAAATTTAACGTTATGCTAATTTAAGATTAAGATAATTTTGTCTAATTTAATCTGATATTTCTAAACGTAATCTGAAATCAATAGCACCAGTAATATACCTGAGAACATGAACATACTTTTATAACTGATATGATATTTCCGCATACATATATATATTATCTGTATAATATGTTAATGTATACATAGGTAACATATTTATACAAATTCATGTATGCATATATATATCTATATCTATATCTATAAATAGATATATATATATATGATTATACATGCATGCATAACTGTTTTATATACATATGGCAATGCAAAATACATATACATGCATAGATGCTTTTGCTAAGTGTTTAAAGTACGTTTCAATGCTTCACCTCACAGACAAAGTAGATCTCAATTTATATGCATTGTATTGTTATTTTATATAAGTAAACTAAATTAGTATATAAGAATTATCAACAATCAAATTTATGTAAACTTAAAACCTTTTATAAAATTTTGTTAACTAGTATAATAAAAATTATTACTTTTTCTATCATGTCTTAAAAAAAATTATCCTATCTAGCAAGGATTTTTTTTTTCGAAATTCCAAACTGAAACAATGAGGTTTGTTTTCTTTTTACATAATAAGTAAATAAATAACCTTTCAACAACAGGTCGGGACATATACAGGGTGACTTTTAATTAACCTACAACTTTTAACTAAAATAACTCTTGAGTCGTTGCAGGTGGCACTACAAACATTTCTTTATTGAAAATAACGTGGAAAAGAAATTTAATAGATAAAGTTTTCAAAGTGAGAACTTTCAGAAGGGATAAAATAGCGCAACTTACTCGCAAAGTTGTCAGTAACGAAATCGAGCGTTTCTTTTTTGATGCTTGAAAATGAGTCAATCATGGAACTTTTGAGGCTAATAAGGTCTGTCGGTTTCTTCTTGTAAACCAAATCTTTCATATAACCCCAAAGATAGAAATCGTATGGATTCATATCTGGTGAATAAGGTGGCCAATTTTCTTATCAGATCTCTTACCATTGCTCTAGAAGACTTAGGTCGGTTTCTGAATGTTGAAGACCACTTCCGTAGAAATAGCGTTGCATTTTCAATATATAAATACCAATTTTTAACAATAAAAACACGATCTTCAGTTGAATATGACTCTTTGGGAAACATTTTCAAAATTACGTGGAACTGACACTAAACAAATTCCTTTTATGCCCTCTCTCACTGCACGCATTCGTACCTCCATCTAGTGAGGCTCTGAGAAGTTATTTCAGTTTAAAGATGTAGGTTAATTAAAAGTCACCCTGTACTTCACAGTAGACTATTTATTTTTTTATTCTATGCGCACCGCTTTTTGAGGAATAATCTCTGCCAATACATTTATATACTAGGGTATTTTCAAGAGATATATACCGCAAGGAACATTTTTTTGTAAATTATCGTACGATTGAATATAAAAAAGTCGCCAGTCCCGATCCGTAATCAAAGGATTAATACGTAAAGAAATAATAACAAATCGGTTTTATGTACATTTGGAATATTTATACATTACTGACGAGTCTTTAAATGAATATTGTTATAGTTTTTATGATGTTTTATAAAGAAAGTTGAAAATCAAAAGAAATATTTCAATAATTAAAAAAACCTTTTAACACAAAACATCGAATAAAATTGCAAGTTAAAATTATTTACTGTGCCATTTAGTTTAAAACCTTTGATAAGGAATGCTGATATTTAATTTCAGCCGAATAAAACAAAAAAAGCCGAAACCTTCCTTACTGAAAAATGCTGTGTCACCAAGAAAGAGAGAAAAAAAAAATGTAAATAAAGTTTTGAATGATACGATTGTGGAAAATTGCCCTATAAAATCAAAGTAAACAAGCTATTTTTTTAACGATAAATAATGTCAACATTTATGTAAGAGAAGTAAAAAGAAGTGACTGGAAGAATATTAAAAGACAAATTTGACTTATAAATTCACGATTTTTCACTTTTATTTTATTTTGAGTCATTTATCTTTTATAGAAAGAAACTCAAAATAAGCCGTTAAAAGAAAGAACATTCAGGAAGAATAAAAGTCAATGTTTGTAATGATAAAGTGCACCTGAAATTTTCAAAATGCTTTATAAGTGGGATTAAAATACCTAAAATATTCTTTTAGTTAGATACATTTTGTTAGTCTTGTCAGTGCGGAAAAATAGCTTTTATGCAATTTATTATTTTTATCATTAATTGATAATTATTCTTGTTTACATTATGAAGATATGTTTTAAATATTTTTCTTTTTTTTATACTTATCAGTGATTTTTTTGTGTGTAACTAGAACACATGTATTTTATATTTCAAAATACTTCTAAAAATTGAATTAAAATTCACTTATGTTTTATTTAATAAATAAATACGTTCATCGCGCGTATATAACCTGTACTATGCTTGACGCTCGACACGTGAGGCGCGTATAGTACCAGTACCACCCCGAGATTTTCCCATTCTCACCGCCTTTACTCGACACCCCCACTACGTAGCAACTCGCGGATGGGCTCCTTGGATTCAGTACTGAACAAGCTTTCGAATGTGACTTTGCGCCGGTCGTTAGTAATTATTTTTCTTATATAAATTAAAATTTATTAGATTTTCTTCGTTTTTTTTAAGTATTAATTTTGATGGTAAAACAATTTCTTTATTAAGCTATTTTGCTATATTCTTTGGTAAAATAAAAATTAATTTATATTAAAAAAAAGTATTGCGACTAGGAGGGAAAAATTAGGTAATTAATAAGCGCAATGAAATCGTTAAATTAATACGTTTTATTTATCTATTGTTTTCTTTTTTTTTTTATAAATTAGTGATTATTTCTTTAGTGTAATAATTATAAAACTTGTATATTATGTTTCAAAATTCCATAAGTTAGAACAGAAATTCTGAGAATGTACAACTATACATAAAATCTAAAGATACGAGGATTTTCAAACGGAAACATTTTTAGGAATCATAAAGTATATGTTGAATTGTAATGCATAAAAAATAAGAGATTAAAAATCATATTGAAAATAACTTAAAATTACTTTACTTTTCCTTATATAAGGATCATCTGAAGTGTTTTTTAACTATCGACAGAATGAAATAATGAAGATCTATATCATTCCCGTCTAAAAAAATTGACCTATACCTTTAAATCTCAAAACCAGAAATTTTAATTGAAAAGTATGTTAATTCCCAGTATTTTCATGAAAATCGCGTACTGTTCAAAATATTGAAATACGAATATAATTCAAGAATTATTTTAAGACTTTTTGTTCTGTTGAAATATCGAATTTGATATTTTCAAGCATTCTAATTCAGTATTTTCATTCTTACGTTCAAAAAAAGCAATTCAATATTCCTTTATATATCATTCTTTGACTATTTGTTATATTACTTTCATACCTTAAAACTTTCTAAGCCGAAATTGGAAGGTACCAGAAGAAAAATCACACGAGTTTTCAATTTTAGCATGTAGAGTCGCCTCCCCTAGAAAAAAAAAAACACCCTATACTAGCGTTTTTTTTTAAACTTTTTATACCGTTAACCAGGCCCCTAGCAGCCCGGAATGAGTACATAGTTTGCCGAGTAAGTACCTGGGAGCGGGGCGAAAATCACCTGATCACATCATGGCTGTGATCCATATGACAATTGCCTTGTTGGCTTTGCTGCAGTGCTCCTAGTGGTTTGCTACAGTTCTCTTTGTCTGCCGGTTTGAGGTTTCTATTTAACTTTGTTGAATTGGCAGATTTTAAAAAAGGAAAAATTAAGGAACAGAAAGGAATTGGTCTCGTAATTTAGAACCCTGATCAGGTGACGAGACTTTCACCTGACTAAGCACCCCCAGAGGTATAATTCACAGGGAACTTGGAGGACTTTGCACCCACGACGGATTTTACATTCAATATACTAGCGGTTATCAAACACCCACTGGCGGGTTCGCGACGCACGTTTGTGTCGCGATTTTTTGGTGGATCAGAGAATGAACGGTCGAATTTTCAAAAATATACTATTAATTCTACGTATTGTAGCAATATAACGAATACAATATTTACAACTATTTGAAAAACAAATACAGAAATGAACTTATGTAGTAGAGAGCAACTTGAGGCTGAAGTTAACAAGTTTCAACCCTTTTATAGACTCTTTGCGGATTAAAACAATGTCAAAAAATCGCACTAACTGTCTTAGCTGTATTTTTTAACATTACCTGCATTACTAAATGTATTTGTTCTTACGCAGCAGAAGGAGGGTTTTTCTTATGATTGACTTACCTATTATTGTTTCTGCAGACACTTTGTACGAAAATTCTCCTTTTCTGAAGAACAGATTATAGAAAAGACCCTATATACCCATATATTAGGTGGGTCACAATATATTTTCAAACATTAAGATGGGCTGAATGCGGTTTCCCCCGTCTTGCGGATGAAAACATTGTCAAAAAACGCGTTAACTTTTTAAGCTGTATTTTTAACAACTTGCATTATTAAATGTATTTGTTCTTACGTAGAAGAAGAGGGGTTTTTTTTGTACGATTATTTGACTTTGACACTAGGATTACCCATTATATTTTCTGCAGATACTTTGTACGAAAATTCTCCCTTTCTGAAGAATAGATTATAGAAAAGACTCCATATACCTATATATTAGGTGGATAGAGATATATTTTCAAACAATTAAAATGGGTCCTGTAAGAATGTGGATCAAATGCGGTACCGCCTATAATGCGGATGAAAACAATGTAAAAATACTACATTAACTTTAAAGCTGTACTTTTAACAATACATACATTACTAAAAGTATTTGTCCTTCGTAGCAGAAGAAGGGTTTTTCTTACGATTGACTTGACATTGGGATTATCTATTGTTGTTTCTGAAGATACTTTGTACGAAAATTCTTCTTTTCTGAAGAATAAATTATAGCAAAGACCCTATATACCCATATATTAGATGTATCGCGATATATTTTCAAACATTAAGGTGGACCCGAAACAAAATGGGTCGAATGCGGTTTCCTTGCGAATGAAAACAATGTCAAAAAACCGCATTAACTTTAAAACTGTATTTTTAATAATACATGCATTACTAAATGTATTTGTTCTTACGAAGCGGAAGAGGGGGTTTTCTTATGATTATTTGACTTTGACGTTAGCATTATTTATTAAAGCTTCGGTATATACTTTGTACAAAAATTCTCCTTTTCTGAAGAATAAATTATAGAAAAGACTCTATATACTCACAAATTAGGTGGATCGTGATATATTTTCAAACATTAAGGTAGGTACTGTCACAATAAAGTTTGGGAACCGCTGCTCTATGCATTTTAATCACTTATTTATCGCAGAAAAAATGAAAATAGTCATTCGATTAGGCATTAAGTCTTCTTGTTAAAAAGGTAAGCAAAGGGGGTCGTCTCCATAATGAAATTATAACAAACTTTGTAATTTTCAATCCGAACCCTTAATTTTGACATCATATTCGGATTTTTCGGAAAAATGTACTTTGGGATACCAAACGGAAAGTTATTCGCTTAAGTAGCCTAGGAATTATGAAGATGTAAAATTTTGAACTCCTAATGTTACATTTATTTTTAATAGTTTCAAAATGAACAGCAATGCGTGTAGTTTTTAAGCATAATTCAAAAACTATTTATGAGACAAAATTTTGGATTCATGTATTCGAAGATTCTAGAAATCGATTTAAGTTAAATTTTTTATAGGTTACTATATATGTTTTTTTTTTTCGAATATTAATTTTACAATTTATATATTATGAAATTAAAATTTGTCACAGGAATACAAAAGTTGATTCCAAGATATGACAGTTGTCACACTTCCAAATATGAATATAATGAAAACTGTAACTCATACTGTAACTCAATGTTTGCTGTATCTATTTCAATAAATATATCCACATAATTATGTTTTCTCTCTGTTAACGGTTCAAGGGAATCTTACGTTTTGTGTGTGTGTGTATAAGTCTCATACATTATACTTCAATTATAAATTCATTGAGAGGACCAGAAAAGTTTAAAATGAGGAAAAAATTTATTTATTATTATTATTATTTTTTTTTATAATGTTTGAATCTTTAAGAATATAGTACAGTTGGTTAGATAGGAAAATTTCTAAAATTACGGTCGTATGAGCCGTAAACGTTAAGCCCCGCAGACCGCAAAATTTGCGGAAACAAAACTTTAAACTCAATTATCTCCAAACACTGTTTATCATGATAAGATTTGCGATGATAACTTTTGAACAAGTTAACAGATTTACATGCTTCTTTTTTTTTAAATAAAAGAAAGTAAATTTTCTACAAACTATATCTGAAAAACAAACAAAAAAAGTCAAGTTATGACAAAAAATTTGATAAATTTTTATGAATTTTGAATTTATTATTATATATTTTTAAATTTGTGTTTCTTTTTCAGGTATAATCGAGAGACGATTCGACGACAGCACCGGTTTCCATCAGAGTATTGAAGCTCAAACAGCATCGATCGCGGTTAGTGATTTTGAAGGTGATTCCTGGGTACAGTCTGTGCTGCTGTTGGCAGCGCGTCGATTCCACAGGCGTCTACGTAAAATTCATACATGGTTTGGCGTGTTTGTTCTCTTGCTAGGAGGTCGATAGGTGACAGAAGGGTACCAAGACGAAATATTTAATCCCTTCTGGCTAGGATAAAAATTGTGGAGAAATCGTGAAGCCAAATCAGCTTGCGTGATGCGTCGTCAAATAAGAGCTGTACTTCTTTGTCCCATGCCTTCGGGAGCTGGTTTTTGATTTCGGTACGTCAGGAGACACATGTACCAGTACTGTTGAGAATGACAATAATGCACTCAAAGTTCATTTCTGAGATTTTTAGACAAGTGCTGTTTTTATTGGGAACTCACCATAAAAAAAAAAGGTTTATGCAGTATTGAAAGGCTAGAAATCTCAGTGTAACTTGTGTGTGTGTTTCTGAGTAAAAAATTAAACAAACAAACAATGTAAGAAAAATGCGAGAATATTTGTAGTTAACAGTATAAAATATGATATTAAAAATATTGCTCAATTACCATAGGATGTGAATTTGAGGTTTATTACTTCTAAAATGATAAGATAATTAATAGTATTGACCACTACATTGAATTTTTTTTTCTTTTCGTGCCAATGTTTTCATAGATTTTATTGCAACGACTACTTGTTCCGTACAATTAAAGTTTTCTATTGTTACTTATTAATGACCATATATTATAAAACTACTATTTGAGTGCATATTGGAAAATGCATTGACGCCCATACAGGTAGATGCGAAACAGAACACTGCTCGAGGATATCGACTAATTCTTGCGCTAAATACAACGTTTTATTATATGTTTGAGGAAAAACTGATTTTACTATGTTCATCGCCGGACTTGTTATTTTAGAAATTAATTATACATTACGTCATACTATTTCCTACCGCATATGAACTGTACCGTTTAATCTTTCACTGCATTTTGTATCATACATGATACATCCCAGTACATAGCTGGCAAATATTAAAATTTTTGAGTGCCACGATTTCCGAATAGTAATCATTGTCTTAGTTAATCGTAAATTCATATCATTAAATAAAGTGAACATTTCTATTTGGAAATAGTGGTACTCAACAATTAGGAAATTTGGCAGCTATACCAGTAATTATTTTAGATTTCGTCACATGCCATGCTTTTGAAGAAAGTAAGTATTTTTCCACATCCAGAGCAATCAGATGTATTGAATGACATTATTATATTTAACTTGATGGCACTATTATGCTATTAGGTTGTGTAAAAAATAATGGCGGTTTCTGTAATGTACTTTGTACAAGTAACAATGTAACTCAAGTAAAAGTAGTAAGTTGTGATCTCTGCCTATTCTCTGTGTTTTGGAGTCTTGAAGAGCTTTTTATAGACAAATGTTTCACCTATTTTTTTAATCGTGCTAATCTCTTTCTCCACCTTTGCTAGAGTAAGTCTCCCGCAAACCGCATTCAATAACACCAATTCCTTCGATTTTTATAAATTTTTTAAATGTTAATGGAACAGAACTATTTAGACTTTAAGATGCCAAAAGTTATGAAAATCTTAAAGTTTGTGAAAAGTTATTTGACCCACGTGTGTTAAAGAAATGTTTAAACAACCTCAATTTTTTTAATTTTACTTTTTAAGAAAATAAATGTATTTAATTTTTATAATTTTTAAGTAATAAGTAGATGCCAATTTTTTACATTGCGCGCATGATAACACTCACATAACTTAACCATATAAGCTAACTTTTCAAAATAATTAGATAAATAATGTCTAATTAAAATCAAAATAAAACTTGCATTTTTTCAATAATAAATATAAATATTTCATAAAAACTGGAAATTAGGAAACATCAGAAAAACATAAACAAACAAAATAAGGACTAATATATTAGTTCGTTTCATGTAGGGGAAAGTAAGGTAAAACTGGGTACTTAACGGTTTTCCTTTGTTGAAAAATGTCCAGAAGGGCAGAAAAATTGGAATACCTCGCAAAAGTGTTCGGGAACATCTGGGCTATTGAAAAACCACACCTGTTGCTACAAGAAAATTCTTCTCTACTACTTGGGAAAAGGCGTTTTCTAGAACCATCTGAAACAGCTCCAAATTTTGGCAGTAGAGTAAAACCGGGTACTTATCAGAAATCGTTTTTACACTTCCAGTAACAAAGAACATTATTGTAATGAATTTTGAATCAAACTTTAAAACACATATACATTTTTTAAAATCAGTAAATTTTTTTTCAGGTTTTCAAGTAAATTTTAATGTTGTCATGTAATGGCTTTCTCAGCTTTTACTTCTCGTATCCGCTGCACTCCTGATGTGCCCACTTTTTGCAGGCTGAACATTGCATCCATCCTTTACCACCTGTTGAATGAAGAAACAATTCATTGCAGAATTCAATGCTTTCTCCTGGATAGCTGGACGTACACACTTTTGCTTGGCATCAAAATATTGTGTGAAAACTATAGAAAACAGTGGTTTACATACCTAAATCGATCCGTGAGGCTGGATTTATTTGAAGAGCAGAAAAGACGGCGAAAAAGTTAAACTTTTGAGGTGAATTTCTTACCAAAAGCACTGCATGGACACAGAGATTAATTCACTTCAAAAGCCGATGGCACACTGCAGGGGACGCTAAGGGATGTATTTAAGTTACATACAAAATTAACTACACGGGGCAACACCCATGAGTGAGAAAAAGTGTACCTGGTTTTATCTCACTCTCCCCTACATTCATTTTCTGTACAAGATGTTAAAAGCGCATGCAAATCCGGTTATCCATTTTCGAAATCTGCAAAATACTCGTTTTTAATAAAAATATTTAAAAAATAAAATTTCCACATGTTGAATGTGGTGATAGCTCGAGTTGTTTTTATCACACCTTTTGTTTTAATAGAATTTTTTTTAATGCAGTTTGGATTAATATGTTGACCGCCACAGATTGTGACAAAGTTGCTTTTTTGGCAGACATTTACATAGCGGTAGAGTTGCAAAGGCTAGAAAAAACCTGGTTTAAACCTGGGAATAAACCGGGATTTTCGGGAATAAACCAAGTGTTTTGGGAATAAACCTGGGAATAAACCGGATCTATTGGAAATAAACCTGGGAATAAACCGGATTTTTGCAACTCTACATAGCGGTTTTTAGTGTTTATAGAGTCTGTCAAAGTTCCAAATCGCGTCAATGTTCGTTAACCCTTTGTATCACAGCGTTGCATATCTGCAACATACCCAAAAGTCAATGTTACTTATACTTTACTGGTAGAGTTGCAAAGGCTAGAAAAAACCCGGTTTAAACCTGGGAATAAACCGGGTTTTTTGGGAATAAACTTGGTTTTTTGGGAATAAACCAGGTGTTTTGGGAATAAACCTGGGAATAAACCGGGTCTATTGGAAATAAACCTGGGAATAAACCGGATTTTCGCAACTCTACTTAGTGGGCTTTAAAATACGATTGTATTTATTGCTGCTATCACTCAACAACGGACTTAATATAAATTGTTCGCAGGATTCTCAACAGACGGCGATACTGAGTTAATTTTTCATGCCAAAGTTTTATTTATCATTTGAGCAGTTTCGCATCGTTATTGGTAAAATGAACTTCGCAATTTTGTAAAATTAAAAAAAACTGGAGACGTCCAAAAACAGATTCTTTACAAAGGTAAGTTTGTATACTTTACAATTTTGCATTAAAAAATTGACAATATTTATGAGAAGTATGTATTTTTTGTTTATTGCAGATGTGAAAAAAGTACCTTCCAGTCAGTAAATCTGAGTTAAAATTTTTCAAATCGGAGTTGTTGAGTCACAAAGGGTTAATTTTATGCAAAGTGCTAATTTTATGAATTTTTAATTAAAAATATCAAATTTATTTTTTTTACTCGTTGAATAACAGATTGAAATCACCAAATATGCCTAAGAGGGAGAGAGGCTCGGGGTTATTTTTGTAAATACATGGTAGTAAATTAAAATGAATCCTCTGTCATAGCAATGAATTGTTTTTAATGAAAGTATTGCTGACACACATATTTGTGTGCCATACCAGTCAATGTGTTATGAGGTTACACCTAGTCACAAATTTCAAAAAATCGATTTTTTGCAGGTTGCAGTTTTAGAAGCTTTATCAACAAAAGAGTGACGACTTTATCATGGTGGAATATATGATTCGATGTAAGTAAAAATATTAATAAGTATAGTGCTGTAATTATAACACAAAATTTTAAACTCGTTTTTCTCGAAAGTGTATTTTTCAAATCGGTGGCCACGATTGCTCAAAAACTACTAAATCTACTCCGTTCTAATTTTGTCATATCTTTTCTTATATAATTATGTAGATATTGAAAGAAGGTTTTTTTTAATTTGTTTCTTTTTATTTTTTTCAGTCTTGTTTTAAGATAAAAATAAAACTTTCTCTTCCGATAGCAGCCATTTTGAATAAAAAAATCAGTTTTTTATAATTCCTTCATCCAGTCTCCAGAATAAATCTTATTTAATTAATAATCTTTATTTTTTTTAAATTTCCGATAAGACAAATTTAAGCTACAATGTTCACCATAAGGCATCAAAATAATAAAAAAGACCCACCAGAAGAGTGGCAGTAACTTCAAATATTATATTAATTAAAAAAAAAATTAAACATCAACATTTTCTTTAAGAACCTACATCAGTCATGAGAAAAAACGCTCAAGCTAATGTTAAGTCTATGGGAAGGTTCTTGCGCGATTTCTTGCTCGCATTTTAATATTTTTAAATGATTTTTTTTGCATAGGATAGCTGAGGTCGATCTCTAACGTTCTTAGTGTTTACTTTTTCGATTTTGGTTCCAGTTTTTTTTTATATAAGGGTACTTTCACTTTCAGAACCGGTTCAAACTGGTTCCAAAATTGAAAATGTCCGCTTATAAAAAAACTGTAACCAAAATCAAAAAAGTAAAAACTAACAACGTTAGAGATCGACCTCAGCTATACTATGCAAAAAAAATCCACTTAAAAATATTAAAATGCGAGCGAGAAATCGCGCAAGAACCTTCCCATAGCCTTAACATTAGCTTCAGCGTTTCTTCCCGTGACTAGCGTAGGCTCTTAAGGGGGTCCGGGGGTCAAAATTCTCAAAAAATGCATTTTTCAATTTTCTTCCTGATAAAATACTACAAAGTTAAACAAATTAAATAAAGTAAACCTCGTATTTCTACGATGATTATTATAAGCAGGTATAAAATTTTTTGTGTTGTACTATCAGTTCTTCCCTGCCCGTAACTAAAATTTTAAGTCCATTTATCTCAGAATGGATTTTTTCATAATTTGTCATGTTTAAAAGGATATATCTAAACTTTCTTGCGAGATATGTGTATGAAATTTTGTACAGAGTTTTTATATTATGTTTTTAATAAATTGTCTTTAGGATTTTTAATTATATATAAAAGTTTTGAAAATATATTCCTCGCAATAAAAATCGCTCTAAAAAATTCTCTTTTTCTTTACTTTTAAATTTATTTTTATTTTTGTAAATATTATTTTTATAAATCCTGAAGAGAAATTAACAAGAAACCTTTTCTGCTTAATAGTGAAAAAAAGTAATGAAATCGGACTAGTTGTTCATGAGTTATATCAAAAATAAAATAAGTTTAAAATTTCAAAATTTAATTTAAAAAATTCCAAATTTTCAAAAACTTTTTCATTTTTTTGACAAATATTTGAAAAATAATCTTTATTGAAAGACATATTTCAGAAAAAAATTAATTTAAAATAGCGTATAATTTAATAAAATAAAATTTTGACTTACGGATCCCTTTAAGTATCGTATTTTAAAATAACAATAAAATCAAAGAAAATAAATTAATTGCTTATTAAAAAAAATATATGAAAATCACCATTTTTTTTTCTACTGAATGATTAGGTGTAACTTTTTAATTTTTTACAAATTAACTAAATTTTAATATGAGTGACTAAATCAATTTTCGATTTTTTACTTGGTTTAAAAATTTTCCGTCTCCTTGACTGATTTACCGGACGCGCGATATGTATATTTTGAATAATAACATATGATTTAATAACCAAAAACAATCTGACTTTTTATGCAATCATAAAGAATGAAGAAGTAGGTTAGAAACGAAATAACGTGCCTCTCACATAACGTGCAAAATAAATCTATTGTGTAATGTAGAGGATGAGATGATTTTACTAACGCAATCACGTTACAATTTTATTTTTCATTCTGGCTGAAAGCTTTTTTTATCTTCACCTTGTTTTAATTTTGTTTGATTTCGTAAAAGATTAGAAGCGAGACTGAACAACAAAAGTCAAACAAACAGAAAGCTGAAAGAGATATGTGAAAAGGAACTTTTATTTAGTTTCTGTTTTGTTGTTTTTTATACAGGGCTTTTAATTTTTATTTGATACCTTAATTTTGTTTCGCCTCAAATAACTGGTGAACCGAGTCAGCTACAGCTATGAACGTGGTATCTAGGTATAGTATAACGTGTATGCACCATACTATGAGGAACCTATCAACGCCTTCTAGCGGTAAATTCCCGAATTAGAGATCGTATCTGGAGAACTACTTGAGATACGACCAAACGTTCAATGTAAAAGTTGTAGAATATCTTCGATTTAATATGAAAAAATGTCTTACATGTAAAAATAACTTTATTAAAAGCCCTGAAATGTAATTTTTTTTACATCCAACCACCAGAATAAATACGTCACTAATTGCATACAGAAGTGTGGTATTAAAAAGCAGAAGCAACAAATTGCTATCAAAACTAAGACATATGAGCAAGTTAAATTTTGTTTTGATAGGAAAATAAAGTTAAGTAGGCTCAGTCTGTCCATCGTCTTATTATGCTCTACAACTTTGTGATTAAACGTTTAGTCGTATCGCAAGTGGTTCTCACGATACGATATCTAATTCGATAATTTATCGATAGAGGGCGTTGACAGGTAAATCATCGTATAGAACATACTCGTTTTACAAGATACCATGTTTATGACTGTAGCTAACTCGGTTTACCAGTTATTTGATATCGCCTTGTATAAATGTTGTTACACTGTTATAAAAATGAACAAAATCTGCTAGAAGTTTTAGGTTCTCATTTTTTAGTAGTACTTTTTACTATAAAATAGAAAATAAATGTACTAATTTTTGAGGAATATCTCGGCTTATCACAAATTTGAAAACACGCGAATTCACTTTTAAGTACGATTTATAAAAATTAGCTACCGTATAGCTTCATGTTTACGAATGCTTTCATGATAAATCACTGATAAATCGCCGTAGTACAAAAAATGGGAATAAAACGGTGCACATACAGTCACAAAGATACAAATCATTTCCCACAAGATATAGATTTCGTTAAATTGGAAGTGTGCAACTTTTATTCTTCAAACTAATCGAACAAAAAATTTCCAAATTATACAAGTACACCATTATTGAACAGATTTTGTTGCCATCTGCAATATGTAAAATGGATATTGAAAAAATAGATTGTATTTTTCAACAAAGTTATCTTTGAGTCTGTCAATTTACCTTTGCACCAAAGGCGAGTTAGTTTTTTTTAAATATATGAATAATTAATTCAAAATTTTATTTGGCATGTTTACTAGATTAATAAATGAAGGTTTATATATGCTAATCGGGAGTGCACTTTTTCGTTTCTAAGACAATTTTTCAGTTCATTAAGCTATACATTTGTCTCCTATGTTACCGAGTTAAGGAATTTTTATTTTGTCATCTATGCAAGATATGCAAAGTTTTACGACAAAGTTTGAATAGACATTTTCACCATATAATCGCAGAAAATTTATTACAGTTTCTGTAATTAAAGG
Source organism: Maratus michaelseni (assembly GCA_963931845.1). NCBI lineage: Eukaryota > Metazoa > Arthropoda > Arachnida > Araneae > Salticidae > Maratus > Maratus michaelseni. The sequence continues at coordinate 102,140,832 of OZ007586.1, forward strand.
AGGTGATTACAAATTCTCCGATTTAAATATTAAACAGAAGGTTTCTAATATAAATTAGTGGTGTGAAACTCCTACGAAATTTCAAGGAGTGTACACACCTTGACTATGTTACCACGTAAAAACAAAGGCATTAACAATTATTTCGAAATTTTGCACTGCTAGAATACAGATTAACGGGCTAGCTAATTTTGGATAAATAAAAACTACAATTAATAAATGTAAAATAAATTTAAATACAGGGTGTCCCTGAACTCATGGGCCAAACTGTAAGGAGTGATAGAACATGCCTAGACAAGCTCAAAATACCATACAATGAATGGTCTTAACTCAAGCAGTAAAGCGCCAGAAAACGCTTTCTGATTGTGGATAGAGCCACATTATCTACACAATGTCTATAAAATGATTGCTAATTTTATTTATGCTGAATAGTGTTACTAACTAGGTTACTAACAGGGATGAAAATTAGAAAAATAAATAAAGGAATCCCAAAGTAAGTAGGTCAACAGTGTGTGTGTGCGAGGGGGAGGGGGGGGGGGTGTATCTTAAATTGAACCAAATTTCCTTCAGAGAAGTTGGGGGTGAATCGCAACTCATGTGCAAAATTTTAAGGCGTGATAAAACACATCTAAACAAGCTATTTTCGAAATACAATGCACGGGCGTATCGCAAGCGGTGAACTGCTAGATGGCGCTGTCATTAAACACACAAAGATATGTTTTTTCCCACACATCGTCATCTCTACCGTGGAATTAAAGGATAGCTGGTTTTGCTGACAGGAAAAGCCGGACATGCATTTCATGCATGTTGTGGCGGTTGTGAATGCTCTGGAAGTTCTAATTGTGTAGTAAACAGAGTTCTCTTCATAATCAGAAAGCGCCCTGTATAGCGCTTCACTGCTTTGTTTACAACCAACCGTGCATTGTATAGTGTTTTGAGCTTATCCAGGAGTGTTCTATCACCCTTTACAGTTTGGCCCATGAGTTCAGGGCTACCCTGTATATTTATTAAATGTTTTGATGAGAGAGCAGAAATAGATGCAAGGAATAGTTTACTTACATCTAAATATCTTATGCAACTGCACCTGAAAAAAATCTGTTTTTCTTAAACATTTGCGTTGTTAAAATATTACTTTCTTTTGATAACTTTTATTTTTTTCCGACTAAAAACACGCACTTTTACTCTTTAGCATGTGCCGCAAAATAAACTAATAATTCACAAAAATGTTTAAAGAAAATATTCGAAAAATAATTTTAATACTATATTCTTAAAATTTATATTTCACCAATTATGAAAATCTGTTAAATCGTTTAGTATGGCAAACAATTATATAAATTACCCTACGTAATTTCGTGTAAAACGATAATCAAGTATTTTCAGATAATATTATAAGGTGCAATTAAATAAGCAATTTAAAAATCGATAAACATCAGCAAAAGCAGAAAGCGATTGAATGCATCAGAAAAGCATATGAAAATAATGATTTAAAGCTTAAAGTTACTGCAGTTGGAGGAAATTACATCGATTTATAATAAACTGAACACGGAAAATTTAGAGTAGACTTTCTACTGAAACTGCATATATTTCCCCGTTATTTCGAATTGATTGATAAAGAGCATAAAGTATTTTGAATAATTTGAAAATGATACATGAAAAGAAAACCAAATTTTAATATCAGATTTAAACTTATATGAAAATTTGCAATCGTTTGCGAAATAGTTGATATAATTAACGAATATACATGACTAAACGGAACAATTTCATGTAAAACGGAAACGCAAACATTTCCAAATAATATCGAAAGCAATCATAAATGTATATCGATAAATGTCAATAATCGCAGCAAATGATTAATATAAGCTAAAGGTAAAATTTAAAATAATAATTTCATGTTTAAAGATCAGTAGATGTTATTGTAAATTGCATTGATTTACGATAAATATGAGAAATGTATGACTACGCGTTGAATTGCATATTTTTCATCTATAATCAAATGATTCAAAAACGCATAAAGTATTTTCTGTATAAATGCCTTATACTTATTAAGGTTTAAAAATTTCCGTAAGTCAATCTGATGGAAATCTTTAATATTTACATCGTGTTTTTAGATTAGTAAAAAAACTTTCATGGGTAATAATACGCACCAAGCCAAACAATTTTTGCATAATAAACTAGGGTCGCAATCCACTTATTCAGTAAAAACGACTTATTTCAAGTCGAACTCTGATTTTGTTCATAATTTAACTGAAATGAAGATATTGTAACAATATTTTCAACAGATTTGTTTTACACTCTGCGAAATATTATGAAATCGGTATAAGAGCTAGAAATGGCTACCACTCGTATCCAAACAAAACTGACCTAGACATAATTCCAAATGTGGCTGACAGTACATGCATTGTCACTGACTAAAATACAGTAATGTCAGCATATTCATACAAAGGAAAGTTAATCTTATCGCTAAATTATTTTCATTATTGTTAAAATTGTTAACGAAAATATGGATTTAGCTTCCAGTGAAACATCTTGTATTTTTGACTGACACATTGGATTGCAACACTGGTTTTTGTTTTATACAAAACGTGTTTGTCTTAACGCATATTACCACTTCTGAAAATCTATTTCATTAGTTTAGAAATACCCTGTGTAATATAACTCTAATTAAGTGAAATGCTGACGTAGGCCATTGATTCTTCGTTTTAATGAATTTTTAAGATATTGAAATAAAATATTAAATTTGTGAAAGGAATTCTAGGCATAATTGAAAAATATTTCTTGTTCAATGACAAGACAAGCATGTGCCGTTACATACCGGTTGTTGAGAGATACCAGACTAAACAATAATGCGTATCAATGGTAAAGGCTCCATTACTTATGCTCCTAAGCCTTATTAGGTGCGTTCGTAATTATATAAATACGTAGCATTCTCGTCGTTTGGTCTGTCTGTCCGTCTGTCCGCATATAACAGCGCAAAAAACTACCCAACCGAATGGTTTGAAATTTAATGTATATAATCGTTGCAGAATTTTGTCGAGTCATTTCAAATTTTATGAAAATCGAATCAAAACTTAAAAAGATATTAATAAAAGTTTTCTTCATTCTATTAAATCCCATCATACGTAATCGGTATAATAATAAAAACACAAATCATGCGACTGAGGAAACCCATTTCTTTTTTCATATGCCAGGAGGTCATTTTTATTCAAAAATATTTTTTCGAATAAAATTGCATAAAAGTTACATTTTTAGAAAGATCGTTCAAAAAAATTATTTGTTTGAGAGATGAGTTACATTTAAATAAATAGATTCGGAGATAACTTCAGTTGAAATTAGGTTGAAAGCCGAATACCTCAATCCGTTAAAGAAAATAAACACAAGAGATTCGTTCATTATGAGTCCTAAAATATTAAACAATGGAGGTAATCATTCGCAAAGCAAGATCTTCATTGTAAATTTTGCAGCGCTGTCTGGTGTCGAAAAAAAATTCGCATTTGTAAACGTGGTATACGCAATAAGAAAAAAAAGGCATGTTCATTTCGCTCATAGCAGACGATATAATTAGTTTCACTGAAATAATAAGGAGGATTTTTTTTTACATTGTAAAACTTGTAATAAAACGAACGCACCTTATTTCTCACGTTTAACGTACAATTTCCAACTTGTTATTAGTTGTCGAGGACTTTCTCTGACAAGAAATATATAAATTTTCCCAATGCTGAATTTAACAGCAAAAAGCAGAATACTAAAAATATTCTGAACTTTTGTTACAAAAGCTAAAGTTTTACATAAAGCGAGTTTAAAATTGAAGTGATATGCAATTGTTACTTATGCCAAAACATAGCATATTTTCGCCTTAGATAAATAAACCGTTTTCAGTGACTCCATTCGACTTTTTGCAGAATACTAATGCATTCAAATAAGTGGCAATATAAAAATAAACCAAAAGTTGGATCCTAATTTTACAAAAGTTAAATGTTTTCCCTTGTGAAAATAACCTCATATTTAAAAGAAAACGTACATTTTCCTTTAAAAAACAAACATTTTTCTAAAATTCATACGTAATTTTCAACGAATTTTTATTCCATCTGTGCTAAGATTAAGACGTGTAAATATACATAAATATTAAAATCTAATTTACATAGCCATCCAAATGTAAGTTTTAAGTTGTTTTGAATGTAGATATTTCGCCATTTTTTCTCAATAAATACAATACTTAAATTACCATACGTTTTTTCAGACTAATAAAACTCACTGTAATTATTATTATTTTTTTTTTCTTAATGAAAAAAGAAAAGGTTTAGTAAATCCAGTCACGTTAAGGTGAAACGTTGTATCAATGTAAGAGAAGCGTGAGCAATAAAAATATTTAATTTAATAATTGAGTTAAAAAAGAAAACACTTTCTTCTTTGGTCACAAAATGGTTTAAAAATAGTTTAGTTACCAAACCCATTGTCCTATTTCTTCGAAAATGTATACGGGACAATATCTTATAAGTGTGATTACTCAGTCCCCAGTATATTTCTCGGCGTTTCTTTGCAATATACATTCTCATTTAAGGTTAAAATGTTTCGCTGTGGTTGTCCTACAATATTATGTTACTTTTACTGTAAAAATCTGTTTTTTTGTTTTAAATATTAAAATGGAATTTAAATATCTCAAAAGTCACTACTGTCCCCTGTCCCCAACACATAACTTAACCATCAACAAACCATTATTAAAACCACCAACAAGCAATAATTATTTAAATATTTTGAAAAAAATTCATTTATTATAAATAGGAATCTCATGCAGCATAATAATATAATTTTTATATGACTGAAATGTGTAATATTTGTTTTTCTTGGGTTTAAAGTTGTATCCCTCACTTTTTTGGTCATTACTGTCCTGGTGTATGAATTCCCTCATATTTCCACCAGATGGTCGTATGCAGTCATTGTTAGAATTGTTTCCAGTAGGGAAGGACATGTTGTTCTTAAAAATTCGCCATTGCATGTTGTTTGTTGATAAATAAGATTTTCCGAATTGAAAAGAATGAGGAAAAGGTATGCGTACCTTTATTAACCGTCACTATTATCCCCATTGTTAATTTAAATATTGATATTTATAGATTAACCAATATCTAGCCATTTAATCGTAGGTTTGATATGTCTTTGAAAATAGTGCACACAACATTCCAAAAATGTTCTATTTTAAGTAAAGTGGCAAAGTTGCCAAAAAATGTCACTAATGTCCCCGTCACTTCTGTCTCTTACAATTCGTGTTCTGTCTGATAAAAAAACTGCTATATCATATTTATTTTTCAGTAAAATATGTGCTCATCTACTAATTATTGTTCTGCAATATATCAGTGGTTATTAAAAATTCAAATTGAGCATAATATGATATTTTAAAAATCAGATATCTGTGCAGCCAAAAATGACATTATCGGAGAATGGCCCATATAGCCGGAAAGTAAAAAGTGTTTTTTAAAGCTGTGCTTCTATGTAGGCAGCTCTTAAAGTCTACTATATATGTTAGTAAAGAAATTTTTAATTAAAACATTAGAAACGTACAAATGTATTTTTACTTTGAGAAACTCTTTAAATATACCTCGTTGTTATATATGTTGAGAAACACTTTGTCCGGAACTTTCTCTTCTATTTTCTTTCTCACACTGTTTCATGAAAGCCAGTTTTGAAAAGATGTATCCAATAATAAGCAGTGGTTTAAACAAATTCATATCCATCATGCATGTCATTTTACATCACTATAACAGAGCAAAAAACTATGACAAAAATTGGCTTCTTTTAGCATTTTACAAACATGAAACAATAAATTTATCCAAATATTAATTTTCCAACTATATACAGTTAAGACCTCATTAAACCACCACTCGCTTCACACCACATATAACACCAGTTTCTTAAAAATACTGTGAAAGTGATAAGGAAATAGTGCTAATTTTTTTTTTAAATCAACCATCACACGAAAAATAGAAGACCCTGTTAAACAGTCACTTTCGATTTACGATTTCCCTTTTTAGGGTTCCGTAGGCTAGTCACGCGAAAAAACGCTCAAGCTAATGTTAAGTCTATGAGAAAGTTCTTGGCAGATTTTTCGCTCGCGTTTTAATATTTTTAAATGATTTTTTTTTGCATAGGATATCTGAGGTCGATCTCTAACGTTGTTAGTTTTTACTTTTTCGATTTTGGTTCCAGTTATTTTATATAAGGTTACTTTTACTTTCAAAACCGGTTCCAACCGGTTCTTAAATTGAAAATGTCCGCTTTTAAAAAAACTGTAACCAAAATCAAAAAAGTAAAGACTAACAACGTTAGATATCGACCTCAGCTATCCTATGCAAAAAAAAAAAAAAAAAAAAAAAAAAAAAAAAAAAAACATTTAAAAATATTAAAATGCGAGCGAGAAATCTTCCAATCACCTTCCCATAGACTTAACATTAGTTTGAGCGTTTCTTCACGTGACTAGCGTAGGCTCTTAAAATGTAAAAACGGAACCATTATAAGATCACTCGTGTGTCTGTCTGTCCGTCTACCACAGCCGTTTTCTTCCAAAACTATGGGACGTGGAAAGTTCAAATTTGGCAGAGTTATAAAGACTATTGACGCACATATTTACAGATTATTAGCAATTCTCAAATATTAGTCTGAAATTTTTAGGGGCTAATTAAGTTACTTAAAAAAAGGATCTAAAACAATATTTGTTTTAATTTTAGATATTATATTTTCAGAGATATCATCGAAAATGTACTGCAAAATATGTTCCGTTCCCTTATTCCGAATCTACCGAAACAAAAATTATGAAAAAATTAGGCGTAATAAGAGTTTATTTAAACCTTTCAGGAGAACTATAGAAATCATCCTAGGTCAGATAGTTTTTGAGAAAATCGCATTTTCCGTTACAAACTTTACTTTGCGGGCGTTCAGCAGGGAAGTTGAGGGGCGCTCGATTAACTAACGACGAGGAATCATACAAGGATTGTTTATAATGATTTTCAAAAAAAAAAAAGTCGGTAATTAGCCGAGATATTAATTAAAAACCTATCAAAAAAACGCGCCACTGACCAAAGTGGCGTTACAACTTTGCGACCTCCTTTCGAAGTGCACTTGTCACAATATTAAACTTTGTACAAGGTCGTTGTTTTAGGTTTTAAAAACTCATACAGAATACAGATATACAGATATTTGTTACTATTTAAGCTTCATATCTCTCTGAATGTTCATTATATCTATCCGTACTTTGCTATTATGTAGCTATACCCAGCCTTACGTTTTATAGTTTTTACCAAGTCTTATTATTATTTTAGCGACCTTGTTTGTAATAATGCAGTTAGTAATGAATAAAATTATTGTACGGAACCCTTTGTACGCGAGTAAAACTCGCATTTGACCGATTATTTCTAAAAACGATAGCTACAAGATGATAAAAGAAACAATGTTATCTGATAAGTAATTAAGGGAGAGCGACAACGAACACGCTGAATAGAAAGAAACAACATCCAATTTCTAAAATGTTGTAGATTCACTATGTACTTTACGTAGTTTAATATCTTCTGAAAAACTAAAAGAAGAGGATTTCGCAATGATTATGAATTTAGAATATAAAATTGAATCTATGAAATCAAATAAAAAACAGAGGGTTTTTTTTTGACTAATTTCAGTTATGTATGTTTTATTTGCTAAATTCCTATATATTGTAATATATTTTAATGATATTATAATTTTCCATTTTATATCAGTTCTAAAATTAAAAAAGTAATAATGAAGGTTTCTAGACGAATCTTCTCCTTTTAATGCTTATTTTCTCATTAAGAAAATTACCCCTATTAAAAAGGAAGCTAATGTTAAAGCTCTTAAAAGTTCCAATGTCATGGTCATTAAACAATGAATATGACCAATATAAAAACAATAATGTAATTAACTCATACCGCCACCTCGTTTAAAGCGTCCCAATTGCGAGTCTCAAGGAGTGATGGTTTAAGGAGGATTTACTGTAGAGAATGAGGAGTTAATTCAAAATACATCCACTGGTCTGTACAAAGCTGTGTATCCACAGCATCGAGCTCGAAGATGATCCACAAATACTAAGGCTTCAGTAACATGTTCTACCAAAGCGGAACATTCACACATTAGAACATAAGTTATGCCACCATCTGGAAAAAGCTTTTTATGGAAAGTTAATCTTCGAAGACCTAAGTGTTTCGGTAAACATTTATACACTTGTCGAGCTCCTGTCCATGTAAGCCAGTTTCTTTCAAGCTTTTCTCTGTCTTCACCAGGAAATACACGAAAAGCTGATATAATATAGCCAGTTTTGTTGGTTACTGGACGTTTTGTTAAGCAGTCCAATGATGGCTTGACTATAGTTGCTACTTCTTCATATCCAGCTGAAAAGAAACACGATAAATAATCTAATTAGCTTAAAAATTTCAAAATTATGTAAAATTTTTTTATACCAATGTATTTCAAAAGAAGATGAAAACTAATGAATCACACACTGTATTTTATATATGATACTAAATTAAATAAACCTAAAATTTCAAAGATAATATGCTTTCCTGCTTTCCTTATGCAATCTATGCTGTTAAAAATTTGGTTCAACATTTCTCAACAACATGCAACGAAAAAAAAAATGCCACCATAGGATAGTGAAATATTTTCCGAACACTTGGTGCTCCGGTTGAACCATGAAGCTCCACCAGTGGCTGAGAGGTTCTGCTCTCGAAGCTGGTAGATCTCGGTGCTGGGTTCGATCCCAATCGTGCCCGTCGGCCTAATCGCTCGGAGTTTTCGTGGTTTTCTTCGAGCCATGGATTTATCCATGCGTAAATACGGGTTATGAATCCCTTAGAAAGGCCCCCACGAAGGGCACATCCCCGGGCCTATATCCCAAGTGTAGACAATTGGCCGTCAATAATCAACCCAACCCAACCCAACCCGGTTGAACCATGTACTTCTGTGCGTCAAACTATGAACTATTAAAATATTGACCCATAACCTGGTCAAATGTTGAACCGAGAATTGATAATATGTTGAACCATAAATTGGTGAAATGTTGGACTATAAAGTGGCTACAGTTATAGTTTATAAACAAGGGCTAATCAGACATTTACCTCTGTATAAAGTGGAATTTAATACACTACAGACAACCAAGCTTGAACGGGGATTTAAATATGACAATTCGTAAGCCTAAACTGCTGTTAGCAGTCTCAAAGATCACTGCTTTTTTTATTTTCAAAGTTTAACTTGTAATTTTCAGTTTAACTACATATACTGGTGAGATTTTGTCTTGTTTGGTGCCCTAGTACTGTCGCTAGAGACTTCTGAATAGTTAATTTCTAGTTATAATAATCCTGTACATAAAGTTTTGTACAGAAACAGTATCCTATGAGTTAATTCATTTTTTATTCGTCTTTGTATGAAACGGTCTCAGAGACCGCTCACAGTAGCTATGTGATAGTTTTTGCCACAGCAGTTAAGGGTTAACTTGTAATCATCTTTCTAACTGCTAGACAAGCAGGCGGATATTGTTGTGCTCTAAAGAAGCATTTTGAAAATGAATAGGACGATTTCTTCTGATTTGCTGTTATAAATTGCCATAACGTATTGAAAAGTATAACCTAGAATTTGTTTTGTTTACGAAAATACGTAGCTAGTTTACGTAGTAGTTTTTTATTTTATTTTTTGCCGAGCGATCATCAATTTATGTTTTAACTAGGGCAAAAACTATTTTGAAAAGTATTGAAATAATTTCGATTGAAGTAATTTCAAAAAAGGTACTTCAGTATTGGCTTTTTTTCTATGGGATGTTCTAAGTGTTGTTGCGCACTTAAATCCTTATTCAAAAGTATACTAAATGTTATCAAATTTGAAAATAGCAATAAACATATTACTTGCTAATATTGTTACCCTTTTTATTACGGAGCCGGGACATATGTCGTCCCAGCGACTATTTTATTCTATTTTTACCACTTTTAAAAAAATAATATCTGTCATACACTTATATTGGGACATTTTCAAGAGAAATATACCACAATTAAATTTTTTTGTAAATTATGGTTCGATTGAATATAAAAATGTTAAGGAGGCATATTTCTTTAATGATAATTTTTTACAAGAAAGAAACATGTATTTATTGTCAATGTAATTGTATTTACCTTTTACAAAAGCATACTTATACAAGGTGTCACAAAAGATTGAAATGTATACTTTAATTTTTTCCTAGTTGGAGATAATGTAGGTAATGTAAATTGCAAAAGTGTTCAAAATAAGATTATGTTGATGAAATAGTCCTACCATTAAGTTTGAAAAAGTTACACTTTTTTAATATTTCTACGGTCCGGTAATTTATATTCAGAAATATTTTTTCTATGGCCAGACAAGCAAAACAGTAAAAATCCGATTCTTCTACTGCCCCACCAGTGGCTGAGAGGTTGTGCTCTCGAAGCTGGTAGACGGGAGGTGCTGGGTTCGATCCCAATCGCGCCCGTCGGCCTAATCGTTCGGAGTTTTCGTGGTTTTCTTCGAGCCGTGGATTTATCCATGCGTAAATACGGATTAGGTTCCCTTAGAAATACCCCCACGAAGGGCACTCCCCCCGGGCCTATATCCCTAGTGTAGATAATTGGCCGTCAATAATCAACTCAACTCAACCCAACCCGATTCTTCTACTACTAAAATGTAACGAGTTATGATATTTTGTATTTTCTGAAATTTTGGAGCTTTCAGGCACTAAAAACGTATTTTTCTGTTTTTACTGCCAGAAAGCTCCGTATAAAAATTTAAAAAGTGCATCCTTTTGAAAATTAATGACAGGACTATTTCATCAACATTGTCGTAATTCCTACATTTTTTTTAAACACTTTTGAAATTTACATTTTCTATGTATCTCTAACAGAGAAAAATTAAAGAGCGTTTCAGTCTTTTTGGGAGCACTCTGTATAAGGTGATACAACCATTTAAATAAATTGAAAGCGTCCGACTCTATTTTATGTATGAAACAACGTGATTTAATCTGAATCCTCCACCCGGTTTTCATTGATTTTCGATCAGATTTGTATCTGCAATACTGCAAAAGCTTTTCTCAAAGTACTCCGTTAAGTCTTCACAGAAATATGAATCATATGATTTGATAGTTTATAAAATCGAGCTATAAATCTTACATACAGGCGACTCAAAAGTACTTTGATAAATTTTAAGGGGTGGTAGAACAAGAGCATACTACAACGAACAATTTTTGTATAGGAAACCAAGGTCATAATCCATATATGTAGCCAAAAATACAGAGTATCCCATTCTATTCTGAACAAAATCATTGCTCGTAATTTTATTCAAAATAAAGATATTTGAACAAACTCTTCACCAGCATTACTTAAATTTGTGTGAAGTGAAATGGCATCACGAAAAGTGCTTTAAGTATACAGTATTTCTAGTACTGAGACCGAATGTAATGTTAATTACATTTGGAAATATGATGCACCTAATTCAGCGCTATTTGGATGTAGTTTAGATGATGCCTACTTCTACCACTTCTCGTGATATAGTTACACACAAAGAAAGGTAAATTTGTTAAAGTTTGTTAAAATTCTGAACAAAATTCTGAGTAAGGACTGGAGTGAGATACCCTGTATTTTTCGCTGAATAAATGGATTACGACTCTGGTTTCCTATACAGAAACAGTTTGCTATAGTATAAGTTTGTCATAAGTATAGCATATAGCAGCTATAATGATCCCGAAATCGCCGGAGTCATCCGATGTATTAACGCCCGTTCAAACCCGAACCCGCTGGTCGATGTCTGCAACTTATTGAATTTGGCTTTAATTTTTTTCCGGTTGCATCTTCCGTAATCAGGCCTGCTACCTTTCTGTTCAGTAAGTTCTATCAACCCTTAAAATTTTTCTAAAGAGTTTTGTGTCGAAAATTCCAATCATATTTATTCGAAGTTCTTAAAAAAAATTCTTATATTTTACAATAAATTTAGAAAATAAATTTAGAGCATATCTCTAGTAGAAATGCAATGTTTGGCCAATATTGTTTATATTAGCTATATATAAGACAAGATTGACAGTACTGACATGAAATATTGCTCCAACAATGTATGCATTTTGCCAATATTGCACCAATATTTGCAAGAAATATTTCGCCATTTCGTTACCAGCATTTCAAATATAAAAGCCACATTGCTACAATATTGACGTTTCATCATAATTATTTCCAACGTAAAGCCAATATTTCTGTAATAATGGCATTTCATTGCAAATACTTCTAATTTATAAAGTCAATATATTTATCCATTGTTGTCATTTCATTGCATTTGTGTCAATCAAATAATCTGTGCACCAAAAATTAATTATTATTTTTTTAAATATATAAATAGCCAGTAGATATGCCAGGCTTTCGCACTGTAGTCTTTGAGATATGTTCATACGTTTTTCATTAATTTTTTATTAAATGTCATTTTGATTAAACAACGTATTTTAACGAAATGTGAGTGTATTATGTCAAAAGTATGTTCAAAAACATTTCGTATGATACGTCGATCATCGTTGTGCGTGTTATAAGTGCATGGCAATAAATGGATGTTAATATTAGATTAAATATATATGATGAAGAATTCAAGATTTTATCTGGCATGTCTACTATATTAATAAATGAAGCTTTAGATACAGTAGTGCACTTCTACCATCATTCACATCTGCACGAAAATCTATTTTATCTCCTAAGTTACCGAGATCAGAAATTTTTGTTTTCTCACCTACTTTACCATGAAACAAGTGGGTACAAAATCGGGTTTCGTTTAATTATTTTTTTAGCGGAAATTTAAACAAAATTTAAAATTTCGAAATTTTTCCAAAAAAGAATTTTTGAATTAAAAAATATAATTGGTAAAATATTTTTCAAAAAGTTTTGGTCATTATGATGTAAGAAAAAAATAAAGAAATCTATAAACTTAAACGTTAGCTGAAAAAAACCATATGGAAATATTTTTATTGCTTAAAAGACAATCGAGTAGTGCTGCCATCTTTTGGGAAATCCGACGGTTGCTTTTAGCAAAAAAAATACGAAAGTTATGTAAAATTGATATTTATTAGACAATGAAATCTATTCCGGGGAAAAAATTGAAAACTTTTAACTCCGGTACGGGGCCTCAATCCAGGGACCTTTCGAATAGAAAGCGCTACCACTGAGCCACCTGACCTACGCAAAAAGACTGAAATTAAGGATCTGTTTTAAAATCTAAAAATCGCAGAAAATTCATTTAATTAAAATAATATAAGGCTTTTTCAAAATTTTATGATTTGTCGTGTGATTGGATGTATTCAGCTATAAGTATGCAAAATTTCAAGTTTCTAACTTTTACAGCTTTCGAGAACGAACTCTGTGACAGACAAACAGACAGAGAAGTGAGATAAATATGGTTTTGTCAGATGAATGAAACCCTAAAAACAGATAAATTGATAGGTACTATACTTTCGGATAAATAAAAACTATTATTAATAGATTTAAAATAGATTTGTTCTTGATGAGGGACAGGAATAGCATCAAATAATAGTTGATTAATCCATTTCCTATGAATTCAATATTGACAAAATATTGGACCCCAATATAAGAAACGTATCCAACATTTGTTTTCTACATAACAAAACGTACATACGCTTGTTTTGTGGCAAAAATTTAATTCAGATACATTCATTGTTTTGAAATTTTTCTTATTTTATTAGGATAAATTTTGAGAAGAAAATCAAAATTTAAAATATATGAACTTTTCACATGGGATCACAGTGTTTGTTCAAGAAATTGTGTAACATTTTAAGTACGCTTTATTGCGTACGGTATCGTTTTAACGCATCAAAAATTTTATCAAATTTCACATAAAATGCAAGTATTTTAGCTATAACTTAAAAAAATGTTTAATACCTTCTGTTTAATTATGAGTTTTTTTTAAATTTTAGAAACAACAAGCTCAAAACAACTTTAAATAGTGACATCTGTTTCTGATTTTCGTCTGTTCCTAGAATTTAGAAAACGACGTCATTGTTTTAAATAGGGATTTTCTTTTCATTGCAAAGCAAAAATTCGATTTGATATTCATTGTACTGCTTCTTGTTACATTCTTTGGGATTCTTAGCTTTTTTCATGTCTCTATTAATGAGAATCATTTGAATTGTTTCATTTTTACAAATAATAATTGCACTGAAAGTTTAAAAAAATAAATATTGTTTAAATGAGATTTATTGTACTTTTTAAAAGGGGACAAGTACCTTTAAAAAGACCATTTTTTTTAAAATTCTCAAAATGCGAACATACCAAAAATACTTGGTTAAAACTCAATAGTTTCGCTATACCGCATTTTCCCGCATTAGCCGGCATGTCGGTAAAGTCTAGGGAGGAAAAGCCTGATTTTCGCAGTATTTCCGAACAGTAATCGTGTCACTTTATTGAACTGCGAAATGTTTGTCATATAAATAAGGGGATATTCGAAAAAAGTTGTGGAAGTTTGCTCTTGCGGTAATCTTGCTCTGTCTTCCTCAAATTTACCAGCGTTGCGATGGAATATGTTAATTATTGTAGCTTGTCATTTCTGAAGGCGCTGAAGAAAATTTCGCCCAGGGCGACGTGGTGAAGGGTGCTGTAGGAAATCTAGTTATTTTTAAATTCAATTATTATTTCGAAACCTTTCTTCTTAACAGAAATGTCAAACTGCATCGAAACGTGTAGGGGAACCCGGGGCACAACGGGGTACAGGAGCGGAATGACGTTTGATGTTTTTCGATGTCAAGGATGTACTGCCAGCGAGCGGCAATAAGCAGAAGAAAGAAAACCTGTTGCCGATTGTTTAATTGAAAAAATAGCTCTCTATGTTGCAATCCATTTCCACCACATTGTTGCCCACATCATTATGACGTCAGCATTGAGTGACGCACACATTTGTGCTTTATAATATAAGTTAACTCTTTTGTGAATTTTAATGAAAGTATGTTCTTTTATTAAAAAAAATGACATTTAATTATTTAATTAAAAAATGAAACATATGTTTAAAATAAAAGAATCTCCAAACTGGTGCACAGTGGGGCGTTTTGATAATCTAGGTGGACAAAATTCATTTTTCCGATTATCTCGGAATTTAACAAGACCGCGTATACTGGTAGCTGAATGTCTCTTTTGTCGAGATCCGTATGAGTTTTGTCGAAAAAACCCGATGTGTCGATTAACTACGACCGTAAAGAAGGCAGTTGATTTGAGAGACTTTCAACAGTTGCATTATTTTTCTGTAAGTTCGGAAGCAAGTCGTGACTTTACTGTTTTATTTGAAAGCAGGAGTTTACTAGACATATGTCACATGTTTGTCACACGATTTAACCTATTGTTTTTTGAAAATAAGCGCCATCTTGTATTCAAACTTCATCTTGACTTTTAATACAGTATTAAGCATTATTAATCAATAAGCATTTTTTTAAATCAAAGTGCCATTCTTAAAGTATTGAAAACTTAAGAAAGCTCCTGAGAAAGTTTGCGGATCATTAAGTTATATTAACTTGAAGTGTGCGTCTGAGTGTTTAATTCAAATCTTGCAAGTCAATTTTCACCACTTTTAATTATCCGATTGAGCTGAAACTTTGAATACATGTGTAGTTTCAATGACAATACAATATTATAATTAAAAAATAATAATAATATAAGTAATAATTATAATAATAATAATAATAATATAAATAATTAAATAAGACAAATATTTATCACTGTTTGGTTATTTTATTACTGATGCATTCGAAAACCCAGCAAAACCTAATTAAACTTCAACGCAATAATTTTGTCCACCTAGATCCTCAAAACACCCCACTGTGTGGTGCAAAGAGATTTAATCTTTAATTATTACTGTCACAGAAATTGTTGCATAGCTACTGCGAGCGGTCTCTGAGACCGCTTGATCAGAAGATGAATGAAAGGCTCGATTAACTCATAGGATACTCTTTCTGTACTAATCTTAATGTACAGGATATTTATAAACAAAATACACCAATTCAGAAGCCTCTAGCGATAGTACTACAGCTCCAAACGAGACAAAATTTTCTCTAGTATCTGTAGTTAAACTGAAAGTTACAAGTTTACCCTTAACTACTGTGACAAAAATTGTTGAATAGCTACCATGAGGGGTCTCTGGGACTGCTTGATTGAAAGACGAATAAATGGCTAGATTAACTGATAGGATACTGTTTCTGTACTACACTTTATGTACAGGACAATTCTACTTAAAATTCACCTAGGGTACCGAAAGAAACAAAATTTAACTGGTATCTGTAATTTAACTGAAAATTAGAAGTTAAACTGTATAAACTGTGTAGTTAAACTGTAACATGTAAAAATGGAAAAAAGCAGCGTTCTGTCAGACCACAAATGGTTGGGAAATGGTAGGTGGAGAGATCAACGCTAATAGATTTAAAAATCACAAAATATTTCTGTTAAAATAACAGTTTATCCCTGTAAATGTAACGGTGTGAAACTCTTTAATAAAACAGCAACTTCACGTAAAAAATTACAGATATTTTCTGTAAATTAAACGGTTTTAAACTGGCTCCAAATTGACAGTTTTTTTCCGTTAATTTGACATTTTTTTTTTTACAGTGCAGTTAAAAGTTAAACTCTTAAAATTGATAAGAATCAGCTGTCTGTGAGATCCCTAACAGCAGAAAAGAGTTAAGCAAAAGTTTTATTTTAGTTTTATTACTAAATTCCGAAACATAAATGAAGCGATAATAGTAAATGTAAAGACACGTATATTCTAATCATTACTGCATGCATAAATAATTATCCAGTCAAAGTAACAGTCAATTTAAATTGACAAGTAATTTTAAGGGCTGTTAATCCCAAAAGGATTAAGTTGAATTGGTTAAAAGATAAGTTGCATAAGAATATGCTTCGAATTGTATTCTCCTCTCTTTCCCGAGTATATTTATTATATTTCTTTTCGTACGTGACTACTACAAATGAAATGCTAATGAATTCATTAACGATCGTATATTATTAAAGTAATTTATAAGCATCTCATTTGAGAAAACGATCTGATACAGTTTGAGTGAGTTAACGTGTGTCAGCGTTATTGTTTGATTAAAACGACGCACAGTATTTATATTTATTTTTAATTATAAAAAATCAATAGACAGATATATTGCGATATTTCTTTCTGTACGCGACTACGGCAAAACAAATGTTGATAATTGCGTTAATGATCGAGAACTATAAAATTTATGTGCATTTCATATGAGCAAATATTTCAATACTGTCAAATAATCTGAATTTTATTGTATCAACGTCTCTGAGCGGTTATTATTTTACTGAAAAGGATGTACAATATTTAAATTTGTTTTTATTTCTAAAGAAACATCTACTTTTTTTATCAACAGACAGTAATTTGACATTTATTTCAGCACGCGACTACCTAAGTACCACAGTTTGTTGACCTATCGTTGAAAGTTTGTGGAAACCCTTGGAAAATAGTAGGATTGGGAATGGTAGGGTTGGCAACTTGTTGGGAGTTGGTAGGTGGAGAGATTCCTTTAAATTGGAGCGTATCAGAGCAGGATTTGGAGGAGCGAATGGTTGGTTTACTATTTGGGCAGTTCATTGGACAATGGTTACGACAAGGCGGAAATTTCTTATTGTGGGCCAACGTAGAACGACAATTAGTAACGTCGGAAAAATCCTTTTGTGCTACTTGGGTAATACAAAGGGAGTGAATGCGTGAGTGATTTTGTTAAGCATCGACCGGTTTTGGAGATATTTTACAGGATGGATGCCTTCAGGGAGGATTTTCGAAAGGAAAGTGACTCGAATTATCGTTCTTGTACAAGAAAAATCCTGAAAATCTTGCACAGTCATCTCACCCAGACCATGCTGGTATCGAAATCACGAACTTCGGTCTAAATTCCTCATTTTGTAGCCAGCATGATAACCACTGAGCTCAGTGGGCCTTTGTCTAATACATAGGAAGTTATAATAATTTCTCCAATGAACCAATACGATTAAAGTAATTGATGAGCATCTCTTATGAACAAAAGAGCTGATACTGTTGAATAAATCTAAATTTGAATGTGTTAACGTCTGTCAACAGTTATTATTTGACTAAAACCACTAATTCGTTTTTCTTTATATAATATATATATACATATTTTAATCAAGAGAATATATATTTTTGCGATATTTCATTCAGCACAAGACTACGCAAATGAACTTCTGACAATTGCATTAATCAGCCAGCATTACTTAATCAAAACTAAATTTAAAATCTTATAATATTAAAACGCATTTTAAAATCATTTGTGGAAATACAATTTTGCAATTCAGAAACGTTTAATATTTTTATTTTAACCCTTTACTACTGTCACATAAATTGCCGTATAGCTATTGCAAGCGGTCTCTGAGACCGTTTGATTAAAAGATAAATAAAAGGCTCGATTAACTCATAGGATACTATTTCTGTTCTAATATTTATGCACATTATTATTAGAATTAATATTGACCAACTCAGAAGTTTCTATTGATAGTACTAGACTTCCTAACGAAAGTGTCACTAGTATCTGTAGTTAAACACAAAAATACAAGTTAATCCTTAACTGCTGTGATAAAATTTATCACATAGCTAGTAAGAGCGGTCTCTAAGACCACTTGCTCGAAAGATGAATAAAAGGCTCAATTAACTCATAGAAAAGTACTGTTTCTGTATTAAACTTTATGTACAAGAAAAGTATTATAATTAAAATTCACCTATTCAGAATTCTCTACCATAGAATAAAGAAGAAACCAGAAGGAAGAAAAGGGTGTTTTACACAGGATCTTCCCTGCTGCCTGTTTGCCACCGGATTTTCTTATTTAGTACTTTCTACCGAAACTAATTCCAAGCAGGCCAATAGCGGTAGGTTTGGATTCCAAGCAGGCCAACAGCAATAGGATTGGAAGTTATAACCTTCCCATCAGCCCCATCACGCTTCAGAGCCAAACCGGCTTGTTATCTTTTTTCTGGTTCTTTTGTTATTCTATGGTTTCTAGCAGTTGTACTAGGGCTCCAAACGAAACAAAATTTTTCTAGTATCTATAGTTAAATTTACAATTACAAGATAAACTCCGAGTAGATAAACTCTGAGTAAATAAACTCTAACAGCAGTTAAGAATTAAATCGTGGTTAATATTTCATATTCATGTCGTAATATTTAATTTCAATGTGGTTAATATTTCATATTTTTAAAGGTCAATATTTCAAATAATAACAAAATAAATATCTTACTTCTCCAGATCAGATTAATTTATATTTTGTTAAAATATTAGTTTACTTTCCATAAATGACTTTAAAAATACTTCTTTAATATCACATATAACTTATACAACCTTACATGACATTTAAATTATACTCTTTAATTGCTTCTAATTAGTCTAATTTCGAGTTAATATCCGACTGTTGAATAACATCTTAATAAATCTCTTTAGCTAAATAAATTATTTAAGCTGCTTAAAGTGAAATAACTAAGAAGGCAATTTAGAAGTATATTTAATCTACATCCGCGAATTTCCAAAAGAATAAAATGCAGACGCAGAATAAAATCAATAGAAGTAAGGTTATTTAGCATAAAAAAGAAATAGACAAAAGTTAAAACTGCTACAAGTGAAACTGGTGGATTACTGAGATAGAAACTTATTCAAACATTGGAAAGTGTATTTAATCTGAACGTGGTTAAGAGCGTTTACTTTGTAAGAAAAATCTTTTTCTAAATTCTATGAAAGTTGAAAATGTTTATGCGCAATTTAGTTCCTTTGAGCCATTTTAAACAATGAATAGCTCCGAATACAAGTTAAAGAGGATTAGAAAACAAATATTTTTAACACGTTTCGTGCCGCATGTGCTGTTTACAGTGCGTGTTTTAATCTGTATTACCGGATCACGTGATATTTTAGTTTGTACTACAGATTTCGATATGTATATTTATAGTACATATAAGAGAGATAAATGGTTGGTTATTTTAAACTATTTCATTTACTTAAACAATTCTTGCATGTCATACAGCGATATTTTCACCGCATCTCAATTCATAAATTTCCATCGCGCGAAAAATCAATCCAGCATGCAATTTTTAGCTTTTGTTTTCACATAATTCATCACAAAATACGATAAATTATCAAAATTATGTAAATTAATCTATGGGTTATTCCCAGAATAATTTAAATTTTATTTCCTTGCCCCAAAAATGTGAATTAACCATTAACATCCCACACTCCCTAAAGAGAAACTCTCAAGCTAATGTTAAACCTATCGGAGCGTTCTTTTCAAATTTCTTGCTTGAATTTTAATAATGTTAAATGCTTTTTTGCATAGGATAGCTGAAGTTGATTTCTAACCGGTGCTAGTTTTGACTTTTTCGATTATAGTTACAGTTTTTTTTAATAAGCCAATTTTCACTTTCGGAACTGGTTCCGAAAATTTTTATATCTTAAACTGTTTCATGTATGACGTTTGTAATATTTTTTATTTGAAGATTTAGACTTGGAAGTAATTATTGCAGAAACAAATGTGAAAATAAGATAAGTATTGCAATGATAACATAAATGAAAAAAAAAATCTATCTTTTTTGGTAGATTTTTTTACGTGCCAGAGTTACTAAGCTAAATAAATCTCCATGCCGCTACTTTCAGTTCATTATTTGTTGTTTTTCATGATTTCGCGATTTCACCTCCCACCTTCTGATGAACCAGTTAACAGGTGATTTTCACCAGTTTACTCAATAAACTATCCAATTTTTGCGCGTGCAACTAAGAAGCACTCCCAGCTTCACAAGTAGTTTAGTAATAATAAAGATTTAAAATTTAGAACTCCTAATAGTAAATTCATTTTAATCATTTCAAAACAGATTGCAATGCGGGTATTTTTTAATATAACTCATAAACTACTTGACGGAATAAGCTGCAATTTTGGATTCGCATTTTTTAAGCTTTCAGAAATCGATTTTTATTAAAAAAATCTACAGTCTCGAAAATATATTAATTTTTTTCGATATATAATTTAAAAAATATATATGTTTTCGATACATATTAGTCTGATTCTAAAGTTGCGTTGTCATGGCTTTCTTAAGCGCCCCATCGATGGCATACGTTTGGGGCTAACCGTGTTGCTAAAATCCAAGAAGAACGTCCTAATATTTCGTGGAACCTTGTATGTGGGCTTAGAAATCTAACTAACTGCAAGAGAAGAGATATGTTATAGTCTGAACTAGTGAATTATGGTTTCATGGTCTTCAATGTTATCATCAAGCCATATTGAATGACAAACCACCTAATTAGCTATTTGAATGTAAGGTTAGTTGGTTGGTTGGTAATTTATGACGGCCGATTAGCTACACGGAGGATATTTGAATGTGAGGATCCTAAAAGATTGTTTTAAAAGAAGAAAAAAGAATTTGCGCTGTAAATGTTTTTGAATATAATGAGTATCATCTGATGTTCAGGTATTTCTCTTGGAATAGGCTAATACGAATCATAGCGTGGTGTTTAACATTTTTAGACAGTGCAAGAAAGTCAAGGTAATGTTGGTAAACAGGTAATGTTGGCAAACAGGTTTACCAACATTATTTAACACAGGTTTACCAACAACATGGCAAACAGGTAATGTTGGTTGGTTGGTTGGTAATTTATGACAGCCGATTATATACACGAAGGATATTTGAATGTGAGGATTCCAAGAGATTGTTTTAAAAGAAGAAAAAAGAAGTTGCGCTGTAAATGTTTTTGAACATAATGAGTATCATCTGATGTTCAGGTATTTCTCTTGGAATAGGCTAATACGAATCATAGCATGGTGTTTAACATTTTTAGACAGTGCAAGAAAGTCAAGGTAATGTTGGTAAACAGGTAATGTTGGCAAACAGGTTTACCAACATTATTTAACACAGGTTTACCAACAACATGGCAAACAGGTAATGTTGGTTGGTTGGTTGGTAATTTATGACGGCCGATTATCTACACGAAGGATATTTGAATGTGAGGATTCCAAGAGATTGTTTTAAAAGAAGAAAAAAGAAGTTGCGCTGTAAATGTTTTTGAACATAATGAGCATCGTCTGATGTACGGGTATTTCTCTTGGAATAGGCTAATACGAATCATCGCGTGGTATTTAATATTTTTAGACAGTGCAAGAAAGTCCCTTTCAAATCGAATAAATGGTCTTCGTAATAGAAATTTCAAGAGCTACAACGATGATTGTAAAAATGAATTCATCAATGATTGTGGTATAAATTTTAAGGTCTTTCCTGTTTCTGTTCGTTGCTACCATTAATACTCTTAGATATATTTTTTAAAGGGTTGCTTTGGATAATTATTTTTTTATCCCTTACTTTTTTTTTATGTTTTCTAACAAAACAACTGATTCTAAACTTTTTTCCTGTTATGTATGGTTTTATATTATACAGATAATTATGAGTTTTTAAAGTAATATTAATGGTTTAAAAAGATCCTTAAAAAACAATTATTAAACTTAAATTCGTTAATTATTGTTATGTTTAATTGACATACTTCATTTTAATTGCATTTATCTTTAATGTATTTTTTTAAATATCTCGTCTAAATAAACGTACAGTACTTCATTAAAGATCCATAAAAGACTAATTGAAATCATTAAAAATAAAAATTCTATGCTTTAAACATTTGAAAACTCCCAGTTATTTTGAAATCTTCCCTCCGAAAACATCTTGTTTATTCCCGGGAATAAACCCGTTTTTTCTACCTTTTACAATGTTACCTGTATGTATGCATACCTTTTACATTGCTACCTGTACATATATCACATAATCGAGTTTTGCCTAAAGAACGGAAGTTTAATAATTTATATTTCATTAACTTATCATTCAAAATTGATATGACTTTGTAGTTGCATATTTTTTATCATGAATATCTTAAATATGCAATAAAAGCATGACTTTATCGAATGTTCAAAGTTTATGTTGCCAGAAAACACTGAAAATTCATGAAATTCAAAATATCAAAATTTGGAATGTTTTTGTTATAGTATGGATAAAGTTTCACTAAATGTACCTTAAAGACCCCAGTGACGTCTTAAATACAATTATTAGATACCATACCGAATTTCGTAATTTAAAAGAAAAACAAAAGAACTAATTGATTAAAATGGATTTTCATACATGATGAAGAACAACTTTTTAAACATTTTTGCAATTGGAGCTATATCCCTAAAACTAACAGTTTTGGAATTAGCTATTGGTCAACGATCAAAAGAGACACCCTGTATATTGCGTGCATAAATTAACAACGTTCAATAAAGTATTTTAAATTGTTAATTGAATGTCATATTTACAAAATACAGAATATAAATGATAAAGAAAACTATTTAGATTACTTTAAAAAATGCAATTACAAATAAATTGTTTCGATTATACAAGGTATTGTATCTTCAAGCGGGAGAAATGAAAATGAGTTATTTTCTTATTCTCCGATAAATTTAAGGAGTGACAAAGTAATTATTAATCATATTTTCTAATCAAATTTTCTTTACAAAAATAAGAACGAGTTTCATAACATAATTAGTAATTCTTTTGAAGAATATTAAACATGCATAAAATAAATTGAAGTGCTAAATATAACGTAATTAAAAATTATTTAAGTAACAATTGTATAAAATTCAATTATAGAGAAACAATTAAAAATAAATGACGAAGTCTATACTTGCGTTTAATTAAATATTGTGCAGTTATTTCAAAATGACATAACTAAAAATGTGAAGTCAGTAAATATATTTATCAGGTAAAGTAAATTATGTTTTTCTTCAATAAATACAATTTTTTTAAAAATGAAGCTGATGTGATAAAATGTAACTTATTGGGTGATCAAATATATACCCTTTATTCCAATAATACCCAAGACGTAAATGATTATTTCATAATTTGAAGATATCACGTGTATGTTAAATTCATTATGAAACTCGAAAAAGCCTTTGGTAGCGTGCACCCGTGCAGGATACGCCAACTCCGGTCTCGAACCAAACGAACATGAATTATTGTGATTTTTTATTGCGACTCTGATTAAATTCATATTTTCAGTTCTGTAGATCAGGCTTCACGAAAGAATTCACACGCATTTCTGGAGGTTTCTTATTGAGTTTGTACTTTTTACTTTCTCCTATCTTTACAAGAAGAAAGTATTGGATTCATGAAAATTTCCGACTGCAGTTTTCGACGGATTTATATGTTTTAGAAAGTCCTGAACACGATTTGATTGTTTTTAGAAAATGTCTGTCTGTGAGTCTGTGACTGTCTGTATGTATGTGACAAAAATTTTGCGGGCGCTCTATCTCAAGAACTAATGCACGAAATTTAATAAAACTTTATATTCAGTTAGTCCCTAATATAAATTGATACTGATTTGTTTTTGGTGAAAATCTCCCAACAAGTGGCGCTACGATGATGCATTTTTCGCGACTTCCGCAATAGATCTATCTCAAGAACTAATGCACTTATTTTCATCAAACTTCAGATTTCGTTAGACCTTGACATAAATAGACGCTGATTATGTTTTGGTGTAGCTATTCCAACAGGTGACGCTGCTATACCGCTTTTTTCATGATTTTTACGATCTCAAGAACTAATTCACGGAATTTCATCAAACTTCAGATTCTGTTAGACTTTGCCATAAAGAGATACTGCTTACATTTTGGTGTAAATAGTCCACCAGGTGGCGCTGCTACGCTATTTTGTCATCATTATCACGATAACTATATCTCAAGAACTAATGCCCGGATTTTTATCAAACTTCAGATTCAGTTAGACATTGACATAAGTTGTTGTTGATTAGGTTTTGGTCTAAATCTCCCAACAGGTGGCGCTGCTATGCTGCATTTTGCAGGATTTACACGATTTTAGCAATAGTCATATCTCAAGAACAAATGTACAGAATTTAATAAAACTTTAGATTCAGTTAGACCTTGATATAAATTGCTGCTGATTCTTTTTAGTGTCTGCGAAACCTGTGTGAGATAGAAGAATTTTTTGGGATTGGCACATCTGACTAGTTTTAGCTTGCTTATTTATAGATATCTCATTTCATTGTAGGAAAAAAAAAGAAATTTCTTAATATTTATTCTGTTAGTGCTGGAAAATGTTTCATAATCTATGCCTGATGCATGATTTTTCGACCTTCTTTATGCTCATTTACAAAATATTATTTTTTTTTTCCACGTACAATTTCACACAATTCGAGAATTTTTGTCTGATTGGTAATTTATAAATTTAGTCATAAAGACAGCGAAGATTACTTATAAACGTGATAGAAGACTGATACTACTGGTTTCCGCATAAGAAACAGCTGAAAGCAGTGCACAAGACCAAGAGGTTGGGGGATGGATATCTTTCTTCGAGAAAAATAGATACACCGGAATAAGATTTAACTTTGTGGCAACTATGACAAACGTAATTATTTTATAAAATGTAAGATACAGCTTATTTTTAAGGATTTTTTCGAAGTTTTTTTTAAAATTTGCAACATCTGTGGCACACTTTTCAGACGCTTCAGCTAGAATAACGGATAATTTAAGTTTTAATAATTTATGATAACTTAATAAGTTTCTGTTATTATTTTCAATTTTTAATGGTGTTTTATTAAAAATGTTAAATATATTAATAACACTGTGAAATAATTGTTTATAGCATTATTTAAAAATAATAGCATAATTGTTTGGTGATTTATCTACGTAAATGATAATATATATGGATATATATATATATATATATATATATATATATATAATTTGTAGATGCTTGATGTAATTGTTTATGATTTTAATAAATACTTGTTTATTACGTTGAATATTTTTTAATAGTTCCCTTTTTAATTGATTTAAAACTGTAAATTTCCAATCATTGAAAAACTCAATTGGATTATTATAATCTATTGCACTGTTATAGATAAATAAATCTAAATCTTGAATAAACTGCAATAGCATGTATTTAGTATTACACTTGTATGGAAGGCGAAATTTAGTACCATAATGCATTAGTTTTTTAAAGTTATTGTTCAATGATCTTAAGATAACATGTAATAATGTGTAACAATAACAATAATTTATTTAAAGCAATAAAAGAGGATGAATGACAGTGGAGTGGGCAGTTTTAACATAATGATGATAAAAAAAAAAAAACTTGGAGCATTGAAACTGAGATGGGTAAGGTTATCCCCATGAAATTCCCAATATTCAACAACTAGCTTAAAAAGAGATGACTACATTTACCGGAACTTAAAAAAAGTGCGCTTCAGCTCAAAATAAAAATGTCACTAGAAACACGGTAGTTAGCACTATAAAAATGGCACTTCAAAATCACTATAAAAGGCACTTCACTGCACTATAAAGGAATTCCAATATTCTTTTATTTGAAAATATTGAGTCTATCACCTTACCACGTTGTTGAAACTCTCAGCCGAAGAAAAGCTCACTGGAAAACATCAACACGTGGAAACTCTACATACAAAAGCCCGAGGCTAACGAAAAAGAAAGGCTACCGCGGTACTTTACGCGTATCTTTTTTTACAGACCGCCGGAGTCACGTGATGCTCGAATGCACCAATGAAGGTGTACGAAAAGAGCATCACGTCACTCTAGCGGTCTGTAAAAAAAGATAAGTGGAATGAACCGCGGTAGCCTGTCTTTTTCGTTAGCCTCGCAAAAGCCGGAATCGACGAAACTCCAGTCTTATGACCACCAAGGACGAGATGCAACTAAATCCTCTGAATCTAACTCTTACAGCAATATTTATACTAGATAGACGAACACAGACACGTAGTTATCATATCATTTCACAAAATAACCGTGAAAATCAGATTCACGGAGATTCAGGCACACTTTGCGAAAATTAAACGATGACAGAATAGGTGGCTCATTCACGCACAAATAGAATTGCAAAGGCTAGAACCCGGTTTATACCTGGGAATAAACCGGGTTTTTTGGGAATAAACTTGGTTTTTTGGGAATAAACCAGGTGTTTTGGGAATAAACCTGGGAATAAACCGGGTCTATTGGAAATAAACCTGGGAATAAACCGGATTTTTGCAATTCTACGCACAAAAATTAGAATTCAGCACACCACAATCGCATGCAAAGCTTGAACCTCTTTCTCTACCATAGACTACCTTTATAAGAGACTAGATAGATACTTATACTACACATCTTTCGTGTTATTTTCCTGGATATTAATCCTCACTTTGTCAAAAAACCTTACGTGATAAAGAAAAAAGCTTGTCGTTTTTTACCTCAGAGCTTTAAACAGTATTAGAAACTCCTTAAATGGTGCAGAAAAAACTAAACAATATTATTTTGAAAGCCTTATACTAATGTAAAACAGAAAGAAACATATAATCAAGATGCCATTTAAAAATCTTAAATCTAAAAATTCCTTTGCTTCTATTAAAGTTGCTGGCACACTCACACACATGTATTTTAAAA
The DNA here is from genome assembly GCA_963931845.1 of Maratus michaelseni. Taxonomy (NCBI): domain Eukaryota; kingdom Metazoa; phylum Arthropoda; class Arachnida; order Araneae; family Salticidae; genus Maratus; species Maratus michaelseni. The sequence continues at coordinate 102,168,315 of OZ007586.1, forward strand.
TTCGAGTAAATAAGTACTGTAAGTGCAGTCTAGCAAAATAGTAATCAGCTGCAAAAATATTTTTCTGAGATTAAGATAATCCCGTGGAAATGACTGTGCGTGAAAAACATTTTGCAATGCAAATACAATGGGAAATCGATCAACAGATTCGTCTGTGACTGTTTCTTTCACTGCGGTACGTAAGCGAGTCGAATGATTGAATATCTACTTGATACTGTAGTTAAAATATTTTTAATTTTTACCGTAGTAGAGTGGGTTTAAGAAGTTTTGTCTTAATTAATAGTTGTTAGATGTCATTTTAAATAGTTACATCAAATTTATCTAGCATAGGAATTTTTTGAAATTTTATAGTTTTCAATCTTTTTGGAATATTTTATTAAGGGTACAAATGTCATCTCAACAGTATGAACGAAGCAAAATAGTATAATGTTTTTAACCCACTGAATTTCTTTATAAACCCATAAAAAATTTAATTTTTTCTCATTTCAAATATATGTATTTTAGTTTATATATAAACTAAACATACTTCCCATACGTAATTTTATTTGTGTTTTCAAATTATTCATACCCCACATTTGACCAAAAATTTTGGAAATATATTTATTATTGAAAATTTATTATTTAAATTTATTTATTATTGAAAAGTTTGGTCCTTAAATAATATATTAATTTTCCATATTTTTATTTATATTTCTTAAAGTAATCATTTCATTATGCTGATTTTTTGCTTCAACACATTATTGCATTCTATTCCTAAATACTTCCTATAAGCGTAGTTAAAATTTTAACATTTTCCTTCGAATAGTTTATTTTAGTTATTTTAAAAATAAAAAAAAAGTTTAAAAAAAAAACTACTACCATAACACGGGATTAGTTAGACGATGATGTAGAAGTGGAAAAATGACAAAACAGATTAAATTAAATTTATTTTTTAAGTACAATTAGTATTTTACTTTTGTCTCGTGTAATGGAAACTTATCATAAGAATCCTGCGGCATATGTAGTAAAAACAATTTCTTATAATTAATATAAGTAGTAATTTTCCCATCTGGGCGAAGATGTGTCTAGGCTGGGATCGAACGCAGAACCTTTGGTGTTAATTGCCAATGCTCTTCCAATTAAACTGTCTGGACGACATCCCAGCCAACACAATATTCGCTCAGAACAATTAATTGCGTTAAAATGAATTAAAGTTTAATTACTCCTCCATAGTTTGCTGAAGTCCCTTTTCCCGTGGTTTATTCTGTTGTGCTGTTTCAAATAACAGCCCAGATGTCATGACAAAATGGTTGCTCTGTGCGAATATTGTGTTGGCTGTGATGTCGTCCAGATAGCTCAATTGGAAGAGCATTTACAATGGGGTTCTGGGTTCGAGTCCCAGCCTGGACACATCTTCGCTCAAATGGAAAAATTACTACTCGTATGAATTACGTACCAATCAGATGATTGTGTTAAAACAATTAAATTTATTATAATATTGAAAATTTTATTATTATGAACATTTAATGTTAGAATAGTATTTCGATTTCGAGAGAACCCCTGATATCGGTTCTTTATAAAAAAGTTAATAACTCTAAATTTAATCGTAGAAATGTCGTGGGTAATTTAGGTTAATGGAAGGGTGTAAAATTTTACTGCATCAAATTTGAGGGTTACAAGAGATGATATTTCATAAGTGTGATTTCTCAGTCTCCATTATATCTCTCGGCATTTCTTTGCAACATAAATTCTCATTTAATGTTAAAATATTTTTCTGTGATTGTTTTACAATATTATGTTACTGCTACTGTGAAAATCTGTTTTTTTTAAATGAAATTTAAATACTATATCGAAACTCACTACTGCCCCCTGTTCGCAACCCATAATTTGATCATTAAAACCATCAACAAACAATAATTATTTAAAAAAATTGAAAAAACAATGCATTTATTATAAATAGGAATCTTACAGAGCATAATAATATATTTTTTATATGGGTGAAATGTGTAATATTTATTTTTGTTGGGTTTAAAGTTGTGTTCCTCATTTTTTTGGTCACTACTTGTCCCGGTGTATGAATGTCTTCATATTTCCACGAGATGGCAGTATGCGATTTTTTTCAGTATTATTTCCAGTAGGCGAGTACGTGTTGTTCTTAAAAAGTCGCCATTACTTTGTGTTTGCTTATAAAGAATATTTTCTGAGTTGAAAAGAATGGGGAAAAGGTAAGAGTACCTTTATTAACCATCACTACTGACCTCATTGTTAATTTAAATATTGATATTTATAGGTTAACGAATATCTAGCCATTTAATCGTAGGTTTGATATGTATTCGAACATTCCAAAAAAAAATTATGTAAAGTGGCAAAACACAAAAAAATGTTACTACTGTCCCTGGGACAGTACACTGTAAAAAAAAATTCACGGGCATTCTCCGTGCACTCTAAAAAAAATCCGTGAAAATACAAGAGATTTTCCGTAAAATTTTACGGAGAAGTTTCATTTTTTCAAAACAACAGTACAATTTCCGTAAATGACATTAGTTCCGTAAAGGAGATTTCAAATCCGTAAATATGCAGAAAGTTTTCCGTAAATTTAATTTGTCCGTATTTATTTCAACACAGAACAATGTCCGTATTTCTTCCAAAACAGTGCAATTTCCGTAAATAACTTTTAGAGGTTTGCGTACAGAAATCACCTTGTTTGAAATGCGAATTAAGATTGTTTTATTTACTAGAGTTCTTCAAGGATCCAGGCCTGACCGGGGTCGACATGCTGGCCCATTCTAACCGGGGTAATGTCTGGACGGTAATTTTTTGTGAAAATAATAGCAATATTTATATTTTTTAATGATATATTTATAAATTGATTTTATTTTTATTAGTTGCAGTTTTTAAAAAAAAATCTACTTTTTATTTTTATTGATAGTTCAAAATTAGGACTTTTTTTTCAATAATTTTTTTAAATTTTATTTTAACTTTTCTAACGTGAGGCAATATTGGGTTATTTAAAGGTTTCATACCATAATATCTCTGCAAGTTACCTCTGTGTAAATTTGTATTAAACTAAACTGATTTGGCTTATAAATTTATGAATTGAACTAAAATTTATTATTTTATAAATTATAATTTTACAACGTCTATAATTTTTTCCTTAAATTGATAAAAATAGTTATTATTTTTTCTTTACTTTTATAAAAATGAAGTTTATAATTTTATTAACTTTATAATTTATTTCTTTAGCTTATAATTTTATAAATTAAACTAAATTAATTTAAATTAAATCAATAAGTCCAAATTTAAACTTACCTATCACAAAATCATTAATTTCGAAATTGTTTTTAAAAATCAATTTTTTGTTCTAATATTATAAAAACTATTCAGTTTGACAGAACCGTACACAAAAGTTCTCAGCATAGCTGAAATGTAATAATTTAATTTATTATAATTTTTTTTATTTACATAAGTTTTTTAAAATAAGAGATAACGAAAATTTATTTTAATAGCATGTAATAAACACGTCTCCTTAAAATAAATATTGGTTTTATTGGAATAGATAAATAGATCCTCAGACAAATAATTAAAAAAGTTCCCAAAAAGAAAATATTGGTACATTATTTTTAATAAAATGTTTTACGCATATAATACATAATAAGTTAAAATTCATCTGTTATAAAGCGTCAAATAATAAAGCAAAATATTGAAAAATATGAAAAGAAAATATTAAAAACACTGGAACTGAACAAAAATCCATGGAACCTTCAAGTTTTTGCATCATAAAAAGCGACTGAAATAAGTAGCAACGCTTGAGAAAGTTGAATATCTAATCATAGCGTAGTGGTCGGGACCTCCAGTCGGGAGATTACGCCAACACGGGAGATTGCGGGTTCGATTCTCATCGTGGCAAGGTTTGGTTATTTACACAAAACTCCCTCCAAAAAGCAGAAATATATCTATCCTTTATAAGGTTGTTCTTCTAGAGTCACCTTTTTTGGTCCTATAATGTTTATTTTAACATTATAAAATGTTTTTAAAAATACGGAAGATATCTGTTATAAAACGGAAATTTAAAATCGGATATTTCAGATATCACGGAAAATGTCCTGGAATTTACGGATTTTTTTCCCGTTAAAATACGGAAATAGTACTAGCGTCCCGATTGTCAGTACAATTTCCGTATTTTCAGGAAATTTTTTTACAGTGTGTATTGCCACAGTAATTTTACGGAAAATGCGGCTTTTTCAAAGTAAACGGCCAATTTCCGTAAATTTCATGTTTTTACGGGCAAAACCTATTTATGTAAGAACAAAGCCCGTTTATCTAGAGACAAAACCCATTTTCTGACGGACATTGCCTGGAATCTCTGCTGCAGTAATTTTACTGCAGCAATTTTTTACAGTGTAGTGACATTTTTTTTTGTTTTGTCTGATAAAAATTACCATATTATATTTATATTTAAATAAAGTTTGTGCGCATCTACTAATTATCATTATGCAATGTATCAGTGGTTATTAAAAATTCAAATTGAGCATAATATGAGACTTTTAAAGATCAGATATCTGTGGAGCAAAAAAACTCATTTAGAGGATAATGGTCTACAATTGAAAAATAAAATTGCATTCAGTTTAATTTAGGCTACACGGGAAGATTTGAGGACTGGAGGTATCTGGTAGTTTTGCCAGATATACTGTCACAAAAAGCGGGACTGAAAGACAAAAAAATATAAGATAGCGGCTTCTAAATCGGGCATAAAAATTCAATATATCCTATGAAAACGGAATCTGTATATAACGGAATCCTGTCTTTAAAGTAAAAAACTCATAGTTCCTACGGAAGGAATACCATACATTTATATTTGTTAAAACGAAAATCTGTCTGAAAGGGAATTTCTTTTGTCACTTCGCTTTCCGTCTTAGGAGGTTTTGCTGTACAAAATAAACAGAATAACCTTATACAGTAAAATCTGTGAAAGCGGAACAACATGACCGATCGGAAACCGATTGAGCAGTTACAATTGTATGGCGTTCCTTCCATAAGGGCAATAAAACTTTTACTTTTAAAACAGAATTCCTTTAGAAACAGGTTCCGTTTTCACAGGTTTTACTAAACAAAGTACATTAAAAACTGTAAAAACAGCTAGGGACCGGGAAATTAAGATAGATTGGAAGATAGATTTGTACGGTATTCTTTTCAGTGGAATAATAAAAAAAATCCGATAAAGGCAGGTTCCGTTTTACAGGTTTTACAACATTAAGTTCCACTCGATGCAGACTAACAAATAGCATGGTTCTAGGAGAAATTTAAATGAATTTGTGCGTCATAAAATAAGGACTTTTTGCATCCCGCGCAATGGTTTCGTGGGTCCGGTGTTGAAAGCCCCAAAAATCTGGATACCTGTCAACGCTAGGAGTTGGGTACTTTTGTTTTCTCTTTTTTTGATGCTAAACTTTTGGTTCAGGACAAATAAAAACAAGTGGGTAAGTGTGATCGAAGATCGCAAAAAGGGTTTCGTTTAATATTCCTGTTAAAACCCCTTATCCTTTCATTAATAAATCCAAATCATTAATTTATAGTTATTAAATACTTATCATTTATCAATACACTTTATCAATAAGAACATAGATGGCAGCACCATTAAATTTAATAATAAAATTATAACAAGTGGAAGATATTTTTTTAATAAAATTAAGCATATACAAGAACTGTTTTTAAGATAATTGCAACAGCAAATGTTTGTATATCTGAAAAGCAAAATTAAATACATGATTTAATTTTACCTAAAAAAAACAAAAACAAAACCCTTAAAATGACAAAAAATTACGAAAGTTCTTTTAATTAAATCCATCAGACAAGGAAATGTAGTCCGAGGAAAAAAATAGAAAATTTCAACTTCCGTCTGTGAGAATAGAACCCGGAACGTTTGGGTTAGAAGGGAAACGCGTTACTACTAAACCAACTACCCTACGCGAAAAAGACTAACATTAAGGTCCTGTTTTAAAATCTAAATAGCAGAAATGGTCGTATGTCACTAAATTAATTCATTTAATTAAAATAATATAAGACTTTTTCAAAATTTTATGATTTGTTGTGTGACAGGAGGTATTCAGCTTTAAGTATGCAAAATTTCAAATCTATAACTTATACATATACAGTTTCTGAGAACGAACTCTATGATAGACAGACAGAGGAGTGAGTTGAATAAGGTTTCGCCAGATGAAGGAAACCCTAAATAGGAATGATAGATAAGGAATTTTGCTACACCTATAAGTGTTTGTATTTTTTCTGACCTAAGAGGGTGGCTTTATAGAAAAAGTAAATAAAACACTAGTACCCAATTACCTCCGGTCTCCATTTCCCCCATTTACCCTAGAGACAACATTTCAATTTTACAAATATCAATTAAAAGTACACATTATTCCTAATTGACCGGTACGAGTTTCTTATTTTTACTATTATTTACGGTGGAATTAATGAGCTGTGTTTACTTTTTCCAGAAATGTACATTAACACGTTCGCTACAGAGGACGCATACGCAGTGTCGCTTGGCCACTGATTTGACATTCCATTTTAAATCCAAAATTACTAATTCATACCGGAAACTTTGAAAGAAGAATTATTTTTACTATTATTTACCGTGGAATTAATGAGCTGTTTTTACTTTTTCCAGAAATGTACATTAACACGTTCGCTACAGAGGACGCATACGCAGTGTCGCTTGGCCACTGATTTGACATTCCATTTTAAATCCAAAATTACTAATTCATACCGGAAACTTTGAAAGAAGAATTTTTATTTTATGTAATCACGAAATATCTGTTATTAAATGAATCAACATTGCTATTAGTGTTTTTTGGTATGAACTCAGAATTTCTGAATAAAATAAAATTCAGTTAATTTTAACCCGGTAGTGAACGTGGTAAACGGGCAAACGCTGTTGCGAAAACACATGTAAATCAGCTTACATTTATGTATTTTTTTCTCTAGAACTAATGAAGCGATTTCAGTTTTTTGATTAATAATTTGGGAAATAGATAAGCTATAATTTGATCTTTAGGCAATAAATAGATAAATAAAAAAAATACTTACGCGATTTCGCAAACAAACAAACAGAAAAATGTAAAAGAGCTGGCAGTAATGTACCCTTTTTTCGAAAACTGTTGAACCGATTTCAGTACTTTGTTTTATAGTTTTGACAGTAACTAAACACTAAATTGATCGTTCGGCAAAAAAATAAAAATACAAATGTAGTAATAAAATTTTGTTTAGGGGTCGTCTACATATATAAATAAATAGTACCATTACGTGAAAATTTTCAAGACTAACATCTAATTTAGCATCTAATTTAGACTTAAAATCTAATTAGACATGTAGAGTCTTTTGTCAAGTACTTTCTGTCATGCAGGTTAAAAAAGTTTAGAAATCCTAATGACAAATTCATTTTTAATCGTTGCAAAGCAGATTGCAATGCAGGCAGCTTTTGAAGCATAACTCAAAAACTACTTGGCGGAAACACCTGTAAATTCGGATTCGCATATTCGTAGCTTCTAGAAATCTATTTCTGTTTAAGAAAATCGTATGTTACAATTCATATATTTTTCGAAAATTAATTAAAATAAACAACATATTTCGAAATAAAGTTTCGAGAAAAATATGAATTGTAAAATATAAGTATTTCACAGACATCGATTTCTAGCCGCTTCAGACATAGAATTCTAAAATTACAGATCATTACACCAAGTAGTTTTTGAGTTATGCTTAAAAAGCTTCTCGCGTTGCTTTCTGTTTTGCAATGATTAAAAATAAATTTAACATTAGAATTTCCAACTTTAAACATGCATAATTCCTACAATACTTGACTGAATTATTTCACACTTGATATCCGAAGGTAAAAATTATCGGAAAATCCAAATATGATGTGAAAATGATGTGTTAGTATTGAAAATTTTCGAGTTTGGTGCAATTTATATATGTGACGACCCACTAGGCAAAATGTAAGTATAGCATTGATCAGTAAAAGTTATTACTAACCGATTGGTATCAGTCACACTTTTATAGGACGATTTGGTAGAGGGTGGTGCGTTTTTTCCCCCTGGACTGTACATCAATGTGAGCTTTCTACATGTGATTTCTTATCTGTGGTTACCCCCTTAAGTCTAATTTTATGAATTCACGGATAATAAACCATTGTTTATGCATAATTTATGCAATGTAAAAAAATAACTTTCTTTCTTGTTTATTTTTTAACCAAAAATTCTAAACCAAAGTTTTTATAAAAAATATACTGTTTTTCATTGATTTATGCTAGTTTTAGTAGAAGAAAAAATTCATTTACACACACTACATATTTTTATCAACTTTCTTGGAAAATAATTTCTCGGTAAGTAATACACGAAGTTGTGTTAATCGATGAAATGAATGTTATGCTAAAAATGAGGTCAACTAAGATATTAAGTGTGATATATCTCAGAGAATGGATTTATTTCTGATATCCTATTTTCTTTTTATTCACTATTGTAGGGGAACACGTGAAAAAAGGAATAATAAAGAATGAATGACTTGCATATGGCTAACTTCATAAACATGCTTTTGCTTTTTTAGAGTTAACTATCATTGTTTTCAAAGTCTGAGGTGGAATTTTTTCGCACAGGGCTTCCATAAGTTGGTGTAGAGTTGGGACAAATACCTGGATGTTCTGGTGATTACATAGAAATGTAGCACATAATTTAATTATCTAGACATGTAGATTAAATCACATAAATTAACGTCTGAATTCGTTAAAGGTACAATTAATTAAAGAAAACGTTATTCCAGACTTTCTTACAAATTAATACAATAAACCCAACACGAGTGAAAAATTAGCTGGGGCCAGGACTCGAACCTGGGTCTACAGTGTAACGTGGCTGTTGCTCTAACTACTGAGCTACGAGCTAATTTTTCACTCGTGTTCGGTTTATTGCATTAATTTGTAAGAAAGGCTGAAATAACGTGTTCTTTAATTAATTGTAGAAATGTAGAGTTTACGTAAATATTTTACCAAATAAATATATTGCAATATAGATAATATTTTTCATTGAAGTACTCATGTATATAACCAGGGGAGAAAACATTCAGATTGTTGAATTAAATATTGAGATTTCAGTAATTATTAGATACTTACCTGTGTGCTGTAGCTGCTCAGAATTCTGTGACACAGTGGTTTGGTTCCTTAACTGTACTATGATGCGGCGAGGATCAGTATGTATGGTATTTGTGACGAGATAGGTGATGAAGGGAAACTGACCTATAACGAGAATTATTGAGATGAATTTACGTCGAAGGATCAAGTAGAAACTTAGGGGAAACAATTATATTTTCATAACGTATATTTCGATATTTATGAATGCTTCTTTATTAAAATCTAAATCAGATGTAAAATATTGTTATTTATTAAACTACAATTTAAAGCCTTCATTTATTATTTGCAGAGCTTACCAAATATAACAGTACTTGCCCCACAAAATATATTAAAACTGTCTATAGGCAACGGGGATGTAAATTTTTTAATTTGTTATTAAGGGATAGCATCTCTTTGACTGGATAAAAATTTCGAATTTTTTTACCACTTAAAACACTCTTTATGCACAAGAAAGTCTTATTTTATCAGTTATAAATCGGTATAAAAATTGAATGAACAGTGTTGCAGCTATAGAAGTAGAGCGCGCTATAATGACGAACACTTTTTTCTCAGAACAGTATTTTCAAAATTAGTGGACACTTTAGCTCCACCAATATTCAATTAATAAACTTAAATCTTTTTCAATTAAATGTCCGTATTTTTCTAGTGAAATACGTAGTAATTTTTCGAAAAATTGATAGCTCTTTTTTTCTCTCTGTTAACTTTAAGAAACGAAATTTTAATTTTATTTTGATTCGATGCTATTCAACTGAAAATGCATAATTTTCTCCTTAGGATTTTTATAAAAATCTATTCGCATATCTTAAAAAAACATTCCCGAACAGCCTTAAATTTCAAGGCGTCAAAGTGGTGTTACCCCTTAAGTGAATAATTTAAATTTAAAACTAATAAAGATTCACGCTATTAAGTTCTGAATAATTTTACAAATATTTGCCGAAATATTTTCCCTTTACAAGCAGATGCTCATAGTACTGTCCAATTATTTTTAGGATCTCAGAAAACAATTATTAGTTTAAAGAGATTTGGGGAAATGTAATATATTGTCTTTATTAACTTGAGTTGGATTTCTGTGCTATCTGCTAAACTGCTTTGGATAGGTAAACTGCACTTTGCACCACTTACTTCAAGAATTATAAAATTCAAAATTTCAAGTTAAAAATTGAAATGATACTTTAAAAATTGTTCTTTATTTGTTTTACAGCATGAAGTAATTTTTTCATAACAATTAAAAAAATTCGCCATAAAAGGTTAATTACATCACTCGTTTTTGACAGGCTTCACCTTAACACATTTTATATTCACTTTAGAGTACCTTTATATATCAGAATAGCTCCATACATACAGAGCGCATGTTGAGATTGGAACATTTTGTCTAAATTAAATCAACTCACTTTAGAAAACTCTATGTTCAATGAGTTTGCTTAGATGAGATAGACCTGTAAACCTTGGAGACAACTGGAGAGAGTAAGGCTATTCATTTTCAAAGACGGAAGCTACCTCCGTTCACCGATATATTACGTTTGGAATTCGATACAGAAATCCCCATTAAAATTTACAAACGTTAGCAAAATTCGTTTAATTTTTTATCAACGAATATTTAAAAATATATATCCCATACAACCTCAATCATCCTCCGGACATCCTACAGTGATTTTAGACATTCTGCATTTGTCATATCCTATAAGAACTATCTGCTTGCTAGTTAGAGGATATAAAGATCAAATTATTTATTTACATTCTTCTTAGAAAAGACTGTGGAGTCTTTTATTGGACGCACATGCGCATTAGAACTCTTCATTGGTTTCTTTTCGTCTCCCTCCTTTTTATGAATACCCGAAAAAATCATAAAACGACATCCGCAGGATGTCTATAAGTGTGAAAATTTGACATCTTGAAGATATCCTGTGACTGTCTATAGGAGAATTCCAACCATCCAGAGGATATCAGTTATTCTAAATATAATATCCTGTGTATATTTTTATGATGGCAGTGTGTTGTCTAAAATGATTTATAATTCGTGCTTGAATGAGCAACAACGAAATGTTTTTGCATTAAAGCAAGCGGAACTAGGTGGACAGCTCTCTCAGAAGAATAGGGTATTATTTACCCTATTATAGTACCCCTTAAAGTACCCCTACTATTATGTCTATGGTGTAAAAACCTCTATTTTTGAAAAAATGAAATGCTCACCATGTCTAATTCTGTCCAAAATCCTCGACTGTAAAGACTAATCAGCTTATACGGTACCTATGTCGTAACTCTGGTATATGAAGGTACTCTAATTCTCACACACAATTTTTACGAAATAAAAAATCTTACTATGCCTTTCCACGTTCATCAGTAGCAAGCCTTCGATGGCATTCTGTGATTCCTTGATCCATTCAAAAGCTTTCCGATGCCGATTGAGCTGACTTGCTAGCCATTCCTTTGGAGTGAGCCGAAGGGCGGTGCTAGGAAAAGGAAGATCCTGGGAAGCAAAGGCACCATTCTCCCGGAAGTCAATGATGATGCACACTTTCGGATCAGACACCTCCAGCGTGTTCATCTCCTGAGATGACAAAACGCTTTTGTCCTAAAAATGTGTGTATAATAACATGCAACAAAATAACGAAATAAAAAGAAAAAAAAACAAAATGATCAAAATACAACAAAACCTCATTAAGGGATCAGGTACCATTGAAATATGAAAAATTAACGAAAGTTTAACCCTACATTGCACCCGGTGCAGTATGTGGGACAACCAATACTATTGCCTAAAGCACTAACTAAGCGAAAGGCAGAGATATCCAATGTGTGTTATAGGAAAGTCAAGTAGTGTCGAAAATTTTAGTACAAACGAAATTTGATACATATCATCCTTACAGCGATTACGAAAATTCAAATTTCAACAAAACACGTTTGTGCAGAATTCCAAATGAAAGAAAAAAAAATATGAACTGGAAAAACTGTGTGCTTAAAGAAAAATGTAAATATCTTTTTCGTACTTTTAATACCAAACAGTAGCGATAATGCATAGAGGAACGCAATGGAAATACATATGAAATGCAATATACAGTAAACCCTCGATTTAACGGACCTCGGTTCAACGGACTTCGGATTCAACTGACTAATTCTAAAAAAAAAAAAATAATTAAAAATTAAATAAAAATTAAATAAAAACTAAAATAAAAAAAGGGAAAAAAACGAAACGCCGAAAGCGCGCGCTTTGATTTTCACTGCAGCGTGGTTTTCGTTCTAAGCATGCGCAATGATACTGGCGACCTATGCGGGCACGTGATCTGCTTTTCCTTCTACGCATGCGCTAGCGTACCCACGATCCATTTTCGCTTCAGTTCGCGCTTCAGTTCACAAGTGTATTTTGCTACTAGTGCTTTTTGAAATTGGCTTGTAATATTAACCGAAAACGCGTTAATTTATCTATAAAATAGAAACTTGAGTTGATAGAGAAGTTAGAGAGTGGTGTGTCAGTTGCACGTGTTTGCGAACTATACGGAGTTAAAAAACAAACCGTTTCAGACATTCGCAAGAATAAGGAAAAACTAGTCCAGTTTTCCCTTAAATACAGCGTGGGTGATTCAAAAAGTGGTTTCTCAGTGGCGGACAGGAAACATGTAAAATTGGATCAAAATAAAAACCTAGAGGAGGCAGTATACAAATGGTTTGTACAACAGCGGTCAAGTGGCGTCGTCGTCTGTAGTGTTGACTTGCGGGCAGCCGCAGAAAAATTGGCGAAACATATGGGTTTAGTGGCATTTCGTGCAAGTGATGGTTGGCTTTGGCGCTTTCATAAACGCCATGGTTTCACTAACAGGAAAACATGCGGTGAATCTTTAAGCGCCGACATCGAACAGGTGGAGCCTTTTGGAAAAAATATAAAGAAACTGATAGAATCCGAGGGCCTACTTTTGTGTCAGTTATACAATGCTGACGAGACAGGCCTCTATTTTCGTTCTGTGCCAGAAAATACCTTGGCGTACAAACATGATGCCCAGGCCTGGCCGCAAGCTAAACAAGGAGCGTATTTCAGCACTCCTTTGTGCTAATGCTGATGGTAGTCATCGTCTTAAACCAATGATAATTGGAGAGGCCAGGAAACCACGTGCTCTAAAAAATATTATGCAACAACTGCCAGTCATCTATTCTAGTTCAAAGAATGCTTGGTTCACAGGCGATATTTTTTTTGATTGGTCTTTTAACCAGTTTGTTCCTGCCGTGCGTTACTATCAAGAAGAAGTTATGAAAATACCTTCCCACAAAGTAAAAGCTCTATTACTGCTTGGAACGAGTAAAATGTGGACGAGTAAAATGGACAAGTAAAATATGATTTCCTTTCTCCAAACACAACTTCATTAATTCAGCCGATGGACCAGGGAGTCATTGTTGCCTGCAAGAGGATTTATAAGAAGAAATTCCTTGAAGAAGTAATGGTAGTGTTGGAAGATAAAAATGATGCAGTAGAAGATTTGAGAGGACCCAGAACGCTGAAAAATTTGCGCACCTACAATTTAAAATCAGCTATCTTTAACTTTGCTGCAGCGTGAAGGGAGATGAAGGTATCCACACTGGCTAACGGCTGGTCAAAACTACTCAACAACGCAGACCTTGAATACGATTTTACGGGGTTTGAGATTTCGGATTTTAGGAATACAATAATGGAGGCTGGTGATGATATCCCTGAGAAAGATATAGAACAGTGGCTCGAGAATGACGAAGCAGATCCAAGCTACCAAATTCTAAATGAGAAGGAGATCGCAGAAAGTATTCTGCATGATGATAATGAAGATGAGGACGAGACGACAAGAAAGAAGAATTAAGCGAAATTCGACCGAAATTATCTACAGTACGGGAGCATATGGATGAAGTCATTGCTTACGTAAGGGCATCTTCAGATCCCGAAGTGTTTGCGTATTGCGAACACTTTAGACAATTTCGAGCTCTTATAATGAAAAAACAGCATTCAAGCAGGAAACAACTAAAACTAGACGCCTTTTTTCAATCCAGCAGTATGGAGCGACTTTAATGTGATGTTAATAACATAAAATGATGCCTGTTCTTTTTGGGGCATTGTAATTTTTTTTCCATTTGTTTATTGCCTGTTCATTAATTATTATTTCTGTGCAAAAAGTGTTTCATTCCCATAAAAATTGCATCTGTGTTAATTCGTTTGAATTTCATTACTAATATTGTATTATTAAAAGCAATGTGTTGTGTTTACATATATATATATATATATATATATATATATATACAGTAGTATATATGCATATACAATATATATTTATGTACTATATACATATATTGCATGTATACAATATATGTATATACACTGTATATATTGTATATATTGTATATATATTATATATATGTAGTTTGTACTGTAATAATATATATATGTACTATAATTATAACAAAATAATATTATAAATAGTACTTTGCGATTTAACGGACTTTCGATTTAACGGACAGATCTTAATCCTAATTAGTCCGTTAAATCGAGGGTTTACTGTAAATATATTTTTTTACTAAAATTAAATCTGCTCATTTATTTGCTTATTGAAATATTTATTTTTGATTTGATTTTTATTATTTTTCCCACGATCTAGATCATAAATGAAAGCACATATCTTGTTTCGCATGGAAATAAGAAATCGTGCATTGTAGCATTTTTAGAAAAAGTTGCAACCTTGTATAAAAATTTAAAGGCATGTTTAATCAAACCTACGCTTTTAAATATTTCTTTTTAAGAAATTAAATCTTTTTAATTTTTATTAGTTTTAATTGAATATACATATTCTCTCAAAGAATATATACATATTCTTTACACATTCTTTACACTTCTTTCATACACACAAAGAATATACATATTCTCTAAGTCAATTTCGCATTTTTAATGATTTCTCCTACCTCTAAAAATTCGAATCGTTTATAAACAAGATACGAAAAACCAAAAATACCGCGCTTAATCTACGTTCTTTTGCTTTTTAAAATCTGGTATCCGTTTCGAAAAATTTGCATTTTAACCCTTAAAAAAAAATTCGTTTCCAAAACTCACTTACGCCCCAGGTTTAAAAATCGGCATCGACTCGGAAAATATGAATACGGACATAGAGAAGACACCAGATGATAGACAAGTTCATTTTCTTGAAAACGCAACATTGCGTTATAAAAAATATCTACATTAACCGTTTCGAAACCGGTCGTTTACGTAACCCACTTTCGCGATTTCCGCTATTTTGGCAATGTTTACCCTTGGTTAAATTTCAATTCTACTAGGAAATTTGGTTGGGTCGAGTGTTCTGAAAAGGCTTCTTCCAGAACAGATTGAGCCCCCTAGCGGTGGAAGATGGAACTACAGGAGTATCTCTGGTTCTGTGGGCCCGGTTACGACGGGGTTTGGCCCATTCGACTTGATATCTATAGCCTTAAATATTTTAATTGCACTTTCTACCGCCAGGGTGCGCTTTCCGATCTTGGGTTCTATGAGCCCGATTATGACAGGGTTTGCCTCATTTGACTTGATTTCGATAGCCTTATAAATTTCAGTCATTTTCGTATAGAGCAGATAGTTATTATCACGGGCCCGGGCAACGCCGGACGGGTTAGCTAGTACTAAATACAACCTTGCAGCTTCGAAACGCAAACTATTTGTTTGGAGTTTCAACAGTTTAATAGAATGAACGTAAAAAAGTGAGTGAACTTTGATTTATTTTTACGCATTAGCATGGCAATTTGTGACAGCGCAGCGCCATCTGGATGTGAAATTTGGAAGTAAATGAAGAAAGTGTAGTAAAAAACACACATTACTCCCCTGCAAGAATAATTTCAACAGCTGTAATAAATTAGTTGTCATTGAATTTTAAAAACCATCAGTCTACTTCAGGTGACCCTGTATATGACTATTTTTTCATTACTAAGATAACGGGTGTCTAATTCATATGACCTGTTATTGAAATGAAATGTGTGTTCTTTAATAATAAAGATTAAATGCATCGTAAATTCCTGAAATTTACGAACATTTTCAAAACATAAGCATAGATTACTTTAAAAGTATTATCTGAAGGATTTCATGCATAGCCGATCAAAAACAAAATAAATAAATAAATAAATAAAAAGTAAAAACAGAAACGAAGCTCCTTTCTCTCCATATTATTTTATAACCAAACTATCACAGAAAGATGCGGGAGATACCATTCGACTGGGAAATGTGTTTCTAAAATTACGTATATACAATGAAAGTTTAGGGAGCCGTCCACATATTAAAGCAGAGACAAACTTTAAAATTTTCAATACTAACAGTTAATTTTGACATTATATTTGGATTCTTAGGTAAATTTTTACTTCGTATACGAAACCGGAAGTCATTCGATGAAGTAATTTAAGGATTATGCAGATCTATAATTTTGAACACCTAATGTTAAATTTATATTTAATTGTTGAAAACAAACTGCAATGTGGGTAGTTTTTAAAGCATAACTCAAAAACTGCATGGCGGAATGAACTGAAATTTTGGAATCGGATTTAAATTTTCTAAAAACCGATTTCTGTTTAAAAAAAAATATAGCTTAAAATACATAATTTTTTTGAATATTAATTTCATAGCTGATATTTTATTTAATTAACATTCGAAAAAATATGTATTACAACCAACAAAAATTTTTACAGAAATAGACTACTAGAATCTTCAAATGTGCAGAAATACAGATTTTAAAACCATTTCGTAAAACAGTTTTGAGTTACGTTAAAAAATCTACCCGATTTGCAGTTATTAATAAAAAGAAAACTGCCCAGTTAAACTGATGGCACTGAGCTCACAGGCTATTCACACTAATTGTATATTATATTCTTATTTCAAAGAATTTGAAATAAGCCCCTCGAAAATTAAAGAAATCGACAATATATTAAGGGAGATTATCCCCTCATCCCCCCAGCCTTATAGTTAACATAATTAACCAATGAACCTCAAAAACTAATCAGGGAAGCGCCTTATTACAATGAACATATATACAAAATTTGAAGCAAATCGGATAATTCTGCATGAAAAACCAATCTATCTAAATTAAGGGGGATTAGCTCCCTCAGTTTCCCCCTTTATACTTAACCAATGAACCCCCAACATTAATCAGGAAAGCGCCTTACAACAATAAACCTATATACAAAATTTGAAGATAATCGGATAATTCTGCATGAAAAACCAATCTATCTAAATTAAGGGGGGATTAGCCCCCCATCAGTTTCCCCTTTTATACTTAGCCAATGAACCCCCAACACTAATCAGGAAAGCGCCTTATAACAATGAGCTTATATACAAAATTTGAAGAAAATCGGATAATTCTGAATGAAAAACCCATTTATCTAAATTAAGTGGGAATCAGCCCCCATTTACCCCCTTTACGTAACCAATGAACGCACAAAACTAATTAGGAAAGCATCTTATCACAATGAACCGGTATACAAAATTAAAAAAAATCGGATAATTCTGCATTAAAAACCCATTTATCTAAATTAAGGGGGGTCACCCCCATTTCTCCCCTTTATACTTAACCAATGAATCCCCAAAACTAATCAGGGAAGCACCTTATCACAATGAACCTATAAACAAAATATGAAGTAAAACGGTTATTTCTATCAAGAGTTATCGCGTTACGTACATACATACGTACATACATACATACAGAACGGGCGGGCACATTAGCTCTCAGGCTTTGATAGCCTGTGAGCTAAAAATAAATTTAACGTTAGGCGTTCGATGCTTTACACCTGCATGATTCCTAATATTCTTGCCCGAATGACTTCGCTTTTAGTATCCGAATTAAAAAAAATTATCTTGACGTGAATTTGACTGTGAATTTGTTACCGTATACACTAAATACTTTCCATACATCCACGGCCAACTTCAGATACAGTCCAAGGAAGCTCTTGTTTGTTATTGCTGTGGCTTAGGATGGCGTTCATGACGTCAGGTCACGTGATCTACGACGAATCAATCGGCCCAGAATGCCGTCCTATGTAGGAGAGGGAAAAAAGCAGTGGTTTTCTTAGCCAATTGGATCGACCGGAGATCACGTGGTTCCGACGTCATGAATTCCGTCCTAAGGCGGAAGAAACAAACAAGAGCTTTCTCAGCCGGTACCGAAGTCTAGAGCTCCTATAGTACAGGCTGAATCATACCGCCACTTAATAACCGAACGAACCAAACACCAAGCTAAAACCAGTTAGATTACCGAAGTGGTGGACGACGAGTGACAGTGACAGGGACGGCAAACACTTGCTCTGGCGGTAAACTAATGCCGAGCTGGGCTACAATATGGCGGCTATTTTGAGCAACAAGATGGATATGCGTCAGCTCCCCTTATAGGAGTCTTATTGAAGTCGGCCCTAATACATCTTTGACCCGCACACAGTGGTCTTTCACGCTAATATAGCTGGTAAAAGTCACTTTTTCGGCATCCAAATTCTAAGATGATACATCAGTTAGAAAACATCTCAAATAAATAATCATAAATAAAATATATGAATCCAAACAGCTGTAAAAACTTGATAATGAAACGGGGGGGGGGGGCTAAAGAGCAGGTGTCTTCATTTTACCTAATACACGTGTTCGAATCTCGGAATATTAATTATAAGTTTTCTGCGACATGTCAAAATGGACGTTTATTTTTGCTCCATTTTAAAAATGATCTCGAAAAGTATAGGTATTTATCCTTATCTCAGCATTTTAAAATTTTTAAATACTTTAAGTTAGTTAGTAAATTAAGGTATAAGTATTGCTTGAATACCAGGAAGGATTTTTAGAATTAAAAAATGTTTTTCGCAAAATAAATTTATGGGTGTCAGCTAGTTTTGCTGTCTTACACTCATCTCTTGCATTTCTAAAATATACCTCATAGAATATATTGACAAAGCAAAGTTTAGCTGCCAATATTTGCCAGTTTTTATTGTACGTTAATTTTAGATTTGGAAAGTGGTAGGAACTATAGCGCGTTTTTTGATGTAAGGTGTAAGTTACAAATTAGCAAAAGCTTCAATGTCAGATAAAGGAAAATTTTGGCTTTTAAAAAAATATTAAATTCTACTATTTTAATTCCTCATTTTCAGCTCAAAATTAATTGCGCCATGTATTCAAATACTGAGAATTTTTGCTAAGGAATAGCAAAGAATTTTTAAAAAATGTCTAAAATTGTCATTACCATGTCCCTGAAATCATAATCCAAAACACCTTGATAATAACCACGGTAATGACATTTTTAACGTTAAGAATAATTTTACAGCTCAACTATAAAAACTAAAAGCTTATGGAGTACTTATTCTGAAAGAAGTCCTAAACCATTTTTTATAATTGATTCAGTAAACTTAAATTATTAAATATGTATTTCAGTAATAAGGAATTTAGTAATGACGCAATATTAAATACATTGCCTGTAATTTTAGAAGAAAAGGTACAAATCTCCTTTAACTCTCGATTACTAACCTGAAGAAACTTACGTTTTTGCTTTCGTTGTATACATGACGTAATTTCCATATTTATACATTTTTTACAGCAATATTTCGGGGGAAAATTAGTAAATAACTAGATAGATATGTTATTTTCCCTTTAAACACAAAAATTAAAAACATTTATAAACATACTTATGAAAAATTATGACTAACAAAACTTAAAATAAACTTATCGTAATATTGCGCCTAAACCTTGTATATGTAAGATACGAGGATAGTTATCGAGTTATCGAGTGTTAAGGAAATGACGAACAAAACTATAATAAATTTATTTAGTAGAAGCAGAATATCTGCCAGCAATCGTTAAACTAGAAACGTACACACACACATATGTATATACAGGGTGCTGTCGAATTCGATCGACAAATTCAGAGGGGTAATAGTAGGTATCAAGAGGATAAAAAATTCCCATAGAACATAGGGTCGTAAACCACGTTTAGTGGGAGAAAATCGCAAAAATATCTATGACGTAGAGTGGAACAAAAAGGGCCAATAATAAGTAGAAAAACATTTAAATTTGATGCATGATTTATTTCAGTCATGATGTTGCACCAGCACATTTTGCGATTGCGGTGCGTAACCATTTCGATGCTACATATCCCGGGAGGTGGACTGAACGCGGCGGACCTGCTTGGTCTCCACGCTCCCGGGAACTCAATCCCTTGGATTTCTTCTTTTAGGGCACCTGAAATCGGTTGATTATTAGACGCTTGTTGGATACACTGAGGGATCTGGCAACATGGATCGCCGTCGCTTCAGAAGACATTGCCATCACAAGGGGTAGGTTTGAACGCGTCCGGCAATACCTCGTCCGTCGGTGTCGGCTGTGCAATGACCTTCGCGGTCGCAACTTCGAACAATTCCTATAAAAATGTCTAGTCGTCTCCTTCTGACGTTGAACTGTAATGCATTGTAATCCTGCTATACATCAAATAAATGTTTTTTTACTTATTATTGGCACTTTTTGTACCATTCGACGTCACATCCTTCATAATTATTTTTGAGATTTTCTTCCACTAAACGTGTTTTGCGACCCCATGTTCTATAGCAATTTTTCATCCTCTTGATGCCTACTATCACCCCTCTAAATTTTCTGTCGAATTCGGCAACACCTTGTATATACAGAATGTCCTTAAATAGACTGACTGTTTTTAAAAATCAATAACTTGCAAACGGTGACAGCTATTGAAAAATGTCTCGCAAGGGAGGAATATGTAACGGCAGGAACATGTTTACTGTGATCCCTGGTTTTAGTTAAATTATCAGCGATAGATGGTGTTATGATATCTTGGCGCTCCACCAAAGTAGTGTGTCTTAATACGTAAGAATGGCGTCATAATTACAGGGCGTAAATTGAAAATTTTAACCAAATTATGGCAACCCACTTTCCAGGCAGAACTATTCGCCATCTACTCAGCACTCAAATGGGTTTTTAAACATCCAAACATTCAAGTCCTGATTTAGAGCGATAGTCGGTTTGGTCTACAGACTATACATGCGTCCCGGACATCTAACCCTCTTATTCTACAGATCAAGAAACATCTTAACACACCCTACACTTTTAACAAAACTCAAAACGCTCATTATTTTTTTCACTATCGAACCTAACCAACTAGTTATCTGGGTTCTATCGGGGGGCCATCGTGAAAAAAACTTTCATCTTTCTACGGGCCTGATTTGAGCTTTCAAACACGTGACCTGACGTTACAGATAGGATCTGATTCTTCTCGTCTAGTTGAATTTTCGCCATATTTTTCTTTGTAATTTCAGATAAATTTTATATAAAAATGGTTTCTAAAATGCGAATTTTTTAAAAGTATATTATCTCAATTATTTGGATAAAGAATTTAAGTAAGTACCCTTTTTTTTATCTGATTATTTAAAAAGCAAAATATATATCTATACCGTTTTTCAATTCCAAAATTCGAATGTTGTTAAAGTTATATTGTACTTAATACTTTAATAAAGGTAATCGCCTACACTTTCTTTTGTGTTGAAATAAATCGGGTTTCGCTGGGATGACCGTGCATATTCTACTATTATAATACTATTAATACTATTACTACTATTTTAAACATTTAATATCACTTTATTAAAACAATCGCAATGGCGAATACGCACATAAAAATAAACACAGAATGTCAACAGACGATAATTAACCATTATTAGGTGCGTTCGTAATTATATAAATACGTAGCACCTATAGTCGTCGTTTGGTCCGTCCGTCTGTCCGTCCGTCTGTCTGTCTGTCCGTCCGTCTGTCTGTCTGTCCGTCCGTCTGTCTGTCTGTCCGCATATAACAACGCAAAAACTACCCAACCAAATGGTTTGCAATTTGAAATATATTATCTTTGCATAAATTTGTCGAGACATTTCAAATTTTATCAAAATCGAATCAAAACTTTAGGAGATATTAATAAAAATATTTATTAAGAAATTTGATTTTTTTTTTAAATCGGTGCTTTTTTGTTATATGAGCTTCCGATGGATTATAAATCGTCAAGCGACCGAGATACTTATTTTATTACAGAAATTAATCTGCAGACGATATAATTCATTTCACAGAATTAAAAATCATCAAGATCTGAATATTTATATAACTAGCTGATACCTATATATCTGAATATTTATATAACTAGTTAAGATATTTGTATGAACAGTGTCATAAAATATATACTTAACTAGCTGTTTAACCCGTTCTACGCACGGGATATCATGAATTTAATTCTAAAACGTGCGTACGAACGCACCTCGTTTGTAACGTTTGACGTACAATTTCCAACTTGTTTTTTTCTGACTTCATTATACTTTTATTTTCACCTAGCGTAATAAATATAGTTTAGAATCATCAAATAGATAAAACAGTAATACGAAAGCCTTTTTAACACTTTCCAACCTAGTTGAAAAGTGTTTATGACTTCGGTTTGTCTGGCCGTATGGCCGTCTGGCCGTCTGCCGTCTGGCCGTCTGCCGTCTGGCCGTCTGTCCGTGCTCTAACTCCCGCAAATATGCTCGGATTGCTCTGCAATTTTTATATGTTATAGTCGTTATCTATTGAATGTTCCCTGTTTCAACGGAATTGTGTAGCACTTATACTTTTTTTACAGGGACACTCAAAAGAATTCCATTACATTGCGGTCTATGGGGAAAAATCACTTGAGGTTTATTTAAATAATGTTTCACTATTTTAAACGCATTGAAATTTATATATATCACTAAGGTGCATTAGAAGAAGCTTAATATGGAATAGGGTGTGCATAGCACTTATAGTTACTTTACAGGGACAGTCAAAAGAATTCCGTTACATTACGTCTATGGAGAAAAATCGTCTGCGGTTTATTTAAATAATGTTTCCCTATTTTAAACGCATTGAAATTTATATAAGGTGCATTACAAGATTCTTACTACAGAATATTGTGTGTATAGCAGTCATCGTTCACTTACAGGGACACACAAAAGAATTCTCTACTGTCTGTTAACAATAATTCCTGGAAGTGCGTTTTAAGTTACTGAACGCGATTTTAATTTTAACTCGCTTTTTGTCTATTACGTGGTGTGTATAAATTCTGTAGATCCTATACAGGGAAGCACAAAAGTTCGCGAACACATTTCCGTATTATTTAACTCCAGACGGAGAATTTTAAACTGTGCTACGCGTTTCCTAACTGAACTAAAATTTAGCATCCTATGTAGTATATATACAAATCTATAGATCCTATACAGGGCTGATGAAAAGTATTCGGATTACTTAGATGTTATCTTTTAGCTTATTAAACGGTATGATTTGTAAAATTATTTTGGAAGCGTTGGAAAGTGTTACATAATCTATGCTTGACGCATGATTTTTCGTTCTTGTTTGTCCTGATTTTACTAAGAATTTATCTTTTAAATATAATTTACGTAAATTGAAAACACTTAATACATTAATTAATAATATTGAGTTCTTTTGCATATCTTTTTTAAAAAACCAAACGTTTTTCGTAAAGGATGTGCTTTCAATTATTAAAATACAATTTTTATTTAAATAAATATTTATATGTATCTGAGGTCGATGCAGGATTTTTTTCCCTTGTGGGTTATTAAGTGAATAGTAAAATTTTTTTAAAAATAACTTATTATATTTTTGTTCATGTGTTGATAATTGTTTATGTGTTATTATCCAGGTTTTAAAATAAGCCTAAAAGCAGTATAGTTTTTTATACAAGTAGTTTAAGATAAAATAAAGTAGTGTGGAAGAATGGAACTTGTGTCATTCCTCCTATTTAATAAGATGGGTGAAAATTGCTGCTTATATGAAAATTAATATGGAAATAGAGCACACTATAGTATGTTTTGTTTTTTAATGGAATTTCCTCCTTTAATTGAAATAACAACTTGAGAATCTGTATATTTACTAGATGGATGAGGATTTTTCTGTTTAAATGAATTTTCCCTTTTAAGTAAATATTAAATTTATAATCGAAGTAAAAATGTGTGTGGAATTTGGAAATGGTGACATTTTCTCTTATCCTTTAAAAGAAATATTCATAAAAATATAAAATGCACATTATAATTAGCAATTAAAATACCATGTTTTGTCAGATGTTTGAAAGATAGTGATTTCTTAGTTGTAATACCTAGTAACAGAATATGTATTTTAAATTATTCATACATTATAAAATCTAAATTGAATTTTTGTTTCAATTGTTTAGAAAAATTTCAAATTTCTATTTATGAATCTGTTTATGTAATAACAATCCTTTTATTAAAAATCATAAAATTAAGTCTTGCTGAACCTTTATTGTTCATTTATTGTATGTATAATTCAAACGCATCTAAAATAAGCCAGAAATTACCCCAAAAAATATTACAAAACTGGATTTTATAGCACTGTTTTTGATGCACACATACGTGTTTTAAACCTTACTTGTCTGCTACTCAGATCTCTTCTGTGACGTCATCCACGACTTGAATCAGGCCCGTTGAAAGAGGAAAGTTGTTTTCACGATGGCCCCGGTTCTATCTACCACCTTCTTGATCACCTGGTTCTGCTTCATCAAGTGGTACCGCACAGTGTCGCGATTTGAGCTTGCTCAGGCGGTACCACAGCGCCCCTTGTCGCATGGGAGTTGGTCTCCGGCACACACTTTAAATTACTTACCATCTTGTTTGCTCTACCCCTGTCGCGTGCGGGCAATATCCAAGTAGGGCAGGTCATTGACTACTTTGTGGCCCCTTTTTCTTTCTTTCTCTTTTTTGCCTCATTTATTTTTATGTATCTTGTTCGTGAGAGTGGAATTTCCTAATGAGCCCCTGCGTGTGGGAGAACATTCAAGGAGAGGCACCAAAGCTCGACATGTAGGAGAACCTCAATGAGCTGCCACGGTTAGGCTTTCAGATCCACTTTCCAGAATTGGGCTATACTAATCTAAAGGAGTTCGATTAGACGAGCGATACAACCCAACAAACATTAGCTTGTTAATAATGATAGGATGTCTAAGGTAATTGGGGATTCATTATTGCTCAAAATTATCTCCACCAATCAAATTTTACTGTCCATATATCGCCAATTACTTCCGACAAAACCCCCCACGCCAAAGCATGCGCGAAGCTTAGTTGCTGTTTTGTTCACCGAGCATCAATATGTAATTTTGAGGACCGAAGTTTTCAGACTGTAATAGCACTTTTTATCTACGTTTCATGCAGTCATTGCTGAACGATTATGTCCAGCGTTGTATACTAAATCACTGGCAACACTACCAGTTCTTATAATTTTCTCGTGCAATTGTTTATTTGTATTCGGATGCGACCATTCTTTACGTTGAATCTCACTTGGAAGTTTCTTGTCGCTTTTAGAATCTTATCCAAGTGATAGTACTCCAATACCATAAATGTTTTTTTAAATCTAACGTAACATTTTCATGTTTTCTTCAAACTGGATTTAACGTGTACAACAATCTACTGACGAACTTAATACTACGTTTCGACTCTGTCAACTGTCTGAGCTTCATGTATGCTTTGTTGTAAGTTGTCTCTATAACAGCAAGACGAAAAACTGGCAATTAGAGTTGCAAATGCTAGAATAAACCCGGTTTAAACCTGGGAATAAACCGGTTTTTTTGGGAATAAACCAGGTCTTTTGGGAATAAATCTGGGAATAAACCGGGTCTATTGGAAATAAACCTGGGAATAAACCAGTTCTTTGCAACTCTACTGGCAATAAAATTTGATGGTCCATACGATTTTGGACAAAAATGAATCGACTAGCATCTTGAAGATCCTGCCATTATTGGCCAGCAAATGTTCATTGGTTTGTCTGACGAATCTGATTGAGCTCTTCCAGGCGAGTATCGCGAAGTTCTGGAATGTGGATTGCCATGATTCGGGCAAAAACTTCATGCGAACTTTTCGTATGTCCCCACAATTAGTCGTATTTATAAAGGCACTGTACTTCGATGAAGCGCCAAGATGTCGTAGCGCCATTCATTGATGGTGACTGGAACTAAAACCAGGAATCATAGTAAAGCAATTCCTGTCCTAAAACATTACGCTTCTGCAAGAATTTCCTTAATATCTGCTTTAGTTTAAAATTTATTGATTTTAAAAAACTGCCAGTCCATTTTAGGTATATATACTAGCAAACCCAACTGGCATTGCCCGACGCCGTCCGATCCTGTCGAGAAAAATTAAACCCGGCTTTGAACCATATCTAGAAAAACCGAAAAGTGTGAAAATGAACTTCAGAAATTAACTTTTAAAGTAATAAATTTTCATATTTCTTTAAATGAAACATACCCTCAATATTACGAAAGTATAACCGAAATGTATGTATTTTTTGTTTCATTAAAATTTCCGCCTAGACTCCAACGATTGCGATTTTAAAATGCTCAAAATACAAGAAAAACCGGAAAATATGAAAAAGACATTCAGAAAAAAAAAATATATTTTTTAAACAGTAAACATTCATATTTTTTAAAACGAAAATTACCATCCGGTATCGAGAAGGTAATGGCTAATCGCTGGTGTCCCCATTATTATTATCATTTCCAGCATTTTATGTCATTGTGTGATTGCCAATATTACATGATTATTATTCAATTTGTTGTTGGTCCCCTAATTGCTCTCGTGACTATACTTTCTCAGAATAAACATGTTCTTTACATCCCTAAGGTTCAAGGACAATTCGTCAGATATTCTTTAGATTTTCCACAAAATATCTAAAATCGAAACTGTCCGGTGACATTTGGCCATATAATTTATCTTTTGTGTGCAATTTTTACACATTTATAGTGTGTATGTTTTGTGTGCAAAATGATCAAATGGAAATAAACAAAAATTAACAATATTTTAGTTGCACAACTGTATTTAGTTGCACAGTTTTTTCTTTTTCAATATTTAGATTTTTTTAATAGCATACAAATTGTTTATTCATATTGTGTATGTTTCGAAGCAGTGAAGTCTGTGAAATCAATGTAAAATAATTTAATGCGGATAAAATACGAAAAGAAATGTATAATAAAAACATTTAGTTTATAAAGATTACTTTGTGCTTGATAATCATAATCAAATAAATACCTAACATATTTTTTCTGATTAATGAGATAGATGTAATTAAATATTGATTCCTGAACACATAGTCTTTTATTTAGTTTCTTGTTTCAGTTTTCAATTCATTTTCCTCTAACCTTTCATATATTTATTCCAAGATTAAATAAATATTTTGGGTTTCATTTTATGAATATGGCTAGTTAAGCAATTCCGAACAAAATTTTGTATTCAATTAATTGATAAAATGCAAATTCACAGAACAGGCCTTCCAAGTTATTATATCGATAATTAGAAATATTTTAAACTAAAAATGAGAAAGCGACTTTATTTAAAATGCTTCATTATTTAAACAAATGCTTAGAAAATGAAAATTTCTACAACTTTCTGTGATGTATAAAACTTTTGTAAGTTGGGACAATCAGAGGAAACAGCTTGCTTCAATAAAGGATGTAAATTAAGAATTTCAATTTATGGCCTCTCATTTAAATTCTATCTTGCATTCCATTAGTAATTTCAAAGAATAATTGAGATTTTTGCCCTTTGCCATTCGTTACATTTATTATTATCATAAATCGACATTCACTTGAGAATGTATGATTTATTCTTAAGATTATTCCTAATTGTTTTTTAATTGTGTGGGTCATTTTCACAGAAATGAATGAATAAAACTATTTCGGTGATAAATTTTCTGAGAAACATAATTTTAAATTAAGAGGTATGTATGTTTTTTTTTGTATTGATTTGTACTTATCGAACACCATGCCAGATTACGAGAAATATTTTTCATTAAAATTGCATTTTTACATCACGTAGATGTAACCGTGATGTCTGCAGAAATGATGATCACGAACCTGAGATTTGTTTCGTAAATCTTTTGTAACACACTAAATACTAAACTGAATTGAATGCTGCTGCTGAATTAAGTTTTTTCAGTGCGAAATTATCTGAAAAACATCATTTCAAATTAAGTGGAGAATTTTTTTGTATTGATTTGTACTTATCGAACACCATGCCAGATTACGAGAAATATTTTTCATTAAAATTGCATTTTTACATCACGTAGATGCTATGTTCGTAACCGTGATGTCCACAGAAATGACGATCACGAACCTGACATTTGTTTCGTGAATCTTTTGTAACACAACAAATACTAAACTGAATTGAATGCTGCTGCTGAATTAAGTTTTTTCAGTGCTAAATTTTCTAAGAAATATAATTTCAAATTAAGAGGAGAAATTTTTTGTATTGATTTGTACTTATCGAACACCATGCCAGATTACGAGAAATATTTTTCATTAACATTGGATTTTTACATCACGTAGATGCTATGTTCATAACCGTGATGTCCACAAAAATGATGATCACGAACCTGACATTAATTTCGTAAATCTTTTGTAACACACTAAATACTAAACTGAATTGAATGCTGCTGCTGAATTAAGTTTTTTTCAATGCTAATTTTTCTGAGAAACATAATTTCAAATTAAGAGGAGAAATTTTTTGTATTGATTTGTTCTTATCGAACACCATTCGAGAAATATTTTTCATTAAAATTACATTTTTACATCACTTAGATGCTATGTTCATAACCGTGATGTCCACAGAAATGATTACCACGAATCTGAATTTTTTTTTCGTAAATCTTTTGCAACACACTAAATGCTAAACTGAATTGAATGATGCTGCTGAATTAAGTGTTTCAATGCTAGATTTTCTGAAAAAAAAACCTAACTTTAAATTAAGAGGAGAAAATTTTTGTATTGATTTGTACTTATCGAACACCATGCCAGATTACGAGAAATATTTTTCATTAAAATTGCATTCTTACATCACGTAGATGTAATCGTGATGTCCACAGAAATGATGACCACGAACCTGACATTTAGAGTTGCAAAGGCTAGAAAAAACCCGGTTTAGACCTGGGAATAAACCGGGTTTTTTGGGAATAATCCAGGTCTTTTGGGAATAAACCTGGGAATAAACCGGGTCTATTGGAAATAAACCCGGGAATAAACCGGTTTTTTGCAACTCTACTGACATTTGTTTCGTAAATCTTTTGTAATAAACTAAATATTAAACTGAATTGAATAATGCTGCTGAAAATTTGTTATTATATTTAATTAATTTTTTTTTTTTACAATCCTAACCTTTTTTATCCGATCCCTGGAATTGATGGTGATATCTTTACTTTCATGATTTTATTATAATTATTTAAAAAATTACTATTTTAAAGAGGTAACACTTACAACGTATTTCTACAATTAATGGCTAATAAGCTTTACAGTAAGGTTTTTTAATGTCATTTGTTGAGCTAATTAGCAGCTATACATTTTCTATCCATGCACATGACTCAATTTTTTCTGACAGTAGTTATTTATCAAATAAAGCTACAAATAAACAAAATTATATGAAATTGAATTATTTTACTTTTGTTTCATGGGAGTTGAATGTTTACTTATGATTTTAGTGGTGATAACTCAAAATTCACGTTTTTTGAGTTGTGCCACTTTAGAAGTAAGTGTGTGATATGGTTCACATTCACCCAAATTTTTAAAATTTCTTTGCAGTCAGAATGTGGGCTTATGACTGAGGGTGAAGTGGTAGACCTGCAGACAAATTAATAAATTGATGTCATAAAAAATAATACTATGCTATAATACTAAAATTCAGTTAAATTTTACAATGCAACATTATTAAAACTTAGGTATCCTTCTCGGGTTACAGCATATAGTTGAAAACCATTTTTCTTTTTTTCAAAACTATAATAGATGTTTCACATTTAATATATAAACCGGGAGGCGGCAGCACAGACAATCACCTCATCGAGTTCATGGCTGAAATTCCAGAATTAGTTAAAACTTGATTCGCATATTAAAACGCAATCGGTCTGCCAAGTCATATATTGGTCGAAAACACCTTAAAACACGATTTTAGCGGTTGACTCGTAGGTTTACCATTGTGTTTTCCTGCACCCAAAGGTATGAAAACATGGAGGACTGGGAGCAGGAACACACAATGGTAAACCTACGAGCCAACCGCTAAAATCGGGTTTTCGGGTGTTTTCCACCAAGATATGATTTGGCAGACCGATTGCGTTTTAATATGTGAATCAAGTTTTAACTAATTCTGGAATTTCAGCCTTGAACTCGATGAGGTGATTGTCTGTGCTGCCGCCTCCCGGTCTAATATATACCAGTGGACCCGTGCGAAGATTCCGCACTGCATTTAGTATTTTTTTAGATACAGGTTTAAATTTATACATTAAAAAAATTAAGGACTAAAAATATCTGCAAACAACATTAGTCAAGCCAGAATATCATCTCATTTATTACATTAAAGTTACATTAAAAACTGATCGCTTATAGCGAAGACAAATATATATATATATATATATATATATATATATATATATATATATATATATATAAATCGTATTTTAACTGCATTAGATGATTACATCATCTGTTTCGAAAAAAAAAAACGGACAAAGGAAGATAAAATAAGCATTTGAATTTAAATTTTTCTTTTTAATCATAAATATAAAATAAGCCCATGCAGCATTCTTTATTTTACAATTTGTTTTTTGTAATTTTTTTTGAGCACGTTATAATGCGGTATTTTGTTTTTGTGACAACATTGATTTGAGAAAAACCCTTCATTTCATTTATAAAAACAATGCTGATTTAATTTTTAATTAACTGCAATTTTTCATAAAAAAAACTTGTTTTAACGAAATGTAAGTGTACTATGTCAGACACTGATTTAAAATCCTTTCATATGGTATCTCATTTATCTTTCTGCGTTTTGTATTTGCTTAGAAAAAGGGATGTTGACATATATGATTATAGATTGATTATATGATATATATGATTTTATATTGCCCCCTAACAACACCAACAATCATTTTTATATGAAAAATAGTAATTATGTAGTGAAATGAAATTTTGAAATTTATTAAAAGCTATACTTTCGTGGAATATCAGACTATTTATATTATTTTAAGTGCAAACAGATTTCTTTTTTTAATCGTCTGCACGCGGTAGAGACACATTTAAACAAAATTCATGAAATTATTTTAAAAAACATAAAAAATGAGTAAATTTCGATACTGTTTTCAAACAAATTGCGATACATTTTCAAACAAATTGCGTTTGAAAGTACATTTTTTCCCCTATTCGACGGTGTAAAAATTGAAATGCGATGATTAGAAGTTTAAAATTGCAGTAAAAGCAAAATTTAATCGTCTGCTGTTGCCAACATCAAAATGACGTCAGCGTTACTCACGTTCATGTTTGTCCTTTATAATATAGATAGATAGATAGATAGATAGATAGATACATGATGTTTTAGACGTAAGAAAATCCTATCTAGCAATGCATTCAAAGTCATTTTAAAAGAAAATTATAGCATTTATCAGTATTCATCTTTG
Source organism: Maratus michaelseni (assembly GCA_963931845.1). Classification (NCBI taxonomy): domain Eukaryota; kingdom Metazoa; phylum Arthropoda; class Arachnida; order Araneae; family Salticidae; genus Maratus; species Maratus michaelseni. The sequence goes on from OZ007586.1 coordinate 102,199,919, forward strand.
TGATAAAGATGCTGTTGTTTAGATTAGCAAAATATTGAAACTTGGCCATTATAGGATTTTTTTTTTTTACAAAATATAAAGCACAAACGGACAAATTGAAATGAAACAGATTTTAAGTAGCGTACGAAATTTCATTCATTTTGGATGAGTTTACCGCAACTAGATAAAAGCTGTTAATAACAGCATATAGACGCTAATTAACTTGAAGTAACAGCTTAGCTTTTTCAGCTGCTACTTTTAAATCATGACTAATTACCGATAAAAGATTATGATCTATCCTTATGAGACTTACCTTGGTAGCAAAACAATATTGGGCCAATGTTGTTTGCAATGACTATATCTAAGCAATATTGCCTATATTTTGGTTACATCTCGTCTAATATTGAAGATGTGGGCGTAAAAAATTACCCCACCATCGGAGTGTTTACATATTGGCAACAAATATTTTGCCATTTCATTGCCATTATTTCCAACGTACAGAAAATATTTCTGCAGTATTGTGGTTTCACTGCAAATATGTTCTATCTAAAGCCAATATTTCTGTAAAAGTGGCATTGCAAATATTTTGAACGTAAATAAAATTTCTCTGCAATATTTCATGTTTTATTGAATATATTTCTTAAGAAAAGTCAATTATTTTTATAATAATGGCATTCGATTGCAAATATTTCAATATTTAACCATTACTGGTATTCCGTTTGAAGTTTTCCCAATGTATGTAATATTAGCGCAATATTGGGTCACAATATGATTAATATAATCAACATTGATTTGCTACTATGGTAACAAATGCAAGGCTGCTACGAAATACAATTTACAGAAAACAGAAATGATCAGCATTAACTCTCTTAATCACCTAGAGCTCATACGAGGTCCAAATTTAAGTCATAAACTAATTCATCCTAGAAAATAAGTTGAAACTGGTGTGAATCAATAAGAACTAAAATATCTTCTTAAAACACCATCAAAAACTTTTAAATGCGCTAGGCCTTTCGAAAGATCTGAGTCTTTCTTCGTCAGGCGCAAAAAAGGCGTGCTTCTACTATGAAAGCAGCAGCAAGACTGAAGTGAGAGATAAGGGAAAGGAAACAAGCTGAAGAAACAGTCAATAGGAAAATAGAAATCAACAGCCAATAGGAAAACAGAAGACAACAACCAATCACAGAAGAGTATAATCAAAATAATATATATGTGTTTTTTACATTTAATATATATGTGTGTTTTAATTTTATTAAAATTATTTTTTATTTTATTAAATTTTATTTTCATGACTTTATTTTATTTTTTATTTTATTCAATTTTATTTTCATGAATTTATTTTATTTTTTATTTTATTATTATTTTTTTCAATTTTCTTCCTTATTCCCCTTCTACTTTGTGTTCTATTGTTTTGATTATACTCTTCTGTGATTGGCTGTTGTCTCCTGTTTTCCTATTGGCTGTTGATTTCTACTGTTTCTTCAGTTTCTTTCCTTTCCCTTATCTCTCACTTCAGTCTTGAAACTGCGTTCAAAATAGAAGCACGACTTTTTTGCGCCTGACGAAGAAAGACTCAGATCTTTCGAAAGGCCTAGCGCATTTAAAAGTTTTTGATGGTGTTTTAAGAAGATCTTTTAGTTCTTAATTCATCCTAGTTTAAGTCAGTTAAGTCAATTTTTGCAAACTTCTTCCGACTAACTTTTACTTTGAGTCACATCGCGTAAGCATTCATGCGTGGCTTCAAATTTGTATTAATTCTTTACTATAAATGAGAGCAGAAAACCCAAAAGTTCATCATCTACAGATTTGTTGAAGAATCGAATACAGAAAAATACTTCTTTTGTATATTCTGATAATATCTGAAGTAGCAGACTAGATGTCATAGACAAAATGTTGCTGAATGTATTGTGTCGGCAACTATTCGTCCAGGTATCTCAGGTGGTAGAGAATTGACAATTTAAGCCAAAAAGGTCCCGGGTTCAACTCCCGACCTGGACAGTTTTTCATCAAAATTACAATTCGTACACAAATATTTCTTATTCTGCACAATCTAGAACACCATTTTAAGTATATCAATACACATGTGATTCTTCTTTTTATTTTTCATAATTCGTGAGCGAAATTGTTAAACTTTAATATTTCATTTAAAACAAACATCTTTTATTTGTTAGCCTACACCAAGTTTCTATCACCGTAGAAAGATTTTAAATATGTACACCTTATATGAAATCAATATGAAAGAGAAGCGAACACGATTTATTATATTTCCTCCTTTTGATTTAAAACTCATCAAGCTTTAACGTGTTTACGCTATCTTTCATTTCAATGTAAGTTAATAAAGCTGAAAACACAAATCTGGTGAAAGTTCGAAATCTTTAATGCAAATGCAAAATTAAATTGGGTGCAATTAAATGATGTTAAAGTAAACATTTTCCGAGTTGTTTTAAAATATATTTAGACAGCATTGATATTAATTACGGCTTCTCTAATTTTGATGTAATGAAACAGAGAAGCAAAATCTCTCAGCAACGAGTGTCTTTTCTCATGTTTTAAAATTATTATATTTCTAAACTGATTAAATTTTATTTCTCCTATTCATCCTAAGAAATTTTAGACAATTTATGTTGCTTATTTAGTTCGATTTAAAATGTTTATTAATAATAAAATCTATTCTTTAATTTCATACTGGTAAAGTGCATCATTTTGTTGATTATAATATTATGAGTAAAAATATTTTACGAAATTCTGAATGCAGCTCTTTTATATTGCCGGGGAAAATTATAGGAACAAGTATAAAAATTCATGTAACTTGAATGATTCTGCAGCTAAAAACATGGAACTTGAACAAGATCTTTATTTTGTCATACCTAACACATCTTCAACATGCAGAATATCCTATTTCTACAACAAAGTTACCCCTGACCGAAATGCAAACTTTATAATTTTACAAGTTTACTGTCCTACTTCCATTCTTCCATTTAAACGCCATTTTTCACAATCCGTCAAATGCCATCTCAACGACATATTCCACCTTCCAAACGCGAAAATTTGATAGAATTTGTATATTTCTGCATATTTTGTTTGGGTAAAATTATTTTACGAAATTAGGAATGCATCTCTTTTACATTGCCGGGAAATATTAAAGGTACACATATAATAATTCATGTAACTTGGTTCTGCAGCTAAAAGCATGGAACTTGCACAAGATTTTTATTTTGTTCTGCCTGGCATATCTTTGAAATGCAGAATATCCTATTTCTACAAAAAATAAATTTAAATCAAAATATAAGAAAATGTGATATAAAATGGGATTGGTAAAATCTTACATTTTACAACTTTTTAAAGATACTTAGAAAACATTTATAAGTGTATGGTCACACCTGACTAAAATGCAAACTTTACAATTTTACAAGTTTACTGTCTTCTTCCCATTCCTACAATTAAACACGATTTTTCTCAATCAGTGAAAGGCCTTTTCAGCGACATATTCCACCTGCCACATAATTTTTTTTATTTTTTTATCGAACCTGCATATTTCTGTATATTGAAGGTGAATACCATTGGACTACGTAATATCGTTAAAACCTGAACTACCAACCTACTACATTTTATTGGACTTCACTTAATAGAATCAACATAAATTACTTTTCATAGTTCCATTAATTTTTCCCGCCAGTGTATTGCGATACATCTATGGGTTAATCCTTGAATTTATACTGTAAAATGAAATACTAGGCTGAAATGTTGATATTATTATTATTTATCTTAGATTCTAATATGGATCTCGGCTAAGTAAACGATAATTTGCCATTTAGCCATTTATTGAGTTTACATTACTTCCAATAATTTTCAGGAGCAATTTAAAATAAATACAATTGGTTTGCATGGGAGGATCTTTAATTTAAATTTAAATTATACATTTACTTTGTTTTATTCAATATAAATTTAAAAGACAGGTTTTCAAATGTCACTTATAAATATGAGTTATATAGATGTCATTAATTTTACCCTTTAGTCACAATGAAATCAAAACTAAAGAAACTTGTTGCATGAGTCACCCCTTTGGATAAATACATTTAATATGTTTGGGAAAGTTTATTTAAAACATACAATATCAGTGTTTTCCTGAAGAAAATAAAAAAAATAAATTTTATAAATACAAATTACGGATGTCATAAACTGTACCTTTAGTCATAATGAATTCAAAACTTCCATCTAAGAAAGTATTTCCTGGAGTCGCCCCTTTAAATAAATACAATTAATCTATCTGCGAGGAATATCATTTTATGACATACATTTTTTGTATGTTTTCTTAAAAATAAATCGAAAAGATAAATTTTAAATGTCGTTTACAAATATGAGTTATATGGATGTTAGTCATAATGAACATTTTAGTCATAATGAACACAAAAGTTCCATCTAAAAAAATTGTTTCCAGGAGTCGCCCCCTTAGATAAATACATAAGATGTGTAATTACCCCTAACCAAAATGCAAACTTTACAATTTTACAAGTTTACTGTCCTCCTTCCATTTTTCCATTTAAAAGCCATTTTTCACAATCCGTTAAATGCCATCTCAACGACATATTCCACCTTCCACGCGTGAAAAATTTTATCGAATTTGCATATTTCTGTATAGCGAAGGTGAATACTCTTGGACTACATAATGAGCTTGAACTACCAACCTACTACCTTTTATTGGCCTTCATTTAATATAATTAACACTTAGTTCCTTTAATTTTAAGTTCCTTTAATTTTTCAATACACTGCTCCCAGTCCTCCATATTTTCATACCTTTGGGCGCAGGAAAACACAATGATAAACCTACGAGTCAACCGCTAAAATCGGGTTTTAAGGTGTTTTCCACCAAGATATGACTTGGCAGACCGATTGCGTTTTAATATGCGAATCAAGTTTTACCTTATTCTGGAATTTCAGACGTGAATTCGATGACGTAATTGTCTGTGCTGCCGTCTACCGGTCTAACTTCAAACAATTTACCTTCAGAGATCATAATATATGTGATTTCTTTTGAGTGTCCCTGTAAATAAACCGAGAGTCCAAAGTATAACAAAAACTACGAAGCTAAGTCGGCGTATCTCACAAACATACCCTGCAAACTGCAATCTAATCGGATTATGAGCTGTATCGGTTGGGTACATCCTTTATGGCTTTGCTGGTGACTTCAGCTTTGTTTTCTCAGGCCGCATCCGCCGACTTTTGAAGCAAATGGCTGCTGAAACCTTCCCCATTTTCTATCAAATGTTGGATGCACTTCACCTAACACTCTCACCTCACAAATCACAAGCCCTCACATTCAATAAACCACGCACGCTTAAAGGCTGAAATCCGATCATACGTATCAACTTCACCAGTTTACACCACGTCCCACACCTTAAGCTTCTGGGCCTTACTATATGCAAGCACCTAAACTGGATTCCACATATTAATAACCTAAGATTAAAACTAAGCAAATATCACCATAACCCACTATAGAACAATATCTACTGACGCACTCAATGTCATCACAGGCATACCACCAATAGCGATAACACCCAAATATGAGTACACTAATAACATTCTTCACCTAAAACAAGAGCATTTTATCAACACGCAGTTCTCTAACATGGTTATCCAACATAAGATCCACAGTTGTCAGATTCATCCTGCGGAGGAGACATCTGATTTCAAGATCAACATCACACTTAATAGTTACATCCCTGCCGAACGGCTTACAATATTCACTGATGGCTCCCACATAGATACCGGCGTGGCTTCAGCCTTCTAAGTCACGGAAGGAGGTGTGGTGACCCATCAGTGGGTCTGTAGGCTAGACGACAATAACTCTGTCTTCCAGTCAGAGTTATTTGCTATCCTGTCCGCTCTAGACTGGCCCCAACATCTCAACTCCATTCTCCGCATTTATAGTGACAGTCTGTCTGCCCTACAGGCTATACATTCATCTAAAACAAACAATTCCTTCATACTACAGATAAAACTTAAACTCAAACAGCTACTATACAAGATCAGTCTTAGTCATGTATCCGCGCACAAAGGCATACATGAAAACGAGTGCGCGGATCTACTGGCCAAGCAAGCCACAACCAACACTACCGTTGATCAACACATCCTAATACCTCACTCCTTCATTAAGAGTGTCTTGAAGGCTAGGATCTTATCCGAATGACAATAGCATTGGGATACATCAGCCAATGTCTGGCATACATATGACATAATCCCCAAAATCTCTTATAACTTACTTACACTTACACCATACACAACTAATTTTCTCACAAGCCATGGACACTTTAACACCCACCTGCATAAATTTAAATGTGCTAGATCCCCCGCTGTGAGTGTGGTGAGCTGGGGACCGCTACTCATGCATTTCATCACTGCACACTCACGCAGCATTGATACATTATTCGCACATCCCCACCCCCTCGGGGCTGGTTGTACAACATTCTCACGCGCCCAACAAGCTTAAAACTGTCCAAATCTTTTTCCATGATCTTTCCAACTTAACGCACTAGTCGCCTGGGTTACGCCCTGATTTTCATTGAGTGGTGCTGCCCAGTGTCTGAGTTGAGCTTGCTCAGGCTGCACCACTATGCCTCAAGCAGTGCAAGTGCTAGTATATGATGCCTTCATGAATTGAATTTACTACCAACTTCACTGACCAGTGTCGCGGGGGAAATCTGTTTTTGGCTGTGAGGAACATTGCATGTATTATTCTTTTTTTATATACCTTAATAAATAGATCGGGACCGACATCATGCTCTACGGACTTGGTTTCCTCGTCTGAGAAGTCCCTATTAGACTATCAAATCAAATCAAATCAAATCTAATCGGATATATTTTTAAACAGTTAACGCGATACATACATACACACATTCATACATACAGGCACCAAAACCTTTTGGTGTCTCCACGGTAAAGACTCAACTGATGTTTCGGCAATTATATGGATGTCATAAATTGTATCGTCTGTCATTATAAACTCAAAAGTTTTTATCTGAGAAAAAATTTCGGTTAATTTTAGCATAAGCTGATTAGAGTTTCAATTAAGTCACTTCGAAGAAACTGATTTAATATTTCTGTTTACAAAACAGCACTGCATAAAAATACTTTTATAAAATTGTTAATTAAATATCTGAATGCTAAGAGTCTCTATTTTTTTTTTTAGTTTTTAAATGACGCCTACATCTTGGAATTTTTGTGGCTTTTCATAAGAGAATAGCACTTTTAAAGATGTCTGCAGCTTTTAATTAAAATTACACATATTTTGTTTGTTGGGATTTTGATATGTGTATTTTTATTTATTTCTGAGGAGAGTTATTTCGAGTTGATTAATGTTGCCATAAATTAGGAGCTATAAACTATTCTTAATTAGTTTAAGGGTGTACATTTATGTTTAATTCAATCATATGTTCATCGCAGATATTGGAACAAATTTTTATAATTAATTTTCAAATAAAAATAATCTAATTTTTATTCTGTGAGTTTATGTGTGACACTGAACCAGAACCGAACTGATCATCAAACACTGGTAAATTAGTTATTTCTGATGTAACGAAAGCCTAAAGTTAACCTAAATTATTTTTCCAATTTCAGAATTGAACCGAAATTGCTTTTCTACTCTGAAACTGAACTTAAGGATATATATATTTTATTATATATTTTCAATTATTTAACCCTTAACTGACAACTAAGAAAGAAATACACGTCCTCGTTATAAAAGGGACGTAGCAAAGGACCATTACGGTAGAATACCGCCGTAAGTACCTTTCTACATGACTTCCGCAAGTGTCTCGGTATAAAAGGGACGTAGCAAAGGACCAGAACGCGAAACGCCGCGAATTCTGCGGCGATCAAAAATAATTAATTGGAAATAGTGTATGTTTTTTCTTTAAATTCAATTCTTGTGGATAAGGAGCAATAATTTGTACACCTAAATGCAAAGAGTTTAAATTTGCCTCCTTGGTTTAATCGATAGCTGAAACACATCTTCATTTCTAATCTTAGTTAGCTTCTTAGTTAGCGATCTCACAGACGGCTGCTTTTTAAAAAAAATTCACAGTTTATCTTGTAATTTTCAGATTAAATACAGATACTAGAGAAATTTTGTTTCGTTTGTTCTATAGTACAATTGCTAGAGACTTCGGAATAGCCGAATTTTAATTAAAATAGTCCTGTACATAAAGTTTAATACAGAAACAGTACCCTATGAGTTAATCGAGTCTTTTAATCATCCTTCAATCAAGCGGTCTAAGAGACCACTCACAGTATCTATGTGAGAATTTTTATCACAGCATTTACGAGCCTACACTAGTCGCGCGAAGACATTCGCAAGATAATGTTAAATCTATGAGAACGTTCTTTACAAATATCTTTCTTGCACTTTAATATATATATATATATATTTGCATCGTATACCTGAGGTCAATATCTAATGTCGTGCGTTTGTATCTTTTCGATTTTGGTTACAGTTTTTTTATAATCGGATCACTTTCACTTTTGGAACCGGTTCTGAAAATGTAATTTCCCTTATATAAAAAAAACTGCAACCAAAATCGAAAAAGTAAAAACGCACAACGTTAGATATCGATCTCAAGTATCGTATGCAAAAAAAAAAACCATTTAAAAATACTAAAATGCAAGCGAGAAGTTTGAAAAGGACATTCCCCATAGGTATTAGCTTGTGTGTTTTTCTCGTGCGACTAGCGTAGGCACTTAAGGGTTAAAAGATAAATTAACTCTCTCGCCTGAGTTTCATATGAGGCGCCTAACTTAAGGAGAAGTATTTAAACGAATACAGTTTGAGAAGTAAATAAGTGTCTACGACAGTACAATTATAACATATAGAAAATAATATAAGGAATTGAAATAAAATATTCGCAATAAATAACTTTAAATTAGTAAATAAAGTTCTTATCGGCAGTGGTAAATAATGAACTCCGAAGAGAGAATCGGCGCATACGTAATTCTTTAATTTCAAAATGACTGCACATTTTAAAGTTCTTTTCGTGTATAGTTGGTCCCTGTGTTACTAAAGATATTGCTTTTTTCTTAATTCTTCTGTATTTTTGGTTTCAATATTTGCGACCACGCTAAACATGACGTGTTAACTTACTGACGGTAGCCATCTTGAAATTTTTAGAGAGCTCTGATTGGTGGATTTCGAGCTGATATCTATCATAGAGGATACCAAACGACTGAAAGTTAGATCTTGAAGAAATTACGAGAGGCAATCTATCAAACGGGACGATTACGAGCGTTTTCCTCTTGAAAAACGTGTTTCGGATGAAATATCTGATATTGACTATGATATGAGTACGTGTGATAGCACCATTGCTGTATTGCATTTTTTTCAGAATTATATAATTTTGATAAGTTTTATTAGAAAACTTAGTTTCTATTATCTTTCTAAATTACGTACTATTCTAAACTATGCTTGTTTTTATTCTGTCTTAATTAATTCATAAAAACTTTTGTGCTTTATGAAAATCAATGATTAAATTTAAAATACGGGAACTGACAACGGAGGGGTGGTGGTGGTGGTGGGGGTTGTTAAATATACAGGGTTATAAGAATCATCCGATTAAAAAATTTAATATTCCCATAATTACAAACAGAAAATTATAATTAATGTGTCATTGCAAAGAAAAAATGTTAAAATGTTTTCACAAGTGTTCGATATGACTTCTTTTAGTTACCTGTATAATAACATTGTGACATGCCAATTTTTGCCAAACACAATGTAATGTTTCACTATTAACTGTTTGTAAAGCATCACAAATGCGGTGTTCAAGTTCGGAAAAACTTGTGGGCAAATATGGTATGAACACAAAATCTTTGCCATATCCCTAAAGGAAGAAGTTGCAAGGGGTTAAGTCAGGTGACCTAGGATGGTAGCTGTGTAGGACCAAATCATCAGCTGCACTGCGACCAATCCAATGGTGTTTGTAGTTCTCTGTTTAGAAATTTACGAACCTCCAAATGCCAATGGGGCAGTGCCCAGTCTTGTTGAAAAATGAAATCTTGCATATTTTCCTTCAATCAAGGGAAAAGCCAAATTTCCAAGATATCGCTGTAGGTAATACCACTCACTGATTTTTCGGCAAAAAAGAACGGTCCGTAAACCTTTGATGAAGATACAGTGTTACAAACTAAAAATTTAACATTTTTCTTTTGAAATGACATATTAATTATAATTTTCTGTTCGTAATTATGGAACATTTTAAATGTTGTAATCGAATGATTCTTTTATGATAACCCTGTATTTTAATGGCGAACTAGAACTTTTTGCTGACTACCAGATTTTTTAAAATTTGGTAGTGTCCTGATTATGATAATATTTTGTATAAGCTTAAGTGTACGTCTTTCTGTTAGTTAATCCATTAAAGAACGGTGGGATATTTTTATACTACTTAGTTTTAATCAAGATTTGTAGCAGAATTATTTAACAAAATTTTACGTATATAACGTTAGTGAAAAAAAAAGGCCAGTAAAATTGCATTTCCACGTATTCAAATAAAGTTTTCCGAAAATTCTGGTCTGAATTAACCGCTTAACTGTTTCGTTTTTTTGACACAATAAACTAAAAATAAGGAGGAAACACCACTTTCTCCGTACTAAAATTCTTGCCTTATATAATCGAAAAATGTCTGCCAATTAATAAAGCGAAGATTGCACCCTATAAAAATTAGTGGTATCCAAAAGCTTTTAGAAACGAAGCAAGCAAATCCTTCTTGCCCGAGCGGAAGTCGGGAAACACTGTTAAGAGCCTACATCAGTCACGCGAAAAAACGCTCAAGCTAATGTTAAGTCTATGGCAAGGTTCTTGCGCGATTTGTCGCTCGCATTTTAATATTTTTAAATGCTTTTTCTTGCATAGGATAGCTGAGGTCAATCTCCAACGTTGTTAGTTTTTACTTTTTCTATTTTGGTTCCAGTTATTTTATATAAGGGTAATTTCATTATCCAATCGGTTCCAAAACTGAAAATGACCGCTTATACAAAAACTGCAACAAAAATCGAAAAAGTAAAAACTAACAACGTTGGAGATTGACCTCAGCTATCCCATGCAAAAAAAGCATTTAAAAATATTAAATTGCGAGCGAGAAATCGCTCTAGAACCTTCCCATAGACTTAACATTAGCTTGAGCGTTTCTTCCCGTGACTAGTGTAGGCTGTTAAGTGGTTAAACATTAGAGAAACACAATTAATTGCCCCAGAAAAGGTTAAAAGGTAGATTAAAATACAAGCTACTATCGTCATTTTTTATGTCTTTAACATTTTGATGTAAAGCATGTCAAAAGTTAAATGAGAAATTATGCATACTAAAACTAATTAAACAGTCAAAAAATATTTATTTTCAAGATAATGGAATGAACAGTGTCATCTTAACATACATGTGCCTAAAGTGCAAACCCGAAGAACGCCCCCTATAACGACAAATATGTTTTGCCTCTAATTTCTTGACAAGAGATGTTTTTAAAACAGGATGTAGGATTGTCATAAAGATTTAGAAGAGAGTTAAATGAGTATAAATGATTAGTCATCTCCATTAAAACAAAAATTTTCTAAATGTATGCAAAAGCCTAGAACGAAAATAAAATAAGGATTTCATAGTTTATTATGATGATACTTTGTATTAGTTTAAGTCTACGTCTTTCAGTCAGTGAATATCTTGAAGGACGATTGACTATTTTTTTATACCACTTAATTTTTACCACTCAAGATTTGCATCAGAATTATTTAACAAAATTTCACTTGTACTATTGTGGAAAAAAAGGCTGTAAAATTGCATCTCCATATTTTCCAATAAAGGTTTTCGAAAATTCTGGCGTGAATTAAAGATAACAGAAACACAATTACTTGCCCCTAAAAGGTAGACTAAAATACAAGCTACTATCGTCATTTTTTGTCTTTAACATTTTGATGTAAGGCATGCCAAAAGTTAATGAGAAATTATGTATACTAAAACTAATTAAACAGTCAAAAAATAAAATATTGTTTTTTCAAGATAATGGAATGAACAGCGTCATCTTAACATACAGGTGCCTAAAGTGCAAACCCGAAGAACGCACCCTATAACGACAAATATGTTTTGCCTCTAATTTCTAGACACGAGACGTTTTTAAACAAAGATGTAGGATTGTCATAAACATTTAGAAGAAAGTTAATTGAGTATAAATGATTAGCCATCTCCATTAAAACAAGAATTTTCTAAATTAATGGAAAAGTCTAGAACGAAAATAAAATAAGAATTTCATAGTTTATTATGAGGATAATTTGTATCAGTTTAAGTGTACGTCTTTCAGTTAGTTAATATCTTGAAGGGCGCACAGTGCGGCGTTTAGATGATCTAGGTGGACAAAATTATTGCGTTGAAGAATAACTAGGTTTTGCTGGGTTTTCGAAAGTATCAGTAATAAAATAATCAAACAGTGATAAATATTTGGCATATTTAATTATTATTATTATTATTATTTACATTATTATTATTTATTTATATTATGATATTGCATTGTCATTGAAACTACACATGTATTCAAAGTTTTAGCTCAATCGAATAATTAAAAGTGGTTAAAATTGACTTGCAAGATTTGAATTAAACACTCAGACACACACTTCAAGTTAATATAACTTAATGGTTCGCAAATTTTCGCAGGAGCTTTCTTAAGTTTTCAATACTTTAGGAATGGCACTTTGATTTAAACAAATACTTATTGCTTAATAATGCTTAATACTATATTAAAAGTCAAGCTGAAGTTTGAAAACAAGATGGCGCTTATTTTCAAACAACAATAGGTTACATCGTGTGACAAACATGTGACATATGTCCAGTAAACTGCTGCTTTCGAATAAAACAGAAAAGTCACGACTTGCTTTCGAACTTACAGAAAAATAATGCAACTGTTGAAAGTCTCTCAAATCAACTGCCTTCTTTACGGTCGTAGTTAATCGACACATCGCGTTTTTTCGACAAAACTCGTACGGTTCTCGACAAAAGAGACATTCAGCTATCAGTATACGAGGTCTTGTTAAATTCCGAGACAATCGGAAAAATGAATTTTGTATACCTAGATCATCAAAACGCCCCACTGTGGGGCGGTGGGATATTTCTTATACAACTTAATTTTAACCAAGATGTGTATCAGAAGTATTTAACAAAATTTTACTTGTATAACTTTTGTGGAAAAAGAGCTGTAAAATTGCATCCCCATATTTTCAAATAAAGTTTTTCAAACATTCTGGTGTGAATTCAACATTACAGAGACACAATTACTTCATGTTTTTCAGATTACCGAAAATTTTATTTTAAAATGAAGATTTTAATTTTTCTCCAGATTCATTATTTATATTAATTAAAGAATGTGTTATCCTATGCAGCATAAAAATATTTTTTCGCATTGGGTGGGATTTCTGATAGTAGTAGTATTTATCAGGAGACCAACAAAGTATAGCAATCATAAAAATTGATGATAAGTCTGTTTTCTGATAAAAGTTTTTTAGTTATGAAGTTTAATTTATATGCCTGTAACAATTTATTGGTGGACCAAATCTCTATTAATTTTTCATTTTAAAGCTTACTGGTTTATATAAAAAAATGTAGTAATATTTAACTGTACTTAATCAATGTGATATACGAATTATTTGCCTCTTACTGCTTGACGTCATCAACCAGTCAGAAGGCTTTCTACTCTAGGTGGCAATGGTATTGCCATATTCTGTAATATAGGTTTTCACAAATTACAGGAATGAGTCTTTGGAATGTGGGTTTAGAGAAATACATCCAATCTGAGCATGTGCTCTTTTCGTACGCCGCCACTCTCAATGCACTTTACTGGCAAGAATGCAATTAAATGTTGATAATAAAAGATTATCATAAAAATCTTTTGGTTGAGTCAGACTACGTCTAAAATACGTCAACTGGCGTGCAGTAAGTGAATAATGAAACAGGCAATGCTAATAACGACTTTTTTTTTTGCACAATTGCAAACAAATCGTGTATTAAAAAGCAGTCACTTGAAGTCGCTTTCATTTTTTGCTTAAAAATTACCTATTAAGAAACTATTAAAAAAAATGAAATACGTTCTTTTAGTCTTGTGAAAACACTGCAAAGCCACTCATTAAAGCAAGTTTAATGAGTCAATATATGAGGGGGCTAGAATGACAGTAGCGGAAGTCAAAAAATGCGAGCGAGAAATCGCGCTAGAACCTTGCCGTAGACTTAACATCAGCTTGAGCGTTTTTTCGCATGACTGATGTAGGCTCTTAAGAGACTACGCTAGTCATCCGAAGAAACTCGAACACGAATGTTAAGCCTATGGGAAGGTTCTTGACAGATTTCTCGCTCGCATTTTAATATTTTTAAATGATATTTTTGCATAGGATAGCTGAGGCCGATCCCTAACGTTGTTAGTTTTTACTTTTTCGACTTTGGTTCCAATTTTGTTTATATAAGGGTACTTTCACTTTCAGAACCGGTTCCAACCTGTTCTGAAATTGAAAATGTCCACTTATAAAAAAACTATAACTAAAATCAAAAAAGTAAAAACTAACAGCGTTAGGGATCGGCCTCAGCTATCCTATGCAAAAAAATCATTTAAAAATATTAAAATGCGAACGAGAAATCTGTCAAGAACCTTCCCATAGACTTAACATTAGCTTAAGTGAATCTTCCAGTGACTAGTGTAGGTTCTCTCACGAAAACACCCGCTCGCTAATGCTAATCCTATGGGGAAAATAATTCACAATATCTCGTTCGCATTTCAATATTTTTAAATGATTTTTTTTTTTTGCATTGGATAGCTGAGGTCAATCTCTATGTACGCTCTTTTCTACTTTTTCGATTTTGATCACAAGTTTTTTTATTAAGATACTTTCACTTTCGGAACCGGTTTCGAAAGTGAAAGTATCCTCAATTAAAAAAAACTGCAGCAAAAATCGAAAAAGTACACAGGAGCGTGCATAGAGATTGACGTCAGCTATCCAATGCAAAAAAAAAAAAAAAAAATCATTTAAAAATATTGAAATGCGAACGAGATGTCTTAAATTATTTTCGTAAATTATAGGATTAACATTAGCGAGCGGGTGTTTTCGCCTGAGTAGCCTCTTAACCCATTCGCTGCCAATCCCGCGCCTGCGCGGGGTTGGCAGCGGATCGCTAAATCTAAAATTATAAATTGGTACCAGAAATTACGAAAGAAGATTTTTTATTTCATGTAATCGCAAAATGTCTGTAATTAAATAAATTAAATATTGCTGTTAGTATTTTCTGGTGTGCATTTGAATTTTCTAAATAAAATACAATTCGGTAATTTTAACTCGGCAGCGAATGTGTTAACGAAGAAACTTTATACTTTTTTCTACCAGTATGGCTAAAAATTTAAAAATACTTCATCTATTTATATTATTTTACAAGAGATTTATTTCCAGCAATTAAAACTGGCTTCAAAAGAATAAAATTATCGATTTTTCTAACTTAAATACGCGTTGGCGGAGTCCCTTTTTTCTGTTTTTGCACCTTTCTAACAATAGAAAATTTAAATTGATAACCAAAGAAAAATTAAAAATTTACAATTATAACTTATAGTAACATAATTTACCGGTTAATTGCACAGCACGAAAATACAATAGATTGCATGCAGTTATAGTAATATTGTTAATAATTTTCTCGCTGTATTCTACAACCGGAACTTCCTTTTCACATTAAATCCATCGATTTTTACTAACTCAGTAATTTGTATTCTTTACTTACCAAGGTTATTTTTGTTTAAAGAAACTGATAAAGTGCCTCTTGCATATCAAGTGTCTAGATGTTTTCTTAGAATCTGTCATAACGTGTTTAAGCAGGAACAAACTAGGTTATTATGAAGATAATATCGACATTATCTTTCAAAATCAAAACATTTCGCTAGAAATAATATCTTAGTAGTTCCATGAGAATTTGTTTGTGTTACATCGATTGAATAAGACGTTAATATTGCAAATAAAATAAAATAAATTTCATATAATTGAGCACAAATGTTATTTATTAATAATTCATATCTGAAGGTTTTATGATTAGCAAGATCTGAGATCTTTAGTATTTACAGTACCGTGTTTAAGCAGTAGCAAACTAGGTTATTATAAAGATAATATCGACGTTATCATTCAAAATCATACGAACATTTCGCTAGAAATAATATCTTAGTAGTTTCATGAGAATTTGTTTGTGTTACGTCGATTGAATAAGACGTTAATATTGTAAATCAAATCAAATAAATTTCATTTAATTGAGCACAAACATTATTTATTAATAATTTATATTCATAGGTTTCATGATTAGCAAGATCTGACATCTAATGTAAATTCTAAATTTACAGTACCGTGTTTAAGCAGTAGCAAACTAGGTTATTATAAAGATAATATCGACATTATAAATCAAAATCAAAACATTTGCTAGAAATAATATCTTAGTAGTTCCATGAGCATTTGTTTGTGTTACGTCGATTGCATAAGACGTTAATATTGTAAATAAAATAAAATAAATTTCATTTATTTGAGCACAAATGTTATTTATTAATAATTCATATCTAAAGGTTTTATGATTAGCAAGATATGACATCTTTAGAATTTACAGTACCGTGTTTAAGCAGTAGCAAACTAGGTTATTATAAAGATAATATCGACGTTATCATTCAAAATCAAAACATTTGCTAGAAATAATATCTTAGTAGTTCCATGAGAATTTGTTTGTGTTAAGTTGATTACATAAGACGTTAATATTTTAAATAAAATAAAATAAATTTCATTTAATTGAGCACAAATGTTATTTATTAATAATTCATATCTAAAGGTTTTATGATTAGCAAGATCGTATTCTTATCAAGATCTGACATCCTTAGCATTTACGGTAACGTATTTAAGCAGGAACAAACTAGGTTATTATGAAGACAATATCAACATTATCCTTGAAAATCAAAACATTTCTCTAGAATCAGTATCTTAGTAGTTCCGTGAGAATTTTTCTGTGTTACGTTGATTGAATAAGACGTTAATTTTGTAAATAAAATAAAATAAATCTCATTTAATTAAGCACAAATATTATTTACTAATAATTGATATTTAAATATATCAGTTTTATGATTAGCAAGATCGGATTGTTATCAAGATCTGTCATCTTTAGAATTTGCCGTAACATGTTTAAGCAGTAACAAACTATGTTATTAGAAGAGATTATTTTTTTACCCTTTGTATCAACGCGTTGCATATCTGCAACATATCCAAAAGTCTCTGTTACTTATACAGTGGGTTTTAAAAGACGATTTTATTTATTGCTGCTATGTTCCAACACAGCCGTTAATATAAATTGTTTATAGAACTCTCAAAGAATGGCGATACTGAGTTAATTTTTCATGCCAAAGTTTTATTTATAATTTGAGTAATTTCACATCGTAATTGCAACAAGAAAGAAAAATCATGCGTCAAGCATAGATTATGTAGCATCTTCCAACACTTCCAAAATAATTTTGCAAATCTTTACCGTAAGGTGTTAGATGATATCTAACTAAACAATTTTGAAAACGCATTACATATTTAAAAATTCAATTTCACGAATTACCAACAATATTCGGAAAAATATATCAGCTCTTTTGTGCAGCCCTGTATATGATCTATAGATTTGTATATATACTAAATAGAATGCTAAATTTTAGTTCAGTTTGGTAACGCGTAGCACAGTTTAAAATTTCCCTTCTGCAATTTCCGACAATAAACGGAAATGTACTCGAGAACTTTTGTGCTGTCCTGTATACAATCTATACAATTTATACACACCAAATAATAGACAAAAAATGAGTTAAATTTAAAAACGCGTTCAGCAACTGAAAAAGCATTCCCAGCAATTATTATTAATAAGATGTACTTTAACCGAATTATTTTGTCTGTCCCTGTAAATGAATGATGAAAGCTATACACACAATATTCTATAGTAAGCCTCCTGTAATCCACGTTAGTGATATATATCAATTTCAATATGTTTGAAATAGCGAAACATTATTAAAATAAACTGCAAACGATTTTTCTTCATAGATCGTAATGTAATGGCATTCTTTTGAGTATCCCTGTAAATGAACTATAAGTGCTATGCACACCACATTCTATAATTAGTCTCTTGCAGTGCACTTCAGTGATATATATCAATTTCAATATGTTTGAAATTGTGTAACATCATTAAAATAAACCGCAAATGATTTTTCCCCATAGACCGCAATGTAACGGAATTCTTTTGAGCGTCCCTGTAAAAAAAACTATAAGTGCTGCAGACTTCATTTTCAATACCGCACATTCCACAGTAAGCCTCAATAACATATATCAATTGCATGACGATCCGAGTATATTTACGCGAGTTAGAGCACGGACAGACAGACAAACCGAATTCATAAACACTTTCAACTATGTTGGAAAGTGTTAAAAATGAGCTTCGTAAAAATGTTCAAATTATAAAACCGGAAAATAGATTTTTTAGAAAGGTATACTTTACATTTTTGTATTACAAAATTGACAATATTTATGCGAAGTAGGTAATTTTCTGTTTATTGCAGATGGGAAAAATGTTCCTTTAGACAATAATTTTTTATTTTTTATGTTCAAAAATTTTTAAATTATTATTTTACATGCATAAAATTATATATTGTAACATATGAGTACATATTTTTCAAATCTCAGTTCTTGAGTCACAAAGGGAATCAAAATATTTGACTAGGAGCAATATTTTACTTGATCTCTGAGAATTTTTCGGTGTAACGTCGATCGAATGTTAATATTATAAATAAAATAATTTATGTATTTCATTATTTTTTTATTTATATAATACCAATTTCTGACATCTCACTGCACAGTTTATGAGCAAATATCTAAAACAAAACAACGTTAAGGGACAAACAAGGGACTAAACAAGGCAGGGTTTGTTCGATTAAATTGCAAAATCCATTTCCTGCGATTTCAAGTACGCTTACTTTTTGTAAATCAAGGTCGATTTAATGGATTTTCGGGTAATCAATTGCAGTCTCGATTAAAAAATAATGATTATTACGTTCCGAATTCGTGCAAGGAAAGTATTGTAATCATGATTTGCATGTGTGTTTTGTGAGCACGATACACCGAGAAAAAAATAACACTTTCAAATCTGAATAAATCGATGTTTTCATTTTGTTATGAAAATTTTTGTTTCAAATACGACGACCCAATGCTTTCAATTCTGAAATACCAGAAATACTCAGAATATTGAAACATGGACATGCTCAAAATTGAACACATAGAGGTAAGTTCATACTCATTTTGGAAACATGTGGACATATTCAAAAATGATTAGAATCAGTTCAAACTCATTTTTGAAACATGGAAATACTCAAAAATGAGCACATAGAAGTCAGTTCATATTCATTTTTGAAACATGGACATACTCAAATAGGAGCACATGATGTTTTACTCTTGAGTGTGTGCATGTTTTCAGAAATAAGTATATACATGTTTCAAACTTGAGTAATTTTTATTCGAAGAAATTTTTACTATGCGACATACTCAGATTTGAGTATTTTTTACTCAGTTTTGAAAATGTCGTTTTCTGGAGTGTAACTTCCAAACGGCACTTCCGATTGCGCTCCCAATTGGCGAATAAATTATAGACTACGGTTACAAGAATTGAATAGATTTTCGTAAAAACCAGTCGAAGGCTTAAGTATTTAATCCACTTTTAAACCATTTTTAAACTATTTTGCGACCGATTCTATAGAGAAAATAGAGAACGAAATGTAACAGAATATAAGCGATAAATTTTGCGGCGATGCAATCAAACATTAGTGGCGCAAAGTTAACGTCTTTTTTTAAAAGGGAGGTCCGTAGTTCGAATACTGCAGATTCTGTTTTGTCAAGAATTTATAAAAAAATCTCCCCTTTTCAACACTTTCCAACATAGTTAAAAAGTTTTTACGAATTCGGTTTGTCTATATGGTCGTGCTGTAACTAGCGTAAAATAACTAGCGTATTGCCATGGAATATATGTTATTTAGATGTACCATGGCATGTTCGGCAGTGAAAATAAAGTGTGTAGCATTTATAGCTTGTTTACAGGGGTACTCAAAAGAATGCCATTGCATAGTGGTCTATGGAGAAAACCGTTTGCAGTACACTCTAAAAACGGCATTTTCAAAACTGAGCAAACAATATAATACTCAAATCTGAGTATGTGGCATAGTCAAAATGGCTTCGAATCAAAATTACTCAAGATTGAAACATGTATATACTCATTTCTGAAAGCATGGACATACTCAAGAATAAAACATCACGTGTTTTGACATCATTTTCTCAAACATCATTTTTGAGTATGTCCATTTTTCAAAAGTGAGTTTGAACTGATCCTAATCATTTTTGAGTATGTCCATGTTTCAAAAAAGAGTATGAACTGACCTCTATGTGCTCCGTTTTGAGTATGTCCATGTTCCAATATTCTGAGTATTTCGGGTATTTCAGAATTGAAAGCATTGGGTCGTCTTATTTGAAACAGAAAGTTTCATAACAAAATGAAACCATCGATTTACTTAGATTTGAAAGTGTCATTTTTCTCAGTGTACATTTTAATGATGTTTAACTATTTCAAACATATTGAAATTTATATATATCACGCAGGTGCACTACAAGATGCTTACTATAGAATAGGATGTCCATAGCATTTATCGTTCACTTACAAGGGCATATAAAATAATTCGGTTACAGTACTGTGTACGAGAAATAATTGCTAAAGTGCGTTTTCTATTGTGGTATAATTTAACTAATTTATTGCATATTTCTTGGTGCGTATAAATTCTATAGATCATAAACAGGTCTGCACAAAATAATTAGAGCACATTTCCGCTTATTGATGGAAATTGCTGGACGAGAATTTTCAACTGTGTTATGCGTTTTCTGACTGAGCAAAATATTTGCATACTTTGTAGTACATATACAAATCTAGAGATGATATACAAGGGTACACAAAAGAATTCGGATATTTTTTCCAACTATAGACGTTAATTGCTGAAATTGTGTTTTGAAATGTGTTATGGGTTTTCCCATAAATCATCACGCAATTACAAGAAACTCAAAAATCAATCTACTTCAACTGGGTCAAGGGCCACTCGCGTGTAAAAGGAAATGAAAGGGCGGACGAGTTAGCAAAACAAGCCACAAAACCATCAACAACGACAATAAAGAAATTCGTACCCCTTCTTCCATCACACCTAAAACGCTTACAGAAAATTTAACTACTTAAAAAATGGTAACAACTCTGGGATCTGGAACTCACAGGAAGGTATACATACCAGAGATGAGACGGGCTCAGCCCGAGCCCGGGCCCGACACGGACTCGGGCTCAATTTTTATACCAATCTTCGAGCCCAGGCGGGCTCGGGCTCATTCTTTCTGAAACTGACAATTTTATTTATTCTCATATAGAAAAAATAAAAATAACTTTCTTTTTTCCTAAGAAATTCCATAATCTTTTTCGAGTCATTTTAACGCTATTTTGATCAACATAAATACAAGAAATGTTTCTAGTAACATTAGAATGCTACTTTTAAAAAAATTGCTATATTTCCAGATTTATGTGTGGCATTGACGCGACGACTGGGTGATATAGCACCAGTTGCAAGATGCGCGAATAATTTGTTGCTCGATTTTCGTTTGTGACAGGATATTTTTTAATTGGAACGTCTATTTTATTTTATTTTTTCAGAAATGAATATTTTCTTTATTTTTAGTCAATCAGCATTAGCTTAAGTTTTGCAAATTTTTAGTCTAATTTTGTGTTCGAGTTATAATTGCTCTTCATATGAAAATAACGTTAGTGAATCTATTTTAGGTAGCTTTCAATACAAAAAAGTATAAAGCTACCTATTGCAGCCGTTCGGAGGAAAGCAGTTCCGGAAAATTTCGATATATTTTCACCGATCATGACCTCCAGACCCCAAAACCACCGTCCGTTCAAATGTTGATTTATATATATAGATATATCCATATATATATATATATATATATATATATATACATATATATATATATATATATATATATATATATATCTGACCTATGTCATACGATAACGCTCGTATTTATGAATCGATTTTGATGAAACTAATTGTGTGTATTAAGGTCACTAATGTCTCGACCGAGTTCGTTGGCCAGCTTGGTCCGCCATCTTGTTTCAAGATGGCGGCCACTTAAAGATTTAAATTAACTTAAAATCTAAAATAAATATACAAAAAAGTTAAAAATTCAAATTTATTTTTTAATTACGTGTTAGGCCTTGATACAAGGATTCCAGAGCATTTTTTGGTTTACCTTTATCTTAAAAAATGGCTGAGATAGAGCACTTTGAAATTCTAGGGTGGCTGACATTTTGAAACAAAACAGCACATTAACGCGATTACTCGCAAATTATTTTCTTTCATTGTTGAAATAATTTTCTCATTCATACGCATAAAACTATATATTCATATCCGTTAGCGCCAAATTCTCGCCAAAATTGGCGGCATTTGGCGAAATATCGCCAAATTTGGCGACCAAAATAAGTTTTCATAAATGAAGCCAATTTGGCTATTGCTCAATAATTTGGCGAATTTCTTATTCCAATTCAGTATTAACGAATCTTTTGTAAACGTATCTTTGCATTTTAACTTGCTGCTTTCGTGTAACATTAGCTAAAATTTTAAAACAAAGATATAGGAAAGCTACCTCTTCCTCCCGGTACAGGCCGGAAGGACTTTTTCATAATGAACTCTGTTCTTGCTAAAGCTCTGCTCTGCATATTTCTGAAGTCACTTCCATTCGTAAATAGATATAATAGTCATGTATTGTTATTCCGATAGAAAGCAATCGAACAGTGTTTCCACTTTTCCTATAAAAGCATAGGATCTTTCAGATAACGGTGTAAAGGTTTTAATTTAAGCTGATTTTCAGGAACAAGAAATATTGTTTTAATTAAGGAATCAATTATAATTTACGATATACATCTTTTATGAGAAGTAGAAAAACGTTGTTCGATTCTTCTGCATAGAAATAGTAATTTCTTTAAATTTCATGCATTTATTCATAAAACTCACTTCGTTAATGTGTCCATCATATTTGCTTGTTGGGAGAGAAAAATATGAAAATTCTTTTAAGGAAGTATATTTTTATTTTCTAGAAAACGTCTCTTTTGATAAGATTAAATGTAAATTTCCAAAAAATTAATTATGTGCTGGGATTAACAGTTATTTTCATATATAAAGTTTTTTAAAAATGGGATATTACTTTTAAAACAATTTTTAAATATTATGTAATTTTTTTCGGTATCGAGCTCGGACGGGCTTGGGCTCTGAGGACACAAAATGTTTTGGGCTCGGGTGGACTCGGATTGAAAATCGTCCGGCTCGGGCGGGCCCGGGCTCCGAAAAGAGAGTCCGAACTCATCTCTAATACCTACTCACTCCGTCCGAAAGTAGCAGAAAGCTCCCTAATATACCACATAAACCTGTATATCTTCGCATCTAACCATGTCCCATTCCCTCACTACCAGCATAAGTTTGGCAAATCCCCATCCTCCCGCTGCACATGTGGAGCCCGAGGCGCATCACTCCATTTCATCTTGAATTGTTCATTGACAGCAACACTGCACGTAAGGAAACCAGCCTCACTCCCTCTGTTGAACTGGTTTTATGTAATTCAAAATCAACCAAGAACCTTGCAAAAATAATAGACTGAATTTCCCTCATGGAACACAATCCACATCTGTTCCAACTCCCATCAGTGGACTTCTTCACGGACGAGGAAGACTAATCAACGATCTCCCAAACCCTCAAAAAAAAAAAAAAAACAACAAAAAAAAATCAACTAACCATTTTTCAAAAGCATAACCAGAACTCTAAGTTTCCACCAACCCCCCCCCCCCCCCACATCCACCGTAAACTCTTGAAAAAAATCCTCAACAGTGTAAAAAGAATATTACGTATTCATCATACATCCCTTATATCCATAGTGAACTCTTAATCATAACAATCAACAGCGTAAATAGAACTTAAAATATCATCATTACATACCACCATTCATTGTGAACTTTAAATCATAAACTCTGATGAGCTTATCTTGTTCATGACAATCAAAAGTGTAAGTAGGTCTTAAAATATCATGTTCACCATCCAATGCGAACTCTAAATCATAAACTATTATGAACTCACAAAACTCAGCTTAATGTGAACCTACTGTAATGTAATTATGCAAAAGCCTAATGGCCTCATTTGTAAATCTTTTTTTTTTCCCTAATAAACCTGCCGAGCAGGGCTTGTAGAGCTTAAGCCATATGGTAGGCCTCCCTGCTTGGTTGAATTGAATTGAATTGTTAACTTAGAGATAATCTTTCACCTTATTAAACGGTGAAGTTTTATTACAGTGTTAAGAATTACACTGATACAGTATTCTCAACACGTCCTAATAAAAATGCACTTACAAAACATATGTTTATTTTTAAATTCAGATTAGGCATTTTGTTTCATACAAAAGTTTCAGTTATTAGATTGATTGATATGTTTTTTTTTCCAGAAATCCATAGATCACAGAATAATTAGCGATACATGGCTTTTAATTATGAACTTCATCAAGAACGTAAGATAACGTAAAATTATTTTCTGGTTCAATAAATTATATCTTAGCACATATTTGACAGTAATATCAGTCCAGCAAGACAATTATGAAACAGAAGAAGATGATACCAAATTTCTTATTAAAAACTTAATAGTTTTCTACACAAAGTTATGTAATAAGTTTGTATCTCGATCATTAGAAATACTCTAGTGGTAACCAAGCATTGGTTTTATCTGTTTATTCCTGTCCAATATTGTGTCAATATTGTATTCATCGAAAATATTTCCAATTAAATAGTAATATTGGTTAAATATTGACTTTACATTATAAATATTTGCTATGAAATGCCACTGTTGCAAAAATACTGGCTTTTCATTGGAAATATTTGCTATGAAACGCAAATATTGCTGAAATATTGGTCATAAAAGATTGGTGCAATAGGGACAAAATGTATACCAATTTTGGGAAAATATTTCATGACAATATTGTCCAAGATGCAGAAATTATATAGAGAATACATAGTTGCCAACTGCTACAATTTTTTGTTCCCCACTAATTTCTAATGAAAATCTTTTATTTATTTAATCATAGATAGCTGCGTTTAAATAAGGCAAAATTTTCTATTAGGAGTTAGTGGTGGCCAAAAATCGTAGCAGTTGGCATACATCCGAAAATGTTTTATAGATGCAGCCAATACAAGAAACCCAAGTACCACAGTTTGTTGGCAGTTTGTAGAAACCGTTGGGAGTGTAAAAATGCCTACCTCCCAGTGGTTGCCACAAACGGTAAAATAGGGAATGGTAGTGTTGGCAAATGGTAGATCTAGAAATCATTCTAATTTGGAGCGTTGGAGCGTATCTGAGCAAGATTCTCAGCAGTAAATTGTAGAACCAGTTTTGGGCTTTTGTTGGCAAATGGTTCGTTGGCTAATGGTACGGCAAGGTGGACATTTCTTACTGTGGGACAACGTAGAACGACCATTTTCCAACAATTAGCCAACGTTGGCCCAACTATTTAGTGCTACTTGGGAATACTGCCCAAATGTTATTTTGTTTCGAGGACAAAAATGAGATATTTCAACTTCTACCCATTTTCCAAAGTGTTAGACCAAACAGTACCCGATTATCGCATGGACACATAAAAGCTGTACCCTAGGACCGAAATTACCAAGACTAATAATGTTCTATAATCTCATGCAATATACTTATGAAATTAATTTGCAATAAAAAATCAAATAATGAAAATACGTTTCTTTGTAAAAATTAAATGGAACAAATCTGTCACTTGATTTCGTAATTCCTTCTTTCATTAACTACATTTTTATAGCTTTTTTAGTTATTCCAGACAAGCAAACTTGAAAAGTCATTTGAAAATTTGGAGTAAACTTAACACAATATCAAGTCATAACATTAGAAATACTACTACATCCCCCCCCCCCCCCATAAATGTCTTTTCTAAATATCTAATAATTAAATTTACCTACTTTATCATAAACATTTAAATTTAACATGCAATATGAGAAAATAATTTTCTGTAATTTCTTGAAAAAATCCAAAATTACAATAAAGAGAATGTTTACAAATTTAAAAATGTAATTTCGTTCACAATCAGTATTATTATGACATGAAAACTTTTAATACAGAAAAGCAAATTACAGGGAATCCATAATGTTGTCTAGTGGCACGTACATTGCCTATACAATCTAAAAAAATCCGTGAATTAACATGCATTTTTCTGTTGGTTAGGGATATTCCGTTAACTCACGAAAATTTTCGCTTTGATTCGCCCATTTTCTCTTAAATTTATCTTTAAATTTATCTTTAAGTTAAATTTATCTTTAGATTAAATTTATTTTAAAATTTCATCAATCTAACTTGTTTACTTGCACCCTTGTTATAAGGAGAAAACCTTATTGAACGATGAAGTTTTGTTACAGTATTCTGAATGAGTTGGAATGTGTTTCATAATCTACGCTTGATGCATGGTTTTTCTTTCTTGTTCTTCTTAGAAACAGAATTGTTACATATGTCCATTTTAGCTCAAATCGCAGAAACCTAGCAAACCTAAACTCCAATTTTTCCTGAAATTTTCCAAACAAAAGACGGAAATTTCCTCAAACAACAGAAAACATTTTTTAAATCACAGGGGTTTTCGGGAAACTTGCTGCCAGTACTTTTTAACACTTTCCAACACAGCTGAAAAATGTTTATAAATTAGATTTGTCTGTCTGTCTGTCATCTGTCTGTCCGTGCTCTAACTCGCATAAATATACTCGGATTGCCATACAATTGATATATATGAATGAGGTTTATCATAGCATGTTCGAGGTTGAAAATGAAGCGTATAGAATTTATAGTTCATTTACAGGGACACTCAAAAGAATTCCGTTACATTACGGTCAATGGGGAAAAATCGTTTGCAGTATATTTTAATGATGTAGATGTTACATTGTTTCAAAAATATTGAAATTGATATACATGACTGAGGTGCACTACAAGAGAATGGAGATCACATAGAATCGGTGTACATAGGTCGTTCATTTACAGGGACGCACAGAAGAATTCGGCTACAGAACTGTCTATTAACAATAATTGCTAGAAGGGCGTTTTAAGTAGTGGCACTAGTTTTTGACTTAAAGTAATATTTTGCCCATTACGTATGTTTTGCGTATATATTTTATAGATCATACACAGGACAGCACAAAATATTTTGAGTACATACCCGCTTACTGACGGAAATTGTTGAAGGGGAATTTATAACTGCTCAATGCCTTTCTTAACTAATCTAAATTTTAGCATACCATGTAGTATAGTACATACAAATCTATAGAGCATATACAGGGCTGCACAGAGCTGCACAAAAGTATTAGAATATTTTTCCGACTGTTGATGGTAATTCCTGAAATTGGGTTTTCAAATGTGTTATGCGTTTTTCAAATTGTTTACTTAGAATCGGAAGGGCTAGTTGAGCTTAAGCAGAAAGGTAGGCCTCCCCGCCCGGTTTGACATTCAGCTTGTTTACTTAGAAATCCTCTTTCACCTTATTAAACGGTGAAGTTTTGTTAAAATATTCTGGAAGTGCTGGAAAGTGTTTCATATTCTATGTTTGATGCATGATTTTTCGTTGTTATTATATTTTTTATTATATTTCTTCAAAAAAAATGGTCGCTTCACACCGAGATCAACCAATCAACTAATTCACAGGGGCAAAAAAATGAATTATTGAATTAGGCACGGAAATGTCTTTTAGTCAAGCCCTGAGGCCAAAAATATATTTTCTCACTCTATATAATAAAATGATTTTGTCGAAAATTTAAAACAAAGAGACAATTCCTCCAACTATTAAAATAACTGTTTCGAAATGTTATAACTCTATATTTACGTAAAATCTTTAGATACAATTTCGAAATATAAATTTTGAGTTTTTTTTAATGTTTCGAAGGCAATGTTATTTTCCTCGAAATCGTTACAACATGTAAAGTAAAGGCGGATATAGATGTTCTATTATCGTGAATAGCATTCGAAAGAAAAGCAGATTAAAAAAAAATATGTCGTAAAAGATAGCATTTCGCAAAAAGAATTTCTGTTTTTGACACTTTAGTGATATACAATAGGACAACTGCCGAAAATATTTCTTTTCAAAAGAGTATATTTATAAATATTTGGAATGAAAATTAGCT
Source organism: Maratus michaelseni (assembly GCA_963931845.1). NCBI lineage: Eukaryota > Metazoa > Arthropoda > Arachnida > Araneae > Salticidae > Maratus > Maratus michaelseni. The sequence goes on from OZ007586.1 coordinate 102,228,222, forward strand.
ATCCACAATAGGTAAGTTATTTATTAAGGGGTTATAATCAAATATTTTTTTTTGAAAATTGGCTTTTTAATTAATGCTTTGTAATGAAGCTCTGCACAAAAATTTACACATAGAAGGAATTTGTAAAAATAATCAAAAGATTTCGTTGAATTTCAATGATATTTTAGATAAATAATCCTTAACCAAACAGTAAATTGTACAACATGAAAGGTTTACGAAAAGTTAAAAATTTTCCTAACAGTGAAATATTGGTTTTTGCTTGCAACGAATGTCTGAACCAGTTCAGAAACTGAAAGTGTCTTCGTAAAAAAAAGTAAACCTGCAACCGAAATTGAAAAAAAAAAAAAAAAAAAAAAAAAAACCCATTTAGACATGCAAAAAGAATTATTTAAAAATATCGAAATGCAACCAAAGAATTTGAAAAGAACGTACCCATTTAGGTTTAAAACTAGTAAATCTACAGATCAGGAGCCTCAACGTCAGCTCTGAAAATCATTCTTTTTAATCTCACTTTTCATATATTTAGCATCTTACAATCCGCAATTTAATTTTTTTTATATTACATACATATTTATAGGCATATAAAACAATTCGAAGGTTTTGAGAAGTTAGAAGCGTTAAATTAAACACGGTTTATGCAATGATATTCTGAAATTCTTATGAACTTCTTATTCATGTAATTTTTTAAATAAAAAAGTATATTTCATCAGGGTGGCTCTTCCCTCCCCCTGAACCCCCTGTAATCTTATTAAATTTATATTCGTGATTTCCTATTGATTGTGTGAATGATTATAGTATATCTTGGATTTCGTTCTATACAGTGGTTTTATTAGGATAAACAACAATTTCGAAAATATCATGTTATCCTAATACCCAAATAGCAATATTTACTTAACTACAAACACCTGCATCTGATGGATAAGTTGAATAATATCTCATGTAAAAAAGCAACTTATGGAAATGTGAACTGAATCTACTATATTTCACTTATTTCTATTTTAGAAATCTAGTGTTATTACAATTTTTGTTTCGGAAAAACAGTTTTGATGGTCATTCTATAATATTTATTTAATTTAAGTACATTCTAGTCTAACTCGATGGCAATAGCATACTAAAATCTCCCCAAAATAGGCATATTTGGAAACTTTTAAACCTATTGGGTTCATATCGCGCCCACTGCAAATTCACTAAATGGCAAACGTGATTTGGTGCTATAAAGTATTTTTTGTGATTGTTTTTATGTTCTCAATTTCCAGCAATAGTAATATTTCAGGATCGTTTTACTACTCTAATTTCTTTAGATTAACCACTTCGTTGTACGAGTGATTTTATCCTATTTTTAAAATTATATTAACTTTTCAACGACGAAATATCCACATCTGTTCCAGAAAATGAATAATATCTCATCTAACAAATGTAAACTCATACTACGAGACTTGAATCCCTATTACACGTTCAGTGTTTTTGTAATTTTCGTTTGGAAAAAATATTTCCTAATAATTCTATAGTAGTTAAACGGCAACTTCTATCAAAATAAATTCTCTTTTATGTCAATAGAATACGAAAATCATCTGAAAATAATGTATTTTGCTAATAAAGTATTGCAGAAAAATAGTGCGAGTTATTTGAATTTTATTATTTTGATATTCTTTGAAATAGGGTTACTAAGCAACTAATAATTTAAAGAGCAAACTAAAATGAAATTCATTTTAAAATTTGTAAAAAATATGAAAATAAAAGTTTTATAATTCCCGACCAACATGCAAAACATTTTCCAATAATTTAAAACAATTAATTTATAAATTCTAATAAATGTATCGGCAAATTTTCAAAGCTATTGGATGTATTTAAAACCTCCATATCGAAAATGTAACACCCATAATTTTACGTTTAAATCCATTATTCAAATATGCGATTTTCATTTCTGTTAAAAATTAAATTTGAAAATCGTCTGCATTGCCAAAGGAAAGCATTATGGCCTTAAAAGAAATGTTCTATATTTTTCGAACGAATGAACCCAATGTAACTAAAAACTATACAGCTAATTCCGGGTACCTCACCAACATACCTACCAAAAATCAACCTAATCTGATCATTTTTGCGGCAGTTATCGCGGAACAGACAGACAAATAGACAGACAAACACACAAACAGACAAACACACAAACAGACAAACACACAAACAGACAAACAGACGGAAACCAAAAAATTTTCGGGTCTCCACAGTGAGCCTTAACTGACGTTTCGGCAATTAGCATGCGTGGTTTGCGGCGCGACTAGCGTAGACATTTAAGGGACCGTTTGTTAAATTAAAATATGAAATTATTTCTTGCAATTTCAGGTATGCCTATAATTAACAAATAAGGGTAGATTTCATGTAGAATAGAAATAAAATATAAATCATAAAATTCGACAGACGATAATCATACAGTTAGAAATTAAATTCAAAGTAGAAATTAAAATACAATTTCGGGTATATTCTGCTGCAACGTATCTTCTAACCAATTTAAATTATTAATTTTATGTTCAACATTAAAAAAAAACTGTCTTTTCGATTGTCAGATTTTCGTTTAGCGCGGTATCTTATGATTAATCTGGTCTGTTTAATCTGCATTTTTTCTTTTTCTTTTGCTCTGAGCAATCCATTACCAATTGCAGTAACTCTGCCACTTAGTTTCTTTACATTATTGCATGAAAGAGATACTCATTACTCAGATACATAAAAAAAAAATCATTCTTGAAAGTTATTTGAAAAGCCATAAAAATTGAGTAAATTGAGCTACAGTTTTTTAGAAAAAACTATTTAATTCTTTTAAAATACATTTTGTTCAGATTCGATGATGTAAAAATTATGCGATATTTAGAAGTAATGCACGAACGATAAAAATAACAACTGGTTTCTGGAAGCCGCTAAAAAGTGGCTAACACACCTCTGACGACGACAGAAAAGTCTGAATTGAAAGAAATAGGACATTTATCTAAAAACTAGTCGTTGGGGGCCACCGTAATACTTACCCATCATGGATATGCATAATATAAATCATGACAATAAAACATGTGTAAACTATTTATAAAATGCATTGCAATTCAAATAAAATCCTGCCTTGGTGACGTCATAAACATTAAATGCTCTATTACTGAATTGCTTAAAAGAAACATCCTCATAAATCCAAAATTGATAATCCTATTAACTAACGGTTTACTGCGTCGGATTAAGGATCTCATTTCCAATTAAAATATATATTTGAATTGAAATTTGAATGAAATACAGCGTCATGAAAAATCGAAGCGTATGGAAAATATAATTACAAATATCTCGGCAACTAAATATCCGATCGACTTCATTTTTTATGCAACATTTATGTTTTTTATTGTCTTTTATATTCACTCCTTACAAAAAAAAAACAACTTCGAAAATTTTTATACCTTTTATCAGAACGAATATTTCGAAAGTCCGAAAAAAATAGTTCCATATAATCGAGGTTACTGAAATTCAATAAGCTTCTTCCCATTATTACATACTAAGTACATACCAAATTTCAAGTCTCTATCTCAATTTGTTCGGGAGATAGAGCGTTTACAGACACACAGACACACCGACGGCAAATTTTTTTTTCTAAAAATATGTTTTTTGGAATCTCCAGTGTCTGAAACGTGTAAATCTGTCAAAAATTTTTTTTTTCGATTTTCAAAACGTTTACAATACCCTATACTACGTATGATGGGTAAGTAATAAAGTCCTTAACCCAAATAATAAAATAAATATTTTCATACTGGATGCCATGATATTTCGGGATTATTTTCATTGTAGTGTAAATATAACTAAAAATGTATGAGTAAGACCATAATCATTCGCTCTTTTGAGCAGATTATCACTGTACAGATATTTCACAGTCAAAATTCCAAATGTTTTGTTTCAGCATGTGGCATTTTTTTGAAAGAACGATGCATTCTTAAGATTTTTGGAATCAGGAAGTTAAGTCCTTAAAACTTCACTGTCGAATAAAAGATGTCAATTGAGTCATCATTCTTCTATTTAAACTTCAGCTTTCAGGTCACGATGGAGATAAATTGATTTCCTGCCTGAAAAGTTTTCCAAAATATAGCTGAATATGACCAAAAAGAAATATTTATAGTCTCTTTGGTAGAAGTTTTGAATATTATGGAGAAAAAAAAATTACATCAGTTAGAGATTGTGCGTATATCACTTAACCCTTTAACTCCTTCGCGACGAGCGTCCTTTACAGAATTTTTAATCTTTTACCACCGGTTTTTCAAAACAGAAATTTTCGACTAATTGAATCGCAGAAATGACACAAATCTTTACAATTGAGACAAATCTTACAATAAAAAATAACTGGTGGGAGAAATAGAGTATTCTGAGCATCTTATGCGTCACGTATTCGTGTCGCTCGTCCCCAAGGGGTTAACGGACATTCGTTTCCCTACGACACCACAAAATTTTAATTACGAAATTCAACAATGACAGCAGAATTTTAATAGAAATGTTTTCCATTTATTATGTATGTGAAATATCGCTTTTTTCTTATATACAAATAAATTTGTTCATAATATCCGGTGTCAATCATTTATTTCAACATTTTAGCAATTGAAGTGCTTTATCCGTTAAAGGGTTGAGGAGGGAGGGGGGGGGGGTCTGGCACTTGATATCGTAAAATATCTCTAGGGGCAGGGGGGGTGTCTTTTGATATCATTATCATTTCTTATCCAACTAGTTTTTATTCGTAGCTTTTCCTTTGCATCAAAATAGCCTGTTATTTTTTTTTTTAGTCTGTTATCCATTTTTATGAAAATACAAATGTATTATTGAAACAATTAAATTATTATAGATTCATTTCATTCCAAAATGTGGAATACCCCAATGTTTGCCATATATGCATATAATCCGCTGTAGGAGACACCAGGTGTGAAGTATGTTTGAAATGATTGTGTTTAATAGTAAAGCGAAAAAATATTCTCCACCTGTTTTGTTAACATTTTTTAGCTGCGTAATAGAATTTATACATGCAAGAGTAACAGAATAATGTTAATTTTAATATTAATGCTGTTAATTTTAATAATTTTAATGTTAATGCTGTTAATTTAACATGTTTGTTAAATATGTTTGTTACACATAAAAATCTTTACTTCAGAATTGATTGGATCCGAAAAACAGATATTTCGTGTTGACAAAACCGAATAATGAACTGAAAAACTACTAGGAATCGTTTCGGTTCTTTTCTTTTTTTGAAATGGCCGGCAAAAGATACTTTTGTTTTAGAAATGCTATTTACAATAAAATGTCGAATATCTTTTGGTTTCTGAGGATAAAGGAAAGTTTTTTCCGAATCGCGGATAACTCGGAAGAGATTATGTTATATTTTTGAAGTTTTGCTAGGGTAAAACCACCAGTTATTGACACACCAGTAACTGACACTGCAGCAGAAATCTAATTCATATAAGCATTTTCTTGTAAAATTCTGCAAAGTAATGTCATCTACTGGTAACTTATTTGTCTTAACTGTTATAACATATTTTTCAGCTATTGGTTTTCAAACTAGTTGTTGGGGGCCACCGTAATACTTACCCATCATGGATATGCATAATATAAAATATGAAAATAAAACATGTGTAAACTATTTATAAAATGCATTGCAATTCGAATAAAATCGTGGCTTGATGACGTCATAAACTTTAAATGCTCTATTATGCGTAAAAGAAACATCCTTATAACTCCAAAATTGATAATCATATTAACTAACGGTTTACTGCGTAGGATTAAGCGTGTCATTTCCAATTAAAATATATCTTTGAATTGGAATTTGACTGAAATAAAGGGTCATGAAAAATCAAAGAGTGTAGAAAATAGGATTACAAATATTTCGGCAGCTAATTATCCGATCGACTTCATGCTTTATGCAAAATTTATGTTCTTTTATTGTCTTTTTTGTTAACTCCTTAAAATAAACAATTTCGAAAAATTTTTCTATACCTTTTATCAGAACGAATATTTCGAGAGTTCGAAAAAATAGTTCCGGATAATCGAGGTTACTGAAATTCAATAAACTTCTTTCTATTATTACATACTAAGTACATACCAAATTTCAAGTCTCTATCTCAATTTGTTCGGGAGATAGAGCGTTTACAGACACACACACACACACACACAGACGTACAAACAGACGGACGGCAATTTTTTTTTCTAAAAATATGTTTTTCGGAATCTCCAGTGTCTGAAACATGTAAATCCGTCAAAAATCACTTTCGATTTTCAAAACGATTACAAGACTTACCCTATACTACGTATGATGAGTAAGTAAAAAGGGTTGGTGTCAGTTACTGGAGATATTGACAACACTTATAACAAAAAATAATTTTTAGTAATAAAAAGTATAATTTTTCAAAATTTTGTTAACAGTAATTTTTTAATGTATCTTTACTACACTTTCAAAAATAAAGATAAGTATAAAATATATTTAAAACTTTGTAATAGTGATTTGAACAAGAAAAAATCCTTAAAGTGTCAGTTACTGAGGTTTTCACCATAGATCCAGGAACATTTCTCATTTTTGACAGTGTAAGATATATTATTTTCCGTAACAAGAAGAAATGCAAATATTGTGCATGCCAAAGATGAATAAATACCATATTATGTGACGAGGAAATGTACTGGCTTGTGCTCAATAATTTTAAAAGATTTGTTTTAGAAAGGAAGTCAATGTTTACAATACTTTTTGGCTTAACAACTTAATATAATACTGGGCGCGCCATAAATTCGTTAAAATTTAAAAAAATCATTTAAAAGGAACAAACGATGATAAAATGTTACGGTTTACACGAATGGACTTAAAGGGAAATCGAATTTTTTTAATAACAAAAAAAGTTGAGGTTAAAAAAATTACCGATAGATGGCGCTGGCATGCATAATATGAAGCATATTTATGCAAATCAAGTTGTACACCTCGATGCACATAGATTCTTCATTCGATGACATCTGTATGCTACTATCTTTACCCAATCAAGCATTGTTAGTTAAGCTCTTTTAAAAGAACGGGGAATCAGCAAGAGGTGAATTGTGAAAATTCCGCACGTCAAAAGGACTCAAGACGAGAAAAGGGCCCTTTTCATGTACTGGGATAATGAAGCTTGTCAATCGTCAGACGCTTAGTAAAACGGGTCTTTTATTATAAGCCTAATTTGCATACATCTACTTCATATTATGCATGTCAGCGCCATCTATCGGTAATGTTTTAAACCAGAGTTTTTTTTCTTTATTAAAATAAATCCGACCTACCTCTAATCACATTCGTGCAATCCGCAATTTTTTAGCATTTGTTCGTTTTTAAGGAATTTTCAAAGTTTTAACGAATTTATAGTCCACCCGGTATTGTATGTGCCCGCCCGAGGCAATTTGTTTTCTCTAACTGCAGCCGGACACAAATATTTTTCTCTGAAAATGTGATCCAAGGAATTCAAAAGTTTTGACATCCCTGCTTTAAAGCATACCATTCTTGAACAAGAAAGAAAAATCATGCGTCAAGCATAAATTATGAAACACTTTCCAACACATTCAGAATACTGTAACAAAATTTCGCCGTTTAACAAGGTGCAGTATTATCTGTAAATAAACAATTTGGAAAAAACATAACACATTTCAAATCAAAATTTCAGCAACTACCATCTATTGTCGGAAAAATATACGAAATCTTTTCTCCAGTCCTGTATATATGATCTATATATTTACATATATACTACATGCAACTTGAAAAAACTTTGAATAGTTCGTATATAAATAAAACAAGAACGAAAAATCATGCGTCAAGCATAGATTATGAAACACTTTCCAACATTTCTAGAATACTTTAACACAACTTTACCGATTAAGAAGGTGAAAGTTGACGTCTGTGCAAACAGTTTGGGAAACGCGTAAAAAATCTGAAAACCCAATTTCAGCCATTACCATGAACAGTCGAAAAAATATCCCAATTATTTTGTGCAGCCCTGTATATTATCTATAGGTTTGTATATGTGCTATATAGTATGCTAAAATTTAGTTCAGTTAGGCAATGCATAACACCATTAAAAATTCTCGTACAGCAATTTCCATCAATAAGCGGAAATGTACTTGAATTCTTTTGTGCAGCCCTGTATCTGATATATAGAATTTATACGCACCAAGTAATATACAAATGAATTGTTAAATTTAAAAACGCATACCACAATTGAAAACGCACTTCCAACAATTATTGTTCATAGACAGTACTGTAACCGAATTCTCTTGTGTGCCCTTGTAAATGAACGATAAATGCTACGTACATTCTATTTGTTATTAAGCATCTTGTAGTGCACCTCTGTGATGTATATCAATTTCAATATGTTTGAAATGGTTTAACATAATTAAAATACACGGGAAACAATTTTTCTCCATTGGCCACAATGTAACAGCATTCTTTTAAGTACTTCTGTAAACGATCTATAAACGCTACCGAACATACCATCGTAAACGTCAAATAATATATATAAATTACATGGCAATCCGACTATATTTACGAGAGTTAGAGCACGGCCAGACAGCCAGATAAACCGAATTCTTAAACATTTTAAAACTATGTTGGAAAGTGTTAAAAATCACACTGTCATACTGAGTGTAACTATAAACATTCTTGTTATAAAACTTAACCGGTCGCATAAGTATCCATCAGGAATTGCAATTTTTTTTTAATTCTTACTTTCACGCTTTATATTTAGAAAATATTTAAGGGAGCGCGTACCCCGGTGCGCCTCAGAAAAAATGTACTGAAAAAATGTTTGGATTTGTGTAATGTTAGGAAAATTTGCAAGCTAATTGGATTTGTTTATTTTTTGTTTCTTCATACGTGTTTTCAACAGCAATATAATTTGTAAAATAACTGTCTAAGTCAAACCTGCGTATGATTTTTTCATGAAAGACATAATGCTGTGACATTCAAATTATTCAACTTACATGGAACGCTAATGAATTTCGCAATTTTTAGCTCTATTTTAAGGGGTCGGTGGGTGAAAATTTTAAAATAAAAATGCATTTTTTAATTTTTCTTGATATTAAAATACTGGAAAGTAAAATAAATGAAGAAAAGCAAACCAATGACCTACGATGATTATATATCAGCAGATATAACAATTTTTGTCTTGTACTTTCAGTTCCTGTAACTAAAAGTTTATGTTCATTTATCTCAGAATGGATTGTTTCCTAATTTGACATGTTTAAAAAAATATATCTAAACTTTCTTGGAAGACATGTGTATGAAATTTTGACCAGAGATTTTATGTTATGCTTTTAATAAATTGTATGTAGGATTTTTTACTTCGTGTGGAAATTTTGAAAATATATTCCACGAAATAAATATCAATCTCAAAAATCTTTTTTTTTTTTTTTTTTTTTTTTTTTTTACTTTTAAATTTATTATACAAAATGTATAATAAATATTATACATTTTCAATATTATGCAAAATGTTTAATAAAAATGTTACTTACAAAATGAAAATAACATTTTTATAAATCCTGAAGACAACGAAAAATGTTTCCCGCACACAATAGTGAAAAAAGTAATGAAATCTGGCAAGTGGTTCATTGAGTTCAAAAATTAAACAAGTTTAAAATTTTAAATTAAAAAAAATTAAAGTTTTGAAATATATTTATATCAAAAGTTATATTTATAGAAAAACGCATTTCATAATAAAAAATCATTACAAAAGGCCTAGAAATAAAGAAAATAAAATTTAGACCCCGGATCCCAGTAAAGAAAAATATCCACAGTGAGTAAATATTTCTAATTCAAGAGGTTATCTTAATTTTCAAAATAACCTTTAACTGGTGTTATGGTTCCCATGTAGTCCCCAGGTATTTTTCTGCTCGTGTAATTTTTTCACTAATCAGTAAATGTCAGACAAAAATAATAAATAAAAATATTACTGATTTATTCAACTGACAATTACAGTGATATAAAAATATCATTTTAATGAAAATTCATTTTATTTATATATTTATTTTAATTTATAGCATTAGCTGGGGACAAAACAGCTCCTTGTTTCGGAACCGGTTCCGAAAGTGAAAATAACCTCATTAAAAAAAAAAACTGCTAATAAAATCGAAAAAGTACAAACGTACAACATTAAAGATGGACCTGTGGTATCCTATGCTATAGAAAAACATTAAAAAATATTAAAATGCAAGCGAGATATTTGAAAAGAACGCTCCCATAGGTTTAACATTAACTCTGGAGTTTCTTTTCTCGACTAGCCTAGAATCATCTTAAGGGTTAAACAATTTTTTCCTATTTAATTGGTATTTCTTTAATGCTGTTTTACTTTATATACTTTTTATTTCTCTTTATGGTTGCAAACAACAAGAGTAAATACTTTCATTTTACCAGATATAAAGCCGTGATCCGCTATGAATTATTTACCAGTCCCTTAATAATAAAAAGGATGTAACTTTTTGTAGTTAAGTGTGGAGAGCAGGCGTACCTTTCTAATATTCGCTTAAATTAACTTTAGTCACGAAAGCTTCTTTATTAATTCTTTAAGCGCAGTTGCTTTTTACACATTTTATGCTATTTTAATCATCTTCAGTCATTTTTCTGTTTCAATGCAAACTTGCATAAATATACTGATTTAAAAAAAGCTAAATGAGGGTGATTGCCGGTCTTTAATTTTGGATGTGAAACAAGTACTTACATTTTTCAAAAAACAATTCTTATTTTTATATTCTAAGCGATCTTGAGAGCAGCTAAATTTTCAGTGAAGGTGTAGTGAGACAGTAAAATTTTGCATTAATTTCAGCTACAAACATTGATTACTATTATAGGAAAATTGTATAAAGTCGTATAATTGGCCGAAACCGGATATCCCAGTTTCGAATCCATCCGGTAAAGGTTGAAATACCTAACTTTAATCTAGAAGGTGAAGCGGCCATTACACTATTTCTATAATCATTGTTTGTACTCCTAACTGAATTCAGGGGATTTCAATACCAAATTTTTCGTAATGGCCGCCATATTTTAACACAGAATTTCTTCATTAAATAAAGCAAATATTACTTTGCGAAAAATATGTTATTCAAATATCCTGAAGTGTACGAATTCTTGATACTGGCATTTATGTAGTTTATGTGTTTAAAGTTTATTTTATCATTTTTTGTTTTGATTTTTTTTAAATTTCAAAATTCGTAAACATGAATTCAATTGCAGTTACTGAAACTTTTTTATATTATCATGTGTTGCATACTTAATAAGCATTTATTTTCCACAATGAAACTGTTTCTAGCATTTAAAAGGACATTTTTACGACTTGCTTTCTGATCCCCATTCTCTTGGGGTAAAACTGGCTATCCGAAGCGGGCTAAAAATGGATAATAGAAACCAATAATTGAAGAATTCATAAGCAATGTTTAAAGAAAAACAGTCAAAATTAAATGTACAAGAATGAGTATGATTTTTATAAATCTAATAAAGAAGTGAACTTCTTTTCAGCAATTTCTAAAATTGCAATGAAGATAAGTAGCATTTTGTCTTTAAATATTAAATAATTAGACCTTATAATTGAAATATTATTAGTTTACTTCGTTAGTTAAAGTTGTAAGATAAAACATATTGTTCCCTTTTTAAAGAAAAAAGTCTAAACTTTTTCATTACCTGTAAGATAAAAAATGAAGGAAAATGGTCGAATAGTTCTCTCAGTTTGAAAAATATGGTTTCGAGATAAACAATTTTAAAATTTTAGAATAGCGTTATGTTCAACGAGCGGTGTAACATTCAATGAGAAAAAAATTATTTTAAGGAATCGAAATATCACCAAACTGCTTTAAAGCAACAATCTACGCACTTGAAGGATGCAAAAAATGTAAAATAAAAGAAACGGAAAATTTTGATCCAAAGAAGTAGAACCACCCCTTAAATTATCTTCTGACATTTGACATGATATAACTCTCTTATTTATGAACCGATTTGGATGTGACTGAGTACGAGTATACGACATAGCAATGTTTTGACCGAGTTCGTTGGCCAGCTTCATCCGCCATCTTGTTTCAAAATGGCGGCCAGTTAAAATTTTAAAAATTATTAAAAATTCAAAAAGATGTACAAAAAATTATATATTGAAAAATTTGTTTCCATTAAGTGTTAGAATGTGATATAAGAATTCTGGAACATTTTTTGTTTTGGCTATATCTTAAAAAATGGCTGAGATATGGCAATTTGAAATTCTAGGGTGGCTGACATTTTGAAACAATCTGATATTTGTTATGCTGTCACTCTCGTATTTATGAACCGATATGAATGTGACTGATCATGTGTACAGAACATATCAAGGTCTCGACCGAGGTCGTTGGTCAGCTTCATGCGCCATCTTGTTTCAAAATGGCGGCTAGTTAAATTTTTTTTATTTTTTTAAAAATTAAAAAAAGTACATATAAATTATAAATTGAAAAAGAGGTTTCCGTTAAGTGTTAGATCATGATACAAGGATTCCGGAAGATTTATCTTTTAGCTTTATCTTAAAAAATGGCTGAGATATGGCTGTTTGAAATTCTAGGGTGACTGACATTTTGAAACAATCTAATTTTTGTTATGCTGTAGCTATCATGCTGAAATTCACCTTTTCAAATTCAGTATTAACGAAAACCGTGATTGAATCTTGTATAATCGGGTTCCAAGCATTTTGGCTTCGGGTATTTGAGTAAAATGAGTTGATTTTTTAAAAACATGGACTATGAAAGCTACCCTTTCCTCCCGGTATAGGCCGGAAGGACTTTTTGGTTTTAAAAAGCAACTGATAATAAGATATGCGATTATACCCCACTTTTCCCTAAGGCAAACGTTATTTAAATTATGATCTTTAAGCAAACTGTTTAATTCTAGAAGATATAAAGCTGTGATCTGGAATGATTAATTACAAGCCTTTTAATAAAAAGAAAAGGATTTCACCTTTGTAGGTAAACTTCGAGAGCAAGTGAGCAGTAGTTCTTTTATAATGCTTGCTTAAATTAAGTTTAGTCACGAAACCTTGTTTATTAATTCCTCACGCGCAGTTGCTTTTACATATTTTTTTTTTGTACTTTTAAATATTCTCAGGTACTTTTTTGTTTCAATGCAGAATTGTGTTACTATTCTGTTTTCAAAAGCTGAGTCAAAACAATTTTATGCCTTCTTTTTGGATATGAAGCAATTACTTGCATTTTTTAAATTTCTTAAGTCTTTCATTTATTCAGATCCATCATAACAGCAACAAAATTTTTAGTAAATTTACTGTCGGATTGATTAATTTTGCATTAGTTCCAACTATATCGATTGATTGTCATCAGTAAGCAATTGTTATTTCAATTTGAATGGTTACGTAAGTGTTTAATTTTTCAGAAGAAATAAAGCTGGGATCTGACATGATTAATTACTAGCCCCTATAAAACTGGGATTCGACATGATTAATTACTAGCCCCTTAATATAAAAAATAATTTTGTAGGTAAGTGTGGGGAATAAACGAGCGGTAGTTCTTCTGTAATATTCCCTTAAATTAACTTTAGTCACGAAAGCTTCTTTAATGATTTTTCACGTGCAATTTCGTTTTGCATATTTTTTATATTTTTAATTATTCTCATGTACTTTTCGATTTCAGTGTATACTTGTAGTAATATGGTGTTTTGAAAAACTCTGGGAGGACAATTTCGGGGATTTATTTTTGTAGTGAAGTAAATTTTACATTAAAAAAAAACTGTAATTATTTATTGGAAAGAATCTTAACAGCAACTACGTTTTAGTGTCATTTTTGGGAGATTATGAAATTTTACATTAGTTCAAAGTTATATATCAGAGTAGCGACATACGGGAAGTAAAATGTGACTATTTACTGTGAACTTTAAATCATTAACTCTGATGAACTAATCTTGTTCATGACAACGAAAAGTGTAAATAGAACTTAAACAATCATGTAACTACCGCTATCCAATGCGAACTCTAAATCATAAACTCTTATGAACTCACAAAAACTCAGCCTAATGTGAACATATTGTAATGTAATTATGCAAAAGCTTTATGGTATCATTTGTAAATCTTTTTTTTTTTTTTTTTTTTAAATAAACCTGTTGAGCAGGGCTTTTAGAGCTTAAGCCATATGGTAGTTCTCCCTGCTTGGTTGAATTGAATTGAATTGAATTGAATTGTAGGTTTGTCATAATTTGGAAAAAAACTTCAGTCTCAGCATGCACCCTGTACGTATGGCCGTACCATGGCACCCTGTACGTATGGCGCCATTCACGTGTAGATGCACCAATATGTTCATTGGCCACGTGCATCTCTGACTGAGTGTTCCCGAATGAATCTGGCTTGATTGCGCAGAAGGATGACTGAGAGCTCAGCTGAAGACGCCGTAGCGACATCAATCATTTTTGGACGGTAGCTTAAGCTTGGTCCTAGATGGATGCAAATATCGATAGATCTGCATTTTGGGGCTCATAGTTGCGTCGGGTCCTGCGAATTCATGGCGTAGCCATCGGAGTCAAGTGTGGCCGGGGATTCCGTTTCCATACTCAGCATCGTGCGGACGCTACTCACTCCTTCGGGAGGGGGGGGGCAACCCGTGGGGGGCGGTTTCTATAGAGGATGAGCGAACGGAGCACAGTCAGTACTAGGTGCGATCGGACCAATGTTTTTTTTTTGCCTTCTCCTTCTATTTTTCAACCGGACGACTCAGGGTGTGGGGGACTAATTTTCCTATTTTTTCGTTCTATCTTTTCATTTATTTTACTAATATTTTATATCGATACACTGTCACCCTAAACACCTATCTATCTTATGGTCATTTGCATAAAGGTTTATTGAGAAATATTGAAGACAGTTGTTCGTTATCCATAGTAGAAAACCGTAATAGTCGTAGTTTATTGGTAGTATACGTTTCGTTTTTATTCATTTATTCATGTATGCATTTTTTAATTTAATTTCGGTTCATTTTTATGCATTCTAATTTTTTTTATTTATTTTTTATTTATTTATTTATTTATTTATTTATTTTAATACAAAAGTTCTAATTTTTAATTTTTATTCAGAAGATTTTTCCATATATTTCAAGTCTAAAAGTTATTCTTCAAAAATAATACCCACTTATATTCAAATTAACTATGTGTCTTTTTTATATGTTTTAAATTTAAGAAGGAGCTTCATACTCACGAGATGAGTATGGAAGTGACTTTTGTGAATAATTGAATAATAATAACATACATTAACGATCACTATTAAGTTTCTATTATTGTAAATTTCTTTAAAAATAGCTTTATTACAATTAGAGCGCGTTCAGAGATCAAAACGTCGTTCACTCGTATGATTGGAGAATGACGTCATATGAGTTAACTCAGGATAAAGTTTGGTTAAAACAGCTGTAGGTAAATTTGTGGGCATGTTTACAAACAAACACTTCCGTCAACCAATCTACATTTTTATCACAGTGATCATTGCAGGAATCGTCCTGGCGACGTTAGCCAGTTATGTTATAGACCTGTTAAACTTAGACCAATCAAATGGTCAGAACTCAAATGTACAATAGGAGTCATAAAGAAAGTGAGTTAATGGTTGCAGTTTTCTACAAAGAGAACAAAAAAAACCATGTTTCTTAACCACGTGATCACTTTATTCAACAAAACTCTATGTAAGTAATGTGGGTTACCAGAAGTCTGGGTAATTTCCGGCTCTTAACGTTACAAGTAACCTGCAAAAGTCACGTGATATCAGTTTCTGAACGCTTCGGGTTACCTATGTGTTACCCTGCGTAACCCTAGGTTGCGGTCTGTGAACTCGCTCCTAGTGAAATTATTGTCAGATAATTAAATTTTATATTAGCGTCAGCCACATTGAATCATCGCATCATAAATTTGCCTCTGTCGTACGATTCATATACATGAAGGTTTCCTGAGAAATTTCGGTGACAGTTGTTTGATATCTACAATGGAAAGACCAGTTTATACATTTTTTCTTCATGCATTTACTTTTTAATACATTTTTGAACTTAAGTTCTGATTCATTTCTGTGTATTCTAACGATAAAGTATTTATTTCCCAGACAAAATAAAATTCTTAATTTCATTCATAAGTTCTTTTCAGTTATGTCCAGTCAAAAAGTCTTTCATTAAATTCAATTAATTTTAATCAATTATTATCTGTATTTCTTATTCTTTTATTTAGCTTTCATTACAAAAAGCTGTCTATTGCAGCCGTTCGGAAGAAAGCAATTCCAAAAAAATTATATATATTTTCACCGATCATGACCCCCAGACACCAAAACCACCCTCCGTTCAAATGTTGATTTATATATATATATATATCCACATATATATATACAGGGGGGTTATAATATAAGTATCCCTATTTGGAGCTGTCTGTAGCTCGAAGGAATAACACGAATGAAGCCAAAATCGGTACACTCACTATTTGTGAAGGGGGAAGAAGAATGGAATAATAAAAAATAATAATTGCAACCATCACCGACAGATGGCACTACTGAGTGTGAAATGTAATGTGTAATACAAGAATAAAGAATTAAGGCGTCAAACCAGATGACACACCTAATTTATTCGAAAATGTCACAGTGAATGTGGTTACGCTTTCGCAAGGCGTTGCCGATCATGTTCAGGTTCAACACGGCCATTGTTCTCGAGGACACAATCCAGGCGGTGCACGACTTGCTCAACTGCGGAATCTAACGCATCAGGAGTGATGTTTCGCACATGTTTTGATATGCAGTAAAGTAATTGAGGTTTGCGACAACTCCACGATACATAATATTACACGTTACATTTCACACTCAAAAGCGCCATCTGTCGGCGATTATTGCAATTAATTATTTTTATTCTTCCATTCTTCTACCTTCTTCTTGACTAGTAAGTGCACCTATTTTGGTTTCATTTCGGTTATTCCTTCAAGCTAGAGACAGCTCCAAATAGAGATACTTATTTTATAACCACCCGGTATATATAACCATCAATAAAATATTGCCGTAACACCAACAAAAACTATGTAATTATGAATTGGTATGTAATTATTAATTGACAACGATAATGTTATATATATATACTGGCTGACCCGCCCGGCGTTGCCCGAGCCCGTGTAATAAACTGAAATCTTTTAAAAAACGAAACTCTGGCCAAGGTTTCCGATGGCTTCGACACCGCATACCGGGCACGCTCGCACGCTCCGGAAAATCTTTTATTTCCCCCTTCCACCGCCAGGGGAGAAACCTCTTTCGGAAAGAACCTCTAAGACAGGTTAACGTTGTCTACGTTACTGTATAGTAGGCGTTCGACACAATCGAGCTGGTTTCGAGAAGATGGGAACATTATAAGCCGAGTTATTGAAATAAGGCACAGTTAGAGAAAATAATCATGAGTGAGGTGCCAGGTGAAGGGGATGTTCAAGTGTCCTTCAGAAAATGACTAATTAGGAGGACTACGATGCATCTTTAAAAATTCGTTCGTTTGGTTAAGCTAGAAACTTAATTACAAATTTGGCTTAAACTATTATTCGGAAATAGTGGTAGCCTCTACTCATAAATTTAGTTTAATGTTATAAAGGGTGTCTATTAAGTTAATTATAATGTTTGGAATCACTTGCGTTCAAATCGGAAAATGTGGCATAGTTAGGTAAAAAACCTTGAAGCAGGGGTCGGGGGGGGGGGGGAGGGGATGTTCAAGTGCCGTTCAGCAAATGACTAATTAGTACAACCACTATGCATCTTTAAAAATTCGTTCGTTTGGTTAAGCTAGGAACTTAATTAGAAATTTGGCTTAAACTATTATTCAGAAATAGTGGTAACCGCTACTCATAAATTTACTTTAATGTTATAGAAGGTCACTATTGAGTTAACTATAATGTTTGGAATCAGTTGCATAGAAATCGGAAATATAGTTGCGGAGATACGGAAACAGGGCATAGTTAGAGGAAAAACTTTGAAGGAGGGAGGGGGGAGGAGGGGATGTTCAAGTTCCATTCAGCAAATGACTAATTAGGAGGATCACTATGCATCTTTAAAAATTCGTTCGTTTGGTTAAGCTAGAAACTTAATTAGAAATTTGGCTTAAACTATTATTCAGAAATAGTGGTAACCGCTACTCATAAATTTAGTTTAATGTTATAAAGGGTAACTATTAAGTTAATTATAATGTTTGGAATCACTTGTATTGAAATCGGAAAGATAGTTGCTGAGATATGGAAACGGGAAATAGTTAGAGAAAACTTTGAAGGAGGGTACCGGAAAGGGGGGGGGTGGCGAATGTTCAAGTGACCTTCAGCAAATAACTACTTAGGAGGATCACTATACATCTTTAAAGATTGATTCATTTGGTTAAGCTAGGAACTTATTTTGAAATTTGTCTTAGGCTATTATTCGGAAATACTGGTAATTGCTTTTTAGAAATACACCTTAAAGCAATGAATGCTGAGTTTTACGATAATTTAGTAAAAATGGAACTAAATGGAGAAGTTCGGAACATTATTACTGAGATATTACTGAGAAACTGAGGTTTAAAATAGCGGCATTCTGTATATAAAACAACAATTAAACGCTACGGGTTAAAATTGTTAAATGTAATTAGACCCCTACCCCTCGCCATTCCCGCAAATATATAACAAACAATCTGTTAAATAAAGTTTTCTGTAATAGTAGTGTCTATCATAATAATATAGGTCCTGTTTTAAAAAAACCTTAAACCCAGATAATTATAATGAAGAAAAACGTGCCTGTAAATGTCTTAAACAGGTGGCGTTTATGTCATTTGCCGTGAGTAGATGGCGCTGTATTAGCTTGGCTATATGCAGGTAACTGCAATCAATTGCGGCACTATTTCGTTATAAGTCCTTATCTATGCATCGTTACTCTGATTTATTTAATGTGTTCTGAGAAGATATTCTACACAACCAACCAACCGATGAAAAAAAGCGTATTTTTAATGAGAGTTCTTTGTGCATTTTAATTAATATTTCAGAAAGTAAT
The DNA here is from genome assembly GCA_963931845.1 of Maratus michaelseni. Taxonomy (NCBI): domain Eukaryota; kingdom Metazoa; phylum Arthropoda; class Arachnida; order Araneae; family Salticidae; genus Maratus; species Maratus michaelseni. Next base: position 102,247,226 of record OZ007586.1, read on the forward strand.
TAATATATTAAAATTCTGACGCAATGTTGCACCAGGAGAGGGTTTGGACTACCTAAATCTAAATTTCCAGCCTTCTAGGTAGGCTAGATTTTCCTAGCCATCGCCAACAGACACACACACAGAGCGAAACTTTCTTTTATTAGTATAGATATATATCTGACATTTGTCATGCTGTAACTCTCTTATTTGTGAACCGATTTGGATGTAACTGAGTATGTGTACAGGACATACCAAGGTCTCGACCGAGTTCATTGGCCAGGTTCATCCGCCATCTTGTTTCAAAATGGCGGCCAGTTAAAATTTTTTTGAATTTTTAAAGATTAAAAAAAGATGTCCAAAATATTATAAATTGAAAAAATTGTTTCTGTTAAGTGTTAGATCATGATACAAGGAATCCGGAACATTTTTTGTTTTGGCTTTATCTTAAAAAATGGCTGAGATACGGCTGTTTGAATTTCTAGGGTGGCTGACATTTTGAAACAATCTGATTTTTGTTATGATGTAACTCTCATGCTGAAATGCGCATTCGAATTCAGTACTAACGAAAACCGGGATTGAATCTTCTATAAACGGGTTCCAAGCATTTCAGTTTTGGGTGGTTAAGTAAAATGAGTTCAATTTTTAAAAACATAGACTACGAAAGCTACCTTTTCCTCCCGGTATATAGGCCGGAAGGACTTTTTAATTTGGGAAGGAATCTCAGGAATAAGAATGAAGGTGATTGATGTAAAAATTTGACTGACAGTAAACTACCTTAATGATCACTATTACTTTTTTATATTATTGTATATTTCTTTATAAACAGCTTTATTGCATTTAGTGGGTTAATGTGAGATATTTAAATTTTACATTTGTTCCAAATATATCGATACACTGACACCATAAACTTGTCTTTGTTATATTATTATTAGCATGAAGGTTTACTGAGAAATTTAATTGACAGTTGTTCGATATCCATAGTGGAGAATCGTTTATAAGTTTCTCCTTTATGCATTTATTCATTTATACATGTTTTGAGTTCTGATTCAGTTCTATGTGTTCTAATGATAAAATATTTCGTCGTAAGAATGTTCATTCTTCTTTAACTTATCTACGTATCTTTCTTATCTTTTTAATTTGAGAAAGGGTCCCATGGGATAGGGATGAAGCTGATTTTTGTAACGAATTTAATTATAATAAACTACATTAACAATCTCTATTAATTTTCTTAATGTAATTTTCCTTAAAAGCTTTATTGTAATTTGTGAAATTATTGTGAGATAATTAAATTTTACTTTAGGTTAAAGCTATATTTATTCACTGTCATCATGAATTTTCCTCTATCACATGGTTCTGTGTATTAAGTTATACTGAGATATTTTGGTGACACTTGTTCGATATCCATAGTGGAGAACAGTTTATATCTTTCTCCTTTATGTGTTTATTTATTTAAACAATTCTTAGTTTAAATTTCAATTCATTTCTATGTATGATAACAATATAATATCTATTTTTGAAGGATATATGAATATATTTCTTTTAAATGCTAAAAGGTGTAAATTAACAACGCAATATAAGTTAAAATAACTTTTATTAGGTTGTTTGACATGTTTCGACTTCAAAGAAAAATGAGAATTTTCCATAATTGCACGGACTTTGAAGTTATTATTTAAAATGCTATCATTTATTTTTCATGTTTTTTTTTAAATTACGCTCGTTATCTTTTATTTTTACTTGGTTGTTTATTTTCATATCTGTGACCATGGAGTAACTCGAGCCACAATTTCGGTAAGTTAAAATATGCCGCATCGTTACATATTGTATTTTTGCGTGCGATGCGGTATCTTTTAACTTACCGAAATTGTGGCTCGAGTTACTCCATGTTCACAGATATGAAAATAAACAACCAAGTAAAAATAAAAGATAACGCGCGTAATTTTTAAAAAAGTTCATGAAAATTAAATGATAGCATTTTTAATAATAACTTCAAAGCCCGTGCAATTATGGAATATTCTCATTTGTTTTTGAAAATGACTCGAAACATGTCAAACAACCTAATAAAAGTTATTTTAATTTGTATTATGTTGTTAATTTACATCTTTTAGCATTTAAAAGAAATATATTATTACAAGGTGTTATAATTTATTATATTGGGATAGATGAATATGCCTCATTTCATTAAAAAGATTTTCACAAAAATTTCGAGGCTGAAAGTTATTCTTAAATTAGGAAGTACACTCTAATTTAAATTATATGCTTGCCTTTCATATTTTTGTTATTTTTGAAGGCGTCTCACAGGAAAAGAACGAGGTTTTAAGGTATGTGTGTTGTGAAGTCTAATAATTGAGCTAAGAAATATTGCACTGGATTTACGAAACACAGTGGGTTCATAGATAATGAACTACGATATCGATTATGGCCGATAGTGGAGTTATTTAGCCGTCATTATGATTATATAAAGGTAAACTAACCCACTCTGATATATAAAAATAATTTAGTCTACATTGTTAAAAATATCGTGAAAAATCACCTCTGTTATTAAAGGCTATCCATTTTCTGACCAATGAGAACGCTCCAAAAGCGTTTATGTAGCATTCTCATTGGTCAGAAAATAGATAGCTTTTAAAAACAGAGGTAATTTTTCACGATATTTTTAACAGTCTACTTTGATATATAGGGTTAGTGTAATTACCACATGTCGCCCATTCTTATGAATATTGGAACTCTATGAAGTTTAAGTCCAAAATTCTAAAATCAAGATGATTCCCAAAAGTGGATTTGCGAAGTTTTAGTTAAATGGTTGATTTTAGCGAAAACTATAATTTTCAAGTATTGTGAATGTGTTTTATTAAATTTTAGTTTCTTTAACGAATTTTTTGGTTATTATTATCTTTTTCTAGACCCCTTTAAATTTCTACATGAGAGGGCTTCGTCGCGAGAAATTTAACTCCCTGTGTTTATGCAAATTTTTTAAGAGCGTTGTTATGTTTTTAATGCAGGCGTTAGTTCGACTTAGGTGTGTTTTGGCGTTTTCAACTGCTTGTTCTAACGACCTGAGACCTGAACCATAGTAATAAGATACGACCAGTTTTAAGCTCTGAATAAAATTTGTTGGAGATAACGGATCTCCTTAGAGACACATTTAAGTAATTTATGCTTGTAAAATAGGCAATTTAAATTAGGATTTATAAAACTATCCCCGCATAAAATATATAAATTAACGCAATCCTTGCTCCGGAGAGAATGTATGGAAAATATAATAGGAAAGAAAAATCATGCGTCAAGCATTGAATATGAAACACATTCCAGCACATTATAACAAAACTTCAGCGTTTAATAATCTGAAAGTTAATGTCTAAATAAACAATTTGTAAAACTCATAACACATTTCAAAACCCAATTTCAGCAATTTAAAATTTCTTTTGTTCAGCCCTGTATACGATCTATAGATTTGTCTATACACTATTCTATATTTGTCTATATTTGTCTACATATATTCTTTTGCGAGTCCCTGTAAATGAACAATAAATTCTATGCACACATATTCTATAGTAAGCATCGTGTAATGTACTTCAGTAAATATATAAAAATTTCATTATGTTTGAAATAGTATAACATAACGCTGTAAAAAAATTCCCCGTAGATCATTATATAATTGAATTCGAGAGCAAGTTCGAGAAGTTGAACAAGTTCGAGATTCTTTAATAGTTCCGAAAATTGTATTCATGTTTTACTGATTTCCTAATTGAGTTAAAGTTGTGTAGGGCAATAAAGCCTTTTTTTCTAAGACTTATAGGTTTTGATTCTAGAGAACGTGCTGTTTAAAGAAATACAATTTATCATAGTTTTAGACCAAAAACCAAGCAGATAATCTTTATTAAGTTTTAAATAAAGTTGTATTGTAGTTTTATTCAAGCTTCTTTCTATTTGAATAATGACACGTGACAACACACCTGGCTAGAATGATCGTCACAAAGTTATTGTGAGATAATTGAATTTTACTTAAGTTCCAACTGCATCGATTCACTGCCATCATGAATTTATCTCTGTCATATGATTCTTTGTATGAAAGTTTCCTGAGAAATTTCGCAGACATTTGTTTGATATTCATAATGGATAACCGTTTATACGATTCGTCTTTATGCGTTTATTCATATATACATTTCTGAATTTAAATTAAGATTAATTGCTATGTATTCCAAAAATAAAATATTTATTTCTACGGCATAACAAATTTCTTAATTTCATTCATACGATTTTTTACCATTTCTTTCCAGTCAGAAAGTCATTGAGTAAGAATGCCCGTTTTCGTTTAAATTATGTATGTGTATTTCTTATATTTCTTAATTTGGAAATGAATCTCATGGAATTAGGCTGGGGGTGATTTTTGTAAATATAATAAAAAACCTTAACGATCAATTAATTTTCATATTATTGTAAATTACTTTAAAACCATCTTTATTGCATTTTGTGATGTCACTTTGAGATATTAAATTTGGTTCCATCTATATCTATATAGTGCTACTGAAAACTTGTCTGTGAAATATGATTTTCTGCTGGAAGGTTTGCTGAGAAATCTCAAGCACAGATGTTTATATCCAGAGAGGAGAACAGTCTTTTACGTGTTTATTCATTTATACATTTTGAATGTAATTTTGATTAATTTCTATGTATTCTAACCATAAAATATTTATTTCTGCAACATAAGAAAATTATTAATTTCACTGAAAAGTTTTTTCAGTATTTTGCAGCCTGAAAGTAATTTTGGAGTAAAAATGTCCCTTCTCGTTTAATTTATCTGTGTGTATTTCTTCTCGATTTTTTTAATTAAAAAAAACATCTTACACTATAGGAATGAGAATGATTTTTGTACAGAAATGAATCATAAAAAAAAACTACTTTAAAGATCCTATTTCCTTAAAATGTAGTTTTTTGACACGGCTATTGGTACTTTGTAGTAATAAAATACAGGATGTTTGTTCATATGTTAAAAATTCATAAAAATACACCTGTTTTATGGGAGTCAGATTTTCACCATCAGCTTTGTGACAGTGTTGTGTTTTTTTGCCAATTGAAAAAGTACTTCAAACATTTTTTTCAACTATTTTCTTCGGTAAAAAGTTAGTTTGTTAAATTTTATGATACAAACTGAATTTCTAAACGGAAGTTTATATATTTTTTATAATTATTTGAAATGTGATTGGATTTAGGAACTATTTGAACTACGTTTTCACTGCATGTTTTACTGGCTTCTTTGTCTTTCCAGCTACTTTCTTTGTTGATCGAAAATCCAATTTTTTCCACCTCCCCCTACCCTAAAAAAACTCTAAATTCAGCGGGATGAAATGGGTGAAAAAAACTCTTTCTAAAAGCACTTCTGAAAATCAAAATAATATGTGAACGGGATCAATTAATGTTACCACACATATAACATGAATAACGGTTTACTTTAATTATAAATTTAGACAAACTAATGGTTGCGTTTTGCACTGGATACTCAATTCGATCCCGAAAGATTCGATCTAAAGTCAACAGAAAACCCGACAAAAAAAATCGCTTATCCGAAATCAGACTCGAATCCAACAAACTAATTTTACTCGACCAAAACAACATTTTATCCAATTGATTAATTTATACACACTCTGTATTTCTTATTCCCATTAATGAAAATTTGAAAAACTCTACTGTAGAAGCTCTGTGACATTTTTATTTAACTATTCACTAAGATATTTACCAATATTTCTGTTACGTTTCAATAGAATTTGGTAAATAAATAACGAAGAGAGGCATTTATCTATAAGAACTCATAACTTTCATTTAAGACTTAATGACGAGATTATCAGATTATACACATTCGTGATGAGATTATATTGATAATCATACATGCATGGCATTAACATATCAAATCGAAATGAATAATTTAAATGATTCCAAATAGGTAACATACGTATAAGTCTCATAATATAGCAGCTACCATAGAATGATTTCTATAAATAATACTCTCAACATAAAGGCTTATTATTTTAAATTCACGATTAAAAAGTATGACAAGTTTTACTTAATGGAATTTTCATTAGAAAATATCTTTATTTAAACAGTTATTTCCCTCTGTAAGGTACTTTTCACTTATAAAGTTCACTTAAAAAGTAGTGACTTATCAAAGAGGGCTGTACGTCGGAAATTACGGTAGTTACATTTGGTCATTTGATGCTTGTACACACATGGTGCACACTGCAAAGAACCATTTAATTTAATATATATATAAATACGAGCAAATCTTGTGTGTGTGTGTATTTTGGGGTCACTGCGCGTCAATGCAAATTTTATCTAAAAAACGGCTCTAACGATTTCAACTAAATTTTGTATCCTACCGTTTTGTGGTACAAGAAGACAATCGGGCTAGGTCACTTGTCCGAGAACATTCGATAAGTGGGTCATTTTGTGGTCATCACGGGTCAATGCATTTCAATAGGAATGAAAGTTGAAACAGTTATTTAGTTGTGAGAGTTGAAGAAATGTAGTGTGAATCGTATTTGATTCATAAGGTGTACTACAATGGGAAGAAATTTCCAAAATCCGTGACATTGGCCATATATATAGCTTATAATGTGGTTTCCCAGCCCTTGAAAAAGTAAATTACATTATAAGCTTGCATTTGTGTTTTTTTACTTATGTTTCACTTTTTGAATAAATACTTCATTTGTTAGGACTATGTTTTATAATGTGTAATTTGACATAGCTATTTGGGATAATAATTTCATTGCATTTGGTCAGTTATTTCTGTTTCAATGGTTAATTTTTGCAATAAGTTTTTATATATTGAACTTCCATAATGACCTGCTGCATTTGCGCAATCATTTGTGGATAGTTTTACTTATTTACTTTTTTTACTATTAATTTTTATATTCGTAAGAATATCGATCACTTGCAGCCCAATTAGATATTCATCTAATTACAGCCCAAATTTTGGCAATATATATATATTTTCATAATTATTAAATACATTATTTTAATGCTGCTTATGCGCAAAATTTGATGTATTTCTTGTAGTTCAAATTAATTTTACCTTGCTGCATTATAACTTTTTGTAATGTTGCTATTGAAATAACATATTGATATGGCCGTTTGCATTGTTTTTGTTTGTGTCCTACTGATATGGTCATCTTGCATTTTGAATAATTTGTATAGATTATTCTGTATGGGCTTATATAGTTAAAATATTTTAAATGTATGAACTATGGTATTTTTATACCAGTTATGATGAGATTATCTTTTTTCTATGTAAATATTGTAATTTATTAAAATTTATGTAATCAAGGTTTATTATTATTATTATTATTTATATTATTATTTTTCTTTATATAACTAAATTAGTGATTTTAGGTATAAATTAAACTAGAAATCAAATTAGTCTAGAAATCAAATGATAAATTTGTTTTGATTTTCTTTGTCTTCCTTTGTATTTATTTGTTTATAAATGGATTTATTTTCTTCCGTTTGATTTGTAGTGTTCTATTTTCAAAGGTATCCTTTTTTTTTTTTTTTCAATTTCTTTCCAATGATTGTTAGGGCTTGGAATTGTCACAAAATTTTGGCTTTAAGCTTGTGATAGTTACAGAAAACAATCATTCTTTGCTTATAATGTGGTTTCCCAGCCTTTGAAAAAGTAAATTACATTATAAGCTTGCATTTGTGTTTTTTTTTTTTACTTATGTTTCACTTTTTGAATAAATACTTCATTTGTTAGGACTATGTTTTATAATGTGTAATTTGACATAGCTATTTGGGGTAATAATTTCATTGCATTTGGTCAGTTATTTCTGTTTCAATGGTTAATTTTTGCAATAAGTTTATATATATATATATATACAAATGACTAAAAAAAATTAGATGAACATGTTTTATATATTTCAGAGTTTATGAAAAATCAGTGAACGGGACAAAAATATATTACATTTACCTTCAATAAATCTATCCTTTTTATGGAATTTTGCATAAGTTTGAGGTTTTGCCAAATTGTTTAGTTGGAGCTGGCAGTTGATATTTCCCTTTCAAAAACTATTGTTTTTGTTGTCGTTCTACGTCATTCAATCAAATTTTGTTAAAAAACGTGTTGTTTCTAAGCATTTATCTTTTGTTTATTAAAATACGTGTTATTGAATGTAATTTTTACAAAGACAGCAATTCAAAAAAAGTTCTGAAACGGGATTTGTTCTCTTTTTACTTACCCATCATGCGTAAGTATAGGGTAAATCTTGTAATTTAAAAAGATTTACACGTTTCAGACACTGGAGCTTCCGAAAAACATATTTAAAAAAAATTGCCGTCCGTCTGTCTGTGTGTGTGTCTGTAAACGCTCTATCTTCCGAACAAATTGAGATAGAGACTTGAAATTTGGTATGCACCTAGTATAAAATAATGGGAAGAAGCTTATTGAATTTCAGTAACCTTGATTATCCGGAACTATTTTTTTCCGACTCTCGAAATATTCGTTCTGATAAAAGGTATACAAAAATTTTCGAAATTGTTTATTTTAAGGAGTGAATATAAAAGAAAATAAAAAAAACATAAGTTTTGCATAAATATTTAAGTCGATCGGATAATGAGTTGCCGAGATATTTGTAATCTTATTTTCCACACTCTTCGATTTTTCATGACCCTGTGTATTTCATTCAAATTTCAATTTAAACATATATTTTAATTGGAAATGAGACGCTTAACCCGACGCAGTAAACCGTTAGTTAATAGGATTATCAATTTTGGAGTTACAAGGATGTTTCTTTTATGCAATTCAGTAATAGAGCATTTAAAGTTTATGACATCATCAAGCCGCGATTTTATTCGAATTGCAATGCATTTCATAAATAGTTTACACGTTTTATTTTCATATTTTATATTATGCATATCCATGATGGGTAAGTATTACGGTGTCCCCCAACGACTAGATTTCTTTGGTATTAGGTGAGATAAATTCATAATAATCACATTCGCTTCAACATCCTTCCGGGTTCGGTAGGCCCACGAAATTAATTAAAATTCCTTAACACTTTCGAAGTTGATTTTTCAGTCGAATTTTGAAAACACCAGGTTTAAGGAGAAGATTCTTGATTTTCTCCATTTTGTCATATAAAGTTCCCATTCTAAGTTCAGATTCTCATTCCGCACCATTAACAACATGAAGCTACATGTCAAGTCATTTTGACGTCTTTTACGAACTGTACAACCTTGTGCACGAAAACACGCCTTTCGTTCCACTGTGCATCGGTCAACGTATTAAATTAAATAATGTACAGCATATTAAATGGTTTGAGGTTTGAGTATCCTAGTTTAGGTTTATTCGAACAGAGCAAAAAACTCTCCGGGCCATGGCATTTTCCCGACATTTCTAAAATTAGTTTTTTCTAGTTGATAAAAGCTTTTCCTTTCTTCATTATAATGTAAAGAGCATTTTTGTGGAAAAATGCCTCTTATTAATTGAGTGCTTAATAAGAAGTAATTTCCAACAAAAACTAATTAAAGTAAAGATGTATTTGCTTAAAATGATAAACAGAAAACTATTAAAGGCTTATAAATACCTTTTAATATACAGATAGACACGTTTCATATGCTCAATCGAAGACATTTTCATGATCAATAATGGTTATCAGGAGATGCTTTACAGATTAAAAAAGCAATAAAATAAAATAAATAATAATTTTCACGTTTACCATGTTGACCAGTGTTGCCAGCGGGCTACTTTTTTTTTAATTCCGTTCTCTTGATTGACACCAGTTTTTTGAGGAAGTAAATTTTGTCTTATTTAATGACAGACTAAATAGAGGGAAAACAAAGAGAATTAGACCGTTTCAAAAAACTGGTGCCAATCAAGTAATCTGAATTAAAAAAGAGTAGCCCATTGGCAACACTGATGTTGACCATTATTAAGAACCTGCTTTCATTTTATATGTGATATCGCGGTTTATGTTTATTAAGTTCATTTTCAAAAAATTTTGCCAGAATATTTTATAATATTTCAAATTTTAATTGCTTAAAAAGCATATAGTCAACATAGTGAAAAAGTATCCAAGCCGGGACTCGAACCCGGGTCATCAGTATTGCGCACTGATGTTTTGAACCAACGATACCCAGCCTGGCACTTTTCACTATCGCATGTTGGCAAGGCTACAAGCGCAGCATCTGCGTTTTTAACCTTGCCAACATGTGATAGTGAAAAGTGTCAGGCTGGGCTTCGTTCCAAGTGGTTCAGTGGTTCAGTTGGTAGACCATCAGTGCGCTAGACAGATGACCCGGGTTCGATACTTTTTCACTATGTTGACTATACGCCTTTTCAGCAATTAAAATTTGAAATGCTATAAATGCAAGGCGTGATAAATTTTCTATGGAAAAATTTCCAAGTATTAAAACAGAATATATTATTGATATTGAAAATGTCGCCGATTAAGTGTTACGAACTTGTGAATCTATATAATAAAAGTTATTTATAAGCCTCTATGTGTACTGTTTATCACTTTAAGCAAATACATCTGTACTTTAATGATAAATAAGTGATTCTCTAATGTAATTAAAAACTAATTAATTAAAATGTTTCATCAACGCAAACACACCCTTTCATCTAGGTTTGTTAAAATTTCCAACATTCGAATTTGAAAAATGAATACTTGAGGTAAAATTAGTTTGTCTCCCATTAACGAGATTGTTTCTCTCAATGGTATTATATTTAAGAAACTGCCGACGAAATAAACCCATTCCTGTCATATTGCATAATCTTGAAGCATCGAGTTAATCCTTCTTTTCTCTAATGAATGATAACTTGATGTAAAAGTTACCTAATCCCATTCGAACTTACTGCATTTTGACTAAATGGATTATGGACTCGTTTTGATATTTTGTTTCTATAGACGACATGATAAAGATAATTTTTGTATTAGTGTTAGTATAATTTGAATAAAATGTTGCTAATTTAAATAAAATTATTCTCTGTCTACCTTTATGTATTTTTTAATTTTGATATGTGTCATCAACACGTAATTTAAATATATACAGGGTAAGCATAAAGTCTTGCCTTGATTATAAATGTTTATTGTGCGAAAACTATTATAATTAGACATATGAGGGGGGTCGGGGCAATAGAGTGCCAAGCCACATTTTTGAACTTTTGAGATATTTCAATTTGAAAATTTGATCCAATACTCAAATCAAGATATATAACCTAAAGTTTTTTCGCCAATGTCTTAGTAACATTCGAGATAGTCTGAGTAACAATATGGCATTACTTTAATGATATTACTATTACGTTTTTTGTAAATTAACTATCTTCATTGAGAGCATAAAAATCTGGGGCAAAAACGAAATCTGTCACATATGCTGCCACCAAGTGGCATAAGAAACAAATTATATGTTGGGTTTTATAATTTACAATATTAAGCAACAGATTACAGTGTTAGATTTATTTCACCAAAAATGTGGCTTGGCACTTTCTTGCCCCGACCCCTTCATATGGTTGTTTAGATACATTATAAGTACTGTTATAAAGTTTTTAATAAGACCGCATACTTTATTTTATTTCATCGTGTGTCCCCTAGGTAGCTCGAAGAATGTCAACATGGTATTCTAGTTCTCGCCATGTGTTTACTAACATGTCTTTTGTAACAGTTATCCTAGCCTTTAGTTATTCAACGTCAGTTCGTGAGTTCCTAAACGAAAAATTTCCGGGCCGGCGAATTTAAAGGGATGTACCAATACAGGGCTGTCACTGGCGACTATTTATATATTCTATTTGCACCACTATTTTTTTTTAAATAAATTTTGTAGCATATTTCTCTTGCACATGTTGTGTATGTGAAAGATTTTTGTTTTGAGAAAGTTGGTGCGACATAGAATTAAAAAATAGTTACCAGTTGGTAGCCCTGCGCTACCATGACCTCCACGCTCTCCTGACGTTACTCCTTTTGATTTTTTCTTTTGAGGCTATACCAAGACTGTATTTCCCACAGCAGTTGCAGACGTTGAAGGACTGACGTATAGTTTAAAAAATGCTGCGTGTACTGTTAGAGACTACATGTTAGCAAACATTTGGCGAGAACTAAAAAACATTCATATTCTATTCGCATTGCACTTCTCTGAGCTACCAAGGGGTCACACGTTAAAACTTCATGAAGTATGTCTATATGACCTTATTAAAAACTTTATAACAGTACTTACAATGTTTCCAAACAACCATGTATCTAATTACAATAGTTTTAGCACAATAAATATTTATAATTAGGGCAAGATTTTGTCTTCACCCTGTATATGATGCCGATAAAATAAAACGGTCGAAAGATTTGACACATTGCATATAGAATTTTTAATTAAAACAATTGAATTAAATTTACCGAGAAGGTGTATAGTGTATTTTAAAAGTAAAAAAAAATACAGTATGTTAATTTTTTTTAACTTTAGTTGAAAATTCTTGACTGTGTTTTTGAAAAGACTGTGAAAACATATGTTTTAATAATTTTAATCATTTCCACACATTTTATCCAGAAAATTAAAAACAAACGCATCTGAAAATATAACGATTTAATTATTCAAATTTTTATTTTTCCTAAAAAATATTCTATTTATTTTATTACTGTTTAATTTTTTTTCTAAAAGATCTACTATTTTGTTGTGCGTGTATGTACATTGTGTCCACTAACGTCGTTTCTCACGCCCTTAACTTTTGAACGATGACAGTTGTAGTGATAAAAATGGTGTCTGCGTATAGTAAAGGAACTATGCGCTCCCGGAAAAGACTACTTAGAGCGACTCTAAGCCGTAAAATTAAGAGTTAGTATGAGACACGAAAACTATAGGAGGTATGGGAAAATAGCCAATTACAAAGTTATAGAGCAACATCGATTTATTACGAAGACATGTGGCGCACATAAATGCCAAGATTAGAATGCTTAAGATGCTAATTTGTTTGTACGCGCTTTCCAACATGGTTTCGTGCAAAAACGTGTCAGAACAAGAAAAGAAAATCAAGTTGCCACTATATACATTTATTTGCGGGATTCAGTCTCTGTCAGCTACACTCTGAGAAATACTTTCTTCAAATCACGGAAAATTTACTGGCAGCAGTGCTACCGGTATATTTCCGTTGTTTGAAGAATGCCCATTATTTTTTTCTCCGTTACAGGAGGTAAAATGCACGTCAATTTAAGAAAAAAAAGCGAAGATAAAAAAAAATTCTCTCTTGTTCAGTGCTGCCATTTAAGAACTCTCACGGAAGTATTTATTATTTTATTATTTGATATATTTTAAGAATATGTCACTGCCCTTGGAATTTTGTACCAGGGACCTGGCTAACACGTGTCTCTTATCTTAACCGTTACGCTATCAGTTAATCGGTAAATGAAGAGTTTGAAATAAACATGTTCGGTTTTCTTCAAATGGGTATGCCTTAATTCATTTGTTTTTTAAAAAGATGAAATGTTGAAATTAATTTCAGAAAAAATTCGTCTTTATATAAGATTATGGTGGCTGGGGTTTTAAAACTTGAGTATTAAGAGGAGATAAAAATATGAATTATACATATTTTTAATTAAATTGTTAGATGTAAAATACGAATGTCACAGTTTTAATTAAACTCGAGAAGAAGTGTTTGCGTTTTTGAGTAAAATTGATTTTTTTCCTTTTCATATTTTCATTTTAACTAACATATATATAGATATATTTAAAATATATTAAAAATTTAGAATATATTTAAATGCGAATTTTTTTTTTACTTTATAAAAAGTAAATTGTGAATACTTTTAAATGAATGAGAAAATTAATTAATACTTTTTACTTACCCATCATACGTAGTATAGGGTAAGTCTTGTAATCGTTTTGAAAATCGAAAAATTTTTTTTGACGGATTTACACGTTTCAGACACTGGAGATTCCGAAAAACATATTTTTAGAAAAAAAATTTTGCCGTCCGTCTGTGTGTTTGTGTGTGTGTCTGTGTGTCTGTAAACGCTCTATCTCCCGAAAAAATTGAGATAGAGACTTGCAATTTGGTATGTACTTAGTATGTAATAATGGGAAGAAGCCTATTTCATTTCAATAACCTCGATTAACCGGAACAATTTTTTTCGGACTCTCGAAATATTCGTTCTGATGAAAGGTATATAAAAATTTTCGAAATTGTTTATTTTAAGAAATGAATATAAAAGACAATAAAAAAACATAAATTTTGAATAAAGCATGAAGTCGATCGGATAATTAGTTGCCGAGATATTTGGAATCCTATTTTCCACACTCTTCGATTTTTCATGACCCTGTATTTCATCCAAATTTCACTTCAAAGATATATTTTAATTGGAAATTTGACGCTTAATCAGATGCAATAAACCGCTAGTTAATAGGATTATGATTTTTGGAGTTATAAGGAAAAACCTCTTTCAAGCAATTCAGTAATCGAGCCTTTAAAGTTTGTGACGTCATCAAGCCACGATTTTATTTGAATTGCAATGCATTTTATAAGTAGTTTACACATTTTTATTTTAATATTTTACATTATGCATATCCATGATGGGTAAGTATTACGGTGGCCCCTAACGACTAGTTTTATTTCGAAAACTTTATTTCGTTTTAAATAAATAAGAAATCTTAATTTATAAAATTTTTGGTTTTCATTTAAAAAATAAATTCGAAGTTTAATATTGATAGAGCAAATACGCATACGTGCTGGGAATAAACGGAATTTTCCCGTTTTTTTCAGACTTGCAGGAAGAATTCATGGAAAAAGCATGTTTCTAGAAGAAAGGGAATTATTTGTTAAAAAATGAGGAATAATTTAGTGTATAAAGACGAGTTTTTCTAACAGTGTACAACACATGTCTGGACTGTTGTATTATTTCGCAGCATATCAAGTGACATGTTGGCACAATCATCATGCATTTGTCGAAGGTCCTGTAACATGAGGTGATCTCATGTATCTCTTCTTTGATGTAGCACCACAGGAAGAAGTCCAGTGGAGTGAGATCCGGTGAGCGAGGTGGCCATTCTACGCAACCACCATAGCCTAGCCAATCGTTTGTTGACCGAATGTCTCTATTAGGTACTTTTGTACGTTTGGTGGATAGTGTACAGGGAACAGTCCTGTTAGTTAACTATACATTTCTACATGCGGGCAACAAATCAATTGCTTTAATTTCTATAATTTACGAATGCCGTAAGTAGAAGTGTTTTACACAAGTGCATTAAAATGTAAATTTTAAATATACGGGTAGACCAGAGTAAGGCTTTTGCACTGCAGTAGTTGAGATTATTTGCTGATACATTTTTTTCCTTATTTTTTAATTAACTGCGATTTTTAATCAAACAACAAGTTTTAACAAAATGCGAGTGTGCTATATCAAAGATTCTCCATGAAATTTCCGTATGATACACAATTCCTCGCTGTGCGTTTTTTTATGTGCAAACAAAAAAGGATGTTCACAGCTGAAATTTTATATGATTTTAGCAATTTTGTTTTAAATTATCAGACAGGTATAACAATCCAAACTTAAAAATCAGCATCAGGGACAAGGGACGCTAAGGAATTTAATGTTACATTTGGAACTCCAAATTCGTTCAATATTATTTATCTCGTTAACATTGTTATACGTACAATCATGCAATGGCATGTCTTGTAATATATGAAATAAAAGAAAACTAAGAATATGTGCTAAAATTTAAAGGACTTAAAAGTCAAAATTATGAGAAAATCTCTCATGTATACGGTACTTTCATTATTCTTTAATATTGTTTTCTTCTGATTTACGTCGTATGATTTTTACCTTATTTTTTGTTTTAATTTGTCCGCCACTTTTATAATATTCATGTCAGGAAGCTTTTATATATTACCAGTTAAATCAGTGAATTTTGGCTGTGTTTAATCTACTGTTACTCATGTTGCAGCCTATTTAGGCGGCATTCTCTGTTATTTTCCCCAGAGGCGTAGTATATGAATAAAATATTTAAATTTTCTGGAAAATCAAACATATTTGCGAAAGCTAAAGTGCAAACATGCATACATACAGACAGACGAATCGCAGTCTTAAACACTTTTCACTAATGTTGGAAAGGGATAAAATTTAAAATAATCGGGAGTGACTCCACTGGACTTTTAAATCACTGCTTGCTATACATATCCAGAAATTAAGATAAAAAATTATAAATTTCCTGACATAATGGAATCGGCTGCATTTGAACGCTGGATCTCTCTTTTTGTAATGTTTGATTATATCGCCGCAATATTTATCACTTATAATCTGTCATATTTTTTTGCATCGGTCCCAAAATGATTCGAAAAGAGTTTAAAAATGGATTAAATACCTACCGTCGGCCGATTTTTATGAAAGTATATACATTTCTTGCAACAATGGTCTATACCATATTCACCAAATTGAAGATCAAGCAGAAGTACCGTTTGGGACTTATCATGTTCACTCAAACATACAAATCATGATCACAATACTTACACTATGTCTTTAGAAATTAAAAAAATAAAAAATAAAAAATAAAAAATAAAAAATAAACAAGAACGAAAAATCATGCGTCAAGCATAGATTATGAAACACTTTCCAACGCTTCCAAAATAATTTTACAAATCATACCGTTTAATAAGCTAAAAGATAACATCTAAGTAAACAATTTGGAAAACACATAACATATTTAAAAACATAATTTCAGGAATTTCCAACATATACAATATTCGAAAAAATATCCGAATACGTTTATTAAGCCCTGTATAGGATCTATAGATTTGTATATATACTACATAGGATGCTAAATTTTAGTTCAGTTAGGAAACGCGTAGCACAGTTTAAAATTCTCCGTCTGGAGTTTCTGTCAATAAACGGAAATGTGTTCGCGAACTTTTGTGCTTCCCGGTATAGGATCTACAGAATTTATACACACTATTTAATAGACAAAAAGCGAGTTAAAATTAAAAACGCGTTCAGTAACTTAAAACGCACTTCCAGGAATTATTGTTAACAGACAGTAGAGAATTCTTTTGTGTGTCCCTGTAAATGAACGATGACTGCTATACACACAATATTGTGTAGTAAGCCTCTTGTACTGCACCTTAGTGATATATATAAATTTCAATGCGTTTAAAATAGTGAAACATTATTTAAATAAACCGCAAATGATTTTTCCCCATAGACCGCAATGTAACGAAATTCTTTTGAATGTCCTTGTAAAAAAAACTATAAGTGCTACACACTTCCGTTGAAATAGGGAACGTGCTATAGATAACGACAATAACATATAAAAATTGCAGAGCAATCCGACCATATTTACGGGAGTTAGAGCACGGACAGACGGCCATACGGCTAGACAAACCGAAGTCATAAACACTTTTCAACTAGGTTGGAAAGTGTTAAAATTGCAATCGCATAAACTTCGGACATCTTTGAACCATTCAAATAACCCTTTAAGAAAACTTGAGAAATGCTCTACTTTTAAATATTGTCAAACTTGTACGATTTTGCAGTCTCAGGCTTAATATAGGCAGACATGTTTAATATTACTGAATAATTCGAATTCGGATATCTTTGAAGCACATTGCATTTTTTATATTGTTTCATTCGCAGGGATTGGCTCTACCAGAGCAAGCATCAATTTTTTTTTAAAGATCAACTTAATATGTATTATCATCCGTATTTTCTTTCTCTTGCAATAACTCACAGATTTACTTTACTAATTGCATGTTTGGTACCTATTCATAGTAATCAGTTTTTAATTTGGCATAATTCATTTAATTTTATGCAGTTTTTTGTAATGATCTTGGTTCAGCATGAACGAAATTTTTCTAATTGACGAATTCTGTATAGAGGAATAGCATAAAAATTTAAGTGTAACTTTTTGAAAATTAATGGCAGGTCTATTTCATCAATATAATCTGATACCCTCTCTGTTTTTGAACGCTTTTGCAATTTACATTGCTTATTAATTTTCATTAGGCATAACATTAAAGTGCGTTTCAATCTTTTTGGAACACTTTGTATGCAGAAAATTATTAATTTTTTTAAATGATTTTCTGTATGTTTCAGTACCAATTGTTTCATGTGAGAAAAATGATAAATAGATCATTAAATGCTATATTTTTAACCTGCATGTAAAATTTAAAGAAGTTACCTGCAATACTTTTTTAGAAATGTGTAGCTACCTTACTTTCAATCATAAACAGGCATGTAAGACTTAAATACTGATACTAAATAAAATTGTTGATGTAGCAAGCACTTTTCGAGTGACATATGAAATAAAATATATCTATTTTAAATGACAGAAATTTAACTTGTGTATCTCTTGGTCCGGGAGTCAAAATTCTCAAAACAATGCATTTTTCTCCTTTTTGCTGATAAAATACTAGAAAGTTAAATAAATTAAATAAAGCAATACGTGTATTACAGCAATTTGTGTGTTGTACTATCAGATATGCCCCTCCTTTAACTAAAAATTTAAGTCCGTTTATATCAGAATTGATTTTACTTACCCACCATACTATAGGGTAAGTCTTGTAATCGTTTTGAAAATCGAAAAAAAAATTTTTGACGGATTTACACGTTTCAGACACTGGAGATTCCGAAAAACGTATTTTTAGAAAAAAAAATTCCGTCCGTCTGTCTGTGTGTCTGTGTTTGTGTCTGTAAACGCTCTATCTCCCGTAAAGATTGCGATAGAGACTTGAAATTCGTTGTGTACTTAGTATGTAATAATGGGAAGAAGCTTATTGAATTTCAGTAACCTCGATTATCCGGAACTATTTTTTTCGGACTCTCGAAATATTCGCTCTGATAAAAGGTAGATAAAAATTTTCGAAATTGTTTATTTTAAGGAGTGAATAAAAAAGACAATAAAAAAACATAAATTTTGCATAAAGAATGAAGTCGATTGGATAATGAGTTGCCGATATATTTATAATCATAATTTCCACACTCTTCGATTTTTTTATGACCCTGTATTTCATTTAAAGTTCAATTCAAAGATATATTTTAGTTGGAAATGAGACTCTTAATCCGACGCAGTAAACTGTTAGTTAATATGATTATCAATTTTGGAGTTATAAGGAAGTTTCTTTTACGCAATTCAGTAATAGAGCATTTAAAGTTTATGACGTCATCAAACCACGATTGTATTCGAATTGACATGCATTTTATAAATAGTTTACGCATGTTTTATTTTCATATTTTATATTATGCATATCCATGATGGGTAAGGTGGTCCCCAACGACTAGTTTTCATAATTTGTCATGTTTAAATGGCTATATCTAAATTTTCTTGCGAGATATGTGTATGAAATTTTGAACAGAGTTTTTATGTTATGTTTTTAATAAATTGTCTTCAGGATTTTTAATTTCATGTGAAAAATTTGAAAATACGGTCTTCAAACTGAGAATCACTCTCAAAAATCCTCTTTTTTTACTTTTAAATTTTTTTATACATTTTGTGAGTAATATTTTTGTAGATATTGAAATAGTAATATTCTTGTAAATCCTGAAAACAAATTTACAAGAAAACTTTTCTGCACACAACAATGAAAAAAGTAATGGAATAGGACAAGTGGTTTATGAGGTATATAAAAATTTATGTAAGTTTAAAATTTAAATCTTTGAAAAAAAAATTCAAAGTTTCAAACTCTTTTATCTGAAAAGTAATCTTTATAGAAAGGCACATTTGAGAGAAAAAAATAATTAAGAAATGCCTATAAATAAAGAAAATAAAAATTTTACCCCTGTCTTCCTTAATAAACAATTGACATGTTTCAAACATCACGCTAAATCTATATCTTGCACACTGTCGAGATATCATCTGTGTCTTAAATATAATTCTATAGAATGTATTAATACTGTAAGTCTAACAGAGAAAAATCAGAATAAATACACAGCTTCAATTCTTTTTGCTTTTAACATATGACATTAACTTTCTTTATTAAATAAATTTACCAGCAAGGAAACACTAAAAGAGGATTAAAACTCAGAACACGTCCATCTACTTCAAATACTACCCCTTTTTTTAAATAAAATTTTGATTCTTGAATTCTCCTTTCATCATTTATTTGAAGGTTAACTTAATCAATATAACTTCCAAACCAGTAAGAGTAAATATTCATCAGAATTTGCGAAGATTGTTTATTTTTCATTTTCAAAATTTCATTATTTCGGTGTGTGTTATAGTTTTTCAATACCTCCCATTATTGTTGAAAACTATACATGATCTCTGTCTGTTTTTCTGTGCTTGAAAAGTTTTTTGTTATTTACTTTGATCTTTCAAAATATCAATAAGTTCTTCAGTTAATATACTTGGTGTAAAAAATGTTGCTGTAATAATTATAACTTTTTATAAAAAAAAAATTATGTATTTTTTATCCGAGTAAAAAAATGTGAAATAGTTATTACCTATGGATTATTATCATTTTAATTATATTTTATGGAAAACTGATGAAATACGTGGTTAAGCCAAAAACTTTGGGAAAACTGGCAAGCACTTTCTGCTTATACAACACATTTCAATGAAATATAGTGGAAACATTACTGAAACTGTATGTATTTCAGGTATATCAGACTTGTGCACTTTGCTGTAGTTGTTAGTTATTTTAGGCAAAGAAATATTTGAAGATTGGTGTCAGTTGAATGATGTGTTCAAATTGGAACTCCATGTATTAATTCGTTTCTGTGAGCAGAAATATAGAATTCCAATAAAATTCAAATTCCACTTGCAGAATGTGTACCATGAAGTACCATTTTTGCGTTTCAAAATGGTGCACGTTGTGAAGTAATGACCGCAGCAATTCCATACAAGATAATAACTATCAGGGGCGTCTATTACCTTAAGGGGAGATTCTACTTCTTTGGCCTAAAATGCACGTGATTTTTACGATTTTTTCTGTTACAAAGAAAAAAAATATCATCTTCGCACTTTTTGAATTATATTTATTTATATATATTAATTTTTTTTTGTGTTAAAAAAATGAATAATATGTCGTGTACAGGTGCGCGCCATGGATGGCGAACGTGTTTCCCCGGTCACAAGCATCTCAAACAAATTTGGCTTTTCTTTCAATACATATACACTTACAATCAAAATTTAATGGTACGTCTTTCTTGAAGTACAATTCATCATAAAACAGAAAAATGTATCGCCGGAAAATAATTATTTATATAGTATTATAGTATAACTGTGAAAATTGCCATTTTTCTAAAAATTCAACATATCGAAAGTAGCATCTAAAATAAACCATTTTACATTTTCCCTATGCATTAAAAAAGAGCTATCCATACTCTAAGACCATTAATCTACAATTATGCGCAGTTGCGAGCGGAAAGAGAATTTTTTTTTTTAGTTCAGGTTTTTGGCTAGTGTTTTGGGAAATTTCGCCAATCTAGGTTGAAAGCGAAAGGTTTGAATGGCTAAAAGTAGTGTTTATCAGGTTACATATGCAAAACTTGTATATAGTGTTGTATTGAAGTTAAATGATATATTTCGTTACGAACATCGTAAAGTTCTTTTCTCACAAAGTTCAGCATTAAATTTCGTATATAATCGAATTCTTCGGGGTCCTTTTTGAAATAAAGAATTTCAAGTTTTCTTTAAAATATTATTTTATTCAGTAAAGAAATGAGGAAAATATGTTTAGAAACAACATATTTATGTTCTTATCTCCGACATTTTATTTGAAGCTTGAAAAATATTTTCCGATTCCTTACTTTTTTCTTTTCTATCGAAGCCTTCCCAATCTCAAATCCTAAAAGCAACTCCTTCAAGTCGCTAATCATTCTATTTCGCTTAAATGCTCGCGTTTCCCTACAGGCAGTCTAGCCACAGTTTCAGACATAGCATTAGAAAGTTCCCATTAAACTGAGTAAGTTAAAGCCCGAGGGTGTGAAAATGTTGAGAAACTAATAACTAGAAAAAAGAAGTTTAACTCTCACTGAAAAGTTCATAGAAATAACGAACGAATTGGCAGAAAAGTGAATGAGAGAAAGAGGTTTAAGTCTGTAAGAAATGACTAATCATTATTGGAAACTTTAAATGATAAAATATTTAAGGGAACAAGGGACATTCAAACGGAAAATCTTCAGTTAAAATTTTGTAGAACATTAAAGTATACATCAATTTATAAATAACCTTTTTATATACATATGCAGGTTTTGAAGCAAGATATATGGCAGAATTGGCAGAAAAGTTAATCAGAAAAAAATGTTTTGAGTGTATACGAAATGGATTAATCAATATGGGAAATGACAAAATCAAAATGTTAAAATATTCAAGTGACATTAAAATGTAAAATCTTTATTTAGCATTTGATGGGACGATCTGGTGGAGTAAAATGGGTAAAATGGAATGATTAAAATGGGTAAAATGAGATAAATGGATATAATTTTTTAAAATGTCATAATTTGAAAATTAGCTTTTGGTGACTTTCATTTTACTGTCTTGTTTACCAATTGATTTTGTTTCAATCTTCAGTTAAAATTTTGTAGAACATTAAACTATACATCAATTTATAAATAACCTTTTTATATACATATGCAGGTTTTGAAGCAAGATATGTGGCAGAATTGGCAGAAAAGTTAATCAGAAAAAATTGTTTTGAGTGTATACGAAATGAATTAATCAATATGGGAAATGACAAAATCAAAATGTTAAAATATTCAAGTGACATTAAAATGTAAAATCTTTATTTAGCATTTGATGGGACGATCTGGTGGAGTAAAATGGGTAAAATGGAATGACTAAAATGGGTAAAATGGGATAAATGGATATAATTTTTTAAAATGTCCTAACTTGAAAATTAACTTTTGGTGACTTTCATTTTACTGTTTTGTTTACCAATTGACACTTTATCTTTCTTAAAATGCATTTTCAGAGAAACAACACTCAAAATCAGCCATTCTTGTTTATTCTTGAGTACGTTTTTAGGAATCTCATAAACTTCTATTCCTCGCAATTTTTTTGAATTAGTCATGTTCTTTCTTGTTAATTAACAAGAAAAAATGATTAAGAAGATTAATAATATTTATTAATAAGATTCAATAAACTATCAGAAAAGGATTTATGTTTAAAGATACATTAGGAAAATTTGCATTATTTTATTTTTTTGTATTAGATACTAGCTGATACTTCCGGCATTGCCTGGAAATTAGTAACTTTCTTTTGCGGTTTCAATAAAAATAGTCATTTTCGACACGCATTCTGTTCTAAACGAACCTCTTTCCGAACGAAACTCCGACACTCGTTTCCACTGCCTACGGCATTGTATAGCAGGCGTAATACGCAACCGCTGCAATATAGTTTAATTTCAATTTCCAAAGCTAGGGGGCGCTAAATAATCTTACTTAGTGATCTATATCTTAATTTGTTCATGTTAGGTTGAATGAACCAATTCCCGTTGAAGAAGATTCCAAACATTTGTTAGAACACTTTGGTTGAAATATGAAAATGCCCTAGGTCGACCACTTTAAACCACCATATCTCCCACGCACCCACTGCTACCGACATGCAAACACCATAGCACACGATGGGAGACTCGAGACTACTACCACACACAAACACCAGTGGTCTGCACTGGGTAGTTGCAGTTCCAGAGTGAAATATAGGGATACACACGTCTATATGAAAATGCCCTATGTCGACCACTTTCAACCACTATATCTCCTATACCCCCGCAGCTACCGACATGGAATCACCATAGTGCACGATGGGAGACTCGAGGCTATCACAACACTCAAACACCAGTGTTTTGCGCTGGGTAATTATAGCTGCAAAGTGAAATATAGGGATACACACGTCTATATATATATATATATAGGTATACAGATTTAGTAGTGTTGGGTAATTGAGTATCGTTTTAAGCTTAATTGACAATGTGAAAATATCTCATTCTAAAAATTAAAATTCAATTAATTTGGATTAATTTGAATTTATTAATTTTGAATTAATTTTATTAATTTTATTAATTTTATTAATTTGAATTTATTATTTACTATCTGACTTTTTGGCGTTGCCCGGATCCTTGATAATAATAATAATAATAATAATAAAAACTCAAGCTTTCCATATCAAGTCGAATGACCCCAAATCTTGTTGAAATCGGGCCCATAGAACACGAGAAAAAAATGCGCCCCCAGGCGATGGAAGGTGCCTTGTAAATTTAACGAATTACACAATTTAACATTAACGCGATATGTAATTTACGAATGAAGTCCCCTCCCTCTAAACTTAACCACTTAGCTTTAACAGTAATGCGATTTTTAATTTACAGCTGTAGTGAGTAAACGTAAGTTGATTCCGTAAAAGAAGATTAATATTTAAAAAATGTGGTAGTTGGGGGGGGGGGCTAAGGAAATGCTTAGTGGTTTATAAAGTAGCTAGAGTACCCTAGAACTAGGTATGTTAAAGAAATTTGCAAGAGAATCGTATCATATTTAAGGAAACTGCACCAAGGGCCCGAAGAAGGAGATTAATATTCAAAATTGGTGGTAGCTGAGGTCCGAGAAGTTGTTTTGTCCTTCAAATAACAGCTGGAAAACCTAAGAAGTTGTTAGGAAAAAAGCTAGTGAATCGGACAATTTTTAAAGGAACTATAGTAGGGGGCACAAAAGGAGCCAACTGATAGTTTTGAGGAGGACACTAAGAGGAAAACATATTAAAATGTCCTAGTACTTAGCGCTTTAGATCTTCAATTAGTCGAAATTAAGCATAGGGTATAAATTAATCACTAGAATAAAATTTTAAAGAAATGCTTAAAAAGGACACTAGGGTCCCAATAAAAGTATGAGGGTGGTGGCCCGGGGAGAGAAGTCCAAGACTCAACTTTAAGGTTATGCATTGAGATGATGACACAATTGAGGTGAAAAACGCATGGCGCACAAAAATTTCAAGGTCCCCAGAATGGGCCTCAGGGGGCCAGGGTCCTAACTGGAACGTAGAAATAGGAGAATAACTAAACAGTGAAAAGGCCCCAAAAACAAAGAAGATCGGATTAAACGGGGGCATGTTATTAACAATTTAGTGAACAAAAACTTCAAGGGGCCCTAGGGGGCCATGGTCATAACTGGAATGTAGTAATGGAGGAATAACTAAATGGAGAAAAGGATCTTAAAAACGAAGAATATCGGATAAAAACGGAGCAAGCTGTTAAAAATTTAGGATACAGAAACTTAAAGGGGCCCGGGACTTGTCCGACAAACATTTTTGTCGTTTATGTAGTAGCTGGAAGTCGTAAGAAGTTGTTAAAAGAAAAGCTAGTGAATCGGATGATTTTTAAGACAGCTATATTAGGGGGCCCAAAAGGGGACAGCTGATAGTTTTGAGCAGGGCCCTAAGATGAAGTGTCCTAACTGGAATGTAGAAATGTGGGAATAACTAAATGGAGAAAAGGCCCCAAATCGAAGAAGATCGGATTAAAGGGGGGCAAGTTACTAACAATTTAGGAAACAAAATCTTCAATGGGCCCCGTAACGGGCCCATTAAAGCCGGGTTTACCGGTAAACCCCGTAACGGGACTCAGCGGGCAAGGGTCTTATCTGGAAAGTAGAAATAGGGTAAAAGCTAAATGGAGAAAGGGCCACAAAAACGAATATGATCGGATAAGAATGTGACAAATTATTACCAATTTATTTCAAAAATCTTAAAGAAGCCCCAGGGGCCCGGGTCTTAAAAAAATTTAAAAATCGAGCCTCAGATACCTCAAAACCTGCCTTGGACTATCCGCATACAAGTTTCAGACTTCTACGTGAGGTGGATTTCCCTAGCCATCGCACACAGAAAGAAAAACAATTTTATTTTATTAGTATGGATTTGCTAAAAAATTAGCATATTTGTGAATTGTCCCTGATAGAAATTTGCAAAGTCAACAAATTGTTAAAGCATCTAGTTTGCCTTCGAAATATCCTCAGAATACAAATCTATCATACAAAATACATATCTATTAAAATAGCTTATCAAATTATCTGGATGTGTCCACAGAACAAATCAGTATTTACTTCAACATATCCCAAAAGAGATCTTTTTTCTTTTTCTGTGATAACTCATTAAAAAATAATACAATTGCAAAACCAGAACAATATGACATGGCAAGTGAAAATCAATATTTCCGTGACAACTTTTTTCTAATAAAAGATTTTAAAAAGCAAAGTAAAATCATAACTCACTTAAAAAGTCATAGAAAAATCCAAAAGAAAATGAAAATGAATTCAATTGAAAATCGATGAACTCTTGACTGAATCAAATCTATTACCACGGTTAATTTTAGAAGAAAAGGCAAGACTATCTAATGAGAGCAAAAAACCTCAAACAAAGTAAACAAAACAAGAAAATAAATGTGCGAACATAAAATATCTATAAGGCATTCATCAATCATCATCAAATACTGTCAAACACATAAATAGTATTGCAGTAAGGAAACTGAGTGTTAAGGAAATACATTGAGATAAAATCTATTTCCAAATTCATTGGTCAGGTTATTGAAAATATTACCAATGAATTATTCATAATGAAATATTTGAAAAAAATGAAATAATTTGTTTTTATTTCCTGAAAAAACTGGGGGTCCTTACTTTGTTTGGAAAGATTTCATTTAAAAATATCAATTCGTACAAAAATGGTTTAAAGATATATAATCATGCAAATCTGAAGTTTGGTTGAAAAAAAACTGGAGTGTGCATAGCACACCCGGTGTACGCTGCCGAAGGCAGTGTGGCCTCCAACTCGAGGTTCATTTGGATAAATTTATATTTAAAAATATAAAATCCTAATAATTCAAAGTTTACGCTGCTGAAAGCATATATAGCCCATAACTTTAGGGACCATAACTTTAGCCATAACTTTTTAGCCCATAATTTTAGCTCCATAAAAGAATCATAACTTTAGGTTAGTTTGGAAAGATTTTCGTTTAAAAATATAGATAGTTCAACACTGATTTTAAGTATATTTAATGTTATTTTTGCGGACACGGACAACGCTTGGTGGGTCAGGTAGTACAATAAAAATTCAATACGTGATGTATCACACGTAAAAATCAAATTATATTATAAATATATAATAATGTGATCTTTCAAGTATCATAATTTTTTTTTCCAGCTGTTATATCTACTTTACGTAATGTTTTAAATAAATACTAAGCATTACCAATTTTACACCACCCCATGGAGTAAAATGGGTGTAGTAGTAACAGCTTTAAAAAAAAACATTGTTATCATAATAAAAATGCAATTGATATTCTTCAAAATCGATTTACCTTATTCATAAGACATGTAATGTAAATAATATTTTAAAACCATTCATACATTCAAATAAGAGTTTTGTAATTAAAATTTGAAAAACCTAAATTTTATACTCATTTTACTCCATCAGACCCTAAAATATGACAAAATTTATAACTATATTTTTTAACACTTTCCAACCTAGTTCAAAAGTGTTTATGACTTCGGTTTGTCTGGCCGGATGGCCGTCTGCCGTCTGCCGTATGGCCGTCTGTCCGTGCTCTAACTCCAGTAAATATGCTCGGATTGCTCTGCAATTTTTATATGTTATTGTCGTTATCTATAGCATGTTCCCTATTTTAACGGAAGTGTGTGGTACTTATAGTTTTTTTACAGGGACACTCAAAATAATTCCGTTACATTGCGGTGTATGGGGAAAAATCATTTGCGGTTTATTTAAATAATTTTTCACTATTTTAAACGCATTGAAATTTATATATATCATAAGGTGCATTAGAAGAAGCTTAATATGGAATAGGGTGTGCATAGCACTTATAGTTACTTTACAGGGACAGTCAAAAGAATTCCGTTACATTACGTCTATGGAGAAAAATCGTCTGCGATTTATTTAAATAATGTTTCACTATTTTAAACGCATTGAAATTTATATATATCACTAAGGTGCATGACAAGAGGCTTAATACAGAATGTTGTGTGTATAGCAGTCATTGTTCATTTACAGGGACACACAAAAGAATTCTCTACTGTCTGTTAACACTAATTCCTGGAAGTGCGTTTTAAGTTACTGAACGCGATTTTAATTTTAACTTGCTTTTTGTCTATTACGTGGTGTGTATAAATTCTGTAGATCCTATACAGGGAAGCACAAAAGTTCGGGAATACATTTCCGTTTATTGACAGAAACTCCCGACGGAGAATTTTAAACTGTGCTACGCGTTTCCTAACTGAACTAAAATTTAGCATCCTATGTAGTATATATACAAATCTATAGATCCTATACAGGACTGAATAAAAGTATTCGGATATTTTCCGAATATTGTATATGTTGGAAATTTCTGAAATTATGTTTTTAAATATGTTATGCGTTTTCCAAATTTTTTACTTAGATGTTATATTTTAGCTTATTAAACGGTATGATTTGTAAAATTATTTTGGAAGCGTTGGAAAGTGTTACATAATCTATGCTTGACGCATGATTTTTCGTTCTGGTTTTTTATTCGTATGCAGGTTTTGAAACAAGGTCACTAGCAAAACTCGCAGAAAATAAAGGAGAGAAAATGATTTCAGTCGGCATCAAATGATTAATCAATATAGACAATTTTGAATTTAAATGATAAAATATTTATCGGAACAACGGACATTCAATTGGAAAATCTTCATTTAAAATTTTGTTGAACAATAATGTGCGCTTCTATTTTAAAGTAGCCTTTCTATACACTCGGATTTTGAAGCAAGATCAGCGGCGTTACATTAAAAAAAATAAAGACGGACTCAAGTACTTATTTTAAAATAAATTGAATACATAAAATTATCAATAGCTAATACATTTATTAGAATAAATAATCCCTTCAACTAATTTGTAATGTAATTATCATAAAATCAATATTTTAATTATTTTAGATAGAAGATTAAATTATACTGAATTCCAGAGAGTTGAAATTATCAAATTAGGAAGATAACGTGTAGGTTTATAAGATGGGGCACAGAACCCCTCCGGTAAAGTAAAACGTTTTAACATAAAACAACCAGTCCTACAGTATTAGTGAATGTAATAAAAATTTTCGTATAATTCGCAAGAGTTAAATCTCCTGAAACTACTACTATAAAATAAATGAAACTGCGTTTTGAAAATTTCAAATATTAAATAAAATGCGTACGAAATGCGACTTACAGAGCCGACTATGAGGCTCTAGATCTGCAGATTTAGTAGTTAGACATGTAATCAATATTTACAGTCACTAGAGGATCCAGCCTAATTTTGAATTTCTAGTGAATTTCTAGACATGAAGGGGTGGGGGGAAGGCAGAAAGAAAAGTTGAGTTTTGTTAGGGTTTCATTCATCTCACGAAACCCTATTATTCCCGCTTCGTTGTCTGTCTGTTACAGAGCCGGTTCTCAAAAACTATATAACTTACAGGGCTAAAATTTTGTGTATATATAGCTGAATACCTACTATGAAGCTCAAAATAATAAATTTTGAAAAAATCGTATTATTTTAATATAGAGAGATAAAACCCAAAAATCTAACAGCCTTTTCCTATTAAATTTAAACATTTTTCGTTATAGCAGTTGCCAACTTCCTGGGTTACAGAATATAAGAGAAAACCCTTGTTTGTTTATTGAAAACTCTGATAAATATTTTACATTTAACCCTTTGTGAGTGAACAACTCCGATTGGAAAAATATTTACTCAGATGTTAGAATACATCATTTTTAGCATGTAAAAAAATTGAAAAAATTTAGAACATAAACAAAATACATATTAACTAAAATGTACTTTTTTCAAAGCTGCAATTATCAGAAAATTACATATTTCTCATAAATATTGTCAATTTTTTCTAATACAAAATTGTTATGTATACGAAATTACCTTTGTAAAAAATCTATTTTTGGACGTCTTCAGTCTTTTTAATTTTACAAAATTTACGAAGTTATTTTTAGCAATAACGCTGCAAAACTGCTCAAATGCTAAATAAAAAATTGACATGAAAACTTAAATCAGTATTGCCGATTGTTGAGAATGCTATGAACAATTTATATTAATTGCTGTGTTGGGAGATAGAAGCAATAAATAAAATCGCCTTTTAAAGCCTGCTGTATAAGTAACAATGATTTTTGGGTATGTGGCAAATATGTAACGCGGTGAAACAAATGGTTAACATATTTTTTTTTATACTGCCCACTAACAAGGCCAAAAAGCATTTTTAAATGAAAAATATCCATTATCTATTCAAATGAAGTTTTGAAATTCATTGAAAACGGTACTTTCGTATTAACTGCATCATGTCATGAGTTAATAGCCGAAGAAATCGGCAAAAATTTTGCTACTTGAAGCAGACGTTTTCCCATGATAATTCCAGTGGTTTAACCCTTAATTGCATAGTGATGCAAATTTCCATCACTTTTTATTTAACTTTTAATAAATAAATCAACTTCTTCGCCACCACTATATTTATATAGAAATATTAATCCAGTAAATTTCCCATGAACTATGTTGCTGAACAAAGTTAAAAATCTTTCTTAAAATTTCTGGTGTCTAATATTTAATATATGTATAAAAAACACAATTGTAAAAGAAAAAATCATGCAATTAAGGGTTAATCACGTAGTTTGATTACATGTCTGTTAAATTTGTGTTTGATTTATATTCATTTATTTATTCATTGATGAAATTTTAATTTCGTTACTGGAATATTACCCGGAAACAAATGCTGAACTATTTATATTGTTTCCAGTGCAATCGGATTAAGCTTTTGTAATTAGGCTGCACGTGATAGATATAAATTTAAAATACAAATCATGCATGAAAATAATTTTTAAATCCATAAAAAATCAGTAAATTGAGATACATTTTTCAAACAAATTGGATTTGAAAGAATTTTTTTTTTTTTATTAGACGGTGTAAAAAATTAAATTGGGCGTGGGACATTTAGAAGTTGAAATAATTGCAGTAAAAGCAAATTTTATTGATCAGGTGTTGCCACCGTCTATATAACGTCAGCGTGAATCACGGACAGGTTTTGGATTTAAAATATAGATTCTTTATTTACATAATTTTTTAATCAGAGATCAGTTATCAAACATTAAAGACATAAAGTAATAGCCTTTAAAATAGATCGCGTGACTTTAAAAAAATATATATTATATTCATTTGAATGAGTAGGGCTTGAGTTCCAATTATTAAAATTTTCTAAATAGAAATTTAGAAATATAAACCCTGAATCGTATTGGAAATCAAAAATTATTTTGCTCTCCGTTAGACCACAAAATAAATTTTCATTCACTTCTGACCATTATTTGTCATATTTTATGCGAATATGCAAAATTGACAACTTCAAAAGACCATGCATTTGATTAATATCAGAAATCCCTTTTGAGTCATTTCACGTGTGCTAAATACTAGCAAGCCAATCATATATTAATGGTTTTTCTGTCAATCATTGTTGCTCTCGTTAAAAAATATTAATTTAACATTTAAATGTTAGTAGTTTTATCTCCAATATCATCCATCTTCCAAAATTCGTTTCTCAGTATAATGCCAGAAATCCCTTTTGAGTCATTTCACGCGTGCTAAATACTAGCAAGCCAATCATATATTAATGGTTTTCCTGTCAATCATTGTTACTCTCGTTAATAAATATTAATTTTACATTTAAATGTTAGTAGTTTTATCTCCAATATCATCCATCTTCCAAAATTCGTTTCTCAGTATAATGCCAGAAATCCCTTTTGAGTCATTTCACGCGTGCTAAATACTAGCAAGCCAATCATATATTAATGGTTTTCCTGTCAATCATTGTTACTCTCGTTAATAAATATTAATTTAACATTTAAATGTTAGTAGTTTTATCTCCAATATCATCCATCTTCCAAAATTCGTTTCTCAGTATAATGCCAGAAATCCCTTTTGAGTCATTTCACGCGTGCTAAATACTAGCAAGCCAATCATATATTAATGGTTTTCCTGTCAATCATTGTTACTCTCGTTAATAAATATTAATTTTACATTTAAATGTTAGTAGTTTTATCTCCAATATCATCCATCTTCCAAAATTAGTTTCTCAGTATAATGTCAGAAATCCCTTTAGAGTCATTTCACGCGTGCTAAATACTAGCAAGCCAATCATATATTAATGGTTTTCCTGTCAATCATTGTTACTCTCGTTAATAAATATTAATTTTACATTTAAATGTTAGTAGTTTTAGCTACAATATCAGGCATCTTTCAAAATTCGTTTCTCAGTATCGACACGGTTCTCGGACAGATTTTAACTCGGTGTACGATATTTTTTTTCAATATTGAGAAGTGAAAATTTGTAGAGTAAATACAGCATGGCAAATTGAATGGAAGAAGAAAAAAATACATATAGGGAGTCGCATTGAGACCTTTAAAGTTTATGTAAAAATAAATACACTATATGGTCGAAAGTCGCCGTAAACTTCGATTTCAGACTTTTTGTCGTATATCTAGATAAATACTAAGCAAATTATTCTGGAACTTTAAGCTTATAAAGAACATGTTTGACATCATATTATTCAGCGAAGGTTTGATCACGAGGGAAATTAGGATGCCCATAACAAATTAAAGAAAACAAGTAACTGTACAATAACATGTTCGAAATAATCTATAGCTGCAGAACATTACTATGTAAATCTTGTACAACATTTGTGTTCATTTCTGAAAATAGCCCGAATATTTATTAAAAAATTATAGCTTCTTTAAAAATTTCAAGAAACCTTTGTATATTGTTTGTTTATAGCATGCAGAGTTTTCAACTAAATTTAACGACACTTCAGAAAACTTGATAAAGTATAATAGAAACAACATAATTAATTAAAATATAAATATATTAAATATTTGATGAAATATTAGCATTCGTATGAAATAATTTTAACTGCGCATGCACGAAAGATTTTTTTTTCATAATTTAGTTGTCCACTATATAGGACAACTCATATTAAAAAAGCCAGTCGAATATCGTGAAAATTCAGAAAGATATCAGCGATATAGTGAGCTCAATTTCAGTTGTTTTTTAAAAGTAGATGTGTGATAAGGGATTTTCCAAAAATTGTCATTTTTCATTTATTATTTTCATGTGTTATTGATACTTTAGTTCTCCTTGGATGAATAATCGGAAAACCCATTCCAACGACAATAAGAAAAGAATTATCATAATCTAAGCATGCGTGGACATACATTGAATGGTTGGAAGCCAGTTAATAACAAACGTTTACTTGTGGAAAATCCTTTATCATTCAGCTACTTTTAGAAAGCAACTGAAATTCAGCTCACTTTATTGCCGATATCTCTCTGAATTTTAACGATATTCGATATGTATTTTTATATGTTGCGATATATATAGATGACTAGTGAACTATGCAAACACATTTTTGTTATCGCTATCTATGCGCAGTTAAAAATTATTTCATACAAAGGTTCATATTTCATCAAATATGTAATATATTCATATTGTAATTATAATATGTTGTTTCTACTGCATTTCGTGAATATTCTTGAAAGTGATGCTAAATGTGGTTGAAAACCTTGAATGCTATAAACAAAAAAACATTCAACCATATCTTGAGTTTTTTTAAAACTTTATATCTCAATGAATATCTATTCCATTCTTACACAAATGAACACAAATGTTGTTCGAAAATTTTAAACTACAAGGTGATCACAAATATTACTTATTTCTTCAATTTGTTGATGGTATCTTAATTGTCCTCGTGATCAAACCTCCTCTGTAAAATTTCAGGCCAAACATGTTTTTTATATTACTGAAGTTAGAGAAAAAAT
Source organism: Maratus michaelseni (assembly GCA_963931845.1). Lineage (NCBI taxonomy): Eukaryota > Metazoa > Arthropoda > Arachnida > Araneae > Salticidae > Maratus > Maratus michaelseni. The sequence goes on from OZ007586.1 coordinate 102,280,952, forward strand.
CGTCAAACATTTTTCTATATATTCGACAAAACGTCTAAAATCGAGTGTTCGATAATTTCTGGCCATATAATGTAGTATGTGCAGCATTTTAAAGAATGACAACTGAAAGTTATTTTAACACATTCGTGCCTAATTTTTTCCAACTCATTACTTTGTTTAATTATAACTACTATATGTATGTAATACAATAATCATTACATTATACTAATCTGAATATTCTCTTAGTAAATTGTGTAAAATAATCTTAAAAAATGAAAAAAGTAATCTATCTAAAAAAAAAAAAAAAAATCCGAACAATCACAATATCCCAATTATGGGATTCTAGACATACATGGGTTTTAAGTAATTGTGTATAGTTGTAGATCATCTGAGTGCGTTTCACAATTATCTTAGGTTGTATAAAATGTAAATGTTACTATGAATAAAAAAATAAATTTTAATTTTTTCCTTTTTACATGGAGAGAAAATTCAAACTAACAAATATCCTTATTCGATATCATATAAAACGATTTAAATAACATGGTACAAATATCGACTCTCTTTCTACAGACTAAAAACAAAACACTTTGTGCTTTTCAAGATATAACTGAAAGAAATTTCTTTCAGTTGCTAAAGTTTTCCCCATCAATCAAAGACTGCCAACTGTGCCATTAGAGAAATACAGAAGGCGGTCTTCTGTTTCTCTTCTTTAAAAATGAATTCAATATAAAGAATTACTGGCTGTTCTCTATTTTTCAACGCCATAAACTTGTAGAGTTTAGTAAAAATATTTGGCCTTATTTTTCAATAAATAATAATACACAACCGATAAAATTTTAGAAATTCAGCTTATGCTTAAAATGTTTACGTGTATGAATGGAAATATAAAGTGAGATATTTTATACATATCATGTACATAGTTGCCAACCTCCCGATTTTTTTCATACCAGTATTTTTATGTAAAAACATTTGTTTTATGTAATCGTACAATTTCTTCAATTTAATAAAGCTAATTTTTTTGTAAGATTTTACTGGTATTAAAAAAATCGGGTGGCAACTATGCGTTTACCACAAAGATTATAAAATGGCTAAACACTAAATAAAGTGAAAAGGAAATATATCAATGTGTCGTCCTCATCTTTGAACATTGAAGGAGTAAAGCTGTAAGACCTATAGCTACAAAGGCTGTTTGTCTCGATTGATCCATATATTTTATTCACAGAAACACATACATGACTTTGACAATTACATAAATCTTCTAGACGAGATAGCACAAGGAAATTTACAATACCAGAGAGTAACAACCGAGAGCTCCACAAAGTTCGTGCAATGGAGCTGGCGGGAGTCGAACCCGCCGGCCTGATTCCTACGCTCTCAAGCGATTAGCGGAATGGTGCCTTAGCCACTCGGCCAATGAGACCCCTGTCGTCCTCATCTTGCGACAAAATATCATAAGCAAACAACGAAATTGTGATAATATTCTATGACAACTGTTTCAAGATTTTTGAGTCGATGGCTTTCCAAATATGATAAAATGTTGCTAGTTTGTTCGCAAACATTCTGGGCTTCAGATAACCTCAATAGGAAAAAAAAAGCAGTGAATAAGATAAGATAATTATGTTATCTTATCACAGTTAATACTTTTACTTAGGACAGTTAATACTTTTACAACATACAGGTTCGCACTTTATGGAAACAATTTTCACAGTTTCTATGCACAAATTCCTTATTTTTTGAGACATTTTGACTCTATTGGATAGCCTTGAAGCTTGACTATAGCTTTGTCTTAAATGTTTAACGATAGTAATTTTTTTTCTTATTTCAGTGATGTCAATTTTCACTCACTCTTCTTGGGTGTGGCGTCTTTGTTATGCTCGCATTAACAAGCCAAAGCACAAAAGTCCATGGGTGGAAGCTTCAGCTTATTTCACAGGTATTTCTTCAAATAGGACGCGATTTATTACCGTTTATGATTCTTTTCTCGCTAAATTATGTAGCAGTTTATTTGGAAGTGTGACTGAAGGCTTTGTCGATATGAAGCAGGATTTTATTAACTAGATAAAATTGGAATTTCTTCTTCGAAAATGGGTTCTAAAATATTTTGATAATAGTAGAGTGAATTTATTTTAGCTTTACTTGATACTTGTTTGAGATTTAACACACCTTTATAACAGAATCCGTCAGCAATCATGAATATTTTTAGAAGCTTTTCTTTTTATTCACGAACCCATTTCTTTGGCTTTTTTTCTTCCATTGATAGATAAAAAAATGCTCATTTTTATAACAGTAAGCTAAATAAAGCCATTTTTCATCCAGTGATATCACAACTTTCCATTTATCGCCAGCTAGGTGTTTGTTAAAGTGAACGTTATACAGTAATCATCAACGAACATTGAAAAGAATTTAGAAGCTGTCTAAATAAAGTAGCCGAAAGCTAGCCAAGAGGTGTGAAAGGAATTAGACAGGATAGTAGTGAAAAAAAAATACCTAAGCCAAACCTATAGCCAAAAGTCAATGCTATTCATAAGAGTAAAATGGTCACAAAGGGTACAGCATGCGTGGCAATCGTTTCCATAAAGTGCGAAATTTCTTTGGATTTATAACTCAGAGAACTTTCTGAAAAAATTCGCATTTCACATACCCTGAGATACCAGCATTTTGGGGTTCTCTCCCTGTTAATTAGGCTCCCCTATTAAAAAACTCTTAATTGTTCGAATTCTAATTAGGAGCTCGAAATTGTCTCTTGCTCCTGTATTCGTGTGGTAGTGAGTCAATTGAACATAGTGGATACTGGAAGCAGGGAGCAAGTTTCATCTCTGGCCGGTGTAGTTGAAGATGTGACCTTGGCTTCACAGCGGAGCCTCCGTTAAATATTAAAGGATAGAATACTAAAATATTTTATCTATCCATAGTGCGTTTCTTGTTTTATTCTTCCGGTAATCTCCAACCAGAACAGTAAAGACTTTAATTTTAGTCCTACCCCAGGAACAAGAACGTAGTTTGGCACGGATGTAGTACACCATTAATGAAGACTTGTTTAATTTAACGCTTAACTCATGACTTCTATTAGGCAGTTTCGACTTCTGTACATTAAAATTATTTGCAATAGTAAAAATCTGTTGTCACTTTTTTGATTATTCACTTATTAAAATGCAAACAAATAAGTGCATGACAGCCATAATATTTCCTTTCTGTGTTCTAGTCTAGTGTCTATATAACCTGTACTTTGTTTATTCCAGCCATTTAAATCTTTAAATTTAATTAAATGAATGTTGCTTTTCACTTTATCCCTAAAAGTACCGTGATCTTTAACGTAAGCAAAATGTGAAATCATTCTGAGCCAAATGCAACTCTTACTGTCTACATTGCCGTCACGTCACGTTGAAAATGAGTCGTATTCACGTCACTTGTAGAAGTTGGTACGTTGTTTGGTGAGGAGTTGCAAGCGGCATTGTTTTGTAGTCATCTACGTTATTCATTCGTTAGTTATTTGAGATACTTATCATGACACGTGACTAAAAAATCGTAAACAGGGGCTAAACATTGAGTTACGAAGTGAAGGTCACCTAAGAGACATAATGGGACTAAAAAGTTAAATTTTTTTCTGCGTTGTGAATGAAAATATTTGTTACGATTGTGACATCCCAATAACATAACTTCAACTACCTGTGCTATTTGGGATAAATGTAGCCACTGTTCAATACAACAATATAAAATTAAAGTTTTAGAGCATACTTCATTTCTCCGCTGTGATTGAAAATATTTGTGTCAATTGTGACATCAAAATAACGTCACTTCAACTATCGGTGCTATTTAGACACATTTAGAGTTCAATACAGCAATATAAAATTAGAGCATACTTCAATCTTAATAAAAAAGATTGCGTATATTTGTTACATAATTTAAAAAAATGTTTGCAATCAATTTTATTGTCACACCCACTATTATTACGCTGTTACACTTTCTGTTTACTAAAAGGCAAGGGTAGATAAGCCATGTATTTCCGTCCAGTGATTTTATTAAAAAAAATAATGTTATTCTTAAAATCTGTAAACGCTTTTTTATAGTTGAACATATAATCTTCAAATCTGTGTAAGTTTTTAGTCTGAAAATTAAGATTATGTTGTAAGAATAGCTTTTTTAAATGAACATGTTTGCCTTTTTCTTGAATATTTCGACTTTTTTCCCTTTTATTATGTATTTCAGTTACATGAACTCCGTGAATCAAAATAACATGTCAATTATTTTATGGGAAATTGTTAAAGCTGGTTAGTTTATCTTGGTTCATAGAATCCTTCAATGCGAAAAAAAATGTTTTCGGGAGTCCCATACATGTCCATTTATATTATAGCGTTATCGTCATTTTCATTGGCGTTCCAGTTAAATCATAAGACTCAAACAATCAGTGGCGCTGAAACAATTAATGAAGCACGCTGATTTGTTGGAAAACCTGTGCCTCGCAGACCTGGAGAGACATTTACGCCATAATGTAAACGTACAATAGTGACCACGTTTATTTACCTCTCAGTAGAGGACGTTTTTTATCAGAGTAGTGATATAAGGTCTGTAAAATTTGATTGGTCAACATTAGACTGAGAATATGTCATTATTGCTAAGCTAATGATTATTTACTGACCTAAAATTCGTTCAAACGTTTATAACAAAGTTCTGTATGATGGGTTGCAATTGTTTGGAGAAAACACTTAAAACATAAACTTGTGTCTTGGGCGTATGTTGCTACTCTAATGAATAAAGGCACTCTAGCTCTCCAGATAAAAAAAGCAAAAGAGTCGTCGCAAGAGTTGTAGGATGTTGTGCGGATGATGTGCGTATGTCGCTACCGTGATAAGGTATTTGGGTTATTGGTGACATTGTTCAAATAAAAGTAAAAAGATAAGGGTGGACTATGCACTAGCACTCCACAATATTGTAACAAGATTGTCTAGTGACGAGTCATTTAATGAGAATTATGTAAATGCTGAGTTAAAATAAACTTTCTATTAATAAAAATATAATTTCAAATTATTTAATTTTCAATAAAAGTAAAAATATATTTAGAAATAACTATTATTTTACTACTTGTCAATGTGTGTACTACTTGGGGAAAATTATGTCATCTGGAATGGCCGATGGGCGAAAAAAGGCCCTTATCTATCTTTTAAAATAAACTATTAAAATTTGGAGATAAATTTTTATATCGGTGTTTTTTAAAACGTATTACATCTCTAAATTAAAAACGCTGCTTTCTTTTTGTACTTTTTAACCTGAAATGATTTTATGAGATGACATCACAGATGTTATATTTTACTGATTACGAAAGATTTGAATAATATTTATTTTCATTAAACTCTTGAAATCCTCTTAACATAATAAGCTTATCTAACAAATAATGTCTGGAAAACTTTTAAAGTTTAGATTTTGTTAAAAGCACGTCTGTAATGTTCTCGCCACTCTGTTACTGTTTTACATTTTAATCCGTGTTTAGTTTTACGTTTATCAGTTGTTTTCGTTACTTTATCTAATACAAATTTTAACTTTGAGTAAGAATAAATTTAAAAGCTCTTACAAACTTGTTTCAATATTTTTTATTTAAAACTGCTGTGTATCATCCCAGTGTGACAATTTTTGTGCGCTTTTTAGTTTTAAAGGTATTTTTTGGAACATTTTATATATTTAATCGGTGAATTGTATAATTAAAAAATATATATAAATTCGAAAAAGAAAGTCTAGTTGAAAAGTAGTATTTTGGATTTCTAATAAAACATATGTAAAATATATGTAATATGTAAACACCTGAACTTAGACTACTGTAAGAATATTTTTTTTGATCTTATGGAGAAAATTTACACTGTAATAAAATGCAGAAACTTTATGATAATTCAATCTCTTCTTGTTGTTAAGCAGAATTATGGAAACAATTACCTTCCGAAATAATATCGAAAAATACCCCAGAAAATATTATATATATATATATATATACTAGGGGGCTCTAGCCCCTGTGCCCTTCGTGCGTCAACCAAAACTGCATATATATTAAGCGTTCAAAGATATATGGCAGAAGTTATCGCTGAGATCACGTCAATGAAGGTCGTACGACACGTAGCGGAAGGGGTTGAACTACTGGTGGTTAAACACACAGCTTGTGATCGAATAATTCACAGATTTATATCGATTTCTGTTCGCTTCTAATATAAATATGGAAATATTAGTTATAATGTAGTGAAATTTTGTAGTAAATGTTGCAGTAAATATGTGTAATAAAATTTCAGTATCCTTCTATCAAAATACGTGGGTTTCTTCAAGCCACCAAAATTATCACACTTTATAAAATACTTTGCACCCCGTTTGTTGAAAGTAATGCTGACATATTTTTATATCGTCTGCAATTAAATTACTTTACGCTATAGTTATTGAAAGTAGATTGTAATTTTTTTCATGAATAGTAACGGAACTGTTTGTTGTGTTGTCATGAGAATGAAATGTCGTTTGGTTTGATGCGTGGAATAAAGTTTTAGATTTGAAATGTTGTTGTTTAATTGGAGTCAGATAAATTAAAATAAAATGAATAAATAAGTTAAGTACAACAATAATATTAGGGAGGTACTTCTGACACCATTTGATTATTTGTTACAAGCTTTTATCATGCAACTTTAGTTTTTGTGTGTAAAGATGGAAGTTTGTAATCGAATTTTCACTCAATTTCTGAGGTTCTATAATTATAAAAATTAGGTACACGGGTAACAATACATTTGAGGGCAAGATATTTTTTTTCAATATAGGAGCATTGGCGAGATGTATTATATTATAATTATAATTATATTATAATATAATATATAATTATTTACGTATAAATCTATCATCTGCGCATTCTCCTGAGTATATATTGTGAATCTTTAGTCACTCACGGAAGATGTATCTTGTTTACCAGATTTATTGCAAAATATTTTTGATACAGTTTGTTTTCATAAGCATATTTATATTTAAAAAACATTCACTATATATTTTTAGTTTCGGAAGAAAAGGCAATAGTGCTTACATAATGCTTCTATGTTATTACCTTTACTACTGAAACTAAAATGATATTGTGAATGTTTTTAAATGTGCATATTTTATCGAAACAAACTGTATCAAAAATATTGGCAATAAATCTGGTAATCAAGATAAATCTTCCATGAGTGAGTAAAGATTCACGATATATGTTCAGGAGAATGCGCAGATGGTAGATTTTGTCATACGTAATTACGTCATCCTAAAAGCGCGCGCATTGGAATTATCAACCCCACCCACAAGGTAGCGCAGTTGTTTCCATTTTGCGCCCCTATTCTAGTATTAAGTTGGAACGCTTAATATGTATGCAGTTTTAGCGCCAACCATCCGACTGTCAACAGAATAGCAGGTTATTTATTCATCCTGCGTTGTTTTCCCACCTACCGCCATTTCATCATTGACCGCGGAGGCTGCATTTCTTGCTCCTTCTTTGTTTCATATATTTATTTCTTGTGATTTTAACTATTGCACTGATGATGGAGCTTTAGAGGCTCCGAAACAGTTAGCTTCTTTTAACATAAATATATTCGTTTGTGCTCCTACCAAGTTGTCTATTCGTTTTTAGCTCACAGGCTACCAAAGCCTGAGAGCTAACGTGCCCGACGGTTCTGTATGTACGTACGTAACGCGATAACTCTTGATAGAAATATGCGATTTGCTTCAAATATTGTATATAGGTTCATTCTGATAAGGTGCTTCCCTGATTAGTTTTGGGGGTTCATTGATTAAGTCTCCTTAATTTAGCTAAATGGGCATTTCATGCAGAATTTTCTGATTTGCTTCAAATTTGGTACGCAGGTTTATACTGATAAGGCGCTTCTCTGATTAGTTTTGGAGGTTCATTGGGTAAGTATAAAGGGGGGGGGACGGGAGGCTAAACCCCCCTTAATTTAGCTAAATGGGTATTTCATGCAGAATTATCCGATTTGCTTCAAATTTGGTACACAGGTTTATTCTGATAAGGCGATTCGCTGATTAGTTTTGGAGGCTCCTTGGTTAGGTATAAAAGAATGGAAACGGCGAGGCTAAACCCCCTTAATTTAGCTAAACGGATATTTCATGCAGAATTATCCGATTTGCTTAAAATTTGGTATAGAGGTTTATTTTTATAAGGTGCTTACCTGATTATTCTTTGAATTAAAAGTATAATATACAATTAGTGTGAATAGCATGCAAGCTCAATGCTATCAGTTTAACTGGGCACATTTCTTTTTATTTAATATATTGGCACAAAGTTTAAACCTCTCATTTTAATATAGTCATATTCACCATAGTGTTCGATCTAATTTTCTTCTTGTTCTGTTGATGATCATTGGAATTTTATATCTGTTGCTGGTCACTAGAGTTTCGCTTCTTTGTTATTGATTAATGTTGTTTTTGCAATAAACGACAATTTCGACTGACATCGGATGAATGAAACAATGTAATTTTCCCTTACATATGTAAGACTAAATTCAAGGACACATTTGCACCAAAAAAAGTTCATAATAAAAGTATGCTTATGCAATTTTAGAGATCACGGATTCAATTTCTTCTCGGAGCTATTCTGAATACATGTGCTTAAAAAATGAGCATTTATGTCTTATGTTCCACTCACACGTACTATCATATAATATGAAATATATGCTATTGTCTCCAGCTTCCTTCGAGCGGCTTATTCGCTCTCCGAAAAGGGTTATTTTGAAGACTGGATGGAACCTGTTAATGTATGCAGCACACAGAACATTTGGCGAGTAATCGCTTTTAAGTGATGTTAAAAGTTGTGTAACGTCGAAGAACTGTGACTAACTATTTTTAGAGCGCTCTCATTAGTGGAATTCGATCTGATATCTATAGTAGGAAATACAAACAGCGATAGGATCGTTATTGATGAATTTTCCAGAAGTAAACTATCACATGGTTCGTTTTAGACAGTTTTCCTGCTGAAAAATGTGTTTATCAGGAAATATCTGATATTGTCTATGAAAGGATAATACATGTGATCGCAGCATCAATTAAAAGAACCCAGTTTTAACAGGTTTTCGATATTTACGGAAACGTTTTCGGAAACAAAAGTGTCTGTTTGCTGCTCGTAAATTTCGGAAAAGGCGTTTCTGTTAAGCTTGGGAACCTTGGGTGGATCAAATGAAAACGGAACAGGAGCCACAGAATGAAATGACATAGTTTATTTCAAAAATAGTCTTCAAATCTACAGAAGTATTTGTCCCACTGTTTCACCAAGTGGTAAATACATTGCTCATAGAAGTCTTTTGATTGAAATGGGAACCACTTTCGAACATTATCCATGACTTCTCTGTCCGAATATAAACAGCGACCCTCCAATGTATTTTTCAGCGAAACAAAAGATGGGAAAGTCATATGGCGAAAGATCCCGGCTATACATGAGTATGCTTATACTCCCTACCGAAACTTTACCATACACTGTAAGAAAAATAAACGGGAAAAAATACTGCTGATTTTGCTGTGAATCACTTCACTAGCATAAAAAACAGCATTTTTGTAATTTCAATACCGATTTACAGCAATCGCCGTATTTTTAATATCAGTAGTAGTGTCTAGAAGCGAGCGCAAGAGTGTATGTGAACAGTGTTTTCTAGAAAAGAATGATGTTACAATATCAAAGTTTATTTTGCAACAAGAAATCGTACAATAAGAATAGTCTACAAAAGTATGGCGAGCAGTTATACGCTATCTGACTCAACGATCAACCGAATAATGCAGTAATTTCGTAATGAGAATACAATAACCTGACATGCTGAAACGAGTTTTCGTAAAAATTAGTAAATATGCAGATGCATGTCAAGAATTTACAGGAGAGCAATTTGAATATCTATTATAATTTAGAACAAATAAATACATTTCTTAAAATTCTTTATAATTGTTTTTGAAAATGTTACTATCGGTTTTGTTTGTATACCCTGTACGAAGTTACTCGTGATTTCTCTAAATTTCTCTTCTATACAGGAAAATGCTTCTACAGTTCTACAGTGTATGTAGTCCAGTTATTTATGGAAAGGATTTGGTGAGTGTACAGGATGGCAGCAATAAAATAGCGGGAGGTGTCTAAGCCTTCTAGCGGGAAATCTATTTAGGAAAATGTAACGAAAACTGGTGTACGTTCTCAGTGAAATATGTGATTTTGATATCTAAGAAAGTAGATTAATACCAAAAGTCACCCCAGAGGACATTTTGGATCTGTTTTCAGAAAAAAGTGAACATATTTGCATAATGATGTTCTGAGGAAAGCGGTCAGGAAATAAAATGAACGACTCAGAGATTTTTCTTCATTCGGAGTATTTTCTCCTCACGCTTTATTAGTCTAACGTATTATCGGCGCTGCAAGAATGCCAGATCATCTGACCTAAACTTTTGAATTTTAGCTACGGTATATCGCAAAATCATTGTGCAATAAGGGAATTTTCCTGATATTGCAATATGCAATCGCAATATTGTAATTCATTCTTTCCAGATGCGCGTGTCAGGCAATTCAATGCCGATATGTTGCGAGTTGTTGCGTAAAATTTCGTGCATCACATGAATTTATTGGTTCATCAGAAAGATGGTCATGTTGAAACACATTTGAAATTAACAATAAACGTTGACATGCATTGTTCAGAAATTTTATATTTTCTGTTTCATTATGAAATCGCGTATACATTTTTCACACATATTAAACTTGCAGCGCCACAATTTTTACTAGATGCGACTTTTTCTACTATTGTTTCTTTAGATATTGCGACCGCATTTTTCATTGTCCCCTTGCATCTCATTTTGTTACATTTTGCCCAATACATCTCCCGTTAAAAGCTTCAGGACACCTGACGTTACCTTATGGCCACCCTGTATTACCAAGTTAATCCAAGGAAATTAAATATAATGTCAAAAGTGAGTGTTATCGTTTGAAAAATATAAAGTTTGTGCAATTTTCTATATGTAAGGTAGCTGCCCCTGTTATGGCCATGTTCCTGATATGGTCATCATCCTATTATACGTTAGCTATCAGAAAAATTCGCTAGATGGCATCAGCATACCGTGAAAGATCCTCCCAATGTATCATGTGATTACTCATCATTCAGCTAGGTTGTGGAATTTGACGCCAATTTTTTATGTTTTTGGTGTGATGTCTACTTGTTTTTATCCGGTAAGTCTCCTTTTTTATGCACGTTTCTAATTTTTTTATGATTACCATCATATACTCCGTTAAGTTTTTAATGCTCTATCAATTGATGCTGTCGTTGATGGTGTCTATTTTACGAGTTGTTCAAAATCAAACTATTTTCGGGAAAGCTGATCTACTCCTGAAATGGCCATCCAGGTAGGAGGTGGCCATATTAAGTGCACCATGTAAGCCTAGCATAAAGACATTTTTATTTGTTCCAATTGCGATAGGCAATTTTTTTTAACAAATTTGTTAAACTCTAAAAGGATTTCACATCTTTTCTAAATATAAACTTAAATTATAATGTCAAATTTTTTTAACAGCTTCATTTTTGATGAAAAATCCTGTTTCAAATCCACTTTTGAATAACAAAAATAATTATTGAGTATCATGTTTATTTATTTTAGACCAAAATTATTGAATTTGGCAGAACAGTATTTTTAAATTGAAGAAAATCATGATTTGTGAAACATGGAACAATGGTGACCATATCATGTGTACGTATTTCTAATATGGCCACTTGGTAGACTTTTGGAATTCCGGTTTTTTGTACTAGTAAAACTATTTTCATGGGGAATGCAATATTTTTTTATGAAAGTCTATTAACCTCAGAACGTTAAAAAAAGTAAAATGATTTGGAATTTTTCAAAATGACGGCAAGGAAAATTCTTAAACTTTAGCGTGGGCATAACAGGAACATCCACAGACGGCCCCCAAACCATAATCCATGCATAACAATTAATAGTAGATCATATTATGTATCGTTTGATTTCAATATAATTTTTACACGATAATTTCCTGTAACGTTACTGACGGGATGTCGTTTTTCCCACGACTGTACACGAGAGAGAAATATTGTCTGAGTATTTTATAATAAAGAGTATAAAGAATACCATAATTACGCTAGTTATGACTAAAAATATATAACAAGTTCTCTTAAAATAATTATAAAAATCATTTTCAAGTGATTTAATGTCAAAATGTTTTTTTAAACAAATAGAAAACTATCTTTTGAACTATTTAATATTTTTAAAAGAAATTTTCACAGATTGTAAAACTATATTTTAAGACTGAATTTAAAATTTCCTAATGTTTCACCCACTAAAGCAGTTTCAGCACAAACTCTTAACTTTGAAATAAAAATGCTATACTTTTAACTTTATTTTAAAAATGTGAATGTTGAAAAACATAAACAAATTTCGGTTCAGATTGTGCTAGAGAAGCGGTCTCCAAACTTTTTGAACTCACGGACTTCTAAATTCATATTTTTAAATTCCGCCGACCACTAATATGATTTTTTTAAAAAACAAGAATATATTTATACTATAATAACCAGAGAACTTCTCTTTTCTTAATAGAAAATGTACCTATTAAATATAACAAATTATAAATGCTTAATTATTTAATTCTTCTTTTCTTAACTATTTTTAAACATCGCACAATTTAAATTTTTACACAGTCGGATAGGACAAAAAAATTGTTCTTTCAAAAGCAAAAATGTTTCAAAACCACATCTCAATTTACTGAGTTTTTATGGCTTTTAAAATAACTTTCAAGGTTCAACTTTAAAATAACTTTCTTCTATTTCTTTTTGTCTATCTTTATCGCTTGGAGCCCGATTACGAAAGATTAACCTGTTTGCACGTAAAACAATATAACTAGTTCAGCATTTGTTTCCGGCTAATATTGCATAACAAAATTAAAACTTAATCAATGAATACATAAAATAATAAAATAATATAAATAAAACACAAATTTAATAGAGATAATTTGTAATCGAACTATACCCGTTTAAACCGCTGATATTATCAGAATAAAAAAGACTGCTGCAAATTACGAAATCTTTGGGGTTATTAACTCCTGACATGCGGTTAATACGGAAATGAAGCTTTTAATAAATTTCGAAACTTTATTACTTACCCATCATACGTAGTATAGGGTAAGTCTTGAAATCGTTTTAAAAATCGAAATTTTTTTTTGACGGATTTACATGTTTTAGACACTGGAAATTCCGAAAAGCATATTTTTAGAAAAAAAGAATCCGTCTGTCTGTGTGTGTGTGTGTGTGTCTTTAAACGCTCTGTCTCCCGAACAAATTGAGATAGAGACTTGAAATTTGGTATGTACTTAGTATGTAATAATGAGAAGAAGCTTTTTGAATTTCAGTAACCTCAATTGTGCGGAACTATTTTTTTCGGACTCTCGAAGTATTCGTTCTGATCAAAGGTATATAAAATTTTTCGAAATTGTTTATTTTAAGGAGTGAATATAAAAGACAATAAACAAACATAAATTTTGCATAAAGAATTAAGTCGATCGGATAATGAGTTGCCGAGATATTTGTAATCCTATTTTCCACACTCTTCGATTTTTCATGACACTGTATTTCATTCAAATTTCAATTCAAATATATATTTTAATTTCAAATGAGACGCTTAATTCGACGCAGTAAACTGTTAGTTAATAGGATTATCATTTTTGAAGTTATAAGTATGTTTCTTTTACGCAATTCAGTAATAGAGCATTTAAAGATTATGACGTCATCAAGCCACGATTTTTTTTCAAATTGCAATGCATTTTGTAAATAGTTTACACATGCTTTACTTTCATATTTTATATTATGCATATCCATGATGAGTAACTATTATGGTGGCTCCCAACGACTAGTTTGGGTATATTATTGATATTTTTCATATAGAAATGCTTTTTGGTATTGTTAATTGGCAATCTAAAAATAGATATTAAATATAAAATATCTTTTAGTGTTTTCAAAATAAACAAGAATGAAAAATCATGCATCAAGCATAGAATATGTAACACTTTCCAACACTTCCAATATACCCTTAGAAATATTTACCGTTTAATAAGTTTAAAGATGATTTCTAAGTAAGCAAGTTCGAAAAAGCATAACATACACTGTAAAAAATTTGCAGCAAAGTATCCGGTCATTCGACCGTTTTTATAGAAAACGGTTACATGACCATAATTTCACAGTATTCTGACCATAATATGGGCAATATTATGGTCAAAAGGGCGTTAAATTACGGTTATGTAACGGTTTTCTATAAAAACGGTCGAATGACCGGATACTTTGCTGCAAATTTTTGACGTATTTAAATATTCAATTTCAGGAATTACCAACAATAGTCGGAAAAATAACAGAATTCTTTTGTGGAGCCCTGTATAATATAAATGGATTTGTATGTATACTGCATAGAATCCTAAAATTTAGTTCAGTTAGGAAACGCATAACACAGTTGTAAATTCTCCTTCTGGAATTTCCGTGAATAAATGGAAATATGCTCGAGATTTTTGTGCTGCCCTATATATTATCTAGAGACACCAAGTAATAGGCAAAAAATTATTTATATTTAAAAACGCGTAACGCAACTGAAAACACATTTCCAGCAATTATTGTTAACAGCTAGTATTATTTTAACCGACTTCTTTTGTGTGTCCCTGTAAATGAACGATGAATTCTATGCACACTATAGTAAGCCTCTTGTACTGCAACTCAGTGGTATATATCAATTTCAATATGTTTGAAATAGTATAGCATCATTAAAATAACCCGCAAATGATTTTCCGCCATATACCTAATGTAACAGAATTCTTTTGAGTGTCCCTGTAAAGTAACGAAAGGTGATACACTTCATTTTCAATAGAGAACATGCAATAACATATATAAATTGCGTGACAATCCAAGTATATTTACGCGAGTTAGAGTACGGATAGACAGACAGACAGATGGCAGACAGACAGACAAACCGAATTCATAAACACTTTTCAACTATGTTGGGAAATGTAAAAATAGTTTTCATCCACGTTCTGCAATCCGGTTTGGATCACCTATTTATATTAAAGGTTGATGAATAGACGACTTATAGAATATATGCTAATGAAGTCATGACTAATCTTGCTTAAAAAATTTCAAAAGAGGATTTAATTAAACATAATCCCGCGTGTTTTTCCCCATGTCTCTGAAATTAATGCTGCGTGATGACAATTTTTTTACTGCATAAGAAATAGGATTATTATCTGCATAATTATTTCATTATTACGTTTATCAATCGATATCAACGATTGGCAGATTTTAATTTTTAAATAAAAGATGGGTATTAGTTTATTAATATTGCTTATAAAGAGCTAAAAAACTATATATTTTTAAATCTTTATCTATATATTTTTTAAATAACTATTATAAATGTTTACTTAAAAAAAAAAAACTCTTCTGTGCTGTATGATGTAGAATATGACGAAAAAAAAAAAAAAAAAAAAAAAAAAAAACGACATGTAAAATAGCTGTATTTTTGTAAATTATTTGATATTTAGTTCAAAACATGCATAATTATAGCAATAAAATGGTACTTATGCACGTCTGATCAAGATATTTTTATTCTGAAAAATTTCTTATGAAGGCTGAAAACCAGCTTCAAGGAATCAACGGCTTTCAAAACTATTCCTATGCCTTTGAAAATTTGCAAAAGTTAAAAAGTTTTAACATACTTAAAAATTTTCAAATCTTCAAAATTCATAAATTTATAAAAATAAATAAAGTCATAAAAATAAAATAATTCCTAAAAATAAAAGGAAAATATTTTGTAACTATAATTATATTTGAGGTTTATCCTTACATCATTTCCTTTTGAGTATTTCAAACAACGTTTCACAACATTACACACAATATTTTTGTGTTATAATGTTTTGCGTTAAAACAAATCTCCTAAAAAAATAATTTAAAAATATAATTCAATAATGTGTAATCTTATCTTCTATATTAAAATGTAATATTCCCACCTTCCTGTGACTCTGATATTCAGTAGAGGTGTAAGTGGAGGAACAAATGGTAGTCATTTGGTGCTAGGTCAGGGCTATACGGAGGGAGATAAAGTTTTTCTCCACCATTTTACGCGATGAGATCCTGGGTTTAACTGTGACCTAGTGTCAAGTGACTTAAAAAAGCATCTTGGCGGTCAGCACTACAACTACCATGACAACGTCAAAACAGCGGTGATGCAATGGTTATCACAGCAGGCGGCAGATTTCTATGAGGATGGGATACAAAAGCTGGTCATACGATACGATAAGTGCCTTAATATAGGCGGCAATTATGCTGAAAAGTAGATTAAGGCCCAGGCTTTCATGTTAAAATCAAATTGTAAAAAAAAAATGGCTCTGAGTTTTTTATTAAAAAAACTGTACTTAGTTAAAAAGCAGTACTCGTACATGATTTTATATAACGTATTTTTAATTTCTTACTTATCTCCGTCTATGACTATAGATCAGTCAGGTACAGTCGGCCAAACAAAGAGAGAGAGAGAGAGAGAATACTATGTACATTTCAATTACCAAACAGTCCCAGGAGGAAATGGAAATGGCCATTCGATTGTAAATTATGTCTTCTTTCAATTTATGTTAAAAATTTAGGGTTATTGTTAAAACTTAGTCTTCATACTAAAGTTACCAAACACTGGAATTTTCAAAACGACAACCCTATTTTGACAGCATATTTAGTTTTATTTATTTTTTTTTTGTTAAATTTTACCTTGGTATACCAAACGGGAAATCATTCGTTCAAATAGTTTAGGAATTATGAAGAATTCAAGTTTGAAATTCTTAATGTTAATTTCTTTTTTAATCATTGCAAAGCAGATTGAAATACGGGTAATTTTTAATGCATAATTCAAAAAGTACTTGACTGAATGAGCTGTAATTTTGGATTCGCATATGTAAAGGGCGCATTCAGAGACCGAAACGCGTGTAACTCGTAAAATTGGGGAATGACGTCATCTGATTTTCTTAGGGTAAAGTTGGGTTAAAACGGCTGTGAACGCATTTGGGCAAAGTTATGGGCATGTTTACAATCAAACACTTCCGTCAACCAATCTATCATTACATTTGAATCGTAGGAACTTTGCAGGAACCATCCTAGCGACGTTAGCCAATTATATCATAGTCCTGTTAAAGGTAGACCAATCAAATGGTCAGGACTCAAGTGTACAGTAGGATTCATAAAGAACAACAATTAACAATTGCAGTTAACTGTAAAGCAAACAAATAAATCAGATTTTCCAACCAGGTGATCACTTTACCCAACAAAATTCTACAGGTAATATGGGTTACACGAAGTTTGGGTAATTTCCGGCTCTGAACGCTACGGGTAACGCGCAAAAAGTCACGTGATATCGGTCTCTGAACGCTTCGGGTTACCCAAGTGTTACCCTATTTAACTCGGGGTTCGGTCCGTGAACGCGCCCAAGGCTTCTAGAAATCAATTTATGGTTAAAATATTATAGGTCACAATTCATGTATTTTTTTTTTTTAAATCAATTTTGGAAATGCACATATTCTTTGAAAAAAATGTGAATTGTAACTTATGAAAATGGAACAAGCGAATAAGCTTTTGATAAGCGAATCCCAAATTGCAGCTCATATTGCCATGTAGTTTTCAGTTAGGCTTTACAAACTGCCTGCATTGAATTCTATGCTGCAACGATTAAGAAAAAAATAGGGGAAACTTTAGTTGTTCAAATCTTTAAACTGTCATAATTTCTAAAATATTTGACCGAATGACTCTCCGTTTGGTGTCTTTTGGTAATATTTACCGCAAAAACTACATATGCTGTCAAAATTGGGTTATCATACTGAAAACTCCAAGTACAATTTCAGGTACAATTTTGGTACAACTTCAGTATGTAGACGACCCCTAAATTTATTTTTCTTTTAACATAAATTGGAAGGACACATTATTTTCTGTCGAATGCCTATTTTCTTTTTTTTGGACGATTTTGTGATTAAAATGTCTGAGGGTGTTCTTCTTTTTTGGGGGGTAGACTGTACGCTTTTTGAAAGTGTTTTGCAGATAATTAATTCAAATATCGACGTTAAAAATAAATATACCATTATTATTAATAAGAAGCATTTTCCATTTCTCTCAAAAAGAAATGAGTTTCAGAAATAATTACTGAAACATTTAATAAATCATTGAAAAGTTTTTAATATATTCCTGTATATCTGCTGTAATATTACATCTGCATTTCTATGTTTAGATGGTTTTAAAAAAGCTAATTAGCTATATAAGCAGGTAAAATAATTTCAAATTTCTAGCTTTGTAAAAAGTGTACCTATATATATGACAATTACATTCTGAGAAAACAGGAAAACAGTTTATACATATATCTGTCAGTATTTGTTTACGAATCTAAAGGCTGTTTTAAGGGCTTATATATTGTGAAAAAATATACATTTGTTATTTTCGGAATTATCTGTTTTATTTTTTTTTAAGTGAAAAATTAAAAATATAAATATAGTTGAAGCATTTATGTCATATGTGCCCTCGAAATAATAGAAAATAAAAATAACATGGAAAGTTTCCGTTACACATGTAACGAAAATAACATTAAATGCCAAAATTATGAATAAATTATCTGACCGATTACAGTTAAACGCAGCTGAAAAAATCAATAACGTACCCACAATACGTGACATTTTCTTTAATAACTGTTTCATTCACTGAATTGTGGGGTTGATCGACACGATTCTAGGATTACATGGAAGAGATATCTTTCTCATTGATCTAAAAAGGTTTAAGATTAAAATTCTTTTTGAATTCGTTTTTACGCCATCTGTATGAAGCTTTCAAGTTTTAGTCATTTGGCTTCATTGCTTACTTTTAAATTTAATGCTTTCATTCATTGAAACTCATGATCATGAAATATTTTATCTTCCTAACACTTCCGTTTTATTTCAGCTATTACTCTGAAGCCACTTATAATTTTTTTGTTTCTTCTATCTATAATAGAAGAAAGCATTGTAATCGAATTTTTTTTCGATTTCCGATTTTCAGCGGATTTAAACGTTTTAGAGGTCAGAGATCCCGAAAAACACGTTTTACAAATATCTGTCTGTCCGTCTGTGTGTCTTCTTTGTATCATCGAAAAGAGTATGAAGTTCTGCAAAGAATTGAACCAAACTTCATATATATGTTTTTGGCTATGGCTAGCAGGTCCCAGAGCAAAATCGGGAAATTCCCCCAGAAGAGGGCGCTGTGATAACGAATTTTTTGCAATTTTCCTTATTGTATCATCGGAAAGTGCACGAAGTTACGCATAGAATTGAATCAAACTTCATATATATGATTTGATTATAGCCGACAGGTCCCAGTTGAAATTAGGGATATTCCTCCGAAAGGGGGCGATGTGATAACGAATTTTGTTCCATTTTCCTTATTGTATCATCGGAAAGTGCACGAAGTTACGCATAGAATTGAATCAAACTTCATATATATGATTTGATTATAGCCGACAGGTCCCAAGTGAAATTAGGGATATTCCTCGGGAAGGGGGCGATGTGATAACGAATTTTGTTCCATTTTCTTTATTATATCATCGGAAAGTGCACGAAGTTTTGTTTCTTCTATCTATAATAGAAGAAAGCATTGTAATCGAATTTTTTTTCGATTTCCGATTTTCAGCGGATTTAAACGTTTTAGAGGTCAGAGATCCCGAAAAACACGTTTTACAAATATCTGTCTGTCCGTCTGTGTGTCTTCTTTGTATCATCGAAAAGAGTATGAAGTTCTGCAAAGAATTGAACCAAACTTCATATATATGTTTTTGGCTATGGCTAGCAGGTCCCAGAGCAAAATCGGGAAATTCCCCCAGAAGAGGGCGCTGTGATAACGAATTTTTTGCAATTTTCCTTATTGTATCATCGGAAAGTGCACGAAGTTACGCATAGAATTGAATCAAACTTCATATATATGATTTGATTATAGCCGACAGGTCCCAGTTGAAATTAGGGATATTCCTCCGAAAGGGGGCGATGTGATAACGAATTTTGTTCCATTTTCCTTATTGTATCATCGGAAAGTGCACGAAGTTACGCATAGAATTGAATCAAACTTCATATATATGATTTGATTATAGCCGACAGGTCCCAAGTGAAATTAGGGATATTCCTCGGGAAGGGGGCGATGTGATAACGAATTTTGTTCCATTTTCTTTATTATATCATCGGAAAGTGCACGAAGTTACGCATAGAATTGAATCAAACTTCATATATATGATTTGATTATAGCCGACAGGTACCAGTTGAAATTAGGGATATTCCTCTGGAAGGGGGCGATGTGATAACGAATTTTGTTCCATTTTCCTTATTGTATTATCGGAAAGTGCACGAAGTTACGCATAGAATTGAACCGAACTTCATATATATGTTTTTGACTATGGACGTCAGGTCCAAGTTGAAAATGAGGATATTCCTCCGGAAGGGGGCGATGTGATAGCGATTTTTAAGCGATTTTTGTTTTGTATCATCGGAAAGTGTATGAAGTTATGGATAGATTTGACCAAACTTCATATATACGTTCTTGACTACGGACGTCAGGTCCCAGCAGAAAATGGGATATTCCTCCGCAAAGGGGCGCAGTGATAGCGTTTTTTACGCAATTTTCTCGATTTTTCGAAGTTGTATTGTACATCTGCTACTTTCCCGTTTGGTATTCTAATGGAAAAGCCAAATATGATGTCAAAAGCAGGTGTTCGCATTTGCACATTCCGTAGTTTTGTGCAATTTTATATAAATTGTAAAAAGACAATTTCATGTCGAATGTATATTTTCGATTTTTCCTGTGACAATTTAGAGATTAAAATGTAGGGTGTTTTTTTTAAACATTTTCAAACATGGTTGAAAAGTGTTTATGAACTCGGTTTGTCTGCCTCTCTGTCTAAATCTCATAAATATACTCGGCTTGTCGTGAGATTCTTATTTAAACCTGCATAATTCCTAAACTATTTGACCTAATAACTTTCCCCTTTGGTATTTTACTGGAAAAGCCAAATATGATGTCAAAAACAGGTGTTCATATTGCACATTCCATAGTTCAGTGCAATTTTATTATGAAGACATTCCCTGAACTAATTTAAATTGTAAAAAGTTCTTCCGGCCTACACCGGGAGGAAAAGGTAGTTTTCATAGTCCATGTTTTTAAAAATTCAACTCATTTTGAAATTAGGGCAAACAAATAGTCACATATAGATATGTGACTATTTGTCTCTCGTTTTATTTACATTTTTTGGTATACTAAAAACAAATGAGTACATGTGTTTTTCAAAATTGAGACCTAAATACTTGCAGCTATCGTAAGCCGTGAACGTACTCAAAAATGAGGATATTATGCTTATTAGTTAGTACCCAGATTTAACAATATGTTTATAGATTGATTTAATGCTAATTTTCATTCAAATTTACTTTAATGTGAATAATGAAATAAGTTAGAATAAATAATTTCACGATATGTATTAATAGTATCTTGGAAATAAATTGCTAGATTTACAAAAAGAAAAATATGTTTTCAAGATCACGGATCAATATTGCGTTATCAGATTGACAAATTTCTTTTCTGAATAGCATTCCTTATTTTTTCATTAGTAGAATATGGCTTCCTATTACCATACACTCGTGTCCTAAATATATTCTCTAGGGATCAAAGATGATTACAGGATCTGAAAATCATTCTTTCTAACTTATCATTCAGCAAAATTTTAAATGCCGAACGAAATATTACGCTAAAATGGTATAGCTACTTTTGAAATAAGTTATCCGCAGTAACAGGGAGGTTGGGGAGGCATTGCCTCCCCCTGCATTTTAAAATTCAATTAACTGTTTTTTAATCTCTAATGACTTAAAAATTAGTAACATTTATCCTTTGGAAGTGACAAAATAATTAAACATTGAGAGAAAAAAGTAATAAAATTTTTTTGTAAGGAGTTCTTCTCACTGAAACTAGCGTGCATGTCAAATTTTAATTTTGTTATTCTTTTTACGTTCATGCGTTTAAATTCAATTGGATTCGGAGAGTGCTTTGCAACACTCTGACGAAAAACAGAGTGAAAATTTTCAATTCTTCATTTTGAAAAATGCTGGTAGAAATTTATTTTAGAATATTTAATATTTCTTACATCTTGTGTATTGCTTTTACTTGTGTATTGTCTTTCACGAAGAATTCTAACAAAAAATTCTTAGTTTAGCTTATTTTATGTTTATAATATAAATTTTAAAAAATCCCCGACTGCTAGGGCTACAGGCTCAGGTAGATTTCGAAGACGCAGATCGTGGGGCGCCTCTTTATTGGGAATTGCAGAAAAAATGACCTTTTGGCCGTGATGCGGCAGTTGGGACCGCCCACTTCGAAATCTACCTGTGTCTGTAAGCGGAGCTGGCAGAGCATGTTTTGTTTTTATTTTTTTGCTATAAGGGTTGGTCCTATAAAAAACTTGTCAATGTAAAAGTTGTAGATAATATTAAGAGGATTTATAATAAATTTGAGCGGATTTGATATCTTGTGAATTGACGAAGTTATGATTTTTTTTCTTCTTAAACCCCTATTCCCCCCACCCTTGAGGCCATTTTTAATGATATCAAAAATCTCTCATACATAAAGTTTCGGCCCTTTTCCTAGAAGTAATAATAAATTTAAACGGATTCGATACGTAGCATAAATAAGAAGTTATGGGTTTTTTTCTGTTTTCACAAACAGCTCCTCCCACATTTCCCCCCCACTAGTTCGATTTTGCCTATTAAAAAACTTGACTGAGATTTTATGCCCTTGATTTTATGTATCAGTTTGGAAGAGATTTGTGCAGAATTATTGAAGTTATCGTGTCCATAAGAAAGTGATATAGATAGATAGATATAACAAGTTTTGAATTGGGGGTGGTTTTGGGTTCTGAGAGTCATGATCGGCGTAGATCTGCAAAAATATTTTAGAAATTCCAACATAGGGGAGAAAGTAATAGGTAGTATTTCTTACGAAATATACCTAAAACGTAGCGTGAGCTGTGGACTACCGGCGCATGCGTTCTAAAACCTTGCCCCTAAATAGTTTTCTTTCTGCCGGCTATGATGAGTTAATTTTTAACGTATGTACAGTCAAGAGAAAAAACAGAAAAGGTTTTAGTGACAAGGAAAAAAAAAGTTAATATTTCTTACTTCTTGTGTAGTTATTTTACTTATGTATTGTCTTTTACGAAGAATTGTAACAAAAAATTCTTAGTTTAGTCTATTTTATGTTGATAATCTTAATTTTAAAAACGCAGCGTGAGCTTTAGACTACTCCGTTCTAAAATAATTCGTTCTAAAATCTTGTCCCACAAATAGTTTTCTTTCTGCCAGCTCCCATGAGTTAATATTTAACGTATGTACAGGGAAGAGAAACAAAGAAAACTGTCTTAGTGACCAGAAAAAAAAATAATATTTCTTACTTCATGTGTTTTGCTATTACTTATGTATTTTCTTTCACGAAGAATTCTAACAAAATTTTCTTATTTTAGCTTATTTTATGTTTATAATCTCAATTTAAATAACGCAGAGTGAGCTTTGAACTACTTGCGCATCTGTTCTAAAATCTTGTCCCTCAAATAGTTTTCTTTCAGCCGGCTCCCATGTGTTAATATTTAACGCATGTACAGTGAAGAGAAAAAAAGAAAACTTTCTTAGTGACCAGAAAAAAAAAATAATATTTCTTACTTCTTGTGTTGCTTTTACTTATGTATTTTCTTTTACGAAGAATTCTAACAAAAAATGTTTAGTTTAGCTTATTTTATGTTTATAATCTCAATTTAAAAAACGCAGCGTGAGCTTTGAACTACTGGCGCTTCTGTTCTGAAATCTTGTCTCTTAAATAGTTTTGTTTCTGTCGGCTTCCATGTGTTAATCTTTAACGTATGGACAGTCAACAGAAAAAACACAAAATGTTTTAGTGACCAGAAAAAAAAATTGTTAATACTACTTACTTCTTATGTATTACTTTTACTTGTATATTGTGTTTCACGAAGATTTCTAACAAAAAATCTTAGCTTAGTTTACTTCATGTTTATAATATCTATCTTAAAAAACGCAACGTGAGCTGTGGACTACAGGCGCATCCGTTCTAAAATCTTGTTCGTCAATAGTTTTCTTTTTGCCGTCTTCCATCTGCCGTCTCCTATGCCCTCTCCTTTAACCCTCTGACTGCTTATTCCGCTATTTTCGCGTTCTAGGCTAATGTAGCAAAATTTGCTTATCCCGCGATTACCACGGGCACGGTCTTTTTTTCCTTCATTCACTTGCGCCTCCCATGTTTTCCAGTAATGATACTTTAAATACAACAATTAGGCTTTGAATTAGATCTTGCTGAACATATGGCAGTAGTTGTCCGCTGATAAATTTGAATTTGAGTAATTTCAACTTTGTTCGCTATTCACAAATCAGAAATCGCTGGACGAAATCGTTTAGCAAGTGACAGAACATATGTTTTAGATGATTTATTGGATTCTGAAAGTGATATAGTTGTTTTGGAGACAGTGATAATACTGATAGTGATTGTAATTTATCAGATTCCTCTCGAGATAGCGATGGATCTGAAGACGACACATTATCTATGCTCATTACCCATTTTCTTAATTTTATAAATTTTGCTTTTGTATTTCATGTAATATATAGGAATGTAACCGTAAATTACTTGAGAATTATTTAAAAAATTTGCTTTTTATGTAAAAGCGCTTCAAACTGATTTTTCTGAGCACAGTTTTTCTCAGGATCTAAATCTGGAAAAAAAGAAAAAAAAAAAACTCTTTTCCAATAAAGAATTGCATATTTTAATTCTCAAATACAAATAGATTTGAAATAAGCAATACAAAAAATACACAATTTTTTAAATGATTTTAGTACAAAAATTCAGAACTCAGATGGTTAACATACGTACAGTCAAGAGAAAAAAAATGTTTCAGTGACCAGAAAAAAAAAAAAATTTTTGTCTGTTTGGTCCCAGGTCATACTGAATACGTTATAACATTTTTCGGTTGCCTATTTTTTAGAAAAGCATTCATTAGAGTTTGATACTTTCAATATTTAAGAGCCTACGCTAGTCACGCCCGCTCAAGCTAAAGTCTATGGGAAGGTTCTTGGTAGATTTCTCGCTCGCATTTTAATATTTTTAAATGATTTTTTTTGCATACAATAGCTGGGGCCAATCTCTAACGTTGTTAGTTTTTACTTTTTTGATTTTGGTTACAGTTTTTTTTTATAAGCGGACATTTTCAATTTTGGAACCGGTTCTGAAAGTGAAAGTACCCTTGTATAAAAAAAAAATCCCTGACGGCTCGGCCTACAGGTACAGGTAGATTTCGAAGACGCAGACCGTGGGGCACGTGTTTGTTGGGAATTGCGGAAGAAATGACTTTTTGCCATGATGCCGCAGTTCGGTTCCATAAGGGACCGCCCACTTCGAAATCTAACTTGTTCGCAGGCGGAGCCGGCAGGGATTTTTTTTTTTTTTAATTTTTTTTTTTTTTTTTTTTTTTTTTTTTTTTGCTATAGGGGTTGGTCCTATAAAAAACTTGTCAATATAAAAGTTTTAGATAATAGTAAGAGGATTTATAATAAATTTAAGCGGATTTGATATCTTGTAAATTGAAGAAGTTATGATTTTTTTTTCTTCTAAAACACCGCTTTCCCTCCCCCCCCACCCTTGTGGCCATTTTTAGTGATATCAAAAATCTGTTATACATGAATTTTCGGCTCTTTTCCTAGAAGTAATACTAACTTTAAACGGATTCGATACGTATCATAATTAAGACGTTATGGGTTTTTTTCTGTTTTCACAAAAAGCCCCCCCCCATTCCCCCCCCTTGGTTCGATTTTGCCCATTAACGAACTTCACCGAGATTTTATGCCCCTTGATTTTATGTATCTATCAGTTTGGAAGAGATTTGTGAAGAATTATTCAAGTTATCGTGTCCATAAAAAAGTGACATAGATAGATAGATAGATAGACAGATAAAGTTTTGAACTGAGGGTGGTTTTGGGTTCTGGGAGTCATAATCGGCGTAGATCTGCAAAAATTTTTCAAAAATTCCAACTTAGGGGAGAATGTAATAGGTAGTATTTCTTACGAAATCTACCTAAAACTGGAACCAAAATCGCAAAAGTAAAAACTAACAACGTTAGAGATCGATTTTCTCAAAAACTATGCTACCTAGGAAAATAGCTGTAATTTTCTTGAAAGGTTTAAATAAACTCCTAGTACCCCTAATTTTGTCATAATTTTAGATTCAGTAGATCCGGAAATAGAGGGGGGGTGACATATTTTTGCAGTGCATTTTAGACGATATCTCTGAAAATATAATACCTAAAATTAAAACAAATATATTTTTGAATTCGATATTATGAGTTCTTTCACACGATACCCCACATAATATACAAAAATAAACCTTTTTTTTTTTCAAGTAACTTAATTAGCCCCTTAAATTTTTCCTCAACATGTTTGTGAATGGCTAATAATCTGAAAATATGTGGATGAAAAGGCTTTATAACTTTCCCAAGTTTGAATTTTTCACTTTTCATACTGTACGAGAAAAAGGACTCTGACAGACCGACAAACAAACACAGGAGTGATCTTATAATGGTTCCTTTTTTAACACTTTGCAACCTAGTTGAAAACTGTTTATGACTTCGGTTTGTCTGGCCGCCTGTCCGTGCTCTAACTCCCGTAAATATGCTCGGATTGCCCTGCATTTTTTATATGTTATTGTCGTCATCTATAGCATGTTCCCTATTTCAACTAAAGTGTGTAGCACTTAAAGTTTTTTTTACAGAGACACTCAAAAGAATTCCGTTACATTACGGTCTATGGGGAAAAATAATTTGTGGTTTATTTTAATGATGTTACACAATTTCAAACATTGTAATTAATTTTTACCACTAAGGTGCATTACAAGAAGCTTAATATGGAATAGGGTGTGCATAGCACTTATAGTTACTTTACAGGGAAAGTAAAAAGAATTCCGTAAAATTACGTCTATGGTGAAAAATCGTTTGCGGTTTAATTAAATAATGTTTCACTATTTTAAACGCATTGAAATTTATATGTATCACTAAGGTGCATTACAAGAAGCTTACCACAGAATATTGTGTGTATAGCAGTCATCGTTCATTGACAGGGACACACAAAAGAATTCTCTACTGTCTGTTAACAATAATTCCTGGAAGTGCGTTTTAAGTTGCTGAACGCGATTTTAAATTTAACTCACATTTTGTCTATTACTGGGTGTGTATAAATTCTGTAGATCCTATACAGGGCAGCACAAAAGTTCGCGAACACATTTCCGTTTATTGACAGAAACTCCAGAAGGAGAATTTTAAACTATGCTACGTGTTTCCTAACTAAACTAAAATTTAGCATCCTATGTAGTACATATACAAATCTATAGGTCTTATACAGGGCTGAATAAAAGTATCCGGATATTTTTCGGAATATTGTATATGTTGGAAATTCCTGAAATTACGTTTTTAAATATGTTATGCGTTTTCAAAATTGTTTATTTAGATGTTATCTTTCAGCTTATTAAACGGTAATGATTTGTAAAATTATTTTGGAAGCGTTGGAAAGTGTTACCTAATCTATGCTTGACGCATTATTTTTCGTTCTTGTTACTTTTAAGTACCGAATCCTAAAAAAACATTTTTATTTTAGTATTTTATACTATTATTGAGTGCTAATTTCCAAATTTCAATTAAGTAAAGCAGATAACAGATTAGCTTTAGAACGTCATTTCTTTTCTAGTTTTTTTTTCTTTTTCATTTCACAGTTGACTAAACTGTTAAAACCAATTAGAAGTTATCTTTCTCCTTTTGATAGCAGTCATATTTATTTCGGACGTCTCATTTCCTTTCATAAAGAATTTTAAGTTTGCCACTGGTATGCAATAAAGCTGATTTTTTCTGGTCTCTCACATATAAGTTTTGTAGTAATGGCATGCAATTTTCACCAAAAGCGATAATTGAATTAGGTTTGACCGCACTGAATTCAAATTTTGACATTACTTCTTATCTAACGATCAATTTACCCGTACATTAATCACATCGGGTTGATAATCTATTTTTATGCCAATACATTTGTCTTGGCGATATTGTCTCATAAAAATCATATTCTTTAATGCAGTTGTTGCAGTCGCGAGAGCGCATGCGCTTCCGGCCAACGAAAAGTTATTTTCTGCTGCTCGTATTTTGCTACATATGCTCCGGCACAATCCCATGTGTCATTTTTAGGTGCGTTCGTAATTATATAAATACGTAGCACCTATAGTCGTCGTTTGGTCCGTTCGTCTGTCCGCATATAACAGCGCATAAACTACCCAACCGAACGGTTTGAAATTTAATACATATAACTATTGCAGAATTTTGTCGAGTCATTTCAAATTTTATGAAAATCGAATCAAAACTTAAACAGATATTAATAAAAGTTTTCTTTATTCTATTAAATCCTATCATACGTAATCTATATAATAAATGCGGATGTCATGTGACTGAGGAAAACAAATACGGGCTAACCACATCTTTTTCTATATGCCAAGTGGCCATTTTTATTCAAAATTATTTTTTCTAATAAAATTGCATAAAAGTTACATTTTTAGAAAGATCGTTCAAAAAAAGGGTTTGCTTGAGAGATGAGTTACATTAAAAAATGTACAGATTCTGAGATAACTTCAGGGAAAATTAGGTTAACAGCCGTATATCTGAATCCATTAAAGTAAATAAACAAAATATTCATTCATCATGAGTCATAGAAATATTAACCATGGAGTTAATCATTCGCAAAGCAACATATCCATGGTGAATTTACAGAGCTCTTTGGAGCCGGAAAAAAAATACCATCTGTAAACATGGCATACGTAATAAGAAAACGAAAGGCATTCTCATTTCGTTCATAGCAGACGATATAATTTATTTCACTGAAATAATAACGATGATTTTTTACATTGTAAAACTAGTTATAGCACGAAACGAACGCACCTCATTTATCACGTTTAACGTACAATTTCCAACTTGTTTGTTTCTACGTTGATGTTAATATCTTACTCAAGAGTTAAATGGACTTATTCTTCTACCATAAGACATTTCGTTCTAGTAAAAACGTTTTCGGATCGGGGATTCTTTCAACTATACGACTTTTGCATTTTAGACGGCCAAG
The DNA here is from genome assembly GCA_963931845.1 of Maratus michaelseni. Taxonomy (NCBI): domain Eukaryota; kingdom Metazoa; phylum Arthropoda; class Arachnida; order Araneae; family Salticidae; genus Maratus; species Maratus michaelseni. The sequence goes on from OZ007586.1 coordinate 102,310,147, forward strand.
CGTCACCACAGTTGCACCTGAAAAATTTGGTTTATAACGTCAACTTTGACAGCCTTTTCTGAATGAATATTTCCTTAATAAAAAAAAATAAGAAAACCGCTATTGAATTTCTTCGTTTCCGAATTTGAATGCCTGTAAAGTTTATGCCTTTACGAATAAATATGTCATCGTAACTGTGTCAGCAAGTAAGCATGTTTGAATTTGACAAAGGTTTGATTCGCAAACTGTTAAAAAAAAGAAAGGTTTCTTCTTTCTAGCACGAAGGTTTACGAAATAATAATATAGACTCTTTCGAGTTACCAACGAGTTTGAAAAACGTTCCTTTATCCTCCAAAATCAATAAGTTTCCGAGATTTAAAGAAACATTCCTGAAACAAAAGTTGATTATGTTGCCGGTAATTTTCGGAAACGTTTCCGAGTACATTTTACAGTATATTAATCAGTTTTCTGAACCCGATATCAACAGGAAATATCGTTTTTCGAATACTATCAATTCTCAAGTAAACAATTTCTGGTGCATGACGGAATTTACACACGCAAACGTAATAAAATAATGTTCATTTCACACTGTTAATTTATGCTGAACATATTGGTTGAACATGAAACTATTTACTTGAGAATTGATAGAATCCGAATAACCGATATTTCTTGTTGATATCGTATTGAGAAATTTGCGGTCTGATTTACACTGTAAAAACTATTCGGAAAAGTTTCCGAAAATTATGGGCAGTAAACGAAACATTTATTTCAAAAATTCTTCTTTAAATCTTAGAAGTATATTGTTTCTGAGCTTTCTGAAGATAAAAGAATACTTTTCGGAATCGTAGGTAACACGGAAGAGGTATATTATATATTCGTACACCGTTCTAGTTCAAGAAACATTCATCTTTTATTACAGTGTATATTTTGAAAGTAAATTGGAGTTTTGGCTATTATATATCCCTTAGCGGAAAAAGCTAGGCAATTTTTATTGCGCCATTTTATGTGCATTGTCGTTATAAAAAGGCGACAACTGATCTGGCGCAACTATAAGAATTATTTTATGCGGTTTGTTTTAAAATGCACTAAAATTGCTCTTTCGCATTCATTTTTTGACGAAAAATCGAAATATTAGAAGATTTAACAGTAGTATCCTCTCATAAGTGGATTGTGATCAAGGTTTTCGATAAAACACTATACGTCTTGATGCATTTAATAACCTCTAAACGTTTAAAGCGATAATTATGAGACTTTTATGTAAATATGTACAGAATGCATTTCATTAGCACGGCTTTTAGCCAATTATAGATACGTAATTCTTTATTTATGCAGATTAAATTTTTAAAGAACATTTTACTGACGTTTTAAAAAAAAATTCTGCCATTATTACACTTTTATGTCTAATTACAACAATAGCTACTTACTGCGAAATTTTTATACCTAACATAAAAGAAACATTTCAGTTGTCGTCGGTTTTATGAGACTTGATGAAAAATGGGTGAAAATTTTATGATTCTTATTGCGCGTAATAACAGCATATCAATAGAGCTTGAAGTGAATTGTTAACAAACAAAAGACGCGAGTTTAACATTCAGCGCTGGGAAAATGAGTTTCTTTCAGAGGGCTTTTCTTGGACTTGTTTCACATTCTGAAAAGAAAATTTCTGACCTATATCTTCATTAGTATGCATGAAAAGATTTTAATTAGATGATTTTTAGCCTGTTATGTGTTTTAGAACGGCTCCAAACTATACATTTGAAGTACAGTCGGTAATATTGTGTATATACCACTGAACTTCACAATAGTACGGAGGGCTAACTTCCTATTGTGTTACATTGAATCAAGCTGTCCGCCCATGAATACAATGCCATAGAATTTTGGAGGATAATTTATGGCAACACAGATTTCCTACCATTGAGTATGGAGTAAATATTTTCAAACTGGATTTTTTTTTAATATGACGAAATTGCTGCAATTTTCACTGTTATTTATTTATTTTTTTTTTTATTTTTTTTTTTTTTAAAAACTACAGATTTTATTTACTTTTATCGCAAATATTTAATTTGATATTATTTAAAAATAAAATTTTATGTAAGCTCAACAAAAATAAATGAAAATTTTGTTAAGTATTGCTGATAAAAATATGAAAAAGTTGTAGAAATAACCAAAAGTGAAAAAGTATACGGAAAAGTTAAAAAAAAAAATGCTTCTGATATTAAGAAAAGTGCAAGATTCATTACTTGCGTGCATTGAAAGTGTGATGTGGTACAGATTTTATTTACTTTTATCCCAAATATTTAATTTGATATTATTTAAAAATAAAATTTTATGTAAGCTCAACAAAAATAAATGAAAATTTTGTTAAGTATTGTTGATAAAAATATGAAAAAGTTGTAGAAATAACCAAAAGTGAACAAGTATGCAGTAAAGTTCGTAAAAATTCTTCTAATATTAAGATAGATTCATTATCAAGATTCATTACTTGCGTGCATTGAAAGTGTGATGTGGTACAGATTTTATTTACTTTTATCCCAAATATTTAATTTGATATTATTTAAAAATAAAATTTTATGTAAGCTCAACAAAAATAAATGAAAATTTTGTTAAGTATTGTTGATAAAAATATGAAAAAGTTGTAGAAATAACCAAAAGTGAACAAGTATGCAGTAAAGTTCGTAAAAATGCTTCTAATATTAAGATAGATTCATTATCAAGATTCATTACTTGCGTGCATTGAAAGTGTGATGTGGTACAGATTTTATTTACTTTTATCCCAAATATTTAATTTGATATTATTTAAAAATAAAATTTTATGTAAGCTCAACAAAAATAAATGAAAATTTTGTTAAGTATTGCTGATAAAAATATGAAAAAGTTGTAGAAATAACCAAAAGTGAAAAAGTATACGGAAAAGTTTAAAAAAAATGCTTCTGATATTAAGAAAAGTGCAAGATTCATTACTTGCGTTCATTGAAAGTGTGATGTGGTACAGATTTTATTTACTTTTATCCCAAATATTTAATTTGATATTATTTAAAAATAAAATTTTATGTAAGCTCAACAAAAATAAATGAAAATTTTGTTAAGTATTGTTGATAAAAATATGAAAAAGTTGTAGAAATAACCAAAAGTGAACAAGTATGCAGTAAAGTTCGTAAAAATGCTTCTAATATTAAGATAGATTCATTATCAAGATTCATTACTTGCGTGCATTGAAAGTGTGATGTGGTAGCGGCAGAAAGTGGACCGGTGAGTTAGCTCACCGTTCTATTATGGAGCTCAGTGGTATATACACAGTGTCCTTTAAAATGGACTGACGATTTTTAAAAAAGAATAACAAGTAAATGGTAGCAACAAAGAAGCATAGAAAAGATATCTCTGACGTCACTTATTGAAGTTAATATTGCAATTCAGTAATATGTGTGATATAAGAAATTTGCTTACTACACTACTTTGTTTTAGTTCCAAATATCACAAAGAGATGGCGCTCTTTTGTCTCAAACTGCTTAACATCCAAAATAACCTTGCAATTTCAAAACGCAAATCTTTTTTTGGCGTTTCAACAGATAAACAGAATGAAGGATAATAACTGAAGGAACTTTGATTCATTTTTATATGTTAGTACCAGCGTTCTAGCGGTCTGAGACAACGCAGCACCATCTACCTTTGATATTTAGAACTGAAACAAAGAAGCATAGAAAAGAAATCTCTGACGTCACTTATTGCTCTCCTACAAAAGAAAATCGTTAGCCCAATTCAGAAAAACCTGTAGATGTGTAGCTAATTTACTATATAGAGTATAATTAAAACGTAAATAATATGTTACATATTTTGAAAAATCTATTAGGGCACGTTCTCTTTTAAAATTTTCTATATGGTTTCTCAGATGTAAGATAATTAGTTATTTATGTTGTACACACTTATTTATTAGAAGTTTGATATTCGGGGATTATCTGGTGTAAATTTTTATTTATGCATTAAAAACTATTAAATAGAAAAGAAAAGTGATAATTTAACGAAAATACTTTAAAACGGCCAATATCTATATTTTAAATACATTTGTCAACATTTTGTACACATATGTGTAGAAAATTTACTAGAGAGAGTACGATTGATTGTTACTCGCACATATGTCATCGCGGATTTCGGATACTGTATTAGTTCATATTTTCTCTTAAATATTATATATAGTACATAGTTTCTTTGATGTAAAATATTACTTTATCCACATTTCACAATAGTACTTATTACACATCAAATATTTTTTTTACTATTACGCAAAAATAAACCTCCCCTGGCTGGAAAAATACATTTCACGCATTTTATTATAGAATTAGCAATAAAAGAGTAATCCGAAAACCACTTTCAGATGATGTTTTGTATTTATGTATCAATGTACCTTTAGCATTCATTTTGTTTTAGGGGGATGGGGGTCTAAATTAAGTAGAATTCGTCTTAAGTTTCTAGATTTTTTCAGTTAATCTGGTGTAAAAAGTATCATTTTTTTATATGGCATACTCTTAAATCTATGAACCAAAACATAATATAATGATATAGACGGATGAAAATTGTTACTCTAAAAATTAATACGCTGATGCCATATAAAAATTATCATTTTTTATATGGCATACTCCTAAACCTATGAACTAAACATAATATAATGATATAGACTGATGAAAATTGTTACTCGAAAAATTAATACGCTGTCGATTATACTAAAATAGAAATTAAAAGATAATAATAATAAAATCATTACACCTGGCTCTCAGTTTATCTCTACTTTTGCGCACAACAGCAATAAATATAAATAGCATTTTCATTACACAATAAGAACCTGTTTGTGAATTAATTTTAATGAAAGCGTTATTAAGGTTGTTTTTAAGTAAAATAAATTAAATATACTTTAAAACAATTAAAACTTACAACCACCCATTTTCAAACCTTTCACAAATTATAGTTTAGAAAATGAAATTAATTTTTAATAATACTTTATTTGTCTTTAACTAAGTTGTGTACAAAACATAACTAAATATTTTCCATTCCGGAAGACTATTTCAAATTTTCCAAACTATCATAATTGAAATAGAGGAGATATCATGATATTACCTTTCCACGAATATACAGTTGACGAGAGGAATCATTGTTATAAGTAGTTAGGTAATGATCCTTGATGCTGCAGAAACACTTAATAAAGCAGGCTTATGTGTCAAAACGCCCAAACATATTGCAGGAATAATGTTCAATATGCGTGTACTTGTCTTCATTGGTATTCCTGATAATTTAGTCTGAAATATACCAGAGATTACATCGATGTGTAGTTTCAACTAATATTTAGATAGGGTCGCTTATAATATGATGACAGTAACAGCACATCTGCATGATCATCGCTAAAACTCATCTGCTGAAAACTGTTGAGAAATTAATTGACATCGCCCCTCTGTGTTTACTTTAGGGCTTTTAAAGTTATCTTTAAAATTACCCTTCTAATAATAATAAAGTTAAACTTGTAATGAAAGCCCAGAGTAAAATAAATAATAAATAACCAGATTAAAAGAAAGCATAAAGATGTTTTAAGTCTTCATAAGGAGCAGTTTCAAGAGCTAAATGTAACCAAAATGTGAAAGCAGTGTGATGGAAGTGCAATTGTTATTGCTGACATTGTCGTCACAAGACTTGGAAGATAAATCTTATCGACATCAATACAAAGTCGATATGCCCCATTTTATGTCGAATTGAAAATGACTTAAAAAATGATCACGGTAAATTCCCAGTGGAGTCACAAAGTGACGTTCACCTGAGAATCACAAGGTGACAATATACATAAGTCACCTTTTGGCCACCGTAGTGCTTTTGACGACCATTTGTGACTACTGTGATGTCACAGTTAAGTCACATCGGCTGACTACGAGGCTAACGAAAAAGACAGGCTACCGCGGTGCATTCCACTTATCTTTTTTTACAGACTGCCAGAGTGACGTGATGCGCTTTTCCTACACCTGCATTGGTGCATTCGAGCATCACGTGTCTCCAGCGCTCTGTAAAAAAAGATACGCGTAAAGCACCGCGGTAGCCTTTCTTTTTCGTTAGCCTCGTGTTGGCTATGTAGTTAGAACAGGTACAAACGTGATTTTTGCAGTATTACCTGCGTATTGATATTGCTATGATTTCACTCTTTTTAACACTTTCTAACATAGTTGAAACGTGTTTATGACATCGGTTTTCTGTCTGCCGACTGTCTTTGCTATAACTTTCGTAAATATACTCGAACTGCCATGTAATAGATATATGTTATTGAGGTTTAATATGTCATGTTCGCTACTAAAAATGGAGTGTGTAGCATTTATAGTTTGTTTATAAGAACACTTAAAAGAATCCCGTTACATTATGATATATAGGTAAAAATCTTTTGCGGTGTATTTTAATGATGTTACACTATTTCAGAAGTAATGTACCATCATAATGGTACATTATAATGGAAATTGATATGCATTTCTGAGGTGCGCTAAAACTTGCTTCTTGCAAAATATATAGTGGAAAGCAATTATCAAAGCACCCGGCTTATTCCCGTAAGAAAACGGGTTTTATCCCACGGAATTTAAGTTAGGAAATTTTAAATGTTCACATTGACTGAAAATACGCAAATTTTCAATATTTTAATATTTTTTTTATTAACGTGCGATGTTTATAATGTTACCATTAAAATATCATTCTAAACGTTGTCTAACATCAGGTATCATACAATAAATCATATAACTAACAAGTTTTAAAATATTTCTACATAAAACTATGAAATAAAAACCTATACAGGGAATTATTTTCGGTATAGTGCTTACAAACAAACGAACATTCAACACAAGGATACTAAACGTTTTATCTAATTTATCCTTTTCAAAATAATATGAAATCAAGTTCTAAAAGCTGTTATAATAAGTACAATAATATTATAATTATTTAATAACAGGATTTAACTACAAAAATTACTTTATACAGATACGCGTAGTTTTCTTTTACATACAAAAAACCAATATTTTGGCACTACACTGTAAAATAAAAAAGGAAATATTTCTGGAAATAGCAAAGTGTTTTACCAAAATATAATATAACATCTTCTGAGTTATCCACGATTCCGAAAAAGCGTTCCTTTATTTTTAGAAACCAATAGATTACCGAGATTTAAATTAGCGATCCTGAAACAAAACATGCGATCAGTTTACTACGCAAAATCAAAGTGCTAACGTAAACCGTCACCTAACTGTTTTCGACCATGATTGCTTAAGCGAATATGGATCATATCGATTTGATCTCTCATTTCTCCATATTTCCACAAGAAGTTTTGAAATTTCCAGCACGATACAGTTTAAAAGGATCCAGCTCGATTAAAATTTTATCAACTAGATGATTTTAACGTGCTTCGAAAAAACTGGTAAACTGAGTTAAACAAGGGATTCATTTACAGTATATTTTTGCGTATGCTGAATATGTGGTTTATTCCGCTCAAATTTCATCTAAAAAATCAGGATGATCGTGTTAGATGACTAATTTGGGATTTGAATGATATTTGTTTACAGTTTCCCCCAAAAATGAGTGATGGATTTTGAAAGTCAATTAAAAAAAAAGGAACGCGATAGAAACGCGTCGTTTGCGGCGTTATGTTTGGGAAACCACAGTATTTTATCCCACCAATTTGCAAATTTAGTTAACATTTTCGCCAAAAGGTGGCGCTTCAAAATAGCGGTGATAATCCAAAATAAGAAGTATCCGCTGTGACAAATAATAAACCTTATTTCATTAGTGTAAACTCTTTCAAAAGCATTCATTAACAGATTGTGTAGCAAAATACCAAATGAAAATGTGACGGATTCAATTTCTCTGTAGCTCTCATATACCTGCAGCACCATCTTTTGTCGAAAATGTTAACTAAATTTACAAATTGTGGGATAAAATTCCCTGGTTTCTCAAATTTGACGCCGCAAACGACACATTTATATCGCGTTCCGTTTTTTTTATTGACTTTCAAATCCATCAGTCATTTGGGACACACTGTGTCGTAAACCATTCGTCAATTTTTAAGGTCATTGGGTGGCAATTTTGCATTTATATAAAGAAATAGCAAGCAATACATAGTGATACATACTGTGCAAATATAGTTCTACTCTGTTATATTTTAATAGGACAAAATCTAAGATATTTCTATACAGTATTTTTTATCAGACTTTTTTTTTCTCCAAAAGAACTAAAAATCATGGTGTGTGTATTACACGAGGTGGTGGCATACACGAAAAAATACGCTACAAACCTTGTTTTTTTTATCTGCGTTAAACTTGGAAACTATAAAACTCAGTCACAGAAGTCCACATCCAAAAATTAATTCATTTTCTGATTGTTTTAAAGAATTTAATGCATGTTCTTTAAATTTTAGTCCTTAACATTATTTTCGATTGGTGTTTAGGGAAGTAATAAACTTACGGTATAATTATGCCATACCAAATAATCTTTACGTCGTAATTTATGTTAAAAATAGAATGAGTTAAATCAGGGATTAATTTGTTGTTCTTGTTATCTATGATAAACGTGGGGAATTTAAAAGTCGATCAAGTCCAACCTTGAGCAAGAACGAAAAATCATGCAGCAAGCATATATTATGAAATACTTTTCAACACTAACAGAACATTGTTAAAAAAATAATTTTTCATTTAATGGAATGAAATATCTAAACAAAAAAATTAAAAAATGCATAACGCAGTAAAAGTGTATTATTTTCTTGTCAGCATATATGCAGTCCATATCCGTTAATGTGTGCGAATCCTTACGTGTAGCCCTGTATATGATCTATAGAATCTATACACATGACGTAATACACTAAAAAACAGTTAAGTTTGAAAATGGATACCACAGTTGAAAACGCGCTTGCATCAATTATCGCTCGTAGTCAGATTTTTTTGTTTGTGTCTGTAAACGATCAACAATATATAGAAATATCGAAATCTAAAAACAAAATACATGCTGTAGTGCAATTCAGTGCTCCATACCAATTTCATTATGTTTGAAGTATCGTAACATCATTAAAATGAACCGCAAACGATTTTGCCCCACAGATCATAATATAATGGAATTCTTTTGTGAACCGAGTAAACAAAATATAAATGCTACTTATTCTAACTCCACAGAAATCATGATAGTCCACTTAGTGATGCATAGTAATTTCATTATGCTTAAAGTATCCTAACATCATTAAAATACAACGCAAATAATTCCCCCCCCCCCCAGACCATAATGTAGTGGAATTATTTTGTGCATCCACATATCAATTTACAATAAACGTAATATTTTATAACCAATTGATTAACTGGAGGTCAAATATACATAAACGTGTCTACATTAATATCATTATAGGTCAGATTTTTCGCTATTTCAAATTATGCTCTAGAAAAAATGTATTTCTAAAAGAGCTATCAGTATTTTGCATTATAGAAATAACATACCGCTTAATTGTATTAATAGACATACACGTTTTGCAGGTAGTCTTCATTTTTGAGTGATTGGCATATGATTGACAGTCAATCACTTGCATTACTTAAATCCTTTTGGACGGTTTTACAATGATTCCTGCGATTGTGTGTCAACGGACACGGAATGAATTCGGATCGATTTTTGAACATCGGATTTTGGTTGTTTTGTGTATGTGTGCCTGTGTGTGTTGAGTTTTTGTACAAATATTTTCTATTTACTGTATATTGTATATCCGTGTTTTATTTCAGCTGTTTCTTTAGATTGTGATATATACTATTTAATGTGGCGTATCCGGGGGGGGGGGGTGTTTGTAACATGCTACCGAATGTTTTGTGCATTTGACTTACGCATTGCGACACTGGCCGAAACCCACTGCCACTATTGCACTAATTTATCATATATAATTTTCGTTCTGAAGCATCATGGCTGTTATTGTACACTGTCGATGAGACCAGATCCTTTTGGTTCTGTTTTTTTGTTCTAGCTTGATTAGTTAAAAAAATTATTTGGTGTTTTGCTGGTTTATATTTGTTTAATTTTTAATATCGTGTATATATATATATATATATATATATATATATAGTATTACACCCGCAAAGATCATTCAAAAGAGATGAATGGTAGTTTTAGATCCTAGAAACATAAATAAAATTCACAATTTACAAAGCATTCTCAATATGTTTCCTCTCAACTTGAATACAAAACTGAGCTCTTCTAAAAATGCTTCTGTAAATATTTTGCAAGATATCGGTACTAATGTTGTTACAAGCATCTATTATATTTTTTCTTTAAGGTCAGTTGCACATGCATTATCATCCGTGTTTCTTCTTTCTTGTAATATATCACATGTATACATTTGTAATTTTATATATATTATCCAAATTCACAATGGTCAATTTTCAATTAAGCATAACTCATTCAATTTTGAGGATTTAGATATGCGGCTTTTTATAATGATATTATTGAATCAAAAAGAAAATCTGTCTGTTGACTAATTTTGTCTAGATCTCAAATGAAAATGTAAAAAGTTCAAATAAAAAAAAAGATAATGGTAGGATAATTTCATTAACACAATCTTATTTCCTATTTTATTGTGAACAATTTGGCAATTTACATAGTCTACTTATTTCCAACAGGTAAAAAATTAAGGCTCGTTTCAATCCTTTTCGGACGCCCTGTGTACGTACATGTATTATATATATACAGGGTGTCCGAAAAGTCTGGAAACGGTCGAATAACTCGAGAAATTTACATCAGATTGATAAATGGAAAAATGCATGTTTAATATTTTTGAAAAATCTATTTAGCTATATCAAAGTTATCCACCCCCCAAGTCTGCCCCCTGGGGGTAAAATGAAGAAACTTCGGAAAAAAAGTAACTTTTGTATTTAATATTTTCTTCGGAAAATCGTAGATGGCGCTGTATTCGAGTAAAATGCAGTGAGAATCGTTTCCATTGAAAAATCTGGAAACGGTCGAATAACTCGAGAAATATACATCGGATTGAAAAACGGGAAAATACGTGTAAAACATCTATTTAGGGATATCATAGTTGACATTTTTCTAAATTATTGAACACGTATTATTCAAGCAGGGCTTTATTCTTGAACTGTCAAAGAACAGAAAACCACTAAAAATGGCGCTTAAATAAAAAATCCACTTTTGGATATTTTTGTCGCGTTAGCGTCACTGTGCGACGTGTGCGTGCATTGTACTCATTGTACACCGGTTCCATGTTTATACAGGCACCCAACGATATTTAAAACATAGTTAAAAACGACAGAAAATCTGAGTCAATACATTAGGGCTTCAAAGTATTTTGCACCAGGGCCCACACTGGGCCGTATATTTATCCACATTTTACTATATCTTTTATATGGAGTAAAAATTAGGTTTTTTTCTAAGTTTTTTAACATGTTTTCGTTCCAGATTTAAACGACAATTTTGAGATATGCACAATTGGGCATTGACCGATATTTTGCCGGAGGCTACCCCTTTATAAGCGTCTCCAGTGGGTGTAAAATATGTTTGGCCTCTGAAAGTCACGTAAAGCCTCTAAAAATATTCTGGCACCCGGGCACAGGAGAAAGCTGGCACAGTAGACCACATTATAATGATATTTCATTAAAATAGGCAATCGTAATTCGTTTAAAATGTTTTTTCAAATATGTTGAAAATAAACCAACCAACTATTCAATGCAATTATTCCTGTCCCCTAGGTTTTTATTAAAAAAATTAATAAAAACTTTTAAAATCTAATAATAGTAGTTTTTATCTATCCGAAGAATAGATAGAATATTAATCTATGTTTTATCGGCACAAAATTTTAAAATAATTATTAATATATTTGTCTTTTCATGATAACATAGCTGACAAAATTGCAGCTTCATAGAAATTTATGAATTCAGGATCATAGGAGACAAATATGATGCGTAAAATGCACTTAAAAACAAAATAAAAAATACTGCGCTGTATAGGTTAGCGTATCTAAATCTTCATTTAACTTTCTTACCCTGAATGGATCGAATCGACCCGTTTCTAGAATTTATTTCATTCGATTCAGGCCAGATACTTCTTCATAAAGTAAGTTAAATAAAAGACTGAGAAAACTTAGTTAAATAAATATGTTAAATAATTTTAAATAAAAATTCTGGTGTGAAATGTTTTTATCTAGGTTGAGTAAAATTTAAACAGGGTAGGAAAGTTAATAATCCAGTAAACATGCCAAATTTTTTTAAAAAGTAATTATTTATATATCTTCATAAAAAATTGCTTAACTCCTCTTTGATGCAAAAAAAAATAATTAATTTACTCAAATAAGAACTTCATATTAATCAATTACCTGAATTCAGTACTCATTCCTACATATAATTAAGTCATATTTTTATCACTTTAATGAGAATTCTTAATTAAATTGAAAAAAAAAAGTCCGAATTTTTAACATTCCTTTGTGCTCGATTATTTATTTAGCTGCAGCAGGGTTCACATTTCAAAATTGTCTTTTAACTCTGGAACGAAAAACATATTAACAGACTTAGAAATAACCTATTTTTTCTCCAAATAAAAGATATAGTAAAAAATGCTAAGACGGAATCACGAGAGGTTCGTTTCAGACAGGTTTTCTTCTTAGCAGTTACCCCCGTCTTTTACAAATGTACGGTGGTCGTTTCGCTGGGACCATGAAATGTTTCCGTTACAGCGGTGACCTTTGGTTAAAACTGACAACGCTCGACCAACTGAGCTATCCTTGACATATCTGGCAGACACAATTCACATAAATAAACTTTTGAAAATGAAACTTGGTCTGTTATGTGAAACAGTGCAACAAAATAAATCTTAGGTAATGGAACTACAAGAAAACTTTGGATGCGTAATTACAGTTCATTAATTTAACACAATTATTTTAATTGGCGAACATAAATCATACGAGTTGTAATTTTCCAATTGAATGAATCCTTTTTCACTCAGTTAGAAAATTACAACTCGTATGATTTATGTTTGTCAATTAGAATAATTGTATTAAATAATTGCAGTTTTAATGTGGTTTGATTAAGATGTCTTAAAATTTATAATATAAAAAAATTGACTTTTAAGACTGTTCTCAAATATAAACTGGCTAATTACTGACACATTCCTGAAATCGTCTTGTTCGTAAAGCCATGAACTCAGCATGTACTCTTATTCAGAAATTATGAAATCTAATAGTTTTTCCATTTTTCGATGAAAGCAGATCTTTCAAAAAACGCAGTGTCAAAGTTGACATTTTGAACCAAATTACCGGACGCGACAGCTCTATGACGGTCAGCAAGAGGTAAATGCTGCTTATAACTCAAGATGAAATTCATTTATCAAACAAGAAAGAAAAATCATGCGTTAAGCATGGATTGTGAAACGCTTTCCAACATATTCAGAATACTGTAACAAAACTTCCCCGTTTGATAAGATTAAAAATTATATAAAAAAAAATGGAAAACACATAACACATTTGAAAACCCAATATCACCAATTATCATCCATAGACGGAAAAATATTCAAATTCTTTTGTGAATGAATATGTTGAAGCCTTGCATATTATGTATAGATTTGTATATATACTTAAATGGGAGGATTGAACTCTTCCGTCTCATGGGACTTCAAATTCGACTATTGTTTTTAAACACTCATCGCCATTCCAACTTGGCCGCGAGCGGAGACGCAAGCATAGTTACATGGCTTAAACATTTGTTTTTAATGGTTTTAACTTTGGCACTGATGATGGAGCTTTAGAGGCTTCGAAACAGCTGTTTGCTACTTTATATGTATTTTATTTGTGCTATTGTTTACGTTGATCATTTATTTTAATTGTACATATACTGTATAGTATGCTTAGATTCTGTTCAGTTAAGAAACGCATAACACAGTTACAAATTACCTTTCAGGAATTTCCATCAATAAAATTAATTATTCTGTTTAGCCCTGTATATGATCTATAAATTTATACACACCAAGTAATAGGGAACAAATCAGTTAAATTTAAAAAAGCATACCACAACTGTACTTCCATCACTTATCATCCATAGACAGACTGTCTATCTAGACAGATTATTTTATGCGCCCCTGTAAATAAACGATAAAATTCTATTCACGCCATATTTTACAGTAAGCTTCGTTTAGCGCATTTAAGTGATGTATATAAATTTAGATATGTCTGGAATAGACATCACACGTTGCAAACGATTTTTCTCAGTAGACCATAATGTAAAGCATTTCTTTTGAATGTCTCTGTAAATGAACTATAAAAGCTACACATTTCATTTTCAATACCGAACATGCTATAGTAAACCTCAATAATATACGTATATGAATTACATGGGAATCCGAGTATATTTACTCGAGTTAGAGCGTGGAAAGACGACCAGACGGCCAGACAGGCAGACGGACAAACCGAATTCATAAACACTTTTCAACTATGTTGGAAAGCGTTAAAAATAATCACTGAGAAGCACTATAAGATGTTTTCTATAAATTATGGAGTACATAGCATTTATCGTTCATTTACAGACACTCACGAAAGAAATCATTTACAGGACTGACTACGATCGCTAATTGCTGGAATTGCGCTTTTCCGCTGTAGTATGAATTGAATTTTTAAACTTATCTAATTTTTATGTATGACGGGGTGCATATAAATTTTTCAATCATATACAGGGTTACACGACACAAATTACTGGATATGGGACAGCAATGGCGGAAAATTGGTTTGAATGAATGATTTGTTTTTTTTTAAATTGCTTATTTAGCTATCTCATTTCATTGTATATTAATTTATAATTTCTAATAATATTCTGTTAGTGTTGGAAAGTGTTTCATAAATCTACGCCTGATGCATGATTTTTCGTTTTTAACACTTTCCAACATAGTTGAAAAGTGTTTATGAATTCGGTTTGTCTGTCTGTCTGTCAGTGTCTAACTCGCGTAAATATGCTCGGATTTCCATGCAATTGATATATGTTATTGAGGTTTACTGTGGCATGTTCGGTATTGAAAATGAAGTGTGTAGCACTTATAGTTTTTTTTTACAGGGACACTCAAAAGAATTCCGTTTCATTGCGGTCTATGGAGAAAATCAT
This sequence comes from Maratus michaelseni, assembly GCA_963931845.1. Lineage (NCBI taxonomy): Eukaryota > Metazoa > Arthropoda > Arachnida > Araneae > Salticidae > Maratus > Maratus michaelseni. The sequence goes on from OZ007586.1 coordinate 102,325,245, forward strand.
TTGCGGTTTATTTTAATGATATTACACAATTTCAAACACATTGAAATTGATCTATATCACTAAAGTGCACTACAAGAGACTATTTATAGAATGTGATGTGCATAGCACTTATAGTTCCTTTACAGGGATACTAAAAAAAATTCCGTTACATTACGGTCTATGAAGAAAAATCGTTTGCAGTTTATTTTAATAATGTTTCACTATTTCAAACATATTGAAATTGATATATATCACTAACGTGGATTACAAGAGGCTTACTATAGAATATTGTGTGTATAGCTTTTATCGTTCATTTACAGGGACACACAAAAGAATTCCGTTGAAGTACTGCTTATTAATAATAATAGCTGGGAATGCCTTTTTCATTTGTTGAACGCCTTTTTAAATTGAACTCACTTTTTGTCTATTACGTGGTCTGTATAAATTGTATAGTTTGTATAAAGCGCAGCACAAAATTCTCGAGTACATTTCCGTTTATTGTCGGAAATTGCAGAAGGGAAATTTTAAACTGTGCTACGCGTTTCCTAACTGATCTAAAATTTAGCATTTTATTGAGTATATATACAAATCCATAGACAGGGCTGCACAAAAGAGATCGGATATTTTTTCGAATATTGTTGGTAATTCCTGAAATTGGCTTTTTAAATATTTTATGCGTTTTCAAAATTGTTTAGTTAGATATCATCTTACACCTTACGGTAAAGAGTTGCAAAATTATTTTGGAAGTGTTGGAAACTGTTATATAATCTATGCTTGACGCATGCTTTTTCGTTCTTGTTGTTATTTTAATTATTCTCAGATAGTCGTTAACAGGGTATTTATTTCAAAATCACATTGCATGTAACGTAACAATAACACAAACAAATGATTTGAAGGAATTAATTTACTCCAATTGTTTTCTCTAACTAAGAAATATTTCGTTTCGTAACATTTTTTTTAATGAGTTGCGAATATAAGAATTTGATGTCACTCAATTCATTGAATTCCTTACATGTTTCGATTTATAACATGACATATTATTTTCATGAGAATTATTAATTAAATGGTAAAAGTTTTCGAATGTTTCACATTTTCTTGCATAATTAGCATTCGAAGTGACAAAGTCGTAGCAAGGTGTACGTATGTCAATATCTGATCACATGTGAATTCAGAGTGGCAAAAAATATGTGTGAAAGGAATTATGTAATTCTAATTTTTAACACTTCACAACATTGTTGAAAAGTGCTTATGGATTCGGTTTGTATGTCTGTCATTATGCGCATCTAACGCGCATAAATATACTCAGATTGTTATGCGATTCATATATAGGGTCGTCATAGATTTTCCCTGATTACAAAAAAATATTACGAAATAACCATTGAATGTAATAGTGTAAAATTTTTATTATGGAAAAGTCATGTTCTTCAGTTTTTTGAGTCCAGTCTCTACCGTCGTTCATGAGTTCCTTGATAAGAAATTTCCTGGAAGATGGATCGGACGGGATGGACCAACTCCTCTAGATTTTTTTTTTTTTTTTTTTTGGGGGGGGGGGTTCATAAAGGATAGAGTGTTTGCAGCACCACTAAAAGATATTGAAATACTCAAGGTCAGGATCACAGATGCGGTGTCTAGTGTGACATCTCAAATGTTGGGCAATACGTGGCGCGAAATGGAATACCGCCTTGACATTCTTCGAGCTACCAAGGGTGCTCACTCCGAAATTTACTGAAGTGAGTACTTATATTAAAAACTTGATAAATGTCTTTACAATATATTGAAACAAGCATATGCGTAATTATATTAGTTTTTCTGTGATAAATTATTGTAATCAGGGCAAGATTTTCTGACCACCCTGTATGTTGTTGAAGTTTACTACGGCATGTATGATATTGAAAAGGAAGTATGTAGCACTTACAGTTTCTTTACAGGGGCACTCAAAAGAATTCCGTTACATTACGGTCTGTGGAGAAAAATCGTTTGCGGTTTATATTAATGATGTTATACTATTTCAAACATATCGAAATTGGTATATATCACTGAGGTGAACTACAAGACGCTTACTATAGAATATGGTGTGCGCAGCACATATAGATTCTTTATAGGGACACTTCAAAAAATTCCGTTACATTATGGACCATGGGGAAAAATCGTTTGCGTTTTTTTAATAATGTTTCACTATTTCAAACATATTGAAATTGATATATATCACTGATGTGCATTAGAAGAGGCTTATTACAGAATATTGTGAGTATAGCATTCTCCGTTCAGTTACAGGGGCACACAAAAAATCGGTTAAAGTACTGTCAGTTAACAATAATTTCTGGAAGTGCGTTTTCTGTTGCGGAACGCGTTTTTAAATTTAACTAATATTTTGCCTGTTTCTCGGTATGTATAAATTCTATATATCAGATACAGGGCAGCCCAAAAAATCTCTAGTACATATCGGTTTATGGACGGAAATTCAAGAAGGGGGATTTTCAACTGTGCTATGCGCTTCCTAACTGAACTAAAATTAATAATTCTATGTAGCATATATACAAATCTATAGATCATATACAGGGATGACAAAATAATTCGGATATTTTTCCGAATATTTTTGGTAGTTCCTGAAATTGGGTTTTTAAATGTGTTATGCGTTTTCCAAATTTGTAAAAGTAATTTCGAAGTGTTGGAAATGATTACATAATGTATGCTTGACGCAAGACTTTTCGTTCTTGTTTTCTCCGGCTAAGAAAAATTTTGGTACTAAATTCCAGTTCCAAAATTGAAAATGCCCGCTTATAAAAAAACTGTAACCAAAATCAAAAAAGTAAAAACTAACAACGTTAGAGATCGACCTCAGCTATCCTATGGAAAAAAATCATTTAAAAATATTAAAATGCGAGCGAGAAATCACGCAAGAACCTTCCCATAGACTTAACATTAGCTTGAGCGTTTTTTCGCGTGACTAGCGCGTAGGCTCTTAACTCTCTATTTTTAATATTTTACTATGAGCGCAGCTTTGCAACACTTTTATTTTTACATATATTGTATATTTTGATGTATTTTATAATATATGTTAAGAAGAAAGTGTTGCACGATTGCGCTCATATAAATAATTGAGGTTAAATTAGGAGAAATTGCGTATTTTTCATCAAAAACTACGAATAATTCGAACTTTGAGCTTTTATAAGTCACATAAATCTGAACAAAATTCAAAAACTACTGTTGAAATCGTACAGGATAAACTTTCTAATATTAAAAAGTAAAATAATTAAGTCAGTATAACAAAATCTAATTTTAGTCTTATTTCATGGACCAAAAACACGGCTTATGGACCTTTGATGTAACTCTTTACAATGAATTTCTTACTCACTTCGATTTATCACTTATTATCCTTTTTCCACTTCTTGAGAACTTTTAACCGAATAAAAAAAATAGGAAGATGTTCTGAAATCGACGAGTATGTATATTTTTTAAATGTATATTCAGCAATTACTCCGGACTATCCGACCGATTCTTATGACTTTTTTTAAATTGAAAGAGAATAAATACTCTCGAATTGGTCCCATTTAAATATCATCAAAAATAGTTCAGTACATTTTAGGGTTCCATACTTAAAAAATAAAAACGGAACCATTATAAGATCACTCCTGTGACTCTCTGTCCGTCTGTCAGAGCCCTTTTTTATAGGATGTGGAAAGTTCCAACTTGGGAAAGTTATAAAGTCTTTTTACCAATATATTTTCAGATTATTAGCCATTCAAAAATATGTTTAGGAAAACTTTAGGGGCTAATTAAGTTACCTGAAAACAAAAGTATTCTTTTTGTCTGTCGTGTGGTGTATCTTGTAAAAGATTTCGTAATACCAAACTCAAAAATTTATTTGTTTTAATTTTAAGTATTGTATTTTCCGAGATGTCGAAAATGCACTGTAAAAATATGTCCCCCACACGTTATTTCCGAATCTACTGAAACTAAAAATATGAAAAAATTAGCGGTAGTAGAAGTTTATTTAAACCTTACAGGAAAACTATAAAAATTTTCCTAGGTAGCATAGTTTTTGAGAAAAACACATTTTTCCATTACACACAAACTTTGGTGGTCAGCGGGGGAGTTCACGGCCGCTCAAGATATCTATCGACGCAGAATCATCCAAGGATATTTGATAATGATTTTAGAAAAAAATTGTCAATAATTAGCCGAAATATTAATTAAGTTACTTGAAAAATAAATTTTCTTTTTATGTATCGTGTAGGGCGTCGTTCGAAAGTTCTCGTAGCATCGAACTCAAAAATATGTTTCTTTTAATTTTTGCAAAAGTACTGTCGTATTTTAATACCTAATTTTAATACATTTAATACTGGTAACATTTTAATACCTGGTAATTTTACCTATCAGTTCAAAGCAAGTAGGTATAATAAAATTATCAGGTAGTAGAAATTTACCGGTATTAAAGGTATGAAAATTAGGTATGAAAATAAAACAGAACATACGTCAACCTAACAGTAAACATTTTTTGGATGTTACGTAAATCTTTTGCAGTACTTCTTACATCGTGCGGTAATATATACATTTTTTTATCTTGAACTTGACTCAAATAGTGGTAAACAGGGTATACATGTCAAAATTTCATCACAGTGGCAAGAAAAAAAATGTGATAAAAGAAATAGCGCTTAGAAAATAGTAAAAAAAAAGATTAGATTCTCTCGCATCACTTATTTTTCACGTTTCTAAGTCCTTAGGGACATCATTTCCTGAAGGTAAATTGATTTCCGGCTGAATAAGTAGAATTATTCCATTTCCTTTTAAATATTCCCATAAATAAGCAAACACTTCGCTTTAGAAAAGGTTTTTTGAGGAAGAAGAAAATATTTTCCGACTGTTAATTAAAATTTAATTAATTCTTAGATTTTTTTAGAGGAATTTTACTATTACAGAATAGTTAAGTTGTGTTTTCAAATACTTTATAGATCTAGTCCAATCGTATAATTTGGTATATACATTTTAATCAAATAAGAAATGCATTAAAAATTTACAAGCATCCACCGAAATGAAAATCGTTCAATACTAATTGCACTGTAGAAAATACTGTAGATAATTATTTAATGCTAAAAGGAAAAAGGCTGATTCTTTTGCAGTTAAAACTGCTAGGGGACTCAACCCGGGCTTTCTGGGTTACAGAATACAGGTAAAAATCTTTTTTTTTTTTTTTTTTTTTTTTTTTTCAAACATTGCAATTATGTATTCAAATAAAGTTTTGATATTTATTAAAAGCGATACTTTAATATTAGCGCCAGATATTAGCAGCCGAAGAACAAGCTAAAAATCGCTATTTCCAGCAGCTTTTTCGATTCCGATAAGTGCAGTGGAATAAGCGCGTAGATCGATTACTTGTGTTTTATTTATTTTATTTATTTATTGATGAAATTTTAATTTTGCTGTAGAGTATAAGATAAAAACAAGTGCTGAACTATTTACATTAATTTAAGTGCAGCGGATTTATCTTTCGTCATCGTCTGCACACGATAGACATAGGTTTAAAAAAAAAAAAAAAAAAAAAAAAAAACATGCTTGAAAGTCCTTTTAAAAACCATCAAAAATGAGTAAATTGCGATACCGTTTTCAAACAAATTGCATTTCAAAGTACATTTTTTCCCATATTAAATGGTGTAAAAATTGAAAATGCACGATGTTTAGAAGTTTAAAAAATTGCAGTGAATACGCCGATAGCTCAGTTAATAATAATTATCACTACGAAGAAAACACACAATCTCAATAAAATACTCACTCATGGACTGTAACTCATTTAATAACTTTTAGTTATTCACAACACTAAATAAAAATGGTCGAGAGCCAAGATTTACACAACTCCTCAGATCGGCATGTCAAACCCAACTCACAATCACAAGTTTTTTTTTTTTTTTAAACATTTTACATAGACGGCGCTTCTAGCGGCAACATACCGCCGGGCCTTGAATGTTGCTAACATTCAATAATATAAATGCAATATAATTCAAACACAATCTCTAAATGAAAAATACAATCTCCAAAAAAAAAACACAATTTTTTCTCAAAAATACTACACTAAATAAAATACTAAATTTACAAATATAAACACAAGAATGTAATACACTGCAGGAAAATATATAGTTTAATAAAACAAATGTATGAATTTAAGTAGTTAATAAACCATCATTCATATATGGCAAAACAACAATTTTTGTGACTGGCCTTTTATATGTGCCATTTTTATCTTTCAAGGTGACAACTCTTATGATATTGTCTTGGCCTGGATGAATTTTAATAATTCGGGCCAAATGCCATTTTAAAGGGCAATAATTATCAGAATTTTTTACTAATACTAAATCTCCCTCTTTTATCTTTACCCTTCCCTTGTGCCATTTAGGTCTATTTAAGAGCTTGTTCAAATATTCTGATGACCATTTTTTCCAAATATGTTGTGTTAATTTTTGAACTAATTGCCATCTGCTCAACCTATTTATAGGAATTTCTGTATAATTTGGTTCTGGTAAGGCCATTAAAGAGGAACTAATAAGGAAGTGAGCAGGTGTCAAAGCTTCAACATCATTTGGATCATTTGAAAGGGGGCAGAGTGGCCGAGAATTAAGAACTGCCTCAATTTGAGTAATAAGAGTCAAGAGTTCCTCATAACTTAAAATAGTTTTACCTACAACACGTTTTAAATGGTATTTAAGGGATTTGATATTTGCCTCCCACAAACCTCCAAAGTGAGGAGCTGAAGGGGGATTAAAATGCCAGTTAATACCTTCATTAGCTAAATAATTTTCTATTTCCTCCTCACTTTTATCTTTAAATAAAGATCTGAGAATTGCTCTTAATTCTTTATTGGCACCAACAAAATTTCGACCATTATCACTATATATATCAGAAGGTTTGCCCCGCCTTGCTATAAAGCGTTTAAGTGCTGCTAAGAATGCTTCACTTGTTAGATCATTTACTATTTCAAAATGCAAGGCTTTTGTAGTAAAACAAACAAATACACAAATAAATCCTTTTTTTACCTGTTTACTTCTACCTACGAAGTTTTTCACTTCAAAGGGACCACAGTAGTCCAATCCAGTACGCATAAATGCTCGGGCCATTGTTACTCTAGAAGCTGGCAAATCAGCCATTTGTTGCGCTGAATTCTTAGACTTTACCTTTTTGCAAGTCATACAATTGAAAAGGATTTTACGAACTACATTTCTAGCAGATAAGATCCAAAATTTGTTTCGGATGAGAGAAAGAGTTTTCTCAGCACCTGCATGGAAATACAAATTATGAAAATATTTAGTAACACAAAAAGTAAAATTATGTTTTTTTTTATGATCAGTTAAGTTGCTGTTTCTCAGTTTACCACCAACTCGGATTATACCATTATCATCTAAAAATGGGCACAAGTTTGTCAGTTTACTACTGTTAGGGATTGCAGTACCCTTTTCTAAATACTGCATTTCCTTCACGAATGAAGTCTTCTGGATGTTTTTTACTATACAGAATAAGGACTGAGAGAGTTCACTGCTGGTTAAAGTTCCACCTTTGGGATACAAGGGATTTCTACAGTTATGGATGAATCTATTACACCATACTACTACTCTTTGCAGTTTTATGAATGAAGAACTGTTATTAATGATGTCTAAAGGCTCAACAATGTTAACTAAGGCACATACTTGAGTTACTGATGGTGCTTTCAATTCACGGATAAACAACTCACTGGTTTCAACAGAAATAATATCAGGAGACTCCACCATCTCAGGCTGTTGCAGGAATGATGGACCGAACCACCATAAATCACATTGCTGGATCTTGATGGGATCTAGGCCTCTAGAAATGAGATCTGCAGGATTTTGCTTAGAAGGTACATAATTCCGCTGATCAATCGAAGTTAAACTTTGTATAATCGAAACCCTATTTGCAACAAAGTTTCTTTAGATCATTCGACTCCTTTTTTAACCATGCAAGTACAATAGTACTATCTGTCCAAAAACAAGTTTTAGAAACTTCTTGCTTTAGAGCACGTAACACTTTTTGCATCAACTTAGATAATAGGACTGCGGCAGAAAGTTCTAGGCGAGGGATAGTAATATGCTTTAAAGGAGCTACTCTAGATTTACTAGTGAGTAGTTTGATAGCAGAATCACCATAAGAATTAATAGATTTTACATAAACGACCGCACCATAAGCAAGTTCAGAAGCATATGAAAAACCATGCAATTCCACACAATTAGATTGTTCTACAAATACAAATCTTGGGATATTGATCGTATTTACAGTTTTTAAGGAAGTAAGAAAATTAGTCCATTCGATATTTTCTTTCACGGGAAGATAATCACACCAATCTATTTTCAGCAACCATAATTTTTGTAGGAAAATCTTGGCCTTCGTAATTATTGGACCTATCAAACCCAACGGGTCAAATATTCTAGCAATTTGTGATAATACTGAGCGTTTGGTATACCTTTCACTTTGCTCTATAATTAAATTAAATCCAAAACAGTCTGGTTGCGGCTTCCACAATATTCCTAAAGTTTTTGTCTCATTGGAAAATGAATATTCAGATATTGCATTATTACACAAAAGAGAAGAATTATTTATTGACCATTTGTGAAGATCCATGCTTCCCTTCTTTAACAAAGATATCAGTTGTTGTTGGATCTCTTTATCTGTGTCTAGATCATCAGCACCTGTCAAAATATCATCCATATATACGTCTTGAAATAATACATTTGCAGCTAAAGGAAATTCCGTTCCTTCATCTCTAGCTAGCTGGGTAAGGGTTCTTGTTGCTAAAAAAGGGGCACTAGTTGTGCCATAAGTCACCGTACATAATTTATACACCTTAACTGGTTCATGTACCTCAGGTTTAAACAAGATTCTCAATAAATCTCTTTGACTCGGATGTATCAATATCATACGGTACATTTTTTTAATATCTGCTACAAAAACAAATTTGTGCTTTCGAAATCGCAACATTATATTAAATAACTCATCTTGGATTGTTCCTCCGTTATACTGCAAACTATTTAAAGATTTTCCGGTAGAAGTTAAGGAGCTAGCAGTAAAGACAACTCCCTAATGGTGTGCTACTTGATTCAGCACGGAACACGCAATGATGGGGTATGTAATAAGTGATATCTGGTTCTTCAGATTCTATCACCTCTTCCATATGACCCATACTTAAATATTCTTGCATAAAGACTTTATAAAGATCATTAAATTTAGGTTCTCTAACTAAGCGATTCCATAATGAATTTAAAACCTTCATAGCCTTTTTCTTTGATTCTCCAAGACAAGATGGGTCTTCCTTAAATGGCATTTTTACCATGTATTGCCCTGTTGCAGTTCTGGAATAATTTTTCAGAAAATGTTCTTCACAAATTTCTGATTCCTTATTTCTAGAAACTTCAGACTCTCTCTCAATGTTTTCTATTTCCCAAAAATCTCTAATTACCCTTTCTAACTCCAAATTATCTGTTATCAACCCACAATGTATATTACTTTCACCCTTAGCCGGAAGGCTTCTGCTAACAATATAACCGAAAACGCTGTTTTGTAACACTATCCTAGTATTTAATGGTTGGGGGTAAATTTGACCTGGCCTTAAAAATTCATAGAAATTTTCTGCACCCAAAAGCAAATCAATAGAACCTGGTACATTAAACTTTTCATCAGCTAATTTGATGTTATTTAACGATGGAATACAAATCTCAAGCGGTCTAGGAGGCGTAAATTCCGTAATTTTCGGAACGACTAAAAAATCTAATTTTAAATAAAAATCTTTATCTCTATTCGAAATAGTTGTGTTAACTCTAGATCTAACATTAAGGGACAAATTATTTATTCCTGAAATACAAATATTAGTCTTTTCTCTTTTCAAATTTAGTTTATCTACTAACCTTTTACTCATAAAATTAGAGTTTGCACCGACATCTAATAAACCGCGTGCTTCATGAAAATTACCATATTCATCTTTTATTAAACAAACAAATGTGCTAAGTAACACAACTCGTTAGACAAATTACATATTGTTGAAAATAAATTGCTTTGGTTATTGGCTTGGAAAGGCTGGAATACTAGAGCCGAAGCATCCAAATTAGATTTATTACCGACTTCGTTTTTAGAACTCATTTCCTGTGAAATTATCTCTGGATTTTCACCTTTATTTATTTTTTGTTCACGTGGGAAATGCAACGTCACATGATGCCTTCTCTTGCAAATAATACAAGAGAATTTAGATTTACAATCAATCACTTTATGATTCATAAGACAATTAAAACAACGATTTTTGGATTTTACAAGCTCAACTCTATTACCCACTGACATGTTTTTATAAACAGGACATTTATGCAAAGGATGATTTTCACTACATGACAAAATACATTTAGAATTTTTTACGTCAGTTAGAAAAACTTTAGAAACATTTCGATAATAAGTATTTTTATTACTCGCTCTAGAATTGTCAACCACGGGTTTTCCCTTAGACGTATAATATAAATCAATTTCCCGAGATAATTCAATGGGAGAAAACCACGATTCTGCTTGTCTAACATTTATATGACATCTTTATCAAGCGTTTGACAAATCTTATCAGAAACTATTAACTGTTTTAAAGTTTCGAAATCTGCCACATTCCTCAATTTTAAATAATAATCCCAACTCGTTGTTAATCGGGATGCAAATTGTACATATGTTTCATTAGGATGACGTTGTGCTTTCCTAAAATGTTCTAAACAAGTCTGGGGGGATGGCACAAATTCTCTAAGTACTATAGCCTTTACTTTTGAATAATCTTCTAATTCCCATCTTTAATGTATGTAATTACGTTTGTTGCCCTTTCTCCTAACAGATTTAGTAGAATTTCCGATTTATATTTTTCTGGGACATTTTAGAAATAAAGGCGATGATCTAACGATGAAAAAAAATAACTCCAACCTTCTGGTTTAGATGGAATTTTAATCGTTAACGTTCTTACACTTTTAATCAGAGAGTCTAAAGATTCTATACTATCTTTTTTCTCGAGATCACTTAAATTATCATTTTTAGTTTCTGCACGGGCCTCAATTTCTAACTTTGCATGTTCAATTTTTAATTTCTCAAGATCTAGTAATTTTGATTCCTCATTTTTTCTTTCCTCAATAAAACTGTTTGCTATGTCTTCAACCAGTTTATTATCTGCTTTATACTTCGAACTTTCCTTTATTAAATTTATTAAATCATAAATAGTTAATTTCGAATCTGATATATCTATGTCTAATTCAGCAGCAATTCGCTGATAATCTTCTTTTTTTGCACCTTTAAACATTGTATTATAAATACAATTCACAATAAAATAAATAAAACTGACGTACCTTTATCTATTAATAAATCTCCAAATCGAATAATTCCACATTGGAAAGATGTAATCCATTTTCTCTATTCTCAAATTAGTTCAATAATAAAGAATATCAGTTCTTTTCTGCGTAAAAACATTCACAGTTTATTCTTTCATATTACGAAATTCTCCAGGTTAATCGAAATTATTTTTCTTCTGGAATCAAGAAAAACTTCATCGGAATTTTAAATCACAATATTTTGTACTTCAGTATAAACAATACGATGATTTAATTTTAGTCTTACTCATTTTAATTACTTGATAGAATTCCAAACACCATTTTATCTTCAGCAGACGATTCCCGAAAAAACATAAACATCGAATAATTCCTTTAGTTCTTTCTCCGGCGAGAGGAGACCAATACTATGGATACGCCGATAGCTCAGTTAATAATAATTATCACTACGAAGAAAACACACAATCCCAATAAAATACTCACTCATGGACTGTAACTCATTTAATAACTTTTAGTTATTCACAACACTAAATAAAAATGGTCGAGAGCCGAGATTTACACAACTCCTCAGATCGGCATCTCAAACCCAACTCACAATCACAAGTTTTTTTTTTTAAACATTTTACATAGACGGCGCTTCTAGCGGCAACATGCAGTAAAAGCAAAATTTAATCGTCTAGTGTTGCCAACATCAAAATGACGTCAGCTTTATGCATAGACACATTTGCCTTTGTAATACCCTGTTCAGATCGGATATTTAAGATATCTTAGATATCTCAAATCTTATATATGTTAAGATATCTCATTGAGGGAGTTCCAGGAACTCACTCAGTGAGTTCGAGCTTTCAATTGCTAGATACAGCCATTACCACTCACTGTGATTGGCTCTGGAGGCTAGCTTTAACTTATACGCATGCGCACATTCTATGTTTGTTCAGAGCTCAGACACGGTGATGTTCAGTGAGTTATCTTAGATGAGTTTTGCGATGTGAACAGGTATTCAATTCCGGAACGGTACCACCTCAAAAATGGTGATCTAAGTTATCTTAAATATCCGGTGCGAACAGGGTATAATATAGATAAATAGCAACACACCTAACCCATGCGACGGGCGTGGGCGTGTCTGACACATTTACTCCTAAAATAGTTTGTAATAAAAGAATTTATGGTCTAACTTTTATATTAAATATTTTCACAGTTAACCAACAATTATATAAATTCAAAACACCACATTCGTTGCTGTACCTAACACGATCCACCAGTTATTTCAAGCGAAATCAATTTAAGCATTCACCCCGTATATCAAGAGATCAGTTTCAGGTGTTTTAGAAAAGTCAGAAGCATAAACGTATCTGTTAATTATAAGTTTATTACTTCCAGATAATCCTGTCAGTAATAACAATGTGCAACAAAAATCGATGAAGTTAAAGCTTCCAATTTAAAAATAATTAATTCTTAATGATTTCGATGTGCTGAAAATGATCATGATCATAAAATACGATTTTTCGCAATATACACCTTCAGGTACACATTATACCTCTATCGCTCTATATAATTCTTGTGTTACATTACACTTCTTTGTTAATAAATACAATCAGAAACAATAAATGTAAATTAATTTATCAAAAGCAATAGCTGTAATCATGATAAAATTAACCCTGTCGCTACTAAATTTTCTTTTCAATTTTTGGAAAAGAATTACTTTAACGCTAATAAAATTAAGAATAACAGCCCAAATCACAGAAATTAAGGTTTACTGAAATTTAACGAATATGTTATTTGCTAAAATATAACGAAAGTAGCTATTTTGCGGATTTATCATATGACACAAGATTTTTTTAAGACTTTGGAAAATATCGTATTACAACAAAACTAAACTAGTCGTTGGGGGCGACCGTAATACTTAACCCATCATGGATAGGTATAATATAAAATATGAAAATAAAACATGTGTAAACTATTTATAAAATGAATTGCATTTCGAATAAAATCGTGGCTTGATGATGTCATAAATTTTAAAGGCTCTATTACTGAATTGCGTAAAAGAAACAGCCTTATAGCTCCAAAATTGATAATCATATTAACTAAGGTTTTACTGCGTAGGATTAAGCGTCTCATTTCCAATTAAAATAGATCTTTGAATTGAAATTTGAATGAAATACAGGGTCTAGAAAAATCGAAGAGTGTGGTAAATAGGATTACAAATATCTCGGCAACTCATTATCCGATCGACTTCATTCTTTATGCAAAATTTATGTTTTTTTTTATTGTCTTTTACATTGCAAAAAAGTGTTGATTTTACAGTATAATACTGGCACCCCAGCTGCCAGTATTATATCGTAAAATATGCGCGGTAGCGTATTACTGCTTATTTTACTGTTTTATACTGTTAATTTTACGCTATAATACTGGCAGCTGGGGTGCCAGTATTATACGTAAAATCAACACTTTTTTTTTTGCGGTGTATGTTCACTCCTTAAAATAAACAATTTCAAAAATTTTTATATACCTTTTACCAGAACGAATATTTCGAGAGTCCGAAAAAAATAGTTCCGTATAATCGAAGTTACTGAAATTCAATAAGCTTCTTCGAATTATTACATACTAAGTACATACCAAATTTCAAGTCTCTATTGCAATTTGTTCGGGATATAGAGCGTTTACAGACACACACACAGACACACACAGAGACAGACGGACGGCAATTTTTTTTTCTAAAAATATGTTTTTTTGAATACCCAGTGTCTGAAACGTGTAAATCCCTCATTTTTTTTTTTTTCGATTTTCAAAACGATTACAAGACTTACCCCATACTCCGTATGATGGGTAAGTAACAAGCATAAAATCATACTAGTATTTTTATTGTTTTTCACAAAGTATTAATTTGAAAAAGTAGTCCGTAATTTAATTTTAAATAGTGAAACATATGTTTGGGAAATAAAAGTCAACGGCTTAACTATAATTAAGGAAATTATTCTTCTTATTATTATTATTACTTAATGCTGAAACATAAGTGAATACACATTTTTAAATGTATAGACATACACTATCATTATTAGATGCTGAAATTAACAAAAATAATTGTTAAGATAAAATAATACTCAATGGAATGGCATGTACTTGATCAAGGTTGTCAGCAGCGAAAGGGTAAAAATTAAATTGGGGAATACATTTTTTAAATATATATTTCTATTAAATTTAGCTTTGAGACATGTAAAGTTCTGAAAAAAATAATTGATCACCCCAGCTATTTCTGCTGAAAATAATCATATAAAAAGGTATAGATACCAACCGACAGGGCATATTGTACACTAATTAACGTTTATGTATAAACTAGCAAGCTACGCCCGCTACGCTGGTCAATTTCTTTTAACGAACCTTTAATCAAACAAAATATTGACATTTCATAAATAACTTTTATATTTTAACAGAATAATAAGGCTACTATAATTTGTGACTCGTGCTATAGCCAATATACACGTCAGGACACGTCGCCCTTATCAGTATCTTTTTACGCATGGAGGTTTCGCTATGGTACTCCATTGGAAAATTTGGTAATTTTTGAAATTCAATATTTGAAAAACGGCATAATCATTAGATTTGAAATTTATATCAAGAAAAATACAATTTTTTACCTTTCAAACGCAGTTTGTCTAACAATTTTCTGACAAATACTTTTTGAGTAACTTCAAATGTTTCATTTTCCGAGATTAATCTGTTGCAACAATTAGCGAAAAACCCAGTCGTCAGCAACGCATAGTTTTTTATTAAAGAGGCTGTTGGAGCAGGGATTGTCACCACCAATTTGCCACCATCACTTTTGAAATCGGTTCCGTGGTTCCAGAGATTCCATAGAAATTGTAATTTAGAATGACTTCAGAACGCTTTTCGCTCATTTCACCCATTTAAATTTCGATTTTTTTTTAAATTTATTCTTAGAGAGCATTTACATCTTATAAGTAACTACAATGCTAAATTTCAAATTTCTTGCCCCTTCAGTATAAAAAAGTCGCAATTTTCGAAAAGTTTTCGATCCTGCACCCCATTGATGTTAGTGGCACCGACATAAAATATAGCCTATGTTGGAGTAGGGATTGTCCCCATCAATTTGCCACCATTACTTTTGAAATCGGTTCTGTAGTTCCAGAGATTTCATAGAAATTGTAATTTAGACTGTTTTTAGAAAGCTTTTCGCTCATTTCACCCTTTTAAATTTAAATTTCTTTTTTATTTTGTTCTTAGAGAGCATTTACATCTTATAAGTAACTACAATGACAAATTTCAAATTTCTAGCTCCTTCAGTATAAAACATAAAAATAAAACTGCCCAGTTAAACTGAGGGCATTGAGTTCACAGGCTATTCACACTAATTGTATATTATACTCTTATTTCAAAGAATTTGAAATAAGCCCATCGAAAAATAAAGAAATAAACAATATATTAAGGGGGGGGGGGTCATCCCCCCGTTACCCCCCTCATAGTTAACTAATGAACTCCTTAAACTAATCAGGTAAATCTCTAATTACAATGAATATATATACAAAATTTGAAGAAAATCGGATAATTCTGCATGAAAAACCCATTTATATAAATTAAGGGGGGATTATCCCCCCGTTTCCCCCCTTTATACCTAACCAATCAATCCCGAAAACTAATCAGGGAAGCGCCTTAACACAGTGAACCTATAAACAAAATTTGAAGGAAAATGGAATAATTCTGCATGAAAAACCCATTTATATAAAATAAGGGGAATATGCCCCGCGTTCCCTCCTTTATACTTAACCAATCAATCCCGAAAAACTAATCAGGGAAACGCCTTAACACAGTGAACCTATAAACAAAATTTGAAGGAAATGGGATAATTCTGCAGGAAAACCCCATTGATATAAATTAAGGAGGGATTATCCCCCCGTTCCCCCCCTTTATACTTAACCAATGAATCCCGAAAAGTACTCAGGGAAGCGTCTTAACACAGTGAACCTTTAACCAAAATTTGAAGGAAATGGTATAATTCTGCATGAAAAACCCATTTATATAAATTAAAGGGGGGATTAGCCCCCTACGTTCCCCCCTTTATACTTAACCAATCAATCACGAAAAACTAATCAGGGTAGCGCCTTAACACAGTGAACCTATAAACAAAATTTGAAGGAAAACGGAATAATTCTGCTTGAAAAACCCATTTATATAAATTAAGGAGGGATTAGCCCCCCGTTCCCAACTTTATAATTAACCAATCAATCCCGAAAAGTAATCAGGGAAGCGTCTTAACCCAATGAACCTATAAACAAAATTTGAAGGAAAACGGAATAATTCTGCATGAAAAACCCATTTATATAAATTAAGGGGGGGGATTAGCCCCACGATCCCCCCTTTATACTTAACTAATCAATCCCGAAAACTAATCAGGGAAGCGCCTTAACTCAGTGAACCTATAAACAAAATTTGAAGGAAAACGGAACAATTCTGCATGAAAAACCCATTTATATAAATTAAGGGGGGGAATTAGCCCCTTGTTCCCCCCCTTTTATACTTAACCAATCAATCCCGAAAACTAATCAGGGAAGCGCCTTAACACAGTGAACCTATAAACAAAATTTGAAGGAAAACGGATATTTCTATGAAGAGTTATCGCATTACGTACGTACATACATACATACAGAACCGGCTGGCAAGCTTTCAGGGCTTGATAGCCAGTTTGATAGCTAAAAAATGGCAATTTTAGAACGTTTTTTGCTCCTGCACCCCCTGGGGTTAGTGGCACCGACATAAAATATAGCCTATGTTGGAGCAGGGGTTGTCACCATCAATTTGCCACCATCACTTTTGAAATCGGTTCGGTAGTTCCAGAGATTACCCCCTACAAACAAACAAACAAACAATATTTACTCCTTTATAATATTAGTATAGATTATATGCTTCGGTGGCTGTCTACACATTAAAAATCTAACTAACTTTGGCAAAAAAATCTTAATGTTGCACCTGTGTATTTCCGTAACAACATACAAATGAAGGATTTTAATTGCAGTATCAATGTTCAGGGAGTTAATTTCATAGAGAATTTCACAATTTCCCTACAGAAGCAATTTCATTGTTGTACAGTGTAATCTAGCAAATAAATATCATTCTAGTATGTTGTTTGACTTTATAAGGAAAAAAAAGCGACATTAATCTATCACAGGAAAATAATGCCTTCTAAAAGTTTCTTTGAGTTTTCCTCTTTTTCAATATAACTGAATAAAATATTCTTATTTCAAACTGCAGGGAAATAGAAAATATGATAGTCAGCAATACACATTTGTTGTTATCCACTGTCATTGATAACTAGGTTAGTGAGTTTGAGTAATGCGATTACTTGGAAAGAATATCCGACGACAGACTAGTTTATTATAATGAACTATCCGTAATGTTAACATTCAAAATTGAATAAGACATTTTATCACTCCACATTGGCATAGTGGGATTTGAAACGTTGGCAAGTTCTGTTAATTGGATAACTAAATAACTTATCTTATACTTTTTCAGTTTTTGACAAGTTATTGTTTTTCAAAACTTTATACTGATTAATGAGATTATAATAATTTGAAATTTTTCACGGGATTATAAAACACGACAAGCAGCTTGTTAAAAAACTTCAATAATAAAAAAAAAAATAAGAAAGAAAAATCATGCGTCAAGCATAGATTATGAAACACCTTCCAGCACTGAAGAATATTGCAACGGAACTGCACCGATTAGAAAGACGGAACCAAATTTCAGAAATCACCATCTACACTGCAAGACATAATTGTTGATTTTACAGTATCATACTGGCATCCCAGCTGCCAGTATTATACTGTAAAATCAACAATTATTTTTTGCAGTGTATAGCCGGAAAGATACTCTAATTCTTTTGTGCATCCCTGTATATGATCTATAGATCTGTATATACAGTATAGTGTGTTGAAATTTAGCTTCGTTACAAAACGCATAATACAGTCGAAAATTCACCTTCAGCAATTTTCACCAATCGACGATAATGCATACGAAAAATTTTGTACAATACTGTATATTATTTACAATTTTTTTACGCTCCTCATACTAAACTAAAAATTAATCCAGAAAAGATAAACGTACATCACAATTGAAAGCGTACTTTCAGAAATGCATACCATGCATAGGCGGAAATGTATTTTGCGTAGCCCTGTAAACAATTACGTGCCTGTATATGATTTTATTTATATTTTACAAAAATCGTTTAGTATACTAAATATAGTTCAGCCGGAAAATGTATAACTCAATTAAAAAACACCTTTAAGCAATTCATGCTCAAATACAGTAATGTTTACGAATTATTTTGTGTGGTCCTGTATATGATATTGAATTCATACACACCACGTTCTATGCAAAAATTTTGTTAAACACAAAAACGCATGCCTTATCTGAAAACACACTTCTAGCTTTTACAGCGCATAAACAGCACTGTTAAAAATATGCAGCAAACTGTTGCGTCAGTTGACCGTTTTTATAGAAAACGGTTACATAAATCGTAATTTCACTCTATTCTGACCATATTATTGCCCATATTATGGTCAGAAAAGTGTTAAATTACGGTTATATAAGCATTTTCTATAAAAACGGTCAAATGACTGGAAATTTTTAACAGTGAGTACTGTAACCGAAATATTTTGTGTGTCGCTGTAAATGATCGATAAATACTACGCACTGTATATTCTACAATAAGCATCTTGTAGTGCATCTCAATAATGTATATAAATTTCATTACGTTTGAAATAATGTAAAATTATTAAAATACGCTGGAAAAAGTTTTCAACTGTAGACCATTATGTAACCGAATTCTTTTGAGTGACCCAACGCTTTGCATACCATATTCTACTGAAAGCATGTTTTAGTGCACTTCATAAATTCATATAAATGTCATTTTGTTTGAAATAGTGTAACATCATTAAAATACACCGCAACCGTTTGTCATTATTGACCATAATGTAATGGGATTCTTTTGAGAGACCCTGTAATAGAATTCTAAATGCTACACACTCCATTTTAAGCAGAGACTATGCCATCAATAACATATATCAAATAGATGGTAATCAGAACATATTTACGAGAGTTAAAGCACAGACAGGCAGACGGCAGACAGAAAAACCGATGTCATGAACACTTTTCAAGTGGCATACATAATAATAATAAAAAAATCCATGCTCATTTTGCTCATAACAGACGATATAATTCATTTCACTTAAATAATAAGGAGGATTTTTTTTTTTTTTTACATTGTGAAACTAGTTATAAAACGAACGCACCTCATTTGTCACGTTTAACGTACAATTTCCCACTTGTTGCAATGCGGGTCTTTTAAAGCGTAACTCAAAACTGCTTGGCTGAATGCAACGAAATTTTGGATTCGCATATTTGAAGCTTCTAGAAATCGATTTATTTTAATATACTTTATAGCTTATATAATAAATATTTTTTTCGGATATTAATTTCATAATATATAAATTTTGTAACATATAAATTTTTATTTCATAATATATAATTTTCTACGTGCAAGTTTGCATAATTGTATATTATTGCATATTATTATTGCATATAATTGTATATTATTGCATATTATTGCATATAATGGTATATTATTTTATATATAATTGTATATTATTGCATATATAATTGTATATTATCGCATAATTGGCCTTAAAATATGTTTTGCTCACCTTTATTTCTTAAAAGTAAATGCATTACAGTTTACTTTAGCTCATGTGATCGTGATATTGAATATTTTAAAAGTTAATGATCTTCATCGTTTAAAATGATTCATTTTATGCCAGTTTAAGAATGTTCTCGCATCCAAAGGAGCTACTTTCTGACACATTTCTCTTTTTGTTTGGAAACGCATGAAATTGGCAGGTGTTCTTATTCAGAAATTATCTAATCGAATGACGTCTTCCGTTTTTTGGTAAAGGCAGAAGATCTTTTAGAAAATACTGTTGAAGTCGGCGTTTTGAACCGAATTTCCGACGTTGCAGGAAAAGAAAGAAGAAAAACTTGTGTTTACGTGACAAGAATCGCTTATATCTCGATAAGTAATTTATTTATCAAAAAATGGAAATCGTTTTTCGATTCCAAATTGTTTCAATATTCAGGTCTACCAAATTTTATGCTTTAACGTGTAAAAATTAGTCAGAAAATGTGTCAGAAAGTTTCGCTAAGTTGAGAACCTCCTTAAAAAACAAATTTTCTTCAGAGTAAATAGGTTAATGTATTTACTTTGAGTAAATTTCTCCAAAACATGTTTTTATTTTGCCGAAGATAGTAACCCTCCCCTTAAATAAGGTTACAATGTTAGATAAATAATTAAATACAAGTTAAAAAATTTGTCCGTCTTATCCATAACAAAGTGTTCCTTTTGAAAATGATATTTAAAATTACAGCCTTGTATTAGATTCATTACTTGTCAACTCAAATATTTTTTTCTTTACTAGATCCACTAAGACTATTTCAAATGTTTTAATAAACTTTTACAAACCAAAAAGTTAATATTTTTCCGATTTTTCTACTATTGAAAAAATACTTCTTTTGTTACAGCAATATGGCTTATAAAAATCATTTATGTAAAACAGTATTACTTGTTAATTGAAATAATTTTTCTTTTTGTTAGATTGCCTTAAGACTACTTTAATGGTTTCATAAACATTTACCAAAAAAAAGTTAATATTTTTTGGATTTTCGTACTACTGAAAAGATGCATTTTTTGTTAGAGCAAAATGGCTTATAAAAATCATTTATGTAAAACAGCACGATGAATTTAAATTAAAATAATTGAATTTTTCTTTGGTGGAAAAGAAACTTAAGAAAGTTTTGAATTGGTAATACTGTTAAAGATAATACATAAAAAATCATAGAATTTCAAAGAAAAAATCAAAGGACTTTTCAATCAGATATTTTATAAAATAAATGAATATAAATATGAATAGTAAAAGTACTTTCTAACTTTTCCATTATTTCAATACATTAGCAAAATAAATCTTAAGATTTATCAAAAGCATTGCGTTTAAAAGCATTGCATGTCTTTAATATTACACAGTAATGACATGCAAATGAATTAAAAAAAGGATTCTGAAAACATTTTTAAAACATCCAGTTTCAAACTGAATGTATCAACAGATATCTTTCTTTGTTTAAAATATTAAATCACCTCCAGCAAAAAAATTAAAAAAAACAGTTCAGTGATTTAATTATATTTCATCTCATTAAACTTTCTTTTTAAAAACAAAAACTAATCACTGAAAGAATTCACGTTAAATAAATTGATTCTTTTTTTTTTCAATTCAGTCATCATGCATGGGAGAGGACATATGCGCATGTGCACTTTTTGCGTATATGCAAAAGAATAAAGAAATTTAAAATGTTGAGAACTTTTAGATAATGAATTTCTCTTTAACAAAAAAAAAAAAAAAAAAAAAAAAAACTCTCAAAATTCTTTCACAGTTTGAAAGAATTTTTTCTCATAATTCGTAGTTTCAATTTCCTATTTCTGATTGAATTCACTGAAGAGACAATTATAATAGCTAAAATTAGACAACAAACAAAAAGAAGAATCTTTTTTTTAATACTAATGGCATAAAAAAAAAAGAGTAAAATTTGCGACATATCTAATAAAAACTGATATTGCTAGTTACTAGAGAAAAAAGGTAAAACGTAATTATATTAAATAAGAAGTAACGCAAGTACGTGCAATATTTTGTCTCAGTTCGTGGAAATTATATGTTGTAGCGTTTGATTTTAACTTTTTTGCTTACTTAAGGGAACTTGGTAGACTTTGAACTTTTCTTCCCAATATAGTTGAAAAGTGTTTATGAATTTGGTTTGTCTGTCTGTCTGTCTGCCATCTGTCTGTCTGTCTGTCTATCTGTCAGTGCTCTAACTCGCGTAAATATACTCGGATCGTCATGCAATTGATATATGTTATTGAGGCTTACTGTGGCATGTTCGGAATTGAAAATGAAGTGTGTAGCATTTATAGTTTCTTTACAGGGACACTCAAAAGAATTCCGTTACATTACGGTCTATGGGGAAAACCATTTGCGATTTATTTTAATCATGTTACACAATTTTAAACATATTGAAATTGATACATATCACTGAGGTGCACTACAAGAGACTAATAATATAATGTGGTGTGCATAACACTTACAGTTCTTTTACAGGGAGACTCAAAAGAATTCCATTACATTACGGTCCATGATTGAAAAATCGTTTGCAGTTTATTTTAATAATGTTTCACTATTTCAAACATATTGAAATTGATATATGTCACTAACGTGGATTACAAGAGGCTTACTATAGAATTTTGTGTGCATAGCTTTAATTGTTCATTTACAGGGACACACAAATGAATTTGGTTAAATTACAGCTTATTAATAATAATTGCTGGGAATGCTTTTTCAGTTGCTGAACGAGTTTTTAAATTTAACTCATTTTTTGTCTATTACTTGGTGTGTTTAAATTGTATAGATTGTATACAGGGCAGCACAAAAGTTCTCGAGTACATTTCCCTTTATTGTGGGAAATTGCAGAAGGGAAATTTTAAACTGTGCTACGCGTTTGCTAACTGAACTAAAATTTAGCATTGTATTTAGTACATATAAAAATCTATAGATCATATGCAAGGCTGCACAAAAGAGCTCGGATATTTTTCCGAATCTTGTTGGTAATTCCTGAAATTGAATTTTTAAATATGTTATGCGTTTTCAAAATTGTTTAGTTAGATATCATCTTACACCTTATGGTAAAGATTTGCAAAAGTATTTTGGAAGTGTTGGAAAGTGTTACATAATCTATGCTTGACGCATAATTTTTCGTTCTTGTTTTATTTACAATACGTTTTTACATACGTTATGGCATATTAATAAATGGTTTTATGCACTGTTAAAATTTTGAAGCAAACTGTCCAGTCATTTGACCGTTTTTGTAGAAAACGGTTACATAAACGTAATTTAACTATATTCTGACCGTATTATTGCTATTTTATCGTCATTTTATCGTCAGAATATAGTTAAATTACGTTTATGTAACCGTTTTCTACAAAAACGGTCAAATGACTGGACAGTTTGCTGCAAATTTTTAACAGTGTGCAGAAAAATGATTTAATTTAGAAAAAATGAAATTATTGTGGCAAAATGTGAATTAAATTTTTTGAAAAATTTAAGAAATTTTAAGAATTTAACTTTTCTTACAATTTTGAACTTTTTGGACCATATTTTTGAATACTTTTCTTACATGTTCTATAATGACAGGAATTTGAATTAGAAACAGTGTTGCCAGTTTGCTACATTTTTTTATTCAGATTGCTTGATTAGCATCACTTTTTTTAAAATAGTTTAATTCGCCTTATTTTCGCATTATTTGATCATTCAGGGAGATCATTTGGGGGGTAAAAATACTATTTTCTTTATTTATAGGCATTTCTTAATTATTTGTTTTTCTAAAATGTATTTTATATAAAGATTAATTGTAACTTTACTATGATGCCGGAGCAACATTTAATGTCAGATACATGGAATTCCCCAATTGCATATTTAAAGGGAGGAGAGTTAGTGAAGGACAACTGGTATAGGTGGCAAAAAGACCAACACGTGGCTGCTGCTGGTTTAAAGATTGCAATTCTGAATCATTTAAAGGGAAAAAGAAACATGTCATAGGCATTAAGGAAGTCTAATAAAGAAGCACTTTTAGGCAACAATTTTCTGTCGGCCCTAAAAATATAACACAGCCTCCTAACGAAAATCTTGCGTAAGTCCATGCATTATTTTACAATTAGATTTTTGAAAAAAAAAATCTGCACTAAAGTCGCAAAATGTTTTCTAACTATTCCCACAGTAGATGGCACTCTGATTAATGTCATTACTAAATATTGCATATGAAAAGTGCTTTTCTTAAAAGCACACTTTTCTTAAAAGCATGAGACATACTTTTCTTAAAAGCATAAGGAAAAGATGCTAATATGATATTACGCACCGTCTGAAATCTCGCTATGCCACTTCTTCTATATTAGCTAGTATTTTTACAAAGTTATGCGTTTAATATATGTACGGGTATTTACAATTGTAAAATCTTTACGTAACTTTGCTAGAATACACCAGATATGTCTAAATACATTTCAAATGAAAAGTTGCAAAAATGATATTTTCGTCATTTTTTGCCAAATAAAGGGTGCGAAGTCCCCTTAAACGTAATCTCGATAGTAATCTTGGTATCTCTATAGAAGCAGATTTATCATTATATTTAAAACCACGTAAAGTATGTTAAAAAAGTCTGAAAGATGGCTACAAACACAGTTCTAATTAATCCGAGAAAAAAGGAAAGTTCGGTTTTAGTGCGTATAAGGTTCTTTATACCTATTGTGTGTTTTATTTTATGTTTATTTTGTTAAAAACGGTTATTTACTTTTAACAGCTAAATTGTAAAACCAAAATTTTATTACATATTTAAGCTCCCCATTGTACAAATTTTCATAAATTTATCTTTCATAGTAATTTAGTCATATATCAATTAATATATGAGAAATCTTGAAAAAATGTACATTCTGAGAGAAATGCATTAAACACTGGAAAAATCACGGACAATACGACTTAAAAAGCATTATAGCTATTGATCTAATCATAATATTTACATAAGGTTTACGTAATTTTGTTCTAAAAACTCTCGAGTGCTTTTTAAATATAAAAATAAAGTAAAAATGTGATTTTTTTTAGACTTTTGTGTCCCAGACCAAATTTAACGAGATAAAGCAACCAATCAAGTGATTCAGGAAGTTTTCTATTTTTCTAACTTGATTTATAAGTGTAATATACAGGGTGGACCGAAAGTTCTTCAAACATTTGAAATTCTATACAATATCAAGTAAATTGTGTAGGAGTGTGTGGTTTGGACGAAAATGTTTCTTATGATGGAAAGTTTTTTTTATACATAAAGTTACATCAAAACACTGCTCAATACATGGCGTTATACCTTCAAAGCTGAGAAAATCATAAAAAAACAATCAATCACATACACTTTATTTTGTAAAATGTACTAAGATTTTTCAACGCGTGCGCACTTCGTAGCTTAAACAACATTCAAAATTACAGTGATTATCGAAAGCTGACCCTACTTATTATAGAAATATTAAAAGATAAATAATACATATTTAAATAAAAACAAATCTCGATTCTTGAATATGGATCAACTTTTGTATGGCTTTGCTGAAACCAACAAGCTATTAATGTTTTAATTTCTCTGACTTAAGTTTTACGGTTCGCTGCTAGTGTATATTCGTTCTGTGTCTGAGAAAATTGTAAATAATTTTAATGGATACTAGGACATCCAACTCAGGTTTCCCGGGTTGCTCAGTATAAGTTAAAACAATTTTTTACAACTGGAAATGAATAGATTTTTACTTTCTTCTATCTTTACAAGAAGAAAGTATTGGATTCATGAAAATTTTCGACTTCCGGTTTTCGACGGATTTATACGTTATAGAAAGTCCTGAACACGATTTGACCATTTTTAGAAAATGTCTGTTTGTGACTCTGTCTGTCTGTCTGTATGTGACAAAATTTTTTATGAGCTCTATCACAATAACTAATGCACGAAATTTGATAAAACTTTATATTCAGTTAGTCCCTGATATAAATCGGTGCTGATTAGTTTTTAGTCAAAATCGCCCGACAGGTGGCACTGCTATTCTGCATTTTTCGCGATTTCTGCAAAAGCTCTATCTTAAGAACTATTGCACTTATTTTCGTCAAACTGCAGGTTCAGTTAAACCTTGACATAAATAGACGCTGATTACGTTTTGGTGTAGATATCCCAACAGGTGGTGCTGCTATACCACTTTTTTCTCGATTTTTACGATAGCTATATCTCAAGAACTAATGCACGGAATTTAATCAAACTGCAGATTCCGTTAGACCTTGACATAAATAGATGCTGTTTACGTTTTGGTGTAAATAGCCTAACAGGTGGCGCTGCTATGGTACTTTTTCGTTATTATCACGATAACTACATCTCAAGAACTAATGCACGGATTTTCATCAAACTTCAGATTCAGTTGGACGTTGACATAAGTTGCTGTTGATTAGGTTTTAGTCTAAATCTCCCAACAGATGGTGCTGCTATGCTGCATTTTGCAGGATTTACACGATTTTAGCAATAGTCATATCTCGAGAACTAATGCACGGAATTTAATAAAACTTTAGATTCAGTTAGACCTTGATATAAATTGGTTCTGATTCTTTTTAGTGTATGCTAAATTTGTGTGAGATAGCAGAAAGTTTTGGGATTGGCACAACCGACTAGTTTTACATTTAATCTATTTTTTACATTGCCCCCTAATAACACCAAAGAGCACTTTATATGAAAAATATCAAATATGTATTCAAATAAAATTCATTAACAAGAACGAAAAATCATGCGTCAAGCATAGATTATGTAACACTTTCCAACACTTCCAAAATAATTTTACGAATCATACTCTTTAATAAGCTAAAAGATAACATCTAAGTAATCCGAATACTTTTATTCAGCCCTGTATAGGATATATAGATTTGTATATATACTACATAGGATACTAAATTTTAGTTCAGTTAGGAAACACGTAGCACAGTTTAAAATTCTCCGTCTGGAGTTAAATAATACGGAAATATGTTCCCGAACTTTTGTGCTTCCCTGTATAGGATCAATAGAATTTATACACACCACGTAATATACAAAAAGCGATTTAAACAAGCGATTTAAAATTAAAATCGCGTTCAGTAACTTAAAACGCACTTCCAGGAATTATTGTTAACATACAGTAGAGAATTCTTTTGTGTGTCCCTGTAAATGAACGATGACTGCTATACACACAATATTCTGTAGTAAGCCTCTTGTAATGCACCTTATATAAATTTCAATGCGTTTAAAATAGGGAAACATTATTTAAATAAACCGCAGACGATTTTTCTCCATAGACGTAATGTAACGGAATTCTTTTGACTGTCCCTGTAAAGTAAGTATAAGTGCTATGCACACCCTATTCCATATTAAGCTTCGTCTAATGCACCTTAGTGATATATATAAATTTCAATGCGTTTAAAATAGTGAAACATTATTTAAATAAACCGCAAATGATTTTTCCCCAAAGACCGCAATGTAACGGAATTCTTTTGAGTGTCCCTTTAAAAAAACTATAAGTGCTACACACTTCCGTTGAAATAGGGAACATGCTATAGATAACGATTATAACATATAAAAATTGCAGGGCAATCCGAGCATATTTACGGGAGTTAGAGCACGGCCAGACGGCCAGACGGCAGACGGCCAGACAAACCGAAGTCATAAACACTTTTCAACTAGGTTGGAAAGTGTTAAAAACGACACTTTCCTATTAGCCGCATGCCAAGTGTTACTAGTCGAAGAAATCACCAAATATTTCGCTATTTAAGGAGACTTTTTATTATGATAATATCAGCGTTGCGTAGTTCGATTACATGTCTGTTATATTTGTGTTGAGTTTATATTATTTTATTAATTTATATTATTTTATTAATAAGTTTTAATTTCGTTTTGGAATATTAGACGGAAATAAAAATGCTGGACTATTACCTTACCCATCATATGTAGTATAGGGTAAGTCTTGTAATCGTTTTGAAAATCGAAAAAGAAATTTTGCGGATTTACACGCTTCAGACACTGGAGATTCCAAAAAACATATTTTTAGAAGAAAAAAAATGCCGTCCGTTTGTCTGTGTGTGTGTCTGTAAACGCTCTATCTCCCGAACCAATTGAGATAGATACTTCAAATTTGGTTTGTACTTAGTATGTAATAATCTAAAGAAGCTTATTGAATTTCAGTAACCTCGATTATCCGGAACTATTTTTTTCGGACTCTCGAAATATTCGTTCTGATAAAAGATATATACAAATTTTCGAAATTGTTTATTTTAAGGAAAGTATATAAAAGACAATTAAAAAAAAACATAATTTTTGCATAAAGAATGAAGTCGATCGGATAATTGGTTGCCGAGATATTTGTAATCCTATTTACCACACTCTTCGATTTTTCATGACCCTGTATTTCAGTCAAATTTCAATTCAAAGATATATTTTAATTGAAAATAAGACGCTTCATCCGACGCAGTAAACCGTTCGTTAATATGATTATGAATTTTGGAGTTATAAGGATGTTTCTTTTACGAAATTCAGTTATAGAGCATTTAAAGTTTATGACGTCATCAAGCCACGATTTTATTCGAATTGCAATGCATTTTATAAGTACTTTACACATGTTTTATTTTCATATTTTACATTATGTATATCCATATTGGGTAAGTATTACGGTGGCCCCCAGCGACTTGTTTATATTGTTTTAAGTTCAAACAGGTTAAACTTTTGCAATCTAGTAGTACTTTCTGACGTTGAACAGCAATGCCTTGTAATCATGATTGACGTCATATAAATGTTTTTTCTACTTATTATGACTGAGATGGATTTAAAAAAAAATCATACTTTAAAATTATTTTTAAAGCCATAAAATGTCAGTAAATTAAGATACAGTTTTCAACCAAATTGCATTTGACAGTGCATATTTTTCTATTCGTCAGTGTAAAAATTAAAATTGTGCAATGTTTAGAAGTTAACAAAAATGTCAGTAAAAGCGAAATTTATTCGTGAAGTGTTGTCATCTTCAATATGAATTCAGCGTTACTCACGGATATGTTTTTGCTTTATAGTATTTGCTTTATATAACAAGTTGTGTTTTGTCCATATTTTTAGTTTATTGTGTCAAAGGAATCTTTTAAGGTTTTAATAAATTTTCTGGTTTTATTTGATTCGAAAAAAAAGTACTAGTGTTTATATATGTAATAATAAAAAAATTTCGCCATTTTTCCTTAGTTAAATTATTCCAAATTCTTACAATTCTAATTTTTTTTCCCTGTTTTATTCCAATTTACTACTCTATATTCATTAAATCCTTATTCTTAATTTAGCTCTATCGTTAACTCTATTAAATTCCCTTTTATTTAATTCTAAATTGTCCAAATTTACTTAAATATAAAGCTTTTAGTTATTCTTAATTTCTATCATGATTCCCGATCATTTCTGGGTTTTAGAATGTTTTTTGAGAGCCATTTTCATTTTTATTCCGAATATTAATTTCCCGCTCTAAAGTCACTTTACTACGAAATTAATCCACTCCTCTCTGTCCGAACTCTTTTACGAATTATCTTTCATTGGTCGTGACGTAGCATGACGCGTCTTCTTTAATTCTTCATTGGTTCAGTGCGCGTTCTACGTCATAATTTGTTTTATTGCGCGGGATAACAAAAAGCAGCTACCTGCGGCGCTCCCTGAGAATTAAGTCGTATTTTTACTTGTAAACAACTCCCTGGCTGCTCGTTTTGAGAATTATTGAGATGTTCTGATACTTACCCTCTATACCTTGATGATGTAGTGATGCAAGACTATTATGGTTATGGTGGAAACTGCCCAAGAGAAACATTTAATAAAGGATTGAAATGGAAAGCCTTGTTCGTTCTGAATTTATGGAGAAACGCCTCTGGGTTTTAAATTCTACTGCCGCTATGGCCACGTCGAGACTGCAACTAAATTGTTACGACTGCTTCTAAAAATTTATATCATCAATAACCAACGACGTTCTTAACTTCGTTGTGCGACCATGTGTGTTCCTTCTATAATCCACGAGACTGCAACTACAACATATGACGGTAAATCATTGTAATATAATATATATATAAATATATACAAGGTGTTCCAAAATTCAACCAACAAATTCAGAGGGGTGATAGTAGAAGGCATCAAGAGGATGAACACTTACCGTAGAACATGGGGTCGCAAACCACGTTTAGTGGGAGAAAATCGCAAAAATATTTATGATGTGTGTGACGTCGAGTGGAACAAAAAGGGCCAATAATAAATATAAAATACAATTTATTTGAGGTAAAGCATGATTACAATGCATTACTGTTCAACGTCAGAAAGGAGACGAAAATACATTTTTATAGGAATATGCTTTAACGCGTCCGAATATCCTTCGTCCGTTGGTGTCAGATGTGCAATGACATTCGTGACCGCAACTTCGAACAATTATTATAAAAATGTGTCGTCGTCACCTTTCTGACGTTGAACAGCAATGCGTTGTAATCATGATTGACGTCATATAAATGTTTTTTCTACTTCTTATTGGCCCTTTTTGTTCCACTCGACTTCACACCCTTCATAACTATTTTTACGATTTTCTCCAACTAAACGTGGTTTGCGACCCCATGTTCTATAGTAAGTTTTCATCCTCTTGATGCCTTCTATCGTCCCTCTTAATTTGTCGGTCGAACACCCTGTATGTATAAAGCTACTCTTTTTCTTGTTTTAAGACAAATACAAACACATGTAGTGGTAAGTCAACCAAAAAAAAAAAAATAAATAAAAAACATTCCATATATTTTAATCTTTAAATTGTCACAGAAAGAATGAAAACAGCCAATCGACTGGAAATTATGCCTTTTTTCAGCTTATGTTAAAAAGATTAAGCTTAGTAAGTCGTCTTCATCCTGAAATTTTACCAGACTCTGAAATTTTCAATACGAACACCTAATTTTTACACCATATTTAGCTTTCTCGGTTAACTTCGTAATTGGATACCAAACGGGAATTCATTCGATCAAGTAATGTACCAATATGAAGATTTCAAGTTTGGAACTCCTAATGTTAAATTCATTTGCAATTGCTGCAAAACCGATTTAAATGCGGGTAGTTTATTAAGACTAACTCAAAAACTATTTGACGTAATGTGCTGTGATTTTGTATTCGCACATGCAAAGCTTCTAGAAAATTATTTCCGTTACAGAAAAAGTATAGGTTACAAATCATTTTTTTTTTCGAAAATTAATTTAAAAAATATAATTTGTTCTCCTTTTTTTCGTCGATTGCATATTCATTTCTAACGCTCCAATATTTTCAGCATTTTATTTGAGGAGTTAAAAAATATAAGTAAGAATCTATATATAAAAACGCATAAATTTGCTAAATAGCACACATAACAAGAACCTTTATATGCACTTGTATAATTAAATATGATGGTAAAAACATAAAATCTACGTTTCAAACTGCTTCTGCAGTCGTCCTCAGGATAAAACATGATGTTGAAATGATCTAAAAATCCAGAAACCAAATGTCCAGAAAAAGTCCAGTTTCTGAACTTTCAGATCATTTCAACATCATATTTTATTCTGAGGAAAACTGCAGAGGCAGTTCGAAACGTAGATTTTATGTTTTTACCATCATATTTATGTATACAAGTGCATATAAAGGTTCTTGTTATGTGTAGCATTTAGCAAATTACATTGGAAATATTTGCAACGTAAAGACACTATTATCGGTTTTGCCATGGAAATACAGGGTAATTCAAAATGATTGTACAAAATTTAAGAGTTAGAATAGCACACTACAACAAACTATTTTTGCGTAAAAAAGTAGGTAACAATCCATTTTTAACACTTTCCAACCTAGTTGAAAAGTGTTCATGAGTTCAGTTTGTCTGTCCGTCTGCCGCCTACCCGTGCTCTAACTCCCGTAAATATGCTAGGATTGCCCTGAAATTTTTGTATGTTATTTTCGTTTACAATAAAATGTTTCCTATTCCAACTGAAGCATGTAGTACTTATAGTTTTTTTACAGGGACAGTCAAAAGTATTAGGTTACATTACAGTCAATGAGAAATAATCGTTTCAAGTGCATTTAGATGACGCTACGCCATTTAAAACATAATGAAATTGATATATAATTATGAAGCACATTAAAACATGCTTTTGTATAATATTGCAAAGCATTTATTATTCATTTACAGGGTCAAACAAAAGAATTTTGTAACACATCGTTCTATGGGGAAAAATCGTTTGCAGTGTAATTTAGTGATATTTCACTATTTCAAACATAATGAAAGTTATATGCGTTACTGAAGTGCATTATAAATTGCTCTCTTGTGTGCATTGCGTTTATTTACAGGGACACACAAAATATATCGGTTACAGTACATGTGCGATATTTACAGTCTATGTATGATAAGTGCGTTTTCAACTTTGGTGTGCGTTTTTAAGTTTAACTAATTTTTTTCATAGTACGTGTGTGTTTATAAACTCGGTTGATCATATACAGGGCTACACAAGGGAATTCGTGAGTATTGCAGACTATGGGAGTGAATTGCGTAAGGGTAGTTTTTAATTGTGTTTACGCATTTTCCTGCTGAACTATATTTAGAAGACTAATAGAAGTTCGTGGAATATAAATAAATTCATATACAGGGCTACGCAAAGAAAAATATACATTGTCGTTTACGGTTGGTAATTGCTGCGAGTGAGTTTTAAGTTGCCTTTTAGCTTAGTATGTGGTGTGTACAAAGTCTGCAGATAATATACAGGGCTGTACAAAAGCTTTCGAGTGCATTTCAATCGATTGGCGAAAATTGCTAAATGTGAATATTCTAACTGAAATAAATTTTATCATACTATATAGCCACATCTATTAATCATATACAGGGCTGAACAAAATAATTCGACTACTTTTTTGACAGTGGAAAGTAATTTCGAAAAGTGTATTTTTCAATTTGTTATATGTTTTCTAAACTGTTTACTTACATATCTTTTTTTACTTTATTTAACGGTGAAGTTTCGTTACAGTTTTCTGGCTGTGTTGGAAAGTGTTTCATACTCTATGCTTGACGCATGATTTTTCGTTCTTGTTTTGTTTTCCAAAGAGGAATATTCTTATTCGGAAGTTTAAAATGATTGTAAAGCGCATAGTATAAAAATTTCTAAGTGAAAATAAACATGACTATTAATCGGAAAGCGCTATCTCGAAAATCAGTACTTATACCTAGCAAAAATAATCTAAATGAAAAAAAAAAAAAAAAAAGACTCTATTTCAAGTTTTATGTAAGGATTTATGACTGTCGCAAATTTCTTTTGCAATGGAAAAACTAGTCGTTGGGGGCCACCGTAATACTTACCCATCATGGATATGCATAATATAAAATATGAAAAAAAAAAAACATGTGTAAAGTACTTATAAAATGCATTGCAATTCGAATAAAATCGTGGCTTGATGACGTCATAAACTTTAAATGTTCTATTTCTGAATTGCGTAAAAGAAACATCCTTATAACTCCAAAATTGATAATGATATTAACAAACGGTTTACTGCGTCGGATGAAGCGTCTCATTTTCAATTAAAATATATCTTTGAATTGAAATTTGAATGAAATACAGGGTCATGAAAAATCGAAGAGTGTGGCAAATAGGATTACAAATATCTCGTCAACCAATTATCCGATCGACTTCATTCTTTATGCAAAAATTATATATTTTTTTTATTGTCTTTTATATACACTCCTTAAAATAAACAATTTCGAAAATTTTTATATATCTTTTATCAGAACGAATATTTCAAGAGTCCGAAAAAAATAGTTCCGGATAATCGAGGTTACTGAAATTCAATAAGCTTCTTTAGATTATTACATACTAAGTACAAACCAAATTTGAAGTATCTATCTCAATTTGTTCGGGAGATAGAGCGTTTACAGACACACACACAGACGGCAAATTTTGTTTTCTAAAAATATGTTTTTTGGAATCTCCAGTGTCTGAAACGGGTAAATCCGTCAAATTTTTTTTTCGATTTTCAAAACGATTACAAGACTTACCCTATACTACGTATGATGGGTAAGTAATAAAAATAAAATTGCACTGAGAAAAAAAATATACCTCCTTCAACTAGAATGAATAGTTGGGTTGTTTCTAAATCTCTATACAAGAAATATAGAAGTTCGAGCTATGCGAATAGGGTAAGCAACTAAACTGTATAGACGAAATGATCGAGAATTTCTAGTCTCTTGTTTTCTAGGTGACGAAACGATAATGAATCGTGCAAACTGCGAGAAATTATCACTTTATTTCTGGAATGGATTTATAAACTAGCATTATAGTTACTAAAACTAGCGAATTGTGTTCGCATCTATTTGCAGACATTTTTAAATAAGTCTGACCACGAGAATATAGTAAAACACTCTTGAATTCTAATAGGAGACTCTAGAACTCTCTGGTACAAGGAACTAGAATTTATAGGGATGACATGGAACTATTTTTTCCATGCCACAATTTAGATTCTAGTTGAGAAGGGCAGATTTTTTTCTCAGTGTAGGCAAAAATTTTACAATTATATCATGGTATTACATCATCAATTACATCATACTATTAAGAGAATATCTTACGTCCGATATTTACAGAAAAAATTGTATTTGTTTTATTTCAGCAACTTTCAAAGAGTGAAACTGCACCAAAGCAAAACCACCACCCATACTTCAAAAACTGCCGCTGTAGTCGTTGAAAAAATAGAAACTCATACTTTATGAGATTTACACCTTTCAACATATTCCCAAGAAGTCACCTGGCGTTTTACTAATGGTATATTGTGCATTTGCTCTGCTTAAAATTGCTCTTTCAAAGCACAAAACCACCACGAATGATGGACTCTGGAAAGTGTCTAAAGAAGCATGGAAGCAATATCCCTATAAATTTTACAAAAAACCTTCTATCATGGAAATCATGACGCAGAATTTAAATCCAGAAACAAGATTATCAGATCATTTAAAAAAATAATATTCACACTTTAAACATTAAAAATTCAACCACGAAAACGTCTAAAAAATGAGCGAACACCCTCTCTATAACTGTGTTTATTTCCTGCTTAGATTGTAATTCATTACAATCTCAGTAACACGAAGTATTTATGTGTGAAAAAAATCATTAAACTGTTATTATTTTTGTCTTAAGGACACTTTTTTTTGTAATTATCAAAT
The DNA here is from genome assembly GCA_963931845.1 of Maratus michaelseni. NCBI lineage: Eukaryota > Metazoa > Arthropoda > Arachnida > Araneae > Salticidae > Maratus > Maratus michaelseni. The sequence goes on from OZ007586.1 coordinate 102,360,444, forward strand.
ATTGTTTTACTTTCCTTAAAATTGCAAGAAATAAAACAAAATACAGCAAAATAATTTATTTAACAAATAAAACTGTGTTTTTATATACAGTGAACTCCCGTTAGTGCGGACATCCAAGGTAGGACATTTTTTGTCTCCACTAACCAAAGTATGTAAATATTTACATGGAAATGATTACAATGATGTAAATATTTACATGGTGTTATCCCATTTAAAAAAAATGAATTCGGTTTTCCCCAGAAATAAATAGTTTACCAGTTTTATACTAAAAGATTTTTTTCTTTTTAGTTTTGCATTTATAGCAAAAAAAGCAAGTTAATGACAATTCGTTAATACAAAAGAGTAAAATATCTAGGACAAACAAAATATGCCATGAAATTATCGTACTTACACAATTTGACTTTAATTAAAGTAACTTTTTCCTTTCCTTTATGATATTTGAACAAATCATCCTTATAACACATCATTTTTAAAATTTTGGGACACTTGGAAATTTAGTATGTTAACTCATGTTTTGATTGGTAATATCGACGAACAACAGTCAGCAATATTTGAACATATCACGTTTTCAGTGGTGTTCACTTCACCATTGTCACTGACAATTTTTTATATATCAATAACCACATTTACACCAAAGTTTCTTTTGGTGAAATAATGTATAAAAGCAGTTTGAATTCAGCCCGGTCAATTTCTGAAAAAAAAATTTCTGTATTATCCGGTGACTCACAGGTATTAAGCGATGTTCTTACCATTAAATTCAAATAGTATATGATAGGGAAAACGAAATTATCGTCATTATCCGGTGATACGTCTTAAGCGGAAACGCATTAACGAGAGTCCACTGTTGAAATAATCAGAATTATACACATTTTTGCTTTATTTTAAAAATTGGATATCAAACGTAGTAGTTAACCTTAATAAAAGAAAATAAAATTTCTGAAAAAACTTCTGTATTATCCGATGACTCACAAGCATTAAGCGATGTTCTTACCATTAAATTCAACTAGTATATGATGGGGGAAAAGAAATTATCCTCATTAACAGGGGATAAGTCTTAAGCGGAGACGCATTAACAAGAGTACACTGTTGAAACAGTCAGCATTACATACATTTTTGCTTTATTTAAAAAAATGGATGTCAAACGTAGTAGTTAACCTTAATAAAAGAAAATAAATTAAAAAAAAATTCTGTATTATCCGATGACTCACAAGCATTAAGCGATGTTTTTACCATTAAATTCAACTAGTATATGATGGGGAAAACGAAATTATCCTCATTAACCGGGGATACGTCGTAAGTGGAGACGCATTAACGCGAGTCCACTGTTGAAACAATCAGTATTACACACATTTTTGCTTTATTTAAAAAAATGGATGCCAAACGTAGTAGTTTACCTAATAAAAGAAAATAAAATTTCTGAAAAAAATTTCTGTATTACCGATGATTCACAAGCATTAAGCGATGTTCTTACCATTAAATTCAAGTAGTATATTATCGGAAAAACAAAATTATTCTCATTAACCGGGGATACGTCTTAAGCGGAGACGCATTAACGAGAGTCCACTGTTGAAACAGTCAGCATTACACACATGTTTGCTTTATTTTAAAAAATGGATGTCAAACGTAGTAGTTTACTTTAATAAAAGAAAATAAAATTTCCGAAAAAATGTTCTGTATTATCCAATGATTCACAAGCATTAAGCGATGTTCTTACCATTAAAGTCAAATAGTATATTATCGTGAAAACGAAATTATTCTCATTAACCGGGGGTACGTCTTAAGCGGAGACGCATTAACGAGAGTCCACTGTTGAAACAATCCGTATTACACACATTTTTGCTTTATTTAAAAAAAATGGATGTCAAATGTAGTAGTTTACCTAATGAAAGAAAATAAAATTTCTGAAAAAAATTCTGTATTATCCGATGATTCACAAGCATTAAGCGATGTTCTTACCATTAAATTCAAATAGTATATTATCGGGAAAACGAAATTATATTCATTAACCGAGGATACGTCTTAAGCGGGGACGCATTAACGAGAGTCCACTGTTGAAACAATCCGTATTACACACATTTTTGCTTTATTTAAAAAAAAATGGATGTCAAACGTAGTAGTTTACTTTAATAAAAGCATCCTATTTCATTCGCAAGAAAAGAATAGTTAATTTAATTATTCACTATAACTATGAATTTAAAAAAAAATCAAGTATTATGCATATTATCAATGCAGATATAAACAAATATTTCATAAATTCCACTTTAGAATTGTATTAAACTTAAAATAATATATAAGTAAACGTTTTATTTAATAACGTATGCAAACAAAATATTTTATTATAAAGCTATTATAAGTGCAAACATGTATGAAATACAGCCAAAAGTTATTAAAACTGGTGTAAAGCACACTTGTTAAAATATAAAATTCTTTCAAACACTATAAAAGTAAATGAAAAACGCCATTTTATTTTAAGATTTGACTTGGACAAGTGCCAAGTAGTTTGTTTGTTTAACTCCTGAAACGGATTAAATTTTAACAGCAAACGTAAGCGATTTTAAGACTTATTTACAAGTGAATGAATTACAAATGAATGAATGAATGAATCTCGAAATTGCAATAAAATACAATCAAACGCGGTTTAATCGAGGATGAAAGAACCAAAGCATTTTCTCGTTAAAACTAAGTTCAACATTTCATGTAGTAAACAAAAGAAAGATGTAAAAATTCATTTAAATTAATTAAATATTCACGTAAATTAATTAAAACTTACAGGCTAATTACTCTTATAGCGCAATTTTAAATTTCTAAATAAGAAAAATGGGATTAAATTATTAATATTACATATTTATTTAAGTATTTTTTTTTTTTAATTCTGAATTATGTAATAGGATCTTTTTGAAAAAAATCACGCTTTCTATTTATTTATTAATTTAGGGTAACGGTACCAGTGGTGGATGTTGTAACAGTAATGGATACTTTTAAATTTAAACTTTAAAAATTAAGTTTTAAAAGTCACACAGAGATTGGCGTCCCTGGCACGTTGCTCATACAAACATCTAGTGTTAGCACCTATAACTTCAGAGATTTCAAGCAGCCAGTTTCCGAACGAGATAATTGCAACTCAAACAATGTCACCGTTCAGTCATCTTACCTTAATTTCTTACCATTTGAAACAAGATAAGCCAATTTTTGATTTTTAACACTTTCCAACATAGTTAAAAAAATTTTTTTTATTCAAATGACCGCCATTTTGTCAAAAATCAACTTTTAGGTAGCTTTCATTACAAAAAGCTACCTATTGCAGCCGTTCGGAGGAAAGCAGTTCCCAAAAAAATTTATATATTTTCACCAATCATGACCACCAGACCCCCAAACCACCCTCCGTTCAAATGTTGATTTATATATATATACAGGGTGTTTAAAAAATGACCGGTATATTTGAAAAATCAATAAAAACTAAACGGGCAGCGATAGAAATACACCGTTTGTTGCAATATGCTTGGGACAACACTAAATTTTCAGGCAGACAAACTTTAGAAATTAGTTACAATTTTCAACAACAGATGGCGCTGCAGTCTGGAAAAATCTAAACCACGATATTTTTCACATATCCACCATGCGCAGCAATAATATGGCGTAGTCTCTGAACGAAATTACCAGAAACCTTTGTAAACGTGTCAGGCGGGATGGCTTCACATGCAAAAGAGATGTACTGCTTCAGTTGTTCAATTGTTTCTGGATTGTGGCGGTACACCTGGTCTTTCAAGTGTCCCCACAGAAAAAAGTCACAGGTTTACAAAGGTTTCTGGTAATTTCGTTCAGAGACTATGCCATATTATTGTTGCGCGTGGTGGATATGTGGAAAATATCGTGGTTTAGATTTTTCCAGACTGCAGCGCCATCTGTTGTTGGAAATTGTAACTAATTTCTAAAGTTTGTCTGCCTGAAAATTTACTGTTGTCCCAAACATATTGCAACAAATGGTGTTTTTCTATCGCTGCCCGTTTAGTTTTTATTGATTTTTCAAATATACCGGTCATTTTTGAAACACCCTGTATATATGATATGTGTTGTGTACATCATATATTATATTATATATAATGACAAAATGGCGGTCATTTGAACAAAATAATATAATATGATATATAATATAAAATATAATTATGTATTAATATATATTATTAAATTTATAATATTTAGGAAAAACTGTATCAAAAGATTATCACTAACGGAAAATATCATGGGATAAAATGTGATGATAGCACAGTCCGCTGTAATGTCCGGTTCTGATACAAAAATATATGTTAAGAGTGACATTTCACAACAAGTGTCGTTACTTATGGAGTGTCATTAGTTTGATATATTTTTTCTCTAAGTTCGGTAGAGGAAATTTTTTATGTTAAAACTAAAAACATTTATTTCGCTCGCCATGTATTTTCATCTTTTTTACCTTACTAATAAAGTTTTTTTAAAATAAATAGTTATAATAATAAAATGTGGAGTGCTTGAAAAAGTTAAAACAATATTTAAATGCTGCATTTTTAATGAGAAAAAATCTTGAACCGTCCAAAAGCCAATTTACATGAAAAATAAATGAAGTCAAAAATACACGCAATAATAAGCGGAAAACATAAAAATTAGCTGCTCAGTTGCAACTAGGGCCGTAATTAGATGGTGGCAGGTTAGGGTATGCCCTGCTCACTAGCAAGCTGTTATGTCCGTTTCTAATCATCATACTATTTTAATAATATAATGATAAAAATTTTAAATGTTTTATTGCAAATACACTTAAAATTATCAAAATACAGAAGCACCAAAAGTCCTAAAACTCACAAAAACATTTTAGGTATCGTCTTTTATTATCAAACATGGTAAAATCATTTAGAATTAGCCATATTAAATATTTTCAGACTCCTCTCTGGCTTCGTTGGCTGGTTACGACACTGGATGCAACAGGTGTCTCATAAAAACTCGTTTACAAAAAACGAAAGAGAATTGTTAAAAAGTACACTGTATCACCCTTTGGCACTAAAAACTCTCTTTTAAATTATACTTGCAAACGACAGAGTATGTGAATTCCGTCCGATTCATGGCAAACATACTCCCCCTTCCTATTCATAATCAGCTCCATATAGAAAATCCATTTCAAATATAAGTAAGAGATGTTAGCATTATTTTATACTGGTGTCTAGAAATTAAGGGGCAGTGACCAATTTCAGACGTTTCGTCGAATATCTTACTGAAAATCGTGAGGAAATGCCCGGAATGCCCTTGAACTTTGCGAATGTAAAGAACATGTTTGACTTCATGTTTTTCAGTGAAGATTTTGTCGCGAGGACAATTAGTGGGGCCAATAACAATTTTAATAATAAAATAATATTTTCGATCACCCAAGTAAAAAAAAATGCTAAAAATGGTATGTCACTGTAGCAAATGACTATGTAGGTTATGTTCAAGATTTGTGTGCATTTGTGTAAGCATAGCACGTATATTCGTGAAGATGTTAACGTTTCTGTGAAAAATACAAAAGTTTTTTTATAGCATGCAGAGTTTTCAGCCGAATTTAACACCGCTTTCCAAAAACTTGACAAAAAATCGTAGAAATAGTATACTGTGATTGAAATATTAATATGTTGACTATTTGAGGAGATAAAGGTATTTTTATGAAATAATTTTTAACTGCGCATTCGCGAACTACAGCAAGGATTTTTTTGTCATGATTTGATAGTCAATACGATAGGTCAACTCATATTAAAAAAAACAGTGAAATATCGTGAAAACTCAAAGAATTACAGCAATAATTGAAAAATTGAGGAGGGCATTCAATATAATCCCATGGGAAAACTGAAATAACCATTCGATTGGAAATTCTGTCTTCTTTGAATTTATGTTAAACAAATAAACTAAGGCGGTATTCTACATACAGATATTATACACCACTCTGAAAGTTTCTATACGAACTTCTAATTTTGATATCATATTTGAAAATTTTGGAAAATATTACCTTTGGATACTAAACGATATGCCATTCGTTGACAAAGTTTAGGAATTACAAACACGTAAAATTTTGAACTCCTAATGTTAAATCCTACATTATAATACGAGCAAATCTCGTGCATATATATATATATATATGAAAATTGTATTTAAAAAACGGCTCTAACGATTTTGACTAAATGTTGTATCTTATCGCTCGCTCCTCCGAGTGTTCTGGAATCGACCCTTTGAGTAGGGGAGAAGACCCGGAGCTCGGCATTGCGCGCAGTAGCGTCGACACGACGGGAGCCGGTGACTGACGAATCTCCACCTCAACGTTGGTGAGCGGGTTACTCTTTAAAAACTACCCTCATTGCAATCTGCTTTGAAACAATTACAAATGAATTTAGTATTAAAAGTTTCAACTTCTTCAAACCTTCATAATTCCTAATCTATATCACCAAACGATTTCCCGTTTGATATCCTAAGGTACAATTTATCGAAAATGCCAAAGTGTTCGTATTGAAATTTTCACAGTTTGGGGCAATTTCAGTATGAAAATGACCATCTAAGCTGATTTTTTTTTTAAACATAAATCGAAAGAAGACAATTTCTTTTCGAATGGTTATTTCCGTTTTATTCTGTGACAGTTTAGAGATTAAAATATGTGGGGAGTTCCCCCGTTTTTTTCGCCGACTGTACAATGCGAAGTACCATCTCGATTTTCATTTACCAATATTGGTTAAACAGAGAATTTACATTGGAAGTATTTTCAATAATGTACTACTGTTACAGAAATATTCCCTTTAAGTTGAAAATATTATCAGAAAATTACCAAAATTGCTGCAATATTGGTTATATTTGAAATTATTTCAATGAAATGGCGATATATTTCTGGAAACTCTTGTGTTATATAGTCAAAATGTACAAACCTGAATGTTAGGCAGTATGTTGTGCCAATATATTGCCAAAGATATAGCCAATACAGACAGTACCCTCCCAATATTGTTTTGCTACCACGGTTTATCTTGAGTAAACAAATTGATAATATTTAATTATTTTCAACACAATCAACTGATTGGTAAATAATTCATATGAGTATTAATTTTCCCACCTGAGCGAAAATTTGTCCAGGCTGGGACTCGAACCCAGAACTCTTGACTTCAATTGCCAATGCTCTTCCAATTGAACTATCTGAACGACATGCCAGCCAACACAATATTCGCCCAGAACAACAATTTGGTCATGACATCTGGACTGTAATTTGAAAGAGAGCACGTAACCGCTGGTAAAGGAACTCCAACAAATTATGGATGAGTAGTTACACATTAATTATTTGTAACACAATTAACTGATTGGTAAATAATTCATAAATAAAAGAATTATTTACCAATCAATGAATGAATTATTTACCAATCAGTTGATTGTGTTAAAAATAATTAAAGTGTAATTACTCATCCATAATTTGTTGGATTTCCTTTACCTGCGGTTTATTCTGTCGTGCTGTTTCAAATAAAAGTACAGATGTCATGGCCAAATGGTTGTTCTGAACGAATATTGTGTTGATCGAGATGTCGTCCAGATAGCTCAATTGGAAACGTATTGGTAATTGAAACCAAAGTTTCTGGGTTTGCGTCCCAAACTGGACACATTTTCAGATGAGAAAATACTATTCGTAAAAATTGATAATGTTATTTTTTGATATTCAGTTGATTGTTTTTTTCAAAAACATGTTATAATAATATACTTTTATTATTTAATATTTACTGATTTGTAGCCAGATATTTTTCTTTAGAAAACATAATACAAAAACAACTCGGATGTCTACCTACTTAAGAGAAATTGAGTGAGGTAATAACGTTTTCGATGTTTTAAGAGCCGTGTTTATTTTGTACTATACTTAGGTCAATAAATAAAGACCATAAAATACAAAGATAATGAGCTTTCTTTTCGAATAATATAATCCCATAAATGTGTCGTTAGAAAAATGCCTAACTGAAAGAAAAGAAAAGGCTATGTTGAATAAAATAAGTTCTTGTGCGTGCTTGGCGAAAGAAGTTAAGGGGGGAAAAAACAAAGAATAAAAATCGGTTAATACAATTGTTAGTAAGAATTATGGCAAGAAAATAAGAATAGCGTCTTCCAAAATGAGCCAATGAAATCTAATAAATTTGATAGATTAGAAAAGAATTCTGTTAGCATTAAAGGTTAAGTTTCTAAACTTAGAAAATGCTTTCAGTTACTCAGTATGACAGGTATATTCAGTGAAAATGCCCACAACTTAGACTATCTAGGGTTCTGGCGCAAGCATTATTCTGGGGGGCCCTTCTATCTATTCATAGAAATTATTCGTAAATTATGCTGAAGTGACTAATCTTAAACTTCATACTTATTGTATGTATACATAAATTTCGTACCAGGTACTATTCACATATGTATACACGGTATCACAAGAAAGATGGTCACAACTTTAAGAAAAAATGCCAGTAGGGAAACTAGTAGAATAAATTATGAAATGGTTGACGGGGGTATTTGTTTGCAAACTTTCTCTTTGCTTATTTACGAATGTCATACGGCGTCTAAAAGAAAGACGCCCCCAATTGGTCTTCATTACTGGTTTTAACTACCCTCGTTACGAAGAAAATACCTATAATGAATTTATGTTGTAAACTATGAGATAAGTTGTCATAATAAAATTTTAACCATTAGTTTTTTAATGATTTAGTTCGTTCTTTTTTTGTGGGAGTTGGGATGGGGTACAAGAAGCAGAGAGGAGAAGGGAAGAAACACACTCCCTTCCTAAATCTTTGTAAGAAATGTAAGAATTTGGTACCTTTTGGAAAATTTTAACCACTTGACACCCTCATAACAAAAATCCTGATTATTCCCATTGAGGCCCGCCCTAAAATGGGTGTCACGGGGCAGCTGTTCCGCGTACCCCTGCATTAGTCAGGCCCTACAGAGCTCGCGGATGGGGATTTTGGTAAGTATAGGCTAGTTTTGACCGTATTATTATAGGTGAGATGTCTTCAGATTAAGATTTTGAAGCGACAAGAATTATCGTTCTCGTACAAGTAAACCTTTTAAGTTACTCGAAAAGAATAATTTTACTGTGTTTTTACAATTGGATAAAATAAAATTTAGTCAGTTTAATTTCAATATCCAGGGAGCACTTTTTCATTTAAGGAATGTATTGACAACAATAGAATTGAAAATATGTATAATTCATATCGTCTCTTCCCACACAAGTAATAAAATTGTACAATCTTAATCACCATCTCAAATTGACCAAATATCCCCAAATTTCTGTTCAAAATTTCCATTTTTCTCAGCAACAAGTGAACCAGTCCTATAAAAATATCAACACACATTCAAATCATTTCATTACTTGCATTTAAAAAATTACTCACTCATGTTATCCCGATGGCGTTATGGATAAATGCACTAGATTTGTAACCAGTAGCACTCGGGTTCGATCCCGCCATGGGTAAAAAAGGTAAACTTACGTTATCTTCCCGTAATAGAAAATGATGACGCTTCCATAGATTTCAGCAGTGGCAATTTTTTTAAATACTTTTTTAGCTGTTTGTCCGGGTAAAAAAATGACGATATTTCAGATGCTTCAAGTGTATGAATTTAAGACACTTACAAGTATCTTAAAAATTAAGACACTTTAAAGTGTCTCTTTTAGGTAGCTTTCATTACAAAAACTACCTATTGCAGCCGTTCGGAGGAAAGCAATTCCAAAAAAGTTTAGTATATCTTCACCGATCATGACCCCCAGACCCCAAAACCACCCTCCGTTCAAATGTTGATATATATATATATATATATATATATATATATATATATATCACATTTGTCATGCTGTAACTCTCTTATTTATTTACCGATTTCGAGGTAACTGAGTATGTGTATAGGACATACCAAGGTGTCGATCGGGTTCGTTGGCCAGCTTCATACGCCATCTTGTTTCAGAATGGCGGCCAGTTAAACATCTTTCCATTTTTAAAAATTCAAAAAGATGTACTAAAAATTATAAATTGAAAAAATTGCTTCTGTGGAGTGTTAGAACGTGATACAAGGATTCCGGAACATTTTTTGTTTTGGCTATATCTTAAAAAATGGCTGAGATATGGCAGTTTGAAATTCTAGGGTGACTTTTTTGAACCTTCCGTTTCAGACATTTCATTTCACAGTGATATTTCCATAAACTTGGCAGAAAGTGTATTTTCATATTTCATATAAAGGATGAAAATAACATATCATAATGTGATTCAAATGCCTTTTTACATAAAATAAATTTTCTGCAGTCTCTACATTTTAAAATGTTCCATACGTTTTATTATTATTTTTTTCAAAATGGTCATTATCTATGGGACAATCTTAATACATTCTACAACAAATCTGTATATCCGTTTGATTTAGTAAGGTTCTGAAATTAGCTAAAATTTTTATTATTATACAAATCTATATTATAAAGATTATAAAGCAAAAACATGTTCGTGAGTAAAGCTGACGCCATATTGACTGTGGCAACGACATAACCAATAAAATTCGTTTCCACTGCAATTTTTTTTGCTGTTAAACATCGCATAATTTATATTTCTACACCGTGAAAAAAAATTCACTTTTAAATGACGTTTGTTTGGAAATTGTATCTCATTTACTGATTTTTTAAGGATTTAAAAATATTTTTCTAGCATGAATATTAAAAACCCTGCTTGCAACCCACTTACGGAAGATTAACATGTTTACCCTTAAAACAATTAAAACACTTAAAACAACACTTAAAATAATTCAGCGTTTGTTTTCGTGTAATTTTATATAACTAAAATGCCAAACTAAATTAAACTTCCCAAATAAATAAATAAAACACGAATTTAACAGATATGTAATCGAGCTACGCGTTTAACCCCTTTAAGGGCACCGGTATATTATATATACCACTTAATTTTAATCCCAAAATGCCACAATGACACCAGAATTTTATAATCAAATTTTGGATTTATACACTGTTAAAAATAAATCCGTTAATTCACGGGAAAATTACTGGCAGCGAAGTTGCCGGACTTTTTCCGTTCCGTTAGTAGATTTTCCGTTTTGAAAGATTGAAGAAACGGTAACTTTCTGTTATGAATAACCTCGGTTTAAAAAAAAAAAAATTCTCGATCTGTTTGTGCTGCCATCTATTGACTATAACGGGAGTACTTAATTTAATATTTTAATACTCACTGGTACAGATTTCCTGGCTGCCCTTGGGGTTCGAACTAGGGATGACAGCGACATGAGCCGAGCGTGTTACCTCAAGACCAGCGGGCCCTTGTTAGAATAGGAGTTTGAAAGCATCATAGGGGATTTCTTCAAATCGCTGCTTGGAACTTAAACAATCTGGGGTTTAAAAACCTAGCAACTTTGAAATTAAGTGCGGGGATATTTTGTTATAAGATTATGACTGAAAAATTTAGTATTAATAGAGGATTGAAACATGAATTATATTAATTCCTAATTTGATTGTTAGATGCAAAATATGAATATTATATTTTGAATTAAATTCGATAAAGTATGTTTGCTTTTTTGAGAAAATCGATTTTTTTTTCAACTATTATATATTTTTTAAATGTGTTCTGTTAGAATATATTTTCATTGAGAGTGTCTTCTATAACTTTAAAAAGCAAATTACGAATAATTTCAAAGGAATGAGAAAGTTATTTGTTATTTTTTTTTTATTCGGAAGCATTATTTTTGTTTGTTGCTTTTTTGCGTAAAATCTATTGTTTTTTTCACTTAATTTAACTATTATATATATATATATATATATATATATATATATATATATACTAAGCTATTTGTTTAGAATATATTTTAAGTGGGACTATTTTTTTGTAACTTTAAAAAATAAATTGCTAATAATTTTAAAAGCATGGGAAAATTAATTGTTGCTTTTTAAATTCGAAAGAACTATTTTGTTCTTTTAAATAAACTCGAATTTTTAATTTATTGAATTTTTAGTTTTTCTGTGCTGCAACATGTCAGTTTTTTAAACATTGGAAATAAATATGCAGCAGATAACGGAATATCTCCGTTGGCCACTTTCTTCTCCTTCTGTTCCGTTGTTTTCAGGAAATATGAAGAATTTTTCTGTTTTTAACGGAAAATGTCCTTCTGTCGTGAAAAGGGACTTTTTCTGTGAAATTCAGGAAAAAAAAACCGTGAATTTCAGATTATTTTTAACAGTGTATGGTACATGAGGAAAAGCTTTTGCTTGTTTTAAAATAAATTCGTTCGAGAATCCTGGTGTCAGTCAATCATTTCAATATTTTAGCTACAAGAGTACTTTGCCCCTGAAGGGGGTTAAACACTGAAATGATCAAAATTACAAAGGCTGCAATACATAATGAAACGTTTTGACCGTTGGTATGCGGCTAATACGAAAGTGCCAAAACTGCTATTTTGATGTCGTTGTTGGGATATCCAAGAAAATATAATAAAATACAACAAGAATGAAAACTCATGCATCAAGCATAGATTATGAAACACTTTTCAACACTTCCAGAATGCTTTGACAAAACTTCCCCATTTAATAAAGTGAAATATGATGTCTAATTGAACAATTTGGAAAACTTATAACACATTTGAAAACCCAATGCCAGCAATTACCGCCAATAGAAGGAAAAGTATCAGAATTCTTTTGTGGATCTCTGTATATGATTTATAGATTTGTATATATACTACAGAATATGCTATAATTTAGTTCAGTTAGGAAACGAAAAGCGAAGTTATAAATTCCACCAGTTTCTGTTAATAAAAGGAAATGTATTCGAGATATTTTGGGCTGTCATGTATATTATCTACAGAATTTCTGCACAGAAAATAATAGGAAAACTTAGTTTAATTTTAAAACACGTATCAGAAATTAAAACGCACTTCCAGTAATCAATTTTTATAAACCGTACTGTAACCGAATTCTTTTATGTATCCCTGTAAATGAATGATTAATGCACACCACATTCTATAGAAAGCTTCTTTTAGTGCACCAGAGTGATATATATCAATTTAAATATGCTTGAATTACTATAACATCATTAAAATACACCGCAAACGATTTTTCCCCATACACCGTAATGCAACGGAATTCTTTTGAGTGCCCCTGTAAATGAAGTATAAACGCTACACACATCATTTTCAATACCGAACATGCCATAGTAAACATCAGTAACTTATGTCAATTGCATGGCGATCCGACTTTATTTACACGAGTTAGAGCACGGACAGACGGAAGACGAACAAACCGAATTCATAAACACGTTTCAACTATTTTGGAAAGTGTTAAAAAAATCTAAATTTTAAATCAGGAATGATTTTCATCTTTGTGTTGGATACCGAACAGTACATTGGGTAGACTGGATTGAATTGTCTTGTTTTAATGAAAATTCCGTTTTTTGTCTTTTTAACACTTTCCAACATAGTTAAACTAGTCGTTGGGGGTCATACTTACCCGTCATGGATATGCATAATATAAAATATGAAAATAAAACATGTGTAAACTATTTATAAAATACATTGCAATTCGAATAAAATCGTGGCTTGATGCGTCATAAACTTTAAATACTCTATTGCTGAATTGCGTAAGAGAAACATCCTTATAACTCTAAAAATGATAATCATATTAACTAACAGTTAACTGCCTCGGATTAAGCGTCTCTTTACTAATTAAAATATATCTTTGAATTGAAATTTGAATGAAATACAGGGTCATGAAAAATCGAAGAGTGTGGAAAATGTGATTACAAATATCTCGGCAACTCATTATCCGATCAACTTCATTCTTTATGCAAAATTTATGTTTTTTTATTGTCTTTTATATTCATTCCTTAAAACAAAGAATTTCGAATTTTTTTATATACCTTTTATCAGAACGATTATTTCGAGAGTACGAAAAAAATAGTTTCGGATAATCGAGGTTACTGAAATTCAATAAGCTTCTTCCCATTATTACATTCTTACATACCAAATTTCATGTCTCTATCTCAATTTGTTCGGGAGGTAGAGCGTTTACAGACACATAGACAGACGGACGGCAAAAAAAATAGTTCTAAAAATATGTTTTTCGTAATCTCCAGTGTCTGAAACTTGTAAATCCGTCAGAATTTTTTTTTTCAAAACGATTACCAGACTTTCCCTATACTACGTATGATGGGTAAGTAAAAAGGGACTTTTTTTGTCTTACTTGTTAGTGTCACAGTAAATTTTTACTAAATATCATTTTTTAATAAATGTTTTTCGTGACCCAAATCGCTTTCAAAATAATTCTTTACCTTATTTAAACCATTTTTGTAATTGGACGTATGCATCTAGGACCAACGGTTGCGAAAATAAAGGTCGGTCAGGTTATACGTGGACACCCTGTATACACATATATATATATATATATATATATATATATATTGTTTTGGCAGTAGCTAAACTATAAAATTGGAAAAAATTAAAATAAAAAATGCTTTAGTTATGTTAATTAGAAAAATCTAAATTTCTATTGTTTGCGAAATTGCATAACTATTTTTAACATTTTTAACACTTTCCAACCTAAGTTGAAAAGTGTTTATCACTTCGGTTTGTCTGGTCGTCTGGCCGTCTGTCCGTGCTCTAAATCCCGTAAATATGCTCAGATTGCCCTGAAATTTTAATATGTTATTGTCGTTATCTATAGCATGTTCCCTATTTCAGCTAAAGTGTGTAGCCCTGATAGTTTTTTTACAGGGGTTGTCAAAAACATTCCGTTACATTACAGTCAATGGGGAATAATCGTTTAAAGTGAATTTTGATGATGCGACGTCATTTAAAACATAATGAAATTGATATATAATTATGAAGAGCAATAAAACATGCTTTTTGTAGAATATGGGGTGCAAAGCATTTATTATTCATTTACAGGGTCAAACAAAAGTTATCTGTTATAAACATTAATGGAAATTATATGCATTACTGAGGTACACTATAAATTGATCTCGTGTGTGCATTGCGTTTATTTACAGGGACACGCAAAATATATTGGTTAGAGTACATGTGCAATATTTACAGTCTATGGGTGATAAGTGCGTTTTCAACTTTGGTTTGCATTTTTAAGTTTAACAATTTTTTTTTCATAGTACATGTGTCTTTATAAATTCGGTTGATCCTATACAGGGCTACACAAGGAAATTCTTAGGTATTACAGTCTATGAGAGTGAATTGTTTAAGGGTAGTTTTTAATTGTGTTTACGCGCAAAATAATTCGACTAGTTTCTTGACACTGGAAGGTAATTTTGAAAACTGTATTTTTCAATGTGTTATATGTTTTCTAAACTGTTTACTGACATATCTTTTTTCACCTTATTTAACGGTGAAGTTTCGTTACAGTTTTCTGGCTGTGTTGGAAAGTGTTTCATAATCTATGCTTGACGCATGATTTTTATTTTTTGTTATTTCTTGCCGAGCGATCAATTTATAGTTTAGCTACTGCCAAAACTAATGGAAAAAGTATTGAAATCGATTCAGTAGTTCTTGAATAAAACGTACACGAATGTTACCATGGGATTTATTTTGTTTGCGGAATCACATTACTATTGTATTTTTTATTCTTTTCTTGGCGAAGGATGAATTTGTAGTTTAGATACTGCCAAAACCGTTTTTAAGAATCACTGAAATCACTTTAGTAGTTCTCGATTAAACGGTACATCAGTGTCAGCTTTTTTACATGTAATTTCGCAACTGTTGGTTCCCAAGTAATATATTTTAACTTCAGTACTTTTAATTTTGAAAAGTAAAACTACCTTAGTAATTATACAAATTCTCTACAAAAGTTAAAAATTTAGTTGGAATTTTACACATTTTCTTTGAAATGAAATTTTAAACTTCATTATTACGAGAACTCTGTTATAACCAGCAAATGTCGCAGTCCTATCATCTTCATTATAATTGAGTTTGACTGTAAAATCCTGAAGGTCTGAAAAAAAAAAAACATTCCAAACTATTAAAAAAAAGAAAAATGTTTCTTATTCTACGAAAATATAAATTAACCACTGACTAAAATATATAATAACCTATTCCAAGTTAGTCATGATTTCAAAAAGCGTTCTTTATCATTAGAAACCTCAGAAACCAATATATTTTCGAGATTTTAAGAGTTATTTATCAAAACAAAGTTTTTTCTTCTGCCACTAGTTTTCGGAAACGTTTTCGAGTAGTTTTTATAGTGTATTAATCAGTTTTCTTAAACCTGAATATTGGTTTTTAGGATGTTAGTAATTCTCAATAACACATTTTCAGTTGCGCATTTGAACTTATACATGCAAGAATAACAAAATAATATTAATTTTAATGTTAATGTTAATGTTAATGCTGTTTATTCATCATGTTTGTCTTTAAAATATGTTTTAGATCATGAAAATGTTTATTTGAGAATTGGTAGCATTTGAGAAACCTATATTCTGGGTTGAAGGAACTAATTAATAACACTATAAAAATTACTCGGAAACGTTTCCGAAAATCAGTGTCAGCAAATTATTTTTTATATATATATAAATGCTTCTTTAAATATGGAAAATACAGGGAGGCTTTTAATTAACCTACAACTTTAAACTGGAATAACTTCTCAGAGCCTCACTAGATGGCGGCTCGGAATGCGTGCAGTGAGAGAGGGTATAAAAGTGTCAGTTCCACGTAATTTTGAAAATTCCTCCCACGGAGTCATATTTAATTGAAGATCGCATTTTTATTGTTAAAAATTGGTATTTATACGGTAAAAAAGCAGCACTATTTCTACGGATGTGGTCTTCAACATTCAGAAACCGACCTAAGGCTTCTAAAGCGTGATCTGATAAGAAAATTGGCCACCTTATTCACCAGATATGAATCCATGTGATTTCTATCTTTGGGGTCATATGAAAGATTTGGTTTACAAGAAGAAGCCTACAGACGATATTAGCCTCAAAAGTTCCATAACTGACTCATTTTCAAACATCAAAACAGAAACGCTCGATTTTGTTACTGACAACTTTGTGAATAAGTTGCGCTATTGTATCCCCTCTGAAGGTTCTCACTTTGAAAACCTTAGCCATTAAACTCCTTTTCCATGTTCTTTTTAATAAAAAAATATTTGTAGTGCTATCTGCAAACGACTCAAGAGTTATTTCAGTTAAAAGCTGTAGGTTAAGTCATCTTGTTTTTGAGGTTTGTAAAGATAAAGAACACTTTTCCAAATCGTTATCAACTCGGAAGAGATTACTATATAATTTTGTTTGCGGTTATACAGGGTGATTAGAAAATGAGTATACATTTGAAAAATTAATAATTCACGGAATAATGTAGGTACAGAGGTAAAAATTGACACACATGCTTGGAATGACATGGGGTTTTATTGTAACCACACAAAAAAAAAGTTAAAAAAAAAGGCCGACAGATGGCACTGAACAGCAAAACGTCAGTGACTCTGCCTGAGAATCGTGTATAAAAGGAGCTGTAATGAGAGAGAGAATCAGATGCACCAGCAATCGCAGCATGTTGACGTTACCACAAAAGGCAATGTTAGTGAAGCTCTACTATCAAAATGGGGAATCTGTCGCGATCGACCGACATTAATAAGCATGCTAAAAGACAACATCCAACGCCAATTTCTCACCATAACTACAGATATGCTGCACAGTGCTGTGCACAACATTGTCCCTCGGCTACAGCTATTTTTGCGGGATGACGGTGGACATGTTGAGCATTCGTTCTGAAGAACATCTTCTTTGCTTTGTCATAATTTGTTATGCTAATTATTGCTTTTCTTATCACACGAAGCGCCATCTGTCGGCCATTTTATGAACTTTTTTGTGGATACAATAAAAACCCATGTCATTCCAAGCATGTGTGTCAATTTTTACCTCTCTACCTACATTATTCCGTGAATTATTAATTTTTCAAATGTATACTCATTTTCTGATCACCCTGTACTTTATTTTCCTAGATTAAGAAACATCTGCCGTTTTTTACAGTGTAGAGATAAACATTGTTATCTGTGCGCAATTCTGAAAAGAAACAGGAATTTTCCTCATTATAGAGTTTTAATTTTATCATTTCAAAATATATGTAAAGTGATTCATTAACACCAGTTGAAAAAAAACTACCGTGTATTGTTTGTTAGTTATCTCAATAATGATACAAAAATTAATAAACTTTTTTGAAGATTTAAAAAACACATTCGTTGTTTTAAAACTGAAAAAAAAGTACGATTTTTAGATAATGCCAAATAAATTATTTTCTGAGACATCTTACTGATTTTCAATAATACATTTTTAACAAAAGAATAATTTTAGAAAAGATTTTCTGATCGTAATTTGATACTTTCTCTCGTAATAAGCAATTATTTCTTCTCCAAAGTTTTTCTTTTTTGGAAATGAATCAAAATATCAGAAACATGAATTCATTAATTATACGCGGCTTTAAAAAAAAAATCAGAGAGAAAAATATGATTTTAAATTAGCGTTTCCTAGAGCATAGATTAAACAAGAACGAAAAATCAGGAAAAGATCAAAAGACAAAGATTGTGAAACACTTTCTAACACTAACATTATAAAGAAATTTCTTTTTTCCCTTAGAATGAAAACAGACATCTAAATATGCAACTTTTAAAAACACATAACTTACTAAAAATCCCCTTTCAGCAGTCGGGAAGTCATTCGATCAAATGGATTAGGAAATATGAAGGTTTAAAGTTTGGAACTCGTAATGTTAAATTACTTTTTAGTAAAATAAAATAAGTTGAAACTGGTGTGAAACAATAAGAACTAAAAAAATCTCCTTAAAACACCATCAAAAACTTTAAAATGCGCTAGGCCTTTCGAAAGATCTGAGTCTTTCTTCGTCAGGCGCAAAAAGACGTGCTTCTACTATGAAAGCAGCAGCAAGACTGAAATGAGAGATAAGGGAGAGGAAACAAGCTGAAACAACAGCCAATAGGAAAGTAGAAATCAACAGCCAATAGGAAAACAGAAGACAACAGCCAATCACATAAGAGTAAAATCAAAACAATAGAATAAAAAATAGAAGGGGAATAAGGAAGGGGAAAAATATAAAAAATATTTTTATTAATAATAATAAATAAATAAATTAATTTTTTTCCCCCTTCTAATTTTTATTCTATTGTTTTGATTTTACTCTTCTGTGATTGGCTGTTGTCTTCTGTTTTCCTATTGGCTGTTGATTTCTTGTTTCCTATTGGCTGTTGTTTCAGCTTGTTTCCTCTCCCTTATCTCTCATTTCAGTCTTGCTGCTGCTTTCATAGTAGAAGCACGTCTTTTTGCGCCTGACGAAGAAAGACTCAGATCTTTCGAAAGGCCTATCGCATTTTAAAGTTTTTTATGGTGTTTTAAGAAGATATTTTAGTTCTTACTTTTTAATTGTTACAAAATAGATTGCAATGCGGTTAGTTTTTAGATCATAACTCGAAAAATACTTGTGGGAATGAGCTGTAAAATTGGATTATGATATTTCAAGCTTCTGGAAACCTATTCCTGTTAAATTTATAGGTTACTATTCATATGTCATTGGAAATTTAATTTCGAAAATATACATTCTTTGAAAGTGATTTTTGAAATAAATATGAATGTTTTAACAGAAATTGATTTTTAGAAGCTTTAAATATGCCATTCTTGGACATGTTTGGGCGTGAATTATGGCTATTTCTAGCTTGTCTTATGATTTCATCACATTTCGCAGAAAACAAAGGCAATCTGTTTAAAATTTCGTTAAATTATCCTTATTATTATTAAAGTTATGAATGAAGATCCGGGTTTGGCTTGGAGTGAGACACCCTTAATTATGACTGAATAAATGGGATTTGAACCTGGTCATCATTCTAGAGTCAACCAGGCAGTTGTGATTAGTAGCTGAAAGGATTGTTTCCAATGGTGAAAGTCAACCAGGCAGTTGTGATTGGTAATAGAAAGGATTGTTGCCAATGGTGAAAGTCAACCAGACAGTTGTGATTGGCTTCTGAGAAGGCCATCAACTGATTGCAACTTACATATAAACAATTTTTTGTTGCAGCTTTTCCAACTCTTAAAATTTGTACACAACCTTTCGGGAGACCCTGTATCATCCTTTATAATAAAAAAGTATAAGTAATAATAATATGAATATCCTTTAGTTCTGCTACATAATTTATGATCGGTAACTCAACAATTTGTCACTACTACCTATCTTTATTCCATTTCAACTAAACCTTGGACGTTGCTTTCTTGTTTGTTTCATTTATTTTACTACTTTTTCCATTTAATAGATTTTCTTTCTTGGTTTCAATTTTTTCGCTCACGACAAATCTTCAACTTAGAGTCTGAATTTTATATTTGTCTGTATTTCACTTTTTCATCAGACAGACATAATCAAAGTAGTCTGTGGATCATACATCAGACATTCTTTTTGACATTTTTGATGAAATGTTCGTTTTCTTTACAGACCCGTGATTTTCATTTCTCTCAATTCTCGGAGGTGGTTTATATTTTTTTCATGGGATATATCTTATTTCACAGAAAAATGATGACAAATTTCAATGGAAAAAGTTGTACGGTAACTACAAAACTAACTCGAAACTTTCAACGCAAATAAGAAACCTGAAACAAATTACTTTTATCTAAGAAATAGGAGATATATATATTTTTTTTATTTCTCAAGAAATGCATTTATTTTATTTTAAAATATTAAATGGCAAAGAAACAATTATTTTTCAAAGGATTTGAGACATACACTACAAAAAAAAAACTACCTAAAAATGAGAACCTGAACCTGTTCTTTTTTTTACTTGTAATTATACAGTCTGGGAAAGAACCACCCGATACTATTTTATTAAATTATTGCAGAGATATACTAGAGGCACCATTCTGTCTAGACAAGGATACTGTTACAGACTGTGGAACTTCTGCACAGAGTTGAGTTGCGTGATAACTAAATTTTAGAAATTTACAGTTAAGAGTGCAGTTTAAAATTTCAGATTAAATATTACGGTTGAAACAGTCACAGTAAGGTTGCAGTTAAACTGTATATATATGAAAATTTTATCTAAATAACGGCTATAGCAATTTTGACTAAATATTGTATCTTACCGTTTTCGGGCACGAGAAGACAATTGGGCTTGGTCACATGTTCGAGAAAATTTGATTAGTGGGTTATTTTTGGATCACGCTAATTTTATATAATAAACGACTCTAACGATTTTGACTAAATTTTGTATCCGTCTGTTTTGGAATACGAGAAGACCATTAGGATGGGTCATGTGTCACATGTTCGAGAAAATCGATTAGTGGGACATTTTTGAGTCACACTAATTTTATATAAAAAATGGCTGTAACGATTTTGACTAAATTTTGTATCTTTCCGCTTTGGGATACGAGAAGATCATTGGGATGGGTCACATGTTCGAGAATATCGATTAGTGGGTAATTTTTGGGTCACTACGTGTTAAGCGAATTTTATCTAAAAAACAGCTCAAACTCTTTTAACTAAATTTTGTATCCTACCGTTTTGGGTTACGAGAAAACCGTTGCTTTGCGTCACATGTTCGAGAAAATTCTTTTAGTGGGTAATTTTGGGGTTACTACGGGTCAATGCATTTCAATGTGATTGACGGTTGAAACAGTTATTAATTTGTTCAACAGTTGGCAGTAAACGAAATCGCAAATTTGGCAACATTTCGTGAAATATCACCAAATTTGGGGATATTGGTAAGATTTGCGGGAAAATCGACTTTTAAGATTACCAATGCCATAACACATGCTTGACGTCAAATTAAATAATGTCGCCAAGTTTGCTTATTTTCAGCGATAATTTATTTTTATATCGAGTTGAACACAAAGCTAATTTTAACTAAGCGTAGTTCGGTCAAAGTTTGTGACTTTGACGGCATTTGGAGAAAAAATTGGTTTTTAGAATCTGAAGGAATTTTCTAGACATTCCCAATAGGAGCCGAGTTACATGATTACACCAATCAGAGTCCATAGAACGTTCTCAAAACCAGAAGTCAACCAATCAGAGTGCAGAGAACTGATTGTTATATGTTGTGCAGCGAATTTATTGTTATATCGCGTTGAACACAAAGCTAATTTTGACCGAGCTTAGCTCGGCCTTCCCAGCTTGTTAATTACACTATTGGCGCAATTCCTTCTACTGTCAGATGTTATTATATATCTCCATGAAAATACGTGCTATTCTTACACAAATGAACACAAATGTTGTACAATATTCCCATAGTAATGTGCTGCAGCAACATCATTTCGCGCATTTAATTTTACAGGATTATCCCAAATATTACTTTTTTCTTCAATTTGTTGTTGGTTTACTATTTGCCCTCGTGATCATATCTTTGTTGAAAATATGAGGTCAAACATGTTCTTTATATTACCGAAGTTCTAAAAGAATTCGTGAACGTTTTTTTTTAGATATTCGCTAAAACGTTTAAAATCGAAAGTGTCCGGTGAATTTTCACCGTATAGTGTATGTCTATATATATATGACAGCTGCTAGTATTCAGATATTTTTCCGAGTCAAAAAAACATTATTTGAATCAGAAAAATTATTTAATGAAATGACTGAGATTCTTAGGTGAAGGATAAAGTTGGACGAAATTTTCCCGACATAGTGAAACGTATCCAGAACTGGAGATTCTGTTTGAAAAATTTGTTCAACTTTAACTTCCCCCTAAAAGTCACAATATGTGATTGAAATTTAATAATTGCGTATTTACATAACATTTAGTGGAATGTTTCCACAATGAATGGAATGAAATCACATGTGTGAAAATCAAAGGAATAGATAGCATTAGAATTAAAGGAAAATATATTACAAAAATATAACACAATAACATGCAAATGCAAATATGAAACACTATGAATATCCTATGGTTTCGTCAGAGGAGCTTTATAAGGATAATTCATAGTAAATATATGTTATTTTGTCAATTATTGTCAGCATTAAGCCTAAAAATGACAATATTAAGCTCCTTATAACATATAAAAATCCAAAAAATATGCAAATAATAAGAAATCCAAAAAATAAATTGTGATCCATCTGTAATAGCTAAAAAACTAAAAAATAGTAGCCACAACTCACCAGTAAAAAAAAAGTGAAGTAATGATTAAATTAGATGCAAAAATGAGTCTTTTACATGAGTCCAAATTCTATGGACCAGGAAACACTGAATCATGGGGAAAAGAATAATAATAAAAAGAGAGAGGAGCTAGGAGCTGGTGCTGCCATCTATCTTTAAATACTAAAAGGACATGCTGGTACTACCAACTATCTTTTAAAAGAGGAGCAATATGCTATAGATGAAGTTATTATTGTAAATCTAGATATAAATAGATATGAAGAGTAAAGGGGGATAATATTGTAGTAAAAAATAATCACTAGTATTAAATAATATGGAAGATAAAGGTAGGTAATTATTTAAAAATTGAATAGATAAAGAAAATAATAAATAAAAATATAGGAAAAAAATTAAAAAAGTCACGAATATGTAGATGATAAATTTGTATTAAAACAGTAATAATTTAAGGGAGTGAAAATATATAGCCATGTATGAGAAGTCCTGAAACCCACATTTTGTTTCTTTTTCAAACTTTTTATATATATTCTCTCCATTTTAATGACGGATATCTTTAAACTGAAGCATTTCAAAGCGACATATGGGCAAAATTATTTCAAATATACCTAAATCTGCATTCAAATGGTAATGATTAATGCTGTTGAATGTCATCCAATATCTATCATTTATTTTAAGAATTTATTTATTTTTAAAAGTGTGGAAGTTGACGGAAATAATAATAAAAAAAGAAACATTTTCTTGTGAACACTAAATCGAAGTCTGTTTAATGCATTTTGATCAAGAACTAAAAAAAATTATATTCCTCTCTCACGTGTGTACATTCTACCATCCGACGAAATTGTGTATAATAAAATTCGATTTTAGTATCCGTGATCACAAAAAACAAAGTAATTCCAATTCCTTCTAAAAAAAACTTTCTTTTGAAATACCTCTAAAAATTAGCCTCACGTAAAACTCGCTGATCATAAAATACAATAATGATCTGTTGACCCAAGTTATCTGACAGTGGCATGACGTCATTTTTCCGCTAGGGGCTGCAGATAAAATCAGATCAAAATAAATGTGTTACTATCTTACATCATATTATTATAAAATACCATATTATATTTCATGGAAGGGGAGATTTATTTCATTACTTCAACAAGTAACTTTTAAGAGAAAAATAAAACTGACTTCAAGAGACTGCTTCTGATATTTGTGTTTTGTGAAACACTTCAATGTTATCAATATCACTAGATTCCTGAAAGGCTTAGATGATACTCGACCTGAACCCGGTAATTCTATTTGAAATCAACCCGAAACACGACCCTAACCTGACCAAATGAAAGTATCGGGTAGGGTTCGGGTGAAATCGGGTTGCCCCACTTCTTGCAAGATTCTAAGCTACATTAATTTAAATCCCAATGTTGCCATTTTCGCTCATTTTGATTCGCAGTAGATGATGAAATACTAAAATGTTTGACGTGTCCCTGTAAAAAAACTATAACCGATAGTGTGATTTGTCATTTTTAGGTGCGTTCGTAATTAAATAAATGTGTAGCACCTATAGTCGTCGTCTGGTCCGCCCGTCTGTCCACATATAACAGTGCAAAAACTACCCAACCGAATTGTTTGAAATTTAAAATATATAATCGTTACCGAATTTTGTCGAGTCATTTCAAATTTTATGAAAATCGAATCAAAGCCTAAAAGTATATTAATAAAAGTTTTCTTCATTCTATTAAATCGCATCATACATAATTAATTCAATGATATCCCATGATAGGTAATGATTCTAGGTTGCCATGGTAATTACGTCCTATTTAAGATGGGCTTATTTCCGTATTACGGAATTTAAAAAACCGAATTTGTATACTAAAATTGTTTAGTAGCAATCATATAATGTACCGACAGTTTTTTTGATAGATGTTTCCGAAGAAATAGATATTAAATAGAAAAAGAGTCTCAATATGGATTTCAAGTTCTGAAATTTTCAAAGCTAAGTTTCCCATTGGAATTTTCAGTAAATGTCAACAAAAGATAAAATGTACTTATTTTATTACGGAAATTAATAAATTAATAATATCATAATAACAGACTATATAAATATTTATAAAACTAGTTATAGCACGAACGCACCTCATTTGTCACGTTTGACGTTCAATTTCCAACTTGTTATGAAAGTTAAAGCCTATAAGTAACGAGAAAAAAAAAAGACAAGAAAACTGACAGGCAGACAAATACATAATCTGGATAATTTTTAGATATTAAGGAAGAAAAGACGAGTAGAGAAGGAAGAAAACACCAGTTGAATGAGACCTTTCCAACAAAAACAATATGAAAATCATGGCATCCGAAAAGTTATGCGTGGATACATATTAACACAAGAACAAAAAATCACGCATCAGGCATAGATTATGAAACACTTTCCAACACAAACAGGATATTATTAAGAAATTTCATATTTTTATGCAATGAAATGTGATATCTAAATGAGCAATTTAAATAAAATGCACCGCAAATGATTTTTTTTCGCATAGACGATAATGTAACGGAATTCTTTTGTGAGTTCCTGTCTACGAACTATAAATACTACACATTTAATTTTCAATAGCGAAAATTCTATAGTAAACCTCATTAAAATATAAGAATTACATGTCAATCCGGGTATATATACGCGAGTTCAAACATGGATAGGCGGATAGACGGAAGTCATAAACACTTTTTAACTATGTTGGTAAGTGTTAAAAAACATAGAAATAAATTATATAAACCCCTTCGTTGGTTAAAAAATGAATAATAAGTAAAGTATAGCACTACCTATTATTTCAAACACGACATTTGTAGAGTTCTGCATTAAAATATAGCCCATATCTTTGAGTAAATGCTGATATCTGAAAAAAAATTAAAAAATATATTTTTAATTAACTTAGATATTTTATCCGTCAAATGAAGGGCACAGATGTATAACAACTTTAATTCTACCGTATTTAGTACGTGGAACTTTTTGGACAGTTTAATTTTTTTTCTTCTGATTTTCGAATGTAGCTAGATGAAAGGTAGCTAGAAAAAGTAGAAAAGTAGCTGGGAAAAGTACCAAAATGAGTAAAATTGCTTAACTGATTCCCGAAAGCCTTTTAAAGTTCAAGATTTATTTTTTACTCAATATATGCCATTATAATAACAAATAAAATTTTTATATGAATATTAATAACGAAGACTCTTTGCACATAGGTCCAATAAAATCAAATATATCAGACAAAAAATGTTGCATAGCTCCCAACATTTACGCTTTTCTAATACCACTAAAATGCAATAGAGAATGTTTTTGTCTTATTTAATTGCTGATTTCGGCGATTAAAAAAGGTCACAATTTGCTATTAAATTTTAGTGATAAGTAAAAAAAAAAAGACTTTTTGCATCTATGATAAGTTAAGAGTCAAGATTTTTCAGAGAGGCAAGTGTCGGGAAAAGGCGTAGAGATGTTGGACGGTCGCGCGCCTCCTCCGCAAATCAGGCGGTCTCCTAGCCCACCCATCCCCGACCGCCAGCCGAGACGAACACAGAGCTCGAAGCCGCAGCGGGTCGTCCCCTGATCTCGGAGCCCCGAGGGCAACCCTTCCTGCTTTTCGAGGCATTAAATTTGTGGAATTTACCTTTTAAATTTATCTGGTATTGAAATCAGCATTTAAATTTTCAGAGAGCGAAGTGTCAGGAAAAGGCGAAGAAGGTTGGTGGGTCGCGCGCCGCCTCCTGATTTGCGGAGAAAGCGGCGCGAGACCGTCCAACGTCCCTATGCCTTTTCCCGACACTTGACTCTCTTGAAAATTTTAAAAGCTGATTTCAATACCGGATAAATTTAAACGCTTAATTACACAAATTGAATGCACTGAAAAGCGGGAAGGGCTGTTCTCGGGGCTCTGAGACTATCGGACGACCGCAGAGACTTAGAGCTTTATGTTGCACCATTCATCTTAAAAAATTCGCAAGCTAAAACTATGGGAGCGTTCTTTTCAAATTGCTTAGTTGCATTTTAATATTTTTAAATGATTTCTTTGAATAGGCTAGCTGAGTGCATATGATAGCCCAAAACTTGCACCTTTTTATCTTATTATACTTCTTGCCTGGAAAATATCGTAGAAGTTTTGTATCAATTTTTGCGCTGCAACGGAAATATTTGTGAAAATAAATCAGTAATTCGCAAGTGAAAGTAAACACAAAATGACTGCATAATAAATGAAAACGTTTATCGTTAGAAATATGGTTCAGTATGATCATCGTTCCGATATTCCAATAGCTGCCTGCATGCCCTAAACGAAATTTTTTACAGCTACCTAAAAATTGAATCAACTTAGATTCGTGCAAAGTTAAACAGCAAATTGCAAAAACTTTTAAACAGACATCTGTTTCAATGCAACATTGAAACACAGGAGCTGTTGCAATTTTCGAGCTAAACAAATCTGTTATATTATGTTGAAGGATGATCTTGCAGTTTGTGAAGGCTTCGGTTGAATAAGTAAATTGTTCGCATCAATAGTTGACATAAGGTCATTTTCTTTCAAAAGGGTGCCAAAATTTTCCATGCTGGTGTCTTTTGGCACTATATTTCTTTTAGAAATAGAAACCGCGTGCTTCACTTTTCACGTAACATCAAATGGTGTAACATTTTGCTATTTTGCCCAATAGAGTACCCGTCAGTGGTCTCAAAACAACTCATGTTATTTTATGGCCACCCTCTATATACATACATACATATATATATATATATAATATATATATAAACACACATATATATATATAATAAGCAGTAATACCGCGCATGCGCGGCAGCGTATTACTGCTTTTTTTACTGTTTATTACTGTTAATTTTACGGTATAATACTGGCAGCTGGAGTGCCAGTATTATACTGTAAAATCAACACTTTTTTTTGCAGTGTAGACAATGTAAATTGCAAAAGTGCTCAAAATAAAGTAGAGCATATTATAATATTAAGGCAATATTCTTCCCATTAATTTTCAAAAAGTTACACTTTTTAAATTTTTATGCGACTTCTCTAGACAAAATTGGTTACGCAAAGTCTTCATTTATCTACAACAAGATAAAAAAATAAAAAAACTTCATACACATGGCTTTAAAACGGAATGAGTTATGTTTAACTGAGAATTGTCCATCAACTTATTCAACCCAGAAAATTAAATTTGTGATATATTACAAGAAAGCGTAAACACAGGCGATAACACCTTAAACAAATGAGTATGGATGCTTGCAACAATATTAATGACTAAGAACCTCAAAATATTTTACAGGAGCTTAATTAGAAATGTACTGGAGTTGAAGGAAAACACTTTGAGAATGTTTTATAATTTGTTTTTAATTATTATACTTCTAAGATATAAAACTACATTTGTTTCTTTGCAGGATCACTGCCCCTGTAAAGCTTTATTTATGTGTATTTTGTGATGCAAAATTTTCACACTTTTAAACATATTTTTGATCTAGTCCACTAAGTGTCAGAGGGCTTTCCTGCATTTTCATAAAATTGTTCGAAAAACTAACATTAATTAAAATTTTCTTTCCCTGATTGTTTCTAAAACACACTTCACCTATGTTTATTTTACATATCTTTTAAAATACAGTTCTGTTAAAAATATTTTTGCCTACAACCGATAGGCTAATTTTCTCGTAAAATATTAAAATTTTTGTTATTGTTTTTTTATAATTTAACAAATCTTTTTTATATCTAAAAAAGATAAATAAATAAATGAAAAAATATAAGTCTAAATTAATTACAGGCCTCCTAATCCACGATTTTAAACTTCAGTCAATTTTTGTCAGATTTCAATAATTTTTTTTAAAATTAAGTCAAATTTTTCTGATCTTTTTAAGATCTTGTTTTCAGCCTTTCAATTTATGTTTTTGCACGTTCTTTTGTTTAAGGATTGCAATGGCACCCATTTATGAGATTTTCTATGAGTTATCTTTCGTTAGTAAAGCTTTTCTTAGCTATTTCTGTTTTCTGTGATATCCCATAAGTTTTCGAACGTGATCATATTAAGGGAATGATCTACTTCTTTAGGCTTAAAATTCACGTGATTTTTACGATTGTTTTTTCGGTTACAACAAAAAGAGATACCATCTTCGGATTTTTTTGCATTATATTTATTTATATTTCACGGATATATTTAATTTTTGTTTGTAAAAAAAAAAAAAAAAAAAAAAGAATAACACGACTTTTGCGATGGTGAGTACTTGTGGATTTGCGCCGTGAACAACCAATCAGGCGACCGTTTTTCTGTGGTCACAAGTATGTGAAAGAAGTTGGGTCGCCAATTTATGAAAGGGTATTAAATTCTCTGGAGCTTATAGCAACATTTATTTTCAAAAGTTAATTTTTGACAAAATGACGGTCAATTGAACAAGGGAGGTCATTTTCCGCCCGTTTTTTTACCATCTGCAATCGCATAATAATAATAATAATAATAATAATAATCAATTAAAATTATACTTTCCGGTGGTATAAGTTCCAGTAAAAACGATTACTTTTCTTGTAAATAAAAATAAAGGAAATCGGTTGAATAATTTTCGAGAAAAATGGTCATCCAGTTTGAAAAACAGGGTTTCGAGAATAACAAGTTTAAAATTTTACAATAGTGTTACGTTCAACGATCAAAAAATATTGTAAGGAATTGGAATATCGTTAAACAACTTTAGGGTAACAATTTACATACTTCAGGTATGCAAAAAATTCAAAATAAAACATATCGAAAATTTTGACCCACAGAGGTAGAACCTCCAAAAATTTCCTTTAAAAGTTAGAGGAGCTCTATCTAAAGCTTTTCGAAAAATGTATTAATGATTCTGGATTTATAGAAAGAAGCTAAATCCTTTCATTAAAATAAATTCTTCACCATTTGGAATCAACGTTGGTGTTGGGATATCAGGCGACTTCCCAATAGCTAGGGAAAATAGGCAGGAAAATGACTACCAACAAACGAAAACTCATGAGAAAGCTCATAAATGTGTCGCATCACAATCGTAAAACTGGTCGTTGGGGGCCACCGTAATACTTGCCCATCATGGATATGCATAATATAAAATATGAAAATAAAACATGTGCAAACTATTTATAAAATGCATTGCAATTCGAATAAAATCGTGGCTGGATGACGTCATAAATTTTAAATGCTCTATTACTGAATTGCGAAAAAGAAACATTCGTATAACTCCAAAATTGATAATCCTATTAATTAACGGTTTACTGCGTCGGATTAAGCGTCTCATTTCAAATGAAAATAGATCTTTGAATTGAAATTTGAATGAAATACAGGGTCATGAAAAATCGAAGAGTGTGGGAAATAGGATTACAAATATCTCGGCAACTCATTATCCGATCGACTTCATGCTTTATGCAAAATTTATGTTTTTTATTGTCTTTTATATTCACTCCTTAAAATAAACAATTTCGAAAATTTTTATATACCTTTTATCAGAACGAATACTTCGAGAGTCCGAAAAAAATAGTTCCGAATAATCGAGGTTCCTGAAATTCAATAAGCTTACGTTAAATCTGTTCGTGGCTCTAATGTCCTCCAAGTTCTATATAAGCGCTACCTCTGGGGATGCCAATCCAGATGCAGGTCTCTCATCTGGAATTGGTTCAAAATTAGGAGACTAGTTTCACAGTTATATGGATCATGTCAACTATATAGAAATAAAAAGCTGCAAAACCGGGTTCTTGGGCCAAACCAACAACAACAACAACAACCCATTATGGTTTAGTCAGTTAACGGCAATAGTACATATTTTAAGTTACAAATTGTTAATTATTTAACAACCTTTCATGGGCCCAATGGACGGGTAGCCAAGTCAATTAGCACAATAAAAGTAAATTAATTTCAATAATGTAGTTAAAGTGTAATTCAGAATAAGTTCAGTTTAAAATGTAACATTCTTCTCTTCCAGGTTCCCCTTGCAGTTCCTCGTGCTGCCGGTTGGGACGAGCCAATGGCCGGCCCCAACTGGTAGCACAAGGGTTTTTTTTAGCAGCAGTTTTTTTATTCATTTTATTTTTGACTGTTCGCCTCTTTATTAGGTGCAATTGGACATTGTCCGCAAAAGCTACCGGACCCGCTCTAATGGGACAGCCCACGGAGCCAGTTTTTACCAAGTGGGGTACGGTAGAAAGGCGCAGTCCCGTCAGCCCCCGCAGCGTTTTCGTCTGCCTTGCAACTCGGCCCAAAAATTTTCCCCGATGGTACGACTTAGCTATTGGCTAATTATATTTTCATTTCAGTGGTTTCATTATCTAGTTAATTTCTTTATTTAGTTTCCCTCAAAATTCTCTCCCCCTTTTCAAGCTAAGTTCAGTACCAACGTTTCGGCACTAAATTGTCCAGCCCCATTTCAACTGTCATGACGAGTACGTGGTGTGCGGCGTCAGATCTCAGAACATTTAAATTTAGGAGTGAACAACACAGAAAAATCCGGACTCAGTTGATTGGCCGAACTGGGTACTTGTCTTTGTGGACCGCCCCAATAGGGCGATCAGGCGAATTTCGCCCCAATGACCAGACACTCAAACCCGTCAAACTGGGTCGAATCCCGGTAGGTAGGGGCCTGGTCAGTGGTCTCCAAGGTCTCCAAGCTTCTTCCCATTACTACATACTAAGTACATACTAAATTTCAAATCTCTATCTCAATTTCTTTAGGAGATTGAGCGTTTACAGACACACAGACAGACGGACGGCAATTTTTTTTTCTAAAAATATGTTTTTCGGAATCTCCAGTGCCTGAAACGTGTAAATCCGTCAAAATTTTGTTTTCGATTTTCAAAACGATTACAAGACTTACCCTATACTACGTATGATGGGTAAGTAATAAAAGAAATTGGAAAAGCGTGCACTGCAAAGTGGACTACAGACTTTCATTTACATGGAACGGAAATGTCAGTAAACATGGATGATTAAAAGACAAATATATTTTCGCATCCTAAATTCACACTTCAGTAAATTGACAAAGCTGCAAAAAATAGCTTTATTATTTTAAGAATTAACGAACGGTGTAAAACACAGAATCAACTCAAATAATTATAAATTTAGACTAAATATATTTTGAGAAAAAAAGAAAATAAAAGTATGACTGACATGAATTCTTTCAAAAATGATAAAAAAAAATAGAAATTCAAATTTTAATTATTTATAAAGTATGTCAAAGCACTTATCATATACAGTCTCATTGTATTTTTTACAGAGAGTCAAAAACTATAATTTTTTCATTTTTTTAAAATATAAAAAAAATGCAACTGGCATGAATTAGTTAACAAACATAAGTTGTCAGGCATTTGAATTAGTTAAAACAAATATTCTACACTGAGAAAAATGACACTTTCAAATCTGAGTAAATCGATGTTTTCATTTTGGTATGAAACTTTTTGTTTCAAATAGAACGACCCAATGCTTTCAATTCTGAAATACCAGAAATACTCAGAATATTGAAACATGGGCATACTCAAAACTGAGCGCATAGATATCAGTTCATACTCATTTTTAAAACATGGTCATACTCAAAAATGATTGGAATCAGTTCAAACTCATTTTTGAAACATGAAAATACTCAAAAATGAGCACATAGATCTCAGTTCATACTTATTTTTGAAACATGGACATACTCAAATAGACGACATTTTCAAGAACAATATTGATACATAACTGGAAACTCAGTATCTATCTTACCACCTACCCATCGCTCTTCCATGCATTTTATTTTTCTTATAATAATTAAGAATATTGTCGTTGATCCAAATATTTATTTTCATAAGAAGAAACTTACTTTAGAAAAAGTTGGAAGTTGTACGTCAAACGTGACAAATGAGGTGCGTTCGTACTATAGCTAGTTATATAAATATTCAGATCGTGATGATTTTTAATTCTGTGAAATGAATTATATCGTCTGCAGATTGATTCCTGTCATAAAATAAGTATCTCGGTCGCTTGACGATTAAAACTCGGAAGCTCCTATAACAAAAAAGCACCGATTTTTAAAAAAAATTCAAATTTCTTAATAAATGTTTTTATTAATATTTTCTAAAGTTTTGATTCGATTTTCATAAAATTTGAAATGTCTCCACAAAATTCTGCAAAGATAATATATCTAAAATTTCAAATCATTCGGTTGGGTAATTTTTGCGTTGTTATATGCGGACGGACGGACCAGACGACGACAATAGGTGCTACGTATTTATATTATTACGAACGCATCTAAAAATGGGGCGTTTTTGCACCCTCCGCAGAAAATCGATTAAAATTCGATTAAAATAATCTGTTTGCAACAAGTAACATATTCTATTAAAACCCTCCATTCCATTAATCTCAAATAACACAGTTATCGTGACCGCCCATATTAATTTAGCAACCCTCTGTAAAACTCCTAAATTCGGTATGAATATAAATATTTTTTATTTAGAACAAAGCGTAGGCGTTACGTTACTGAGAGATTTTACTTCAGCACCTTCAAAATTCTGTTCCGTGATTTATCAGTTCCAGATCGGCGCTTGAAACTCGGTATCTATCTTACCACCTACACATAGCTCTCTTCCGTGCATTTTATCAGCCTATTTCGAAGCGAAGAGCCGGTGGAGCAAATATTTCATCTCTTATTCGTATATCTTCAAATTTCCTTGAAAGAATTACCATTCTTCTTCTTCCTTTACTCCTGCAGCTGATTGAGAGATGCTACTCATTTCTGAAGCATTTTGCCTTTGTTTGTTTTTAAGGCTTATTTTTTAACTTTTTTTCAACATTTTGATAGTGCAGTATTCATTCTTTTAATATCATTTTTAGGTGCATTTTTAGGAAGGTAGAATGTTTTCGTTAGGAATTGCTTTTATATATTTTTTAAGGTTTATCTTTTTATCTTAATTTTTCTTTTATTTATCGCGGGCTATTTTTTTTAACATTTTCATAATGCAGTATTAATTAACTTAATCCTTTTTACGAGAACCATTTATGAAGGAAGTATGTTTTTGTTAAAAATTGCTTTTATGTATTTTTTTAGGTTTACCTTTTTATCTTAATTTTCCTTTTATTTATCACGGTCTATTTTGTATTTTTTTAAACATTTTCATAATGCAGTATTAATTAACTTAATCCTTTTTACGAGAACCATTTATGAAGGAAGTATGTTTTTCTTAAGAATTGCTTTTATATATTTTTTTTAGGTTTACCTTTTTATCTTAATGTTTCTTTTGTTTATCATGGGCTATTTTGTATTTTTTTTAACATTTTGAACATTTTGATAGTGCAGTATTCATTCTTTTAATATCATTTTTAGGCGCATTTTAGGAAGGTAGACTGTTTTCGTTAGGAATTACTTTTATATATTTTTTAAGGTTTATCCTTTTATCTTAATTTTCCTTTTATTTATCACGGGCTATTTTGTATTTTTTAAAACATTTTCGTAATGCAGTATTAATTAACTTAATCCTTTTTACGAGAACCATTTATGAAAGAAGTCTGTTTTTGTTAAGAATTGCTTTTATATATTTTTTTAGCTTTACCTTTTTATCTTAATTTTCCTTTTTATTTATCACGGTCTATTTTGTATTTTTTTTACATTTTCATAATGCAGTATTAATTAATTTACTCTCATTTATGAGAACATTTTATGAAGGAAGTATGTTTTCTTTAGGATTAGTTTCTATAATGTTTTCTTTAATTATATATTTCTTACCTTCGTTGTTAGTTTTATCTTGATTTGTGTGTTCGTGGCATGTTTTTAAATTTATTAACACTTTGATAATGCTGTATTCATTCATTTAATCTCATTAATAGGAGCTTTTCAGGAAAGAAATTTGTTTTTGTTAAAATTTACTCAAAAAATGGGCAAATGTTTCTTAATGTACTTAAATATAATATAACTGCGACCGAAAATATACAATAACCTCTTCCGAGATACCCAAGATTACAAAAATAGTATCTTTAGAAACCTCAAAAACCAATATATTTTCGAGATTTAAAAATGCATTTATAAAAACAAAGTTTCTTTTGCTGAAACTGATTTTCGGAAACGTTTCAGAGTACTGTTTATAGTGTAGTGATATTTTAAATGTTAATACTATTAATTTATCATGTGTGTCTGTAAAACATATTTGTTCAACATGAAAATGTTTACTTGAGAATTTTATACGAATTTGAACCGATATTCCGTGTTAATAAAATTGATTAATACACTATAAAACCTATTCGGAAACGCTTCTGAAAATTAGTGGCTGCAAACGTAACATTTTGTTTTATAAATTCTTTTCTAAATTTCAAAAATAAACTGGTGTCTAGAGATAAAGAAAGTTTTTCGTAATCTTGGTTAACTTGGAAGAGATTTAATGTAAACGATACTACTACGTCTGGACTTATTTATAACAATAAAGGATCATTGAGATTACAGACAATTTATTACAATTATATAGAATGTTAAAAACACTAAAAAAGCATTTAAAAAGGATTCCATAGAATCCCTCATCACTAAATTTCAACTTAAAAGTCGTAAAAAAATTTAACAGATGATGAGGGATTATATGACTTACAACACATCTTTTTTAAAGGTTTTTTAGTGTTTTTAACATTCTATATAATTGTAATAAATTGTCTGTAATCTCAATGATCTTTCATTGGAAGATGTTATTGTATATTTTCATTCGCGGTTAGATCATATTTTCTCAGATTAAGAAACATTTGTGTTTTTTACAGTGTAGGAAAAAAATATACTTTCATTGAGATTTGTTTCTATTTTGTTTTATTATTAAGGTTTATCTTTTTACCGTCGTTTTATCTTTGTTTGTGTTTTCACTGCTTGTTTTTAATTTTTTAACACTTTGATAATGCATTATTGACTCCTATAATCTCATATATGGGAACCTTTTATGAAGTAAATATGTTTCTGATTGGATTACTTCTATATATATATATATATATGTAAAATAATAGTAATTCCAATATCAACACAAAACAGGATATGCCTGTGACCAGACAATTAACTGACAAGAGAAAGAGAAAAGTATGAAGTAAAGAAGAAACTAATAAAAGAAACAAAGTATCATGGGCTACATGATAAGAAACGTCATCAGGGGATGATTTCCACTTTGAAAATGCAGTATTGATTTGCATAATCACATCTATAGGAATCTTTTATGAAGTAAATATGTTGTTGAAAGGATTGCTTCTATATATACATGTACAATAATAGTAATTCCAACATGAACACAAAACACAATAGCCTGTCACCAGACAATTAATTGACAAGCGTTAGAAAGAAAAATAAAGTAAAGAAAAAACTGATAAAATAAACAAAGCATCATGGACAAGGAACGTCATCAGGGAGTGATTTACACTTTGAAAATGCAGTATTGATTCACATAATCTCATCTATGGGAAACTTTTATGAAGTAAATACGCTTTTGATTGGATTACTTCTATATATATGTGTAAAACAATAGTAATTCCAACATCAACACAAAATACGATATGCTTGCAACCAGACACTTAACTGACAAGAGAGAGAGAGAGAGAAAATATAAGTAAAGAAGAAACTGATAAAAGAAACAAGGTATCATGGTCTACATCATAAGAAACGTCATCAGGGGTGATTTCCACTTTGAAAATGCAGTATTGATTCACATAATCTCATCTATGGGAACCTTTTATGAAGTAAAAATGCTTTTGATTGGATTACTTCTATACATATATGTAAAATAATAGTAATTCCAACATCAACACAAAACACAATATGCCTGCAACCAGACAATTAACTGACAAGAGAGAGAGAAAAGAATGAAGTAAAGAAGAAACTGATAAAAGAAACAAAAGTATCATGGGCTACATGATAAGAAACGTCATCAGGGGGTGATTTCCACTTTGAAAATGCAGTATTGATTCACATAATCGCATCTATTGGAATCTTTTATGAAGTAAATATTCTTTTGATTGGATTACTTCTCTCTCTCTCTCTCTATATATATATATATATATATGTAAAATAATAGTAATTCCAACATCAACACAAAACACAATATGCCTGCAACCAGACAATTAACTGACAAGAGAGAGAGAAAAGAATGAAGTAAAGAAGAAACTGATAAAAGAAACAAAAGTATCATGGGCTACATGATAAGAAACGTCATCTGGGGGTGATTTCCACTTTGAAAATGCAGTATTGATTCACATAATCGCATCTATTGGAATCTTTTATGAATATGCTTTTGATTGGATTACTTCTCTCTCTCTCTCTCTCTCTCTATATATATATATATATATATATATATATATGTAAAATAATAGTAATTCCAACATCAACACAAAATACGATATGCTTGCAAAGAGACAACTGACAAGAGAGGGAGAAAAAAATGAAGTAAAAAAGAAACTGATAAAAGAAAATAAGAAATGTCATCATGGGGTGATTTCCATGTGAAAAATGGGAAATTTCTGTCATAAGACTAATTATTTTATCTTAATTTCAATGTCATTAAATCCAAATTCACAAAAAAAAAATTCAAATACAAAGTTTATCTTTATACCTTCGTTTTTACCTTATTTATGACGTATTTTAATTTTGTTATCACTTTGCAGCATACATTCGTTTAATTGTATTAATTGAAACCCTAATTATTAAGTACACTT
The DNA here is from genome assembly GCA_963931845.1 of Maratus michaelseni. NCBI lineage: Eukaryota > Metazoa > Arthropoda > Arachnida > Araneae > Salticidae > Maratus > Maratus michaelseni. The sequence continues at coordinate 102,398,188 of OZ007586.1, forward strand.
TAGTTAAAATTTGCTTCTATATGTACATATGTCTGTGAAAAACACATATGAATAGCATTGATTTTCAGTATCCAGGTTCAATAAACGAAAGGTCAAAGTTTAGCTTTAGTTAAATATTTCTTAGATTTCTATAATAGGATTTTTATACAAAAGAAAAAAAATGCTGATATCTTGAAGATATTATCACAAAATTTCTTATTATTCCTGTTTTATCGCAATCGTTGCTAAAATTGATATAAATGGTCTAGAAAGCCATTAATAAAAAACTGACTGGAATTCATTCCATTTGTCTGCTACAGCAGTATTTTTAACACTTTCCAACATGGTTACATTCAACAGAGTTAAAAAGTGTTCAAGACTTCGGCTTGTCGATCTGTGTGCCCGTCTGTCCCTCTGTCCGTGTTGAAACTTCCGTAAATATGCTTCAGTTTCCACATAATTTATATATGTAATTGGGGTTTACCATTGCATGTTTCTATTGAAAGTGAAGTGTGTAGAATTTATAGTTCGTTTGCAAGGTCATTCAAATGTATTCGGAAACATTATAGTCTAGGGACGAAAATTGTTTGAAGACCGTTTTAATGATGTTACACTACTAGAAACATTACAAAATTGATATAAAATGTTGATCTATACTACAATATGTATACTATACAAAAATGGACAAAATGGTGTGTGTAGCTTTTATTTTTAATTTACGGGAACACACAATATTATTCGATTGCATTATTCTTAACAGTGATTGTTTGAAGTGCATTTTGTGAAATTTATAGATGGTATTGAGAAAACATCTGAATTACGTACGTTATATACGTTATGGTACGTTATATACGTTATTGAGATATTATGATAACATCTTCCATAGGTTAAATAGAACAGGAAATATTTAATGTTTTTTTTTTCAGGGTCGCACAAAAAAATTCAGATATGCAGTCGACCATTAGCGATAATTTCAACAAGTGCGTTTTCAATTGTGTTAAGCGTTTTTAAGCTTAACTAAATATGAGTATGTTATATGGTGTGCACAAATTATATAGAACATATACAGGGATACCCAAGAAATTAACTTGTATGGACGGGATTTCTTAAAAATTCATTTTCAAATGTGGCTAGTTTTTTTTTAAAAAATTGAAACACATTTGTCCATACTATATAGTGTGAGTGTATAATATAAATTCATACATAAGGCTGCACAAAATGATATAGAGACTTTACCAATGCTAATCGCCGGAAAAACGTTTTTAGTTGTTTCATTCATTTTCCAACCTAATTAAATTTTAGTTTTACTATGCGGTATGTATAAAAATGTATAGAACATCTACAGGACTGTACAAAAGAATTCGCAAACATTATTGCCTATAAACAGAAATTGCTGGCAATGGTTTTCAATTGTGTTATCCGTTTTCTAAATTGTTTAAATGGATGGGCTAGTTGAGCTTAAGCCGAAAGGTAGGCCACCCCGCCCGGTTTGACCTTGTTTAAATGTATATCTTCTTTCATTATAGGAAAAAATGAAGCTTTATTACAGTATTTTGATAGCTATTTAAAATGTTTCATGATCTATGCGTGGTGCCTAATTTTTCGTTGTTGTCTTTTTCATTTGATTTGAAAATAAGGAAAAACTGTTATTATACATTTTCCCTTCTGATGCTCTAGAAGTTTATGCGAAAATTACATGGATGAATATAACTGTACTTCTTTAGTTTGAACTGTATTGCAATATTTCAATCAAAATTTACATTTTTCTTATTTATTTATGATTAAACGTGCGAGCGTCAAAAAACTTGAATCAAAATTAAGAATAAAATAGTTTAAAGAAATTAAACAATTGGAAAGCAAATTTAAATTATAATAAAGTGATTAGCATATTTTTTGTTTAAACAACCGTCACATGTTAAATTGTAAGATTAAGAATAAAGTGAATGGTTTAACAGTCCAATAGCAAAAAGTTTGGCAATTTAAATGAAACTCCGAAAACACTGTGAAAAGTTCGTATATAAATAAAACAAAAACGAAAAATCATGCATCAATTATAGATTGTGGAACATTTTCCAAACACTTCCAGAACACTTTAACACAACTTTGCCGATTAATAAGGTAAAAATTGACGTCTAAGCAAATAGTTTGGAAAATTCATAACAAATTGGAAAACCCAATTTCAAAAATTACCATCAACAGTCGGAAAAATATCGGAAAAAGTCGGAAATTTGTTTGTGCAGCCTTGTATATGGTCTATAGGTTTGTATATATACTACACAGTAAGCTAAAATTTAGTTCAGTTAGGAAACGCATAGCACAGTTAAAAATTCCTAACCAGCAATTTCCGTCAATAAACCGAATTGTTTTCGATATCTTTTGCGCTGCTCTGTATATGATCTACAGCATTTATACACACCAGGTAATATGTAGAAAATCAGTTAAATTTAAAAACGCTTACCACAACTGAAAACGCACTTCCAGCAATTACTGTTCATAGACCGTACTGTAACCGAATTATTTTGTGTATCCCTGTAAATGAATGATAAATGCTATCACCACCATATTCTATAATAAGCCTCTTGTAGTTCATCTCATTGATATACGATATATATCAATTTCAATATGACTGAAATAATTTAACATCATTAAAATACACAGCAAACGATATTTCCCCATAGACTGTAATGTAACAAATTATTTTGAGTGTTCCTTTAAATGAATTATAAATGGTACACACTTCATTTTCAATACCGAACATGCCATAATAAACCTCAATAACATATATGGCAATCCGAGTATATGTACGTGAGTTAGAGCATGTGGAGATAGACAGACAGTGACACTTTCAACTATGTTGGAAAGTGTTAAAAATGTTTTATGATACGTTTCACATTGGACTAAAAAAGACAATTTTTTCAGGTACAAACCTATGGCAGTGAAATGCATGGTTGTTATTTGTCATTACGTCAGCGCAAATTTTTGAACGTAATAAATGCAATAGGACGTGTTTAGAAATCTAACATATATACTGTTTCTTATTATACACTTCGCGTACAGGTGCTTATTTTTGTGTACCATTAATTCCGAATAATAGTCTTTGCCTTATTTAATTTCAGAAATTTGCGTGATAAATGCTATATATTTACCTGTATACCACAGATTATTAGAAATCCAGACTTATTCCACGTTATATGTGGTTAGGCGTATCAAATGAAATCAATTTATGTCTACTCACAGCACTTCTTTTCAATTCTTATTTATAATTATTTAAAAATAAAATATTAAAGAACGTATCTGGTTAATGTATAATCTTTATTAATTTGAGTTGGCTTTGCGACATACAGCTGTGAAACCGATTTCAATAGATAAACTGCTTTTTGTGCCACTAAACTCTAATAAAATTCAACACTTAAGCTTAAAAATTTATGTAATATTTTAAATTTTATTTTTCAGCTTTTATTGGACTGAAAATCTATCAAGTAATTAAAATCGCAACAATAGAAAAAGATAACGCAACAAAGATTTTCATTATTAGAATGGGTTACAGCAAGGCTGTGTAACTGCAGGGCTGCCCGAGGGTGTCATGTCGCCTTTTGGTAGTTTTCTTGCTGCCCCTCCAATGTATCCTATTATAAGCTTATCTTTCTAAGAATAAAAGTCCTTTTTAAATGGCTCTTTGCTTTACTTACCATTAATGCTTTTAACACTTTCTAACATAAATGAAAAGTTTTTATGAATCCAATTTGTCTGTTCGACTGTCCGTCTGTCTGTCTGTCCGAGCTCTAACTATCGTAAATGTAGTCGGATTGCTTTGTAATTGATATATGTTATTGAGATTTACTATGGCATGCTCGGTATTGAAAACAAAGTACGTAGCATTCATGGATCGTTTACAGGAACACTCGAAATATTTCGTTACATTATGGTCTATAGAAAAAAATCAAACATATTGAAATTGATATATATCATTGATGTGCACTACAAGAGACTAATTAAAGAATGTGATGTGTATAGCACTTATAGTTCCTTTACAGGGACACTCAAACGAATTCCGTTACATTACGGTCTATGAAGAAAAATCGTTTGCAGTTTATTTTAATAATGTTTCACTATTTCAAACATATTGAAATTGATATATATCACTAACGTGGATTGCATGACGCTTACTATAGAATATTGTGTGTATAGCTTTCATTGTTCTTTTACAGGGACACACAAAAGAATTCGGTTAAAGTACTGCTTATTAATAATAATTGCTGGGAATGCTTTTTCAGTTGCTGAACGCGTTTTTAAATTTAACTCATTTTTTTTCTGTTACTTGGTGTGTATAACTTGTATAGATTGTACACAGGGCAGCACAAAAGTTATCGAGTACATTTCCATTTATTGTCGGAAATTTCAGAAGGGAAATTTTAAACTGTGCTACGCGTTTCCTAACTGAACTAAAATTTAGCATTCTATTTAGTATAGATACAAATCTATAGATCATATACTGGGTTGCACAAAAGAGCTCGGATATTTTTCCGAATATTGTTGGTAATAGCTGAAATTGGATTTTAAAATATTTTATGCGTTTTCAAAATTGTTTAGTTAGATATCATCTAAAACTTACGGTAAAGATTTGCAAAATTATTTTGGAAGTGTTGGAAAGTGTTACATAATCTATGCTTGAAGCATGATTTTTTGTTCTTGCTAAAGTTAACAAATGTTTTGCATATGACTTCGTGTGTGTAAGTTATATTCGAAGACATTTCAGTTTAATGACGGAAATTGCTGAAAGGGAATTTTCAACTTTGTTAAACGTTTCCTAACCGAACTAAATTTTAGCATAATATGTATTATATATACAAACCAATAGATGATATATAGAGATTCACAAAAATATTTGAAATATTTTCGGACTATACATGGTAATTGCTGACATTGTGTTTTCAAATGTTTTATGTTTTTTCCAAATTGTTTATTTAGATATCATCTTTCAAGACTTATTAAACGGTGAAGTTTTGTTACTGTATTTCTGTGTTACATAATCTACGCTTGACGCATGTTTTTTTTCTTGTTTTTATTGCAGGTGTTTATTTTTGAAAGTTCATTTTATTATTATTAAAGGTACCATTAAAGTTTTGGATTCTTCCTCTGCAAAAATGCTTATGATAGCGTAAACTCTCTCTCGCTCTCAAAATAAATAAATAAATAAAATAAATAAATAAATAATAAAATAAATAAATAAATAAAATATCTGTTGAATTCTCTATGATTTATATTTTCTCTGCACTATATCGCTCACCCGCAAAAAAAAGTGACACAACTCAAAAAATAATCATTTTGTATAATTTTGCACTAATAGGTTCGACTGAGGTGCGTCTTGCTACAGAAAACGTGTCATAAGTGTAGTTATCCGGAAAACCGTTAGGTTACGGTTATATGTCACTTTGCCACCACTGAAAGGGGGACAAATTGTGCGTAGAGATAAATTTACTCAATCATCTTTATCTCTTCTACGTCTTGATTCTTAAGTGTTTTACCCTTTTATGTACGATTTTTCAGCTGCATGCAGAGGTAACTATGGTTTTATGTTACATTAAAAGAATGCAAATGTTTTTTGCCTCTCCTGTGAAATATAGTGTCTTCCTTTTTCTTGCGGGTGAGCGATATTTGTACTTGGGGCTCCTGCATTGTAGAGGTCTTATTGCTACCAGTGTGGAGGAGTGTGTATGCAGGGCCTGATTACCAACGGGGCACACTTCCACCAGTAAAAAAGAATAGAAATATTTTCCTTATTCATGACAGTAATTTTGCATGAATAGGGCGTTTTAATAAGACGAAAATTTCTATTAAATTTTACTGATGGAAGTGTGCCCCGTCGGTAATCAGGCCCTGGGTGTATGCATCTTTACCTCCATTATAGTGAGATAGTATTGCTGCACGTTTCTAATCACGTAAATAATGCTTCCCTTCGTTGTTTGTCACCAACTTAGTTGCGCCCCTGGTTACTGAATTTTAGACAAGTCTGGGTTACATCACGTATTATGCAAATGAATATTTTACTAAACTTTTGGGATAATATATTTTCATTCAATCTGTCACGATCTCGTTTTAATGGAGCATTACACGTATATAAATATTCTATAATGCTCGTATTCATTATTGATATTGAAGCGCCGAATTTGATTCATTAAAGTTTTGAAAATTTAAGAGGATTAAATATTTGTTTAGCGGAAATATTTCACATCCAGAAAGTACTTTCTGCAATTAAGTCTAAAACGAGCCTTCATTTTAAATTTAATTTTGTGAATATTTATGTTTTCAGAAAATAATTTTATGACCAAGCGTTAATATCAACGTCATTTAAATTTAAACTTTCTTTATTAATACAGTATAAGGCATAGTTTTAATTCCACAAAAAATCAACAGTAAAAGGGAAAACAGGCAAATGCTAATATGTGCAATTATAATATAATACATATTTCAATTGCGGGTGGTGATCTGAAATACCTAATAAGAGATAATAATACATATCGCCGAAAGAATTTTGATAAAAACAAGAACGAAAACTCATGCGTCAACCATAGATTATGTAACAGTTTTCAACACTCCCAAAATACTTTAGCAAAACTTAGACGTTTAATAAGGTGAAAGATGATGTCTAAGTAAACAATTAGGAAAATGAATAACATATTTGAAAACCAAATTTCAGGAATTACGATCAATAGTTGGAAAAATATCCAAATTCAGCCCTGTATATGATCTATACATGTATATATATATCACATAGTATGCTAAAATTTATTTCAGTTAGGAATTACATAACAAAATTGGAAATTCACCTTCGTGAATAAACGAAATCAAGATTTTTGTGCTGCCCTGTATATGATCTAGGGAATTTATACACACTAAATAATAGGCAAAAAATTAAATTTAATAACGCGTTCCAGAACTGAAACTGCACTTCCAGCAATTACTGTTAATAGACAGTACTGTAACCGAAATCTTTTGCGTGTCCCTGTAAATGAACGATGAATGTTATGCACACCTTATACTATAGTATGCCCCTTGTAGTGTACCTCAGTGATATACAGGGTGATTATAAAAGAAACTATCCCGATATATGAGCCCCTAGCTATCATACCGTTCGCAGAAACTGAATGAAATTATGGTTTAAAACATTTTGAGGTGTGCGCTCAAGAATCATATGAAAAACAACAGTGAAACTCTAACAGTTACGGTTTCAGTGACAAAATTTCGAAACTTTCAAATGGCAACACCTACTTTTTTTAATTGGAATGTGATCTTCATAGTGAAAAACCATAAAAAAAAACATTGGAACGGTACCTGTAGCACGAAAATCGCCGGCGCTTCTTGAAGGCTAAGAATAAAAGTGAAAACAACCAATAAAGGACAGAGAAGCAACATAAAGTAAAACATTTTATTGTTCAGTACTATCCACCATCTGCCGCATGTAAAGTGTCATTGTGCGTGAAGTGGAAAATTATTGAAACACAATAAAATGTTTTGTTTTCTGTTGCTTCACTGTCCTAATTGGTTGTTTTCACTTTTCTTCTTAGTCTGTCTAGCCTAGGGGATTCTCGTGCTACAGGTATCGTTCCAACTCTTTTTATGGTTTTTCACTGTGAAGATCACAATTTTTTAAAAAGTAGGTGTTGCCATTTGAAATTTTCGAAATTTTGTCATTGTAACCGTAAATGTTAGAATGTAACTGTTATTTTTCATATGATTCTTAAGCGCATACCTCAAAATACGTTAAACCAAAATTTCATTCAGTTTCTGTGAACGGTATGATAGTTAGGGGCTCATATATCGGGATAGATTTTTTTATAATCAACCTGTATATCAGTTTCAATATGTTTGAAATAGTATAACACCTTTAAAATCTACCACAAACGATTTTTCCCCATGGACCGTAAAGTAACATCATTCGTTTGAGCGTCCCTGTAAACGTACAATAAATGCTACACTTTATTTTCGATACTAAGCATGCCATAGTAAACCTCAATAACATATATCAATTGCATGGCAATCCGAGTATATTTAGCGGAGTTAGATCACGGACAGACAGACAGACAAACCGAATTCATTAACGCTTTTCAACTAGGTTAGAAAATTAAAAAAAAAATTATACATTCAGAGGGTTACATCTCGGGCAAAGTGATAAGAGAAAAGTGCTAAAAATCCTAAAAAATGTCATTCGAAAAATATGGGTCCCTGTTAAGGGACCGTCACTTTCGACTTTATATTTTCCCTTTTTTTCTACAAATGATAGCTGCAAAATTATAGAAAAAACGAAAATATCCAGGGTTCGTACGCTTTTACCACGATATTTTAATAGAAGTTTTCGCCTTATTTAAATGCATAAAAGTATTACAAGTCCTGAAATTCAACGAGGCGTCTACAATTTCTTCTATTTAAATATTAAATAGAAAAATGCTATATTAAAAAAATTGTGGTAAAAGCGTAGGAACCCTGATATCTGATAAAATTTTAAAGGAGTTCAAGAACTCGTTGAATAGAAATCAACAACATCCAAATTCCAAGACGTTTGCTTCACTCTGTACTTTACGTAGTTTAATTTATTCTGAAAAAAAATGAAGGGGTGTATTTCGCAATGATAATGAATCTAGAACATAAAATTGAATCTTTAACATCAAATAGAAACAGATCATTTTGTCTAGTTTAGGTAATTTTTGTTTTATTTTCTCAATTGTTATATTATATTGTTATGTATTTTAATTATTTGTATAATTTTCATTTAATAACAGTTGTAAATTTAAAAAAAAGTTTAATGATGGTTTCTGTATGACTCTTTTCCTTTTAATGTTTCTTTTCTCATTAAATAACAGAAAATTACATCCATTATAAAGTAAGGTGATGTTAGAGTTCATCAATAGGTTCTAATGTCTTACTCATTAAATTGAATATGGCTAATTTAGAATTAATTACGACTAATAAAGTAATTCGATAGGACCGCTAATCCACTTAAAGGGTCAAACCGTGCGGTTTTATGGGATGATGGTTTAACGATGTTTATTTTAACTGCTTTTATGAATATTATTTAAAATTATTTTTGTTATATTTGGGGAATAAATGAACTAATAAAAATAATATACTGGCGTCCGTCGAAGGGTTAACGGCAGAAAATCCGGAAATTTGAAAAAAAAATTACCGTATTACGTACCATATTAATTAAATATCATTATTAAAATATCATAAAGCTAATGTTTCTTCAGTGTGTAATGTTTTACGCCTTGAAACTTGCTTAAAATATTACTAACGATACCGCTAATATAATACCGCAAATATACTTGCTACACGTTATTCTATGTTAAACCGATAAATAAAGCTATTTCCGAAACACATTTTAAAACAATTATTTTTAAAGGAATGTCAAATTTTATATAGAACAGAAGTGTCGCAAGAAAAATCAACAAACATTAATTTGGCGATAATGGCAAGCTCGCCAAGTTTTTGTACAAAATTCTACTTCAAATTTTATTGCTCGTATCTCGCCCTTAAATCTTTTAAAATTACTCTGAGCGGGGAACGCTTTTGCCTATATCAGCAGTAGTCAAACATCAATCTTGTTACCCAACTACAAATGACGATTAGATTAATCGTCTAAGTGCGATAATGAAAGACAATTTTGACAAGATGTTCTCCACCAATCAAGTATCTTTAATACTATCAGCTGTGACTGGTAAACAATGTCATGTTGAGAATGAAAATCAGGCTCACATACATTGCATTAAAATAGTGAACAAACTGGTGTGAAGAAGAAGAGGAAAATAACTTCTTAATTACACCATAAGAAATAAAAATGCGTAAAGCCTTTCGAAATAAATTTGTATTTCTTTTTGAGGCGCAAAGAACACGTGCTACTACTTTGAAAGCAGGAGCAAGACTGAAAGGAAACGGAAAGGAAAGAGACAATTTAAAGAAAACATCCAATAAGATAGCAGAAAGTATGAGCCAATCACAGAAGAGCATTACCCAATTAGAAGAACACAAAACAGAAGGAGAATTATGAAGCTACTTAAAAAGATTAAAGGGATATAAAAAATAAATAAGGGTATAAGGGTAAGGATAAATAAAAAAAAGGATAAAGGATAAATAAGGGTAAGGATATAAAAAATAAATAAATAGAAAAGAAAAGAAATTAATTAATTAAAAAAATAAATTAACAAATAAATAAATAAGTAAAATAAATGAAAAAATTATAGAATTACAAAACAAATTAGATATAATAATTATAAACGTAAATATAAAATAAATGCAAATGCAATCGCAATTTAAATTAATAATATTTATTTGCAAATGTAAAATATTCCTTTTACTTATTTATTTATTTTATTTTTTATTTATTTTAATTAATTAATTTTATTTTATCACATACATTGTTTCATTCTGAAAAGTCTATGATGTCTCCACTCTCTTATTTATAAGGCATTCTAGTTGCCAGGATCACATACATTTGACAAGCAATAGGCAATCATACTTTAAAATATTTTATGTGTCTCTGTAATAAAACTATACACGATACGATAACTGCTATTTTCAGTTTAAAACCTTCCATTTTATAGTAGAATTGTAATGTAAAAAGTCACATTCACATCCGAAGAGGGGTTATTGATAAAATTATGGACATGCATACATTACACATATACATAATAACCGAAAACATTTTTTTTCCCTGAAGTCGTTTCAAAAGGAAAATGACTATATGTAATAATGAATAGAACACTATATATAACATTTAATGAATGAATAATTAAGGTTGAACAAAATAGATAAGTTTCAAAAGTTCGTAAATAGTTTTTGAACAGAGAGAAATCAATCCTAGGCGCATTCTAGAACAAGACCTCTAACGAATACAAGGGGAATTTTAATTGGTTTCACAGAATTATTTAATGTAACTAAGTCTTTTGTTCCTTTAAGCATGAAAATGTATACAATAGATGTATTTCCCAGATTTGTGACCACAAAATGTTCATACACTTTTAATTACTTCGATAATTCATATTTCATTTGGAGCTAATATCAGATAACCACTTCATTAACTACAAATTCTCTTCCAACTTCTGTGTAACTATTTATGGTTTTTTTTTTCAACAAAGCAGTGTACCGTGAATATAAAATCTTCCATGAAATTGTTATTTAGCTGAAAGAGTAAGTCATGAGAAAGTAATAAAAAAAATGATCACCAAGATCCCATTTAAAATTTTGTAAAACGAAAGTCGTTAGGACACATGCGGTGAGATTAACCTATTTGTTGCTAGAATTATTTCTGATATTCTTTGCATTTTAATCGTACAACTTTCTCTTTAAACCTTCCAGGGTACTGGGATTCCGATACTGGGATTTAACATAAAATTTATTTGAAAATAAGTAAAAGGTTTTATTCAAGTACATTATAAAAAAAAATGTTCTAAAATCCTGCTGCCACACTGTAAAAAAAATTCCGGAAGGTTCCGGAAAAAAATGGTGGCATTAAGATGCCACGGCTTTTTGCTGTTACGTTTCACAACAAAGTGGTGAAACATTCCAATTTTCAATAATCAAAACACTTTTTTTATTCAGTGCCTTATTTAAGCAATTAAATTTTAAAGTTTCGTATTACAGATAAAAGGGAAATTAAAATAACGAAGCATAAAAAGATTTAAATTAGCTACTTATTTTATCGGTTGATATCCAAACAAAGAATGGCATTTGTTCAGATTGCATTTGTCTCTAACTAAGTAGGCAGCTGTTTTTATTCTTCTTTAGTTATCAAAATGCCTAATGGAACATAAAACATGAAGCACGCATGCGCCGAATGTAGTTTACGGAAAAGTTAAAACCTCTCCAAAATATTACACGAATTATTGTCGTAATTGATGTGGGACATAAAGAAATTCGAAATTCCGGTAAAATATGCGAAATGTTTCAGGATAATTTTCTGAAACGTTCCGAAATTTTTTTACAGTGCAGTGTGGTAATTGGGCACTGAAATTAAATGGTATATATAATGTATCATCGCCGTTCAAGGGGATTACCCGCTCAGTACCTGAGGGCGGTTGTGAGTGTGTCAGGTTTACTCTGGGTGCTGTTTTATTAAGATAAATAAATGATGTTTAAATATAAAAATATCGAATTTTAAAATTTGGGGTTTCAAACCTTGAAGTACAAATCTAATCTAGGTGGAAAAGTGTCAGGTATTAATAATAGATGGCTAGCTACGTTCATGAAGGTGTATCTAAGCATTAATGTCTGGCATTCATTGGTTTCTTTTTTTAAGTGGGAAACATCAGGCCAGCAATATGCCAGTGGGAAACATCAGGCCAACAATACGCCAGTGGGAAACATCACAGTCAAATGAAGTGAAAATGTCCGCGACAACACCAAATCTGGTAGTTAGATTTTATGCAGAAAACAAAATCTAAGTATAATAGTTATAGTTAGAAATAAGTGGAGAAATAAATCACTATGGCTTTTACATTCTATGTATCTGATATAGGTGCGAAACAGGGTTGGGGGTTTTAACTTTTGAGTATCACATTTTTCATATAGTAATGTGTGCCTTATTTAATTGCAAATTTATGGCATTAAATAAGACAAATATTACTATTGAAAAATAGTGGTGTGAACCTTCAAAATTGGCAGGAATTTCTTCCAAGCGGATTAAATTGACTAATTTATCCATTTAAAATATCTCATCTGGTCTTATATATGTATCTCATCTAACATCTACATGTGAAAATTACGCAAATCTGTTTTGTAGTGAAATTTCTTCCAAAACTAGGGAAGGGGGGGTGAAAAATATGTGAGGACGCATGTTACACGAGTTAGAACAGTATATGTAAATTTTCAAACTTAAGCCTTAAATTTGTACAGTCCAGGAAAAAAAACACCGCACCACCCCATGCTATTTCATCACCAAACTGTTACAGAAAGTGGGAGGAGTACCGTTCGACTGGGAATTGTGTCTACTTTCTGAATATGAATCCAATATATGAAATAGGGGTCGTTTACATATTAAAAATCGTTAAAACTGCGAATTTTCAAAAGGTAACACTAACTTTTGACACCATGGCTCAAGACAAGCCGGAAAAAGGTATAGTTTATATATTTTTTCTCAAACCTTCATAGAGTTAGAAGAGACCAAAGTTTGATGATGGTAATGTTAAAACCTCGTAACAAACTGTAATTTATATCTCCCCCTAAATAATCCGATTAAATTGTTTCTAATGAGATACAATTAATGTACCCAAACATACTACGGGTATTTTTTCGATTCAAAAACATATTTGTAATTATAAAATTATAAATTAATCACTGTTATATTAATTAATAATTATAAATTCATATTAAAAAATAGGAACTATGACTTACGTTAATTTGTATATAAAACGAACATTAATTTTCAGAAACATGGATATGTAAGTTTACAGCTCATGCCAATCATTATTTTTTTAGATGCAGCTAAATTTTACTTTTCGACCATCTTTAGACGGTCGAAAAGTTACCGTTAACGGTACCGTTTCCTGTAATCAAAGCATCCACAAAAAAACAAAAACAGTATCTAACCATTAAAAAATATGGATGTTATTCCATATAGAATGAGTTTAAATATTTTTTAATAATAACGTATAATTTTTCTGGTTACCAGTGGTATGTTTTTAGTGCTTCTCGCTTTAAGATCTTAATTTTATTTTTCGAAATTTATGGATAAACCCCTATCACATTTTCTTTTATAACTCTACGAACATTTAAGGGAGAGCATATATATTTCTGGGATGCCTTGATTGGAGGAACTCAAATATGGTGTCAATAGTGGGTGTTACTATTTTAAAATTCAAAGTTAGTACAATATGTAATGTGTAGACGACCCCTATTTCAAAAATGATATTAATATTCGAAAAGCAGACACAATTTCCAGTCGAACAATGCCTCTTCTATCTCTCTGCGATAAATTGGCGATGAAATATGCTGAGTAATGCGTTTTTATTATTTCCAGGACTGCACATCTAAGTTTTAACATTTAGACTTTAAAAACCAGTTAAGTACCGTCATTTTTCACGTTTGCTAATTTGTTTCTAGTAATATTTTTGCAAGAAAATTAATTATATATTTACTGGATAATTATTTTTAAATTCAATATAACATTTTTGACAGTTGTAAAAGTCACACAAATGCAGTTCTTATAATGTGTGCGTTTTTTATGATTTTTCAAATCATTTTTCAAATGGATTTCCACATCAATCATTGAATTCAGTAAAAGCTAGATTAAATCTGCAATTCAAATTGGATAATCGAATTTCTGGAGAGGAAACCGTTTGAATTTCATTAATTCGATTCATATCTTTTTTCTTGAGGACTTATTTTGCTGTGTTTAAAATATATTTCTCACACTAAAAGTGCGTTTTGAATTTTATTTATTAATTAATTAATTAAATTTTTCTTTTATAAAGATTGTTTAAATAATTAAATTACAGGAATAATTAATTAACTTAATCAAATTACAGATATATTTTATTTTCCTATTTATCTCTCTAACAGAGTTCATACGGGTACGTACTTTTGACTACCACAAATTCTGAAAAGTAATCTTCGCAGAGTATGGCAATTAAATAAAGCGAAAATTACTCTTTGAAAGTTGTGGTATTCAAATGTAAGCACCTATACGAACCCTGTCTAATAGCAAAACAAAATTTGGTTAATATTGTTTATAGTGGCTAATATTTAGTCCAATATTAGCCACTATAAACAACCTTGGCAATATTGTCATAAAATAGTTCCCTAACATCAGAGTATTACATTTCGTCGATATTTCACCAATATTAACAAGAAATATTTCACAAATCCACTGTCAAAATGTTTCTGCATTATTGGTGTTTCAGTGCAAGAAAAAAAAATAATACACAAAACCTATATTTTTGTAATTGTGGCATTTCGTTGCAAACATTTTAAATGTAATACCAATATTTAACCATATTGCTATTTTATTGGGAGTATTTTTGATGAATGCAGCATTGGGCGGTAATATAAACAATATAACCCATTTTGGTTTTCTATTAGGATTTTTCGTGATTTCTTCGGCTTTAATGTAAATTAACCTTTTAAAGATGAAATTCAGATCTGTATTTATTTTTAGTTATAGTTTTGACATTTTAGCTTAATTAATTTATCTAATGTAATTAAAAAAGTCAGTCATTCAAGTGGGACGAAAATAAATTGTAACATGATTTTTAGGATGGTCCCAGTTGTATTTATATATATTTTAGACTACAATATTTACATTCATTAATAAAACTAATCTATAAGTTGAAAAATAATTTTCGGAATTCAAACCGAAATAAGTGAATTTTATGTTTTTGTCCACGATGATTTTTTTTTTTTTCATCACGCATCACATTTTTGTTATACAATCTTGAACTTATGAGGTCGCCTCCCTATTGATATTGTAAAGAGCTTTGAAAGTTTCAATATGAACACCCGATTTTGACATCAGATTTGAATACTTCGGTAAATTTTAACATAGGGTACCAAATGGGATGTAATTCGGTAGAGCAGTTTGTGAATATTAGGGTTGCGTTGTTTGGAACTCCTAATGTTACATTCTTTAATAATTGCAAAACAAACTGCAATGTGGCATAATTCTAAAGTATTTGGCGGAATCAGCAGTAATTTTTGATTCGCATATTTCAAGCTTCTAGAAATATATATATATTTAATTGATGAGTTACAATTTATTCGAATATTAATTTCATAATTTATATCTTTAAAGTTATATAATTAGAAAATATGACCTCATAGAGTAATTTTAATTACATTTTCTGTTTCAGCATTAAAAAAATTTATAAAACACTCACTGACTTATCGGTGCCAAAATTCGTGTAGACTAATATAATCAGGGTTGTAATGCAGGATATACGGTGGTATACGCCGTATACCTTCTGGATATTTTTAAAATAACTCCATATACTCCATGTTTATCAAATAAACTACAGTGTATACCGTCTGCCTATAGCGTATACCCTTTGCCTATAGCGTATATCCTCTTTTTTTTTTACGTCTACAGTACTGAGTATGATCATCCCAATTAATAGAACTAAAAGTATAATAGAGACTATGTATGTTGTGTATTTACATTTCTTTTGGTATACTCAAAATCGAGTGTGTATGTTTTAAGAGTGAGACATAAATACTCGAGTCTATTATAAGCCGAGAATTAGTACATTTTGCTTATTTTTAAATACCCATTTTTAACAGCAATAATACAGACCAGCAACATCTCAAAATTTCACAATGTGTAATCATTCTGATAACATTGAAAATATTCAACACCAAAAAAGAATCATATTACATAATACTTATTAAAAACAAATAACTTAATAAATGAAGATTTGATGAAAGTTTAATATTAATTAATAACAGTTGAAGATGTTTCATATTCTTATAATACCAAATACACGTTTGAATATAATTCTAAAGTAAAAAATTGTACGTTAGAATTTTTAAAAATTTATAATGCTAACCTTTTCTAATTTTATTTTTCCAGTTAGGCTTAAGGATACTATTTAAGGGACTATACTATTTATGGGAGTGTTTAGACTCGGAAAATAACCATACTTTAAGAAGTTGTATGGGTGTCTACGAACGAGGTAGAAGTAACAAGTTTTTTGTGTTAAACACGTATATTTTTTTACTTTAAAATACAAATTTTTATTAATTTTTATTTTAAAAAATGCGCCTTTTGGACCCTCTTTTCTTCAATGTTGCGTGGCGTGTAGGGTTCCACTGTAACCTAAAATTACGAAAACAATTAAACGAAAAGCACGTTAAAATATATATGATTGTCTAGCCTTTGACCGAATATTTTTTTAAACAAAATGGCGGACTATCAACCTAATGTGTCAGTTTCCAACAAAAGGCTGACATTGTTTGGTTTATAAAAAACGAACAAATTAAAAACTTAACTTTTAAAGACACGGGTGGTTTATTTTAACATAAAGACATGGACGGCCGCCATCGGTTTTTAAAGCCTAAATAAAAACTTTTAACGATATCCTTGTTCAATGCAATGTCTAGAAGTGGTATAGAAATAATAAACATGAAATTAAAAAAAACTAATTTAATTAGAATTAATATAACTCGGACGGTTTCTCGTAACATAAAGACACGAGTTGCGTACTCCACGCGCCAACGCCTTTTAAATCTTAAATATCAACAAAAAAAGAATAGTGTCTAAAATCTAGTAATAGTATAAAAGTAATAGACATCACATTTATAAAAAAAGTTTAATTAAGAAAGAAAATAGAATATATTACACAAATACACGGACGGCATATTCCGTACACCAGTGCTGTCATACCAATAAAAATAATGAAATAGAGTAGACAAAATTTCGAAGTTCAACTTTTAACATTACTTGAACATAAAAGGGACTTTGGGAAGAGAGTAAATGATGCGCAAATATTAATCACGTAATTATTTTAAAATTAACAACTGTTTTTTTACTGAGTGACGCACTTAGTACACCGCTTGTGTTTTTAAAGTTTAAAAAAAAAAGAATCTATCAAGACTAGGAAAAGACAACAGCTTTCAATTGAACTCTTTCTGGACCGGCGTCATTTACCGACATTTTAATTTTTTTAATACCAACAATTTCGTATAGTACTTTTTGACTTAATTAATCCAAGAATTTTACGTTTAGACAGGACAAATATTATGACTAAAATATTCTGTAACTAGAGTTGCAAAGACTAGAAAAAACTCGGTTTAAACCTGGAAATAAACCGGGTTTTTGGGGAATAAACCAAGTCTTTTGGAAATAAACCTGGGAATAAACCGGGTCTATTGGAAATAAACCTGGGAATAAACCGGTTCTTTGCAACTCTATCTAATTAAAAAATAAAAATCATACGCTTCGCAAATGGAACGTATTCCTGACAACAGTCCTGAATTGGTTTAACCCTGTACTGCCAATGGTAGTATATATGCTACCATCAGAGTTGCCAATTTAGTGGACTTTTTTATTCAGATATTCCGAATTCATACCAGAAAATCCGAATAGAAATTTTTGTTTTATGTAAAGACAGACATTTCGTGAATAAAAATAAATGAAAATTAATGGCTGTTATTTCTGCTGTGAATTCCGATTTTCCTAACTTTGGAATTTCGAGAATGCATTCTACCATGGGCATTAGAGAGTTAAAGATAGCAACGAAATCGATTCATCCGTTACTTACCTGACTTAAAAAACTTCATTTCGGGAAAATCGTATTTAAAGTTTTAAATGTGGAAAGTATTAACCAGTACCGCTCGTACATTTAGTATAAGTTAAAGCCAGGAGAGATGGCGCAGTCGGAGAGATTGCGCACATAGAGATTCAGGGGGAAGGAATAGAGTGAGAGCGCTGCGACTCCAGGTAGTTGTACAACAACAGTAGTGGAGTGTCTACTTGAAAGTTCACGTTGATTGCTTTGAAGATAAGATAAAGTATTGCTATTTTGTTTTGTTTTCCCAAAGTAAGTGCTTGAATTTTCATAGCTATTCATCAGAATTTCTATACAATGTCAGTAGTACATAATATTTTTAACTTAAACGATTTCTCATAAGCTATTAATCTAGACTAACAATGTGAACATCAACGGTTCGTTTTAGTAGCGGCCATGTTTATATAAAAGACCGCGCAATCTCTCCTACCGAAATTGGAGAGTTTGAGCATCTGCTACTTAGGAGAGATGGCGCAATGTTCCCATTAGTTTCCATGCAAGGAGAGATTACGCAGCTTATTGGTAAATTTGCGTAAAAAAATGAAAAATGAAAATGGACTAATTTTAAGTTAAACGTGTTATCAAGTAACTTAATGTTATTTTGTAATCTTATTTAGACTTGATTTTTCTGATTATTTATTTTTTCCCCTTTAATTAAAATGTTGTAATCGTTTTTAAAATTATATCCTTTTTCTGATTGTTTAATCATTAGGTTGAAATATTCACTCCTAATACAATAATAGTTGTTCACAAAAACCTTACAACAATGTCATTTAAGTGTAATTATTATTGTTAGCAATTTAATTGTAGTTATTATTAGTAACAATCTCTCCTAACCCTGTGCGCAATCACACCAACCCTGTAAGGACAGATTGCGCAAAATAACTTTCTTGGTTTTATTACAACTATTGTATTAAATTACAACATAACAACAAAATACCAATGGTAATGCATAAAAAACAAATGAAGCAAAAATTATTCATGGATAGTTTAGCAAAAATTTAATATTTAGATTTTTTATTGTTATTCTTTTTAATTGTGCGCAGACTCTCCTAGCTTTACCTTATATAAATACACTAAGCAACAAGAATCTCTATAACTTTTATATTTTTTTTTATTTTAAAAACAGCTTCAAGAGAACATTTATAAAATGTCAGACATTCAGAAAATGTAAAAAAAGAAAAATGCATTTTTTGAACGTGAAAATCTTTTATAACCCCTTAAGCCACTAAAATTTCAAGTTTTAAAATAAAGAGAAAATATTCTCACATATCTTGAAAAAAAAAAAAAAACTTAATAATGCTCGTTGCGCAAATATATTTTTCCTGAAGCTCGGTTTCTCGAAAAATAGTGTCAAAAAATTTACTTTAAATAATTTTCTTTTATATCGGATAATCCAGAGTTCTTTTTATAAATCAAAATTCCGACTGGAAGAAATAAGGCCCATTACATCAGCCATTATGAAATGCTCATTTGTGTGCACCTGTATGCACCATAATATGATGAAGTTTTACATATTTAAATGGTATCTGCAAACTCAGCTCATCATACAAATTTTCTTATTTTCTCTTTCCTTTACGAATTTCAACGAGTATATCTGGAAGTTTTCTGTGCTTTCATCAAGCAAAATACAAAATATCTGATCTTTTCTGGGTTTGTAAAGCATAAAATATTTTTCATCCAGCGAGAATTCTGCATTTTTAACCTTATCTTACTGCTGCATTGGAATATATTTGAGGAAAATCATACTTTAAAATTGTTATAAAATATACAGGGTGTTCAGAAAATATGGCGACAAACTGATAAATGTAATATTACACAAATCTATTTTTAATACTTGAAATTTTTATATACTATTATTATAATACTTGGATTCTTTTTCACTATGTTGGTTTTACGCCTTTTAAGCAATTAAAATTTGAGTAATAATACACGTCAAGAGAAACAATTTTTGCACAGGCAAAACTAGGGTAGTCGTTCTACTTATGAGGTTAAAAATACAACGAGATTCATTCCGAGCTGAACCCGAATTTTCATTCATAACTTTAACAATTAAGAAAATATTCTTTAATTGTTAAAGACCAAATACATACGTTGCAAACTTTTTAACAGAATTTTTTTGTTTTGTTTCAAATGTGCTAAAATCATAACAAGTACTGGAATTTGCTCACAATGTATGTTCAAAATACACTGAGATTGATGCTCCATACTTCGAAATGTGGCTGATACTACATAAGGTATCACTGACCGAATTACCGTGTATTTTTATTAAATTTTGCAATGTCTCATTATTTCCAACACAAAACATGGTAAGTTTGCTGAAATTTCCGTTAACTTATCTCCCTTAATCTTAAAGATTTGAATGAAAACAAAAGGTCAGCTTCAAACAAGACATCTTGTATACTATTGACTGAAAAAAATAGATTCGAACCAGGGTTTCCAACTTAGGCCTCCTGTTCGATTAAGAAACCCCAAATTTATAAAAGAATTCCAAATAGTAATTTTTGCTTTATTTAACCCTTTCCGGCACAGTGGTCCCACTCCGGGCACACATAATTTTAATTCCGAACTTGCATTCGGCACCAAGAATATTTTAATAAAAAAATTTTCTATAATGAAAGCTTAAAATAAGGAGTTCGTATTTTCTAAAAAAGTTGTTTGTAAATTCCGGTGTCAGTCAGCAATTTCTCATTTTACGAACAGACTTTGTCTGTGCCGGAAAGGGTTAATGGCAGACAATTCGTAATTATATAAATAACAATTCTTCTTTCCGGTATGAATTCGGAATATCTGAATTAAAAAGGATGCCAAAGTGACAACCCTGATTCGAACTATGTGCTGGTTTCCTATAAAAAAAAATGTCTTCACGTGTATTATCACCTCTGGGGCCGTCCACAAATGATGTCACGCTTGGAAGGAGGGAGAGGAATCATGAAATTGTGACAGTTTGTGACAAGGGGGTGGGAGGGGGTAAGAAGAAGTGTGACATCACACATTTTGGTTAAAATAAAATCATTTGAAATCATTAGATTAAATTTTGAAGTTACTATTTTGAAATTGCCAGAATTTGAGGGTATTTGTTAATCGGGCTAAACCAACTTTCATGTGATTTGTTTTCACTTATATTCCTTTCTTTTCAAAAAATATATTAATATTTTATTACTAATTGGATTACTTTATTGTATATTAATTATGTTTTTTATTGTAAACCTTAATCTTATTTCATACAAAATAAGTACACGAATCATTTTTATTGTTATGTTCACAAATGTCATTAAAACTTATAGTTAAAGTTTAAATATAAAATTTGAAATATAATCTATAACGTAGTACTTTGTTTCTGAACTGCAAGTATATGTCTATGTGATATAGCGTGACATGTGACAAGAGGGGGGGGGGTATGGTGAAGTGTGACACTTTGTGACTAAGGGGGGGAGGGGGTATGGTGAAGTGTGACACTTTGTGACTAAGGGGGGGAGGGGATATGGTGAAGTGTGACACTTTGTGACTAAGGGGGGGAGGGGGTATGGTGAAGTGTGACACTTTGTGACTAAGGGGGGGAGGGGGTATGGTGAAGTGTGACACTTTGTGACTAAGGGGGGGAGGGGGTATGGTGAAGTGTGACACTTTGTGACTAAGGGGGGGAGGGGAGTCAAAAATATTGAAAAAAATTGTGACATCATTTATGGACATCCCCTCTCTCAGTTTGTCCCATATTAACGGCACATCCTGCATGTTAAATGCATTTATATTATCCATTTTCATAATAAACAGATCTTTTGGTTTGAAGCATGTACGCTCATTCCAAGCAGACAGGTGTGAACGTGTCTGAACTTTTATTCCTAAAAAAGTTTGTACTTAAATGGGTTTAAAGCGCAAACTTTCATATCAAATATTTTTGCTCTTAACCAGCATTTATTTACATTCATAAATCAGTGCCGTTTTTCTAAATCAACATTTTCATGCTTAAAATGTATAGTTTTTATTTGTTGAATCGCTATCACATCCGCAACACATAAAAAAAAGATTACTTTTAAATATGAAAATAATATGCACTTACAAAGGATGTGAATTTTCTTTTCACATCCTTTGTAGTGCTGTTTAAAGATGTAGGTGTAGTTTCAGTCCTACTGAAAATTTAACTGGAAATTTAAATGGAAATAATGTTTTAGAAAATCAGCGCTGTTTTATTAATACATTCTCATCGGGCAGTTTTTCCTTAAACGTTCCTATAAAATGAGGTATTTTAATGATATTAACACATTCGCAACAGTAGAAGCTCCTCCCTCTTCTGAAAGTCTTTCGTAAATTGTTTCCTAGATAGTTTTCTCAAGTTTATTCATCAGTAAATATCATTCAACGTACGGATTTATTATACAATGTCTTACAATCTAAATAAAATAAATATGATCGACATAATATAAATGCGTTTTCTGTAAGGTAGAATATTACATAATATAATCCACACCCTTAGTTAATGATATTTTTTGAATAAAAACGAGAATCGTTTCCCGAAGACAACGTTATATTTTAAAAACGAGAATTCTCCTTTTCCCGAAGACAACGTTATATTTTAAAAACGAGAATTCTCCTTTTCCCGAAGACAACGTTATATTTTAAAAACGAGAATTCTCCTTTTCCCGAAGACAACGTTATATTGTAAAATTGAGAATTCTCGTTGTTATATTTTAAAACCGAGAATTCTCGTTTCCCACATGACAACGTTATATTTTAAAAACGAGAATTCTCGTTTCCCGAATGTGTTAAGATAAATAAATAATGATTAAGTATAAAGATATCGAATTTTTAAATTTGCGTATTCAACCCTTGCAGTATACAAAGTCTAATTTAGGTGGAAAATTGCCTCCATGGATTAAGCATATAATTTTTTTTCAAAGAATTTTCATTATATTTAATCGTATCTTGCTACCGCACTTGAAAAGCCTTTATAGCACTTTTTCCGTATAGTGAAGAAATATAACATTTAAAACTTATTGCAAATTACACTTTTAAACAATTCGAAAATGCTCTATATCGTTTTAATTTTTGGACAACTGAATGAATAACTTTTCAAATGTAAAAGCATTATCTAATAGTTTAAATAATGTCAACATTGTTTATTAATTTAATGTTTCTGTGAATTAAAAAAATCATTTGCCTATAAGATTTGAGAAGTCTTGTGAAAAAAACAATAAAACTACATACTTATTACAGAACAGAAAATTTCGGAATAAAAACGAAATTGAAGTGGAATGAAATATTCACCCTGTATTTAAAGTCAATAAAATATACATTAAAACATGCTTAAAAGGTGACAAAAGATGTTAAAAACGTTAAAATACAAACATTTACATCCCGAGACTTTCGATCACTAACGCGATCTTCTTCAGTGGGGAACTGTTGACTGAGCTGAGTGTACGAATGTCGGACTCTCGCTTTCACTGTGCTAATATGTAGCGGAGTTTTAACGGGGCCAGTCTATTATTCTGTAGGGGTGTATCAGGAAAAGTCCATTAGTTCCAGCGCTGGGGTTCTTGATAATTTTAAAATATTAAACCAGATTTTAGGTACCTTATAAGATAAGCAATCATTACAGACTCAATTTCCTTTACATAAAATCTCCAAAGACTCTCTGATTTTAGCTGTAAACTCGTTATTTGCAGGAACTATAATTTTTGCGTTTTGAAAATCAATATTTATAATCTGTCGCTGATTTAATCTCGATAAAGCTGTGGATGGACGGTTAAACTTAATGTCAGAAATGTGCTCTTTTAATCTTTCTTTAAATTTCCGGGTGGTCATCCCTATATAAGATAAACCAGTTTGTACTAAATGGGATAGAGTATATTCCTGCGATGTCGTTATTGGGTATGGGATCAATTTTATTATGAACTAAAACTTTCAATTTTTGCGGGGTTTTGAAAACCAAACTGATATCAAATTTCTTTAATGTATATCTTAATCTTTCGTATAACTGTGGTATGTAATCGAATTTGCATAATTTAAGATTTATTATGAAAAAAAAACAAAAAACATCAGTTCTATGTTTGGGACTAATGGGACTTTTTAAATTATTACCAAAATGTGTTCTATATCCTTAACCTTGGCTTATTACTATAAAAATATATATGGTTTATTACTATTCTAAAGCATTCGCAATTTTAGTAAATTGCAGAAAAATATTTTGTTTTATAAATAACACATTTAAGTAATTTTGTTTTCAAATTAGAAAGTACAATTTTCATTAATCTTTATATAACTTAGAAATGGAAACTTTTGAATTATGTGAGAACCAATATCATCGAATCTAATAAAAAACACAACAAACAAATATCGTGAGGATTGTTTTAATTTTTCTAACATATTAAAAATTCGTTTGATAGTAGGGTTTTCAGAAAGTTAAGAAAGAACAAAGGGACATAGGACAAGATTAAGGGAATGTAGACACGCAAGGAATGTATGCTATTTCATATCTTCAAACCCTTAAGTACATCCGCTTTCAGATTACGACCGAATTATTTCGAGAAAAGAGAATACGTTTGATTTTGCTGATTAATCAATACTAAAGAGGATTTTTTTCCGAAAGTTAAGAAATATATTCGTGTGAAATAAAATTGAATGTAACAGGAAATCTCAATTTTTTGCTTCACCCGAAATGTTTCAAATCGACCCCTTCAATGTATACTTTAGACATACTGAAAAAGTATCGCAAATGAAATCGTTCGTTCGCTTAAACATGTTGTACTTTTATTAATGATTCCGAAATATTAGTATTTGAGTTTATGATCCAACATTTTGAAGAACCGACATACTTTTTTTTCTCCAGATATACATATGTTTTCCAGACTGAACAGGTGTTTTTATTACTTACCCATCATACGTAGTATAGGGTAAATCTTGTAATCGTTTTGAAAATTATAAAAATTTTTGACAGATTTACACGTTTCAGATACTGGAGATACCAAAAAACATATTTTTAGAAGAAAAAAATTTGTCGTCTGTGTGTCTGTAAACGCTCTATCTCCCGAACAAATTGATATAGATATTGAAATTTGGTATGTACTTATTGGATTTAAGTAACCTCGATTATCCGGAACTATTTTTTAGAAAAAAGAAATTTTGCGGATTTACACGTTTCAGACACTGTAGATTCCAAAAAACATATTTTTAGAAAAAAAAAATTGCCCTCCGTCTGTCTGTGTGTCTGTGTGTGTGTCTGTAAACGCTCTATCTCACGAACAAATTGAGATAGAGACTTCAAATTTGGTTTGTACTTAGTATGTAATAATGGAAAGAAGCTTATTGAATTTCAGTAACCTCGATTATCCGGAACTATTTTTTTCGGACTCTCGAAATATTCTTTCTGATAAAAGGTATATAAAAATTTTCGAAATTGTTTATTTTAAGGAGTCAACATAAAAGACAATAAAAAAACATAAATTTTCCATAAAGAATGAAGTCTATCGGATAATAAGTTGCCGAGATATTTGTAATCCTATTTTCCACACTTTTCGATTTTTCAAGACCCTGTATTTCATTTAAATTTCAATACAAAAATATTTTTTAATTGGAAATGAGACGCTTAATCCGACGCAATAAATCGTTAGTTAATGTGATTATCATTTTTGGAGTTATAAGGATGTTTCTTTCGCACAATTCAATAATAGAGTATTTAAAGTTTATGACGTCATCAAGCCATGATTTTATTCGAATTTATAAGTACTTTACACCTGTTTTATTTTCATATTTTATATTATGCATATCCATGATGGGTAAGTAGTACGGTGACTCCCAACGACTAGTTTTCATTCTATGTATAGGACAGATTACAACTCAGCGTATAGTTTCATGTGTATCCCTCCCCCTCCTTTTATTGGCAGAATGGAGGTACAGTAAGAGACATTTATATAAGAAAGTGTACCTAAGAAGTAAGTAAAATAGTTCGCTCACTTAAACATGTTACAATTTTATTTATGATTCAAAAATATTATTACTTCAGTTTATGATCCAACATCTTGAAGAATCGCCATACTTTTTTTTCAGATATTAAAATATTTTCCAGAATGAACGAGTGTTTTGATGTTTTTCATTCCATGTATAGAAGAATTTACCTTCGGAGAATAGTTTCATGTACGAGGGCTATCCAGAAAGTAGATTACGTTTTGGAATAAAAAATAAACAAAGTATAGGAAACAAATTTTATTATATACAGATGAAAGCCACACTCAAATACTACTTTTCTACATAGTCACCATACAAATTAAGGCATTTATCGTAGCGATGTACGAGCTTGGAAATGCCTTCGTCGAAAAATTCGGCCGCCTGCGCCTTCAACCAACAGTTCACGTGTTTCACCCATGTTTCGTCACCAGTAACGATGCGATCGAGTAAAGAGTCACCATCCTTATGGTAAGCGTCCAAAAAGTTCAACGCTGCAGCCATTCGCTGATTTTTATGGTCCTCTGTCAAGATTTTTGGAATCCATCTTGCACAAAACTTGTGGTAACCAAGCTTTTCGCTGATGATTTCGTGCAACAAACTTCGCGAAATTTGTGGAAAACTCAAAGAAAGTTCCGTTATTGTGAACTTATTACTGCACGCACCTCGCAGCTCGCGGGATTTTCAATTAACGCAGACATTTCAAACCGTCACAGTATCTGAACGGAGCACAGCACGAACCTCTCACTAGCACGGCTAGATGCCGACTGAGCTGCGCAACGCTCTGACCCCAAGATGGCCGCGCTAGCCCCGCCCCTAGCGGACACAGACGAAAACGTAATCTACTTTCTGGATAGCCCTCGTATATTACCCATTTTCAGGGTTCGGTACTTAATAGTAAAAACGGAACCATTCACTCGTGTGTCTGTCTGTCTGTCAAAGCCGTTTTTCACTAAAACTATAAAACGTGGAATGCTCAAACTTGGGAGAGTTATAAAGGCTATTGTACCCACATATTTAGAGATTATTAGCCATTCACAAATATTTTAGGAAAAAAATTAGTGGGCTAATTAAGCTACTTGAAAAGAAATTGCATATCGTGTGGGGTATTGTTCGAAAGATCTCATAACACCTAACTCAAAAATATATTTGTTTTAATTTTAGGTGTTATATTTTCAGAGATATCATCGAAAATGTACAGAGAAAATATGCCCCCTCCCCCCATTTCCGAATCTACTGAAACAAAGATTATGAAAAATTATGGGTAGTAGAAGTTTATTTAAACCTTGCAAAAAAAAAAAAAAAAAAAAAAAAAAAAAAAAGCAAAGGTCAGATAGTCTTTGAGAAAATCGCATTTTTTCGTTACACACAAACCTTACTTTTCGTGGGCTCAGCGGAGTAGTTGACGGATGCTCGAGGTACCTATCGACGCAGGATCCTCCAAGGATTGTTGATAAGTATTTCCGAAAAAAAAACAATTGTCGGTAATTAACCTAGATATTAATTATGAAATTATGTAGAAAAACGCGGCACGGACCAAGGAGACCTTGCAACTTTGCGACCTTCTTTCGAGTTGCCCTTTGCACAATGCCAAGTTTAAACTTTGTACAAGGTCTTTGTTGTAGGTAAAGTGAATCATAGTGATAAATAGTTAACGTTTTTCATTCCAATTGAAATCAATTATTGAAGGCAATTATTAAAAAAATATTTCATAGAATAATTCCAAGACGTTAAAAATCAGTAATTTTGAGAAAACAAGAACTAAAATATCTTCTTAAAATACCATCAAAAACTTTAAAATGCGCTAGGCCTTTCGAAAGATCTGAGTCTTTCTTCGTCAGGCGCAAAAAGACGTGCTTCTACTATGAAAGCAGCAGCAAGATTGAAATGAGAGATAAGGGAGAGGAAACAAGATGAAGCAACAGCCAATAGGGAAGTAGAAATCAACTGCCAATAGGAAAACAGAAGACAACAGCCAATCACAGAAGAGTAAAATCAAAACAATAGAATACAAAATAGAAGGGGAATAAGGAAGGGGAAAAAACAAAAAATAAATAAATAAATAAAATAGAAAAAAAAATAAAATGAATAAATAATAATAAAAAAAAAATAAAAAAATAAAAATAAAAATAAAACACATAAATATATTAAAAAATGGAAACAGATGAAAATTAAGAATTAAATAAGTAACCAAAATATATAAATATATATATAAAAAAAGGCTAATATTAATTAATACAAAAATAAATTATATGGTAGTACTGAAGAGGTTTTTCCAAGCAGCAGAGAGCATTGTGGAACAGTTTTTAAGTTGCTGTCAAAAGAGGTTTCAATCCTTCTGTTATCAATAATGCTGTGAAGAAATTCAATAGACCGTCTAATAAATCTAATCTTTCCAAATCTGTGAAAAGCAAACCTGATAATTTGGTTGTCCTCCCTTTTTATCCTCCTTTATGTTTCAAATTAGCTAAAGTTTTAAGACGCTTTAATTTTAACATTATCTTTAAACCTGTCAATAAATTCAAATTCCCCTCCACCAAATCTCCCGTTCCTGATCTTCGTAAATGGGGAATTTATAATGTTCCTTGTAATGGCTGTGATTTATCTTATATTGGTCAAACTAAAAGAAATCTCGAAATCCGCTTAAAAGAACACTCTCGTTATGTAACTAATCAAGAAATCTCTAAATCTTCTATTGGCAAGCACTCTTGGGATTCCGGCCATTGTTTTAATTTTAAAAATGCTAAAATTATCTTTAATGCCAATAGTATAGCTGAATCGGACTTCCTGGAAAATTTTGCTATTTATCTTAATCGTGAAGTTATTGTTAATGATAAATCTGATTCCACAATGCTCTCTGCTGCTTGGAAAAACCTCTTCAGTACTACCATATAATTTATTTTTTTATTAATTAATATTAGCCTGTTTTTATATATATTTATATATTTTGGTTACTTATTTAATTCTTAATTTTCATCTGTTTCCGTTTTTTAATATATTTGTGTGTTTTATTATTTTATTAGCTTCAGCTTGTTTCCTCTCCCTTATCTCTCATTTCAATCTTGCTGCTGCTTTCATAGTAGAAGCACGTCTTTTTGCGCCTGACGAAGAAAGACTCAGATCTTTCGAAATGCCTAGCGCATTTTAAAGTTTTTGATGGTGTTTTAAGAAGATATTTTAGTTCTTATTGTTTCACACCAGTTTCAACTTATCTTATTTTATTTGAGAAAACAATCGCTTATAACTCAATATGTAATTCGTTAATAATACAAAACTTTTCGATTAGAAATCACTTCAATAAGCATGCCTGCAAGTATCATGCTTTTATGTTTAAAAATGAAGCAGAATGTTTTGCGTTATTTTTTAGTGTTTTTATTTTATTTTTATTTTTTTAAATCACCTTAAAATTGTCTATTTTTACGTGAAATATGATTGACAGGTAACTTCTCGGGATCAACTCTGCGACTTCTTTCCGAAGCGTGGTTGACTCTGCCAAGTTTAAACTTTGTACAAGGTATTTGTTTTAGAGTGAGAAATATTCATCGTTTTTCATTCCAATATAATTCAATTATGACATGTGGTATTGCTTTACGTATACGATTATATTATTATGAAAATTTCTTTTATTAGTATAAATTCCAAAATATTATTACTTCAGTTTATGATAAACATCTTGAAGAACCACCATACTTTTTTTTTTCAGATATTCAGATATTTTACAGAATGAACGGATGTTTTTCATTTTTATTCATTCTATGTATTGAAGAATTTATCCTCGTCTTATAGTTGAATGTATATTCTCCCTTTTTTTGAAGAAGCAAGTAAAATCGTTCGCTCGCTTAAACATGTTACAATTTTATTTATGATTCCTAAATATTACTACTTGAATTTATGATCAGACATCTTGAAGAAACTCTATACTTTTTTTTTCAGATATTCAGATATTTTCCAGAATGAACGGTGTTTCGGTGTGAACGTCATCAAGCCATGATTTTATTCGAATTCCAATGCATTTTATAAGTAGTTTACACATGTTTTATTTTCATATTTTATATTACGCATATCCATGATGGGTAAGTATTAAGGTGGCACCCAAAGACTAGTTTTTAGAGGGGATTAAAATAAATATTTGTGTGAGAAAATGTATTTAAGAAACAAGATAAATCGGTCGATACTATAAATAAGTTTTTTTTTTTTTTTTTTTTTTTTTTTGTAATTTACTAATTTATTTATCTTAATAAAGTGGTGCCGCAATTCTAAAACACGATTTTCATATTTTAAAAAATATAGTTTTGTTTGTTGCGGATGTGACATCGATATTACACCTAGAAACATAAAAATTATTTTTTTAAATATAAAAATTATGTTCTAGAAACGCGGCGCTGGTTTATTAAGATAAATAAATTATGGTTAGTTATAAAAATATCGAATTTTAAATATGATATTTCAGCCCTTGAAGTAAAGCAATTTCTGGCGCTTAATATGCAGATCAAACAAGCATGTTTAGACCCTGAAATTTTATTTAATAAAATGTAACTTAATAGATCGTTGTACATATTTGACTTTAAATATTAAATAAAATTTCTGGGTCTAAACATGATTATTTGATCTACGGATTATACGCCGAAAATTACGGTACAAAGCTAATTTAGGTGGCAAATATTCTGATACGCCTCTATGGATTGAGATACTTCGGTTTCAAGGATCCAACATCTTGAAAAATTTCATACTTATTTTTCCAAGTATTCAAATACTTTACCGGTGTTACATTTTATTCGCTCAGATAATAGGAGAACTTACTTTTAGTATACAGGGTTTCCCGAAAAGGATGAAACGAGCTTTATTTTTTAACCTGTTGAGGGTAAAAAGGCAATTTAAATTGCAAATGAGTCTTAAAAAAAGTACAAAATAACATTATGCCAATGAAATATTCCCGTCATTAATTTTCAATAAATTGCACTTTTTATAATTTTGAAACAAGACCTCTAGAGAAAAATGGTCGATTAAAAAATAATTCCTTTTGCTGCAACAAAATTATAACAAAATAAATGTATGTCTGTGTCCTAAAATTTAACTGGATTATATAAAAGAAGAAAGAAAGTTACACCACTTTTTCGTTTAATTAAAAATGTCATTTAATCAGTGAAAATCGAAACCATGAAAAATATGATTGCATGTTCGGATCAAACATATGTTAATAAATGCAAAAAAAAAATCATCACAAGTAAATGTGAAAAAAGCATTTACAGCCAGAAATCATTGTAAAGCAATCATTACACAGCCAAAAATCATGTAAAAAGACAAATGTAATTTTATTCCGATTAACATAAACAAAAACGACAATTCTCAGAGCATTCTCAAAGTGTTTTTTTTTTCAACTTCAATACTTAACTGAGCTCGTCTAATAATGATTTTGTAAATATTTTGCAGGAATTCACCATGAACATTGTTGGAAGGACTGATTATCTTTTATTTTTATGGACAGTTGCATATGTATTACCATCCGTGTTTTCTTTTTATTGTAATATCTCACAGACCTACATTTATAATTTTATATATGATCTCCATTCAAAATGGTCAATTTTCAATTAAGCATAACACATTCAATTTTGAGGATACAAATACACAGTTTTTAAACACTCCAATATAGTTGAAAAGTATTTGAATTCGGCTTGTCTGTCCGTCTGTCTCTGTTCTAAAAAATGTAAATATACTCAGTTTTCCATGTAATTAATATATGTTGTTGATGTTTACTGCAGCATGTTCGCTGTTGAAAATGAAGTGTACAGAGGAACTCAAAAGTATTCCGTTACATTAAGGTCAATCGAGAAAAACCGTTTGAAGTGCATTTTAATGATTTTACACTCTTCCAAACTTAATGAAATTGTTGCGCAATTCTGAAGTGCACTAAAACATACTTTCTGTAGTATATGGAGTGCAAAGCATTTATCATTCATTTACAGGGGCACACAATGCAAATCCGCTACATAATGGGCTACGGGAAAAATCGTTTGAAGTGTATTTTAATGATGTTAAACAATTTCAAACTTGATGAAATTGATATACATTATTGAGATGCACACTAAGACGCTTACTGTAAATTACGGTGTGCATAAGTGTGCTCGTTCATTTACAGATACACACAAAATAATTCAGTTAGAGTATTATTTAGGCACGATAATTGCTCGAAGTGAGTTTTTAGTTGTGATGTATGTTTTTAATTTTAACTGAACTTATGCATAGTACAGTGTATAAATTCTATTGACCATATACAGGACTACACAAAATAATTCGTCAGTATTATTGCCTACGGGCATGAATTGCTCGAGGGTGTTTTCTAATTGTACTATGCATTTTCCTGCTGAACTATATTTTGTATACTAAGAGAAGCTAGGTGATATAAAAAAATTTATATACAGGGCTACGCAAAGAACTGGATACACTGCCTTTTATGCTTGATAATTTCTTGAAGTGTATTTTTAGTTGTGTTATGCGTTTTTTACCTGAATTAAATTATATCTTAATATGTGATGTGCATAAAAACGCTAGATAATATACAGGACTGTACAAAAGAATCCAATTGCATTTCCGTCTATTTGCGAAAATTGCTAAAAGTGAATTTTGGACTGTGTTATGCGTTTTCTTACTGAACTAAACTTTACCATGCTAATCTGAACATATACAGGGCTGCACAAAATAACTCGACTACTATTCTGAATATGGACGGTAATTTTATAGAGTGATTTTTAAAATATTTTATGTGTTTTCTAAATTGTTAAATAACATAACAGTATTATTACATGGTAGTATTATTGCTGTATCACATAGTATTATAGTATTATTTAATACTGATCAGTATGATTGGTAAACTGTATTTTCAATGTTTGTATTTTCGGAATTTTGTAATTTCAGAATTCGTATTTCAGTATTACATACTAGTATAAGTATTGCTCAATGTTACAAAGTGTTATTTAGTATTGCTTAGTATAATTAGTAAATTGTTTTCTCCAGTTATTATGTCATCAAAATTTGAATTGTTGGAATTTGTGTTTCAGTACTACTTCTCTAAATCTCATGGTGGTATTTGATTTGTGTTTATTGTTTCACTACATGTACATATTCCTATACAATCACTTATGTTATTCCCTAATATTCTTAGTACTAGCACATTGCTGTACTTAAATTGTGTTAACTGTTTACTGTAAATAACCCTATCTGTTATTCAATTTTTTTCCAAAATGTCTCTTTATACACTCGATGCTACTTTTCAAACTATGATTATTTTCTTTGACTTTATCGTATTTATTCATTGTTTATCGTTAAATAAGTGAGCTATTAGTATTGTTTGGTATTTATTGTTTTCTCTCAACTTTAATAATTATCTTGCAAGGCTTTGCCGCATAGTAAAAAAACCTGCTGGGCGGGGCTAGTTGAGTTTAAGCCGAAAGGTAGGCCTCCCCACCCGGTTTCACTTTGACTTTGTTAAATAACATATTTTCTTTCACTTCATTTAACAGTGAAGTTTCGTTACAATTTCCAGGATGTGTTTGAAAATGTTTCATAATCTATGCTTGATGCAGGATTTTTCGTTCTTGTTTTAATGATATTGTTGCAACAAAAAGAAAATTTATCAATTAACCAATTTTGTCTAGGTGTTCCTATAAAAATTTTAAAGTTTAACTTTATGAAAATAAACAAAATTCAGGACAAGTTCATTAACGTAATCTTATTTATTGGTTTATTGTGAACACTTTTATAATTTACATTGCTTAAGAGGTAAAAAGTTAACCGCTTGAACGGCGGTCAGATTTTTTTTAATATTGCTTAATTTTTACCAGATTTTTACTAGATTTTTACCAGATTTTTCGAACAAACTTTTACTTCTATAACTTCAGTCATAAAAAAGCTGTAAAATTGCGTTTCCTATTTTAAAATAAAATTTTTCGAAAATCCTGGTGTGAATTCAACTTTACAGAAACACAATTTTTCGTCCCTAAAAGGTAAAAGGACTTTTCTACATTTGGGAACATCGTGTATAGGCTCTCATTTTTAGAAAAATATATAAATTTGTTTCGGAAAATGCATATAAGAGTGTGTGATTAAGAGTAAGAGATTTAAGAGTTTTATTTTAATCTTAAACACGTTTAAGAGCATTCAAAAAATCACTTTCGTCGGTAAAATACGAAATTTTATTACATTTATGTATGTATTTTCCCTTTAAAACAGAAGAATTACATTCCTAGTAGCACACAATATTGGTTATATTTGTTACTTTTTGGCACAATATAGCATTCGACGAAAATACTTCCAATAAAAAGCCAATACTGATTAAATATTGGCTTCACATAGCCTTTATTGCCCATTAGCCCAATAAATGTTTGCAATGAAATTTCACTATTATAGAATTAGTCATTCTCCAATGAAAATATTGCCAATGGAAATGCGAAATACTTCTTTTCGATACAGGTGCAATATTGCCAAAATATAAGCACCCCAATTTTGAGATATATTTTATTTTGTCAATACTGGCCAAGGTATAACCAATACCAACCTTATTGGCAAAATAATGTTTTATTACTAGGACTATAAAATATACACTGTAAAAAAATTTCGTAAAACTTCAGTAGATTTACCGTAAATTAACAATAATTAACTCTTTACGGTATGAGTATCGTACTTCTAAGGTATATTAAGCGTAGAAAAAACATATATGTGCCATTTCGATTATAAACGGAATTTATACCGTAAAATGATTGTTTTTTAGTAAAAAATCGCTATTTATACCGTAAAATAATTATTTTGCAATAAGGAAAAAGCTGGTAGCCCTGCCTCGGTGTACGGAAACACCTGAAGTGATGCTCTTTCTCTTGTTACGTAATGTGTGCAGGCCTGAGGAGAGGAGGGAGTGCAGCCGGTATATATACTTTAAATATTTTACGGTACGTATACCATCCAGTTAAATTACGGTATATATACTGGTCACAAACACTGTAAAAAATTTGCAGCAAAATATCCGGTCATTCGACCGTTTTTATAGAAATCGGTTACATAACCGTAATTTAACGCTATTCTGACCATAATATTGCCCATATTATGGTCTGAATACTGTTAAATTACGGTTATGTAACCGTTTTCTATAAAACCGTTGAATGACCGGATATTTTGCTGCGAATATTTTTTATAGTGAAGTTGCCAGTTAATGTACCGTAATTGTTGACCAAAATTTTTTACAGTGTAGGTTAATTTTTCATTTTGTCAAAATAATATTTAAAGAAACATACAAAAGTATTTATTTGCAGATATATCACAAAAAATATTGAACTTCTTATCCATTACTGAATTATAATTTTTTATATAAAAATAAATTCTAGTAAGATATCCAATCACTTCATCTTAGTAGTTTTGAACCCTCTAGAGAAAACACATTCCGGAAAAAAGCAAAAACTTTTATAAAAAAAAACTGATTATGAAAAATTTTCTTCCTTCTCATCTTAAAAATATTTTAAGAATATTTTAAATGCGTGCATTAAAGCATTCTTCACCACTAGAGAAAAACTAATATGGAACCTGTTGAACTATTTTCTTTAAAGCGAAATAAAAATAGTATATTTATCTAAGTAAGTAATAGAAAAGTACTTCAGTCTTTGTTTGCATTATATAATATATTTTTATTGAAGTTTAAATAACATTAGGAGTATCTTTAAAAACTTATCAAACATTAAATATAGTAAATGAAATAATAATAAAAATTAAATAAGTACTATTTTAATATTTTATGCTTTATAACAGTTTTATTTTTTTCCCTTCTTTTTTAAAAGGCCATTTCCAATAGGAGGTTTTATCTTCAATATCCAGTTGCTGTTATAAATAATAACAAGTTGAAAATTGTACGTTAAACGTGACGTATGAGGTGCGTTCGTTTTATAACTAGTTTCACAATGTAAACAAATTCATCCTCATCATTTCAGTGAAATGAATTATGTCGTCTAATAGGAGAGAAATGAGCATGCCTTTTTTTTTTTCTTATTACGTATGCCATGTTTACAATTGGGAATTTTTTTTCACAATGGAGATCTTGCTTTGCGAATGATTACCTCCATGGTTTAATATTTTTATGACTCATAATGAACGAATCTCCGGTGTTTATTGACTCTAACGGATTGATATATTCGGTTAACCTAATTTACACTGAAGTTATCTCAGAATCTATACATTGTTGAATGCAACTCATCTCTCAAGCAAACCATTTTTTTTGAACGATCTTTCTAAAAATGTAACTTTTATGCAATTTTATTTGAAAAAATAATTTTGAATAAAAATGCCGATTGGCATATGAAAAAAGATGTGGTTATCCCGTATTCGTTTTACTCAGTCACATGACTTGCGCTTTTATTATATAGATTACGTATGATAGGATTTAACAGAGTAAAGAAAACTTTCATTAATAACTTTTTAAGTTTCGATTCGATTTTCATAAAATTTGAAATGGCTCGACCAAATTCTGCAAAGATTATATATATTAAATTTCAAATCATTCGGTTGGGTAGTTTTTGCGCTGTTATATGCGAACGGACGGACGGACCAGATGACGACTATAGGTGCTATATATGTATATAATCATCACGCACGCACCTAAAAACGTATATGCAATTGACATTATCGTTATTATAAACACTAGGGGATCCAACCCGGGCTTCCCGTGTTACAGAACATAAATGAAAATCTTTTTTTTTTTTTTTTTTTTTTTTTTTTTTTCAAAATTTTATACATATTTTGAATTTCATATATATTTTTAAAACTGTCCATTAACACCATCAAAAAGTACATTTATATAAAAAATATCAATCATGTATTCAAATAAAGTTTTGAAATTTATTAAAAGCGATATTTTCGTATTAGCTCCATGCCAAGAGATGATAACCGAAGAAATAATCAAAGATTTCGCTACTTACTGCAGCCTTTTTTATTCTGATTATTTCAGCGGTTGAAGCATTTAGTCTGATTACATAGCTGTTAAATTTGTGTTTTATTTATAATATATTATTTTTTATTTACTGACGAAGTCTTAATTTCGTTCTTGAATACTAGCCGGTAACAAATGGTAAACTATTTATATCGTTTTAAATGAAAACGGAATAATCTTCCATTATCGGGCTGAACGCGATAGAGATAGTTATAAAAATAATTAATACTTAAAAATTATTTTAAAAACTATAAATAATCAGTAAACTGCGATACAATTTTCAAACAAATTATATTTGAAGTACATTTTTTTCGCTATTCGACGGTGTAAACATTGAAATTGCTCGATTACATATATGTTAAATTTGTGTGTTATTTTATTTTATTTATTTATTTAGAAAGTTAAATTCGCCGGGGAGACAAATGCTAAACTATTTGTATTGTTTTAAGGGCAAATGTGTTATTATTCTTCGACAATGGAGCCGGCATGCGATAGAGATAAATTAAAAGAAATAAAATCACGCTTGAAAATTATTTAAAAATCATGCTAAATCAATCAATTAATATACAGTTTTCAAAGAAATTGCATTTGAAAGTAGATTTTTCTTTTATTACGACTGTGTAAAAATGGAAAATCTGCGATCTTCAGAAGTTTAAAAAAAAAGCAGTAACGAATGTTGAAAAAGCGAAATTTAATCATCAGCCGTTGCCAGCCTCAGAATTACGTCAGAGTTACAGACGAATACGTTTGTCCTTTGTATTATAGATAATATATAAAATAAAATTATATATATATATATATATATATATAATTATATTTATATAATATAAAAAATTATATTTATATAATATATAAAATTATATTTATATAATATATAAAATAAATTATATGATGTGCCCGAGTGCATGTTTACATATGTATAATTCATTTTTTATAAATTGAATGTTTAAAAACAAGTTTTTAATACCTTAAAGGAATTTCCGCTGTTCGACCGTCAATACCGTAATTTAATCAAATGTTACATAATCCTGTGTTGTATTTGCTTGACTTCATTCATTTATAAAACTTCTGGTTCGAAACATGTTTGTTTAAGTGTAATACGCAGATTTTACGACAGAAATTACGATAACATGCAACTTTAAAAAGCGGAGCGTCTGAAAATCGGGAGGTCCCGCGTAAATCGATACACCTCTGGCAACACTACCTACAAACAGAGTTGTGCAAATTTTTAATTGAAATTATCTGAAATGCAATTACAATTTAATTACATGCAATTAACTATAGTTACACACGTTCAAGCACAGCAATTTCGTCAAACAATGGGATGGGGAGCTGTTCCGGCTACAGTGCTACAAGAATTTTTTACGGCATAAAATTGTAATTATTATTAATTACATACAATTAAATTGTAATTACATTGCAGTAATTGCAATTAAAAATTTGTACAACTCTGCTTACAAACCACTACTTTTACGCAGAATAATTTGCCTTATTTAATGGCAGAAACTTTTCTATTAAATAAATCGAAAATTACCCTTTGGATATTACGGTGACAAAAGACTTTCAGCAAAAAAAGTTGTGCAGCATTATGTTACACCATAAATTTTTAGAGACAAATCAATTTATATGCAACTGAAGAAACATCCCTTGCGATTACGCTTGTGTATTAAATTAAAAGAATTTAAATGAAAATTTACCAGGTAAGAGAGAAAGCACAAAGAAAAAATATTTCCTAACGTTAACTTTTAAAACAAAATATGTTTTTTCATTAACTTGATCGAACAATTTGCATAATTTATTACTCATAGTATATATTATATCTTTTCTTCTA
This sequence comes from Maratus michaelseni, assembly GCA_963931845.1. NCBI lineage: Eukaryota > Metazoa > Arthropoda > Arachnida > Araneae > Salticidae > Maratus > Maratus michaelseni. The sequence goes on from OZ007586.1 coordinate 102,437,168, forward strand.
AATAACCTACTTTGAAACCACAACTCTGTGACTTACAATTAAATAAATTTTTCGTCAAAAATATAAAATGCCTGTTTCACGAATTTTGGAAGTTTTTTTTTTCACACTTTGACTAAAATTCTTCATACTTTTCAATATGGAAAGTAACTGTAGATTTTTAAAATTAATTTGTTGTTTTGCTTTTCCACAAGTTTATGTGGCGAGAGATTGTTCGTAGTATTAATGGAATGTAACCATTAATTTCTGAACACATGAGAATTTAATCCAAACTATGAATTTCCGTGCCCTACAACATAGGGGGGGGGGGGGGGAATTTTACAAGTGTCCATTCAGATATCTGATTATTCCAAATAAATATACATATTAGCTCAAAGAATTAGAATATTTTCATTAGGATATTCGCTGTTTCTTTCTTCAACTTGTCAAAAAATCGTTTATGTAAGTTAATTATTCAGAAAAAGTCAAGAAAACGAATAATAGTCTATAATTAGAATTTACAGTTCAAGTTAAAAAACATCCTTATTTTAAAATCTCTGTCTCTCCTCTCTCTCTTTCCCTCCCTCTCCTTCTACCTCTCCATCCCTCCCCACTCCCTCTCCCTCTCCCTCCCCCTTTCTCTCTAGCTCTACCTCTACACCAATGCTTTTACAAGTAATTATGATTTTTGTAAATATTAGATATTTTGACATATGCTATAATCTATTAAATTAAAATCTGATTATCTGTTTGTATTTCACAACTACCTTACTCCCCCTAGAACATGGAACGCAGCGCGATGACATGAACACCGGTTATCCTCATGGATCCGAGGATGTCATATACGCTCTCAGAATTTTAAAATTTTAATTTCAGATATATTAATATTTTTGTAACATTTAACGAAGTTTCTCTACAGATGACAACTTAATTATTCCATTTTTGTGAAAAAAGAGAAAGAAAAGGGTAAATAATGGGATATCGCCTGCTATATAAATGTGAACAAGTATGATTATTTTGTTTTGTTTAAATAAATGGATTTAATGATTTTTAGTTTACATTCTCTTTTTAAAAAAATGTAATGGAAAGAAATTCCTATGACGTACTTCCGCATTTGCTAAAATTTTTGTTCCACCTACATACACAAGGCTCCATGTTCTATAGCAGCCTACTCTTTTGCATTTTAAACAAATATTCTTATAGAGATTTAAATAAAACAACGTTAAAAACACCAGAACTTAAATTCTCTATAGCATACTAGTTTCGGCAACATTTAGCGTACCGTCCTCAGTGATAACAATGCTGGAAATTTGCTCACATATATAGGAAAAGATGCGGATTCAACCTAAAGGTTTAATGACCAATAGGAAAACAGGAGATAACGGGTTGCAGCCAATAGGAAATTGCGGCCTCAACCAAAAGGTTTAAGGACCAATAGGAAAACAGGAGGTAACGGGAAATTGGAAATAGCGTGGGGAAAGAACAGCGGAAAATGAAAAAGGCCGAAAGAAATTAAGAAAAGAGGTTTTTATGCAATGTTTTCAACAATCTGATAATGGAGGAATAGCGAATTTCTTCTGTTCTTTCCCCACGCTATTTCCTATTGTACGCTAAATGTACGCAAATATTTACCGAAACTAGTATGCTATACAGAATTTAAGTTCTGGTGTTTTTAACGTTGTTTTTATTTACATCTCAATCATTTTGCACTAGGTATCAACTCAATAATTAAATATTCTCATATACGGTTCAATAAGATTAAAATCTTTCAGCTTATATATTCAATTAAATAACTCATGAATGTCTCATATATGCCACTAAACATGTGTGCTCGTGATTGAATTTTTCAGCTTGCGCTGCAAATTTGCAGCCTTGGCCGACATATAGGAGTGAGAAATGCCACACTGGATGTCGTCCGGATAGCTCATATGGAACAGCATTGGCGCGTTATACCATGCGTCCGGGTACGATTTCCGGTCTGGACATTTCTCACCTTGTTGGTTTGTACGCTGCGTTTGTATGCTGCCGACATGCAGACAGTACAATTTCATTGATCGAGAGGATTTCTGTTAAAAATTGGAAAGCTATTATTGCCAAGGTAATGTTTACTTACTTTTCTAACTCGTCTAGATTTATGCCAAGTTCTGTAGTGTGGGTCGGTATGGTTTGTACAAACACTTTTAATATTAACATATGCCCTATATTTAAAATTTTCAGAACATTTACATTGGAAAATGTCCTTCCTGCCTATACCGGGAAGAAAAGTTAGCTTTCATAGTCCATGTTTTTAAAAATTCAACTCTTTTTACTCAAACACCCGAAGCTAAATTGCTTGGAACTCGATTATAGAAAATTCAATCCCGGTTTTCGTTAATACTGAATTTGAATGCGAATTTCAGCATGAGAATTACAGCATAACAAAAATCAGATTGTTTCAAAATGTCAGCCACCCTAGAATTTCAAACTGCCATATCTCTGCCATTTTTTAAGATAAAGCAAAACAAGAAACGTTCCGGAATCCTTGTATCACGATCTAACACTTCATGTAAGCAACTTTTTCAATTTATAATTTTTATACATCTTTTTTAATTTAAAAAAACATTTAAAAATTTTAACTTGTTGCCAATTTGAAACAAGATGGCGCATGCCAACGAACTCGGTCGAGACCTTGGTATGTTCTGTACACATGATCAGTCACATTCATATCGGTTCATAAATACGAGAGTTACAGCATAACAAATATCAGATTGCTTCAAAATCTCAGCCACGCTAGAATTTCAAACTGCCATATCTCAGACACGCTAGAATGTCAAACTGCCATATCTCAGCCATTTTATAGGATATAGCAAAAACAAAAAATGTTCCGGAATACTTGTATCACGTTCTACCATATACTGAAGCAATTTTTTCAATTGATAATTTTTTGTACATCTTTTTGAATTTTTGGAAATTAAAATTTTTTTAACTGGTGTCATTTTGAAACAAGATGGCGGATGAAGCTGGCCAACGAACTCGGTCGAGACCTTGGCGTATCCTATACACATACTCAGTCACATCCAAATCGGTTCATAAATAAGAGAGTTACAGCATGACATATGTCATATATATATATATATATATATATACTAGAAATGTTGTACTACAAACCTTCTTTCAATTTATGTTAAAAAAATAATAATAAGCTTAAGGGTCGTCTTCATACTAAAATTGTACAAAACTCTGAAATTTTTAGATTTCCGTCTTAGCAGTTATAAAATATGGTGTTCGTTCCATAAAGACCAAGAAACGGAAAGTTTTTCCAATTTAGTCAGGTTACGTTTAATGAAGTTTTACTATGTGAATTAACCAACGTAAACTATGATTTATGAATAATTATAAGCAATAACATCATTTTACATGCAGTAAAACCTGTGAAAACGGAATCACTAATTACCCCAATAAAGTTACGGTTTAGACAGATTTCTGTCTTAGCAGGCATAGTTGTAGGGTGTTCTTCTTGTCTAGACTATGAAATGTTTTTATTTAAACCCTTTCCTGCACAGTGGTCCCAGCACACCTAATTTTAATTCCAAACTTGCATTCGACCAGGGTTTCAGAGTGACAAACAAAGTTGCAGAGTTCGCCCAAGGACCACCCCACCCCCCCCCCCCCAAAAATATATATATATATATATGTATATATATATATTTATTTATGCCGGATATATATATAAAACTAGGGGGCTCAGCCCCCTACTCGCTAACGCTCGCCAACCCCCCGTGAATTGCGAAGCAATTCACATTGAGACCGCTACGCGGCCTCAGCTCGCTTCGCTCGCTCGGCCCTGTTTATCTTTCAGCAATTCTAGCCAGAATAAGTTCTACCATAAAACATTTGAACATATGAAATTGAAAAAAATTTTTAATGTAAAAAAGGAATTCTCCGTCGAAAACAGTACTAAAAATGCATTTAGTTGGCGCTAACAATGGGATATAAATCATTTAAATACTATGAAAAAAGGATCTTGGAAACATAATTACTTTAAAACTTTTTGTACGACAATTTTTTTTTAATGTAAAAAAGTAATTCTCCGTTGAAAACATAACTAAAAATGCATGTAGTTGACGCTGCCAATAGACATATAAATCATTTAAATACTATGAAAAAAGGATCTTGGAAACATAATTAGTTTAAAACTTGTTGCACCTATAATATTGTACAGCACGGCTTAAATTCATTAGGAAAAAAAATTTGATTATAGATTTTTACAAAAAAAAACTATTTTTTACTTCAATTTACAGCAACAGATGGCGTCATGTGCAATCTAGACAGGTGATTTTTTTTCCGATTTTTGAGTGAGTGAAATTCGTAAATGAATTTTAAATAAGAGTTGAGAATTCATTTGAAATTAACGATATTACTCATAATTAAAATGAGGAATCATCTCAGACGCTTTGGATTACGTACATGTTATTTTATTTTAATAATTGCTAGTTTGAGTTTCATTCTATGGTTTTACTGTTCTCACATTGACCGCCATATTGGAATTGGTGGAGGAGCTGATCTAACACAATCTAGTCTGTTCATTGGTCTGAGCTCTGGAAACTACGGTTGTTGCCAAACCGTAAGCTACAAATTCAGCCCTATTTCCGCACCACGTAAGTCAAATATATATATAGATAAATCAACATTTGAACGGAGGGTGGTTTGGGGGTCTGTGAGTCATGATCGGTGAAAATATACCAAAATTTTTTGGAATTGCATTCCTCCAAATGACTCCAATATGTAGCTGTTTGTAATTAAAGCTACCTAACAATCTTTCTTCCTTACAAAAAAAAAAAAATCATAAATTTATTATTATAAATAATTTCTAAATATAGAATTTAATTAGATTTCTCTTTTCCCCAAAAATATTGAACGATCCCATTCAATGCAAATGCAACATAACAGGTTGCTACTCCAGGCAGTGAAATATAAAGTAATTTGAAATGCTATTATATTACCAATGGACCAGTGCGAAGACTTCGCACTGGTCCTAATATTTTACAGATATAGGTTTAAATTTATATATAAAAAAATAAGGAGTAAAAATATCTGAAAACAACATTAGTCAAGCCAGAATAGCATCTCATTTATTCCATCAAAGTTATAGTAGAAACTGATCGAAGATAGAGAAAGCAAAAAAAAAAAAAATATATATATATATCGTATTTTAACTGCATTAGATAACATCATCTATTTCGAAAAAAAAAACAACATTGGATAAAGAAAAATAAATTGAGCATTTGAATTTAAATTTTTCTTTTTAATCATAAATATAAAATAAACCCGTGCAGTAACAATATCCCACTTTATTTTACATTTTTTATAGTCATTATTGCGGTATTTTATTTTTGTGACAAAACTAATTTCAGAAAAACCTTTCATTTCATTTATGAAAACAATTCCGATTTAATTTTTAATTAATTGCAATTTTAATCAAAATACATGTTTTAACGAAATGTGATTGTACTATGTCAGATGCCTGTTCAAAATCCTTTCATATGATATCTCATTTATCGCTCTGCGTTTTGTATTTGTTTAGAAAAAGGGATGTTCACAACAGAAATAATATATATGATATGATTATTTATACACATAATATACTGGTTCAGGCATTTAAATTAAAATGAGTATACAAAGATTCTATTAATAATATTGTGAGAAAGATAATGTTAGTTTAAATATGTTCTCTTAACTCGGTATTTAATATTATTTTTAGAGAGGCAGAACTGAAGTTTACAGGGTTCGTACGTTTTTACCACAATTTTTTAATAGAATTTTTCTATTTAATATTTAAATAGCAGAAATTGTTGTCACTTCGTTTAATTGCAGTATTTGTAATAATTTTCTGCATTTAAATAAGGCAAAATAGTCTATAAAAAATTGTCGTAAAAACATACGAACAACGGTTTACTATCTATTTAATGTCTAATACTTATATTAATTGTAATATTTCCCATTATGTTGCATTTGCACTGCATGAGATCGTTCGATATTTTTGGGAAAGGTAAATCCTATTTAATTGTATATATAGAAAATATATATAATAATAATTTAAGGAATTTTTTCTTTCATAAGCAAGAATTAATGTTTACAATGTAAAATATCCTGAAAATTTCATTTTGCAAGTTACGTGTTTTTGAGGCAATTTTAGTAGAATGCATTAAAAAAATTGGCGACATACAGACTATAAAATTCCATTGATCGAGGAAATTTTAGATAAAAATTGGAGAGTTTGACAGTATTGTTAAGCTAATATTTATTTACTTGTCGAACTGGTCTAGGCGTTTAATGCAAAATTCTGTTTTGGGGGTCGGTATAAATTGGACAAAAAATTTAATAATAGTATATGCCCTGTATTTATAATTTTCTGGTCATTTACATTAAAAACAAAATTTCTTGCTTATAATAAAAAAAATCGTAAAATTAATATTATAAATATTTTCTAAATATATAAATTAATCAGATTTCTCTTTCCCCCCCAAAATATCGAATGATCTCTTGCAGCGCAAATGCAACATAGCGGTTTGCTTCGCCAGCTAGTGATCCTATAAAGTAATTTGAAACACTATTATATTATTGGATTATTTATAGATATAAAATACTGGTTCAGGCATTTAAGTTACATGATAAGTACAAATATTCTATTAATAATATTATGTGAAAGATAATGTTATAGTAAATATGATCTCTTATAACTCGGTATTTTTAAAAAAATTAGAGAGGCAGAACTGATATTCATAACTAATACTTATATTAATTGTCATATTTCCCGTTATGTTGCATTTGCACTGCATGAGATCTTTCGATATTTTTGGAAAGGTAAGTCCTATTTAATTCTATATATAGAAAATATTTATAATGTCGATTTTAGGATTTTTTCTATTGTATAAACAAGAATTAATGTTTACAATGTAAATATCCTGTAAATTATAATTTGCAAGTTACGTGATTTTGAGGCAATTATAGTACAATGCCTTTAAAGTAATCGCAACATACAGACAACAAAATTCCATTTATCCAGATGATTTTGCTTAAAATTTGGAAAGCTTGTCATTATTGCCCAGCTAATGTTTATTTATCTGTTTACTTGTCTATAGACGAGTATTGCCCTGTTCTGTAGTGTGAATCGCTATAATTTGGAGAAAAACATTTAATATGAACATAGTATACCCTGCATTTATAATTTTTAAGACATTTGCTTGTAAAAATTATTTGTCGCTTATAACAAAAGAACATTCATAAATAAATATTATAATTTTTTTTAATGTAGAATTTACTTAGATTTCTCTTTTCCCCAAAAATTTCGAATGATTTCATGCAGTGCAAATGCAACATAACGGATTACTACGCCAGCTAGTAAAATATAATATAAGTTTAGGCACAATTATATTATTTTATTATTTATACACATTGGGTTTCAATATGAATACAAAGATTCCATTAATAATATTGTGAGAAAGAAGATGTTATTTTAAAATCTGATCTCTTAATTCGTTATTTTAAACATTTTTTAGAGAGAAACTGAAGTTTAGTATCTATTTAATGCCTAATATTTATCTTAATTGTGATATTTCCTAATATGTTGAAAACACTGATAGCATATTTTAAAATATTATTCCTGAATTCGTCACTTTAAACAAATTAATCTAAAGATAGAACTGTAATTTATTATCTCTTAAAAGAATAATGTTTATGTCACTTTTATATTTCGGCATATGTTCAAAACTTTAATAACATATTTTAAAATCTTATCTCTTATATTGTTCTTTTAAACAATTTTATCGAGAGCTAGAACTGTAGATTTCTCTCTTAAATTATTTTTGTTTATTTAAAGGATCAGGGTCCATAAGCCGTGTTTTTGGCCCAGGAAATAAGACTAAAACTCGATTTTGTTATACTGACTTAATTATTTCACTTTTTAATATTAGAAGGTTTATCCTGTACGATTTCAACAATAGTTTTTGCATTTTGTTCGGATTTATATGACTTAAACAAGTTCAAAGTTCGTATTATTCGTAGATTTTGATGAAAAATACGCATTTTCTCCTAATTTTACCTCAATTATTTATATGAGCGCAATCGTGAAACACTTTCTTCTTTACATATAAAATACATCAGAATGTACAATATATGTAAAAATAAAAGTGTTGCAAAGCTGCGCTCTTAGTAAAATATTAAAAAATATATTAAAAATTGAGGTAAAATTAGGAGAAATTGCGTATTTTTCATTAAAAACTACGAATAATACGAACTTTGAGCTTGTGTAAGTTATATTAATCCGAACAAAATGCAAAAAATATTGTTGAAATCGTACAGGATAAACCTTCTAATATTAAAAAGTGAAATAATTAAGTCAGTATAACAAAATCGAATTTTAGTCTTTTTTCATGGGTCAAAAACACGGCTTATGGACCCTCATCCTTTGGCAGTTCGGCTTTTTTTTCGAAATTCTAATAGCATATTTTTAACTCTTATCTCTTAATTTGTTATTTTAATCAATTTAATACGAAGAACTGTTAGTTTTGTAGCTACTTAATGATTAATATGTATTTTATTATTTATATTTAGGGATATGTTCAAAAATGACATATTTATGCCATATTTGAAAATCTTCTCTTTTAATTCGCTATTTTAAACAATTTAATCGAGAGATTAAGCTGTAGTTTATTACCTCTTTAAGGATTAATGTTTATTTAAATTTAGTATTATGGCATATGTTCGAAACTCTAATAACATATTTTAAAATCTTATCTCGTAATTCGTTGTTTTAAACGATTTAATCGGGAGCTGGAACTGTAGTTCAGTATCTCTTAAAGGATTAATGTTTAATTTAATTTTGATATTTCGGGATATGTTCAAAACTTTAGTAATATATATTTTAAACGTGTTAATAGAAAAGTCATAATTTCAATTTAAAATATACAATATATTGTACATATGCTGGCAAGAGATGAATTGTTTAGATTCGATATTAAAAAATTAAATGTAAGAAAATTATGACCATATTTAAACGTTTGTCAAAGAAATAATAAAATAAAATAAATCCATAAAATTATGTAAAATTAAATAATGGGGGAAAATGTATAATCCAGTATCTAACTGTAAATTAAAACATATGCGGCTTCCATTTTCACACTTTTTTTTTTCATAATGAAATGTCAGATCGTACAACGTAGCAAGGAATTGAATGAGGAACTATATCCACTTTATTTTCGGCTGCATTAAAGTAAAGAAATGCCACAAAAATACTCAACTGAGGGAACACTTCTTATATAAAATTTTATAGGATAAATATTTATTTTATTTTTTGTTTTTTTGGTGATATTTTGAAACTTTATTAACATATTTTTTAAATTCGCAAGCAGAAAAGTCATCATTTCCTTTTAAAATATAGCACTGTGCATTAACAGATAAGACGTGACCCATTTATATTCGTTAGTAAAAGATTCTAATGGCAAAAATTATGACCATATTTAAAGGTTTGTCAAAGAAATAAGAGTTAAATAATTCCATAAAATTACGTAAAAATAAATAATGACGAAAAATTTTATAATCCAGTTTTAAACTGTAAATTAAAACACATGCTGCTTCCATTTTTATATGTTGATGGCTCATTTTTTTCATAATGAACCGTCAGAAAGTACAACGTAGCAACAAAATGAATTGAGAACTATATCAACTTTATTTTCCGGGCTGTATTAAAGTAAAGAAATTCCACAATAAATAATCATCTGAGGAAACACTTCTTATATAAAAATATATAGAATAAATGCGGGGGTCGGGGCAAGAGAGTGCCAAGCCCCATTTTTGAACTTCTGAGATATTTCAATTTGAAAATTTGATCAAATATTCAAATCAAGATATATAACCTAAAGTTTTTTCGCCAATGTCTTAGTAACATTTGAGATATTCTGAGTAACAATATGGCATCACTTTAATGATATTACTATTGTGTTTTTTGTAAATTAGCTATCTTCATTGGGGGCATAAACATCTGGGGCAAAAACGAAACCTGTCACATAGGCTGCCACCAAGTGACATTGGAAACAAATTATATGTTAGATATTATAATTTACGATATTAATCAATAGATTACAGTGTTAGATTTATTTCACCAAAAATGTGGCTTGGCACTTTCTTGCCCCGACCCCTTCAAATGTTTATTTTAATTTTTGTTTTTTCGGGATATTTTGAAATTTTATTGACATATATTTAAAATTCAAAGCAGAAAAGTCATCATTTCGTTTTAAATATAGTTCTGTGCATTAACAAACAAGACGTGAACTGTTTAGATCCGTTAGTAATAAATTGTGATAGAAAATTTTCTGACCTGATTTAAACGTTTTTCAAAGAAATAAGAGATCAAACAAATTCATAAAATGACGTAAAATTAAATAACGGTGAAAATTCCATAATCCAGTATCAAACTGTGTCTAAAAACTTTGCGGTTTCAATTTTCATGCCTTAATGGCTCCTTATTTTTGTAATGAACTGTCAGAATATGCATACCACAAAGCTACAAAATGATTAGGGAACTATATCCACTTTAATTTCGGCTGTATTAAACAAAAGAATTGACTCAAATAAATTCTCATCTAAAGAGAATTTTTATGTAAGATGCCTCTTATAAATAACGGCTCTATTTGTTGTTTTTACAAGAAAAAATCATATCCATACAAATTACAAACGTAACCGTGAATAGTTTTCTTGGGATTTGGTTAAACATTAGCATTTAATTAAAATCACAAATATTATTTAAGAATAAAAAGGTGTGAATTAAAAATTTTACTTTTTTAGAAAGTGGCGAAACTTACTTATTTAAAAAGGTAGTGGAAAACATTTAAAAGAAAAAGCAGGAAAAATACTGTATGCATATAGTATGAACTATTTAACTCTTGAATAAGAAACACAATTACTTAATATTTTGAAGAAGCAAGATTTTACGCAATTTTCATGGTTTATATGGCTTTACATCTTGTTGCTCTTGAATAATATTATGATCTTAATTAAATGCTGATGTTTATCTATGATAATATATATATATATAAGATAAACCATTTCGTATTTTTATGCATTTGGATTTTTCGAAGAAAAATGACAAATTTTATATAAGATGCATTAGTTTAGATTAGTTTAGATGAAAATATATTAAAATGATTCACCTTAAATATAAATGTTTTATAGGAGATTACTTAAATACCAGCATTTAATTAAGATAACAAACACTATTCAAGAGTATTATGGATAAAACATTTTACTTTTTTAGAAAGTGGGGCACATATTTATTTCAATGGCACTGAATAACACGAAAAATATTGTATACATTGTAAGAATTATTTAACTTATGAATAGGAAGCATGCATTAACAACACATTAATTTATTGATTTAAAATAGTAAGGAAAATTATATGTAAACACATTAATTGTATATTTTAAAATAGTAAGAAAAAGCAAGCAAGTCTCCTTTTGCAGCGGAAATTAATATTACAAACATTGTTTTAAAGTAAAAAGTCATGCATAAAAAAATATTTTTTTTAAAAATGGAGGCACGCGCTTATTTCAATGGTAATAGAAAACATGCACTGTTAAAGAAAAATAACTCCGAAAAGGTTTAGGTACTTTTATTTGAGTAGACGCATTTTTAAAATAAGGACGTGTGTTTACCGAATTTGAGAATTAAATACTCGGAGTTATTATAAACCGAGATTAACTCAAAAATTGGTAGATTTTTCTAATCTGTCATTTCAAAAGTTAGAACCCGAACCTTCTCGGAGCTATATTTTTAAAGGCGTGCAAAAAATGAAAAACAGACAAAATAATGCACATATAGTTAGAATTATTTAACTCCATTCCCTGCTGTAATAAGTTTCTTATTAAAATTTTTGATTCATACTAATATTTAACGATTAATAGGCCATGAAATTGACAAAACTGCATTGAATCTGTGTTTAGCTTTACTAGTTTAAGAAATATAAAACGGTGCAAAAACACACCATCAGTTGAAATTATCAAAGAATACATATTAATCAGATATTGATAAAGCAGAAAAAGTATGGCTCCTGTAAATTCATTCTAAATTGAAAAAAATCACAATGAAAAAAAATCACAATAATGAAAAAAACTCCAAATTTTGATTATTTTTAAAACATTTTAAAGCACTTAGAATATACAGTCACGTTGCATTTTCGGCAGAGTCAAATACTATAATTTCACATTTTCTTAATATGAAAAAATGCGACTGTCACGTTGCATTTTCGGCAGAGTCAAATACTATAATTTCACATTTTCTTAATATGAAAAAATGCGACTGGAAACAAAAAATAAATTTATTAGTTAAGACAAACATTTTCGTTTCCAATAAAAATGTTGTTGATACAAACATTTTTAATGTAAAAAAATTACTTAAGAAAACGGTGTGTTTTCACACTATCAGCAGGAGATGGGTTAACTTACATTTAACAAACATATGTTAATTGAATTTTTAAAAATAGTAAGAAAAAATAATATTTTACCGATTTTTCATGGCTTACATTTTTCAGCGGAAGAAATCGTCCTTTCATGTGCGAGGGAACAATAAAACAATCCTGCTCGTAGTCTTCGTGATATAAAGAAGGCCACATAAGGTCCTCGGGACCCTCTTTGCCTCTCGAGCCATTAGGAGTCGGAGGTAACACCCTTCGATCTAAAATTGGGGAAGCAGGCTCTGGTGGTCTTAATCTTGGATGTTCCATAGGCGGTGGTATGTATTCATCATCGTCATCATCATCAATTATACCAACCTCATACCTACTTGAGGACGCACCATATCGCCTCGGATTGTTGCGCCTACGTGTCCTAGATTTTGAAGATAAGTCTGGTGTTAAAAGATAAGGACTATAACTAAAGTAATCTTCGGGCCAATCATTCCCCATGATGCTACCTCGATGGTCACTTAAATGCCGTGGACTGCCCTCCAATGGAGTTTCATACGAAGAGAGAACTTCTGCACTATAATTGCAAGCACTTGCTTCCATGTCCATTCTGTCATTTTCTTTATTCCAAGAACGTGGTCTATGAGTAGTTGGAGAATGTTGAAGATCACTCTGATGGAAACCGGACGTGCCAGCTGGACTGTTTCTGACGCTTTGTTTACGGTGGTGATTACGCTCCATGTGAAAATAGAGATGAGTACTGAGATGTTTTGAAGAAGATGCCATAGCTTCATGACGCCTGATTTAAATGAAAACCCAAAAAGGAGTTTACCCCTAATGATAATGAAATCACATTAAATGTGTAGCTGCATTCTAGATAAGATTGTTTCACAGAAAAACTATGAACAATAACAAGTTCCGCAGTTCCAAGTTTTCTCATAAGTTCGGTAACCAAATAATCACTGGGTTTCTTTGAACATAGTTCATAAAATATTGATAAAAATAAGTGAAATCATTTTAAGTTTATCAGTGCACTTTAAGTTAATTGAATCTACATTCTTTTCTTCAAATTTTTACTGCTTAAAGAAGATCTTCTGAAAATCTATTTCAAGAATAATATGATTTAATTTACGTTTTGAGCACTTAATTTTTTGTATATTTCTTTTCAAATATCAGTAATAGCCTACATAAAATGTAAACGATACTATTAAATTTTACGATTAAATGCATTTTTTAAACATGTAGATTTTTAACGTCGTTGTCAAAGTGGTTATTCTTAACCTATATATGGCTTCAAAATCTTTATTGATAATAAAATAATTTTCAGAATAAAATTATTATAAGCAAGTTATATTTGGCGGGGGAATACAACTTCATTAAGAGTATAAAAAATTTTACTCATAAATTTTAATCAAAACTAAACATTTCTCTATAAAAATATGACAGCTCGTGACCTCATTGACAAAACTTGATATGTTTTCCAAAGAATTTTCGAAGATGCAATATGCATTTCTAAAACTGAATCTCTTCTCAATTATAGAACTTATCAATGGTTTTACAGAAGACAAAATCGTCCCCCATCTGCGAATATTTCTACGAAGTAGATATGTTATAGAGAAAAGAACTTTTTTTTCAGTGGTTTAATTGTATAAAATTATAAAAAACATATCTTACCTATCTCTTCAAATATTTAATGGCACTTTAGATATCTCATATTTTATGTACTCACAAATAGAATTTGATATGATATGCTTATAAATCACCAGATAATAAATGAACTTGAAAACTTAAAAATTGTAAAAGAATATTTTTTTTTTAACAAGAATCTTTCTGGCACCCGATGCATAAACTTTTTGTCATCTATTTAGTAATTCACATCCTTCTTTTCCAAATCCGATGTTTTGCATGCCCTACTGAATTCTAAACAACAGCAGAAGTATAAGCATGTCATTTAGACAGGAGCACGAGCAGCCGTCGCAAACTAGACTCCTCTTATACATTGAAAAATCGCTCAGTAATTTGTTGTGGAAAGCAGGTGACCAAGTGTGCACGGCTTGCAGATCCGTGTATGCATCTCTCTGCTCCCAATGCATGAAATGACAGTGCTGGGGCTGTTCTTCGAAGCTAGGGCTCTCAGAGACTGCCACCAGCTCACAGCAACAGGCGGGGCGATCCGAGCGACCTCTCGCACTAAAATCGATCGGTATCGAGGCCTCTAGAATATGTTTCAAATAATGTTATTTTGTTCGTAGTTTTTCTGCACGCGAAATTGAACAAGTTCATTTTAATAAACTGGAAATAACTCAAAATTATATGCGGATGATGATTCCAATTGTGTTCACTCAAAAAATGTATCTTTATTACGGTTTCCATTTTTAATTACAAATTAACGTAGAGAGAGAGAGATGCAGTCACGTTTTATAATTATAGCATCTCAGATCATCCATCTGTAGTAGTTACACAGATGTTTCAATTATTTAAATTATTTTAAGTCAGTAAATATCACTCGATATTGAAACAGTTAATTTTAATAAGCTGGAAATTAGTCAAAATTATATGCGGGAGATGATTCCAATATTTCAATTGTTTACACTCAATAAATATTGTAAGTTCACCTCTAATTTTCTGTAATTTTCTTTAATTACACACTGACAAACTGACGATAATGAGAAATGAAATTTTTAAACTGCTGTTTCTCAAACTTGTTTTTGCTTACTCGTTCCTAATATCGGGAAAACAGTATAGTATATAACATCATCCGTCTATAGTATTTACACAGATGGTGATTCCAATATTTAAATTATTTTAACTCGCTAAATATTACTCTATATTGAAAGAGTTATTTTTAATAACCTGGGAATGATGCGAAATTATATGCTGATGATGATTTTGATATTGAAACTGTTTTCTCAATAAATATTGTATATCTGTATTACTGTTTTTTTAATAACAAACTAACGTGCATCGATGTAGTCACATTATTTATGTATAGTATCTCACATAATATATCTATAGTATTTACACAGGCGTTGATTTTATTTTTAAATGGTTTTAATTCGATAAATATTTCTCTAAATTGAACCAGTTAATTTAAATAAGCCGCAAATGATTTAAATATGGGTTATGATTCCAATATTTAAGTTGATTTAATCCGATAAATATTGTATTTGTATTACTGATACCTTTTTCTATTACAAACTAAACTAATGTATACCGATGTAGTCTCATTATATTTAATATAATAAAACTTTTGTGAATAATAACCACCAAACCACATAAATAATCGACAATATAAAAACTGATAATTATAATAAAACACAAAGAAATATATTAAAAAATGAGAGTTTCTCAAAATGAAATAAATAGAAAAAATAAAGTTATATGAAAAAAAAATCCAATATGCATACGGCGAAAAAGTGACAAGAAACAAATTGAAACTTATATCGTGAAACAATTTATCAAGGGCAACATTCCACAAATATAAGTAAAACGTAATTGATTTATGTTTGAATGAATAAGCCTGAACAAAATTTATTCATTCAAATTGCCCAATTACGATCCAACAATGAAAGAAAATTGAATAAAAATGAACAGATGTTAAATATATAAAGATAATAGGTGTAATGGAGCATTATGAATATACATGAAGAGATTTATGGAAAAATTATGAAACAAAATGAAATATTTAACCATTTGTATCGCTTGAAATAAACATTTAACCATTTGTATCCCTTTCCAACATTGTAGAAATGTGTTTATAAATTTGGTTCGTATGTCTGTTTGTTCGTGGTCTAACTCTAATAAATATACTTCAATTTATATGTTGATATCTCTCATTGAGATTTATCTTGGCAAATACCCTATTGAAAACAAAGTACGTACCATTAACTGTTCGTTTACAGGGACTCTCAAAATAATTCCGTTACATTACGGTCAACAGGTAAAAATTGTTTGACTAAAATATGCTCTTTGTAAAATATGGTGTTTAAAGCATTTATCATTCATTTACTAACTCACTCTAAAGAATTTGGTTGCAAAATGATCTATGGGGAAAATTGTTTGTAGCGTTATTTTAATAATGTTACACTATTTAAAACTTAATGCCATTTATATACATTACGTAGGTGCATTACAAGATTCTTATTGTATAATATACAGTGCGTATCATTTATCGTTCATTTACAGAGACACACAAAAGAATTCGGTTACAGTAATGTCTGTGCGCGATTGCGTTTATAAGTTTAACTAAATTTTTGCATACTGCATGGTATGCATAAATTCTACAACTCATATACAGGGATACACAAAAGAAATCAAAAGCATTACTGCCTATGGACGTGAATTTCTTAAGAGCCTACATCAGTCATGCGAAATAACGCTCAAGCTAATGTTAAGTCTATGGGAAGGTTCGTGCGCGATTTCTCGCTCGCATTTTAATATATTTAAATGATTTTTTTTTCTTTTTTTTTTTTTGCATAAGATAGCTGACGTCGATCTCTAACGTTGTTAGTTTTTACTTTTTTGATTTTGTTGCAGTTTTTTTTTTTAATGACATTTTCAATTTTAGAACCGGTTCCAACCGGTTTCAAAATTAAAAATGCCCGCTTATAAAAAAAACTGTAACAAAAATCGAAAAGTAAAAACTAACAACGTTGGAGATTGACCTCAGCTATCCTATGCAAAGAAAAGCATTTAAAAATATTAAAATGCGAGCGAGAAATCGCGCTAGAATCTTCCCATAGACTTAACATTATCTTGAGTGTTTCTTCCCGTGACTAGTGTAGGCTCTTAAGGGTGGTTTTTATTGTGTAATGCTTTTTCCAATTGAATTATATTTAGTACGCTAAGTGATGCTTGTAGACAAAAAATAAATTCATATACAGTGTTCCGCAAAGAACGAGATATATTGCCGTATATGGATAGTAATTCCTGCAAGTGCCATTTTAATGTGTTATGCATTTTTAACACTTTCCAACATAGTTGAAAAATGTTTATGAATTCGGTTTGTCTGTCTGTTTGCAGTCTGTCTGTCCGTGATCAAACTCGCGTAAATATATCCGGATAATCATTCAATTGATATATGTTATTGAGGTTTACTGTAGCATGATCGGTATTGAAAATGAAGTGTGTAGCACTTATACTTTTTTTTACAGGGGTACTCAAAAGAATGCCGTTACATTATGGTCTACGGGGGAAAATCCTTTGCAGTGCATTTTAATGATGTGACACTGTTTCAAATATATTGAAATTGATATACATCACTGAAATTCACTAAAAGATGCTTACTATCGAACATGCTACGTATAGCACTTATACTTGTTTTATAGAGGCGCTCAAAAGAATGCCGTTACATTATGGTATACGGGGAAAATCCTTTGCAGTGCAGTTTAATGATGCGACACTATTTCAAATATATTGAAATTGATATTCGTCACTGAAATAGACTACAAGATGCTTACTATCGAACATGGTACGTCTAGCACTTATAATTCGTTTACAGGGAAACTGAAAAGAATTCCATTACATTATGGTTTAATGTGGAAAATCGTTTGCGGCACATTTTAATCATCTTACACTATTACAAACATAAATGAAATTGATATCAATTTCTGAGATGCAGTAAGACAACCTTTCTGTAGAATATGGAGTAAAAAGCTCTTTTCTTTCATTTACAGTGCCACACAAATGTATTATTTTACCTAATGGTGTATGGGGGAAAAACTGTTTGCAGCATATTTTAATTATGTTACACCATTTCAAATATAATGAAATTGAGATACATTATTCTGGTTTACTAAAAGATACTTGTTATGTGCATAGCATTTATAGTTCATTTACAGGGACAATCAAAATATTTCGGGTACAGTACTGTGTCCGAAGTATTTTTTATAAGCCATAATTGGTAGTGGATTTTTAGTAAAGTATGCGTTTAACTAAATTTTTGAATGCTATGAGGTATGTATAAATGCTACAGATCATATACAGAGCTACACACACAAAAAAAAATTAAGCGTTACGGTGCATCAGCGTAAATTGATTAATATGGGTTTATAATCGTGTTATGAATTTCGAACATGAAATATATTTAGTATAACAAGAAAGATTTGTAGAATATAAATAAAATCATATACAGGGCCACGCAAAGACCTGAATACATGGCTGCCTATGTATGATAATTTCTGGAAGTGTGATTTCAGCGTGTATTTGCCTAAATTAAATTATAGCTTAATATGTGGCGTGTATAAAAAGCTTAAGGTAATATACAGGGCTGTACAAAATAATTCAAGCATGTTTCCGCCTATTTGTAGAAACAGCTAAAGATGAATTTCCAACTGTGTTATGTATTTTATTACTAAACTAAATTGTAGCATACTATAGAGTATATACAAACAGTATATAAATTATATACAGGGCTCCAGAAAAGAATTGGAGTACTTTTCCGTCTGTGGACGGTAATTGCTGACATCTTGTTTTCAAATGTGTTTTGTTTTTTTCTGAAATGTTTACTTAGATACCTTATTTAACTGATTAAACAGTGATGGTTTGTTAAAGTATTCTGTTAGTGTTGGAAAGTGTTTCATAATCTATGCTTGGTGCATGATTTTTCTTTCTTGTTTTCTATGAATTAAATTTTAGTTTGGTAAGCGGTGCATATGAAAATCTGTAGTAAACATATACGGTTGTACAAAAAACCCCAAGTACACTTCAGTCTATAGGAGGAAATTGTTGAAGGTGACTTTTAAGAGTGTTATCCGTTTCATAGCCGGACTGAATTATGTAAGTTTTTATATACAGGGATGCACAAAAGAATTCGAGTACTTGTCTGGCTATGGACGGTAATTGCTGAAATTGGATATTCAAATGTGTAAATAGCATAATGTAGTAAGCCACCAGTATGGTGTCTCTTTATTCAAACTCATTTATTTAGGGTATCTAAAATATAAATATAAAATGTTAAATACTATATGTATGGAAACTTATGTCTCACCATATATATATATATATAATAAAAATTTTGTAAATAATAACCATTAAACCACATAAATAATCGACAATAGATAAACCGATAATTACAATCTCATACATAAATATATCCAAAAATTTAAGATTCTCAAAATTAAAATGAGTGGGAAAAATACTTAAAGATATGTAGAGAAAAAATCCAATATGCAGAAAGTGAAAATTGTTATATATATATATATAGTATTCTCTTGCTGCTTAAATTGTTTTGGTTCATTAAATATCATACATAAATATTGCTTAGTTTTTTAATTAAAGACTAACATATATAAATGTATTCGCAAAGTACTAAGTATTAATGTATTCATATTATACAGGGTATCTCAGTACCAGGAATGCGAATTGTAAGATATGCTAAATCACATTACAATGTATATATATAGGAAATCTAGGTTCAATTTATTCAGTCAGATTTACAGGGTGTCTCACTCCAATCCGAGCTCGATATTTTTCTGAACCTAAAGATATATTAACTCTAAAAATAATAAAGACATTTTTATGAAATTTTTAATAGATTTACCTTGCTTTGTGTGAAATGCAATGACATCGCTCAAAGTCCAAAGCAAATTCGTCCTTTAATGTACCGTGTTGAATGTACCGTATTGAAACAACTGAATTCCGAAATTTGCAACTTCTATTTCAAAGCTTTTTGGATGCAGATGGTGGCATCACTTCTTGAGGTGACGCCACATTTTGCATAAAACATGGTAAGTCGGTAAACGATATTCACTATTGTTATAGTTGCAAATTTAAAATGAATCAATCGAAGTTATGATTGAAGTGAGATACTCCATATTTTTGAATGATAAAATGCTTCTAATCATGGCTGACTATGCAAAATTGTTTATTTTAGTGTGTTCTACTACATTTTAAAATCTGTTTCTGGTACTGAAACACTCTATATCAGGGGTCTTCAACCTTTTGGCCTTAATGTCTTTTGCCACCACAAATTTCGAAAAATTATCTTCGCTTATTTAATCGCAAAGTTTCTGTTATTAAGTAAGGAAAACTTTTCTGTACTGAAATAGCGGTAGCTTATTGGGCCATATGTTAAAGACCCCTATTTCAAATATACATTGATTGATTCTCGTATCATCTGTATATGTATTCATATGAATGGTGATTCCAACATTTAAACAGTTTTATCTTTTTAAAAAGTTACCTTATCTATGTTAATAATGCATCTTTTTAAATACAGGCTAACTTATACCGATGCCTTTATTCTGTAGTAAATTTCAATTTAGTGAAATTCGGTAACAGATTCGTACGTGTAAACTATATATTGGAATAATATGGCTTATATTGGCTTTGTATCTTCTCCAATGTTAAATAAATATTGACTATATCTTGACGAATACTATCATGTCATGCTACTAATCATGTACTATTATCGTGTACGAGCCAATTGTACCATGTTGTCATGAAATATTACCTCTATATTGAGGTGTTTAAATTTTGCCTTATTTCACCGATAATGTATCAACATTGACAAGAAATATTTCGCATTTAATTGCCAGTACTTCAAATATAAAGCCACTATGTCTGTAAGAGGTTCATTTCATTGCAAATATTTCCAATGTAAAGATAGTATTTTGCCAATATTGGTATTTTATTGGAAGTATTTCCAACAATTGTAATACTGCGTCAGAATACAACCAATATAATAAACATTGTTTTTTACTAGATATATTTATGTTTTCCTCATTATTCCTGCTCCGATTCTATTCATTATACAGAGTGGTCCTAAAATATATGTCAAAAATGTAAAGGTAGGTAGAGGGGTCCTAAATAAGCATATTTCGTATAGGAATGTGGGTGCGGAAATCCAGTGTTGAGGCAGTAGAGGGCGTTGTTGAGTTCGGCGGATGAAAGCATTTCGCTGGCTTGAATCGTCATTTCCTGCATGGATTTCGAGCAACATGCATCGTTACACCAATACGAAGCTTTCCGACATGCATTTCATGTATTGAACTGCGCAAGGAAATGGAGCGGCTGCTCAAAGGATGGGCACGTACAACGACTCTCGAGTCTTCAAAGGACTATCATCTACTGTGCGTAATACTTCTTCGTCTACTGCAGCAATTCTGCTATATCTTCTAGTGCCCGTATTACGCCTGGAAGCATAAAACGATCCACACTTGCACAAAACCCGATGAAGATGTTCAAATGTTTGGCGATCTCGCAGATTCCTATTCGGGAATAGTTCCCTTTGCGCAGCCGCACCATTTTCTTGCACAGCCTCATACATGAAAGGCATTTCGGCAAGCTCCACATTGATGTAACGATGGATGTTGCTCAAAATCCTTGCGGAGAATGACGATTCAAGCCAGCGAAGCACTTTCATCCGCCGAACCCAACAGCGCCCTCTACTGCCTCAACGTTTGGCTTCCGCACACACATTTCTATACGAAATCTGCTTATTTAGGTCCCCTCTACCTACCTTTACATTTTTGACATATATTTTAGGAACACCCTGTATATGAATATACTTTGTTTGTAAAACTTTGTGAAAATATTTGCACTGTCACAGATAGCTTTTTATTAAATACTCACATAAATGCCAAATCAAAAGGTTTCTATTCCCAAATGAGCACTTTTTGTGTTTAATGATTATGAGGCCGATGTTAACCAAAATTTACTTTTGATGGTGCGAAAACACACCATTTTCTTAAGTGTATTTTTTTTTAAATAAATGTTTGAATTAACAACAATATTTTTATTCAATGTTTGTTTTAAGTAATCAATTTTTTGTTTTTTGCCCGTCTCAATTTTTTATATTAAAAAATATTTAAATTCTAATTTTTGACTTTTAGCAAAAAATGCAACGTGAGTAAATGCTTTGAACGTTAGCAAAAAAATGCAATGTGAGCTAAATGCTTTGAAATATTTTATAAAAAATTAAAATTTTTATTTTCATGATTTTTTTTTTCATTTTAAAAAGAATGTAAATTATATTTTTGTTGTTACGTCTTATTAATATCTGATTGCAATATTCTGATTTATATGCAAATATTGTCACAATTTTTTATAAATAAAGTCTCATATACAATGAATAGTATCAGAACACAAATAATGAGGAAAACATAAATATCTCTAGCAAAAAACAATGTTAATTTGGTAGTATTGTGAAGCAATATTACAATTGTTCGAAATACTTCCAATTAAATACCAATAATGGCTAAATATTGTATTTAGATTGGAAATATTTTGCGTCTTATTGAAATTTTTTACGTCTTACGTTATCTTACATCTAATTTTCTGATATGTCCAGCTGATGGAGCGTTTTTGCCTCTTTTTTTTTAATTCTTAAACTAATAATGCTAATTTTTTTCTTTACAACTTGGCTAACCTATTTATCAAAAATATTAATAAAAAGGAAAATCTTTAATTAAAAGTTATTGCGGCTGGGAATGGGTTAATTAATTTTCAGCAAGATTTTTACGCAAACATAGCATGTAAGTAAATAAAGAAATGAATGTTAAAACATGTGTCTTCGTAATTCGAAATAAAGTTACATAATAATAAGGATTTTAAAAACAAATTCATGTAACTATGCAAAACACAGTGTATTTAAAACAAAATGAGAAAAACTTTAGAGTAATAATAAACAATTTTTGCTCACGAAACCATGGTCGCAATCCACTTTTCTGGCCAAAAATATGGACTGTCACATTTAAAGCCGAGACTGGCATTTCGATCATAAATTTAATAGCAATGAAGTATTTTTACTGAATTGTCAACAGACTTATCTCACTTTGTGTGAATTCAATTGACATCATGAAAAGTAATGGAAGTGTACAGATACCGATAAGTACAACCTTATGTACTGTCAATTACATTTGGTAATATGGAGCGTCTAGCTCAGCGCTTTTTAGATGCGGATAGTGATAACTTCTACGACTTCTCGTGATATCGTTACATTTCACACAATGAAAGGTAAGTGAAATTTTGTTGAAATATCTTCATTATTATTAAAGTTATCAACAAAAAGTCCGAGTTAGGATCAGAGTGAGTCACCTATATACCTGTAATTCCATCACCTGTTTACTGGATAAATGGATTTTCACCCTAATTTGCTCTACAAAATCTTTTTGTTGTAGTATGCTCAGACACTTCTTAAAGTTTTTAGGTAGGTTTCGTCCGAAATACTAACAATTACATTCTCCCCTAAGTTGGAATTTCTGAAAATATTTTGCAGATCTACGCCGATCATGACTCCCAGAACCCAAAACCACCCCTAGTTCAAAACTTTATCTATCTATCTATCTATCTATCTACCTATATCACTTTTTTATGGGCATGATAACTTCAATAATTCTGCATAAATCTCTTCCAAACTGATACATAAAATCTCGGTCAAGTTGGGAAATGGGCAAAATCCAACCAAGGGGGGGGGGAATGGGGAGGGGGCTTTTTGTGAAAACAGAAAAAAATCCATAACTTCTTAATTATGATATGTGTCGAATCCGTTTCAAGTTATTATTACTTCTAGGAAAAGGGCCGAAAATTTATGTATGACAGATTTTTGATATCATTTAAAATGGTCCCAAGGGGAGGGGAAAGGGGAGCTTACAAAGAAAAAAATTCATAACTTCGTCAATTCACAAGATATCAAATCCGCTTAAATTTGTTATAAATCCTCTTCATATTATCTAAAACATTTATATTGAAAAGTTTTTTATAGGACCAACCCTTATAACAAAATAATAATAATAATAATAATAATAATAAAATCCCTGCCGGCTCTGCCTACAGACACATTTAGATTTCGAAATGGGCGGTCCCAACTGCCTCATCATGTCAAAAAGGTCATTTCTTTTGCAATTCCCAACAAACAGGCGCCCCACGGTCTGCGTCTTCGAAATCGACGTGTGACTGTAGGCCGAGCCGTCAGGGATTTTTTGTGTTTGAATCACCTGTCAATCGGTTTTAAATCGCCCTTGTATATGCATCGAAATGACAATATCGCGAAATTTTTAAGGGACTTATCTTGCTTTATAATAAACGTAAGTGACATTACGAAAACTGATGATCCAGATTGAAATATCGAACAATCCGGATCAATTTACTAGATGTTTTCCGTATTCTTTTTTCAAAACCCTTTCTGTGCATGTGAAGGACCATGTCTGTTTTCTTCCACGCATTCCTCTGTTGCATTAACAGTTTTATTGTTCTAAGGACTCACTGAAATCCCTTTTCTATTCCTTATTTATGCCCTATTATCAAATACCTCCTATCAGAATATTTCCTTATCCTTGACCGGGAGGTGCTGGGTTCGATCCCAATCGCGCCCGTCGGCCTAATCGTTCGGAGTTTTCGTGGTTTTCTTCGAGCCGTGGATTTATCCATGCGTAAATACGGGTTAGGTTCCCTTAGAAAGACACCCACGAAGGGCACTTCCCCCCGGGCCAATATCCCAAGTGTAGATAATTGGCCGTCAATAATCAACCCAACCCATCCTTATCCTTGACGGAGTAATTACTCTCTGCTACTAATCACCTGATGATGAAAGCTGATAAATAATTGTTCTAGCAAAAATATGAGGGGTTGTATCAAATATCTGTTGATTAGTGCCAAGATAGCGTACACAATATTGCACGTACTACTATATTTGAATACAACCCCTCATCTTTTTGCTTCCTTTTGGGAACAACGGATTTCGAGATTCTTCTATCGACGATAATTTTCAGAATTTTCAAGCTATGATTTTGAGACTTTCACAAAAGTTGCTCTATATACTTAGCCAATACATTATGCATATTATATTTTGATTGCATTCGCACATGCGCAGTGAAACATTTTTTATTAAACCTGCTCATTTTTCATCCAATTTTTATTATTTTTTAATTCCAATTGCAGAGTATTATGTACAATGTAGTTTGACATATTTTCTCAAAGTAACTTTTTTTTATATTAAGAACTCTGCAAATTATAAGCAAAAAACTTGGTGAAATTTGGGTCGGCTTTTATAAAAACGTTAATTTCTCTTCGAGTATACATGCTATCTTCATAAAAATTAACACAGTATATTACAATAAACCACTTATTAATAATCTCGAGTTTGAAAACTTTTGCTACATTAGGTTTTACAGGGTAATCCAAAAGATATTCGTTCTTTTTCAATTTGTTGACAGTCCCCTATGGGGTTTCGAAAAAAATATTCACGGAAATATATAAGCTATACTATACTGTTTACCCACCTGCAGTTTCAGGTTAATTCCTCATGTATTTTTCTAGATAGTTAACAAAACGTCTAAAATCGCAAGTGACCAATCACCTTTGGCAATATAGTGTAGTCGTTGGGGGCCACCGTTATACCAACCCATCATGGATATGCATAATATAAAATATGAAAATAAAACATGTGTAAACTATTTATAAAATGCATTGCAATTGGAATAAAATCGTGGCCTGATGACGCCATAAAATTTTAATGCTCTATTACTGAATTGCGTGAAAGAAACATCCTTATAACTCCAAAAATGATAATTATATTAACTAACAGCTTACTGCATCGGATGCGTCTCATTTTCAATTAAAATATACCTTTTAATTGAAATTTGAATGAAATACAGGGTCATGAAAAATCGAAGAGTGTGGGAAATAGGATTACAAATATCTTGGCAACTCATTATCTGATCGACTTCATTCTTTATGCAAAATTTATGTTTTTATATTGTCTTTTACATTCACTCCTTAAAATAAACAATTTCGAAAATTTTTATATACCTTTTATCAGAACGAATATTTCCAGAGTCTGAAAAATATAGTTCCGGATAATCGAGGTTACTGAAATTCAATAAGCTTCTTCATATTATTAGATACTAAGTACATACCAAATTTCAAGTCTATCTCAATTTGTTCGGGAGATAGAGCATTTACAGACACAGATACATACACAGACGCACAGACAAACGGACGGCAATTTTTTCCCCCTAAAAATATGTGTTTCGGAATCTCCAGTGTTTGAAATGTGTAAATCCGTCAATTTTTTTTTCGATTTTCAAAACGATTACAAGACGATACTACGTATGATGGGTAAGTAAAAATAGTTCAAATTTCGACCACTGCATAGAAAATCTTACGTTAATAAAAGAAAATATCGCTAGAAATACATATTATACATATTTACTATAGTAAGAATTTATTAACCATATAATGTTTACAGCTTCTATACATTACGTATACTATCCGTGCTTAGTTGTCATGTAGTTTAAACCCGTAAAAGACACATAAATTACATCTGGTATTTAAAAATTTAAGCACTTTTTTAAAAATACCATCGCCATGGTTCATTTCGTGCAGATACCAAATTTTATACAGATATCTACAAGGATGTCATGCTAGATTTCTCTTAAACAAAAGAAGAGGGGTGATAGTAGCCCTCAAAGTAAGCACAGGAAACCCGGGTCGCCATTAACTTCTCATATCAAAATTACAGAGTGTCTTGTTTCAATCTGAACTCAAATTAGCGTTCATAACTTTATAAATAATGTAGATATTTAACAATATTTTCAATATCTTTACTGAGATTTTAGTGAAATATGGCGACAATAAAAGAATTAGCTACCATTGATGTTTAACCCTCTAATTCCCATGGTAAAATACGTTCTAGAAATTTAGTAATTCAGAAAATCTGAATTCATACCAGAAAATTTCAGTAATAAATTTAGCATTATTTAATGACGGAATGTTTTCTATTAAATGAAGCAATTATTGATATTTTAAATTTCTGGAATGAATAGGGAATATTTGAATTAAAAAATCTACTTAATTGGAAGCAGTGGTGGTAGCATATATGCTACCATGGACATTAGAGGGTTAAGACCTTAATTCAGAATGTAGCTTATAGTTCATACGGTGTCATTGCAGAAATTGCATAGCAATTTCAGCATATTACATTTCACGCAAAGCAATCTGCGAAAATATCGGTAAAATTATTTTCATTTTAGGAACAAGAATCGGACTTCGGTTCAGAGTGAGAAACCCTGTATTATTGAAAGAAAAAATGAATTCTGTCCCGGTTACCTATACAGAAATTGTTCATCGTCATAGGTGCTACCACTTTTCTGATTTTATTGAAACAGCTTACGAAAGCCTTGTATATAGGGTCACATCATTTATATCCTGTGTAATGATCAGTTATTATGGGCTCTCTCTTTCTTCTTTAAAAATATTTTTGGTAAAAAAAATCTATGCATAATATCATTATTTAAAATTAAATTTAAACATTTTCATATTATATAAATGTTTAAATAACATCTCATATAAATTTTGTTTAACAATATATTATTCAGTCTTAAGTTAAGTCTAAATAATTTTCTGTTGTAAAGATAATAATTTATCGATTCTTACGAGTCAATAGGGGCCATTATGAGGACATTTCTAACAAGATATTACATATTCAAACTTATACTAATGTGTGTAAAATAATATAAATTAAAAAATTTTTCAATTATGCTGTTGGAAAATTTTGTAAACACTAACATATTATGAGATATTCAAAACAATATCAGGTAAATTATCTAAATCAAAATTGCATTATCGTCAATTTTCTTTTATTGAAAAGGAATATACCTAGTAGCACACAGCTAGTAGCGATGACATCAATAAGACGTCACAAACGGCACAAATTCTCACAGTTACAAGAAGACTATAGGTTAAGTCTATAAGAAGGTTATTTTCAAATTTCTTGCTTGCATTTTAATATTTTTAATTATTATTTTTTGCTTAGGATAGTTGAGGTCTAACGTTATGCGTTTTTACTTTTTCGATTTTGATTCCAGTTTTTTATATAAGGGTGCTTTTACTTTCAGAACCGGTTCCAATCGGTTCCAACCGGTTTCAAAATTAAAAATGTCCGCTTATAAAAAAACTTTAAACCAAAATCTAAAAAGTATAAAAGCACAACGTTGGAGATAGACCTCAGCTATCTTAAGCAAAAAAAAAATCATTTAAAAATATTAGAATGTCAGCAAGTATATTTGAAAATAACCTTCTCTTAGACCTTCACTCATTAATTCATTCATTAATTGAAAAAAACCTTCTCTCATTAGCGTGAGCGTTTCTTCCCATGACTAGTTTGGGATCTTAAGTCGTCACACTGTGATAGTCAGGTAAAAGTCACTTTGTGACATCAATGTGAAATCAATGTGGCCGATTTTTAAGTTATTTGCAATTAGTCACAAAATGGTAGCTGCCGCCTTTCTAGTAACGCGGGTGTGACCCACATTCCACGTCACCTTACGACAATGATGAAAATAAGAGTTGCATGAGCATCATGAAGCATTTACATTTCGGTCACATTTTGGTAACGGGAATATTTAGAAATATTTCATATAACAGCCGTCCAAACTCACTGTGGCATTTAAGGGAACTTAAGAATATTTCTAAGATACAACAGTTTACATACATTTTATTTTAAGAGATACCCGCAAAATTGAAAAGAATCAGACTGACTCCACTCATTATTGAATTAGGCATAAATCTAACAATATTATATTGTTTCATACATACCATATCCACTGACAACTATATTGTAAAATTTTCTAGAGAGTCGAACTGCATCAAGGCAACACTAGAAACCGGGCTTGCTCATTCAGTCTCATTGCGTCACAAATAGTGGCTGGCCGCGACCAGCGATTGGTACAAAGCGACACGCCCATCGTTTTGTGCCAATCGCTGTATGTCTTTTGTCGCGGCCAGCCACCTTCTGTGACGTCATGATAATGAATGAGCAAGCCCGGTATCTAGTGTAGCCCTGACTACATTCATCTGCAATCCCAACCATTTCCAAAAAGAAAAATAATAATAATCTGGCCCCATATCCCTCTCCTATCTAAGAATCCCCGTATGAAAATTTATGGTTTCATGAATAAAGCATGTAGGCAAAGCTATGTTACATCCCCAAGACTCTATCTCAAATCCCACAGTTATTACTTAGAAACGTTGATCCTTTAAACATCGCTGTTCAATGTCTCAAGCAGTCAAAATTAAAAATATCTTCAGTAAATGAAATTTTCAATTTTTGGCTTAATGTTTGAAGATTTATAAGTATTATTTCTTGTGACTTTTATCAACTGAAAGAAACAAAAAGGAACGCGCGTCCTACTGCTATTGGCAATATTTTGTTGAAACAATTATTTTTTTAACTTTTATTTTTTTTTACGACTCGCCTTTCATTGTAATTCTAAATTTATTCTGAGCGAAATAGAGTTCTGAATTTTAATCAATTCTTGGATTCAGTCCTTTGTCCATTTTCTTTAAACGTGAGATTTCTTTTAAGAAACACTTTTAATAATGCACATATATTATTAACAAAATTGTGAATCGGTAACATTTTATACAGATTCTTAGAAGCTTGTTTGCTTCTAAGAATATGTATATATTTTTAATCTAAAAGTAGATGTGTTATTACTCGTTCAAATTTTACCGACTTATGTTGTTTATATAATGTTTTACTTTCTAATTTCAAGATATTTCATGAAAAAGGGGCTCATAAGCGTGCAAATTGTTTTTAATTAATTATTTTGGTAAAAGTATTGGGCAGTTAATTTGAAGTTAGTAACGTCGGTATTGTATATTGGATATGCTCGTAAGGTAATACACCCAAAACTGTAAAATACGTACGAATTCGAAAAATCATTGACCCATTAAAAAATTTACATCATAAAATAGAAAAACGGCAAATCCAGCCGTGCTCTAAGCTATAGGTTACCACACGAACTCTGTAAAGTCAAAGTGAACTCAAGTGAAGAATAGGGACCATGGGCAATAGTTGGAAGGGTGATAGCCCGGGATTACTGCGCAGCTATTAACTCTCGTGTGGATGCCATATATCTGCACGTAAAATCAGTGGCAAGTACAGACTCTGGCTGAGAGGCTGGTGGGTGGGAGAGAGATGTCGACCTGGGAGATTACTTCCTTCCGTTAAGGATAAATATTGTGGAGAAACTTTGAAGCCAAAAGTTAATCTTTGGACCTTGCCGCGTTAAATGGAGGTTGCACCTAATTGTCCAGCACCTTCAGTCTGAGGTCTCGGTCGCCCAGGAGCCATAAAGCAACACCAGTAGCACAACGCTAAACTTCCGGGAGCTGAAAGATTTTTGAAACTTCTTATGTTTGACCTGTTTCTGTAAAGTTCTGGTTTCCCCAGCTTTTACAGTTACAGAAATACGGGCAGAATTCCCGAACGTAACCTTCTATCTGAACCTTTTTTTTCTTTCAAGAAAGTACTTGGATGACTGGGATTACTATAATCCAAACTGTCCTAATCTTTAGACTACATTCATATACACAAAGAATGGCAAAAGAATAGTATCAATATTGGATGGATTTTTCCGTACCTTTTGAAATGCCATATGCAAAATGGTTTTCAAATAGCAAACTAATATTGGTTATATTGAGGGCCAATATTGCGCAAATATTGCATTCATCGTAAATACTGGAAATCGATTGCTTAGTACGATAATTTACCGCACTGTGTGATACGAAGTATGTAGGTTGAAACCCCCAGTTATTGACACCTAACCAGTAACTGACACTTGAGCAAAAATCTAACTCAAATAAGCATTTTGTTGTAAAATTCTACAAAGTAATGTCATCTAGTGATAAATTAGACACTTGTTTTTATTTTGGAGTCAATTTATTCAGCACTAGAGGGCCAAGAAAATATTCTATGAGGAAGGAACTTTTGAGAATACAAAAAGTGCCATTTTGAAGCAACCATCTTATTTCTAAAATTAAGGAAGTGTTTTTCTAATCTATTTGTAATGCAACCATCCTAAAAATGTTTCTTAAAGTTATACTCGTAGAAATTAGTTTAAAGATGCGTATGATACATTAGAGCCATGATTTACGGTTTATAGTTATTTAATTTAGCTTAATGGGGGTTGTCAGTTGTTGGTTCCTAGAATTTCATTTCACCAGTCTCTAACAGAGGTGTCAGTTGTTGGTTATATTAAAGAAAGTTGAAATTTATTATTGGAACGGTTTAAAAATGCATAATAATAAATTAAACTTATCTTCTAGTAAACACCATTAAAATTTAAGTTGTTTTACCAGTGTCTGAAACCACATGTCAGTTACTGGTTCATAAATATCAGTTATTGGATATCTGCATTAATAATTTAAAACCTGAAAAAAGACAAATGCATCTGCAGCATATCATACATAAAGTAGAATAAACAGAAAAAAGAAGGGAAAAAAGAACAAGGAAGAACAGAAGAACGATATTTTGTTTTTATAATAAAGAATAAAGTTTGTTTTAATCATTTTAATATTTTGTAATAAAGTGTCAGTCACTGGTTCACTTTGTGTCAGTTATTGGTGTTTCAATATAGGGATGGTGTCAATTACTGGAGTTTTTGACCATATTTAGGAAAAAATTTAATTTTTAATAATAAAATGCATCATTTTTCAAAATTTTGCCAACAAAAATGTTTTAATAAAGCTCTACTATCCTTTCAAAACAAAGGTTAGTATAAAAAAGATTTAAATTTTTGTAATAGTGATTTGAACAAGAAAGAATCCTTAAAGTATCAGTTATTGGGGTTTCACCCTATGCGTGTATGTATGAAAAAGTAAGTGTGTAAGAAATATAAGTATGTATGAATCGAAATTAATAAGTTACTGTTATTTGAAAAATTAAGCGTTTTGTAATTAAAAATAATACACCTGTTTTAAAAATCTAGATTTTAAAAAAGAAACAAGATATCATTTTTAATATTATTACTTATTAACAGTAAGCTGTTCCTGTTGGCTGTACTTACAATTAAAATACTATTTGAATGTGCAATTTACGTACATCATTAAGGACACGTTTACTTATATTTCTTTGAAAAAAATTGATTTTTTTGTACTTTTTGAAAAGTATAAGTGTGTAAAATGTCCTGCTTAAAATTTTTTGAATCAATTCATTATTTACGTTGCTACTGCTTGTCAAACGTACTGGCATTCCGGTCGGAAAGGGACGGCCAGGTTATAAAACGGTGCAAATAGCTACGCATATAGCATCATACTTATTTAACCCCTTCAGGGGCAAAGTACTCTTGTAGCTAAAATAGGGAAATGATTGATTGACACCAGGATTCACGAACAAATTTACTTTAAAATAAGTAAAAGCTTTTCCTCATGTACCTTATAAATTCAAAATTTGATTATAAAATTCTGGTGTCATTGTGGCATTTTGGGATTAAAATTAAGTGGTATACATTATATACCGGTACCCTTCAAGGGGTTAACGAAGGAAATTTTCTTTATTAAGAACGATGAATGTTTCGAGAATTTATGCTGATCTGGAAGCAAGGAGTTACGCCGTCAATGCAGATGAATTTAGTGTCCAGAATGCAGAACGAGGTATGTTCAACGCTGCAAAAAGTGCTCTTATCCAGGGCTAGAGAATATACAGTGGAACTCCAGATATACGTTTTGCTCGGGACTGGACAACAAAACGTATAACTCAGTAAAACGTACAAGTCAATTAATGGTCTAACGGAACCATTTTTTAAATGTATCGTAAAACTTTGTTCCACTAAAGAATTTGTCACCTTTAATATCGAAAACGGAAGTTTCCTAAGTATTACTGCACCCATGACATAAATTTTCGGAAAGGAACAGAGTAGAAAAAAGGTACATAAGAAAAGTACACATGAAGTTATTTTATCATAAAAGCTTTATTAAAAGTATTTTTAATACACATAGGGTAACTTAAAAGAAATCATTGGAATCGCCTTGTCATGTAAATCATTTATCAGAAGACATTTGAGTAGCTTGCGGAATCTTGTTGAAATAATCACTAAACCTCGATTGTTTCTTTCCGGCAGAGTCAACATTGAACAGCAAACTTTGCATTTCTGTTAATAATTCACAATGCAGCCGCATTATTGTTACTGATTTTACTTCTGACGAACAACTTTATTACGTCAAAAGTCCCCAGAGCAGCACCGAAGTTTAAGTGGGATCTTTCTAATCAGACTCATCCGACGCGTCGTCAGTGTTTCCGGTTACAAAATATATAAATAAGACAAAATTTTGTCTGGGAATGCAAAAACGTAACGTATAACTGAGGGAAATGTATAACTCAAAACTTATAACCCAGCTAATTTTTAATGGCAAGCGGCCGGAACCGCTGAGTTGAAACGTATAACTGAGGGAAACGTACAACTCAGGTAACGTATATCTAGAGTTCAACTGTAGTGCTTTTCTCTATCCCTGGCTCTTATCGCTAGATGAGAACAAGTCGCTAATATAAAAAATTATGAGGCAGATGAAGGACTTTTTAATGGCCTATGAATAGCCGACTAAGTGTATGTTAACATATTTAAAAGAAATATATTTTTTAATACTTTGCCTCTTTTTAATTTCGAAAATCTGACCTCAAGTCCTTGTTCGGCCCATATAACCTCAAAAGTCAATTTTTGTGCAAAACGGCCGAATGGCAAAAATTTTATGGGTCAAAGAATTTAAGAAAATTTTAAACGCATTTTTGTCGATTCAAGATTTTTTAATTTGCGTAGATTGTAGTGACTCAACCACTGAACTAATTGATTTAAAAAAATTTCCCAACAAAGTAAACAGTTTTACGCATGGAATAAACCTATAATATGTTAAAATTGTCCATATTAAATATTTTTTACAGAACGTCAAAGCCAAAAATGGGGTAAAAAATCAGCATTAATTTCAAGTGTCGGCCCTTGTGTTATTAAAAGAAAATATTTCAATCTTTTCTGGTTTATTCCATTAAAGTTATGCTAACTAATATAAATAAATATATTTCTGATTTCAGGTCATGTTTTGAATAAGCTAGAACTTACGCAGATTGGCCGTGTTTTTAAACCTGAGATTTTTCAGACCGCCATATTGGAAGCCATCTTGAATTATTTTTGATAAAGAAATATGATTCAATTCTCTTAATGAACATTTAAGAAACAATCAAAATGTATGAACACTCTGTTTGTTTCATTAATGTCATAAGTCTTGAAGATTTAATGTTATAAGTTTTGTAGTCATTAAGTCTGTAAAGATGTCATAAGTCTTGTCTATTGTCTCAAAACAAAATTCCAAATTTGACCTAATTGTAAAGTAATTAAGTAAACACGGCCTTAAATTTCTATTAATGTCCAATAAAATATAAAATAACAATGTTTAAGGGCATGAATTATAAAACAACAGAAATAAATATTATTATTTCTAATTGGGTATCGTTGTTGACTGTTTTTAGAATATAGAAATGTTATTTTAATGTGTTATTTATATAGAGGAAACTGGGGATATCTGAGCGTAGGGGAGGTTTGATATACTGCCTTCATCTTATTTAACAAGAACGAAAAATCATGCGTCAAGCATAGATTATGTAACACTTTCCAACGCTTCCGAAATAATTTGACAAATCATACAGTTTAATAAGCTGAAAGCTAACATCTAAGTAAACAATTTGGAAAACGCATAACATATTTAAAAAACATAATTTCAGGAATTTCCAACGTATACAATATTCAAAAAAATATCCGAATACTTTTATTCAGCCCTGTGTATGATCTATAGATTTGTATATATACTACATAGGATGCTAAATTTTAGTTCAGCTAAGAAACGCGTAGCGCGTTTAAAATTCTCCTTCTGGAGTTTCTGTCAAAAAACGGAAATGTATTCGCGAACTTTTGTGCTTCTCTGTATAGGATTTACAGAATTTATACACACCACGTAATGAACAAAAAGTGAGTTAATTTTAAAATCGCGTTCAGTAACTTAAAACGCACTTCCAGGAGTTATTGTTAAACAGACAGTAGAGTATTCTTTTGTGTGTCCCTGTAAATGAACGATGACTACTATACACACAATATTCTGTAACACAATATTCTGTAATGCACCTTAGTGATATATATAAATTTCAATGCGTTTAAAATAGTAAAACATTATTTAAATAAACCGCAGACGATTTTTCTCCATAGACGTAATGTAACGGAATTCTTTTGACTGTGCCTATAAATTAACTATAAGTGCTATGCACACCCTATTCCATATTAAGCTTCTTGTAATACACCTTAGTGATATATATAAATTACAATGTGTTTGCAATTGTGTAACATCATTAAAATAAACCGCAAAAGATTTTTCCCCATAGACCGTAATGTAACGAAATTCTTTTGAGTGTCCCTGTAAAAAAACTATAAGGGCTACACACTTCAGTTGAAATAGGGAACGTGCCATAGATAACGATAATAACATATAAAAATTGCAAGGCAATCCGAGCCCATTTACGGGAGTTAGAGCACGGACAGACGGCCAGACAAACCGAAGTCATAAACACTTTTCAACT
The DNA here is from genome assembly GCA_963931845.1 of Maratus michaelseni. NCBI lineage: Eukaryota > Metazoa > Arthropoda > Arachnida > Araneae > Salticidae > Maratus > Maratus michaelseni. Next base: position 102,472,916 of record OZ007586.1, read on the forward strand.
AGGTTGGAAAGTGTTAAAAAGTATCTTTTACTGATCAGGACAAGATGTAAGCATATTTTAAGCCTTTTCTAGAGGTAATTGTTGTTTATCAGCGATTTGTAGTGATAATAATAAAATAAAAAAAACCGAAATGTTGCAACTTCTCTACAAAAATGTAGGTTTTCCTTTTTTCGTTCTTAACCTCTTCTGTTAGCAGCCATTAAAATTGATAAACATATTTTTGTTTGAAAACGAACGTTACTTAATGATTTAAAATATCAGATACTTAATTAGAACTAGGTATAGAGGTTGCTATATGTTTTAGTAAGTTTTTCTTTTTTTACTTACCCACCATACGTAGTATAGGGTAAGTCTTATAATCGTTTGGAAAATCGAAAAAAAATTTTTTTTGACGGATTTACACGTTTCAGACACTGGATATTCCGAAAAACATATTTTTAGAAAACAAAATTTGCCGTCCGTCTGTCTGTGTGCGTGTCTGTATACGCTCTATCTCCCGAACAAATTCAGACAGAGACTTGAAACTTGGTATGTACTTAGTATGTAGTAATGGGAAGAAGCTTATTGAAATTCAGTAACCTCGATTATCCGGAACTATTTTTTCGGACTCTCGAAATGTTCGTTCTGATGAAAGGTATATAAAAAAATTTTCGAAATTGTTTATTTTAAGGAGTGAATATAAAAGACAATAAAAAAACATAAATTTTGCATAAAGAATGAAGTCGATCGGATAATTAGCTGCCGAGATATTTGTAATAATATTTTCAACACTCTTCGATTTTTCATGACCCTGTATTTCATCCAAATTTCAATACAAAGAAATATTTTAATTGTAAATGAGACGCTTAATCCGACGCAATAAACCGTTAGTTAATATGATTAACATTTTTGGGTTGGGTTGATTATTGACGACCAATTATCTATGCTTGGGATATAGTCCCGAGGGGAATGCCCTTCGTGGGGGTCTTTCTAAGGGAAACTAACCCGTATTTACGCATGGATAAATCCTCGGCTCCATTATTAACATTTTTGGAGTTATAAAGATGTTTCTTTTACGCAATTCAGTAATAGAGCATTTAAAGTTTATGACGTCATCAAGCCACGATTTTATTCGAATTGCAATGTATTTTATAAGTAGTTTACACGTGTTTTATTTTCATATTTTATATTATGCATATCCATGATGGGTAAGTATTACAGTGGCCCCCAACGACTAGTTTTAAATTGCAGCTGCGAGATGTTTGACTCGCTGAATTAGTAGGATATTTGACCTGGATCAAATCTAACATTAGGAATGAATAATCTGGAAGCCCCTTCAGTTGTCTGATGTATTAAACGCCCCAGAACTCTCGAACCCCAAACATTTTTTTTATTCAAATGATTAATCATTAAATAAAATTTAACACCTAAGAATATTTTTAAAAATTACTAATTTTGTATTAAAAATATTAAAAATTACTAATTTTGTACTAAAAATAATTAAACTAAAAGATTTTGCATGTAATCATTGATTAAATAATGTGAACTGGTCTACAATTTTTGCTACATTTTATATTACCATTATCAAGATATCATATATATATACACACACACACACACACACACACACACACACATATATATATATATATATATATATATATATATATATATATACGTACTAAGAAAAGTATGTGATAATTTTTCGTAAAAAAAAGAAAACGAAAAGAAGAGGAAACAGAAAGATGGGAAAATATTCATACAGAAATTATAAAATAAATTACCTTGATAGCAATGGTTCAATAATTAAATAATGCAGGAAAAAGTAAAATTAAATTCAAGTAATTAAAACGTATATATTATAAATTGTGAGCTGCAAACGCTAAATTTTAAGTTCAGAGTCTTAGAACGAGACTAATATAAATAAAACTAATAAAACATTTTAAAGGTCACGTAATTTAAAAAATCTAAGAATGCTAAATATTGTTATTTTTCAAACAATTGAGACTGTAGTAAGTAAAAATGAAAGCCTTACTCATTCAATTAATATTCATCTAATATTATTAAAATAACTCTTCCTAAAAAACAATCCTAATTGGTTAGAAATTACAAGCTTAAAATTCTTTCACTTCATTAATTGAGTAGGTTGGACTGACAGCACCATTTATCGCCTTATAAGTATAGGAATGACTTATATAATATAGCAATTCATCCAATTTTCAATACTTAATTAATTTAAAAGCAACTAGTTAAAATTTCAAACATATTTCTAATGGAACTTTTTAAGTTGTTTACCCTCAAATCTTGACTGGTACTACCTAGTTCCTCATTAAAACCTATTTATTTAATTTTTTTCAAAAAAAATCTAAGATTGTTTTATCAAACAGTGGACTTTTACACAAAATGCAATTCTTCATTTGTAAATGATATATCATGTTAAAATTTGTGTAAAATTCCATAAATAACTATTTAAAGCACAATTCTTCTAAATTTCAAGTTTGTATTTTCCCTTGTTTTCAAGTTGGACACAAAATACCGGTTGTACCTAACTTTTGTAGGACAGTATGTTATATTATAGATGTTAAAATGCATAAATTTTAACTATAGTGTTTTACAATTCGAAACGAATTATACTGAATACAGCTACATAAATCTTAAGAAGTATATTTTACACATAATATACACAGTCACAGCTTGTTCTAATGATATTGATTTAGTTTTTTCTGTGGGTTTTCTTAAGTTACCTCATCCAATCACCAATAGTGGTTTAAAAAGAGTAGTTTTAAAAATTAGATTTGACCTCTTTAGTTAGGAAAATATTAATTGGTTTCTAAATGATGAATGTGAGATAGTAACATATTGATAATCGTTAACCTTACACGGTTGGTGATTTATGACGGCCGATTATCTACACGAGGGATATAGTCCGTAGGAGGGGGGGGGATTTGCCCTCCATGGGGGTCTTTCTAAAAAACACCTAACCAGTATTTACGCAAGGTTATCCACAGTTCGAAGAAATTCACGGAAAACTCCGAATGATTAGACCGACGAGCGCAATTGGGTTCGAACCCAGCACCTCTTGTCTACAAGTTTTCAGAGCAGAAGCTCTCGGCTACTGGTGGGGCCATTAACCTTACACAGAGACCAGGTCAAATAAACATCTTTCGTGTTTCGTACCAAAAATTTTATTTAGCAAAATTAATTTACTATATATCTGATTGAATTTTCAGCAGAGCTGAAATTACGCTGGAGATTAATGAATACAAAGGATGTGACTAATCATTTACTACACAGCGTACAACCAAAAAATGTTCAGACCGGGGATCGAACCTGGAACCCTTGGTATCACGCATCGATGCTCTACTATTTTGAGTTATCCGGTGAACAACATCTAGTCTAGCATTTCTTGACTCTTATACATTGGCAAGGCTTGCAACTTTGCAGTACCACATGGAGAAAATCAATCATGAGCACACATCTGTGGCATGCAATTGACGATATATTTCACTTTGTTGGTCGTATACTCTCAGACATAAAACACTCAATTTTGACGATTCGGCAATCCTTAAACTTTATTTCGTTATTTTTGACAATCCTTTCGTCACAGACTCGCGTGGTTTTTGACGAAACGCGAAACCTCAAACATCTGATGAAACTGTTTCCTCACTGTCAAAAATAAAACTCTCACTTTTGACGATTAAGCAATTCTTGAGCTATATTTCATCATTTTTGACAATCATTTCGTCATTATTATTCAAAATTAAGTGCTTTTTAATGAAATTCGTATTTAAACCTCTCAAATATTTGACGAAACTGTTTCCCATTCACGGCCAGATTATTTTTGTTGTTACAAAATCGTTCAAAGAAATTTTTTTTTTCAGGAGCTCTTTTTTATTTAAGAAATATATTCATATAACAATCAAATTTAAAATATGCAAAACTGATCCTTTTCCCCTCTATAAACAGTAACGTATTAAAATATTAACCCCCATCATCTAAAATTGATAAACTCTCCTCCAATATGCACTTCAAAATTTATAATTTCTGACCAACAAATTAACTAGACCATATGCTAATCATTCATTGAACAAAGGAAATTTCTCTAATAAATTATATTAATCAAACCATATTTTAATTATTTATTAACCATAGAAAAACCATAATAATAATCTAGCCTTATTAATTATACATACAGAAATTATAACAGCACCGATAAAGATACAATCTACCTTTTACAAATATAAACACACATCAACATCCCGTAGATAAATTTAAAATCAAACGCAAGGTCCCGCTGGCGAGGTAGACAGCACATTGGTCTCCCATACCAAAGGTCGTGCGTTCGAATCCCCTTGAAGATTTGTAAAAAATGACGTAATTTTCCCCCTGTCAAGTACAGATACTTCTAAAATTGTCAATAGATGGCACAACCGGCCTTTTTTTACACTTTCGAACAAGCAATTTGACGAAATTAATTTCCTCACTTTTTTTTAGGATACAAATTTACTCGATTTGACGAAATATTCGCTCGGAGCATTTCCCAGGAAACAGTTTCGTCAAAAACGAAGAAAATTTCGTGGAATTTGAGTATCCATTTCTGACAGTGTACGCTGTGTAGTAAGTAATTATTTTCATCATTTGTATAAATTAAGTATATACCGAACAGAAATGAGTTACACTTTATAAATATAATTTCTGATGGAATTATACTACTTTCGTCGTTAGTCGGTCAAAACTTCCTGAAGCGGGATCGACACTGTTGACACAGTTGCGAGATTAATTTTTTTTAAAATAACTTTTTAATGCCATTTCGAAATTATGACGCTATAAAATTATACATTATATAATAAGCTATTTATATGTGGCATACTGACATGCTATTTTATATCAAACACACGTTACGAGCAGTTTAGGAAAAGCGGGTCAAACATCCCCAGTCACTTCTATATGATTCCTTTAGAATAAAAGTGAATCAAGTCCATAAATTAGTGTCCAGTGATATTTGGAGGTAATGTTTATCGACGCTCGCGCGCGTGCATTTCATTCAGAATCATAGAAGGTAATAGATGCAGGATCGTAGGATATTTATTGTTCACATTTTCAACCTAGGATTTTATTTGTTACGACACCGAACAAATTATTGTCTAGCTCAACAATTTGTCTCAAATTCTATTGAAAGAAATAATTGACTTGATCAACTTTGGTTCTGAATGCTCCATATAATTAAATTTTTATTACCGTCAAATGAAACCACACAAAAGTTTAAAGGCATGGATTCTAAAACAGTCATAAATAATCATTATTATTATTATTATTTATTATGAGTAAGATTCCACTGTTGACTGTATTTATATTTGATGTATTATTTTTATGTGGTATTTATGTATATCATTAATTTTTTAAATGTCAAATTAAATCACACAATAAATGTTTAATACCATGGATTATCAAAAAACAAAAATAAGTTCTTTTTTGTTATTATTATTATTATTATTATTATTATTATTATTATTATTATTATTATTATTTAAGAGTAAGCTTTCGCTGTTGACTGTATTTAGAATTAAAATGCTATTTTAATGTGCTATTTATGTATATCACTGAATTTTGATTTATGTCAAATGAAATCACATAGCAAATATTTAGACCATTGATTATAAAAAAATCTACAAAAATCAAATATTATTATTTATTAAAAGTGAGCTTTCGCTGTTGACCTTAACTAGAATTAAAATGGCATTTTAATGTGCTATTTACGGATATCTATAGGATTGTGTTCACTTCTAATGAAATGACAAAACAAATGCTTAAGATCATAAATTTTAAATAAACGGAAATTATTATTATTAATATTTTTAAATATAAGTTTCTTCATTGTCTGTATTTAAAATTAAAATGCTATTTAACGTTATGTTTATGTAGATAGGCTTTTATTGATGCCAAATTAAATCACACAACAAATAAGGCCATGGATTATTAATAAAAAACAAGTTATTATTGTCATTTTTATTATTATTACTTCTTAACAGTAAGATTTCGCTGTTGACTGTATTTAAAATTAAAATGCTATTTAATGTTCTGTTTATGTAGATAGATTTTTATTGAGGCCAACTTAAATCACACAACAAATAAAGCCATGGATTATTAATAAAAAACAAGTTATTATTGTCATTATTATTAATATTACTTCTTAACAGTAAGATTTCGCTGTTGACTGTATTTGAAAATAAAATGCTATTTAACGTTCTGTTTATGTAAGATAGATTTTAATTGATGCCAAATTAAATCACACAACAAATAAGGTCATGGATTATTAATAAAAAAAAAGTTATTATTGTCATTATTATTATTATTACTTCTTAACAGTAAAATTTCGCTGCTGACTGTATTTGAAAATAGAATGCTATTTAATATTCTATTTATGTAGATAGACTTTTATTAATGCCAAATTAAATCACACAACAAATAAGGCCATGGATTAGTAATAAAAAACAAGTTATTATTGTCATTTTTATTATTATTACTTCTTAACAGTAAGATTTCGCTATTGACTGTATTTGAAAATAAAATGCTCTTTTCATGTGCTATTTAAGAATATAATCACTATTATTATTAACTTATTTTTATCAACGTCAAATGAAATCCCTCTAAGACAGATAACTTAATTCAATGTAAATGAGAATGCAAGTGACATCATAAGACTCAGAAGATGTGTTAAAACCTTATCTTTATCATATCAGGAAGTAATCAGATTAATGCAATCACATTAAATCAGCGTAAGAAATTGCACTTCTACTTAGCAATCTCTAAGCATTTTATTTTCTTTTTAAATTCAAGCTTCACTTCCGCGTTTTCAATCGAAATTTATTATTCCAGTAGAGAAGGAATAGTGATCAAATATATTGATTAAAATTTACTTTAATTTGAAAGAAGTTATGGATAACTTCTTTTAATCTAAAAATCAGATAATAAATTATTTTATATTTCAGTAAATTGTTTTATTAATTCAAAAGAAGTTGTTTGATAAATTGCTTTCATAGGATTATTCGTTTGATAAAAATATTCATTGATTTGTAAAATTATAAATGTGAGATAGTAACTTATTGATAACAATTAACCTTACATAGCGACCAGGTCAAATAAACATCTTTCGTTTTTCGTACCAAAAATTTTATTTAGCAAAATAAATTAAGTATATACCGAACAGAAATGAGTTGCACTTTAAATGAGTTTGCAAATTTCTGATGGAACTATACTATTTTCGTCGTTAGTGGATCAAACCTTCTTGAAGAGGGCTCGACTTAGTTTACAGTTACGAAAAATAATTTTAAAAAAATATCTTTTAGTGCCATTTCAAAATTATGACGCTATAAAATGGTAGAATATGTAATAAGCCGTGGACATTCTTCTAAAGATAAGTATACTATGTACTGCAAGGTAGAAAACTTAGATGGGCTTGTGTTGAAATATTTTCAATATAGTTTTGGAGATTTTGGAAAACAAAAGTCTACCACGTTGACATTTCTTTATTGTTAAATATACAAGGTGTCATTTCTTATCGTTGACCAATGGATATTTCCTAAACCGTTAGTTTTAGAGAAATAGCTGCAATTGCAAAAAAGTTTCAAATGTCTTCATCGTGAAAATCCATTCATATCAAAATAGTTATTTTTATAAAGTCACAAAATTAAAATATTTTATGCGGTTCTTGGGTCTTATAAATTATATTTACAAAACACTTCTTCGTGTTCTAACAAATAAAACAATACAAATTCCATTCTTCTAGAACTGAAACTAATCGAATTATAATGCTTCGATTTTTTTTCAGCGTTTTATTTTGGCATTAGAAGAGGAAAATGCGCTTTTAATTACTTTTAGAAAATAACTGAAATGCAACTGACTACATAGCTGATATTTTTTCGATTTTTCACAAATCCCATAGTCATTTTTATATTAATTACCCTGTAGGTGACCACCAAATGCTATCATTCGCCTGTGAGCAGTTAAAAAGTGTTTCATACAAATGCTCATAACTTATCAAATCTTGAACATAATAATTCTTTTTCACTTTGTGCAGTTTCCTGAAAGTGCCGTGAGATTTAGTTGAAAACACTATGCATGTTATGAATACATAAATAATTAAATAAATAAAAATAAGTGTATATATATCGGGAGATCGTTGAGTCCTGCATCGGATCGAGTTGTTTCTTTTTTTTCTCTCCTTTTTTTTGGGGGGGGGGGGCGACAAGATAACATCCTTTCTGCGTGTCGGGTTCACCCTAGAAAAATTTTTCCTGGCCATTATTAGGTTTTTTTTCAAGTCAGACTGTTGGGATTTTCCCAAAAAGTTTGAGCAGAACTAGGTTGCAGATGAAAATAAATATATATTTGATTATGAATGAATATATATTCAATTTACTGCAAGACAAAAAATAAAGCGTATATATAAGAAATGTAGTCATTCTTTGTTTACGGTGCAGTTAAGAACCATTTTTCTTACCCATCATACGTAGTATAGGGTAAGTCTTGTAATCGTTTTGAAAATCGAAGAAAAAAATTGACGGATTTACACGTTTCAGACACTGGAGATTCCTAAAAACATATTTTTAGAAAAACATTTTTTTTCGATTTTCAAAACGTTTACAAGACTTACCCTATACTATGTATGATGGGTAAGTAAACTAGTCGTTGGGGGCCACTGTAATACTTACCCATCATGGATATGCTTAATATAAAATATGAAAATAAAACATGTGTAAACTATTTATAAAATGCATTGCAATTCGAATAAAATCTAGGCTTGATGACGTCATAAACTTTAAATGTTCTATTACTGAATTGGGTAAAAGAAACTTCCTTATAACTCCAGAATTGATAATCATATTAACTAATGTTTTACTGCGTCAGATTAAGCGTCTCATTTCAAATTAAAATATATCTTTGAATTGAAATTTGAATGAATTACAGGGTCATGAAAAATCGAAGAGTGTGGAAAATAGGATTACAAATATCTCGGCAGCTCATTATCCGATTGACTTCATTCTTTATGCAAAATTTATGTTTTTTTTATTGTCTTTTATATTCACTCTTTAAAATAAACAATTTCGGAAATTTGCGAAATACTGCATGCAGTTTCGATGATTTTTCGCAAAGTTAAAAGCGTTTGAATTTTGCACACAAACAAATTATCGTAGTAGTAATAAAATTTAAATCTGTTTTTCTGAAATAGGATTTTTAAAGGCTTTTAGATATTTGAAATGCTCTGAGTCTTAATTTTTGTTGAAATTTCATGAAATTGATAAGGAAGAATCTTGATACTGTTTACAAAGAAAATGTGTATGGATTTTACAATTTAACTTAATTAATGTAATTAAATTTCATGTATAACATATTAAAAGGCAAAAGTTTGATAAAAATCGAGATGCAATTCAGAAAAAATCTCTCAAAAATTAAATATTCAAGGGATCAAATAATTGATGCACACATTTGTTTGTAATACAATTAAAAAAAATTAAATGCAAAATCAAGGAAATATCTCAAAAATTAAGACGCAGCGAGCATTTTAAAATTTGTTTATAAATTTTAAAAATTAAAAACATTTTAAATTTGTAATAAAATTGCAAAATGTTTTGAAGTATTCCATAAACTTATAGTGAAATGTATATATACACAAAATTTCATATATCTGTGATAAAAAGTAAAAATAAATAAATTTTAACATCCACTGTTCCCTTAAGGATTAACTATATGAACATTTTTACATGTAATATTATCCTCCCTCTGCCCCCGACGAGTATATTGAAATATTAATGAGTTACTAGATTTTAGCCCCTCCTCAATCTTCCCAAGTATAACTGGAATGATTAGAAAATAGCGAAGAATACGTAAATGTTTATTCTAAAGGATAACTATTTCAATAGACCTTCTCGTAACACATATCATGGCAAATGGAAGCTCTAGTATTCATTCGGAGAGCCCCCCCCCCCCCTTTTCTCATACTGACACAAAAAATTACATTTTCGATACTTTCTAATACAGAAATGAATATATAAATACATATTTAGATAAATATCCCCTACTGGGTCTGACTATCGTATTGTACTAAGGTTCTAAACGAAACAGAACATCACTGGTATCTAAAGTTAAACAGAAAATTAGAAATTAAACTGTGAAAAATAAAAAAAAGCAGCGGTCTGTGAGACTGCTAACAGCAACATGAATTATTACCGCCCCCTGCCCCCAACGAGTATATTGCAATATTAACCATTTAATGAGTTGCTAGGCTTCACTCCCTCCCCAATCTTCCCAAGTATAACTGGAATGATCAGAAAATAATGAAGCATACGTAAATGTTTATTCTAAAGGATAACTATTTCAATCGACCTTCTCGTAACAGATATCATAGCCAGATTAAGCCAAATGGAAGCTCTGGTATTCATTCGGAGAGCCCCCCTTTTCTTATACTGACACAAAAAATTACATTTTCGATACCTTCTAATACAGAAATGAATATATAAATACATATCTATATAAATATCCCCTACTGGGCCTGACTATCGTATTGCACTAATGTTCTAAACGAAACAAAACGTCACTGGTATCTAAAGTTAAACTGGAAATTACATGTTAAACTGTGAAATTTGAAAAAAAGCAACGATCTGGGAGATCGCTAACCGAATTTAAGGGTTAAACTGGAAAAAATAATTCTCACGGGAGGTAAAACAGCTATTAAAATTATAAGATTGCTTCAGTAATGTATACAATGTAATGGTGATTGATAAGTGCTTGGATTAAGAAATCTGTTTCTCAGTTAAATTTTCTCTGCTCTTTAGTGTTTGAGTCTGATGCAAATCAAAATGATCTTAAAATGGAAGTTCTCTCTAACTTCTTTTAGAATTGTACCCTTAAAATATTGTATCTTGCATCGAACTAGAAAACTACTGCAAAGAGCATAAAAAGTTACTTTCGTTCTCTTTTCGGCCGGGAATTCTGGGATTGGTATTCTAGTAAACCTAAAGTGCTTGGCTAAGTTTTAGCGGGTTTTTTCCCTTGTTCGATGTTTTTTTCAACCACGGTTAGTTCAGTAAACCTTTTAAGCACGAGCTATACAGGTGTCTTTTAAGCCGTTCTGCTTTCAAGTTTTCTTATTTATCTTATTTTAATTTAAAATTATTATTTATAAAAATGTAAAAATTGATGTATTTAAAGTGAAAAAGAGTGAAAGTTCTGCAAGTAGGGGGGGGGGGAGGGACTCTTAAATTATCCTTCACTGTGCCACTGCTTATCACAAAACATAGCATAAAGCTTCAATTTTTTTTTTTTTTTTTTTTTTTTTTTTTTTTTTTTTTTTTTTACTGAATACATGTTTATGTGAGTATTAAAAAATAAATAAATGTATCAATAATGGTCATAAAATCTTTTCTAATTTACCTGAACAGCTAAGTAAACAAATTTAATTTTTTAATTGCACTTAGCAGAATGTAATATGAACAAAAGTTTTATAAAATAATAAAAAAAATTTCTGGTAAAAAATTTCCAAAAAATTAATTTTAAAAAATTGAACCAGATTAATTTGTTTTCATAACACTGCCTTACACATTTTCTAATCAACAAATCAAATTCACCACATATACATATTTTGCTTATATATTTCTACATATTGTGTGATACAACGATAGAGTCAGCCACAAACGGGTGCGGCAAGTGTCCAATGTGAGTAAAAATATTTTTATACACTGCTATTAAAAAGGTTTGCACTGGGACCCTGCGCCTAACGAGATATATGTGCTTTTTTTTTAACTTTGAAAAAATGTTTAGCAGACAACTGTAAATAATTCTTTACAGTTATTAAAAATTATTTACAGTTGAATTTTATAATAAAGTTGGATACTAAAACAGAAATTTCCATATAACAAAATCCTGCCTACATTTTTAGGGTTCCGAGGAAAAAAATGCAGATTAATGCCTGCTATGATAAAAAACCTGTTTTAAACGAATTTTCCCCAGTTCCTTGCAATTCTATCTTAGCAAGTTTTACTCTATCTTAGCAAGTTTTACTCTATCTCAGTCTCCAACCCCCCATCCTCGATATGATATTTCTAGATACACCACTGATAGATTAATATAGTATTAAAAGCTGAAATATAATTTAAGCTACTATTTTTTTTAATAAAAGAAATTTCTTAAGGTGTCCTTATTAGATAGCAGTGTTGAATTCAAGGTGTGACACGGGGGCTACATTCCCCCGGAGCATTGAAATGTCCTCGCCCAGAGGATTTATGATTTTATGCTTTTAATTGTTAAAGGGTTCAATTCCCCCCCCCCTTCCCCCATCACCGGAGAAAAGTGTCTGAATCCAACACTGTTAGTAAGTGACTCTCTATATATTTTGAATTTGAATTAGAATTTCTGAAACTCTTATGAACAAATTATCAAAGTATTTTTGAATGTGTTTTGATTTTTTAAAAACAAGCATTTTTTTTTAAAAAAAATTGAGCAATTTAGAGAAATGTAAAGTTTTAGAAAATTCCATACTTTTTTTTCTTTTCGAATTATAGCAAAAATTTGCTAATATAAGAAAAAAAATTGTATATTTTTTTAATAATGGCATTTCATTAATGTATTTGGGATGAATAATTGAGCTAATAAAGTTAAAATAATTGTGTTTAATTTCGAAATGAAGCTTGAAGGGAACGTTACACGTTTAAACAAATTACAAAAAGGAAAAAAAAATAACACTAGAATTGAAAACAAATGCATCATTTTAGCAGAATAATAAATACATATTTCGATCAACTTAAATAACTATTATAAAAAGTCTTTAACCCTTTAATATCAGTTTTTAAAATTTATAATTCTCAGTATCAAACTGTTAAAGTTTAGAATGATTCGCTAATAAATATTAAAATATCTGAATCAACAATTCGCCAAGCGAAAATGAGAAATGCGTTATCGATGAACTAGAAGTACTGATTCTACATTTAATCTGTGTACGAACTAACACTTAAATAAAAAGTAATAAATGTAAAGCGAGAAAGGAGCCAAACAGCGATAAACGCGCCATACTATCCCCCTGTCCCGCTATAAATTCTGTGATTAATAGTCCACAGGCTCAAACATAGTAGCAACATTCAGGTAGAAAGCGGTTTATGTTACGGTATTGACGTTATCCTTCCAGTTATAGCTTCCTACTACCGTGGTATTTTGTGTCTGATAAATGCAGTATTTTTCTGTAACAGCAAAGGAAAACTATCTGCGCAAACTTAGAAAATACACAAGATTAAGGTTCTGAAAATCAAAATTTTAACGGAAATGAAGACAAAAAAACATGTAAATATATTTTTTATTTTTTATTCTTTGTGTCTGCTTTTGTTTATTAAAAAAGAAACATGTTTATATTATCTGTGCATGTATATCAGCGAAAATGATAGAAGCAAATTGCGAAATATTTATAACTATTGTAAAAGTCTTGTAGAATGATTCTCAAGATTTTAGACTTTTGTGTTTGGGGGGGGGGGGTGTAGAGCAGGAAAGCGGACATATCATGTAGGGGAGATTTAATTAACATCATATAAAAACATAAGTAAAAATTTGTCAAAAGATTGAAAATTCTCTCCCTTGGATTTATAAAATCAATTTCTTGTGCAAAAAAAATTGTGTGTAGGGAAAGGGGGGGGGGGCTTATATTTGGGACTGGAAAAGAAAATCAAAATTGTTGAAAACTGGTTTTTTTTATTTATTTATGTTGATAACTTATCTTGCTTAATCCTTAACTAGTGTCACAGAAATTGTTGCATAGGTATTGAGAGTGGTCTGCAAGACCACTTGATCGGAAAAAATGGATAAAAGGCTCAATTATCTTGTCGGAAATTGTTTCTGTACTGAACTTTATGCACTGTATATTTGTAATCCAAATTAACCTTGTCTGAGTCGTCAGACTTATGACTGAGTACTGTTTTCTTTTGCTAAACCTGCTTCACAAGTGGCTCATTTGTTCTGTATCAAACATTTTCATGTCAGAATAGTACTTAATGTGAAAAAAATGCATTTTTTAAATGATAAATATTGTTCCTGTTGTAATTTTGTATTTTCATACTCTTTTCTATACACAAAGTTACAGAAAATTACCAATAATTCATGAAAAGTTAAATATTTATGACATATTATGTAACACAATTTGACATTTTGAAATGTTTTATAGGAAAATCTAAGATGAGTGCCTGAAACATTATTGTATGATTTCGCTAAGCCCAAATTAAATTTCCAATCTTTAAAGTATCCTTGCCTGGAGTTGGAGTCCTTCACGGGTCGGGTTGTACCCGACCCGAACCCGCAACTTCCATTTGAAGTAAACCCGCAATTCGACCCGAATCCTCAATGAAATGACAATAAATCATGTTCTAATGCTTTTATGAAAAGTAATGTTTAATTATATCTCTAATACCAATTTTATATTTTATATAATCAAAACTATATTCTTTAATATTGTCAAATATAGTGAAACATCTGAATAGCGGACATCTGGAAATCGTTGAGTCCTGCATCGGATCAGGTTTTTTCTTTCCTTTTTTTTTGGGGGGGGGGGAGGGGGGGCGTCGGGAGGACTCTTTCTGCGGGTCGGGTTCACCCTAGAAAAATTCTTCCGGGATATTATTAGGTTTTTTTTTTTCAAGTCCGATTGTTAGGATTTTCCAAAAAGTTTGAGCAGAACTAGGTTTCAGATGAAAATAAATATATATTTGAATATGAATGAATATATATTCAATTTACTGCATGAGAAAAAATAAAATGTATATATAAGAAATGTAGTCATTCTTTGTTTACGGTGCAGCTAAGAACCATTAAATCTTTTCTCAGAATATGAAAAACATTAATAAACACATTTCGTGTATGATATACACAAAAACACATGTATCGTATTTGTGATAGCTTATGCACCCATACACATGCGGCGTGTGCGCAGATTTAGAGGTGTCCACGATTCCAAAGTATAAACGTACAAATATATAAGGGTCAGGAATTGAAAAGTGTCCATTTTTCGGGGTCTTATTTTGGAGGTCTTATAGTATTTATTTTTTTTTCACCTAAAAAATATGATTGACATTTGTTTGCAAAAGTGAGTCAACCGCATTGGCGCACCCACGGGGGGGGGGGCTAAGGGCGCTGAAGCCCCCCTCCAGACCCTGAAACATAATAATGAAGTAACTATATACAGTTTTCTGTAAAATTAGAAAGTTTTTTTTTTTTAAAGGTCTTTAGAAAATGTTTAAAACCTTTGTATCTCATTTCATCTTTATTCTCAAATCGTTTTCGACATACGTTAAGCGTAAAGACTTATAGCGGTACTCTGATTCTCTCAGTTTTGAGTACACATCCATCATGCATATTTTTAGCACGGTCGAGCGGATTCAAGTCCAAACGAGGGTGGTATTTCTTCTACGTTGTACATCTGTGTAATGGACAATACAACCCATTCAAGGTCTATAAACGATTGGCACTATCCATTTTGCAAAACATTGAAGTGGGGTGCTGGAGGCACCCCACACTATGGCAGCCCCACACTAAAAACATTTTATTACTCTAGTACAAATGAGGTACAAACGAAAAGATTGTTGGTACAAACGGGTACAAACGAGGTATAAACGATTGGCACTATCCATTTTGTAAGACATTGAAGGGAGGGGGGGGGGGGGAGGGCTGGAGAAATGGCAGCCCCACACTAAAATCTTTGTATTACTCTAGTACAAATGAGGTGCAAACGAAAAGATTGTTGGTACAAACGGGGTATAAATGATTGGCATTATCCATTTTCTAAAACATTGAAGTGGGGGGGGGGGGGCTGGAGAAGCGGCTGCCCTACACTAAAAATCTTTTATTACTCTAGTACAAATGAGGTACAAACGAAAAGATTGTTGGTACAAACGAGGTATAAACGATTGGCACTATCCATTTCGTAAAACATTGAGTTGGGGAGCTGCCTTTTCTCCAGCCCCCCCCCCCCCTACTAAAAACCTTTTATTACCCTAGTACAAACGAAATGATTGTTGGTACAAACGAGGTATAAACGTTTCGCACTATCCGTTTTGTAAAACATTGAGGTGGGCCGTTTGGGACTGGCCGTTTCTCCAGCCCCCACCTCCCCACTAAAAACCTTTTATTACTCTAGTACAAATGAGGTATAAACGATTGGTAATATTTTCGAAAAAATGTGAGTGGTGGGGGGGGGGGGGCTGGAGAAATGCACCTCTATTTTATTAGTACTTCTGGTTATATACATTTTTTTTTTTTTTTTAAAGCATCATTTGTGTTAAAACATTTAACTCAGCGTATAAAAAAATAGCCATAGTTTTAAATTTTATATTTGGAGAATTTATATCATCAAAGCTCGAGAAAATCGTCTAAGATAAGAATAATTCACCAGCACTTCATCACTAGAATGGTAAGCATACATATTTATTTCTTTCTAAGGATAATTACACTAGTATATTCGTAAGCATAAAGTTTCAAATTTATTAATAGCCAAGAGAGGGTATATCCCGCGGTCTGCCTCTCCCTCCTGTGCCGAACAAGGTACTAATTTACTGAATCATGGACACAAACAAAAATAAAAAATGCTAAGACAAAATTGCAATGAATCGGTGAAGAATTCCGTTTTATACAGGTTTTTGCCTTAGCAGGTAAACTTTCAAGGTGTTTCTTTTGCTGAGACCATGGAATTTTTGCGATCAAGACAATATTACGTTATAGACAAGTTTCATTTACACAAGTTAAACGGTATGGGGTTATTTTCACAAGTTTTACGTATACAGTTTAACCAGTGTAAATGTAACCTGTCTATAACGGAATATTATCTTAATCGCAAACATTCCATGGTCCCATCGAAAGAAACACCTTTACAGTTTACCAGCTAAGACGAAAACCTGTCTAAAGTGGAATTTCTCACCGATTTATTGCAATTCCGTCTTAGCATATTTTACTGTTTTTGTATCCATTGTATCCAAGCCAAAGAAGACTCCATATTATAAAATTGATTTGTTTTCCTATTCACAATAGACGTAAATTGTCATGTTAACGGTTTTTAGCTCACAGGCTATCAAAGCCTGAGAGATAATGGCCGCCGCCGGTTCTGTATGTACGTAATGCGATAACTCTTGATAGAACTAACCGCGTTGCTTGAAATTTTGTTTATAGGTTCATTGTGATAAGGCGTTTCCCTGATTAGTTTTGGGGGTTCATTAGTTAATTATAAGGGGGTACGGGGGGTAGATTCCCTTGTTAATATATTGTCAATTTCTTTATTTTTCGAGGGGCTTATTTCAAATTCTTTGAAATAAGAGTATAATATACAATTAGTGTGAATAGCCTGTGAGCTCAATGCTCTCAGTTTAACTGGGCAGTTTTCTCTTTATTTATTAGCTCACAAGTGATCAAAGCTCGATAGCTAATGTGCCTACAGGTTCTGTATGTACGTAAGTATGTATGCACGTAACGCGATAACTCTTGATAGAAATATCCGATTTGTTTCAAATTTTGAATATAGGTTCATTCTGATAAGGCGCTTTCCTGATTAGTTTTGGGAGTTCATTGGTTAAGTATAAAGGGGGAGGGAACAGGGACTAATCCCTCCCCCTAAATTTATATAAATGGATTTTTCATGCTGAATTATCCAATTTGCTGCAAATTTGATAATACTGTTTATTCTGATATTAGATTTGGAAGTTCATTGTTTAAGTATAAAGGGTGGGAATTGGGGAGATAATCCCCCCCCCCTTAATTTAGCTAAATGGGAATATCATGCAGAATTATTCTTTGAAATAAGAGTATAATATTCGCAATCAATGTGAATAGCCCCGTGAGGTCAATGCCATCAGTTTAACAGGGCACTTTTCTTTTCTTTTTTTTTAATTAAAAAAAGTTTTAAAAATGAATTGAATGTTCATAATATTAATTAATTAATAGAAGAATAGTTACCCCCCTGTAAATACACAGCGGCAAAAAACCGTTCATATTGAAAAATAAATAAGTATAGATAACATTTTCTGTCATTCATATCAAAGTTCTATTTATATTAACAGGCTAACTATTTTATTATAAAATTATATTCCTCTGTTTTCTTCACATAAAATGTTTCATTCTGTTCATTTATGATAAATAATATACGTTTTAGCATATGTTCAAATTCAAACGATATCGAATTACTGATAATAAAGCTGAGACGCACAAGAGCAGTCATCGTAATTTCATTACGTTGCTGCACTACAACGAATACCGTACTATTACATTACATAAAATATTATATTACAGAATATGTCAGCTTTATATCGTAAAATAAAGGCATTTTTGTAACATTTTTCAGTAATCGTAAAATATAAAGGAAAAAAGGAAAAAATCTGCACATATCCATAAATAATTAACAAATTTTGTATCACTGATGGATATCAGAAGTGATTATAGTAAATTTCAGCTACTGTTGCAGTGCGCAAATGTAGATCGTCCCTCGATCACCGATTCGTGAGTGTCATGCAAATGCACTTGAGGTCTGCACAGGCCAGAATTTCGAGGCCAGGCCCGAACGAAATCTATCTTGCCCGTTGCAAAAGTTAAAAGTTTGGCAAGCAAGTACAAAAATCAAAGAAAACAGGCCCGACCCGGCCAGTGACAAAATCAGTTAAATCATGGCCTATCCAGTCCGCTCAATTTGTATTAAAAAAATTCCGATTTTACTCAACATAAAATTAGGATTCTTTTAAAGAATATTGCATACATATTTTTGGAGAAATTTTACAATATATTTTAACTTATACGTTTACAAGACAGAAAAAACAGAATAGCAACATTAATGGTTACTCAGATTTTTCAGCCTTCAAATAAAGATCCAATCTAAGAATTAATGTAGTTTAGAACAAAAGAGAAAAAGAGGATTAAAAAATCATAACTTTTAAGCTGTATAAATAAGTAGATTTTTGAAAATATTTCTTCTCAATTTATTAAGGCTCTTCTCAAATCGAATGTACTTTCTGACACATTTATGAAATCAATTTTCTTCAGGAATGCATAAAATTGACAGGTGTTCCTATTCAGAAACTATGTAATCGAATAGCGTTTTCCTTTTTCTGATAAATGCAAAAAATATTTCAGAAAATACTATCAGAATTGGCGTTTTGAATTAAATTTCTGGACGCGATAGCACGGTAAAGAAAAAAAAACCTATCGCCACAAGAAAGGAATACTTATATCTCAATAGGTCATTTATTTATCAAAAAATAGAAAACAGTACTCGATTCCAAATCGCTTCAAAAGTTATCAGCGAACGTTATCATCACATTTTACTGGCATCGTTTAAATTTTTATATCGAGCCGGTTAAACGTAAAATTAATTTTTAAATTGGTAGTGATAGTGACAGTGATGAACTGATTTTTATTCAAAGACGAAAAAAAGAGTGTTAAACGTATATCTTTCAAATATTCTGATTCTGACGATGCATGAAAACAACTGAAGTTTCAACAAGTAAAAATCTACAAGTCATCACGGGTCCGAGGCCCGTACCCGGCCCCATTATTTTTTTTTAGCCCGTTTATTTTGTCAGTCGGCCCGGCAGGGCCTATCAAAAATCTTCTAATTCTGGCGGCCCGGCCTGTTTTAAAGTTTACCTTTATTTTGCCGGATACGGGCCGAGCCGGGCCTGTGCAGACCTCTAAAATACATTAGCCCCCCCCCCCCCAAAGCGAAATCCTGGGTGCGCCACTGGTCAACCGGAACCTGACACTCATGAGTCAAAACCCAATCCGTAACCGACGCGAACCCGAAACAATGAAAGTGAACCCGACCCGAAGAAAAAAGTAAAAGTCAACCCGACCCGAACCGCAACAAAACAATATAGAACCAACCCAACCCAACCCGTTCGTGTCCGATCGAGTGCTGGTAAAAGCGGGTAACCCAACCCGATGCAGGACTCTACCTTTAGAAATCTAAAAAGCAGTTAACACGCCCGATGAAACAGATTCACTTGATCGTAGAGAATCGGAAGCGATTTCCCTTTAATTGACCATACTCTATAATCTTTAAACCATAACATGAAACGAAATGATACATCTGTATATACTCCTACCCCCCCCCCCCATCGGAATATGAACTATGTTTTGGAGTTCTATAAAGCTGTTAATAATAAACTGCTGCCACTCCTTTACGCAAAACTGCTTTGCCAGCCACTGCAAGTTGTTTTAGTGTTTGGACTGATACATTGTTTAACATCATATTGTTTCTTAACGCATTTTTTCAGATCAGTAAAGCACTTACTTTACTGCTGTACCGCTAACTGCTGTTAGCGATCTTACAGACCGCTGTTTTCTTCAATTTTCACTGTTTAACTTGTAATTTTCAGTTTAACTATAAATGGTAATGCAATTTTGTTTCGCTTGGAGCCCGCCCAATACTATCGCTGAAGACTTCTGAACAGGTGAATTTTAATTGTCATTTTTCTGTACATAAAGTTTAGTACCGAAACAGTACCCTATGAGGTATACGAGCCTTAAATTAATCCTTCGAGCAAGCGGTCTGAGAGACCGCCTCACAGTATCTATGTGACAGTTTTGTCGTAGCAGTTACGAATTGATGCATTTTTACATCCGTAAATCTCAAATATAAGTGTAGTTTAACTGTATCTGAAGCGCTGTTGCTGATCTTAAAAAGATCTATCTACTCCTAATTTATCTAGAAAGAGGGATTTTCAAAAATTTGCCGTGAAAGCTTGTCAGGTGTGCCCTGAAAATATTCCGTCATGTTCAATATGTATTTTTTTTTTTTTTTTTTTTTTTTTTTACGAATAAACAGAAATAATATTTTTTAATAGAGTATTTTAACTTATGTTACTTAATTTGAGAAGGATTTCGCGTAATAAACACTTGCATGTCTTTCAAAGTTTTCTTTTTTTTTTATTTCAATGTTTCAGTACTTTTACGGAGTATGAGCGAAAAAATGGAAATGGTTATTTGTGTATTTTTTGTAGGTACAGTTACTATTTTGTAAGGAAAAGTGTTAAAATAGAATATACAATATTACAAAATGTAGATATATTGCACTTATGAAATGTTATTTTAAAAAATTTTAAGATCTGTTATAGGGTAGATGTGCCAGTAATGGACATCCTTAAGGAATTTCTTTCAAAATTATTTTTTAATTAATAGTTATAATTATTATATTTCAATTTTTTTAATATTATATTAATCCATCAACAATATTCAATAATGATCATAGTCACATTTCCCAATGTGAATCAAAATTTAATTGTAAATAACAGAAATAAATTAAAACGCTCTAAATTCCAGTAATGGACACCCTCTGTTCCAGTAATGGGACACTTTTTGTTCCAGTAATGGTCACCCGACAAAAAGTAAAAGGTAATTGATTTTACGATTGTATTTAAAACCAGAATTTAATGAAAACATATTAATGAAATAAAACAGTCATTTTTAAATATTTAATTAATAATTAAGATATCAATAATAAAATATTTATGAGAATAGTTCACCGCTTAAATTAATCATTGTCATTATCACAAAATCAATAATATAATTATTTCAGATAGAAGGTTTAAAATACTAAATTTCACAGAATTACATTTATCAAATTATTCAGGGAGGGGGGGAGGGTTTTAGAAAGGTTAGTTAAAAAAAAAAAGATTTAAAAAAAGTGTCTTGGAGGACCAGTGCATGGAATCCTATTTATTTTTATTCTTAACAGTTAAACTTCCTAAAACTTTATATATTACTGTCAGCAATTTGTATAAAATATATCAAATAAATTAAAGTGTAGGTTGAATGTTTTTTAAGTACTAAATAAAATTATTTCAAAATAAAATATCAGAACTGATATTTGAGCCCCCTGATCTGCAGATTTACTACTTTCATTGCTACTATAAATTTAATATTATAGGGTTTTTTTTATGTACGTATTTCTTTTGTCACAGATGAATAATGAAACGTTTAAGATAGAAAATAATAGATTTTTAAGAACTTGTGTGATTTAAATAATTGTCTTTTTTTAAATGGGGAGAGTTTGAACCCCATGAGCCCCTCATTTTCCCATGCCCTTAAAGATTATTCTTTGCTTCCTGATTGGTGTTGATTGCAACATTATAAAATATGCAAGATACGGTTTACAAAAAAATATATAAAAATAATTTGATTACAATCTTTAAAAAATATATTAATTACGTGAAATTGATAAAAGCATATATTTATATAAAATATATATATATATTGTTATTAAATTCTGGTAAGTGAAATTTAAAAAATTCAATTTGATTACTTAGCTTTTCAGTTAAATAAAAAAAAATATATATGCACTATGAACATTTCTGAAATTGCTTTTTTAGTAATATCCACATGGGTTGTCCATTACTGGAAATTGACTAATTAAGCATTCCAGTAATGGGCCATGGTCCTAAACCAGAAAAAGAAATGAAATTTTTTAAATTCCCATTAGTATGTAAAATTCAAAGTTTTCTATTGTCAAAACAAAAACGTGCAATTTTTTCAAGAAAATAAAAAAAGATATCAATTGTTTAAGTGAATCTTAGCATGTTCATTAAGATTTTCACAGAAAATCAGTGGAACTGTAAAACATTATTTTCTGCTCCCTGATCAATTTGATTAACCCTAAACTGCTGTTATCGGTCTCACAGACCACTGCATTTTTCAGAGTTTAACTCTTAACTTTTAGTTTAACTACAGATACCAGTGAAAATTTGCTTTGTTTAAATCCCTAGTACTATCGCTAGAAACTTCTGAAGGGGTGAATTTTTAGTAGAAACAGTTTGTACATACAGTTTATAACAGAAACAGTATCTAATGCGTTAATCGAGCCTTTTATTCATCTTTCGATCTATCGGTTTCAGAGACCAATTTACAGTAGATATGTAACAATTTTTGTCACAGTAGTTAAGGGTTAAGAGTGTCAACAATAACCCAGATTATAAAACAAGCAAGGAGGAAATATGAAAAAATATATAAAAAGCTAAATTTTTATTAGTTATTTTTTTATAAATCAAAAACTTTGAAAGTGGCCTAATACTGGAAGGGGGTCCATTACAGGCACATCTATCCTATATACAAATTTTAAATATTTTTGCTTGTCTTTGGCTGTGCTTACACATTTTGTTTGTGTTATATAATAGACATATGTAGCAGCGGTATAGATCAGTTAGAAGTTTTCCTTCATCGTAATTTAAATGCACCGCGGAAACTTAACCCATCAACGTCAAGAGTCTTATAAAGAGGACATATTCAATTTTCTCCGCATAATCAGTTAAAGAATCTTCTTAGTTATTTTGTGTTAGTCCTTGTATCTCAATACCCTACTCTCTCTCTTCCATTCCGTTGGGAACCTGTGTATTTTAGAATTCACGTCTGTTCTTCGTGCATGAGCATATATTTTGTTAAACTCTGAAGTAGATCGTTAACTTCTTCCTACAAAGTGCTATAATTGATGTGTATGTACCAACAGTAGTACGTCCTACCATTTACAAGAGCAGAAGGAATACTATTATTGATCCTATTCTCGTAGTGATAGAATGTCCTTTTGTATCTCATGCAAAAGGATTATATATCTTTCGAAAAGATTATTTCTTTCATTGATAGTTTATATTTTATGGCGTGTTTTAGAAGAGTTTATCGTTGATATTATGAGACAAACTTATAGAAATTCTTCTTTATTGACGTTCTAAATGATATTCTAAAAAATGTAGCTTAAAATAAAATTAAAAACAAATTGGCTGTTTACGGCTTAATTTTAGGCTCAAGTTTG